>OX371177.1:10359339-11636553 GCA_947310635.1 Leptodirus hochenwartii | reverse complement strand
TTCCTAAAAGTGCATGCTTTAGGATAATATTTCGGCACGAGAACAAATAGATAATGGTTAGTAAAATCGAAACTTTAACAATAAGTGAATATTAATTGTGTATAACAAAACTAATAAATATATATTACTTATTTGCATTTTATTTTCATATTCCGCATTTATTCTTTAAAAATGTAATCGTACGAATTCATCGTTTTTATTTGAGTATAACTAATCAATTAATAATTAATGCACATTGCTCATATGCTTGATATTGGAAATCCAAACTTCAGAATCTGGTACATATTTTAAATGATAAAGTTGCCTTTTAAAATTTTAAGATGTTTAGGTTAATGTAAAATATTACAATAATTTCCTAATCGTTAGGCGCTTCTGCTATTCTATGTTAATGTTTATATATAATATGTTTAAAAAATAGTGACCACAATATTAATTTTATTGTCATTAAACTACACGCTGTTAGAAAGTACAGTGCAGTGCTAACAAACAGGATACCAATTCGAATTTAAATGGATTAATTAGAATTCTTCTGATTACATTTCTTAATTAAAAATCATTGCAATTCTTCTTATACACTCGTATTTTATTTAAATTAAGCAACCTGTAATCTGATCTAAAATCATAATCATTCTTTGGCAACTTTAACAATTCCGACGGAAATCTACATTGCGATTCCGATCTATGACACTGCAAAAGCATGTTCTATATGCAGAAGTACTATATAACTATATAGCATACATCCATCACTACTTCTCTTACGATAAGGATCCGACTCGTGAGCAATCCATGCTGGCTCCATTATCCTTATACTCCTCGAATGGCTGCACATTAACCAGATTGTCTCGCGCTGTATAATGCATCAACGACATAAAACGCAATCAAGTAATATGGAACAAGCTTTACATTCAATGATGCACTTGGCCTTATGAACAGCAAATATTATTTATCAACTTTCATTCTGTAAAGTAAATACTCCAGTTTAAAAAAAAAATTGTAATTGCAACACTAGTGCTGTAATGAGTTTTTGATTAATAGAGTAACATTTTAAAATTATTTATTATATACATTTATAACACATTTTTGCAATTTGAAATTTGCAGACCAGCGGTGGACATCACTGAGTTATTCAGGTTGGCGTTTTGAACCATCATGGTTTTGTTGGAACCCATAATCTTGTTTGCTATTTTTTTCTTATTTTTTAAAGAACACTCAACATACTCCTCTGCAGTAGTAGAGGATTTCCACCCTCTGTGACGCTTAAGCATTTGCATATCCGCCCCACCATCTACCAGCATGGAAGCAGAGGACCTCCGAAAACAGTGTCCCGTATATTTTTCGGGTCTCTTCAAGAACAACTGCTTTGCAATTAATTTTGGTATATTTCCAAAGGTATTGATCCCAACAGGCTGCGAGCTACATTTTCCTTGCTTATAGAAGACAAAAAAACGCCTGTGAGTAGCACTAGGAGGACGAAGCTCAGCATATTTTCGAAAAATGGTTAAGCAGTTAATACCTGGCACGTTACCCTCTGTAACTGTAAATTCTCGTACGATTTTCGTTTTTGTAGATGGGATAACGATTTTAACACATGATACTTTGTCTTCAATGTGATCTAACATTAAGTTCGTAAGTTCGTCTCGTCGATAAGCCGCAGAAATGCCAACGATGATCACAACTTTCATAAGCAAAAACAATTCATCCTCTGCTGTGCCCAAAAACTTACATACTTCTTCTTTAGAAAAAATGCTAGACTTATTTGCCGTGTATCCGTCTGAACTTCTGTTGAGAAAAATAACTAGCTGTATAAATTTGCTTATATCTTGATTTTTTCTTACAGAAAACATGGTTCTTAACATGGAATAGTGCGTCCAAAGCGTTGACGGCTTTTGTGATTGTTGCTTTTCGGCGAAATACGCCAACAATTTTTTTTCCGACATCCTTTTAAATCGCACCATTTTTCAAATTTCTGGTATTCAAGTTCATATCGTAACTTTGATTTTGCGGGAATTAGACTTGAAATTGCTCCATTTGCAGGTTCCTATACTTCCAAGGGTAAACTTTCTTCAGAATCAGACATTTTGAAACAGTAGTTTTTTGCAAACTTTTGCTATACATCTGACGTGTTTAACAGTAACCAAGACAACTCAGAAACAACAACCAGTTCAAGACTACTTAGAAAACTTAAATCCTTATAACAGCAGGTATTATTTTTGTTTAGGACAAACATCATTTTAAAATTTATTTTGATAACTTTTGTCAAATTTTTTTTGTAATTTTCGGATTATTTACGAAAGTATATAAAATTTCGTACAATATTCGAGTTGTAAATTCATATTATGACACTCGGCTGACGCCTCGTTTGACAACTCAACATCTCGTGTCGTAATATGAATCTTTACAACACTTAAATAACTATTATATACACTTACTCCTTTATTTTTATTAATATTATACACTATACAAACCGAAAACTTACAGAAATTCCAGGTATGTATTTTGGTGAGACTCACCAAGGCACGAAGTGAGAAAAACAACACACAGAATGAAGAGTCTCTAGGTGAAGACACGTGCCTATTATAGAGAGTCTGATCCTTTAGGCTAGAGGGACAGTGTGTAGGAGATGACGTGCTTTATAATTTCAATGATTCTGAAATAGTGACTTGAAATATATATTGAAAGGTTACTACGAATATTACAAGGTACTAAACATTCATATCGTCGACCTAATTTGAAAAGGTCATAACTCCAAAAATATTATTTCAGAAGAGAGAAAAAATCATTTGCATTGTCATTTTTAATATTTCAAAGTAAATTTGCTATCAAAAGTATTATTCCCTATTTGGACTTAATCCACAAACAGATGATTGAACAAATGAATTGAACTGAAGGCTTGCGTTAGTTAATATACTACAAATAAAAGGTACCTTAATTTCCGATTAATAATGTATTATAAATTATAAATTAACCAACGAGGAATTAGCATATTTGGGCAGTATATGTGCTTAAGTTTTAAAAATTGTAGGTCTTTAATTCAGATCAATATGTGAGAGCAACTGATGCATGTTTATTCAAAATTTTTCCGGTTTTTAATTTGATCAGATTGTATAAAGAATTCATGACTAAAAGAGTAGAAGTGCAGTCAATTAAAGAAAACTAAATTCAATAGACGTATCTTTAATAATTCAATGCTAATCAAATATTAACGCCATAAAATAAAGATATGATTTAGTAAACTATTTGTAAGAGAAAATCGCAATAAGCTTTAGAGTTTCTAAATACTTTATAGAATAGTGAATTCTCGTAAATGAAATAAATGAGCATTTAAAACAATGATATGCGCCTTCACAAAACTACTAATAAAAGCTTATGAACAAAGACAATTGAGCAATTGTAAATCTTGAAATATATTTAGTAAAACGATTTAAACTTGGGGAAATAAAATGACACATCTGTACAATATAAATTGAATTTGAGGAGTGGTTTTGAATATCCATTTTCTATAAGAAGATTTATTTGTTTATTTATTTAAGTAAAGAATTTTTTTATAGAAAGATCGTACGTTCATTATAATTTCAATGTCATATGGAGAAAAAATCTTTAGGTTTAGAAATTGCAGAAATTGAACAGAAAAATAGTATACTCTTTAGTTTACATTTCAAAATTTTGAGCAGGTCAAATTTAGGGGAAAATACGAAATTTAATTTGCTGTAAAATTCAACTGTATATTATACAAAATGCAATGGAATTCTCTTCAAACGTATAATTTAGCAAGATTACTTTACGATTCCCTTAAGTTTATAATAGCCTCATTGCTATTTTAATTATTCATGTGGAATATGGAGTATTTAGTGATACAAATGTGCGCTCGTAATGCCCAATTAAGCTCTCACTTAACGCAGTCATGCAACATATAATATAATATACACATACTGCTTCGTTTGACTGGGTCAAGTTGCAGTCAGCAAAGTCAAAAGATTATTATTATAGCAGCGCATAGGGATGGTGTATTTGATTTTGACTTACAATTTGAAAAGTTAATATATACAGAAAGCTGATGATATTTACAAACATAAACTAAATATGAAGTTTGGGAAAGGAGATGATAAAATCTTCTTCTTCAGGTGCTGTCTCAATGCCGGAGGTTGGCAATCATTATGGGCTATTTTGATTTTCGTTGCTCAAAACAGTTCATTTGATGTACACCCGAACCATTCTCTCAAGTTGCGCAGCCATGATATTTTTCTTCTTCCTACATTTGTTCTTCATTTAACCCAGCATGATCAATTGTAGTAACGCATATTTTGGACCACGTGTTATGTGCCCAAGTTTTCTGGTCTTAATTGTATGTATAAGTTCCTTTTCTTTGCTCATTAGTATAAGAATTTCAATATTTGATATTAATGATTTTGATTTAATGATAAATAGAGAAAGAATAATATTCTTCTTTGGCAATAGCATTACAATAATTAAAATAATGCAGATATTAGAGGTGGAGTAACAAGTTAAGCGATGGAGAATAATAAATTTACAATTTTTAATATTCACGTGGATATAGATGAGGATTATAAAGGCATATAGACATAGACAATTAAAAAAGGATATATCAATAACAAATTTTTCAGAAATTGTGAAACAAGTTAAAATATGTATTCAAAAACTATCACAACTTTTAGTTTAGAAGATAAAATCTGATTGGAAGTCTGAATTTTAGTGACGATTTTCTACATATTATTCTGCAATTTTGAAGTGTTAATATACCTTTTCTTCTCTGTACCGCATAAATTTAGGCGGTTTATGCGATGCACAGATATATTTAAATATATTAATCCTTTAGAGAAAGCCTTTTGAATTTTTAGACAAATTCACTAACGTAACCATCTTCATATATTGTATTATGTGGCACTTTCAACTTATTTTCAACATAAATTGACAGCGCTTATTTTTCCGGGTAGTCCTCAATTGAAGGGCTTGGTGCAAAAACCGGTCAGCCCCATTTTTATCAAATTTACAGTATTGACAAAAAACTGTTTTGACAAGTATAACCACTGAAAAAACTGGAGAATATAATATAGTCTGTTTTTTGCCCCAAAATAAGTATATATATAATTATGTAGCAAATCTCAGTTTTATTAACTATCAAACATACAAAATGACTTTTACAATGTTAATACATTTCTACTTCAACATCCTCTACCTCGCTATCCAGATCTTCTTGTGGTATTTCTGGTCCCACAGCATTATACACAAGATCGTAATACCATTGATCATTTTTGGGCAGATATTTTTCAGCCAAAGAACGGACGTTTTCATGTTTTTTCTGCTTGATGCGTATGGGGTAGTTTTTGTAAAGTTTTTCCATTGGCATTGAATATGTAGCTGATGATTTCTTGAATGAAAATTCGGAAAACATTATAATCCATATGGTAATACTGCATTTTACTTCATGGGTTTTTTCGCACTTGAAAATACGATATTTAGATATGGAAAACGTTTCCTTTGCATTGTTTGTAACGGTCTTTTAAAAAATCCTTTTGAAATATTCGGCGAAATTTAGTATAATGTCTTGATTCAACACAACTACTGTAACTTTTCGAGATGTCTTCTTTACCAAATCGATCCAACCATTTGGCGTATACACTATTTCTTTGTTTCTTTTCTCTTTTTCCATTAAACCGAAAGATCGGTCACATGGCAAAAATATCGGTCACTACATTCTTAGCAATATTTCCTATTATATGCCACAAAGCTGCCCGTTTTTTGCACCAAAAGATGCCCAATGCTAAGTACATTAAATTCCACATGCAAAGTCAATTTTGCCCAAAATTATAGCTGACCGGTTTCTGCACCAAACCCTTCAATTGTAAAATGTTATCTCGAATCTGAACAAATTTGTAAAATCAAGGATACGAAAAAATTCAAGAAAAGTCTTTGATACAGTTAGAATTTTGGTTTTCCTTTCATGATTATGTTTGTGGTTACATTTCCTCATAAATCTAGTTATTGATACAGACTATTCAGTAATAAGAAAATGTCGGATTTATAATCAATAACTTGGATAGAGGTTACCCCAATATCTAGTATCAATATTTACCAAGTTGAAATACCGCAAATACGAAGATCGTGGATAGCGAAGGGCGGTTTTTGTGTAGATTACAATAATCCCAAGTAATGTCAAATGAACAGAATCTATTTGTTTTTCTGTGTGTAGTTGGTTTGGACAATTCTGTATATGGGCAAAGTTGCTAGCACAAACACCCAATAAATTGGCCCGGGTGAGATATCGAGAATCCCTTATAAGCACTTAACACATCCCATATTCATCTCAGCGCTGAAGATTGCGCAAAAACATTATTTACCTTCAAATACACAAACCCTATACAAGTATACAAAAGCATACATAAGAAATATTCCGCATGAAGGAACATTATAATCGTATTACGTAATAAATATCTTCCCTTCCTGTGTTTCCGTATTTTTCAAGTTGTTCATTAATATATGTGAAAATAATCAGAATCTAAATTATAATCAAACGACATAATCCTATTATTTATATAACCCATAATCCTATTGATTATCCCATACAGTAAATGAAAGTATTTCAAATTCAGGGCATGTTGATATCATCTTATATTGTATATAAAAAGGTTCAACATAACTTAAAATTTTATTAAACTGCAAAGTGACAAAACCTAGGTAGTTATAATGAATTTATACATATCATTTTTCTATATATAAAAATATTATCATAGTTTTCATAGTTGTTATTTTATCTTGTGCGAACACCAACTGGTTATTTTTTAACAGCACGAAATTTGATATTAGCTGAACAAATATGATGCGGAAAATATTTTTGATTTGTCCGTTGTCAAAGTATATTAGGAAGGGGACATTGTACTTATTTGTTAGGCCATAAATTTCCATAAAAATACCGGTTACGTGCCAAAGCGACCATCTTGATTAATACTGCCACTGACCATAAATGCTTGCTTTGTAATTTTCAGGAAATACGAGAATATGTTTTTCCATCCAATTAATTTAATATCACGCTACAGAAAAGCCTAACCTTAACATCTTCTGATCATATTATAGAAGCAATTCAGATCGTAGTAATAATTACAATTCATGAATTAGAAAATAACCGCAAGTAAAATGTATAATTGCAAAATTCTTTCGAACATTTGCATAATTATCTAGTAATTAACGAAATTCTTAACACGAAATACAGCTACTTCTAATATAATATATAATTTCTAAAATCGCTACGTTAAAATTTGAAAATTCATATTTTCGTCGTCATTTATTACATTTGTTGTTATTTTTTAAGGATAAGCGCTGAAGGCGCTCCCAAAATCCCATTCGCCCAAAAAATAGTAAATGTCTTTTTAAACTCGTATTGTTTCACAATGGAATCGCTCATGTTCGAAATTTTTCCAAATATACAACTGGATAAGTTGATCATTTCCAGAATTTAATCGCTTGTCCTGTGAAATCGATAATAAAGGGACTTGTCAATTGTACATTTATTTTACAATTCTGCCACATTTTAGGACAGAAAAATAAACAAAAATGAACCTATGTACAAATTGTCCTTTTTATCGTTCTAGTTACAAATTTCGGGCTATACGAACATCCATAATATACAGAATTGGAGTATATTTTATAATTAAAAACGCATATAGGGCAAAATATTAAATTTTATAGCCCTATGACTGTAAAAAAAATCTATAGCACGATTACTACCAGAGTATTTTTATCAACAAATATTATCGCCAGGTTCGCTAAAAATTTTATATTGCAATTAAACAAAAATTTGTTTTCACAATTTACATTGCGTTTTATACACAAAAAAAAATGTTCTGCATTCACCACAACAATCAGTAACCATCGCTGGCCATTCCAACATTAATTCTATTTACAGTCCACGGTTCTTTATGTCTGAAGCATTAATGTATTAAATGTCAAAGAATTAAAGCACAGGTTCGGAATTTTTTTCCACGTATTCTCATACGTACATAAATTAACTTGACAGTAGTGATTATGATCAACGGCGAATGATCAGTTAATTTAAATACAAATTATAAAATATTTTTTGTTCCCATATAATGTGAATCATAAACGCAATGGTCAAAGTTGGGAAAAATGGATTTAAAAAACATATCATGAGACTTTTAGGTTTTTTATATATTAAAAAAAATCTGAACTTTTTATCACATTTTCCAAAAAAGTGTACATATATTTTATTTATTTATTTGCTAAAATAATCTACGATTTTAATAGAATTGCGCGAATTTAATAGAATTAATATAATTTTAATAGATTTTAATAGAATTGAATAGAATTTTAAAATACTAGCTTTGATAAAAACGAGAAGTTCATTTGGTGTGGCTTATTTATATATAAAATTGTTATCAGTATTCAGTTATAGCCTATAATATGAGTTAAATTTGATAATATTCACATAAAATTCATGAAATGAGGAATCAGGGGTCGACTCATATCGTAGGATGTTTTCTGCATAACCCAAATAATTTGGCAAACCATCGCTATTGCATATACAGTCGAACTCGGTTAGTAAGTGAAAATGGCTTGGTCCCAACCCAAGGCTCATATACTCTATGTATTATGACTTCGGATAATAAGTCATCATACCTCGCTTAATAAGTCATTGTGTTGACGATATTATGATTTCATCCGTTTAGGAGATTAGATGGGTTTTCTGGTAATTACCGACTAATGAGGTTGTTTAATAGCTTACAAGCAAAATGCAAGCAGAAACATCAAATCAGTTTTGAATTTGATCGCTTAGAGAACGAAATGGCAAGCCTTAAGCGTAAAGCAATAACCTTAGAAACAAAACTGGCAGTGGTGAAAATGTTAGAAAGCGGTGTAAAGAAAAGTGAAGTGTGTAAGCATTTCAACTTAGTAAACTCATCGGTGGGTACAATATGGGCGGCTCGAAATAAAATCAAACAAAATGAAGGAAGCAAAAGTGTGAAGCGTATGAGGAAACCTACTCACGAGAATGTAGATGCTGCTTTATTGAACTGGTTTAAACAACAAAGAACCCTCAATTTACTGGTAAGCGGACCTATTCTCCAAGTAAAAGCTGGAAAATTGGCTGAATTGTTGGGATTAGAACAATTTGAATATTCACGGCATGGATAGACCGTTTTAAAAAACGGCATGAAATCAATTTTGGAAAAATGATTGGCGAAGCCAAAGACGTAAATTTGAATATCACCAGTGCGTGGATTCAAAATGAGTGGGAAGAAATCCGGAGAAATTTTAAAGATGAAGACATCTTCAACGGATGTGAGACAGGCCTCTTCTTCAAGCTGACACCAGACCACACATTAAAGTTCAAAAATGAAAAATGCATTGGCGGAAAACTGCCAAAAGAAAGGATCACTGCTTTTGTTTGTGCTAATGTAAGCGGCACTGAAGAAAAAGATTTGTTAGTGATCGGCAAATCAAAAAACCCACGATGCTTCAAAAATATAAAAAGCTTGCCTGCGTCCTATGAAGCCAATAAGAAGTTTTGTATGACAAGCGTGTTATTTGCAAAAGAAATCCGACGTTGGGAAGAGGACCTCAAAAAAGCAAAGAGAAAAATCGTTCTACTTTTGGATAATTGTCCAGATCATTCTCGCATACTAGGATTGAAATTTATAACTTTGAAGTTTTTGCCTGCAAACACAACCAGTATTCTACAGCCGATGGATCAAAGAATAATAAGAAGCCTGAAATGTGCGTACAGAAAAAGTCTGCTTTTAAAAATTATGGAAACCGACGGCGCAAAGTTTAACTTGAGCAAAGTAACTCTAGTTGATGCTCTGAAAATTCAGAAAAAAGCCTGGAAGGACGTCACCGGTGCTACAATTAGGAACTGCTTCCGGCATGCGGGTTTATGCGACCATCACTTTGATGAGGCAGATGATTTACCTGTGAAACATTGGCTACAATCTTTCGATATTCCCACTTCAAATAATTTAGAAGATTTGATCGAAATGGATGAAGACCTTCCAACGACTAGAGAAATGTCTGATCTCGATTTAGTAAGAGATGTACATACAAGAAATGAAAAATCAGACCAAGACGAAAACAAGAAGAAGAAGAAGAAGAAGAAGAAGAAGAAGAAGAAGAAGAAGAAGAAGAGATAATGTAAGATCCAAAACGTACCACCTCTGCAGCATTGTTACTGGTTCATAAATTAATTACATATTATGAAGCCGAAGAAAAAAGTCTACATTTAGACAATTTATACAAAACAGAAGAGGATTTAGAAACAAAAACTTGGAATTCTAGAAAAAATCAGACAATGATAACCGATTTTTTTTTTAATGTTTAAAGTTTAAATATTTAAACATTTAAATGTTAGGTATTATTGAAAGAAATTTCAAATAAGAATCTAATTCATTAAATTTGAATCCCTTCCTTACCTCGGATAATAAGTCACCTCGGTTAATAAGTCAAAATTGCTCTGTCCCTGCAATGACGTTATAACCGAGTTCGACTGTATATACTAAAACTATACAAATACAGAATGAGATATATGGTAAACAAATAGACAAAGTGAAACATATTATAATATGAATTACAAATTAAGAAAAAAAGTCAGATACATTATAAAATAAGTTATTGTTTAATTTAATTCGCTAATTACTTGCTTAAAATGCCTTCTTTATTGGCCAAGAAGAACATATACAAAAGATAAAAGCAATACATGAAGAGTAATCGGAAATTGTCCATTTTTAGAAAGCAATATCGGTTTTTTCAGAAGAGCTTAAAATGCAGCATTAAATCTATTTTAATGGTATCATCAGCTTTTTGAAAGCTTTATTCCGTTCTTCAATCCTCAGACAAAAATAGAACAAAACTCGTGACTATTCAACTTTGGCAGTTTTTACTACATATGGATTTTCGATAAAATCGGACGATTTTCAATTATACAATTTTATTACGGGACACTGCTTTATACATATATACATGTGAGTCGGAGACATTCAAAATTGTTTAAGCAAAATATTATAAAAGAACTCTCGAATGGTTTAAAATAATAAATAATTTTATTAAAATTATTATGTATTAAATTAGAAAAAAATGAGCAGATATATACAGGGTTGGGCAGTTCTAACGAATCGAATCCCCTGCCCAAACTAATTCAAATAGAAATGCGAAAAATTGCAATCTTATATAGAATTACGAGTTGCACACTCTAAAATTAATTTCAAGTATACAGGATGAACTATGAAAGCACAATTAAAACTGATTTTATTATTTTAAATGGAATACTATGTAAATTTTAATCGCATTTCATAGCAGACATTCAAGTACTTATGAACACGTAAATTGTAATTTGTTAGAATACGGCGTTGCCAAGATATTAGTAATTTTCAAAAAAATTGGTTCATTGCAAGCCCAGTTTCAAAAAATTATAACTTAGTTAAGTAGCGAATTTAAGTAGCACAGTTTTACATCTGAGTAACCACTAACATGGAATTATTTTTTATAAATCGGTTTTTCTCCAGAAACATACAGGAAAATGTAAGAGTCATGTTCAATTGGGGCATATTCCTTGAAAGGTAAGTCCGATTATTTAAATAGAACACCCCATATATTATTATACTAAAAGATATTTCGATTATAATAGAACCATTTTCATTAAATATGTCCTATACCTAAAACTAATAATCTGGTGTTTAGGAGAGTGCCAGAAGAACCCTCTATTGACCAGTAAAATATACAAAGCAAATTTTCCAAATAGAAGACATCCAAATGCAACTAGATTTCAACATTTATTAAATACTTCCACAACGACTGGATCTGTTAAAAATGCAACACACGAAAAACATAAAACTGTAAGAACGGAAGAAAATAAAATAAAAGTACTTCCGTCTGCGATTGAAAATACAAAAAAATAAATAAACAGTAATAACTACTATTTTAATAAATATTCAAATGTATTTCCATTCATTTCTATGCATATGCGAAGACGTTTGTACATTGATATTTGTACATTACGTAACATATCCGGAGTGATCGATGCAAATGCCAAACCTATTCTTTCCTTCATATCTTCTCATGTGGTAGGTGGCACTTGGTAAACCTTATTTGTAATGTAACCCCATAAAAAGTAATCGCATGGATTCATATCCGGAGACTGCACCGGCTAGTTAACAGCACTACCTCTGCCTATCCACCTGTTCGAGAATTCTTTGTTTAAATGTCCCCGTACATGCCTTCCATAGTGCGCCGGCGCTCCATCATGCTGGTACCATAATGCACGTACAACATTTAATGGTACATTCTCCATTAAATCGTCCAAGGTTGTTCGCAAGAGGTTCAAATACGTGATGCTATTTAAATGATGTTAAAAAAAATAAGGACCTATTATGTTTTCACCGACAATCCCTGTCCATGTGTTAACTGACCAGCGATGCTGTTTATCCACACTTCTTATAAAAGTCGGGTTTACTGTTAATAGTGACATTTTTTCCGGTTGCAGATACCCGATTTGGAAAAATCCGTAAAAAGAGTTCTATTTAGAAATGCTGGCTGATTAGCAAATCATTTCTAACAGCCGTTCGCAAAATTCAACCCTTCTTCCGAAATCGGTTTCTTGTAGATCCTGTGGCAGTTTCACCTTATATGGATGGTATTCATATTCCTTCAATATTCTTCCAATAGTACGTCGGGAAATTGTTTCCTCTTTCTCTATTTCCGTAGAAAAGACTTGGGGATTTTCAATCACAGACTGAAGTAGTTTTATTTTATTTTATTTTCTTCCGTTCTTACAGTTTTATGTTTTTAGTGTGTTTTATTTTTTACATATATATACCCAATATATGCATATATATATACCTAAATCATTCCAAAATTTTAGACTTATAGTGCCTATTTAGACAACCAATTTGGTACAACAATAAATTTATGATTTTTTATCTATATGCTTGCTCGGTTCTATATTACGAAATTTAATCCAAACCGACAAAAGCACTAAAAAATACCTTGGCATAGGTTTCGAAATGCGCATAAAGCTATCAAACGTTTTAAGTTATAGTACTTGGGTGATATTCTATTCAACTATGAGACCTGTTTTTTTTTATGCCCTTTCAATTTTCATCATTTTACTTTAAAATAAATTTTATACAACTTAGTTTATCTAAAATTAATTAAATGAATTAATCGGTTTAATGCAAGTGTTGATTCCTATGGCCTGGTGAACCTATATAATATGATGCGTACATATAAATCATGTAAGCCAACTCCTTGGCAGGCGACCTAATTATGACACCACACTCTTCGGTGACGGCCATATCAAAAAAATACTATGCTAATATACCAGATGTAATATAGAAAATACTATGCTAATGATGTGTGATATTCTATACAAGCATTAACAAACACAGCAAAAATATGTAACTCTATACTTAAAACAATATATTCATTTGGTGTTATAACTTTATATTCTCTATGTAACTATATAGTTAAAACAATATATTCATTTGGTATATATCAACTCTATAACAATGTGGTGATCCTCAAGGGACAGTACGAGCACCTCTACTTTTTATTATATATATTAATGGCATGTTGAAAATGAATAACCAAGAACACTGTATTTTAAGTTATGCAGATGACACTGTTATTTATACCGAAGGTGAAACATGGGAGGACGTGTACACAAAATCCTCAAACATTATTTCTAAGGTCAAAAACTGGTTAGATCATAATAAACTTCAACTAAATACTCAAAATTCTTTGTGCCGTTCACTTCCTATAAAAATAATCTTCCACTCAGTGATTCTATACAAATTCATAACTCTACATGTAATATGCTACCAGTATGTTACTGTAACATTATTATAAACAAGGCAAAAAGCATTAAATGATTAGGATTCATTTTTGATTGTCATTTACGATGGAATGACCATATTAATTATAATTGGAACAGAATTAGACGCATGATGCATATTTTCAAAAACATTTCTTCATTTCTTGACAACAAATCGTTGACAATTGTTTAAGGAGGACTTGTGGAATCAATAATATTGAGATAATTTTTAAAATATACTAGATTGATAATAATGATTAAAGATTTTGCTTTTAACTAGACTCGTTTATAATCTACTTTAAATTGTTTATGATGACTTTGTTAAAAATGCACTTAATTGTTAAAATGAAATATTCTGTTCTTTTTCGATAATTTTTCGATAATTTTGATGAAAATCGACAGGTATCTCTGTTCTTTTTCGATAATTTTTTGATAATTTTGATGAAAATCGACCTCTGTTCTTTTTCGATAATTTTTCGATAATTTTGATGAAAATCGACCTCTGTTCTTTTTCGATATTTTTTCGATAATTTTGATGAAAATCGACCTGTGCTCTTTTTCGATAATTTTTCGATAATTTTGATGTACAGCCTACCTAACAGATTTTTGCTTATTTTAGTTTATATAAAATTTTATTGAGATAAAATTAATAACACAAATAAGTAAAGTGACCATACGTCCCGCTTTTAGCGGGACAATCCCGATTTTCGGTAATTTGTCCCGCTTAAAGATAAAAATCATTATTTCCATGCTTACTACAAAAGTTTACCATTTACGCGTATACAAAAAATTCTGCGGAACGGCTCGACAAATTTCAATGATTTTGGTGTTATATTAAAGCGATTATGTCTATTTTTGCTCATTTTGTTCAAAATTTCAGTGTTTTGCTAAATTGATCGGAAATTGAAAATTAAGAATTACTACTTTCGTCTACATTCATATAGACTTGTATATCTTAGTCAAAGGCTTAGCGGCCATGTACAATCGAGTCAAAGAAATAGTCAATAATTGTGGCTTAAAGTGTCTGACTTCAAATTATTCTAGGCGAGACCTGGCGATCCTATATATATCTATATAATTTATTTTCACATTCATTTCTTATATTTTAATTTTCTTAAATATTTTATTTTGATTTTTGTCAAATATTTTATAGCAAATTATGTTGGATTTATGAATTGCAAAATAAATACGCAATAGCGTCATCAAACAATCGGTCAATAATTGTATTTTCTTTTTTTAGTTTTTAAACTATGCATTTATGTCTGATTTGCCATATTCGTGGCAGTAGGTGTACTAGTGTATAGATAAAATTCCGATAATAAACACGCGTTTCTTGATAACGAATGCTCCACTAGAGCGAGAACTTTCTCAGAAAACGGCTAAAGTCTCGCTTCAACCAACGCAATCAACTTTTTCGAGTTTATATTCGTCGCTTCAACTTACCGTTCAAGGTGCCATTGAAACTGCCCATATAAAAATGCATGTGCAAAGATGGGATTGCATTCACGTAACCATGTAGTTAGACTTGAATTCCTCGCCGCGTTTGTCGAGAATAAATAGTGTGTAATCTGTGTGTGTGTTTATCGTCGTTGTCGCACACACATCTAATATTAAAATATGTAGATGGCGATACCAACACGATTAGCAACTGTAAATGAATACGCGATGTTAATTGCGTGTTCATTTTCAAAGTCAGCATTTAGAAACATTTTTATCTGCACTGTCGTCCATGCTAAGATTATAAATTTTTATTAAACGTGAAAAAATGATTGAATGGGACATGTTCTAATGGGAAATGATAATTTTGATGAAAATCGACCTCTGTTCTTTTGCGATAATTTTTCGATAATTTTGATGAAAATCGACGGGTATATACCTCTGCTCTTTTTCGATAATTTTTCGATAATTTTGATGAAAATCGACAGGTATGTACCTCTCTTATTTTTCGATAATTTTTCGATAATTTTGATGAAAATCGACAGGTATATACCTCTCTAGGAAATATATTTTCGTTTTGTAAAGATTTTTTATAAAACACAGTCAAATTTTGATCTCTTTACACTTTACTTTAAAAGGAGAAAAAACCTTCGAATTAAAATACATTATTATAAGTTAAATGGATGAGTTGCATGGAGGTACTTTGACTGAAATCCAAACATCCCCTTTTCGTAGAGATATTTTTGCATATATATATATAACACATACATATATTTTACGTATTTTTAATTATGTATTGTACGGCATAAACTAGTGTCAATGTGCGACTCGTGAGTTTTTCCACATTTTCACAAATTGCGCAAGGTAGTACTTTGAGTGGATGTGGACACATCTGGTATTATGACCTATATGTATTTATATTTATATAAAAAAATGCCATGAATAAAGTTTATTATAATTGTAAAAAAAAATATGTAAAATATATATTTATCACGTATATAACAATTACTGCAGAAAGTTACTTGTCTAGATAATATTGATCGTGCCATCATATCTTTTAATATTAATGAAACAAAATACGGGCTTGTACTTATCCATCTCGAAATACAAAAAATATATATATTTGCGATGGCATGTATTGGTTAAATTAGATTATCTTGTGCGGCATAAACACCCCGTATTGGAACTAAAGCCAATATTATCCAGACGCACCCCGGGAAATTTATGGAATGTCAAGTTACTACGTGTCAATTTATATTTATGACTAACGCGTTATAAATTAGAAAACTTAGGCAGATGTGACGGATATACCTACACTAGAAAATATCTGCAAGCAATAAGTTAAACAAAATTGCGATTAGAGCTATAAATCGTCAAGATAATAATATATCATTTATGCAATTATACTGATTTAAATATTTTTCCTTCCTCCTTCATACATTTTTTTTTCTGAATGAGATGCATGTTCTCAAAAAAAAAATAATCGATAAATTTTGCAAAGTATATATAAGGATAATAATAGTGTTAATTACAGACGCAATAATTGGCAGCGCCTACGTAAGTGAAAGAATATTAAAAAAACATATATAAAAGTAGCCATTATATAAATCTGTAAATATCTGTAAACAGAGAAATGTTTGCAATTTATAGGCCGTTTATAATATAACAGTATTCTAAATTAAACATTTAAAATACTAAATATTAGGTGTTCCAGATAACATTGAGTTAACTTTTACGTATTAATAATATTGAGAAATATATTTATTATAATTTTAATATATTTAAATCCCGAAATTCCTGTAGAATGAAACCAACTTTAGGATCACTGTGCTAAATAGGAACTTCAATTTATTAATCTATAAATACATCAATATCGTAGGTTACTTACAAAACGAACGAGGATACAATAATTTACAACATATTGACGGATTTTATTCTACATGCACTGCAACAACTATTAATCTTTATTCTGATCATATTATAAGTTATTTTATAAATGGCACTGCAGTACAAAATTATAATAAATGATTTATTACATCATTCCCGAAAATATCGATACCGCTCCGGATCAACTTTAATGAAATACAATTCTTTTTAAAAATAATTGCCTAGATTATACAAAGAGTATCAACGATTGAATAATTGTATTCGACCAGAAATTGTTTTACATGCATTTTCACGTAGTTGTATTTTACTTTGTACATTTAACTCAATTCGCTCTATGAACAGAGATTGGATAAAATGAAAACTTTTCGGGCTTAACGCAGTCAGGGCCGTCTTAACAGCTTCGTAGTCCCTAGGCACTTTTAGTTCAAGAGGCGTTTACTAAAACATTGATGAAATTTTATATAGCATTGTGGAATGTTGCTTAGAAGCAGTGAACTTTTTTGGAATTATACATTGCGCAAAGATGGAATATATTAATAGCAAATATGAAAAAAAATTCTAGTGTTTTAAAAAAATTATCAGATGCTAGGTGGCCTGCAAGATTTGATGCTACTAACGCTCTGTACGTTAATTACTCAGAAATTCGTCAAGCATTGCTGGACTTAACTGAAACCACCACCAGCTGTTCAAGATCGCTAATAAGAAAACTTGATAATTTTGAATGATTTATTGCAAAATATTGATATTGTCAATAAACCTACACAGAAAATTGATATTGAATTGTACCGTTATCAAATTATATGAATCACTCTTAATACATTTTCAAATAACTCGCAATAAATCCTTGCCATTTCTTCAAATGCTAACATCGTTTGATTACAAGGACTATGCACAACGTAAACGTACAAAAACTCGTTTTCCAGATGAATTTTTAGATGACATAGATCCTAGTTTACGTTTCAGAGCCAGTAACAAATTACGCATACATTCTTTCATTTTACAAACTAAAAACTGAAAAAACAAAACGACACTTAGCTTACAAAAATCTATACGAACGGTTTAATTTTCTGCTGTATAGAACAATGTCCCAAGATGAAATTGTCCGCAAGGCAAAATATTTAAACACAAATATCGGACAGATCTTGAACATGTATTTGTTGACGAATTTCTACTTTTCTCCAGAATGTATGAAGATAAAACGACTGTAATTAACTTGCTTCGTGCACAAATTAACGATAAGCTGCTCACAAGTTTTCCAAATGTAAATATAGCTTTTAAGATATATCTGTCCATTTTCGGATCGAGCGCCGAAGGGGAAAGGAGTTTCTCCAACTTAAAGTTAATTAAAAATTGTTCACAATCAACAGTGGAACAAATTCGTATGTCGTCGCTCACACTGCTTTCTACTGAAAATGAAATTATGCGACAATTCTCATTTGAAGACATAATTAAAGAATTTGCCGATGACAAATGCCGTCAAAAGAACTTGGACTTGATTTGATATTAAAGTATATTATTGTTAAATAGCATTTTGTATTTTCATAGACGTGTTTATATATTGAAATATATTAATTAATAAAATTTTATATTTTCGTATTTTTGTAGGCCCTAGGCACAGTGCCTAGTTAGCCTAATGGATAAGACGGCCCTGAACGCAGTAGTCCGATTCACTTTTACTCGAGCGTGAGTAACTAACTTTCACATACAATCCACGCTAAAACTTTTGCAGTAGTTCATAAAAATCAGCAGATATCAATCCTAAAGCACTGAAACTACATTGATTCGAAAGGACACTGAGTTTAAGAGTTAATAGAGTATTTTGGTTCCTTCAAAAATTGTATTGCACTGTCCTCTTGGAGTTGGACACGTTCGACATGTTTCTAATATTAGCAATTTTTCATTTTGTAATATAAAATAACCGCTTTACCATTTACAATAATATTGTGAATAAAATCAATCCTAACTTAAAGTTCGACTTCTCTTTAATCATAAGAGTTGCCTTGTGATCATGTCGCCATCTACTGTGAAAATTCTATTCCCCATTCTTTCCGTAATATCTCATCATCCCCAGGCTGTAACGTCTACCACAAGACAAAGAGAAACTTATTATGATTAATAATTTTATTTTCGTACCTCTATAAGGTTAACTATACCACATATTGCGAAAATAATATTTTTTAAGGATGGCGAAAGATTTATGAACCTTCTTGACTTAAAATAACGAAAATGTTAAAATTGCTTAAAATTTTCTTATATTATAGTGGCTTATATTTCTTAAATTGGCTATTATAGTGTGTTTTCGATAAATGACCAAGCACTTCAAGATTGTAATCACTAAAATAATTGCACATTTCGATGTGAAATAAAGAATGTAGCCCAAATTTCACTTTTTAGGTAACTTGAGATAATAATTGTTCCAGTTGTTAAATATAGTAAGTTGCAATTAAGTGATCAGCAAATTGTTTATATAGATACAGAAAAAAAATTTGCTAATTATAGCTTATTTATCTTTATTTGATACATGCATCCATCATAAATACAAGATTTATTTTAAAAATTGAGTTATCTTTGTCTGTTTATGTTTTTTTTGCAGAATTGTAAAGCACAGCATTTTCATAAACCTTTTTAATACTTAAAATATCTAATATCTCAAGATCATTCTGTTGGGCCCACTCTAATGCCACTTTCAATGCTTGAATAGCCTCATCATCTATTATTTTGGAAAGTTGGGTTCAAGATCTTCCTCCAAAACATCATCATTATCATCATCATCACATCCAAGGTTTCAATCGTTTTATGTTCAATGTTGTCCAAATTTCATTCCAGAACTTTTGATGCAGTATAATGATGAGCATGAATCGTTTTCAGTAGTGTTACAGTCTATGAAACAACTGTCTCTACGTTATCATCTTTCCAGAATTTCTTAAATTGACTGAATGGCATGTTATCTCCTTCAGTAAATTCACAACTCTTGGGTAATAAGTTGCGCCAACATTTTGAAATTGTTTTTGGTGTAATTTCTTCCCAGGCACTATGTAAATGTATGATGGCATCTTTTAAAGTAAGTTGCTTCAGTTCTTCTCCTATGTAGTGACCGTTTGGCATAATGGAACTTAACAAACTTTTTCTACAATATAATTTTGTCAATCTTAAAACATTTTGGTCCATCGTCTGGATTAATGGTGTAACATTCGGTGGCATAAACATAACAAATATCATCCCATCCTCAGTTTTCAATTCCTCCTCTGGAGGGTGAGATGGTGCGTTGTCCAGAAGAAGAACTGCTTTTTCCGAAAAGCCTTGTTGGCGCAAAAATCTTTTAACCTACATTTCTAGAACTACCTATCCATGAAAACAATACATATATAATTTAAATTCTGTTTACCTCTGGAAAGAACCACCTTTTAAAAATTCCTCGAGTCATCCACGCATTTTTTGTGTTGTTGTAAATTGTGGGATTTTTTAAATTTCGAAAACTTCTAGGATTTTTCGATTTGCCAATCACAAGCTCCTTCAATTTATACAAGCTCGTCGCATTCGCGCAACCCAAAAATGTAAGCCGTTGTTTGGCAATTAATTTTCAATCCAGGAGCAGTTTTTTCACTTAGTCCGACATATGTTTCTTCAGGCAGAATCTTCCAATATAGACCTGTTTCGTCCGCATTGTACAGTTGGTCCTCACAAAATCCAAATTCATCGACTAATTTTGCTAAATTTACTTTGAAACGGTCAACAATTTCTAGTTGAGATGACAGTTTTTCACCAGTAACTTTCAAGAATCGTATTCCATAACGACATTTAAATCGTTGCGACCACCCATGACTTGCATTAAATATTATATTGCTATTATATTGGCGAGATTCAAGCTTGAAAATAAATTTAGTGCTTTTTGCTTCATGATATCACCTACAACTGGCATATGTCTCTCGCGTCGTTGAAGAATCCCTGTATACAATTTCTTTTCCATTTTCGGAAACATAGATTTTTTCAAAGTACAAATCCTATTTGATTTTAATATATTACTAATGGCATTGATAATTCGATCCTTGCTTGCTTGAATATGCTATTCACACGATCGAGGGCATCGCTGTTCACATTAGCGGGGTCTTATGAACAAAATGTTCTTCAAAAGATTGTTCACACTACCGAGTTGTTCACAGTAACGAATGTTCACACTATCGATATTGTACTGTATTTCTATTTAGTAAAATAATTAAAGATGTCATAAAGTAAATAAAAATAATATATGATGTGTAAAAAATTATTGGCATAAGTCAGAAGAGCCTCAAGTATACAAAATTTACATTGCAATAAAAGAATTAATTGAAATAATACGAGGTGACAATGATTTAAAACATGTAGAAGTATTTTTAGATACGACTACACTAACACGTAATGCATTGAACCTAATCCATTAATTTCCACTCTTATGCCATTTCCATAATTTATATTCATTTGTCCTTAGAAGCAATTTACACGAATAAATCATTCACGCGAGGTAGTGACAGAATGAAATTCAATTTACCTATTTTTATACTAAAAGGTAATGCAAGTTTCACGTGTCACTCGTTGCAAATTTACCTAAAATTCGTCCGTTTCTATTTCTGCTCGAAATTGTATATCGTGGTAAATTGAGATTTTACGACCATGCGTCCGCCCCAGGTGTGTATAAAATATTTTCTACATTCCTCCGTTTCTATTTTAAGAATAAAAATGGAAGTGCACATAAATCTTCCATCATCTAAATACATTCTTGGGGACTCTGTACGTGTTGGTAGTAATAGTGTAATGAATATTTCATTACCTTTATAATAGATATGTCAGCATAAACAATGTCTACATATTTTTTGTATCGCCTTTAGTATAATTCTTGTTATACGTCGCATAACTTTGCAATCTTGAAGAGTCTGAAAATATTATATTTAGAAATATATTTTAATTGCGGTGAATTATAAGATGTGGATTAATTGTCCATACTTAGCATAAAATATGAAATCTAGACAAATCCTTGTATGTATAATTTGAAGATAATATAATATATAATATATTATAATATATTGAAGATGGGCGCATAGCGCTTGAAATGTACATCTAGCTACTTAATGCTTTAAGTTACGGTATTTGGGTGATATTCTATACTATAATTTGGATAGTTTAGGTATATATCATATTACAGACTGTAAGTTGATAACATTGTATATCTAGCTATCAAGGATATGCGATGCAAGGATTATGCACTCAGGGAGTACATAATCCTTGCGTAAGGTCATAATAGATCTTAATAGTATTTTATTGACTCTGGATATAATTCAGAGCGTATATTACATAAAATATTTAGAGCAGAATACGTATAGATAGCATACGTATTCTCATTCTTAAGATACGATGGTTATTTATTTTTATTTATTTATTTAAGGCATTACAATTTGCAGTACATATATTTTGTAACTAAATTAGTTTATATCCACTAAAGTCTCTTACAAGACTTGAGCGTGGGAGCCATTTTTCTTTTCCCATTTGTTTGCGTCTGCGTAATGCGTAAAACTGTACATAATTTAATTAACTATTTTAAATAATTATTAACATAATACACTTTTAAATTACGTAGCTGTAAATTAGCTGTAAGATTACAATAATAGTTTATTTACTATTATTTACTCTCAATTGCTCTCCATTACAGTTATTCTTGATTCAATCTTTAGCCAAGTACTTAAATCTAATTACATTTACCACTGACATTATTTTCAGATTTTCGGCGATTCAATTATACAAGTTACGCAACCATGGAACGTTTTCCAAACGTTTTTTTGGGTGCATGTTAACTCCTAGACGAAGTCATTAGACAAGAATATGAGGGATTACAACAAGGTGGAATTCCTATATGAACCCCCCTGTAGTTAATACCCATAATTACAGAGTAATGATGTGCATTAGTTTGCAGAATGCTCGGTAAGACAAAAATCGGAAAGACGGCGCGCGTCATTTCGCCGGCTATAAATATTCATATTTTAAACGCACTTGTATTAATATTTTTATCACGCCAAGACCACACTATTAAAAACAGACAACACCGGAGAAAGAAACAGACGTTTAACACTCCACACACAGGCCTAACAAGCCACCACATACAAGACGCACTTGTATTAGTCGATTTTGGCCCTTCTGTCTAACTATTTCGTGACCAGACCATGGACATTTACTACATGTTTAGTGAAAGGCAGAAACACTTGTAATAGTTGACAACTACAAATACTATAAAAACCATAATTCCAAACAAAACATATACACCGTTAAAGCATACACCGTTGGAGAGACAACAGAAATCTTCAGGTTGAACCATAACCACACCGAAGAAAACCACTTACAACGTCAGGCGGCAAGAACATCTTGCAAGAGAAAGGAGATGGAGAATATATGCGAAAAACATGCCAAAATTATAGTTAGTTAAAGAGTCCGCAATCCTAAAGATTGGTTGGAAACAGCACGCCATGCCGATCTATCCTGAGCTAATCCCTTCATCTCCCTATAGCTATTCATCTCAACGTCTTCAACTATCTGACTCACATACTCCAATCTAGGCCTACCTACCCCTCTCTTTCCCTCCACTCTACCTTCTATGATCAATTGCATAATCCCCCCATGCCTAAGAATATGCCCTACTAATCTGTCTCTCCTACGCTGTAACACTCTCCAGATACTTCTCTTCTCCCCTACTAACTCTAGTACAGCTTCATTTGTTACTTTATCTTCCCAACCAATCCTCATCATCCTCCTATAACACCACATTTCAAGTGCTTCTAATCTACGCTTCTCTTCCTTTCCTATAGTCCACGCCTCACACCCGTACAGTGCTACACTCCAAACATATACCTTCAGTAATCTTTTTCTAATACCCAAGTCAATATTTGATCTTAAAATCTGTTCTTTTTCTACGAATGCCTTCCTACCCTGTTCTATCCTACACTTTATATCTACCTTGCTTCGATTATCTTTTGTGATTCTACTGCCTAAATAACAAAAATCTGACACTTCTTCGATTCTATTATCTCCTATTGTGATCCTCATTTTTCTACTGCATTCCTTTTTGTCACACCTCATCACTTTAGTTTTACCTATATTTATTTTCATGTTAAAATCCCTAGTCAATACTGCCTGCATACCATTCAATACCCTTTCTAAATTCTTTTCGCTTTCTTCCAATATAGCTATATCGTCGGCGAATCTCAGCATATATATTTTCTCTCCCTGTACATTCACACCTACACTATACTCTTCTTTTACTTTGTTTATTGCATCTTCTATATATAGATTAAATAATAACGGTGAGAGTGTACATCACTGCCGAACTCCCTTCCCTATTTTTGCTACCTCTTCTTCCCCCTCAATTCTAACTAAGGCAGTTTGGTGTTTATATAAATTAAAAATTATTCTCCTATCCTTATAATCTATACCCGTTTCTTTTAAAATTCTAAACATTATGTCCCAATCTACATTATCAAATGCCTTTTCTAAATCTACAAAAGCTATGCAAGTTACCTTTCCTACCCTCTTTCTTTTTTCTACTACCGTTCTTAGTGCTAGAATCGCCTCTCTCGTCCCTCTGTTTTTCCTAAAACCAAACTGATCTTCTCCTAGCCTTTCCTCTACTTTATTTTCTAATCTCCTATAAATAATCTTTAACAATATCTTCGATGCATGTGATAGCATATAAAATTATAAGCGGTGAATTATCAAAATTGGAAAGTGAACATGAATTGACTACTACAGATTTAAATCTAATTCTAAGAAACATCCACAACGCAAAGTCCCAAGTATACCCGACACTGTCAAAGACGAGATTATAGCTA
Source organism: Leptodirus hochenwartii (assembly GCA_947310635.1). Taxonomy (NCBI): domain Eukaryota; kingdom Metazoa; phylum Arthropoda; class Insecta; order Coleoptera; family Leiodidae; genus Leptodirus; species Leptodirus hochenwartii. The sequence continues at coordinate 11,611,548 of OX371177.1, read as the reverse complement.
CAAAATTCTGTTAATGCCCTTAATATAGTGACTAACTGAAATGAAGCATTTCTCATGGATAATGACTTCTCCAATGAAATTGTAATATTTACTTGCAATTCAAACATCGAGACCTAAATGATATGCAGTACAGTGTATATGGATGCAACCTTTCAATACTGTCCAAAGTATTTTTACCAATTGTATACTATCCATGGTTTACTGGAAGGCATTTATATTCCACTTATATTTTGCTTGCTCCCGAATAAAAGTTACGATATTTACAATATTCTTTTGGCGAAGATGAAGTACTTCGGAATAACACCTAAAGTCTTCGAGGTGGCTGTCCATAAGGCCATACAAAATATTTATCCGGATAGGGATATTCTGGGCGGCAATTTTCATCTCGGACAAGCATGGCACCGACAAATTCAAAAGTTGGGTCTTTCCAGACATTACCTTGACCCGAAATATGATGTCGGATAATGGCTGAACTACGTTTTTGGTCTACCATTTTTTAGTCCAGCGGAAGTAGGAGTTGCCTCGCCGAAGATCTAATGGCAGAGAAGCCGGAAAACGAACAAATCGATACATTTTGCGACTATTTAGTGGATCGGAGAGGACAGCCATTTTCCGCCAATCATGTGGGCAAAACCAGCTGCGGATATGTGCTGGACAACGAATGCTTGCGAATCATTTCATTCGGATTTAAACTCCAATTTTTATAGCCCGCATCCCAATATATTCATTTTTCTGGAGGTTCTAAAAATGCTTCAAGTGAAAACTTATGTAAAAGTCCGTATTGCAAAAAGGAAAATTAAAGCCAGACGCAATAAAAGCTCGCAACTAAAAAATGTATATATCGAAGAAAAACTGCTGCAGTATAATGAGGGCAAGCTAAGAAGATAGGATTTTGTAAAGGCCGTAGCCTACAAGAATAGGATACCCGTTGTTTTTATTTGTATTGCCTAGATTTTCGTCTTACCGAGCATTCTGCAATACTAATGCATATCATTACTCTGTAATTAGTGGTATTAACTACAGGGGGGTTCCTCGCGGAGTCGGTCTTGGAATATACATATAATTAGGATACAAGGATTATTTGGTCTAGGAGTTTACCATCACCGGTTTTTTTCGCTCTGTATGTTGCACAACCTAAACTTCTTGCCGTTCTAGTTGAATCACCATGATCTTGTTTAACCAATAACCAACTCGGCGAGTTGATTATTGGTTAAACAATTGGTTACCGGATCTCCAATATCAGAATATTGGAGATCCGGTACCTCTGCATGCATCTCCCAGCCAATTCGGAAGAAAATAATATGCAATTAGTAATTACGATAATCAGCGAGCAAGAAAGTGAAAGCAAAAAAAAAAGATTAAATTAAGAGATGATAAAATAGTTGAATGATTTTAATGATCTTTGAAAAAAGTGTTCAAACAAGTAAATACATATAAGTTGGATATATTCTTTGACAAGCGGATATTCTACAATTAGTTATAAAAGCGTTGAAAGAAAGGCATGAAAACTTTGTTAAGAGAAACGTGAATAGAATCGTTGACAATTTGCTGTTCTCAGTGTCTCAATTTTTTCTACCAATGGCAATGATTTACATTAAATTTAAAAGATACTGGAATAAAACTAATTCATCTGGATTCATCTGTTCGAAATTTGTTTGTAGTGATTCTATTAAAGCATTAATCAGATTGACGAACCATAATTTAAAAATAATTTGTGGTAGATAAGAGCCATGATGGATTGTTGGCTGTTAATTTTCCTTGTTTTATATTTTTTGTGGTCAATTGCTGAAAGTAGATTGAATCTATATATATAAGTAAAATATGTAGATTTCTGCAAAAATGTAAATGTATACGTTCAGATATTGTGAAAATATATTGTCCCGATGCACATTATCCTGTAACAATATCTCAAAGTTCCCTCGGTAAACACACGACAAGAAGTAACTAATAAATAATTTGCATCCAAAAATTTTCTTGCGCAAATAGAGTTATTATTTAAAGCTGAAGAAAATGAGGAAGAGCAAAAGAACGATCCGGGCGGCGCCGCCGAGGAACATAAGGATTGATTAATCACCCTAGTGTCCCTTCACTCTCCCTGTTTCTTCTAACTTCTGCTGGTATCCCAGCTTTGTACGCATATAAAGAAAAACCACGGCAGTTTATAAATGACATTACGTATGCATGAGCAGAGAATTTCTTAGGCAGCTCACCTCGTAAGTTCTATATGATGTAAAGCGTATGATCCAAAGTTTCTCCGTCTATGTCCATGCTCACGCATTGGAGGCAACACTGGTCTGTTTCATTTTATATTAACTTCACTTTTAACGAAAGTTTATACATACTAATTTTCTCTATACGTTTGTACTGATATTTCCATTTATATGTTTATAATTTCACAGAAATGACATCTGAAAATATACATTGCCAATATTTCTTCAAAAATATTTATATATGGTGCCTAAAATGCGAAAGTCTGAAGATATTACTAGAATCAATTGTAATTATACATCCATAATATTAACGTAAGCATAAGTCTTAAACTCAAGAGTTACAAATTTCATAGTGTGAATTGAAAAAAACTAATGATTTAGCAGTCTTATTGTATTAGGGCATTTGTATTTGTAACATCAAAATATAATTGAAATACTTTGAAATTATACTTGAATATTTTTTACGAATGCCATAGCAAAATGCGTATGGTCATATACACTTTATATTCTGGATGTTACCCTTGCGATTGAAAACCAGATCATATTTTTCGAATTTGGAACTTTAAAATAAAATATTTCTAGCATGTTTTCGGACATCCTGTGTTTTCTAACATGGTGATATTTCAAAGTACAGTTCATTTTTTTTAAATTGGCAGAGAATGTTGGTAGTCGTCTGCGCATAGGGTTGTGCTTATCGGGATTATACGGTACCAGTGGTGCCAGACAACAACAAATACTCTAGGTCTAAGAATTTAAATTTGTCACTATTTTATAGCTATCGTACAAATTAATTATGACATAAATATGATAGTATAATAAGTATTTATTAACATTTCTTATATTCTGGTATAACTTTTCTGCATTTTGTATTTATTTCAAAGAATTCATTCTAATTGCATAAAATGGTTATAAATGTGCGTGGTGATTTTTCACCATTACATTTCGTAGGATGCACACCCTCTGCATTAGACACACCTACTTATTCTTTGGAGAAGACAGAAGCGTAGCATAATTGGTCAAGGCATTATGCCGGTTTTGATTTATGATGCGTATACTTCTGTTATTCTCCGCCAATTAAAAAAAAAACGAGCTGTAAGTCTCAATGAGTTCGTGTGAATTTTAAAGTTGTTTTGCATTTTTTTGCTCTTTAGATAAGGTAATAAAATATATAAAAATGCATCATCTTTTATATATTAATCCTTTTTATTAATTCATTCTTTTATATTTTCTGAAATGGGCACTATATTGTTGCCATGAGTTTTGGATTTGGATTCACTAATCTAAAAACGGATGCTATTCTATTCGCATGAATATACAAGTTAGAAGAAGAATTAGCACCATAGTTCCAGAAATCATTTACCCTAAATGAAATTCGATTTTGTTAACTGCGTTTTTCGAATTGTTTCTTTGTATGATTTATTTACAAATGCATACATTATAATATATCATCTATTTTTAATCAATCAATCAGCTTTATCAAATATTGTGCTACGCTCAAAACCAGAGTTTGGACAACGCCAGAATAAATGCGCAAACTAATTTTTAGCACAGAAGAAGCTTTCCAAATTCAAACATTTTCTTTCGAACAGGTAAAGAGCATTCTAATATGACTACAACTAGTTTTGCGCATATTTTTAGTGTCCTGTTTAACTTGACACGAACCTTTATGTTTCTTCAAAATCTTAGATTCAAATCTTAGTGCTAGATGATATATATTAAAAACTTAATTATTAGCAATAAAAAAACTCTAATATCGAAGTTTGCTAATTGAAATATTAATTCTGAAACGTAAAGTATTTCACGATGACAGTGCACTAACATATTACTTGAACTTTTCATGAACTGTTGAAGGATTAGACTAGCATTAATCTAAGAATCAGCAAAACTAATACTTTTATTTTGAATCCCTCTAAAAGTACAATTTCACAATTGATACGAAATCTGGATTTGCGATGCCTTTCTGCACACTATACTAAATCGGGTTTTGAGTCTGGCATATATAATAAATGTCCATTCAATCCCAAACAAATTCACACAATTCTCAACCCCACACTTCCATATCATCAGTATCAAGCTTGAATCTCAAAAAAGCTCTAAATATTATTTTAAAAAACACTGCGCGTACATTTTGAAACGATCGCACTGTTTTCGCGCACGTAGAGATTTAGCAGTTTCAACACTCGCGCGTAATTGCTGCAGGTCCTGCTCTGCAGATCCTGTCTGCAGCACCGCCGGTTGGTTGCTTCTACGGTTGCTGATGCCGTGTCTCCAGCTGGATGATAACTACTGCTGCATACGCACAGCTTCCGCGAGCCCGTGTTGAGCAGACGCGGTGATATGCTCGTTGTAGGTTAGGTATAACGTGTAAAGGAGTACGTACAAACAGGACTAAAGCAACTCAAACAGCACGGCGAAGGACGACGTGTGCAGATAAAGCGCGAATGTATATATAGATGTGGTATTGTGGTATATATAATATCACGCTCACTATATTGTGTATATGTTTTTCTCAGTACATATGTAGGTATTTTATAAATAAACATCACCACGCCCTCTGGATGTTTGTCATTTTTTATCATTGTTCATTATAGATCTAACACAATCATATCTTGAGTTACTCTCAGTAAATATATCGCTTTAAAGCAAAATACCTTTTTTCTTCAAAGGTTGAATTTTCTGCCAGATGTGCCAGAGGTGGCACATCTGGCACGAAAATTTTGCTGGCACGTGAATTATTTACAGATCATCATTTCCTACGCTTTAAATTAGTCAATTTTATATCAGCACGCGCTTCAAATAAACGAAAATTTCTAGAATTATTGAGTGATTGCTTTATTTAGCTACAACAACGTCAGATGGTTAAGTCGACGAAAAGTTCTTCAAAGATTCGTTGAGTGTTTAGATGAAGTTGGTATTTTTTTAAATAAGGAGAAAAATATAATCAATTAGTGGATGTCGAATGGCCTTCCTAATTAATGTTTTTTACTAAAATGTGTTCACTTATAAATGTGAAACGGCAAGGTGTTAATAAGACAGTTGTTGTCATGTTGGAATTGATCAAAGTATTCGAAGTTAAATTAAAAATTTTTAACTGTGATGTTTTTTCTAATACCTTGAAATATTTTCCAAATACAAAAGAATTCTTAGCAGATCTAGAATCTCACGAAAAGCCAGATCAAGTTAAATTGACACAAGCTGTTATTCAAACGATAAATTTCTTCAAGATTTACACAGTTCAGGCAATTTGCAGAAACATCAAACATTATTTTACATCCAGACACAATATCAGCGGATAAAATCAATTTGGAGATTTTCAAATGGCCGAATTTGGAGGATATAGAAATGCAATTAATCGATTTACAATCCAGTTCTATACGGAAACAAAAGTTTGTCGATTTGAGGAAGTGAGTTGGAAATTATTGAAAATGATCGATTATTGGGCGTATTTAAAAAGAATGCTGAAGAGGGACTATTGATAACTTGTAATACTATTCCTGAAACTTTTAGTTATTTAAAAAAATTAGCGACAGCTATATTATCTATTTTCGCCTCTACTTATGCTTGTATGAGTCATTGTTTTCCGAAATGAATTTCATAAAAGACAGTTCAAGAAATAAAATGACTGATGAATCTAATTCTGCGTATACATTATTAAAATTGACGAAATATGAACCAGATATAAAGCATTTTGCATCCAGTAACAGCAAAAATCTCATTAAATGCTATCGATTTTTGTATAAGTTATGTGTCCATTTTCTATGAAATTTTGTTACTTTCATAAAATTTAGCAATAATTAATTTGCCTAAGTTCGCCACCACTGGTATAGGATATCGAAGGCTATTGTATAGCAATCAGTGTGAGCGACAGAGGTATTTTATTTAGTTTAATCGTGTGATTCAATTACAGTTCTTTAAAAAAAATGTAAAAGGTGAGCCTTTTTGCCATTTCTTTAGATTTACCGCCGCCCCTTGAACATATCAATGAACTAGCAGGTTGCGATCAACATAGTTGTGTGAGAAAATTAAAAATATTTGTATATAACAATCTAATATGTTATATAAATTCGAACTTGGACAACTTACAGCATCCACGTTACGGAAGGATTTTTTCCCATCCCTTCGTGAGTGGGATTCGAACCCACAACCTCTACAATTAGCGACGTGACCGCGGCCTCAATATGAAATTCACAATATATCAAATTCAATGTAAAATTCAGTTTCTTCCATAAATTTAAAGGTTTTTTTAACACTTTATTTATATAATCTTTTTTTGTATTCTCTGGCAATTTATTTATTTTTATACATAAAATCTTTTGGGCACAAGAAAAATAATTTGCAATTTTATATAGTGAATGCAAATTAGCATTGATCTTCACTATACAAAAAACATATATTCCCAATAATATTCTCAAAAAATACGTTCAAAACTTCAATTAAATTTCTAGTCTATTTTATGGTCTTCAATGACAGTAATGCGGTTTTAATTCGACTCTCACAAACTAGATTTCCTTCGATGTGTTACATTGATCTCGTTCCTTATAAATTAATAAATTGCGCATAATCAAGAAAGTAAAATTTATTGGAAGATTCATAATGTTATTTAAACCGTTATTCATAATGCTACTATAACCTTTTTTAGCGAAAATTTTATAAAATTTTGCGATATCAATTCTTATTGTGAACTAATTGAATGCATTAATTTGCCTTGATGCAAATAATCGTAGTTTCAAGAAAGTGATAAGTAATTTTGTGCTGATTATATAGGTGCAAACAAGAAGAAAACCATATACGTTCCTCTTAAATAGTCTATTAAATTAATTGTGCTTGACGTGGTGCGAAGCTTCCAGAAGCGTCGTAATTTATTGCCGTATAAATTTCGCATAAATAAGTGATATTTATGTTATGCATACCCAACACTCCTGATAAACGTTGGAGCCGGCTCAGAATGCAATATAAATAAAATATGCAGATACAGGAAATATTTGGTAATAATTTACACTATCAGAGAGCGTTTAAACGATAATATACGACGTTCTGTCAGTTATTTAGGAACTCATTTTTAAATACATAATTAAATTTTAATATTAGGCAAGTATGAACATATGTTTTTAGCGCGGAATCAAACACAAGCTCTGACCATTCAGTTTCCACTGCATAATTTTGTAAATTACCTTGAAGAGCATCAACGACCATAAAGTTTAACAGAAATAATTTTCATATACCTACAGTTTGTTCGCTATAAGTTTGCCTCTGGTCGCGCAGATAGCGAAGGTATATTCGGCATTCTCCGTGAAGAGAAGGCGGTTCTTCTCTTCAGCTCTGTCGACCAGTGGCGTTCCTAATACATTTGTCGTTCTTACCATGTTCGTAATATAAGAAATTTTTTTGGGCAAAAGTACCTACTTTATTACATGTAACAAACTAAGTAACAAAGTTACAACAGGTCAAATACAAAATAGTAAATTAACATAAATTGGTATTTAATGGCCTATAAAATGCCGTCTTTAAATTTGCTTTTTTGACAGTCAGGGTATGTTCATAAGGAGTTTGTGCCCCCGGGGCAAACTATCATTCAGCAGTTTTACCGCGAAGTTCTCGAGAGACTAAGGAAAAAAAAATTTCGAGTCAGACCAAGCATTTCTGATAGTTGGATGTTGCATCATGAGAACGCACCTTGTCACAGAGCACCCTCTATTAGGCAATTTTTGACACAAAAAGGAATTTCAGTGGTTCCTCAGCCCCCCTACTCACCTGATCTATCACCATGTGACTTCTTCCTCTTTCCCAAGTTGAAAATTCTACTCAAGGGATATCATTTTGGCACTATAAATGTCATTCAGAAAACCGTGACGGACCAACTTCGTTCGATCCCACTTAACGACTTCCAACTCTGCTATGAGCAGTGGGTACAGCGTCTCCGACGCTGTGTGGCCTCAGAAAGGAACTATTTTGAAGGTGATAATGTTGAATTGTAAATATAAAATAAATAAAGAGTTTTATTGAAACAGTCTCATTACTTTTTAAACACACCTCGTATTATAGGTAATGTTCATTTAATGGATATTTAAAAAAAAATAGAAAAATTTATAATTCTTCTTTACTGTCACTATACAAAAATAAATTACTGTCCTCTTCGTCGGATTCTTCATTCAGATTTATAATTAATTGTTCAGTTTGTGTATCCACTATAGTTTCATTTAGTTTCTAAATAAACATCTTCTTGTTTAATAACGTTTTCACAACACTTTTTCCAAAGTTCCTGTGTGACATTGTTGATTTCCTCTTCTACTAACACTTTCACATCTTTTAAAGAAAATGTCACATTCCTTTTAGCAACGCCGTTTTTCACTTGTGCCCATATTAGTTCTATAGGATTCAAATCCGGATGATAAGGGGGTAAACATAAAACTCTGTGTCCATGGTCTATGAAAAGTGTCTCAATTATATGTAATGTGGTACTATTTATGAGATTTTATAATATCGTACAACTGGGGCGTTAATATTAGATGCGTGGATGGAATTTTTTTTTTTGGACAACCATTTTACCATATCCTGCTTAGGAGAATTAATGTTTGGAGTATGATTAATTTGCATGTAATGGTAAGACGCGTTGTCGATGATAATTACGGAATCCTCCCGTAAATTTGGTAACAATTGATCTGTTATTCATTTTCCATAATTCTCACCATTAATTTCATGGTGATAGTCACCTTTTTTGATACCGGACTGAAATATTGTCAAACAATTTGGTACGAAGCCACTTTCACCACCGGCATGAATTATTATTAAACGTTGACCCTTTGAGATATTCGTATGCAGTCCTTCATTGGAATTAGCACTCCACGATTTGGACTGAGTATCCCCGGCATGAATATATGTCTCGTCGATATAAATTATTGATTTTCATAATTGTCCATAATATTTAATTAATTATAAAGAATTAATTCGTAAAACTCGATTATCGTGCCTTTCAATTAAAACGATTATTTTTTGTGCTTCTAAACTTAAATCCTAAATCATGTACAATATGATTTAAGGAAGTTTTATGTCCTTCCCATCCTAAGTCACTGTATAGTTTTTCACGTAATGTTTTTAAGCGTAACTCTTGTATTTTCGGTTTTGTAAAAATTATATATTATATTTCGAAAGTCACACTTTTCAAAATCTTCTAAATGTCGTATAGTCGCCTTTCCAATACGCTTCTTTCCTGATGTAGAAAATGTCGGTTCACTTTCGTTACCTGGAGCTTCACCTTCCTTTATAATTGTAGCTACCGTTCTTAAGGACACTTTGGTTGCTGCAGACACTCTTTCCTTTATTTCCTTCGATGACAAATTGCCATAAGATTTAAAGTATTTATACACATTGAAAATCAATTCCCTTGGCTATGAATTACTTTACCATTTAAAACCGAACTCATTTTGGTAGTAAGTTGTTACGCCATTGATAGTACACAGACTGAAGTGTAGTGCCAATGAATGAATGATTGTAGGCGCGTCTTAAGCAATAGCAATTGCACTTCCACAATTTGTGGACATCTCATGGCCAGGCAAATAAAACGCGAACAGACAGTACCTACATGAAACCATACCAACCAACTTCATCGCGTTTAATAGAATTTTTAAATTAATGTTTGTCATCGTAACGTATTAAATAATGAATCAATAATCATACGAATCGGATGCGGCTTTTCAATTTTACGACCATTCTCAAAAAAACTGATATTCGTCTGCAATTTTAGCGACTTTCAATTTTATGGGATTGCATTTTTAATCTGCAATCTTGTGTGGCCATAAATCTCGGAATTTCGTAATAAAATCGACTAGACTGTAAACTTTGAAACATCTCCCGCTCTGCCTTACAATGCCAGAGTAAAGTTTACATAAAGTACCAAATTAAGATAAAACCGAACTCCCCTCGAAAAGCCCGGAGAGTTAATATAATAAATTAAATCTTTTTTTACCGAAGTCTTCTGTTGGCAACGAAGCGGCAGTACATAGTAATAATCTATCCGCGATATCTTTGGCCGAAGGTACGGGCGGTAATGAGAGGGGACAGCAAATGCAGAATGGGACAATAAGAGTATAAGAAGAGCACGTAAGACATATAAAAGAAGACGAGGATAGAAATTACCCATAAATTTGACAACTTTAGTCAGCTGCGGTAAATGGTGAAGATAAATCGGCCAGTTTGCTCCGAATGTCTGCAATAAAAATCCGTTCAAAAAGTCATTGCAGACACTCAAATTGCATGTAAAAAGAATTCAAGGAGATTTTCGTGGTAAATATTTTTTCGTGGCAAGAATTTTTCGTTAGTTTAAAATATCTATATATTATAAAATATATAATCTATGGGTTCAATCTATTTTTATATGTATTTTGAACCTAGAAAATATTTCACATTTATTAACAATTAAGCTTATTCACGTCAAATATATTGATATAATAAGATATACATTTAAAATGAAGTATAACATCAAAACAATTATATTATATATATTATAATAATATAATTGATTGGGTGCATATATTCATTATAAAATTAAATTTAAAGAATATTGAATAGATGAGCATTTCTGTCATTAAAAAATATTTATAATAACAGGCACTTTCTCACTCGAGGCCTCAAAATTATGTTGTGCGATACAGTTGTCCTTTCCCAATACAATTACTGAGATGTTGTTTACGGCCCATGTTGGATGCAAAAGTTTCAAAAAAGATTCAAATTATTTAAAACAATTGTCTCAGGCTAATATATGGTATAAAGAAAAGAAACTCGATATGTCACACTCGTCAGCAACATTGACGTGAACTAAATTTTTGTATTCTTGCTCAGAAAATTATAACAAATTGTTCATAAATGTTCATAAATTAAATCTTAGAAACAAAGGAACGGTTGCAATTCCGAAGCATAATACTGAAATGTTCAAAAGATGTTTTTCTTATAATATAGCAAAATCCCTCAAGAAATTCGAAATTTATCAAGGACTACTTTTCAGCGTTTTGTATTGCACAAATTAAATTCTAAATAACTGTAAATTGAAAATTGTCATCGAACCGAATTGTTTTGCGATGTATTCTCAGTTCTTATCTATTAAGGGGATGGAGCACCCTTATATCAAATTTACGATCGAAAAAATGTAATATTTTTAACATATATTAATTTATAGGAAGGTTGAAGAAAAATACGAAGTTTTAATATCACGTAAAAGTATTTTAAATATAATTAAATATTTATTCGACTAGTTTCGCTATGAAGCATTGTCAAGACTAAAGAATAACAATAACAAAAAGGGGGGAACAAGTGTATATAACCAAACAAGATTTTATCTGCGCACAATATCGAATAAGGGGCTGTAGATCAAGTCTAATTGGTCGTTAAGTAGTGTATAATTGGGGTTTTTTCGGTACTTATGAATTTCCAATGATTCAAGTAAATTTAGTTTTGGGCTTTTTGAACAAATATGCAAGATCGTTAAATTATTAATACAAGGAAAATTATGTTGAGATTCAATACTATGATTTGCAAAATTTGAATTATTTTTTTTAAATTTATAACTATTAAAATGTTCATTAAATCTAATTTTAAAACTACGGCTTGTTTGGCCAATATATATTGCATTGCAATCTGGACAGTTTATCTTATATACTCCACTCCTGTTCATTTTATCTGTTTTATCTTTATGGTTAAACAGAAGATTTGATAGGGTATAAGGAGTTCGTTGTGAAAGGCTTAGGTTGTAGTTAGATAAAGTATTGGCAATTTTTAATGTGTTCGTGGAAAAAGTGAAGGAAATATATTTAATAGTATTAGTAGTCGTAGATACAGGGTAGATAGATTAAATGGTTTCCCAAAAACCTCAATTTCTAATCTAATTCATAAAAAACGTAAACAACTGATTTTCAACTCTATCTACCCTGTATCTACGACTACTAATACTATTAAATATATTTCCTTCACTTTTTCCACGAACACATTAAAAATTGCCAATACTTTATCTAACTACAACCTAAGCCTTTCACAACGAACTCCTTATACCCTATCAAATCTTCTGTTTAACCATAAAGATAAAACAGATAAAATGAACAGGAGTGGAGTATATAAGATAAACTGTCCAGATTGCAATGCAATATATATTGGCCAAACAGGCCGTAGTTTTAAAATTAGATTTAATGAACATTTTAATAGTTATAAATTTAAAAAAAATAATTCAAATTTTGCAAATCATAGTATTGAATCTCAACATAATTTTCCTTGTATTAATAATTTAACGATCTTGCATATTTGTTCAAAAAGCCCAAAACTAAATTTACTTGAATCATTGGAAATTCATAAGTACCGAAAAAACCCCAATTATACACTACTTAACGACCAATTAGACTTGATCTACAGTCCCTTATTCGATATTGTGCGCAGATAAAATCTTGCTTGGTTATATATACTTGTTCCCCCCTTTTTGTTATTGTTATTCTTTAGTCTTGACAATGCTTCATAGCGAAACTAGTCGAATAAATATTTAATTATATTTAAAATACTTTTACGTGATATTAAAACATCGTATTTTTCTTCAACCTTCCTATAATATGGAATATCACAACGTAACGGCCAAATCTATAACCTATATTAATTTAATTTATATATATAATAACATTTATAAGACAATTGAACTTTTTGTTCAGGTTAGGAAATGGCATAGTCTCGAAGTATCGGACACGTTAGTTGCTTTTTTGACTATTTGTCAAAATTGAGCATTCATAAAAATCGCACTTGATTAAAAGCTTTTAAATTACTTCTTAATTTAAAATGAAGGTTTTACACCTGCTGAAATATATTATCTCAAATAATTGACCAAGAATAAGAATTCGTAAATTCAGATTCTTCACTAATTGTATGGAATACACAAAATATATGGAATCTAGGACAATATTTACTAAACTAATTTATCTAAAAAACATTTCTCTAATATATCAAAAAATTTGTTGGAAATTAGAAATCAGAATTTATTTATTTCGTTTATATTATTGCAGTTTATAATAAATTGTGAATTATTATTATTATTATTATTATTATTATTATTATTATTATACTTTGAATGATCACAAATATAATAATTGAAAAAAACAGACACAAGACATCAAATTTATAAGTAAAATCTTTTTTTTTGTAATATGATGTATTAACTTTGACATGATGAAGATTGCATTAAATTATTTGTACATAAATCCCCAATTTTTTTTCGAATAACTAGGAAGAACAATTTCAAATGTAATTTTTAATTTCAGCATTTCTACTTTATACATTTTGCAAGAGAATGGAATAATAACATTAAAATAATTAAGTCAATCACAATTTCAAAAGCAGTTGCCTATGTCAATATCAAATATAGAATGAAGATACAGCATCGCTTAATGTGGCTCAATTTATATTCAACTAATAGAATAGTTAAGGTATTAGTTCTGTTTGTTTTTTAAGTACTTGGGAAGACAAAGTCTGAGGGACGTTCACGAGAAAATAATACCGCACGGACTTTAATTAACAAAGTTTTTAGGCGTAAAGTTGTTAGTTTCGGTTGCTAAAGTAAATGCTAAATATGAAGAAGTCCATGCTTTACAATAGCTTTGAATATATTTGTAAAATTACATGTGTACATATTTGCTGAGCTCTACAATTACAAAATAACAACAACTTTGCCTACAAATTATTTAGTAAATAATAAGTAAATAATCATAACAAAATGTAACTGCAATTTTTTTTATTTAAATAATTTTTAAGTCAATGAAAAATATATAACAAATTAATATCAGTTTGTTCTACTATATACTATTTCCTTTAAAAAAATATATATTTAAAATGTAATGGTTATTCACCCAACATTTGCCAAAATACAAACAATATTTCGTTTATAATTTTGCATTTTTTTTTTTTCTTATAATTCTACTTAATATACAATTTTTATTTGGTTTTGAAAAAGGCATCTCTAAAAAAAAATTATTTTAATACACAATAAAATATATAACTTAATCAATTCGTTTTACTTTCCTGATTTCAACGATCTTCGCAACTTAATATGTTTATCTCTTTATTTTACTAAGAGATACATCCTTTAGAGTACAATCTTATTTTAGCATAAATAGCATCTGTCTTTAAGTTTTACTAATCACAAAGTTGCATTTAAACTTGGAAAATACGAGGATTTCTCTTCATTCTCAATGAATATTGTCTTTAGATGTGTAGATTTACAAAACAATGTTACATAGGCTACGTTTTAGAATGGCTTTCGATGAAATTTCAAATAGTTGTCTTGAATTTGTGCTCCCACATTCCTCAGAAAGGATCAATTACAAACTCTTGATCATCGTGACATCTAAATCATAAGTTTTGCAACAATGCATTGAGGACCGACGTATAGTCAATTTTGTTGTAACGAAATGAAAAACTAATTTAGACAATATTACTCATATTATATCATTATAATAATATGTAATTTTATATTGTAGAGAATTCTTATAGAGGTATTATTTTTCAGTATAACAAAAAGCATTGATTTCAATTGAAATTTATAAAGACTTATTTATAAATATTTTTAACGAACTGGAATTAATATAATGTTGCTTTACTCTATGACGCTTTAAACTATGCAGAAGAACGTTTTATATTAAATTTTTATTTATTTGATAAGATAATGCTTGAAAATACAGTAATTACACTAATCTTGACACGTGCTTGAAGGTACCATTCTGTAATTAATTCTAGAATTGGGCGAGATGAGATATTTTCTGAAGTCGAGGAACAGCAAAAGTGCGCAGTGTTATTCTCAATCTTGTCATTCGTGTTAAATGGATTCTAATGTTTCCCTAAAAGGGTCACAGCCAATAATCACAAATCTTACGTCTTATATTCGCTGACATTATGGGTTAAAAGGAACTGTGGTCGGTAATATTAAAGTCAACGCAATTGAATCAAGATATAAAATATATATAAAATTATTTACTTTAAAACCACAATTATTAACATTTTTTTTATTTTTTTTTATACATGTACATATCATTATAATATTATTATTATATTCATATGTCACCTAAGTCTAGTGTTGTGTGTGGCATGTAAAGAATAGAAATATGTTGTATAATACTTAAAATTTGTGGTTTATTGAGGTAATTCTGATTTTAGATTTTGTTAAATAGCAAGTCAAATTTTGTTAATTAATTCTAACTATATAATATCCGGAATACAGCAATACAAAATGTCTATTCTTATAAAATTATAAATAACGTATTAAAAAAATTTAAAAGAACAAGAGATATCAAAAATATTAGTAGTTTAGAATAAAGTAATAATTCAACTCCAAAATTTGTTAAATTACCATTTGATCCTGTAATTGCACGTGGTTTAGATAGTATTTTAAATATACAGGCTTGGGCAGTTCTAACGAATCGGAATCCCCTGCCCAAACTAATTCAAATAGAAATGCGAAAAAATGCAATCTTATAAACGAGTTGCACACTCTAAAATTAATTTCAAGTATACAGGATGAACCGTGAAAGCACAATTAAAACTGGTCTTATTTCTTTAAATAGAACACTATATATATTTTGATCCCATTTCATAGCAGACATTCAAGTACTTATGAGCACGTACATTTTAATTTGCTAGAATGCGGCATTGCCTAGTTATTAGCAATTTTGTAAAAAATTGGTTCATTGCAAGCCCAATTTAAAAAAATCATAACTTACTTAAGTATCGAATTTAAGTAGCACAGTTTTAAATCTGAGTAACCACTAACATGGCATTATTTTTTGTAAATCGGTTTTTCTCCTGAAACAAACAGGCATATGTAAGAGTTATGTTCAATTGGAATATTTTCCTTGAAAGGTAAGTCCGATTTTTTAAATGGAACACCCCATATATTATTATTCTGAAAGATAATTCGATTATAATAGAACAATTTTCATTAAATATGTCCTATACCTGAAACTAATAGTTTCTGAGATATTAGTGAAATTTTTGAAAAATGCAGCATCCAAACAAGCAATTCAATTAAAATTTATATAAATCTTTAAGATTGCCATGGAAGATAATGTCAACTGTAATATTTGTGATTCGACGATTAAAGTTTACTTAAACCTGCTTTACATTAAATACCATAAAGATATGGCATACTCTTTGCAAGAGAAGATCGACATGATTGGGTGTTTAAGAGAGTGCCATAAGAACATTCTATTGGCCAGTAAAATATACAAAGCAAATTTTCCAAATAGAATTTTCCATCCAAATGCAACTAGATTTCACCATTTATTAAATACTTTCACAACGACTGGATCTGTTAAAAATGCAACACACGAAAAACATAAAACTGTAAGAACGGAAGGAAATAAAATAAAAGTACTTCAGTCTGTATATCATTTTAAAGTAACATAGAATAGTTCTAATAATCTTGCTAATTTTCTAGGAAATTTGATTGATTTGATTGATTTCAATAAAAAATCTGGTATTTATGAAATACTTGTTCTAGTTGTCCTAAAATATATATAGGACAAACACGTAGATCCATTGAAACTAGATTTAAAGAGTATTTAGCTCATTTCAGATTAAATAGAAAAAATAAAAGTGCTGTAGCCGAGCATATTTTTGACTAACTCAGGTCATCCTATTCAAATTAGATCACTTAAATTACTTAAAAATGTTTTGAACTATTCAGTGTTAAATGCTTATGAAAATATATACATGCATAAATCTAAATCAAATTTAATGAATTTAGATTCAGGCCCAATTTCATCTTGTCTATTTAATTTATTTAATAAAAACTATTTTTAAATTTATTTTTGGTTATTTTAGGTTTGCCAAGTCAATGTTCATTATTGTTACTTGATAGTTTCGTTAATTATTAATTTATATCGCTCTAAAAGATTTATAGGTCATATTATATGCCATTTTTGAAATACTTCTGTCATGTTGACTTATTTATTTAAGAGTATATCAATCACGATTCGTGACAGAGGTATTTTGTTAGTTTTTATCTTGTGCTTCTGAAGATGGGGGCATAGCCCTTGAAATGTACATCTAGCTACTTAATGCTTTGAGTTACGGTATTTAGCTGATATTCTATACTATTATTTCGCACCGTAATGATAATTTTTAAATATATATTTATCTTTTTATATACCAAATATCTCATTTTTTGTGATATAAAAAAAACTAGTTAGCCATTCTTTTACCTCTCTATTAAATATTCTTGTATTTGAAATTGTTTTCAGAATATCAGTTACCTAGTTATATATTTTTGGACCAAGGTATATTGGAGAGCGTTTACGCAAAGCTGTATTACTTACTGGTATTTCGAGTACATTCCTAGTTGATAATCTTGTACAGTGACTGTGTTTAGGGACAACACTACCTGCTTCCTCCAGGATTATATTATGATAGGTGTTAATGATACATTGAATATATAATTGCCTTATCGATGGAATTTTAGTTTCCTCATATAAGGCAGCTGTTGCATAGAGGTACGGTTTATTGAATATTATTTTAACAGAATTTTTTTTACACAAGAGAATAGTAAGAATGTTATGTGAAAGAAACCCTCTTAAGACTTTAATTTATGAAATGTTCTTTGCAAGTTTTTAGTAATAAAGATAGCATGTTTGCTCAATCTTAGCTTGTCATCTATTTTTATATCAAGGTATTTAGATTCCAATGTTCTCACTATTTTATTATTGCACTTACAGTTATTAGGAATTGCACAATTTAACAGTCCATTTCAATATCGTTTATTTGTGTATAGCATATGAATTTTATTTTACTAATATTCAATGACAAGCAATTTTTTGCTAGAGTCTGGTAAATTTTTGTGAAGCCCTTCTCAGCTATATCTTTAGTTTCCTCCGAAGTATTGCCGATAAAGGTAAGTGCAGTGTCATCAGCGAAGCTACTATTATTATTATGAAATAATTAAATTTTCTTAAGAATATGTTCTCCAATTTCTAATAGCATATTCAATTATATGTATCAACTCGTTTTTTAAAGCCGTAAAAACGGACTAATATGAGGTATAAGACATGAATGTTAATATTAAAATGTGCTTACATAATTATATTTGCACTACATCGATTATTATTTGTATTTCCATTTCGCTAATATTAGAAATTTGATAGTTCATTCGCATTATAATCTGCAATGTCAATCGCCATTTTTCGACCGTTTTCTCATAAATATTTCTTCGCTTTAAACTTTAGCACTTGCTTTCGAACATTTTACAGGAATTTAAAAGGGATTTAAAAGGATTTGAAAGTAGGATTAAAATGTGAATTTAAAAGGAATTTTAAAAAATATTTTTAAAACATATTTTAACAAAGCACATTTAAGCGTACGAATAAATAATGAGCTACAAAATTCTGGTATGCATATTCGTAAAGCTCGTAAAACTTTTACTCGTAAAATTATATACAGCATTGCCACAAATACCAGCAGTTTGTTTAATAGTATACAGACATTTAGTTCCCAAAATGTGAGAATTGAATTCCCAACTCAATTTTTCTTTCACTTAAACGTTATCATGTAACGCACATACAAAGTTACGTGCATACATTGAGTATGTTGTTCTATGCAGCAACGTACAACAAAGGGAATATATTCAGACTGAAACGTAACGGCATTTTGAGTGTGAGTTTACGTTTATTGAGTAAAGTTCTCTTATGTGGGGCATACTCGTATCTGCGGGAAATGCGGCGAGAGTTTGCTTTGGACTCAGTGGCACAGTCGGGGATTTTGTAAGGAAGGAACAAACTATAATGCATAATAGAATATAATGGGTGTCCACGAGTGGACGAGCTTAAGGGCAATTTAACGTGTATAAACTGTTAGGTACCACAAGAAATTTGCAAAATATCGATCCAAAACTGCAGGAGTAATTTACAGAATTAATTACACTGTTTTTCTTATGGTATATCAAGGTGCTCTATCCCCTTAAAGACAAAAATTATGCTCATCAAATTTAAATATTTCAATATCGTAGCTATGAGATAATTATAGCTCGCTGTTAAATAATTTTTATTAGTAATTATTATCTTCAGTAATAATTTAACAATACATATTTTACATAATTGATGAGTTGCAGGCTTACTTTGTACTATTTCTTTCAATAAATATTTTTATAAATTTCCAAATAATTATAACGAATAAAATTAAAGAAAAATTTTAATGACGGACAGTATTTTTTTGGAAAATGAATTAACGTGTATATTCAATTTAATATATTTCGAAGTGTTAAAATTTTGTCATCAACATTTCCTTATTAAGAAAATAATAGTCATATTCATATTGTAATTAAAATAATGGGATTATTTCTGAAACAAATTTTGGTGATATTTATGTCACTTTAGAACTTATATATTAAAAAAAAATGCGTGAGACTCTCGCGCGGTAGAAGTGAAACTTCTTAGCTCCTAGGAAAAGTTGATTTTATGTATTGCTTTTTTTCCATTTGTTAACGATTTCATTTGGATTTTGATTGATTTTGATTGACACTCTGATCATTAAAGAAAGCATTTAAATAACTCGATCTATGTATTTTCTTCTTTTTATGTGGACATTCATACAATGATCATCATCAATGTCTCTTGGCAAATGCTTCACCATCGTATTCACAGATATTGGAACATTAATAATGAATTTCGGCATGAATTGCACGCTATCACATCTTCAATGCTGGAAACGCAGTATGTAAAAGTTATGATGCACTAGTGGGTGCATTTCTATTTGTCGATGGCTCGCTCAGCTGTATCAGGTTCATTTCGTTGATCTCTCACACCGCGTGTATCTTCACGTGTAGACGGCACGCCTGAATCAATGTTATTCAAATTCTCTATACCACTCACTGTGTCCTGACTTATCGACGGTATCGATTCATCCAGTGTATTTGAGGTCGTTGGAAGGTTAAGTTGTTCATCGTGTTTATTTAACGCCCTTTTCCTGGATCGATACTCTCTACTTCTTTCCAAGGTACTTGTTGGCACTTTTCTTGGCGGTTTATTCGCTTTCTTCCATTCTCTAAAGGCTCGCACACTGTCTGTACTTGTCTTTTTCTCCATTTCACTTTTCACACAATGGAAATTGTTAGCTAAAAGATTAAGCTGTGTTTGTGTGATATATAATAAAATACGCAAGCGTCTACTGGTTGCCTTATGCTACGTATACACACACAGTACACGCGGCGCATGCGCGTAGCGTGTTTCACTTTTCGTGACGGAAGCGTTTCACTTTTCGTGACGCTCAGGCCAATTTGCCCTACCACGCCTATAAAAGTTTCACTTCAAACAGTAGCAATACGATTACGTCATTAGATCATTGCCTATAATCGAAAATGTGGGCGCTAGTTTTAATGTTCTTATATTTTATTTGCCGAAAATCAGCAGGACATACCAATTAATCCAGTTACAATTTAGTATCGGTATTGCAAACAAAACTACCATAATGGAAATAAGAAATTTTGTGGTCCGAAATATGTCCCACTAGTTTTACCACTGTTTATATTAAAGCAATAGCGAAGGGCAAATCCTGTCATAAATATTACAATGTTATATACAATTGCGTTTACTCGTTCGTTGGTTGACTTCATAGTCCTGATCATCCAGTAAACTGGATGCTGCACCAGCAAAAGAGATATTACACGACATTGTTGCTTCAGCTTTTTACCGATTTTTACTTCGGACTGTGTTTAGTTATAATAATAATAATTATTATTTGTTTATAACAAAATACAAAAAAATACAAGAACAATTAGAGAAATTTATTTGTTGCAAACATAAAGGCGAAGTTCAGGTCTTAATTTACCAAAAAAATCAAATTAAATACTTAACTTAGGCTGTTCTACCACTTAACCTTTTATGCTCATATATATCGGATTGTCTAAACTTAGTGAAACGGAACTTTATCAAAGTACCACAAATATTTTTTATAGAGAACTTAGTTTATATCTGTGGTGTTCGGGTAAAAGGATATAATTTCAAAATATGTTAAAATGAGATACAAAAATAAAAAATGTATTATCGCGCACCGATAACCGCTGCACAGACAGCAACAACCAATAAGATATTCCATAGAGAATGTTTACATGTGAACGCTTTAGCTTACTCCAGGGCTGTAAGACGAGTGCGCATACCCTTGCAGCCGCGGACGTTCGCCAGTTGGAAAAAATTTACCAATATCTATTCATGAAATATTAAAAACAAATTCTGTACATTTGGGTAAAAGAGCGTAGTATGTAAGAACAGAAAAGATATTACTCTGTGTAAATGCTTATTTAGAAAAATTCAGTTGTTAACGGGGTTGTTTTTCGTTTATCTCAAAACAATGTTTTTTATAGTATAGAATATCACCCAAATACCGTCACTTAAAGCATTAAGTAGCTAGATGTACATTTCAAGGGCTATGCCCCCATCTTCAGAAGCACAAGATAAAAACTAACAAAATACCTGTGTCACGAATCGTGATTGATATACTATTAAATAAATAAGTCAACATGACCGAAGTATTTCAACAATGATTTTAATAAAAAGTCTGGTATTTATAAAATATCTTGTTCTAGTTGTCCAAACACCACAGATATATTCCATAGAGAGACAACTTTATCAAAAAATCCAAATATTGTTAATAAACACTATTTTTATTTTTTGATACAGTTTTGTAAGAAGCTTGTGTAATACTTTCCAAGTTATTACGTAGAGAATATTATACAAGTAAATTTCCAACTTATATAATTTCGCAAGGTTATTATTTTTGGATTTTTGTATTACAATCATTGGTATTACTGAAGATAGAGGCTTAACCGCCGAAATATGCATCTATCTAATAAATGCTCTGAGTTACAATTTTTGGGTGCCTCTATATAATATGCGAATTTTATATTTAATGTCAAAGATTAAAATCGTGTCTAGCCAAAATTTTAAATGCTCAAGCAGAATTTATTCTAATTTATCAAAATTTTACAAAACAATGAACGAATTTTATACTAATCTGCGTTTGAAGTTTATAAATGGATGTTTATTCTATCAAAGAATGATAATTGAAAAAGATTAACCTAAAATTAAACTTCAGGTTTGAATTTTATAGTGTGAGGTAATTTTATATTTCGTAATTCATGCTAATTTATGCATTCTTTGTTTATTATATTAATTTGTCAGAAAATCGTGTTGATAATCACGCAATAACAGTTTAATGATTATCTTAATATTTATAATTAATATTTATTTATATTATAAGTTATTAAATTTTGTATTGCCCATTTCCTATAAATTTCAATTATTCGGACTATATCGAAAAAAAAATTTCTGTTGAAAACTCAAAATATAATTTGAACATAGAATGTAGGAAATTTTAATTTGTAAGTTTCTTGAAGGTTTTTCATTTGTACAATATTTGCGCAAAATTTCGATTCATCGATTTTAATCAATAAAAAATTTTAAGCTTATCTATGATTATAGCGAAAGCCTATATTTAAGCTAAACAAACAATAATAAAACGTGACTTATTAAAAATTTTAACATGAAAATAAATATAGGTAAAACTAAAGTGATGAGGTGTGACAAAAAGGAATGCAGTAGAAAAATGAGGATCACAATAGGAGATAATAGAATCGAAGAAGTGTCAGATTTTTGTTATTTAGGCAGTAGAATCACAAAAGATAATCGAAGCAAGGTAGATATAAAGTGTAGGATAGCACAGGGTAGGAAGGCATTCGTAGAAAAGGAACAGATTTTAAGATCAAATATTGACTTGGGTATTAGAAAAAGATTACTGAAGGTATATGTTTGGAGTGTAGCACTGTACGGGTGTGAGGCGTGGACTATAGGAAAGGAAGAGAAGCGTAGATTACAAACATTCGAAATGTGGTGTTATAGGAGGATGATGAGGATTGGTTGGGAAGATAAAGTAACAAATGAAGCTGTACTAGAGTTAGTAGGGGAGAAGAGAAGTATTTGGAGAGTGTTACAGCGTAGGAGAGACAGATTAGTAGGGCATATCCTTAGGCATGGGGGGATTATGCAATTGATCATAGAAGGTAGAGTGGAGGGAAAGAGAGGGGTAGGTAGGCCTAAATTGGAGTATGTGAGTCAGATAGTTGAAGACGTTGAGATGAATAGCTATAGGGAGATGAAGGGATTAGCTCAGGATAGATCGGCATGGCGTGCTGTTTCCAACCAATCTTTAGGATTTGGGACTCTTTAACTAACTATTAAAAATAGGGCAGATAATTTTTGCATATCTGCCAATTATTTCACTTTATTTACAACAGCAAATTTAAATAACAAACAAAATGTAAATATAAAATCAGAACTCTCAGTGATATAATATAATCGTCCTACTCGTATATGTAATATTTTCATATATGATGCGAAATGATTTTTAAAATTCAAGTCAGCACTATGAATATATTTATATATTTAAATATATTATATGGTGAATTCACTTAGAAATTTTCCTTTTCTTAACACACAAGGCAATATACATATACATTATAAGAAATACCCTGGCAAAATATTACCTAATGTTGAGTTTTACAAGCATTAAAAATTTTTATATACATAGTATTTAGTGACGTAATTCTACAGCAAAAAATCCGTATAGATAGTTTTATATTTTCCATGCATCAAACACATTATTTTGATTATATTAATTACAAGTTATTACTAATCTATTATAAATTTCCAGTATTTTAAACTAAAAATAAGTATATGTGACAGAATTTAAAAAAAAAATACAACAATTTAACTTTGCTAATAATCTGTAGAAAATATTTTCTTTAAAATCAATAAATCGAATCGGGTTTCTTGCATTTTTATTTCATTTATATATTATATATTCTATCTATACATTATAAACGTATATTCGTCTACTAATATTTATGATATATTATATTTATGTCTAATTATCCAATTTATGTCCTTTATAAATTTTTAAATAAAAATATAAGTGTTAAAATATTTATTTATAAATATAAATAAAAAATAATATGGTCCCCATCAGGGAATTCACATAATTGTGTATAATGCCCATATTTTAGTGTAGAAAAGATGGAATTGGGCATAAAAATTTATATTCTAAATAAATATTCGATCTAGGGATGCACAATTTATGAAAGTCTAATTTATCTGAACCCAAGCATAAAATTTGCGAATATTATGTGATAATAGTTTCTAAACGGATTTTTTCTTTCTTTCAAAAACATTTGAAGGATTTCTTAAGAACATTTTAACATTTTAGAAATAAGTCAAAAACTTTAAATTTCATGGTATTGTATTCAAGAATATTTGAAAGATTTTCAAATAATCCTAACTCTACTATCCAAGTTTAATACTTAGTTGCAAAAAATTATAAAGGACTATGGTCTAAATTTTACAATTCAAGCTACTCAATATTGAAAATCTATATATTATATATCATATGCACATCACTTTGGCAATGTTTTAAATTGTTTACAATTAAAACAAAAATTTCAAATATTTATCTTTTTAATTAAATAACCTTAAAAGTTTCGAGAGAATCAAATCATTCGTGTGCATTTATAATAATTCTCAGTCTGCGACATTTCAGTCGACTGTTAGCACGTTGGAGGTGCCATTAGTGTCCCATCAGGATCACATATTAGGTAGAGGACTGAAACGTATGTTATATGCTGGAATATGCTCACGGTATTTCTGCACAAATCAAATCAACTGCCATATGAGGCGTCTAGAATAGAAGAGGTGCAAGTGCATTTTTTAAATGGAATAATTTTCTAAAATAAATATATATACATAACATTTAAAAATTTCAAGGTAACTATATATGGTTTCAGTTGATTTGAACTAAATCGAAAATTGCATATGTAAGACATATCTAACAATAAATAAAATCCAAATACAAATACTATTCGAAGCAAATCAGAACATGAAATATGAATTCTTCAAATTATCGCTTTATTATGCAAATATTTGACATTTGTTGGAGATACAGTGGTGGAAATGATCAATAAATATTAGGAATTATTAAATATCTCAGTTGACCGATATTCTTTCAAAACTGCGATGTGAGCCTCGTATAATATAACTATTCAGCTAATCACACAGCAACGTACAGAGTTGCAACTGTGCATAAAAAAAAACGCTGATAAAATGAATCAGCTGTTTTTTATATCTTGCTAAAATTAGGCTGAGTAAAAATGACTGATTTGATTAAACAAATCAAATTTTGTTTCAAAATTGGGAAAAGGGCGAAATGTGACCCTTATATGGAAGGGTCACATTTCGAAGGAGATAAATACTTGTTGTTTTAATAAGCGTTTAAAAAGTTATAATTATATTCCTAGTATTTATTGATCAGCCGAGTAAATTCCCGTAGAAAGTCCGCAATTCGTCGTATTAATATTTCATATTAGAAATTATGAATTGTAGTTGTTTTTTTTTGATAATAATATTATCAACATTTAAAACATTTATAGTGAGTATTCGGCAAACACTTTAAATACGATTGCTTGCAAATCTAGGGTATATTTTCTTAGTTTACAGTGTGAATGTAGCACTAAATTCAGTGGTTTATTGGGAAATAGACCGTACATTTACAGTGGGTATGCGCATTCAACCGAAACCGATACAGCAGATCGTACGTTTGCAAGAATATTGTTTCCATTATTTCCATTATTTCCACGTTGCTGCGCCTTTACTGGTCCCTTATACTGATTGAATTTTATAAATAGACGGTGTACATTGCAATTACGCCACAAGTGACTCTTATCCTTTCTGATAGAGAAATTTCAAGACTTTTATATGAACAGAGCTTTTCAATAAAGACACTAAAGCAATTATGAAAAGCAAATTTGTTTTTTCTACTTTAATCGAACTTATATTCACTGATTTAAAAATGATATTAAATTAAAGCACATAATGGAAGTATATTCTGTGATGATTATGATAAAGAAGATGAAACCGTTCTATTAAAAATAATTACCTTTTGTATGATACAAGTTGTATTTAATGGATAATTTCATAATTTTTGCATTAGTTAAGCTTAAGAATTCAAATAAATTGAAATTTCTAATTGAAAATTTATTTTGATATTATTAGTATTATTTTTCTTCTTCAGGAAAAATTCTTAAAGTATCATTCTTTAACCAAATTTTCTAGCAACATAAAGTAAAATGAATAGAAGATTTATTTGTTGGAAATTAAACATAGATGACATAATACATCATCAAAACAAAAATCAATACAACAAAAATTTCCATTTTGCCAAATTCCACGACGCATTCTGTAGAAGGCCTAGCTATTTTACAACACGCGGAATTAAAAATATTGGCGCTAACATACTTATAAATTGTCCCGATAGGGTCATTCATATTTTTCTACGCTTTACTTACCTAATATGGATATGTAATGAAGGAAAATAATATTTGTGCTAAATATTGATTTGCAAAATCGTCACTCGGACGTTAAATAATTGTATATAACGTTACCTAAATGCAATTACGAGCTATATACTTATTTCAAAGATCATGTCCCTAAAAATCAACCAAATTACCTTTGTCGATTATTATTTTAATACCGGTGAGTGACTCAGGTATTTTATTTCATTTTAGGAGAATTCGCATCTAGCTATAAGATGCTTTGAGTTATGGTATTTGGGTGATATTCTATGCAAAATAAACGAAAACTAATAAAAAATTAAATTACAATACACGTTCTAATAAATATATTCGCATCTTAAATTGACCAATCACTTACACAAACAACGTAATCAGTGGCGGTTCCTTATGCAGGCCGCAGGGCCGCGCGTCCCTCCTGAACATTGAGCGCATCACCGTAGATATATAATTGTATTACGATATTTTATCTCGGCATCATTTTTCCTAAAAGATAAAGCTTGCGCCGCGATAACAATCAACACAACACGGTGTGGCGTTCCGTTGTGGTATATCGATGTAGATGTCATCGATGCAGTATATCATGTGTTTCTATCGTTCGCGAGTCACAATACATATATCCACTAATGTAACACACACTTCAGCGGCCAACCAAGTCACCCAGTACAAGTTAAATGCATATGCGATTAGTGCAGGTAATGAGATGAGTGTCTCACAATATTGCAAGCAATAGAGTGAGAGCGACCGATGCAGTATAAATCGCACACATACCAGTAGACTGGGATAAGAGTCATAGCAACGTGACGTCACGCTGCTTGTACAGCTAAGAATATATCGTTGTTTATGCTATGAGGTCGTTATTTTTTAGCGCCGAATAGAGAGTATAGGTATACAGGAAAATTGATATAGAATAGCCAGATAAGAGAGTTGCATTTGTTCTGTGTATATACGATTTTAGTTAGTTCTTTATTGAAAATAGAGTTTTGTAGACTTTCTCTTGTGGACAAATTAAAAAGTAAAGAATTAGGTAGGCCATTGCCCGATTTAAATTTATCGCAAACTTGTGCAAGGAGTGCTCAAAACCGGACATTTACGCGGCGTTTTTCAGGAGACATTTACAAAAAAAAATACATGGATATGTGGTTGTGAAGTTTGCAACTTATTGTACTGCTTTCCATGTATATTAAATTACAACCGTGCAGCAACTGGAATGGATCGGAATTGGGCCAGAATAGGTATGAAAGATTTGCATCACCTTCCTGATAAAATAAGAAAGCATGAATCATCTCGTGTCCATATCAGTTCATGCGCACAATTGGCTTTACTTGGCAAAGTAAACATCATGACTCAGCTCAGTTCTGCATATCGCAAACATGTAATAGAATATAACGAACAAGTGAGGAGGAATCGCTATATCTTAAAACGCATTATTTGTTGCGTGAAATTTTTCAGTGGTTTTCAATTAGCTCTCAGAGGTCACCGCAAGAATGAAGAATCGGGAAATCGTGGAATATTTAGAGAATATTGGTCGATTTTCTGCAGAATTAGATTTTACATTGCGAGAACATCTGCAAGACGCTACGGTTTTCAAGGGGACCTCTAAAACAATACAAAATGATATTTTAGATAGTATGCTTGCGGTATGCAAACAGGAAATTTGTAGTCAAATTAAAAAATCCGATTTTTTGGCTATTCAATGCGACGAAACTACGAATGTTACGAATTGGTGCCAAACGGTATTGATATTTAGATTTGTTTTTGATGGAACTGTTTGTGAGAATTTTTGGAGCTTAATTAGGACTATAATTCATATTAGGACTCATAATAAAACTAGATTAAAAACAGAATTAGAAGGCATTTACTCGCGTCCGTATTTTCATCAAATAATTGGAGTCCAAAATTTTCTTTCAATATTGCTACAAAATAATCTCACTGAAACTTTCCCGGAAACTATAAAAATATTTAAAATTATTTTAACAACCCCGATGACCACTGCTGAATCAGAGCGTTGTTTTTCAACACTTAAAGAATCATGACTTTTTTGCGAAATGCTATGGGTAATGATCGATTAAACGCGTTAGCGATGATGTGTATTAATAAAAATGTGGTGCGAGATATTTACAATTTTAACGAAAAAGTTTTGGAAAAGTTTATATCAATGAAAGATAGAAGAGTGGAATTCAGTTTCAAGAAATGATTGAATTTAATCCATTTGCATCCATTTTAGGTAAGATTTCTCACTATTATGTTATTTTTTAAGAAATGAGTCCCCCCCGATTGAAATGTCACGAGCCGCCATTGAACGTAATATCACTAATCTAAAATTAACTAGTTTTAGCCGAAGACACGCAGATTCATTAGGACATTATTATTCTGCTTTAATCTGCCCACGCGAAGACTGTATACTAATTGTATTATTATGAATAATTTAATAGAGTTATGACACGTCATCAGTTTATGTTACCTCCATAGAAAATTTATTGTGAAATTAAAAATTTCCATGTTCATTTCCAATAATAGTAATCACAAAAATGGTTCATTTATGTAGATATGGTACAATTAAATGATGTATTATTGATAAATTAAAAATTACCAGTACGATACATTAAAGTACCTTTAAAAATAAAAATAACATCAAGTTAAGGAATAGATTTTTAAAGTGTTGAACATAATGTAAAATGTAAACCCATAAATGTAAAATCATACAATAATATTATCAAAGGTTTAATGAACTTACTGATTACGTAAATATTCGAATTGTACAAACACATTTATCTTGGGCAGCGACTTTTCTATTATCTAATAAAAAATGAACATACGCCTGTAAAAATAGTATATATGACTCACCGAACTGTGTTAAGAAAATATTAAATTAAATATATTACACGATTAGATTCTTTAGAATTCTATATTTTATTACAAACACTAATTTTTAGCAATAAGTTTTGTTAACATTTAAGTCGTAATGCTAGGCGGATGGTAATTTTGAATGGACGTAAGTCAAGGGAGATATT
Organism: Leptodirus hochenwartii; assembly: GCA_947310635.1. Classification (NCBI taxonomy): domain Eukaryota; kingdom Metazoa; phylum Arthropoda; class Insecta; order Coleoptera; family Leiodidae; genus Leptodirus; species Leptodirus hochenwartii. The sequence continues at coordinate 11,581,933 of OX371177.1, read as the reverse complement.
TTAATTGACTATGAGTCGAAAATTTTAAATTCTCTTACAGAATTTATTTGAAACAACTTATATATAAAATATCCAAAATTCTAAAAACGATAATGGATTTATGCAATTAAAGCAATAAAGCGTTCCTTAAATGGTAAATTGTTTATGAATCAATTATCTGGCAAAGGCGTTAATATGTACATGAAATAAGGAAACTACATTTCCTATTTATATAATGGGTCCTGCTATTAATAAATCATTATAAAAATGTTTGTTATGGTTTTAATTGAAAAAGGGATTTTGTATTAACTAACGAGTTAACATTAATTGTAGCAGATTGTTATGGAGTGCAAAAGTTTGAAAATTAGAAGCATTAAGAAACAGGATTAAATTCCTTTCTAGTAGATTTGAAGCTATTGTTATAATTAAAATACAGGCTGACTATAACTATTGAAGAAATAATATTATCTCGTTAATTTAGTTCATGTTTAAGGTAGCGAAATATGGCATTAAGTCAAAGACGAAATAAAAGAATTATTGGAAACTAATAACATTCATAATGGACGCACTGTTTTTAATAAAAGCTGCTACCAATGATGTACAGGATATAAGAATATCTCAATGCTTTTTGAAGAGTTGATGTACAATTTTTCTAGATGCTGTTCTAGAGGAAAATAAATAAATAATAATATAAACGTAATGGCTGTATTTTCAATATAAGTGGAATGGTTATGTTGAATATTAATATAGTACTTATGCTTTAAAAATCTCCTAATGTGTTTCTTCTTTTTATTTTAGGCAGTTCTTGAGTATACAAGATGAAGAATGTACATTTCTACACCTTTACAAATTCTTGGGCGTTATCTATTACAACAATTAATTTTTTAAATTTAATTAAAAATATATATAAGAGATTACACGATCCCTCAAAGAAGTATATTTTAATTTATAATAAAATGACTTTGGCACTTTAAAATAAAAATGAATAAGCGTCAAAATCAGATACTACAAGAAAGTACCTAAAAATTATTCATACTCATCTTTGAGAACATATAAATGGTTATACGAATGAAAAACTCGATCCACTGAAACAATTTTTTATTGTTATTCTTTGTTATTGCGTATTTATTTAAGCGTATTATCAAATTAATACTATAATTTTACTAGAATTGATCATATTGGGTTATCTGTGGCAAAATTTGAATATTTTTACATAAAGGAATTTAATTTGTCTATCAACTTCAACTTTATATACATTATTTGTTTATTTGTACCAATTTTTAAGCAAATCAAATACAAAGTAGATTTAAATCTTTTAAATACAATAATACGTAAACTAAAAATCAAATATTAAAATTTTTGCCGCACAAGTCGACAAAAATATTCGTTTGAATAGAAAATAATATTTCTGTGTACATTAAAAAAACCGTCAACGTAATTTTAAATTACAATATTGTGTTCTATTTAAATCAATCTTAACAATAGTTAATTTTCTTCGACGATGTGCAACAAATTAAAAACACTTCCACATTTTATTTCTAAAAAAATTACATTACGCAGCTGCGATAATTTTCTGAATTTCCTAATTAATTTTGTATAATCCAGTATAATAGTTAACGTGGTGTGTGACACCCATTTGTTCATATAATAAACTATCTTTAGTGAATTAATGTTTCAGCAGCGTGAAGCTTTTGGGCATTATAACATTCATGTACTACATACACGTAAACCCTTGTAAAAGTGATTTAAATGCTCGGAGCTCGTGTCTTGCGATGGTATAAAATAATTTATAGTGGCGGCACGGCGAGGACCGAATAGAACGGTACTCAGAGGCGGTGAAGAAAATATATACCGTTGAATTTTGGTGCGTGTAATGAAAATATGTCCTGTACATTTATCTCTTTTCAGAACCGAAACAAGAGTGACATGTTGCCATATAACAGATATCCATAAAAATATTTAATTCGATTGGATAAATATGATAATGAAAAAGCTATGTTCTAAAACTCATTTCTGCGAAAATGAGAAATTTTATTGCAAAAGAAAATTTTATTAAGCAAATTCTGCTACAAAAATTGATGAGATATAACTTAAGTTACATACAACATTTTTGCTAACATCCATGACTATTTCAATTGCATACCCAGATGTGGGTCTAACAACCCCTATTTCTATTTTACCTAATATAATAAATAAGAATAGAAACTGCATAATATCTGCGCTTTTTAGTTAATTAGTCTTCAATCCTAAGGATTGGTTGAAAACAACACGCAACGTCGATTTATCCTGAGCTAACTCTTACATGTGCTTATAAGTTTTTCATCCTTACGTCCTCCAATTTCATCTGACCCACATCTACTTCTTTCTTTCCCTCTACTTTACCTTCTATAACTAATTGCATAATACCCCGATGTCTAAGAATGTGACCTGCTAACTACTTCTCCTCTCCACTAGGTCAATATTTAGTCTTTGGTCGTAAAATTTGCTTCTTTTCTGCAAATGCCTTCCTACCCTGTTCTATCCTTCATTTTATATCTACCTTACTTTGATTCTCCTTTGTAATCCTACTTCATAAATTACAAAAGCCTGCTATTTCTTCTATTCTATCATCTATTATTCTGCTTTTCTGCAAATATGATAACTAGAAAACGTTCATAGCAAAAACCATAACATTAATTAATTTTTTACCCAGAAATAGAAAAATAATTTTGTATTTTAAAGCGTATTTTGTATATATAAAAAGTACCAGTTGAGTTTTAATGAAGTACTTAAATTGTTTAGATATCAATTACGTCAAAATTAAAGAACTATTTTAACATATGTTATACGTTCCCCTCTGAAGTTTTGTGAAAACTTCATAAAACCTTCACAGAAAGGAATATAAAATCATTAAACAGAGTAAAAAAGTAAAAATCCTCTTCGGCAATGTTTTACTTGTTTACAATTAAAACTAAAAATTCAAATATTTATCTTTTTAAGAAAATAACCGTAAATTATTCACTTTAATTATCAGTGCACAATTTTGCAATATTATTTTTACGCAACTAATTCACTGCTAAGATTCAACTAAGATCTGTAAAAAGGTAATAAAGCAAAGAGTAATGATTATTGCTGTTTTCTTGTCCTAATGTCATCAGCTTTATTAGCATTTGAGCTGTTTTAATGTTCTCACAAACCGCCCTTAAGATATGGGTCTTTGAGGCAGTAATTAATTACAGAATTAATATCGTCCTTCAAATTTATTAAAAGGGTATTGAAAGAAATACATTAATCCTAATAGTAAAAGCACATGTTAAGAGAATATGGGGTACAACGATGAGATCCAATAATTTTTGCTTTTGTAATATATTAGAATATCTTAAAATTTATAATCTACCTATTTATTTCCAATGAAATCTTACACCTATATTTAGTTAAAAAATTTTTGCTCATATACATTTGAATATCATGATAATCTTCATTTGATATAAGGGAATTCACTGACATCATTTTCAGGGAGCATATTTTATAAACATAATTGATTATATATAAATGAATGATAAAATAATGAACGCAAAAAACATTTATAATCTTTGCGCAATTTGCTGCGTGTTTTTAACTAATTTCTTACAGCTCCAACGTTATTTTTCGTCATTGCAACAATTTTGATTTTTTTATGATTCTCATATTTTAATCAGTTTCTACCCAATGTCATTAATAAGCTAACCATCCATTTTTAAGTTAGAAAATTAAATGCTATTTCATTTTTATTATCACGAATATTATATTATCAAATCCAATTCACATTTAAAATTGTTATATTTGTCTAAGGATGATACCAAAAAATACTTGGTTATAGGGATTTAGTACATTTTCTCAATTGAAATTAAAATTAAATTGTAATGGAGGGAAAAGGTTTTTTGATGTCTAATAAATTTGTATAATGATTATCTTCACACTAAACAGAATGCGCATTAAAAGAAACAACCTTTCCAGCAAAATATTATTTGTTAGCTAATTATTGCGTATACGGCATTTGCATAATTAAAACTTTTGCCATCCAAATGAATTGTTATACTCCTCTTCTTAGGCCATAAGCTGTACTATATACATAAAACGTAAAATTCTCCCCGCTTGTCGTTAAGCTTAAAGCCCGAGCTTAAAATTGAATTATTCTTCTTAATTCAAATGCAAATTCACGCTAACGAATTCCAATAAAAGATCACCTTATATATAGGACAAAAGCACACTTCAAAATTAATTTAAAATAACTCACATGCTAGTCAAATTCGATTTTTTATGTTACAACAAAAAGTAATACTCTAAAAGACATTTGTGTAATGAAGAAAGTAATTAAAGAAGAATCTGTTTGTGTAAATTACATACACCTGTTTTGGGCATAAATAATTTTTTGCCAGTAATTTTCTTAAAGAATAATGCGGCCCCCTGCTAAATCCGCCACTGATTTGCTTGAAACTTATATCTATAGGTACAATAATTTATTCCCTAAACGCGCCCGCAGAAATTGAATTAAAGCTGTGACCTTAAACTAAATTCCAATTTGCACTTAATTGTATATAATTACCGGGTTAAACTTAAATGCATAATTGCTCATATGCAACGGATAGCAGCTTGCAAATTACGGTTGAGGTTAATCAAGAAATGTACCTCATAACGTCACTCCAAAGAAAGCAATTTAAAACGAAATATTAAAATTTAATATATAAAGGTTCAATAGAGAATTATACACAATTCTGTAAATATAATTTACTAATCTGAATATATTTCTTATTATTTTATTCCATCGATGAAAAACTAAACGAAGTATGAAAGTTTATACCAAAAAATAAATATTTTATGTAATTTAAATGCGAAAGTAAGGTCATTTATCATAATTTATTACATGAAATATCAGTAATAAGAGAAATAGTTCAATTCTTCATTCAAACTATTTCATTGGCGTAGTTCATTTTTATTTCATAGATTTAAATATCTATTGAATAGGCTGGTTGTTGTGATGCAGGACCAGCTTTGTAAATGTTTGTAAAACTAGCGAAAAATTTTAATTGTTCCTTTACAAATAATGCAACGTAATTCAGAACGAATATTTTTCAGTAGGGTGAGGGAGAATTTTTTTTTTCAATTCTATATAAAAAAGTTGACACTTCGCATTCATATTTTTATATTGTTGATACTTTTTCAATATATTATTAGTCCTTAGACTAATACACGTCCTTCGTCCATCAATTAGACAGCTATATATTTGACGATATGATACTATTATAATATAAAATATATATATTGATATATTTTTACTTGTCCTCATTATATTTTCTTATAATCTGTTTGTAATACGAGGAACTGTTCGGCGTTTATAAAATTGCAACGATAAACCAATATGGTTATGAAATTTCCAATATACGAGTATATGCAACGAATCGATTAATTAATTTTGTTGACCGGTCCAATTTTAGTTTAGGTGAATTATCAGTTATTCAATTTGCCCAGGCTTCCTGGTTTATTTGATTTATATTGTAAGAAATATCAGCCCGTTGATTACGCAAACAAGCGCGTAATTTTAAATGAGTTCAATTTAATTTTACCCAATAAAAATATGGTAATAATAATGGGCATTGTATACTTTACATTGTTGGAATATTGATTAAAAGGAGCTTTCGCTAAAACGCAAATCTGCACGTATGCTGCTCTAGAAAGCAAAATACGCCATATTATTTACAGCAATATCATCCAGATAGAAAATTTAGAAGGAAATCATTAAGATAGGAAATTAGATGATACCGAACTATTTACCTTCTGCCAGTTTGTGGACCTAAATTAGCAATTTTTTGCTCGCAGTCAGGATTATTACCGGAAAGTATCATTTAAGAATTTCAAATTAATACATTTAACCACGAATTGAATTTTTTTTAATAATTCTTTGGTTATATGATTAAAATTTTAAAGATGATCTATTCATCATTTGTTCTTTAGGTACAAATTTGCTTTTTGGAATTAATTCTAAATTTATTTTAGTACTCATGTTATCTGCGTTTTAAAATAATATTCTCACGCTAAGCCTTTTTTATATTTAGAGTTCTTAAATATTATTTTAAGCAATGCAAATTAACTTAGACCCAGATTTAGTAGTTTCAGAACATTGCATTTTTTATTGATTTAGTAATCGAAACGTTGAAAATGTATATTACATGAACATTAAGAAAACTGCCAAAGTACTTAATGATAAAAGATCTCTTTATTGTTCTAGTAATCGACGAATATTTTTATTGATCTAGTTCTGACCCAGTTGTTCGGTACACAATATAAATGTTTTCTAACGACTTCAGAAGTAAATTTTAATAAAATAAATAAATTTTTATAGACCTCCAATACACCGCTATCATTATCGTAACATCTTTCTAACTTCAAGATTGAGTAAACTGTTGTCACACTAACTATTGTCAACTATTCCGTTGTAGTTGAAATTTACATATTCAACTAACCAATATGAAGACCGTACTTTTATCTGAAGTTATAGTTCATAAAGAACTTTATTCAATGCATTAAACAAGAGTATTGAATATCACCCAAATACAAATAATCTTCCTTAATATTAAGCAGGGTTAAGTAAGAGTATGGTGTGTGTGTGAAAATTTAGGAAGAGGAAATATATATGGTGAGGTTCGTCGACGATATAGTTATCTTGGAAGAAAGACAGCAAAAATTTAGAGCAGGTATTAGATGATATGAGATGGCATGCAATTATAATATGAAGATAAATATAAATACGACCAAAGCGATGAGGAATGACAAGAAATAAGCAGGTGAAGGAAGGTTGCAATAAAAGATGACAAATTAGATGAAATATCAGATTTATGATACTTCGAAAGAAAGAATTACAAAATATAACAGAAGATAAGAATTAGGGAATAACCGAAATAATGCAGATATAAGATGTAGGCTGGCACAGAGTAGGAAAACATTCTTAGAAAGGGAGCAAATTTTAAAATCAAATTTTAACTTAGGTATTAGATTTAAATTAGAGTAATTTCTTTTTAAATCATTCTTTTTAATTCTTCAAACTTCAATTGACAATGTATTCATACAAAATATATTGCTGTTTAAATTTTTGTATATCAAGGCTCTAGTCCTTTTCAAGTTAGAATTGAGGGGGAAGAAGAGGTAGCAAAAATAGGGAAGGGAGTTCGGCAGGGATGTACACTTTCACCGTTATTATTTAATCTATATATAGAAGATGCAATAAACAAAGTAAAAGAAGAGTATAGTGTAGGTGTGAATGTACAGGGAGAGAAAATATATATGTTGAGATTCGCCGACGATATAGGTATATTGGAAGAAAGCGAAAAGAATTTAGAAAGGGTATTGAATGGTATGCAGGCAGTATTGACTAGGGATTTTAACATGAAAATAAATATAGGTAAAACTAAAGTGATGAGGTGTGACAAAAAGGAATGCAGTAAAAAAATGAGGATCACAATAGGAGATAATAGAATCGAAGAAGTGTCAGATTTTTGTTATTTAGGCAGTAGAATCACAAAAGATAATCGAAGCAAGGTAGATATAAAGTGTAGGATAGCACAGGGTAGGAAGGCATTCGTAGAAAAGGAACAGATTTTAAGATCAAATATTGACTTGGGTATTAGAAAAAGATTACTGAAGGTATATGTTTGGAGTGTAGCACTGTACGGGTGTGAGGCGTGGACTATAGGAAAGGAAGAGAAGCGTAGATTAGAAGCATTCGAAATGTGGTGTTATAGGAGGATGATGAGGATTGGTTGGGAAGATAAAGTAACAAATGAAGCTGTACTAGAGTTAGTAGGGGAGAAGAGAAGTATTTGGAGAGTGTTACAGCGTAGGAGAGACAGATTAGTAGGGCATATCCTTAGGCATGGGGGGATTATGCAATTGATCATAGAAGGTAGAGTGGAGGGAAAGAGAGGGGTAGGTAGGCCTAGATTGGAGTATGTGAGTCAGATAGTTGAAGACGTTGAGATGAATAACTATAGGGAGATGAAGGGATTAGCTCAGGATAGATCGGCATGGCGTGCTGTTTCCAACCAATCTTTAGGATTGCGGACTCTTTAACTAAGTCCTTTTCAAAATCCTTAATTATGATATGAATGTGCACTACGTTTATTTGGTACAAAATTATGATATTTGGAAAAAAAAAACTTACAATCAATTAGATTTTGAACAATTTGTTTTCTAAAGAATTTGTAAATAGTAGTTTATGGAGTATATTTTGAAATCTAAATTATTGTACATTGAAATCTTGAGCTTAAACTATTGAATTGATAAATAAGATGAAAATTTGAAAACTTGGAAATTTCATTTTCAATGTACGTATATCAATTTATTTTAAATAGCTTCAGCTTTGCTACTGGTTTACGTAATTCTAATTATCTTATCCTCAATTGTTGTATAATTTCAGTTCAAATGATTTCTTTGATTTCATATAGTCCAAAAAAAAAATTGCATGAACGTAGATTTTGGGGCTAGAAATGCCATGTCTAAGTGCTAACTTACGCACACTCATTATGCACAGGGGCACCATTTTAGCATTAGTTTTCAAAAGTATTGCAATATTAGTTTTAATTTCCAGAAGCAATCTCCGCGATTTGTTAAGCTTTTGCCCAGAACTTTGACATTTTGTTATGTAAATTAAAACACAAAGACAATTGACAACTTAAAATTATACATTTAACTAATCCTGCATTTCCAAAAAACTATTGTTATACTAAATAATGCAGAAATTCTATATGATTCTTTGTATATTGTTGTAATACATATTTAATTTCTCAGATGCGCTATACTTAAAAACATTTGAGTTTCTTAGTTGTTGCATAAATTTTTTTTACTAATTTATCGTATTTATTTACAAGTAATATTGCAATAATTTAAATTATAGAATATTGTGTCGCACTATATCAGTGGTCGGCAAGCTCATTAGTCAAAAGAACCAAATATCAGCAGTACAACGATTTAGATTTCTTTTGACAGCCAAATTTCATTACAAGAACCCTAGTTTTGGAAGTCGGTTAAAACAAGGTACACGGAATAAAACTAGATATCATACTTTATAATAATCTTATTTATTGATAAAAAATTACATTTTTATTATTGAAATTAAAACATTGTCATGTTTAATGTGAGCAATGGCCTTGCATTTCCTTGGAAAGTTTGGGTAAGTCAGGTTTGTATGTTATTGTTTTGAATTTCGAGCACGATTCCAGGTTCTCATCAATAAGACGATTTCTCAGTTTACTTTTGATAAGGTTCAGGCTTGAAAAAGATTGTTCGCGTGAATATGTAGAGCCGAATAGAGAATGAATGCAAATGCTAGTTTTTTTAACTGATCATATGAGTCAGGAATACTATTCCAGGTGTTAAAAATAATCATGTTTTCATTCTCAAGGACTTTCAAAGCAGATCACTTGCGCTGTGAACTAAGATCACTTTTGTTTTTCTCCAATTTTTCCATATCAGCATTAAGGCGTTCAAATTTGGAGCTCCATAATTGTTTGTTTTTTAAATCCAGCAATTGCATTTCAAAAGTGTCAATTTCAATATTAAAGGGAGAAAGATTTAATTCTGCTACGGTAGCATTGAGAGGTTTTTTAACAAAGGCTAACGTAGCTTTGCTATTTCTGAATTCCTGAAACCTGTGTAGAAAAGCTTCCCTCATATTTAAAATTGTTGTTTTGAAATAGCAAATGTCTATTACTGAATTACTTGCATGGCGATGTTTCAGCAGACTTAGAAAATAAATCAAAGTTTCTCTTTCAAAATCTTGAGCGAAAAAGGAATTTTTTTTTTGAATAATATGACTTCTTCTAACATTGAAAAAGTTGTTTTTCCTTTCCCCTAGATTTTACGATTAAGCTGATTTAGATGAGACGTAACATCTACCATGTAATAAAATTTTTGGATCCACTGATTGTCCGTTAGTTCTGGATAGTGAACATCCTTTTCAGGGAAAAATGTTTTAATTTCTGTTAATAAGGAAGCGAAACGTTGTAAAACGTTTCCTCTTGAAAGCCAACGTACTTTGTTATGCAGGAGTAGATCTGCGTACTTACTCTCCATTTCAACTAAAAATTCTTTAAATTGGCGATGATTGAGAGCTTTAGCTACAATGCTGTTGATAAACTTAATCACCAGTTCTATAACTTTGCAAATTTCTTCTGGAAATGTCTGCGCATAAAGCGCTTCTTGATGAATGATGCAATGGTAAACAAGTATCTCGTGATTCATTTTTTCCTTCAAAATAGAAACAAAACCTATTCTCACGCTGGTCATACTTTTTGTCTGTTGAAATTGACACAATTTTATCGAGTGGAATATGATGTTTTTCCATGCATTCAATGACAACATTCGCAATATCCTTTCCAAAAGTTTATATCAATGAAAGATAGAAGAGTACAATTCACTATCAAGAAATGATTGAATTTAATCATTTTGCATCCATTTTAGGTAAGATTTCTCACTATTATGTTATTTTTTAAGAAATGCGCCCCCCCAGATTGAAATGGCACGAGCCGCCACTGCATGTATATAAGTTTAATTCAAAATCAAACTGATGGTTATCTAGTACACTTAATGGGGTACATTATTAACACCTGAAAGTCAATCCACTTAACCTTTGCGCATAAACTATTTCAACCAGCATTCATTGAATATTTAATACCAAAGTTATACACGAAAATCTAAAGTATACCTGCAGTACAGAACTTATTATGTTCAGGGTAAATATAAAACCATGGTGTATTTCAAGGATAGTGAACCTTCAATTACTTATAAGTATAAAAGTAATACTAATCTAGTTGCTGTTGGTTCGGGCAGTTTTTAATAAAGAAATAATTAAATCATTGCTGAATTTAACAGTTGTCGTATTTCTTAAACTTTTTTATATGTCTCGCTAGATTTTTTAACAACAAATTCTTAGGGTATGGTATTACAAGTTGTCATTATTTCCTTTTGCATTTTTTATAATTAAATACGTTTAAAGGCATTTTCTATATCGACAAACTTTCGTTACGATTTTTAAATCAAAATATTCTGTAAGTAGAAATATACTGGAAATATAATAATTACATTCAAAAGAAAGCCACTCGAAAATCTAAAGGAAATGAATTTGTGTGCCGGTATGTTGTCGGGATGTAAAATAAATTTTTATGTTTTTTTTTTTAATTGGTTGAATATGTAAATCCTTAAGAATCCTCGTGTAGCATATATATAATATTTCGTCTTAAACGAGAAGGATAGATATTATTTATTACGACCCAATCTTTCGTATGAAACAAAATTTTATTATATACTTATTAATCTGTTAAAAAATATTTTTTTATATAAATTTGTATGGGTATTGAAGTAAATCGTTCAAGAGCCAAACTGTAGGTTTATCAACTATGATATATTCCTTGCATTTAATGTATTTCAATGCTGCAACACTGCTTTGGATGTACTTTTGTGAACGTGGTTTTTTTGTATCGGGACAAGAATATCTAATTGATTCTCCCGTAGAGAAACAAGAATAAGGTGGATAATGGAATCCATTTTAACAATACAACGCCAAGTACACATAACATATATACGCGATGTCTTCCACAAAACACGTCCGCATTTCTACGCCAGTAAGTAGATTGGAAACGAATTAAAGTTGATTGGCAGAAAAAAGACGAAAGGAAATGGTTTATTGGTCAAATTGAAGAAAATAACGTTAGTGTATTAGAAAATGCTGTAATGAAAAAAATCGTTTTAATGATAGCGCAAATAATTATGCGAGAAATAATTTATAAGAAACTTTAATTTAAAAAAAAAATGAATAGAAGAATTAATTTTTTTTTTTAATATGTATCATTTTCGTAATTATTTCAGTTTCTAAAGATTTTAAATGGATTTAATCTCAATTTATTCTAGGCTATTTGTAAAACTTAAGTGTTTAATTTTATAATGAAAATATAAAGTTTAATTTAAACTATATAAATAGAATTAATAATAGATTTACACTATTAAGGAAATAAGTTAGAAGCTTTTTCTTGATTTTTCTTAATTCTCTAATTGGAATATAATTCAATATTGTTATTAAACCTCTTTTTGGTTTCAATTAATTTAGATAAAGAAGGTTTCATCATATTTTTATGTCGAAACTAAATTTAATATTTACTTCTTATTTAAGAAAAATTGAATATCAATACATTTTAAGTGCAAATTAAATGTTATTTTTTAACAATTATCCTAAGATAAATCCAAGGCTCCTTGAATTCATTCGTGATAAGTTCCTATAATTATTAATAGGAAGAAAATATTTCTTATAAATAAATATGTAAAGAAATTAGATAGCTTGCTAATTAAAATTAAAGGAATTAATAATGTAATTTCTACATCAAAAATTTAAAAAATAGATTGCAATTAAGAAGAATTGAAGAGATAAAGGGAGTCGAGAAGCTCTTTTAGGATCAAATCGGTATTCGAATGGTGAAGTTTTTTCTCGATCTCTAAAAGTCTTCAGATATATACCTCATGCAGCAATAAGTGGCCAAGCTTCAGGTATCGAATGATTTACGACAGCAGTAAATTTGCTTCATTTGCATATTTGGACGTATTCAGTAAAATTTGATATTAAATATAAAATATATATGTCCCGGAAAATAAAATAAACTTTAAATATAGGTTATTTATTATTAAAGAGTCCGCAATCCTAAAGATTGGTTGGAAACAGCACGCCATGCCGATCTATCCTGAGCTAATCCCTTCATCTCCCTATAGCTATTCATCTCAACGTCTTTAACTATCTGACTCACATACTCCAATCTAGGCCTACCTACCCCTCTCTTTCCCTCCACTCTACCTTCTATGATCAATTGCATAATCCCCCATGCCTAAGAATATGCCCTACTAATCTGTCTCTCCTACGCTGTAACACTCTCCAGATACTTCTCTTCTCCTCTACTAACTCTAGTACAGCTTCATTTGCTACTTTATCTTCCCAACCAATCCTCATCATCCTCCTATAACACCACATTTCAAATGCTTGTAATCTGCGCTTCTCTTCCTTTCCTATAGTCCACGCCTCACACACGTACAGTGCTACACTCTAAACATATACCTTCAGTAATCTTTTTCTAATACCCAAGTCAATATTTGATCTTAAAATCTGTTCTTTTTCTACGAATACCTTCCTACCCTGTGCTATCCTACACTTTATATCTACCTTGCTTCGACTATCTTTTGTGATTCTACTGCCTAAATAACAAAAATCTGACACTTCTTCGATTCTATTATCTCCTATTGAGATCCTCATTTTTCTACTGCATTCCTTTTTGTCACACCTCATCACTTTAGTTTTACCTATATTTATTTTCATGTTAAAATCCCTAGTCAATACTGCCTGCATACCATTCAATACCCTTTCTAAATTCTTTTCGCTTTCTTCCAATATAGCTATATCGTCGGCGAATCTCAGCATATATATTTTCTCTCCCTGTACATTCACACCTACACTATACTCTTCTTTTACTTTGTTTATAGGTAATAAGAAATAATTATTTCATAATAGAGTTACTTTTACTTGTACAAATTTAATTGCATATTGATTGCTTTTGTCATATACCTGATATTGTTCGGTTTAAAAGGGGTGATTAAGAATCAATGAAGAGCAGCGATCACAAGAATGATAATAATAATAGTGATCCCTTCCCGTCGCCAATTTGAATATTTAAAATCCAAACATTTTATTTCTGACATTAGTTTTGTTCAAGATTCTCTAGAGAAGTAAGACTGTATCTGCAAATTTAAAAAAATGAATAATCTAGAAACTAGCAGTAGTGATATAGACGTAGAAATGATTAGTGAGTTTAGTGACATTGAAAATGACATCGATTGTGATAATGACGATCCACATCAGAAAAGTAAGGTTTTCTTGCCAAAGGTAGCCAAGGATATTGTGAAGAATGGAACTACGAGAATGGGGCGAAAACGAAGCAGTATCCATTAAGAAAACTTCAATTTTGACGAAGACTCCTTTTCGAACTATAAGAGAATTGTGAAAGATGGTGTTTGTGATAGAAAGAAAATGAGCGACGCTAATGTTCTCAGGAAATTCGATTCATTTGATGTTGATTGCGTTCGTTTGAAGTTCTACAGTTGAGAACAAATTCTATGAGAAAATATTATTACCGTCACTTAGCCAATTATGTCATATTTTAAAAACCGAGTGCGATATTTCTTGCTGTCTGAATACTTTATGAAAAGTATTTAGAATGAATGGCTTTCAATTCAAAAAAATAATAAGCGAATGTTGTTTTGGAGGCACCAAGGTTGCAGCTTCTTCGGATGCAATTCTTAGAGAATATTCATAAAGCTCGAGAAGATAATCGTTTCATATGTTACTTAGATGAAACGTGGTTTAATACACACGACACAAAAATAAAGAGAGTGACACAAGTAGTTCGGAATTTTATTTAAATGTTTAGATGTTTTATGTACCTAGATGCTTTATTTGAATTTTTATTTTTATTGTAAAAATGTTCCATATTTTCATGAGCATTTATAATTATAATTAAATCGTTACCATAATTTTATTTAAATCGAATAAATAGATGTAATGTTTTCCAAAATAAACGTTCCTTACCCTTTCATTTGATGAAAAAACATCATTCAGATAATATAATATTGAATGATAATACATAATTTTTAAGCAACATGTTTATCATTTAGATCAACATTTATATACAGTTTTCAATTTATTATATTTAGTTTCAATTAAAATTCCAATACGGACCTGGCACATCGCAATACGAGTTGCTGTTCGAGATTGTAAATCTTAGGATGGAAGAGTCAACACCACGGGATAGCTGGCCACTTATTGTTGCATGAGGTATAGCAATTTAAATTATTATGTACCCCAGCTATGTATTAATCTATAATTAATATTTAAACATTTGAATTTGCTTTATTAAATATTAGCGATACCATTGTTTCTTTCTTATATAAAACTGAATATCATTCAGTTTATAAGTATATAATATCATAAGTAAGTTAATTTATAAATTTACTTTAATAAATTTTTTTTTAATTCTTGTATACGTTTCTAATATGTTTTAAACACATATTTATATTTTACATTAAAAAAATACTGTTCATTGTAAAAAATTCTTGAATTGCATTAGTGTTTAATAGCAAAATATTTTTTTATATTGATTATTTTTGTCCAATTTGTTTAGAAAATGTTATTGTTTCTTTTGTTTGCGTTTATGTGCGAATATAATAAATATTATTGAATTAAAACGAAAAATTGGAATTTAAGACGTCATGAGGAATTATCCTTGATATTCAGCATATTAAGTGTTTATAGAAAATACTAATAATTACTTCACATTTTAAAGAAGGCATAGCATGATAGCAACAGCAAGGATTTCTAATATTCGGCGATCATTTATAATTCATAAGCGAAATGTTTTAGACATAAAAATTGAGCGTGTCTGTACAAATTTATAAACATGATAAAGGTTCAAGTTCAGCCTTACAATATATTACGCTATAATATATTAGACGCAGGCTCTTATAAAATATACATTTTTTGCAAGTTTTTTTCATGTGTTAATTTTACAAGGTGCAGACTGATGATTTTACCTGTTAAATATATTTTGACAAAGTCAGGTGCTCATAAAAATTGTTTGCTATTCAAGGTTTACGTGTAAAAAATATAAATTTCTTAGAAAATACGTAAATAAGATACATTTACTTTTTACGATTGCAAAATAAGTATTTTTGGTAAAAATATTTATACAAAAGTTTGTAAAAATATCACAATGTCCTTTTATAATATAAGAGGTATATTTTTGGATTAAAAATTTACAATCTAATTTTTGCATAGAATTGTTCTAGTCTTAACTTTCAAACATTTTCACGGGAGCTTTATTAAATTTATAATATTAAAAATGGTTAAAAATCATACGTCTACAACAATAAGTATTATTAATCCCAACTGCAACAACTGAAATTCAAGCTACGCCACTGTTTTAGAAGGACACAAAAATGGAATCAATCGAATCTATCTTTTAAATATCCATTGCAGCTTTGTGAATCGTTTTTGTATCCATTAATATTTTTTTAGAACATTAATATAAACGAATAAAATATATAATTAATAAAATGTACTAGTAGGAAAAATACTTCCATCGCTTATGCAAAAACTAAACCATTTCCAAATTTAAACAGAAATTTTTATTATTTGCTTGAACTAAATCAATGTCAGATAATTTGTACGAGCCTTTCGTACCTAGTTCAACCACTTTATGTCAGATGGCGGCCAGTATACTATACGAAGATATATTAACACCCGGCGTAGTTTAGGTCCACTTAACTTTAAAAGAATAATGACCATTTTAAATCGCAATAATATTTATAGTAAATTAATAGATACTCACATAAATAAAGAAGTTCCAAGCTACTCAAATCGTCCGTTCTTCTCCGTTCCTTCGATATGACGAAATTACTCCATACTGCAAAATTTATATGTCTTAATAACCTTATTTTGTTTATTTTATCTAATATTATGCATTTCTGAGTGTCGTTAAAAAAGACGATTTTGAATTTTGATTTTAATTCGTCGACTATATTAACAAATTCAATTTATTTTGAGCCCCTTACAATTTTTGATATAGCTCCAACAGGTTTTCTTCTCCTTTCTTTCCAACGCGTGTACATTAGGATTTCCACTAGTGCGAGTTTTACTGTTACTATTTTCACCATATTTTAGCACATTTAATTCTATAGATGCTCCCGGGATTGTCGAGGAACTCGTTGGATTAACAGTTGGGTCAAATTGTAACTATTTTTAATGCGCATACGAAATTAGACGAATTAATTGTACAGTCAAGATAACTAATGCAAGTGGAAGGTAAAAATTATCAAATTCCGTGCCAAAAATCTCAGTCGCACTAAATATTACAATTTTTTTTTTTATTAAATAAAAAACGATTCTTTGGCACGGATTTAATAATAGGATATGTGGCTAAAATATACGCAATGGTGATATTAATCTATTCTATTGGTTCCCAACCTTTTTCAATTTGCATATTTTAAAAGATTGTAAATTTTCAATATACCTCAGACGAGTTAACGGTATAAAAGATTTTAAATACCAGCATACATATCGTAAATTTATATTATTATTTTAATTAATGTACACAATACGTATATTCCTTAATATTTTCCATATAATGCGATTTTAAAAACAGTTCAAAGAATTCAGAAGCAAGATGCGCATTTTGATTACTAATCCTCTGTGTTTATCAGAGTAAATACCGGCAGGCAATTGTGGAAACTAAACCTTTGAAATGTGCAATTTTCGAGTAATGTAATATACAGCAATTTAACACCATAATCGTTAGTTTAGTACCATTTAATACCCTAATAAAAGTTTTGCACTTTCAGAAATTTGAATACTGACTTTATTCTAATAAAGTTAAAAATTCGAAACTTGTGTTCTATCAAATACTATGCAAAATAGAATTTCTTCCACGAAATATATTCTATATGATACAAATCCAAATAATTTTTGAGCCCATATGAAATGGAAAATAAAAATTCTGTACCACCCTTCGTGGTACTTCGAGAGGAACGCGCATCTTAGGTTGAGAACCAATTATTCTTGTGACGTGACATTACAGAAATAGCCAATAAAACATGAGATGATACACCAAATTAATACGACACTTAATATCCAACTATTTATAAATATTTAGTCCCACAGACATAGCATTTGCATTACTGTTACACATATAAGAAAAGGCATCATTTGAAAGATTCTAAGTAGAAAATTAAAGGAGTATTCCTCGAACACAACTAATATGCAAACGGAATTTTATCATTTTGAAGTTGCCAAGCAAATAGTTGTGTTACTCTTACAACGAGGATTATTCACATATATAATTCAACTATAAAAATGTGTGCATTGTTAAAATAGAAAGAATTTAATTGAGAAGTATTTGGCATATTAACGTTACTAATATTGAATGAAGTATTTATAAGATGGACTTCCAAAAAATGAAGAGTAAGCTATTGTTTCAAAATTTTATAATACAGTGATTTTAAATCACATTTCTTTGTAAATCGAAATTCATTTTATAGTTAGCGCAGTATATTACATGTTTATATTCATCCCAAACGTCTAACGTTTTACGAAACGACTATATACAAACATTCTTTGAAAGATGAGCTCATTATTTAGTAAGGAATGAAACTTGAGGTGAAATTTAGAAGTCTAGCTTATTTATACTTATCTACAATAAATCGACCTTTACTTTACGAGTTACAACATCAAGATAGATTTTAAATAATTGCACACACTGTACTGAAAAACGCCATAAGAGAATACGATGCGCGATTAATAACCCTAACTTTTCCTTAATTACACATGACACCTATCCTGATAAAAATGGCTATAGTATGATCCCTCTCCGTGGAAATCTGCACTCACGCCACTGTTCATACTATATAGTTTCTCTAACAATAACACCGGCTGACGAAAGCGGATCAGAAGTGCTCTCAATCCACGTGCATCAATTGACAAGACAATCGATAAACACAACCAATACGTCTACGGAAGGAGTAAACTGTTGCTGGTGGATAAATCAGCTGACCGATGGACGTCCGTCGCGACGCACCGCACCGAATCACATAGACTAGATCTGTATGTATGGTAAGTTTGCGCTGAACGGCATTAAGTTTCAGCATTAGCATCCGCTCCCTGGGGAAGAGGCTGCCTTGCTACATCATCGGATTTAGCGGGATGAGCCCGCAGTGAATCTTGTCTCTCCCGCGCAAAAAACAGTTCGTCTAGGTCAGGGGTTCCCAAAGTTTTGTCTAGGCGCGCCAAATTGTAAATTCCAAAATATTTGGCGGGCCAAAAATGGAAAAATACGTTCAAAATCGACACAAGGGAACGATTTATACTAATTTTATAACATAATCGCTCTTTATTTATAAATTTTTATTACAAACTGTTTATTAAGACACTTCAGAAATAATTAAACTAAATAATTTCAAATGAAAAAATCAAAAATGATAAATTCATCAATCTGAAGTGTGAGAGTTGTACAGTTGTTTTTTTCTTTTAATAATATCATTGGTTCAAAGTCCGTTGAACGTATTCCTAACACCGCTTGTAAATGTTCATCAGTTAATTTTGACTTATTCAATTTGGACTTATTAATACTCATGATTGAGAAAGTATTTTCGCATATAATGACAATAATATTTTCCAAATAATGAAAACATTTGTTGAACATGTTTGCGCAATTCTGGAAAATCCTGCGAAGATAATCCTTTATTAAAATCAATTAAGGAATTGTTGCGATAAGATTTCTTGGCTTCGACATTCCTGTAATTCGATCAGTTCAAATTGCACATCTTCGGAAACATTTTGTGACTCTAGACCTAGACTCTAGGTGTACGGATACACTTCTATATGTATGTAGCATGTACCATACAAATTCCCCAATCAGGGGGGTATTAAAGACGATTTCATTGAATGCAAATGCTAATTAAAAACAGTAGTAAAAAATGTAAATGTAAGTATAAGCGAATCGTGTATAATTAAAGTTATAAAATAAAAAATTACAACTGTTTAATTACTTTCTTGTTTATAATCACTACGGTGTTAAATAATAGTATATTGTGCGTCTGAAGATGGGGACATAGCCCATGTATATTTAGCTACTTAATGCTTTAAGTTACGTTTAATTTCTTATTTGATAATTTCAGATAGTCAATGTGAAAAATACTACACCTAACTCACTTGTGGTTCGCTATGGTGTTCCTCAAGGATCTATCGTAGGCCCTCGTCTATTCCCCATATATACAACCAATATAACTGACCAACTAAAATTTTTGTAAATATATCACCTGTATGCCGACCTAGCCAGATTTACTATACATTTAATTTAAACTCTCTAACGCAATGGCACTTTCTTTTCTTTATCACTAATATTAGTGTTATTAGTTTACATCAACTTTATAACTGTGTTATATATTATACCGTTAAGTTTTATATAGTGGCTTTGAAAAGCAGCATCTGCTTATATAAAAAGATAGCGGAAGCTACAAATTTGTGTATCAGCATTTTTTAATTCTTTTCTGTTCTCTTGATTTTAATGTTTATATCTTTGTATGGTACATAAACAAACTCATTTATTTTTATTATTTTTATTATTATATTAGATTCCTATAAGAATATGATTAAAACAGTATGTTATTACATCACAAAACCTCGTTACAGGATGAAAAGTAATGTAATTATTAAGTCGTATTTATTTGCCGTTTCTATTCTTATCATTAATTAGAAACCCTGGCGAGCGAGAGTTTGAATCTCGTTACTGGAAGTTGACTTTTTTAATAATTTCTATAATTATGATTCCATAATTTACCAGGATTACGCGATTCTATCAATCGCGTAATCCTGGTAAATTTAGTGTAAATTGGTGATTGAAATAGATAGATATGTTTTTTTTTTAATTATCACTAAGATGTTAAATTATAATATAGATAAGTGTACAGCATAGCCACAAAGGCTTTAACGGCCATTCCTCGAACGAAAAAAAAAATATATATGTAAAATATATATTGTATCTATATAATGAATAATAATATATAATATATCATAAAAATGGTTCAACATTAATTTTCAGTTTCGCCTAATTTAATACGCTTATTTAACCTGCGAGATAGGCATTTTCTAATAAGGATGACAATATGGTTCGAATTCTATGCAATTATTTAATGACGTAATGGATAATTAAAAATTAGTTATATGAATTATCCACTGGCAACATATGGGCAATTTATATATTGATATAGAGATGAGTTTTTGAGAACAAGATAATTTTGGGCTGATTACGCTAACTACTTCATAGTAGTGTTTCTGCATTATTGGCATTATACCAAGCTATTTTCGACACGATGTCGGCAAACAAATAGCAAATGCGAAGATTGTATGTATATATTATGCTAAATATCCCCCGACAAAGCTCAATAAGCGAAAAAGTCGACCAAAATGTACACGGTACATGGAAAAAGCCATAAATTATTATAAATTAGTTACTTTTAATCATTATGTTTTTTTTAGAATTGAATTTTCTTTTTTAATATAAATTTTTAAAAAAAATAGATATTTTCTATTTGATAGTGTATTTTCAATTTTTTGTATCTAATTAGCACGTATAAATAAAACTATAATAAATTATCTGCTCAATGCGTTTTGTGATGATAAGTACTGTTCAGGAAGTCCTGAAGTAAAGATTCTAGTAATATTTTGTGGTAGTTTAGTTTGCTGCAACAATTTTACTGGAATTTTGGAAATTTTCATGTCACCTTTATCACGTTCTGGACAATATTTTTGCCGATCCAGCCTTTTCAATTTATATGTCCTACCCTATTTTATATTCTACATTCATACAGAGTTCGAATTGAGGAAGGAGTTATTCCTTTATAATGAAATAATTTAAGGGGGCCTATATTAATTTTCCATTCGATATATGGTATACTTTGAGAAAAGAAAATTTGTTGCATTTGTGGCAGAAAGTTGGTAAGGATGTAATTTTTAACAGTAAACTTGCAACACACTTTAAAAGAGTTTCGATTTGCTACGGCATTTATTTGATTAATATGCTGCATATAGAAGAAAATCTCAAAATAAATTACTATTGGCCAAATTTTTTCTTCTGCTTTGAGACTGCCAAATCTTAAAGCACCATTGCATCGGGAATTTTTGCGAACTCTAAATACACTAGTTGAAATTTTTTAAATAATGTAACATATATAATAAATATTATATCAAGTATGTTTAGAAAGCAAAAATTCATGAGTGACTAATGAAATGCATATAAAACTAAGAAACAAAGAAACAAGAATCAAGCATTGTAAAGTACCCCAAAAAATATTTTATCCACACGTGCCAGCGCTTAAATTCAAAACATAATTGGATTCAAATTTTTAGTTTTTATTTATTTTAGTGAACAATGGAAACATTCGTGATATTTGTTGGTAAATTATTTATTGGCAGAAATATGTTTATTAATATCTAATTCTATAGATAAATATTTTTCGACATAAATAATAAGTGAAATCAATGCGAAAAGTAAAGAAAATTATGAAAAATTAAGGTTCGAAATACGAGATGATAAAAATGATGAAAAATGTAATAATATAATAATTTAATGATAATTAAAAAATGTAATAATAATAACATTCTATATTATAATTTAACAATGTAGTGATAATTTTTAAAATGAAAAATATGGTTTTTAATAATCAGGAAATAGAATTACAAAGGATATTCGATTGAAGATAGGCATAAAATTTTATAGAGGTTAGAAGAGGCTTTGAAAAAATACATTTTGAAATAAAGGTATTAGAATAAAGCAATTTTAAAAATATATGTGTTGAGTTAAGATTATAAAACACTGCGCAAATATAAATATCGATGTATGTCTATAAATCTGGACGAGTTTTATACAAATTTAATTTAAGGAGTTATTTTAAGCATAGTTTATGGTCTAGTAAACTGCCCACATATGCATTGCTGATTATTTTGAAACAGTATTATATAAATATTAAGATGATTTTAATGATATAAAAAATATATAGTAAATTATATAATCGTTATAGAATGATTTTCTAATGGTTTCCGATTATTAAATTAGATCATCTATATTTAAAAATTATATTTAGTCCAGTATAAGTTAAATACTAAATAATGCCATTAAAAAGGTAGGTTAAGCTATTTCGATATGAACACTGACCTTTTTATATATTTAGTTATAATATTAACTGGCACAATAACACAGTTTCTCGATCCCATGACTTTAATAGATTATTCCGAATGTGTCTGCATCTGTCTTATATCTATGTTTTTCTGAGGTAATATAAAATAAACATATTTTGAAGCGCATTAAAAATAATAAATTCGTAATCCAAATGCAAGCAGGTAGTAAAAATCAATTTACATACACCGCTGAGAAAATCGAAAATGATGCTAATGAAATAAAGCCATCAAAGTATATAACAAGTACTCCCAGATGAAAAGGAGCTAGTAAAAAAATTAGTGTGCCCGACTTTTATCGTCTCTTTTACAGTTTTTACAAATTAGTTGGACGGGATGTTGCTCAGGCTATAATGAAAAACACGTATACGGCGATCTCGTGTATTTTGGATAATTTTACGATTGAGATTTGAGGATCATAGGTGGCTTCTTTTGGGCGGGCGGACAGACGTGAACGATAATGACAGCGGACACAGGTTGGAACCAAACGGACAAACACACATCAGACAGACAGTCGTAAATTGCTCGCTACAGATCGGACCGGGGCTAAAGGAAAAAAACCAAAGATAATGTCCAGCCAATTATGAACATTCTTGAATAAAATAGATAATCACTAAACGAAACGAAATACAGAATAAAATGTTGTCAGTGTACTATATATATATATATATATATATATATATATATATATACACACACACACATACACAGTCGAACTCGGTTAGTAAGTCAAAATGGCTTGGTTCAAGGCTCAGATATTCTATGTATTATGACTTCGGATAATAAATCATCATACCTCGCTTAATAAGTCATTGTGTTGACGACATTATGATTTCATCCGTTTAGGAGATTAGATGGGTTTTCTGGTAATTACTGACTAATGAGGTTGTTTAATAGCTTGCAAGCAAAATACAAGCAGAAACATCAAATCAGTTTTGAGTTTGATCGCTTAGAGAACGAAATGGCAAGCCTTAAGCGTAAAGCAATAACCTTAGAAACAAAACTGGCAGTGGTGAAAATGTTAGAAAGCGGTGTAAAGAAAAGTGAAGTGTGTAAGCATTTCAACTTAGTAAACTCATCGGTGGGTTCAATATGGAAGGCTCGAAATAAAATCAAAGAAAATGAATGAAGGAAAAGTGTGAAGCGTATTAGAAAACCTACTCACGAGAATGTACCATAGATGCTGCTTTATTGAACTGGTTTAAACAAGAAAGAACCCTCAATTTTCTGGTAAGCGGACCTATTCTCCATGTAAAAGCTGGAAAATTGGCTGAATTGTTGGGAATAGAAACTTTTGAATGTTCCCCGGCATGGATAGACCGTTTTAAAAAAACGTCTTGAAATCAATTTTGGGAAAATGATTGGCGAAGCCAAAGACGTCAATTTCAATATCACCAGTGCGTGGATTAAAAACGAGTGGGAAGAAATCGGAAAAAATTTAAAGACGAAGACATCTTCAACGGGGACGAGACAGGCCCCTTCTTCAAACTGACACCAAACCACACTTTAAAGTTCAAAAATAACAAATGCGTTGGCGAAAAACTGCCAAAAGAAAGGATCACTGTTTTTGATTGTGCTAATGTAAGCGGCACTGAAAAAAAAAAATTGTTAGTGATCGGCAAATCAAAAAACCCACGATGCTTCAAAAATGTAAAAAGTTTGCCTGTGACCTATGAAGCCAATAAGAAGTCTTGAATGACAAGTGAGTTATTTGAAAAAGAAATCCGACGTTGAGAAGAGGACTTCAAAAAAGCAAAGAGAAAAATCGTTCTACTTTTGGATAAATGTCCAGCTCATCCTCGCATACTAGGATTGAAATTTATAACTTTGAAGTTTTTGCCTCCAAACACAACCAGTATTCTACAGCCGGTGGATCAAGTAGTAATAAGAAGCATGAAATGTGCGTACAGAAAAAGCCTGGTTTTGAAAAAGATGGAAACCGACGGCGCAAACCTTAACTTGAGCAAAGTAACTTTACTTGATGCTTTCAAAATTATGAAAAATTTCTGGAAGGACGTCACCGGTGCTACAATTAGGAACTGCTTCCAGCATGCGGGTTTATGCGACCATCATTTTAACGAGGAAGATGATTTACCTCTGAAACATTGGCTACAATCTTTCGATATTCCCATTTCAAATAATTTAGAAGATCTTATCCAAATGGATAAAGACCTTCCAACGACTTGAGAAATGTCTGATCTCGATTTAGTAAGTAACGTACAAACAAGAAATGAAAAATCAGACGACGAATAAGAAGAAGAAGAAGAAGAGATAATGCCAGATCCAAAACCTACCACCTCTGAAGCATTGTTACTTGTTCGTAAATTAACTACATATTATCAAGCCGAAGAAAATAGTCTACATTTAGATAATTTATATAAAATAGAAAAGGATTTAGATACAATAACTTGGAATTCTAGAAAAAAGCAGACAATGATAAAAGATTTTTTTTTAATGTTTAATGTTTAAATGTTATAAATGTATTTCTATATTATTTAAATGTTAGGTATTATTGAAATAAATTTCAAATAAAAATCTAAATCCTTAAATTTGTGTCGCTTCCCTACCTCGGATAATAAGTCACCTCGGTTAATAAGTCAAAATTGCTCGGTCCCTGCAATGACGTTATAACCGAGTTCGACTGTATTTATATATATATATATATATGTGTGTGTGTGTTTGTGTGTGTGTGTCATGATGTCCTACTGATATTTCTCAGATGAACAATGTAATAATGTAATTCACAGGAACATTGGTATCATATGATAGACTCCTTTATTTGTGCCCAAGCTTACGACAAAAAGTATTTTTTTTTATAACATTTGATACACTAATTTGATCAAGAGGACAAATTTTTCAATTTTTAAAAGTACTAATCCAGTAATAATTCTAAATATCTATTAAATTAACACGAATTTCAAATATCCACAATATTTATATTTATCGAAACTTTGGCGAACAGCTCAATTTGAAAAACTATCGTAGACTCTGCTTCAACTAGGGGAAATAATTAGGGTATCATAATATATGGAATATTTTTGATATAACATTAAAATTATGAATGTTAAACGTGTATAAAATATAACAATAATTAAACGTTCATCAGGTATGGCTTTAGGAATGATATCGTATATCTTGAATGTATATGAGTTTATTCTTAAAGATGGTTTCGATCTACTTTGTGTGAATGTATTCAACATTATATAATGATATGATTAGATGTAGAAATAGATATATACGCTACGGTAATATTTTCTCTGGGTAAATTTGCAACGATTCATCGATTCAGAATATTTACGTTTACAAGTTCATTCGATCTAAGAAAGTGATTTTCTTCTCTCAGTTTATTTGTGGCTGCTCGAGCTATTAATCTAAAAATCCAAACTTAAGCAATAGAGAATACGACGGAATTTTTTTTCGCAAAATATTTGATCGCAAAGCCATAATTATACTGGTATCGCCTCAATGAGTTCCCGACTTTATCATATTATGGATTCATTATATAATTACTGCTTCATCTCTTACAATTGAAATATATATTGTGGATTTATATATTTCTATATATTCTTGTAGTCATATGTGCAGTTTGGCATTAAATCATGGGCATTAAAACAAGAATGGACCTCCCAATCCTTGTTTATACGTTGTTCTACCATATTCTATATATATTGTGTCTTCTGTCATCCTCTGTGCATGAAGATTATCCGACGCTATTTCTTACCTTCTTTATCGAGCGCGAAATATTATATTCACTGAAGAAATGACTGTTCGCAATTCGCAAACAATTTATCACCTCCGAAATATAGCAATAGTGAATGAGTGCTGCAGAAAAGTTACTTTGTATATTTGCTTTATGCTTATTTTATTTTAAGAAAAAATATATAGATTGGAAGTATTAACATTCCTTCAATTATAAAATAGACTAAATACAGTCTAATAAAAAAATGTTAATTAAATAAAACAATGAACTAGGTACTTTTATAATTAATAAAAATGATAAAAATAAAAATATTATAGTGATAAATCAATATATAAATATATAATAAAAATGGACGAAAATAAACCATATTGTTTCATATCAATATTGTTTCCATTTTATTGTTACAGATTGATTATTAGCACCTACATCCTTCAGAAAATTAGTTGTAATACACCTCTTTTTTTAAATTTAGGATTGATCGTTCAAGAATTGCGTATGAAACTTTTTAAATAATATTTTATATTTTGTAAACAAATGAAAAGGTCAGCTCTGAAGAGATCGCTTGGTGTGCAATTTCCAACCAATCCCTAGGATTAACTAACTTATATTTTAAATAAAATTAAAAAAATTAATTATTTTCAAACTAAACATAAATATAAGCATCATAGATTAAACAATTTCCATCAATCCATAGAAATCTACATCTAACTGCAAAACCATATCAAATAAAAATCGTAAAATTAAATTACTCGAAAAATATTATTTACAAATTCATACGAATACCTGACTAACTGTTGTATATTTAACTAATTTCTCCATCATTATAATTATCATAAACCAAGGTGCTGAAACACATTTAATTAATAATTTCCTAGGATTTTGATTCACACCCGTAAATAATTTTAATTAGTTGTTCATCAAAAAGAACTTGTGACTACATTTCACTGTCTTCATAAGAAGATTCTCTAATAATATTAATTCGTTTACTCTCAACCTGTCCCTAGTTTAGTGTGGAAATGTGGGTATTGTGAAAAGCATTGGTCTAAATTTTTAATGATAGTGAATATCGATGTTTTTTCTATACTATCTTGATGGTCTAAACCGAAATATTTTACGGATCAGCTCAAACCATATACTAACCTTAAACCTCATCTACTCTCGTGTGGGAACTCTTTTACTCTAGGAATTATAGATAAGGTCACAATTTAGTTGAATTGGGGTCTATGCAAGCCATTTTACCATTTAGATAAATAAAAGAAACCCGGATTGGAAGGATGAAAAACATATTAGAAACATTGGCATATAAACATTGATAAACTATCATATTGTTAACCTTTGGCGCCTTTAAAGCCACTAATACTCACTAGGTAGGTATAAGTCATTTTTATATCTTGGCGGATTTAATTCATCCTCTACTGCGCATAAGGGTTGAGCTTCCAGTACCATTATTGCCATATATGAATAAAAAACTTCAGTACAAAGTACTCAAATTGTAAACTGCATAGCAAAATTCAGATTGAGAATATTTAATATATGAATATATACGGCTTCGATTAAAGTCCACTATTTCGTAAACAGTTTCCAGTTATTTATTATTTGTTTTGACCAATTATGTTAATAATTTAAAACAGCCAACAAATACTCTCTGTATTTGTTGGCTGTCGATATGACAACATTGCAGTAATTTTGATCACACTCTCAAATGACAAAAATGCAGTGGCGAGCATAAGGTTTCGGGGTGTTGAAGCGGCCAGTATATTTTCAAATTTTTTTGTTTAGTACTTGTTGTGCTTTGTTTCTGCTAAAATGGTCAAACCAATTACGAAGCGAAGCCCGTGAAATTGTATACAACGTATTCGAATATTTTCGGAACCAAAATATCCAGGGTCAGTCTAAATTGAAAGAGCTGAAAGAAGAACTGAAGAAACTGAAAAAACAAAGGTTTCGTATCGTACTGTGGAGGGTATTGTTTCCGAGGGGAATAAACCACGCGAAGATGAAAACGAACCCAGATTCACGTCTCCCACGAAGCATCTTGAAAAATCTTCTATGAAAAAGAAGACGTTCGTGGCATAATTTATAATTATCATTTAACGGAAGGTGGACACGTTACTGTTGCTGGTCTAAGATTATATTAGTGTAAATTCATCATTGATTTTCGTATTTCTCTTAATCATTTTTACATCTAAAATGTCATAATTTGCATTCGACATAAAGGGAATATTTTCCTTTACTTCTTCGTCAGATAATGAAGACTCTACATCTTTAATAACCCCTTGGTTTCGAACCAAAAATAAAGGTATATAAACTTCGTAGTTATTTTCTTTAAAAATTTATTAAAATAGTGACTTCACATAGATATAAAATAATAATGCAAATAATATTAATTATTGCTGTAATGAATGGTTTTTTTATAATCTAGTTTTAAATAGACTGTGGAGCATTATCCATCTTATCTTTCATACAATTTAACAGTAGAGAATAAAAAACCATTTATGTTTATATTAAAATTAATAACAACAGAAAAATAAAATCTTCCCTCTAAGGAGTCTTTCATTGAAACTTATATACGGTACAGGACTAGACTAACTATACTCAGTTAAAACGGGTAGACAATAGGAATCAATAGATATCTTATATCTTATACAACAAATCTATATCCTTAGAACAATTAAAACTTTAGTTTACTCTCTAAGATGAAGGCATACAGGATTTAATAAACTTTTATGTTATTACTAGATGAAATAGTATTCAAGTTGAATTGGCTGTCTAAAAGTTCGTGTAGCTTTGTCAGAAGATTTTTCTATTCTCATTCACCAACTCACAGTGTAATTTGTTAATATATTGTTTCTATATATTGCTATATATTCTAAGTTCCACAATATTGCCATTCTATAAAAATTATACAAAAGAACTGCGATAAGTAAACTACTTAAAACGCGGATCTTTTAAATGATTTTCAACTTTTTTGAAAGTGTGCCGATATTATAAAAATATCCAAAACAAATCTCTTCCGTGACAATGTTTTCACATTGCCGTGACCAGGATTCGAACCTGGGTTACTACGGCCACAACGTAGGGTCCTAACCACTAGACGATCACGGCTACCGAGATATAGTTTGATAGAATATTATTTAATAAAATCTGCAATGAGTTCCCCCAACCAACGTAAATTGCTAATTAAACGAGCATGATATAATATATTAATAAACATATATGCAAAAATATTGAAAGCGTGCAAATGTATACTGGATTAAATATTGAATTAACGTTCTTGCACAGCTTGTTCATATTCTGGAACATTGAAATGCATTCTTAATGCTCAGGCTGTTGTATACATTCAATAAATACTAAAATATTTTTAATTTCTTTTTGTTGCCGTAAAATAAATCCGTCAAAATCCATGTAATATTTTAGATTAAATACACTATTTTATATTCGGAAAATTGAAGCGCATCATTTCCTTTAACATCCTTACTCGAAGACTGTTAAATTTTTCAAATAATGGTTATACTAGTATTGTTATTATCCACATAGAAATTTACATATTTTAATGTCTTCTATATTTATATAGAAAGGAAAAGGAAGTTCCAATAGTAGGAGAATATGGAATAGGAACACGTAATGATAGAGGGGATAGATTGGTAGAGTTTTGTATTAGGAATAAGCTAGTGGTAGCAAACACGCTTTTTCAGAATCACAAGCGCAGGATATATACGTGGAAAATGCCAGGAGATATAGGGAGGTATCAGATAGATTACATACTGGTTAAAGAGAGGTTTAGGAACCAGATTAAGAATTGTAAGAGTTACCCTGGAGCAGATATTGATAGTGACCATAATTTAGTAGTCCTGGACTCAGAGGTCAAATTCAAGAAATTACAGAAGTCCAAACAGGTCAGAGTAGATGTCGATAGGTTAAAATTAGCTGATGTATGTGAAAAGTACAAGCAGAAAGTAGAAATCATGGCTAATGGAACATCTAGGAACGACATAGATTGCGAATGGAGGGAAATCAGAAATGGGCTAACTACAGCAGCAAATGAAGTATTAGGCACAAAGAAAAGGGCAGGTAGGAGGGAATGGATCACGGAAGAAATAGTTGAAATGATAGAAGCAAGAAGGAAAATTAAAATAGGAAACACAGAAGCAGGACAGAAAAAATATAAGGAACTAAGGAACTTAATTAATAGGAAATGCAAGCTAGCGAAAGAAGAGTGGATAAAAGGAAACTGTGAGGATATTGAGGAGGATATGAGAAGAGGTAAAGTAGATTTGGGCTACAGGAAAATTAAGTCACATTTTTCTAAAGTAAAACCAAAGGGTAACATTATATGTGATAAGCAGGGTAAGGAACTCACAGAAAATAAGGAAAAAGCTAGAAGATGGAAGGAGTATCTTGAAGATTTATATAAAGGTAGGCAGGACATGGAGGAGCTAGAAAATGTGGAACAGATAGATGAGGATGACTTAGGTCCTAGCATACTTAGGTCAGAGTTTCATAGAGCATTAAATGATTTACGGAATAACAAAGCAGAGGGGATTGATATGATACCAGCCGAATTAATAAAACACGCAGGGGAAAAAATGCAGAAGCGATTATACAGGTTAGTTTGTAAAATATATGAGAAGGGAGAAGTACCACAGGATTTTCAGCGTAGTAGAATAGTAACAATGCCGAAGAAAATAGGAGCTAAATTGTGTGAGAACTATAGGACCATTAGCCTACTATCACATGCATCGAAGATATTGTTAAAGATTATTTATAGGAGATTAGAAAATAAAGTAGAGGAAAGGCTAGGAGAAGATCAGTTTGGTTTTAGGAAAAACAGAGGGACGAGAGAGGCGATTCTAGCACTAAGAACGGTAGTAGAAAAAAGAAATAGGGTAGGAAAGGTAACTTGCATAGCTTTTGTAGATTTAGAAAAGGCATTTGATAATGTAGATTGGGACATAATGTTTAGAATTTTAAAAGAAACGGGTATAGATTATAAGGATAGGAGAATAATTTTTAATTTATATAAACACCAAACTGCCTTAGTTAGAATTGAGGGGGAAGAAGAGGTAGCAAAAATAGGGAAGGGAGTTCGGCAGGGATGTACACTCTCACCGTTATTATTTAATCTATATATAGAAGATGCAATAAACAAAGTAAAAGAAGAGTATAGTGTAGGTGTGAATGTACAGGGAGAGAAAATATATATGTTGAGATTCGCCGACGATATAGCTATATTAGAAGAAAGCGAAAAGAATTTAGAAAGGGTATTGAATGGTATGCAGGCAGTATTGACTAGGGATTTTAACATGAAAATAAATATAGGTA
Organism: Leptodirus hochenwartii; assembly: GCA_947310635.1. Classification (NCBI taxonomy): domain Eukaryota; kingdom Metazoa; phylum Arthropoda; class Insecta; order Coleoptera; family Leiodidae; genus Leptodirus; species Leptodirus hochenwartii. The sequence goes on along the minus strand of OX371177.1, from coordinate 11,550,110 downwards.
AAACTAAAGTGATGAGGTGTGACAAAAAGGAATGCAGTAGAAAAATGAAGATCTCAATAGGAGATAATAGAATCGAAGAAGTGTCAGATTTTTATTATTTAGGCAGTAGAATCACAAAAGATAATCGAAGCAAAGTAGATATAAAGTGTAGGATAGCACAGGGTAGGAAGGCATTCGTAGAAAAAGAACAGATTTTAAGATCAAATATTGACTTGGGTATTAGAAAAAGATTACTGAAGGTATATGTTTGGAGTGTAGCACTGTACGGGTGTGAGGCGTGGACTATAGGAAAGGAAGAGAAGCGTAGATTACAAGCATTAGAAATGTGGTGTTATAGGAGGATGATGAGGATTGGTTGAGAAGATAAAGTAACAAATGAAGCTGTACTAGAGTTAGTAGGGGAGAAGAGAAGTATCTGGAGAGTGTTACAGCGTAGGAGAGACAGATTAGTAGGGCATATTCTTAGGCATGGGGGGATTATGCAATTGATCATAGAAGGTAGAGTGGAGGGAAAGAGAGGGGTAGGTAGGCCTAGATTGGAGTATGTGAGTCAGATAGCTGAAGACGTTGAGATGAATAACTATAGAGAGATGAAGGGATTAGCTCAGGATAGATCGGCATGGCGTGCTGTTTCCAACCAATCTTTAGGATTGCGGACTGTTTAACTAACTAATATTTATATAAAGGTAGGCAGGACATGGAGGAGCTAGAAAATGTGGAACAGATAGATGAGGATGACTTAGGTCCTAGCATACTTAGGTCAGAGTTTCATAGAGCATTAAATGATTTACGGAATAACAAAGCAGCGGGGATTGATATGATACCAGCCGAATTAATAAAACACGCAGGGGAAAAAATGCAGGAGCGATTATACAGGTTAGTTTGTAAAATATATGAGAAGGGAGAAGTACCACAGGATTTTCAGCGTAGTAGAATAGTAACAATGCCGAAGAAAATAGGAGCTAATTTGTGTGAGAACTATAGGACCATTAGCCTACTATCACATGCATCGAAGATATTGTTAAAGATTATTTATAGGAGATTAGAAAATAAAGTAGAGGAAAGGCTAGGAGAAGATCAGTTTGGTTTTAGGAAAAACAGAGGGACGAGAGAGGCGATTCTAGCACTAAGAACGGTAGTAGAAAAAAGAATGAGGGTAGGAAAGGTAACTTGCATAGCTTTTGTAGATTTAGAAAAGGCATTTGATAATGTAGATTGGGACATAATGTTTAGAATTTTAAAAGAAGCGGGTATAGATTATAAGGATAGGAGAATAATTTTTACTTTATATAAACACCAAACTGCCTTAGTTAGAATTGACGGGGAAGAAGAGGTAGCAAAAATAGGGAAGGGAGTTCGGCAGGGATGTACACTTTCACCGTTATTATTTAATCTATATAAAGAAGATGCAATAAACAAAGTAAAAGAAGAGTATAGTGTAGGTGTGAATGTACAGGGAGAGAAAATATATATGTTGAGATTCGCCGACGATATAGCTATATTGGAAGAAAGCGAAAAGAATTTAGAAAGGGTATTGAATGGTATGCAGGCAGTATTGACTAGGGATTTTAACATGAAAATAAATATAGGTAAAACTAAAGTGATGAGGTGTGACAAAAAGGAATGCAGTAGAAAAATGAGGATCACAATAGGAAATAATAGAATCGAAGAAGTGTCAGATTTTTGTTATTTAGGCAGTAGAATCACAAAAGATAATCGAAGCAAGGTAGATATAAAGTGTAGGATAGCACAGGGTAGGAAGGCATTCGTAGAAAAGGAACAGATTTTAAGATCAAATATTGACTTGGGTATTAGAAAAAGATTACTGAAGGTATATGTTTGGAGTGTAGCACTGTACGGGTGTGAGGCGTGGACTATAGGAAAGTAAGAGAAGCGTAGATTACAAGCATTCGAAATGTGGTGTTATAGGAGGATGATGAGGATTGGTTGGGAAGATAAAGTAACAAATGAAGCTGTACTAGAGTCAGTAGGGGAGAAGAGAAGTATTTGGAGAGTGTTACAGCGTAGGAGAGACAGATTAGTAGGGCATATCCTTAGGCATGGGGGGATTATGCAATTGATCATAGAAGGTAGAGTGGAGGGAAAGAGAGGGGTAGGTAGGCCTAGATTGGAGTATGTGAGTCAGATAGTTGAAGACGTTGAGATGAATAGCTATAGGGAGATGAAGGGATTAGCTCAGGATAGATCGGCATGGCGTGCTGTTTCCAACCAATCTTTAGGATTGCGGACTCTTTAACTAACTAATGTCTTCGGTCATATTTTCAATATTTAATTTCATTTAATTTAATATCAATCGCTAGAGAGTTTGTATATTAAATTATCATATTCCTTAAATTTATAGTAATGATTTTAGTTGATGAATAGATACTTGATATGAAATTCGATTTGGCGATAAATACACAAGGTGTTGTTAATTTCTCTTTATTTTATTATAGCATAACATAATATATGACAGCTTACATTTTCTAACTATTTTTTAAATATTAATATTATTTTACATCATTTCTTGTTCGATATTGCATTGCCTTAATGAAAAATTCCTCCGGAAATAGTATATTCCCTTTTTCATCTTGATGGATGAATGTCGAATAGGAGATAAAATTACATGTACATCTTTGCCATTACAAAAAGTTCATATATTAAAAAATAGCATGGAAAAAGATTCATGTTGATTGAAAAATTCTTTACACGAACGATAACATACGCAGATATATCATTATTAATCTGGAAAATATTGAATTCTTAAATTAATAAATATATTTGACTAATAGTTATATCTTAGTATTCTATTTTGAGTGTACTAATTAGAGTGTATGCATTTTTTAAATTAATTTGTGCTTACATCTATTTAAAATTACAATACCTGAGAACAGTCCACATAAATACTGTAAAGAGAACCGCAATTACAATGCGACAAATAGGCATAGAAAAATATTGTCCGTTACAATGGAGACTTTGTAATTAAATATGCAAATTTTTATAATTTATGTAATAAATTTTAATATATTATTTATTGAAATAATCATTTAAGTTGTGAACTATCAATATTTCAACAGTCGCAATTAGGGGTGGGTCTTAACTTTATTTTATGTATGTATTTTGGGCATAAAACGAATAATTACTCTAACCAATCAAGCATTTTCGTGCTCTCAACCACACTTTTTAGATTTCTCAAATAATAATTTGTATTATTTACCCTTTTCACTATTCCAATCGTACTTATCTCTCCAAAATCGTTTCAAGAGCAAGTTATGATACAGTCTTTCTTTACTAGTAAATATTCTTCTGACTTGAAAACCATGTTTCTTGCTTGCTTAAGTAATTGGTCTACTTTTGTATTGCCAGAGTGGTCTTTTATCCATAGAATAGTAACGTTTTGATTTTTATAGATAATTTATCTATTGCTTTAATAATGTCTAAGATTATGTTGATACTTATGTAGATGTAAATACTTAAACAATCTATATTACTCCTGCTATATGTGCAAATTTATTTACATGATTTTTGTACCCCTCTATTAATTTTATGCATTCGAGAAATCCTATTAATTGGGCGCTATAAATAGAACTATTGTTTCTTATTTTGATCCATTTATTAATTTTAACTTCAAGAACATATTTCGGTACCGTTTTGTTCTTGGGATCAATCAGAAAAACAAAACACACAGTCGGCAAATTTTTCTTCCATTAATTGGACAAATCTTATATCAAAGTCATCACGATTTATATTTTCATATAATTATAGTTATACATATACAATTTATGTTATAATTTAGATAGGTTTTGCCACGGCTTTTAACAATGAAGTAATGTATTCAGTTATCATATTTTATTTGTAGGAAATAGGCGTATTTCCATTAAAACTCAATAAATGTGAAGCGAAACTCAAAATATTCAATAAATATCATTATAGACTTTCCATTCGGTATAAATACTAGTTTGATGCGTTAATATTTTTTTTCTAATTTGCGTTTTTAATGAAGCTGTTAACGAACCCGAATGAGTTCGTTTATAGCGAATATGAGTTCTCTTATAGCATAATGCAATTTACTGTCTCAAAGTTGGTAGCTCTGCTTGCTAGTATCAAATGTCAAACTGCAAAGGAAAGCAAGAAATTGTTTAATTTAAATTTTGTCCCTGAAATGTACAATTGTTATAAAGATTGACGGTAACATTAGATGTATCTTGTGCATTTATAACAACACCAGGCAAATTATGAGTTGACACAATATTTTTTTGAAAACGACTGTTGCCTGTTACTGCAATAGTATTATTCGAGGGTGGTAAATTCCTATAAATATGGGGTCAGGTAGAAGAATCCGAAAATGTGTATGGTCAAATTCCTACAAACGCCTGTTGTCCATCGCCTTCCTCTTGCACGAAGCACTTATTTCTTGCACATGTAACTTTGTTTCCTCGGGGTGATCATGCAATAAAATGCAGGCTTCTGCATTCTGAATTTCTGTACTTTCACCAACTGGGTCATCTGGATCATTTTTAATTGGGTAATTGTCACGATCGTTAAATATATCGGAACCTATATCTATGTCTTCTTCTTCAATGTTGATTTCAATTGTAAATATTTCTTTTGAGTATCTGTAACGAACCTTATAGGAATTTACATGTACCTTTGTAGGAATTTGACCATCATTACTGGACTACCTGAAAATTATAGGAATATGTATACACCCGTATTATTTGTCTCACAAACTAATGGTAACTGTGAGGCACTAGAGCATCCAAGTAAATTTAAATTATTATGCTGAGACCCAAGCATTTGGGATACTTCAATCTTATTTTTTAGCGAAGCTTCGACATAACCTTCTGCGACAGCTGACGACTTCCATCCCCCATGCCGTTTGATTGTTAACAAGTCGTCACCACGATTTGCCAAATGTGTCGCACTAGATCTTCGAAAGCAATGCCCGGTGAAAAACTCTGGATTTCGCAATTCGAGAAAACTTGCAATATATTTGGACACTTTGCCCATAATATTAATACCGATCGGTTTATTAATACAATAACCATTACGGTAAGTCAAGAAGAAGCGCTTATGAGTAACTGTCTTGGGCCGTAAGTTAACATATTTCTGAATCAAGCCGATCCATTTTTTATTAGTTATTGCGAACATTCTTGGTATATTATTTTATATTTTAGGTACCGTAACAATAATTGAATCGGATTTGTATTCGATATCATATATAGACATATTAGTTCATTCTTCTCGCCTACAAGCGCCATTATAGACCATAATTAAAACAACACAAAATGAATATCATTGTACATAGAAAGCTGCGATATGCGTAAAAATTATACCTACTTTCATTGCCAGGTACATTTTATCATCCGTTAATATCTTCTTCTTCTAGAATTTTAAATTTTTTCGGTGCATAACCTTCAGATGACCGTTTCAACACAGCTTGGAGTTTATTATACTTTGATATGTCCACATCTTTATATATACTCAAACAAGATCTTAACATAGAATAAGTTGTCCATAAAGTAGATGGTTTATATTTGGTCCTTTGTATGTCAAAGTATGCCAATAAAACGTTTTCTGTAATAGTTGTAATGTTGTTCTTATTGCACTATTCGTCGAATATTTGAAATTGCTTTTCATAATTTTGACGTGACTTCGTCGGTAATAAGTTTCTCACCATATTTTTAGCAATTTCTCAAATTTCTGGTGGCGTACAAGAAAAAATTTCCACGCCCATCATTTATTAATTATCAACTTTAAATATTAGAAAAAAAGATATAAACAGTAACTTTGACAATTTATTTCAAATGTTCCAAATGTGCCAATAGTTACTACCAACAGTCAAAAAATTCCTAAATTTTGAAATTTCGATTCATTATTTAAAAGGGGCATAATAGACGCAAATTAGAAAAAATAGTATAAAAAACTCATTTCATAAGTCATTTATAACACTCGTTCTTCAGAAAACTCGAACTCGTGCAATAAAACCTGCCTTATGAAATTCGTTCTTTAATTTACTATTAAGTCACGTGATGCCGAATTATCGGAAGAAAGAAACATATAAAGTAAACGTATGACGAGAAGCAATAAACTAAAAAATATACATTCACATATCCCTTCAAACCGCTTAATTCTGCGAATGTTTATATAATTTTTTATTTATAAAGGATTAAGAATCCTTAAATACCTTATGAAATTCGTTCTTTAATATATTAATTTTGACGCCAAAATATAAAAATATAAATTCGAAAATTTAAACTTTACATTTAGAAAATTTATCATTCATCCTGCGGCAACGATAGTAAAAAACATGTTAGCCGCTAAACGAAATGGACTATCGTGATGCAAACTTTGTTAAAATATAAATTAAGAAACGGTTAATGAGCGACAGCGGCGGGTCACTGGGCTTTATGATTAAAGTTTGGCCGTAGAAATGAAAGTGTGGGCATTGATTGCATGATACGTTCTAGGACTATCTTAGGCTACAACACCACCCAGTATAAATAATTATTATAGCCATTGATTAAAGGTGGACTAGATCGATGCGCCGAACCATACTCTGCCTCCAAACCATACAGCCTAGGAAAAAATAATTGAGTTATTTAATATCGAATACTACAGCAAATAATATAAGGGCTGGCATAAATTAATCATTGTTTTAGATAATTGTTTAGAATATAAACTAAAAACCAAAATCAATACGTTTGTAGGCTAGATACGCATTTCGAAAGTCAGACCCCTATTTTATGGACAAGCAATCCGACAAAATAATACACTCGGGTCACTCAATACAATTGTCATTTAGTAAGAAACTTCTGACGTTCTAGTTAGGAAAATAAAATTGATGGTACCTCTTCCATACCTAATAAGATAGAAACAAATAACATTGAATCATCTTCATTAGACATGAATAAAAATTTACGTTTAATGCTTAAAGGGAAAGTGCAATCTGTATACTTAAATTGCGACACTGTTTTTGTAAAATGAAATCTAAACGAAAGCCATTATTAACTAGTTTTATTCTAAAATTGATTTTATATGCATTATTGGTTATAATTTAAAAGGAAGGAATTTGTTTACCCAATTCTCTTATAAATTATATTATTGTAGTAATGTAGTTCTTTTTTAGTTCAAACAAATGGAAATTTAGTTTGTATATATTTATATTAGTGAAACAAACCAAATGTATTTTCGTTACAGAATGATAGAAAAACGAAAAAAGCAGTTGTAATTTTTTATTTATATAATTGTAGTTCTAATATTTAGGAATTTTTCTTGTCGTGTGTTTCACTTTAAATTGTCATTTTTCGTTATGGTCAAATGCTCAAATACTCACAAAAATGGTGTACTGAATTGATAAATTTAAAATCAAATTTGCTTACAATTATATAATATATAATTGAAGTAATTATATATTATATCACGCAAATACCGTAACTCAAAGCATTTAATAACTAGATACGCATTTCAAAGGATATGCTCTAGCGATGTGTAGTTCACTCGCGAACCGTTCACTCTGAACGGTTCAATCAAATGACGGGCGTACTGTGACGATGTTTTGCAACGACCTATAGGTCACTATGACCTAGTTCGTGAACTATGAACAACATGGTGCACGGTGTACGTATTGATGTACTTGTACTAGGTCCAGAACCCGTCGTCTACTAAACCGTTCATGAATCACAGCGACTCGTAAACGATGCAGTATAGTATACATTACATATACATTACTAACATTTATTTAGTGATAAAGTGTGCTGGTGAACGAAACGAAATAGGAAACTCGATGCAATATTTATATGTTGGTATCAGATTTCACTTGGAATAATATAATTAATATATTCGCAAGATTAAATATGTTCGTAAATATGTCATGCCATGGCAAATTTTTGCAATAATGCAAAAATAAACATCTAAATCTTATAGTTCTTCTATTTCATACTGAGTGCAATGCAATCACTTAATATCAAATCAAAGCTTCGAAGTTTGAACAGAGAAGATTCGGAATAGAAAATATAAATTATAACGCCAAACAAAACGATTCTATCTAGTTCATTTTATTATAGTTTTTACATTTAATTTTCAAGTGTTAGTAAAGTAGTAAACATTTTCATCAGTAACTACCAATAAGTATTTTAGAACTTCATATAAATAATCGTGAGTACCTAGAGAAGATTATATTTCCTTATACATACGTTTTGTATAAATTATAAACATTGTTGTCTTTTTTTCCTCATTCCTAATTCAAAATAAGTATTGTAATATATCAATTTATTTATTTTTCACCAATTAATATTTTTATATTGAGAAAAAAAGAGATTATTTTCAGTATGTGCATGTGTTTCATATAGGTCGTGAACTAGTTCATTTTTAAGAGATGTGGTAGTTTACGGCCTATAGTTCGTGAACGGTACATTGAAATGAACTACGAACTACGAACTAGGTCCTCAAAGTGACCTATAGTTTACTATCGCTAATATGCTCCATCTTCAATTGCATATTGACATATTGTCATATTGACTTTTCGTTCAATTGTATAACAATCACGCTTAGTGACATAGGTATTTTATTTAGTCGTGCTCTGAAAATGAAAGACTGGCCTTCAAAATGCGCTTCTAGCTCTTATATGCTTTAAATTACGGTAATTGGGTGGTGTCCTATACAATTATAATATTTAACACCTTAGTGCCAATTTTGCAATTAATTGAAGTAGATTGACAGAAGATACGTTATATACGCACAGAGCTTAGCTTAAATTAAAGACTTAACTTATGTTTAAATGGAAAAAAATAGCACTATGTTTTATTAAGGTTTTAGGACAAGCGGTCTGCTTTTAATTCTATATTTGTTTTTGCTATATAATTTAAATTAATAATTAGGATACTTTTATTATCTAGGAATCATTGTAATTTGCGACTTGCAAAATTCGAATGCATCTTCCCTTACCTATTTCTTTTCATCAATGACTCGATATGAAGTAGTTTACTCCGAATTCAGTCTATAAGAAATACGTAGAACCACGGTGGTGTGTGCAGTCATAGTAGAAGCAAAGGTATCTTCTGGAATGCCTCTCATGGGAGTTCCTTGCTCCCTGTATAATACACAACCATACATAACAAACATTGTTATGTTGTTTGAGATGAAACCCACTTACCAAACCAATCCACCACCTATCATCTCTATACCAAACGCCGGCCGACCTCAAGTTTAACTTAAAACTAAAACCCTTTAACTGAAGAATACACGCAGTGCAAATAGAAACGATGAGGTATTGTGAGGTTTCTATATTTACTTAAATTCAAGAGAAAAGCATTTGATATATGTGAATCTTCAACAAAATTTCACGACATAATATTTCGTCATGCAGTGAAATTGTTACTCATTAATTGAATAGTATTTTGACCTGATCATATTCATATAGAAATATGTAAAGAGCATACGGCATTTGTTTTCAACAATTACTCATGGAAAATATTTTTGTGCCTCCTGCTTTGTCAAACAAAAGTCTTCTGTTTATATGAGAATTTGTGGTTGAATTTGAAGACAAAAATTGCCCGTTTTTTGCTGCATAACTTTTCATTAGGATTCTATTAAATCGATATTACGTCCTCAAAAATATTTAATCGTATTAGAGATGGAATTATTCGAACACTTCCCTTTTAGTAGCATACATCTTCAAAGGTAATCTCCTCACAGGCACATGATAGTCTCACTTATACCTAAACTAATGTTCAAAAAAGTCATGAGTTTAAAAATTCTGTTCTCTTATTTTGTGGTCTGGCTTGTTTAGAACATTCTTTGGATCACCCGATATAGGATGGATTTTGGAAGGCGGTGGGTCAAGAAGATATATTTGGGGCCGCGCGAGTTGCCGACGACCCGGCCCGACCCGTCTATTAACACGTACGTAATTACACGCCGCGAAGGATACGGAATTATACGACGTCGGCGAAGGAGAAGCAGTAGAAGACACGTTGGAACGAAAGGAGCATGCGACCGCATTTCTTCTTTACCATCTAGTGTGCTGTGGCGTGTTGCCCCCGGGGCGCCGCTGCTGTAAAGGCCTCAATGGTCGCCTCTCCCAGAAAATGACCTCAATGGAGATACCATGTGCAAATATCATCACATTCATGTATAAAGTACAATAAAAAGCTAGTTCAAGTTGTAATTAGAATAAACGTTGTTCTGGCTAATGCATAATATCTTTTAAATATATCTTTAAACTTATTTATGCGATATATTTACAACTCTATATGACATAGATCTATTAAATCTATTAAATAAAAAATATAGCCAGTACCGTCTTTCCAATTTAACAAGCCCAATGCTAAGGAAGTACTGCGAATACAAATGCAAAGATCAAAAATAATATTAGTAAAATAATGGATTACGAACTTATATTATATATAAATATGTCAACATGACAGAAGTATTTAAAAAAATGGAATATATTATGACCTATAAATCTTTTAAGACAATTAATAATTAACGAAACTAACAATTAACAACAATAAACATTGGTTTGTTAAACCTAAAATAACCAAAAATAAATAAAAATAGTTCTTATTAAACAAATTAAATAGACAAGATGAAATTGGGCCTGAATCTAAATTCATTAAATTTGATTTAGATTTATGCATGTATATACTTTCTTAGTTAAAGAGTCCGCAATCCTAAAGATTGGTTGGAAACAGCACGCCATGCCAATCTATCCTGAGCTAATCCCTTCATCTCCCTATAGCTATTCATCTCAACGTCTTCAACTATCTGACTCACATACTCCAATTTAGGCCTACCTACCCCTCTCTTTCCCTCCACTCTACCTTCTATGATCAATTGCATAATCCCCCCATGCCTAAGGATATGCCCTACTAATCTGTCTCTCCTACGCTGTAACACTCTCCAAATACTTCTCTTCTCCCCTACTAACTCTAGTACAGCTTCATTTGTTACTTTATCTTCCCAACCAATCCTCATCATCCTCCTATAACACCACATTTCGAATGCTTGTAATCTACGCTTCTCTTCCTTTCCTATAGTCCACGCCTCACACCCGTACAGTGCTACACTCCAAACATATACCTTCAGTAATCTTTTTCTAATACCCAAGTCAATATTTGATCTTAAAATCTGTTCCTTTTCTACGAATGCCTTCCTACCCTGTGCTATCCTACACTTTATATCTACCTTGCTTCGATTATCTTTTGTGATTCTACTGCCTAAATAACAAAAATCTGACACTTCTTCGATTCTATTATCTCCTATTGTGATCCTAATTTTTCTACTGCATTCCTTTTTGTCACACCTCATCACTTTAGTTTTACCTATATTTATTTTCATGTTAAAATCCCTAGTCAATACTGCCTGCATACCATTCAATACCCTTTCTAAATTCTTTTCGCTTTCTTCCAATATAGCTATATCGTCGGCGAATCTCAACATATATATTTTCTCTCCCTGTACATTCACACCTACACTATACTCTTCTTTTACTTTGTTTATTGCATCTTCTATATATAGATTAAATAATAACGGTGAAGGTGTACAGCCCTGCCGAACTCCCTTCCCTATTTTTGCTACCTCTTCTTCCCCCTCAATTCTAACTAAGGCCGTTTGGTGTTTATATAAATTAAAAATTATTCTCCTATCCTTATAATCTATACCCGTTTCTTTTAAAATTCTAAACATTATGTCCCAATCTACATTATCAAATGCCTTTTCTAAATCTACAAAAGCTATGCAAGTTACCTTTCCTACCCTCTTTCTTTTTTCTACTACCGTTCTTAGTGCTAGAATCGCCTCCCTCGTCCCTCTGTTTTTCCTAAAACCAAACTGATCTTCTCCTAGCCTTTCCTCTACTTTATTTTCTAATCTCCTATAAATACTCTTTAGCAATATCTTCGATGCATGTGATAGTAGACTAATGGTCCTATAGTTCTATAGTTATATAGTTATATACTTTCATAAGCATTTAACTCGGAATAATTCAAAACACTTTTAAGTAATTTTACATTAAATAGAAAAGATAAAAGTGCTGTAGCCGAGCATTTTTTTGACTAACTCAGGTCATCCTATTCAAATTAGTTCACTTAAATTACTTAAAAGTGTTCAAGTGTTCAAGCCATATCTTATTAATTATTCAGCCATTTCAAGCCTTCTAGTATAGCCATATGCCTTTGTTTTCCAAGTTTTCCTATGTAGAAAAAATAAAAGTAATTGTTCCGTTTACCAAAAAAGGACTAATTTACTAATGCCACAATTTAAGAAAATAAAGTTAAACGCTTCGCGAGCTGAGAATTATAAAGTTGTAAATATATTTTATGCAAATGTTCAGGAGCCGATTTCTAAATATTAAGGTTGGGAATTTCTCTGTGGTTTACGTTTTTTTTGTTTGCTTGTTATAGAAAGAAACTACAACGAATAAAAACGATTTTTCATATATTTTACTTAATTTGTAAATAAAAGCAGCATATTTTTTTAATTTTCCAAAAACCTATTAATCAGATAGTACAATATGATACAAAGTACAACTAGTTTTTTAAGGTATACTATTCTAACTGAAAATACCCTCTGTAAAAACTAAGTCTTATGACGTAAAAGTACAAAAATTGCAGGTACTGCCATTTGTTAAACATTCACCATCTCAGTAAACATTATGAAGGTTACTTTATTTAACATTATTTTATTATAATAACTTATATTATCACCTTTTTAAATTTCCTCTTTAAGGTGGAAAGGACTTTTTCATCCTTATATTGATGAAACAACTTTTTATAATAAATCTTATCCACATCTGGCAAAAATTTGAAAAGTTTGTATCTATTGTAACTGACTTACAATAAAGATGGTCAAAAGAACGATGCTTTTTCATAAATCAAAGTTCCAATCAAATTTTACCATATAAAATTTTACTCTTAAAATTAAAATTAGTTTCGAATAGAAAACGACAAAAGAAAAACAGTCAGTTATCTTTGGGAAGTCATTTAAGTTTTCGAACAATTTTAGTCGTCTGCCAGTGTTGTCTATTTTCAGCTATTATATTTGATATAATATCAAAATATTTATCCATCGGCAATATCGCATAATTATTTTAGAAATCAATGCAAAAATAATCGTGATTGAATTCGGTTCTTGTAAATCTTTCTCAAATTGAATGGAAACATTTAGTTGACTTTTCTCACAATTTCACAATTGACATTAGTAGATAAATATTTTATTTTTCTCTTTTCGCTTAGCAAAAAAAACATTTCGTTAATCATCGACGATATACTAGAAAATGTGTAAAATGGATTTCTGACTCTTTGATAGTTTAACTTGGAAACTTCAAAATTTGAGTTACCCCTTGGATTTTCCGTACTTTATATTTGAATATGAAATGCCTTCTTACAGAAGAAAAAGTATACCATTTGTATACCTTTTCTTCTGTAAGAAAACAATTCCGTGGCGATCCGCAAAATTAAACCCAAAGAAATTTATTAATGACCATTTTTTCAGTCTTATTTCTGGTAATTCCATATTGCGTATGCATACTTTTTTTTATATCATCCTCATTATAAATACAGACCGAAGTTATAATGTTTTATCTACAGAAATACTACGGTTCAATTGGTCTAACATATAGATCATTATAGCAAGATATTTAAGGACAGTCTGCAATGGCGGTTCCTTATGCAGGCCGCAGGTCCGCGCGCCCCTCCTGAACATTGAGCGCATCACCGTAGATGTATAATTGTATTACGATATTTTATCTCGGCATTATTTTTTATAAAAGATAAAGCTTGCGCCGCGATAACAATCAACACAATACGGTGTGGCGTTCGTTGTGGTATCCGTTACAAGTCACAGCAGCGACCAATGCTGTATATACCTATATCTATCGTTCGCGTGGTATAGATATATCGCTAATTTGGTGCCGCTGCGTGTTCAGCGCCACCCAGCCACACAGTACAGGTTAAATGCATATGCACTCACCTCACTCTATTGCAAGCAATCGGTGAGAGCGACCGTATGCCGTATATCTTCTGTTTCTTCGGTTCGTTCCTTGCTTCATCGTCTACTATGTGTTACACATTCCCAGCGGCTATCCAATGTCACTACAAGTTAAATACATATATACAGTACATATCCAATGAGATGAGCGTATCATAGAGTACAGGCGACCGATCTATTGGATGTCGCGCTTCTTTACCGTCCTAGAGAAGTTCAGAGAGAACAGAGAGTAGTATATATATACAGAGAGTATATATATATGTATATAAATTAATATAGAATAGCCAGATTAGACAGTAGCATTTGTTCTGTGTATGTACGATATGTACGTATGTACGATTTTGCCACGTGTTTCTCTAAGAATATATTTAATAGAAATAATTTAATAAAACTGAATAGTGTTAGTTCTTTCTTGAAAATAGAGTTTTGTATATTTTCTCTTGTGGACAAAGTAAAAATTAAAGAATTAGGTAGGCCAGTGCCTGATTTAAATTTAGCGCAAACTTGTGCAAGGGGTGCTCAAAACCGGACATTTACGCGGCGTTTTACAAGAGACATTTACAAAAAAAATTATAACACAGATGAAGGACAGATTCTCATATCGTGGCTATCTACAAGCCGCTGAGTTATTTAATACGAAATCGATGCCAACATTTTCTAACCAATTTTCAGTGGACCTTTTGGAAACCGTGTGTCATGCATATCCATTTTTGAATAAAACCAGATTAAAAACAGAATTAGAAGTCATTTACTCGCGTCCGGATTTTTATCAAATAATTGGAGCCACAAATTTTCTTTCGTTATTGCTACAAAATAATCTCAGTGAAACTTTCCCGGAAACTCTAAAAATACTTAAAATTATTTTAACAACCCCGATGACCACTGCTGAATCAGAGCGTTGCTTTTCAACAATTAAAAGAATCATGACTTTTTTGCGAAATGCTATGGGTAATGATCGTTTAAACGCGTTGGCGATCAACGAAAGATAGAAGAGTGGAATTCACTTTCAAGAAATGATTGAATTTAATCATTTAGCATCCATTTTAGGTAAGATTTCTCACTATTATGTTATTTTTTAAGAAATGCGCCCCCCCAGATTGAAATGGCACGAGCCGCCACTGACAGTCTGGCAGTTAGGACATTTTAAAATTGTGCTTTGTCTTCTATATAGCTCTGAATACTCACATTTCTATACAAATAGAACAAAATATCACCTTAAATATACTGAAAATCGTATTATGTTATTTTTGATAAAAAGTGCAGTTAGAACAACATAAGTCTCAGCTCGCGGCTTGCTTTCAATATAGGAATTATAGGAATATAGGAAAACTTGTGGTTGAGTTATTGACTCAGCTTATTCATGACGAAGGTTATGAAGCCACACTTCATATAGTGTATAACTTCAATTATAAATTAATTTTATATTTGATATGGATATTATTCAAAATTTCATTATTAAATTGATCCACTCATACAACATCAAATACACTTTGGCGTCTGCATTGTATTCACATATTGTAGGTTGAGCATAATAAGGAATCAACAAACACAGGGGCCGTTTGCTTTATGAGGACCGCGCGGTCAACCGCCCTAATTACAAGGCCGCTGATCGGCCGGCTAACAGAAAAGGATATGTTGTTTTAAACACGTATGTTTACTTGTCGTCCATGTATAACACACATTATATTGGCTATAAAGCAGGGTTCACCAACTTTTTTGATTAGTGGAACCCAAATCTATATTGGTCAAACAAACAAAGTATTTATATATTTATACAGCATACATTGGCAGAATATTGGTGGGTGTTTATTCGAAATATTCTCTAATTATTCTGTTCGAAATATATTCGATTTACAGGCTCCTCCGCCTCATAAAACTACTATTTTTGAAAGAATTTTCTCACATAACGTATACAATCCTCTACCTCAGGAGATGAATCTATATCGGTACGTAAAATTATAAAACAGATGTTCAAGCACTTATTTAATAAGCAAAGTAATGATTCATTGATAAAAATAATTTATCCATTGTCCAATAGGCTCTTATTCGGGATTTGTTTTTTTTTGTTTTCTTTTTTTTATTCGCTTTGTGGCGATATATATTTTTTTTCTTGTGGTATTTTATAAGGAAAAATGTCTAAATTATGTATTGCTTAGGTTAGTTGGAAGAGCAGGGTAGGCTACGTTTCGCCCATTGTAATTTTTGAATTCTTACAATAAAGTGCATTATTATTATTATTATTTTAGGTGAGAACAAATTTATATTATTTATTTATTTAGTTTAATGCACATGGAGAGACAACAGATAAGGTCCTTAAGGTCTCTCATTTAATATACATATAAAATTTTATATAGTATATACGTAATACAAAATTAAGACATTATTCATAATATAAATCGCTTAAAAATTAAAAAGATAAATGTAAAACATCGCGATTGTTAATTATCATTAAAAGTACACATAAGTATATTATATCAGGAATTAAACCCTAAAGACGTTTTATATTTATTCACAGCAAAAGGTGCGTAATTTAATGTTAAAAGATGGTATATAAAACTTAATGCAACCGATCAAAGAAACATTAAACTGGATATTTATAATTTGATAAAGGATACACAAATCATTATATGTTCTTTTGTTTTCTAATGAAATTAATTTATATCTCGACAAAGCAGCTGAATAATTTAGGAAAGGATTATTTGAATTAAATTTTCTATCGAAATATTTGATGAAAATATTTCCTGTATACCTTCAAGCCGATTGGCTTAGATATCATAGAAAGGTGCCAGTACACGAACGATTGACTGTAGATTAAAGTTTTATATAGGTAAATGAATAGTAACAATGCCGAAGAAAATAGGAGCTAATTTGTGTGAGAACTATAGGACCATTAGCCTACTATCACATGCATCGAAGATATTGTTAAAGATTATTTATAGGAGATTAGAAAATAAAGTAGAGGAAAGGTTAGGAGAAGATCAGTTTGGTTTTAGGAAAAACAGAGGGACGAGAGAGGCGATTCTAGCACTAAGAACGGTAGTAGAAAAAAGAAAGAGGGTAGGAAAGGTAACTTGCATAGCTTTTGTAGACTTAGAAAAGGCATTTGACAATGTAGATTGGGACATAATGTTTAGAATTTTAAAAGAAACGGGTATAGATTATAAGGATAGGAGAATAATTTTTAATTTATATAAACACCAAACTGCCTTAGTTAGAATTGAGGGGGAAGAAGAGGTAGCAAAAATAGGGAAGGGAGTTCGGCAGGGATGTACACTTTCACCGTTATTATTTAATCTGTATATAGAAGATGCAATAAACAAAGTAAAAGAAGAGTATAGTGTAGGTGTGAATGTACAGGGAGAGAAAATATATATGTTGAGATTCGCCGACGATATAGCTATATTGGAAGAAAGCGAAAAGAATTTAGAAAGGGTATTGAATGGTATGCAGGCAGTATTGACTAGGGATTTTAACATGAAAATAAATATAGGTAAAACTAAAGTGATGAGGTGTGACAAAAAGGAATGCAGTAGAAAAATGAGGATCACAATAGGAGATAATAGAATCGAAGAAGTGTCAGATTTTTGTTATTTAGGCAGTAGAATCACAAAAGATAATCGAAGCAAGGTAGATATAAAGTGTAGGATAGCACAGGGTAGGAAGGCATTCGTAGAAAAAGAACAGATTTTAAGATCAAATATTGACTTGGGTATTAGAAAAAGATTACTGAAGGTATATGTTTGGAGTGTAGCACTGTACGGGTGTGAGGCGTGGATTATAGGAAAGGAAGAGAAGCGTAGATTAGAAGCACTTGAAATGTGGTGTTATAGGAGGATGATGAGGATTGGTTGGGAAGATAAAGTAACAAATGAAGCTGTACTAGAGTTAGTAGGGGAGAAGAGAAGTATTTGGAGAGTGTTACAGCGTAGGAGAGACAGATTAGTAGGGCATATTCTTAGGCATGGGGGGATTATGCAATTGATCATAGAAGGTAGAGTGGAGGGAAAGAGAGGGGTAGGTAGGCCTAGATTGGAGTATGTGAGTCAGATAGTTGAAGACGTTGAGATGAATAGCTATAGGGAGATGAAGGGATTAGCTCAGGATAGATCGGCATGGCGTGATGTTTCCAACCAATCTTTAGGATTGCGGACTCTTTAACTATAGGTAAATAATTTTTTCTCGTTTTTTTTAAAGTAACAACTCCTCATTATAAATCCTAATATTTTATACATCTTATTACAAACAAAATCGATATGAGAACCAAATATTAATTTCGAATCCGAATAAATCCCTAAATCTTTATTTTTTGGATCAATATTGTTAATTGCATAATGAAAATCTATGGTAAGTTTCTCACCCGTAAACGATATGTAGTTACACTTTAAAATATTATCGAAATTCAGCAATAAAAATAAATCATAGGCTTCAGTCTATTTTTTTTCAGAATATATTTGAAGTAAAAATTTATTAATTAATCCTTGGAAAAATCACGCGACACGTGGTTGTTTCTTTCAATGTCGGTTTTGAATTTTTGAATAGAAAAATTGGAAAATATTGCCTCATATCGATGCCCTATACAAAGTAGAATCTAAGCTTAGACATTAAAGCTTAGACGTACGTTCAAAACTTTTCCTGGCTGATATAATTTGCATATTTTAGTTGTATATAATATATGTTAATCTATTTGTAGCAGGGACTATGTACATATCATTAAAAACATTAATTCAATGATTGATTACAATCAACAATGCATTTTTTGAAACGGCTCGAAAAACATTAGCAATTAAAGGGTTTGGTGCAAAAACCGGTGAGCTCCATTTTTGGGCAAAATTGACTTTTCATGTGGAATTGGGTATCTTTTGGTGCAAAAAACTGGCAGCTTTGTGGCATATAATGGGAAATATTGCTAAGAATGTAGTGACCGATATTTTTGCCATGTGACCGATCTTTCGGTTTAATGGAAAAAGAGAAAAGAAACAAAGAAATAGTGTATACGCCTAATGGATGGATCGATTTGGTAAAGAAGACATCTCGAAAATTTACAGTAGTTGTGGTGAATCAAGACACTATACTAAATTTCGCCGAACATTTCAAAAGGATTTTTAAAAAGACCGTTACAATCAATGCAAAGGAAAAGTTTTCCATTGCTAAATATCGTATATTCATGTACGAAAAAAGCGAATGTAGTAAAATGCAGTATTGTCATAGGGATTATAATATTTTCCGAATTTTCATTCAAGAAATCACCAGCTACATATTCAATGCCAACGCAAAAACTTTACAAAAACTACCCCATACCCATCAAGTAGAAAATACTTGAAAACGTCCGTTCCTTGGCTGAAAAGTATGTGCCCAAAAATGATCAATGGTATTACGATCTTGTATATAATGCTGTGGGACCGGATATACTTCAAGAAGATCTAGATAGCGAGGACGAGGATGTTGAAGTAGAAATGTATTAACATTGTAAAAGTCATTTTGTATGTTTGATAGTTAATAAAACTGAGATTTACTACTTAATTATATATTTTTATTTTGGAGCAAAAAAACGGACTAAATTATTCTTATTTTACTTATTTTTCTTATTCTTTAAACTTATTTTCTCCAGTTTTTTTAAGTGGTTATACTTGGCAAAACAGTTTTCTGTCAATACTGTAAAATAGATCAAAATGAAGCTGACCGGTTTTTGCACTAATTAAAGAAAAGTAATAAATTCTAGGAGCAACGAGATTCTGTCAATAAAATCAATACAAATATGATCTTGCAACGTTTCAATATATATTTCAATATTTTCCTCAAGCTTCGATCACTCACAAATTAATAATCATTTTTTAAATTATACCAAGTTATATTCGATTTTCAACTACCGTGAAACCTCTTCTGATTATTCCTGATTTTAATATCTCATCGTTTAGAACACCGCCATGATAGTAGACGCAGTACATGAAGAAGCTGAGGAAAGTATTGAAAAATATACTGGAACATTACAAGATCGCATTTGTTTAGATTTTATTGTCGGAATCCCGTTATTCGTACTTTTTTTTAAATTATTACGGACGTTAGCTGCAATTAAATTAAAGAAAAGTTTAAGTAAGGCCTCGATATATTTTGCAATATTGGGAACCGCTGCTATAGAGGACACATGTGATTCCTATCAAATCATAACAGTAGGGCATCGATCCGAGCCGCAACTATCCATATTCTTCTAGTAGTTATATGTTACGACAAACAACCCTATCACGAACGAGAAAGGAAGGTAGATGAAGAAGGATTAGCCATGGCGTTTATACAATATCGCATCTGTATTTTAAACACATATTTACTCTGTATGGTTAAGACATATTGGACGAACTTATATTGAACTATTTCTCTCTATATATTATTCATATCACTTATAGTATAGAAGTCATAAATTTAAATATATACGGCAAAATAAGAGGAATTGCGATTTTTAGCGAGATTTACATGGTAAAAACAAATTATATTTTTTATTCATTTCAAAAATGATATTCTATATATTCCTTAGTGTTCTACTTTAAAGTTTAATTATTTTTATAATAAAAAATGTTTGAACTCATCAAATTATCGAGATGGATTATCAAAGGAATATTAGTTAATATAAAAATATGCTTCTATATATTTATGTTATTATTTGAAAGTCACTGTAAATTTATTACATGATATATACGACAAAACTGACAATTAATAATTTGATATGTAAATTAAATGGCGATTTCGAGGGCCTCTGCAAATTAAAAATAATGAAGAGATCAATGCTTCATTAAAAATAAATTTCATTAATTATACAGCCTGATTCTCTTACACTCTGTATATATATTTTTATTATATTATTTGAATAGTATTTAATTTCATTTATAATTATTATTTAAATAAAAGTATGAGGAAATTGCATTGCACGTGTATTAAGCTTTTACAATAATAAATGCAGACTTTGAATGTGGTGTTATAGAATAAATAATTAATTTAAATTAAATTAAAACTAACGACTACCGGATTAATTTTCAATATTAGATTTTCGACTTCTTTTACTAGCTGGAATCAAATAAATAGTCCATATAATGTTATAATTTTATACTCTCCAATAATTTTACAATTAAAAGAACTCTCTGGCGAAATTATACGCTTACTTTTGGTTCAAATTTTAAATAGGACATCTTTTCGGCTTATTCCTTTTTCTGTCTTTCAATATTTTATAGTGAAGTTGGCCACTTGTCTGGTTAGTTTGCTTTGTTTTATAAATTTTCGATATATAAATACTTACAATTTTTTTTCTTTCATTGCTTGGAAGTTAATAAACGGACTTTTTACCATGTTACAACCAGGTGTCTTCTTATTTTTGTTTTGATGAAAATAAAATACCACGATATATTCAATAATCTTTGGTGATCAATGGAGCACCGGATCATTTACACATCCCCTTTAATGCGGAACTAATACTGCATCTAATCAACATTACGACTACAACAGCGGTTCTTTTGCTCTTCTCGCACGATCCTTGTAAACGGAACACCTGTTCCAAGAATCATGAATACGTCAATATTTAGTATATGTGATGTATATTCATGACGTATTGGATACGATAAATTGGTTCTTTAATATCTGTTAAATAATAATTTCATATCTTCCACAATCCAAACAATTAAACGAGTACCCTTTTTATTAAACATTTTAAATTGGTTTATTTATCATAATTTTAAATTCGGAATTTATGATTTTTACAATTAATATATTAAATATACACGTTTTAAATAATAGATCGAATAATAATTGTAAATACCTGAATTATAAATTGAAATCAAGTCGATTGTAATCTTGAGCTTTCAAAAAATTAGTGGTCACTATAGAAATAATTCTCAAAGCAACTTAAAATGTTGTCGAATGTAAATTTAAAAAAATATGTATGACTGCAGTTGAAAAGTTCTCTAATCAAAACAGAATTATTTTTATTTCCTTAAATTAATGACCACGCAATAAATCTATTCTTTTATAAAGAGAAGCTTCGCAGTATTTTTAAATTAATGGAAGCTTAAATGGATTATAAATATAATGGATGCTTCAAAAGCATCTAGCTGTTTGAGGATATAATAAATAAATGCGAATTATAAATTTTAAATTTCATCGGTGAAATTAAATTAAATTTTCACCGAAACGACGAAAAAGCTGGGTCTATGAGTACAGTATATCGATATATAATTTAAGAATGCCTTTGTATTTTGCTAATTGTGTAAAAATTTTATTATTAAATATTTTTAGTCTTCTCAAAGGAAGGGTCAAATGTATTGGAGGAAGGACCATTACCTTATTATGTTCTCGCCTAGAATAAGAGCCCTATAAATTGGTAATGCAAAAATTTGTAACGCCTCCACCATATATAAAAAATCTAATCTATTACTCAATTTTCTAATCGCCAAATATTTCAAAGTACTATCGATTTCAGCTTAAGAGTCCTAACAAATTAATTAAACGTCAGCATAATTTTTGTTCATGTTAACTTTTTAGAATGCAGTATAAAAAAGATGGATAAGCTTGTTTTTTTTCAATATCCTACAGGTGCATATACATTACGATTTTTTTCACGTTTCGAGTTTCAACTTCAAAATCGATTTTATACATTAGCTTCGAAACGAAACCAATAAATTCTTGTGGTATGCGCCCGCATTATCCAATGTATCTTTCAAAAGCTGAACCCTCAGAACAGCCTCGGCAAGGGCTTATGAATGTGATTATGAAGTGTGCAACCGAAGGCTAGTAATTATCACAGAGGCGCCAGATTTCTCACCGGTCCAATTTACATAAGTACCTTGACGAAAGATAATAATCTATAGTTTGGACCTAACCACATATATTAAAACGATTTTCCTGCTATAACTTAAACATATAATGAACTTGCGTTAAATTAGAATACAATACTACAGCGAATTCGGGTAAAGCAAAAGTCATATACATTTTATATATGAACTAAAAAATTTGGATTTATTGAGAGCGTAAATATTACATAAATTAACAATAAGTCGCGTTGTTTAAATTTAGCGCATATTTTTAAATATGTATAATATAACGATAAATGTTAGTGATTTTGTTATTTTACCTAACTTGAGCATTATAGATCACTAGGTGTTTATTTTCCATCATCCAGTAAGCAATAAAGCAAATACATATCAACGTGGAATGTTTATAAAAATTTTATAATATTTATAAAACACTTGTGAGGATTTACCTCTCGTCAGCCTTTTTACTTATAAAATACCATTCAACCTTAATAAATAATAATGGCTAATCAGAGATTGAATTGATCCAAGTCTTTAATTGCTCGTTCTTGCGCAAAGCGTGTTTTCATACTTGTATTGACTTTTCTCACTATTCTTGATAAAATACAATTTTATATTGGAAAAATAAATAAATATTAAATAGGTTATAGATTTTGCCGTTATGTTGTTATATACCATATTAGGGAAAAGAAATAAAAATACGATGTTTTATATCACAATTAAAAACGAGGGTTTATTCGGCAATAGTTTCGTTTATTATCAAGCATTCTCAAAAAATGAAAACGAATTATAAAAATTTACTTATACACAAATTATTTTATAATAGTTAATAACTCAATACAGAAAGTTGGTTCTTTTATCTTTTCGGATCACTTATACTATAAAGGAAAAGAAGAAGAGAATTTTTTTATGCTTGTATGGATTTTCGAATTAATGTGTTCAGATAAATCAGATAAATAGATAAATAAAGCGCAAATAGTTTTTCTGTATTTCTATGAACACTTTTTTTGGTAATACAAAAAAATGCGTATTAACATTATTGTTGATAGTTTATATATAAAAATTATTTTTTTTATGATTTAAATTACTTCTTGAATTCAAATTGTTTTAACATGTGATTAAAGTGACACTATTATACTTCACAACATCACCATTTTTATTAAATTATGAAGAAAATCATGTAACGTACCGTGATGTAGATCAATAGTAAGTAAGTATTCTTTATTAACACCAACAAAATAAATATATTATAAAACAGTATAATATATATTTATGGTGCTAATTGTGTCAATGTATTATCTAATGTGTTTTATACCATATAATAGCTTAGGACGTAAAATATACATCTATAGAATAAGGACAAAGATCGATAAGCATTATTTTAATACTAAGTTTAAATTTTTTAATACTCCTTAATGGTGCGAGGTAGTTTGTTATATAATTTACACCCATTATAAAATAAACTTTTTTGGTAAAGTGACAGATTGTGTCTTGATATTAGCAGTAATTTTCTGTATCTCATTTCGTGAGGATGCTTTGTAGTTCATAGTTCACGAACTAGGTGGTCATAGTGACCTATAGGTCGTTGCAAAACATCGTCACAGTACGTCCGTCATTTGATTGAACCGTTCAGAGTGAACGGTTCGCGAGTGAACTACACATCGCTATTTTCCATAATCTTCTACCATATATAACCCGCGCATATAATATTTCTCTCGATATTTGTATTTGTATATAAAATCCTTTAAATTGTGTTTTTCACTCACCTTAAACTGAAGTTTATAAGACGCATTTCATAGGAATAATTACAATGCAAGGCAGCATCCTAAAAAGATTCCTTCTTCCTATAGAAAATTCTATACAATATGCACCTCCATTTCCAAATTTCTACACATGAGTAGAAGATTGAGTTTTTCACAACGCAGTCATGTGCGTTGTGAAAAGTATTTTTATATAATATATTGCCAAGGAAATATACACCATAAATATACACAGATGGCATCGGTCGAGTTAAGCTTACATTATATAAAAATTACAAACAGTTCATCAGTCTTACTCAAATGAAAATAATGTGATGATGCAAGTAAATGGTGGTTGAATATTGCTGTTACATTGGTCCTCATATGTTGAAGTTGTTCGGAACGTAGGGAGAATGTGGAAAATGTCGTAATGCCGATCATCATCTTCTTGCAAGTTGTCATAATGTATATAAGAATCTGTACCTTTCAACTATACTGGCATCTGTATCTTAGGACTACATCACATTATATTCGAATTAAAGATATAGTCTAGCCTTATAATGAAAATAAGCCAATGATTTTGAAATTGGTAAAATGGCATTTCATTTGTTTCTTTCGCTTATACTTCCTTATTTTAATCCTGCAGAATAGAAACAGGGAAGTATAATTTCTGTTCCAAACCACAGACAGTGAAAATTTCCGACAAACTGCAATATCTTGCAGATACTTCTTTGATAAATATATTTGTGGAACTTCATTCTCGAAGCTATCATGTCAAGATTTTTGCAGTTGACAGATGTATATAGATATAGCTATCTATACCCGGGTCGCAACGGTGGTGACATCCAGCGAGTCGCACACGAAGTTAAATGGCGGTTTCACGGATCTGCACGTCCCCGAACAGCATACCTGCCCTCCTAAGTCGATTTAACTGAGCAACTAAACCTGCGTTGCAACTGAAAGAGATCATCGCAAAAAATGCGGTACCCACAGTCATAGTGGCACATTGTTAAGAAATGGGTAATAGCATATAAGGCGAAAATTGATTTTGTAAATATTAAGACAATGTTAAAATTTCAAGCAATTAAATGATTTGATATGTGCCCAATATCACATTGACAAGTCCATTGCAGTAAATCGCGATTTTTTTCCGACTTTTGAACCAATCTTGATTTTGTCAAAATTATGGCAGTTGTCATTATTAAATTTTGTAAGTTTTCTATATAAATGAGATATAATTATATGAGACTATACATTTGGAGTTAATTCTATAAATAGGTGTAGAGTTTGTTGAATTTTGCAAAATTACTTTCATAAATATTTTGGTTACCATAAAAGTTAAGATAGAAATTGATCAGAGGCATTTCGTAATGTTTCGGATTTCTAAAGATAACGGAAATTAAAATATTTGAAAAAACTGAATATGGTAATGGTTCATGTCACTGTTATATTCTTGTATATAATGCTGAAATATGAAGGTATTAAAAAGTTATATTTTTATTAAAATTAAAGATAAATATAACGCACCAAATAATTGGTTTGCGAAACTTTATCTTCAGCTCATCTCATTTATACCATTTAAATTCTACTTGCAATATACAAGAATAACAAAAATTTATAAGAACTCATCACTTGATATTATATACATACTTCAGGTTACATCTAATTTCTGTCTTTTCACTCTTCCTAGATTTTGCTTTACTTAATTTCATAATTTTATTTTATAGCAAAACATTTAATAACTGCTTCTATTATCTGAAAATCTATGGTTAGTAAACATCAACATCTCTATTTTCTTCCCCTGAATTTACACGCACACTAAACTTCTTTAACTTAATATTCATTACTCGTTCTTTTTTTTTTCTTCTTTCGAATAACCCTTTTGGAGGGTACGATAAATCAACTTTGGCTATACTTCTTTGTATTCAATTTTCTTTGCTCCCAGACTTCCTTCATCCTTCGAGAATGTCGTTCCTTTTCTTCTTTGGTCCACTTTCTTCCATTCGTTGATTTCTTTCTTTCCTGAAATCCTGCCTTTTGAGTTACTTCTCTAAAACGTTTTCTGTTATTTATTGTGTCTCTTTTAATTCCAGCACTTTTCATATCTTTATCAATTTCAATGAACCATGTGGGTTTGGATTTGTAACTGTTTAGTAAGTTGAAGATCTGCTTGGTTAGTCTGTTATTATCCATTCGGTATATGTGTCCGTAAAACTGCAGTCTTTTTTTCCTCATTACATCAGTTAGTTTTTCAACTTTCAAATATAGCTCTCTGTTTGATCTTAATTTGTATTCTGCATTACTATTACTTTTAGGTCCCAATATTTTTCTCAAAATTCTTCTTTCTACCTTTTCTAGTTTTTCAAGATCTCCAGTTCTTGTTAGTTTAAGTGTTTCTGCCGCATACAATGTTTCAGGTCTAACCACTGTTTGATAGTGTCTTAGTTTTGTGTTCCAGGATAAAGATTTCTTGTTATATGTGTTTTTTGTCATATGAAACACCCCTTCCATTTTGTGTACTCTAGTTTCTATTGCTGCCTTTTCTTTTGTGTTGCTCGTTATCAACTCTCCTAGATATTTAAAGCAATTTGTTTGAGATATTGTGTTGTCATGAAATTTAAGCTTTTGAGGGGCATCACTGATGTTAGTTATGAACTGTGTTTTTTTAAATGATATTTGTAATCCTACTTTGGCTGCTTGTTTCTGCAATTCTCTGATTTGTTCTTGGGCATTATCCAGTGAGTCAGTAATCAACGCCATGTCATCCGCAAAAGCTAGACAGTCTATGGTGATTTTATTTGGATTTCTTCCTAGTTGAACACCTTTAGTATCTATGGCTTTCCTCCATTCACGAACAACCTTCTCTAATGCGCAATTGAAAAGTAGAGGTGACAAACCGTCTCCTTGTCTTACACCTGTCTTTATTTCAAAAGGTTTTGAAATTTCTCCCATAAATTTTACTTTGGATGTTGTGTTTGTTAAAGTTGCTTTAATTATTTCACTTGTTTTATTATCGAGTCCTAATTCCTTTATAATGTCGATTAGTGCATTTCTGTCAATGGAGTCATAGGCCTTTTTAAAATCTACAAAAGTAACCACATATTTCAAGTTCCTGATTTTCCTCATTTCTAATATGTTCTTTAAATTTAATATTTGTTCTCTGCACGACCTTCCTTTCCTAAACCCTGCCTGATACTCTCCTAGTTGTGGGTCTATTATTCCTTCAGTTCTATTTAAAAGTACTTTGGACAGGATCTTGTAGGTTACTGGCACGAGGGAGATTCCTCTATAGTTGTTAGGATCTGTTTTCTTTCCTTTTTTATGTAGTGGATGTATTAGTGCAGATGTCCATCCTGATGGCAAACTGTTTGTTTTCCAGATTTCATTGAAGATTTCTGTTAAACATAGTATCATGTTGTCACTAGAGTGTTTCCATAATTCAGCAACTATATTGTCTTCTCCAGATGCTTTGTTATTTTTAAGTTGTTTTATGATTTCTTTGATTTCTTCAATTGTTGGTGGTTTTGAGTCTGGTTGAATTGGTATTATGTTATCAAAATTAAATTTTTCTTTTGGTGAATCGCAGTTGTGTAGTTCTTCGAAATATTCTGCAAGTATTCTGCAATTCTCAGTGTTATTATACGCATTTTTCTGTGTTTTGGGATCTGTAAACTGTAAGCTTGGTGGTGTGTCATTACTCGTTCTATTTATACATTAAATAATAACGAAAATATTAATGAAAGCCATTTATAAACATATTTGCTAAGCAAAATATATATCATATGCAATTAATCTACCCAATACTGTGTTAATTTCATGATGGACCGATATATATTTTTGCATCATTTTGTTACGTTCAATGTTAGTTTCATAGTGAGGCGGTATAATTGGCGGAAACATCGTATAAGAATAATATACGCCAAGAAATGTGGCTAATTATCGTCATACAATGTCACAACGCATTCTCGGATTGCAATTATCAGACATATCGCACATCTTCTTTGTGGAGAAACAAACAGGAACTTCACTAGGATTGCTCTTAGCAATAAGATGTAAAAAATGGCATGTGCCTTATTTATCTCATATATGTTGATACAGAGTCTTTTTGAAGTGATTATGAAAAGACCTTCATTTGTTATGATTTCTTTAAACATAATCACTAATAGTATAGAATATCACCCAAATACCGTAACTTAAAGCGTTAAGTAGCTAGATGTACATTTCGAAGGCTGTGCCCCCATCTTCAAGATAAAAACTAAATAAAATACTTCTGTCACGAATTGTGATTGACTTACTATCAAATAAATAAGTCAACATGACAGAAGTATTTCAAAAATGGCATATAATATGACCTATAAATATTTTAAAATAATATAAATAAATAATTAAAGAAGCTTACAAGTAACATCACTAAACATTGGTTTATAAAGTAGTGATATTTTTTAAAATAATCACTAATCATTGAATTTGTTCAGCAAGTCCATGTATTAAATAAATTTCTGTTAAAATTCGATAACTTGACAATGCAACATAACATTTAAATTTTATATTCTCTTCATATCATCCTATATCTACTTGAAATGGTACTAGAAGACTTCAAATTCTTTGAATTAAAG
Organism: Leptodirus hochenwartii; assembly: GCA_947310635.1. Classification (NCBI taxonomy): domain Eukaryota; kingdom Metazoa; phylum Arthropoda; class Insecta; order Coleoptera; family Leiodidae; genus Leptodirus; species Leptodirus hochenwartii. The sequence continues at coordinate 11,520,977 of OX371177.1, read as the reverse complement.
GAAACTTCATATCAAAAAATATATATATGGTATGAAATTGCTGTGGCTAATTTGCTTTCCTTTTGCATTGAAGAATTGTTACTCAAATAAACCAATATTCAATTTGGTTGATAAGAAGGTGACAAATGATGTGTGCAACAACAACTGAGGCATCACTTAATAGAATATAATGGCATCGAATTTCCGAAACCGTGTTGGCATTCTGGAGCATTAGACTTTTGATGGATTCTTGCGGTATGGTGAGTATAGAAGCACGTAGATTCTAGGAATTGACACTATGAGTTAAAATCAATCAGAGCTTAGCGATGCTGTCGATTTCATTATCTACAGAGCTGGCTTTGGTAGATTTGCTCGTCAGGTCCTTATATAGTTTTATCACAGTACCAACTGTTTTCAAATAGTATGTTTTTTATAGTCAAATTTTAAGTCAACCTTCATCGTTCCTATGTAATGTACAACAGATAATAGCAAATATTAAAATATACAAACACAAAATATACAAATAAATATAATAAATATACAAATATGATGGTTTTCTTTCAATTCTTTTTAATTCAGGAAGGTATTGCTGCAATTTCGCATATATATACACAACTCCGATTATGTTTTCCATATATGAAACCACCAAATGCCATCAAATGTTTTAAAAATCCAAGCATCGTTAGTAAAATTATACAATTGCATTAACATTTAATAACACAAATATACCATTTGATATTTCATGGTATTTTATTTTGAAACATATGTCATCGTATAGTGGTAAAATTATGATGCAAGTTATTTTATTCATTAAAGCATTGGTAAATATTGTCATGGAATTAATGATTTTAGTAATTTTCAATTTATCTCCAGTGAAACGAAATTTTATTTTGAAAATTGGAAATAGGAAATATAGCTCTAAATGTCTACTTTTAAAGGCACGTATTAAAAATACACGACTTTACTTCGATTATGAAAATTGTAGTATTCATTTGACAAGAAAACTATAAAAAAATATATAGATTTTTCTGAATAAAATTTTGCGGTTTTGTAATATAAACTTATATTTTACAATTCGGTTCTGTATTTGTATAAATGGAACTTAATTTTTTAACGGAATATACGGAATTTTTTAATTGCGGCAGAGATTTGCTAATTTGCTGATTTGCTAATTTTTCTAATGGAAAAAAGATTTCTATTTAGGATTTCGGTCCCCTGAACATTTGAACAATTTACTCTAAAAATATATTTAAAATTGTGTTTAAAGGAATTCTTTTAAAGTCAGTTCATATAACTAGAAATGTAAAATAAGTCCAAGAGATTAATATTTAAATGTACGTCTCTGAATTGACTTTATTTACACAATATGAGTTGTTGAAAGAGTTTATAAATGTATAAATTAAAATATAACTAGGATGTGGATCATGGATCATGGATGTACCCCATGATCGCTTCAAATACTATCTTATGTCTACATTCAACATATAAATCTTATAGTGAGCTCTTTTACTGCATACTAGCTGTGAAGCTTGAATACGAGCTCAATGGATTTCAGACGAATTTCTTGGAAGAAGCTTCCCGTATTGATTGAATCGCTCTATTATTTTCCATAACAAGTACTGCAAGATATCCAATTTTAAATGCAGCTAATAAAAAATACAGGACCTTACTCCTATTGAGAAAATAGTTGAATGTTTTGATGGAGAATCAACAAAAAATAACAAAATATATTTAAAAAGAAATCCGTTCGAATGAACCTTCAAATTGTACAGTTTTATAATATGAACGATTAGATTATATTTTAAAATTCGGCTCTGTATATTTAAGAGTAACATATTCTGTAGCTAAATATATAAAGGACTATAAGAAGTCAGCTGCGGTCAGTTTGAAGGCGAGAAGAGGTTTTATTTGCATCTTCTAGGAATTAGCCTTCTCAGAAATAACGCAGGAATCCAGAGAAGCTGAGAACGATATCCAAGAATTCATCGTGAAATTCTAGTAAAACATTGCCGGTTTCAAATGAAAAGTATTTAACTCATAACATAAAGAAACTGATTTCTTAGAACAGCGACATCGCTCCACGGCGAGGATATACAAAAAACTAAACGCTATCCGACAAGAATTCTTGTTGCTGCATCGTTGTACAAGAAACCACTTAATGTGGGATATTGATTATAGCTTAATTTACGTATAAAAACTTCAGGAATATCGTATAAATACAGATTTAATTACTAGCAAAACGGTACACTCCTAATTAATATTGGATTATTAAATATAATGACTCCAATATATTTTTACGTCTTCTAAAGATAGTAAAAATATGTGATAATCTACAAACTACATGCCAAGTATTCTGGCTATGTTATAAGCTGGTATAAATGATGCATTAGACAGTAAAACCTAACATTTTAAATGCTAATAACGACTATCGATTTGTCTAAAATAACCGTGTCCTATATAAATTATCAGATAGAAAGAATATAGTAGGCACGCGAGGAAGTGTTTCCATAATCGATATGTGGCTGTTCTGCTTATGTACGACGTACCCATATTTTCAGCGATGAACACAATTTTCACAAAAATATAGGAAATGGTTTACACGTTCGGCAACCATCAACTCACAGTTTATTACAAGAGAAAATCCAGATTAAACAACATTTTTCATTCAAAGTGTTACGTGAGCATAATTTTCAAAATACACTATATCAAAATATATTATGATTATTAGAAACGAAATTTAAATCTGATTTACAACTATTCGAAACGAAACGTTATCGAAAACAATGTATTTTTGATTATGCAATGTTAATATATAATATATATTTAAAACTCAATTCGAAGTTTTATTCTCTTATTAAATTTTTACAATATTATACAAGATTTTATTAAATAGATTGTTGAAGTAAAATAGGTTTTGTAGTTTTTAATACTAATTTTTAAACATAATTGTTTTCATGCAAACAATATTGCAATCAAACATTTTTTTAATTAATACGCACATAATCAGTTGTTAAAAAATAAATTGATTTGATTTTATATAAGTCTTATCAAATATGTAAAATGTTGCATTAAACAATTAATATATATATTCGTTATATAGATAAATATGTAGATTTCAAAAAAAAATAACAGCCTATTAGTTAATTATTTTTTCAATCTTGATTTTAACAATCATGAAATATATTTTTTAAATACCACTCGCATGGAACAAAGCAAAATAAAATTAGAAATGTTCCAACAACACGACAACATCTTATTTAATAATTTAGCGATATATTTTTATAAAATATCACATTTAATTTGTAGAATAAAGCAGAAGTATACATAGCATTCAATTTAAAAATATAATATCGTTTTAAATTACATTATGACGGGACAATCTGAAAAAAAAAGAAAATTGGTACCCAGAAGCTATAAATAAATAGTTTCTTAACTAATTTTTGTTAAAAATGTATATTATAGGTAGCATGAAAAAATTAGGCGTGAATTAAGCACAAACAAATGAAGTTAATGCATTTTACTAAATTATATTACCATACCCCTTAACACTTCCATTCGAAATTTAATTTCCCTAATGGTTGCTCATTTAAGAAGCTTGCACACTTTATACGTGTTATTTCGTGCGATAATAAAAATAATTATTAAAAAAAGATCTGCGTGTATGATATTATCCAAATTCATATGCGCAAAGCTGAAACTCTGACCTAATATTTCTCACCCGTATATTAATTTTCGTAGGTCAGTAATTCACGTAGTCCTAATATACATTACCATTATTATGAATGATTTATAATGGTAATATATATCTACTAAGACTACAAAACATTGTTCCCAGCAGTAGCTACGTAACCAGTAGATAAACCTTCGGACTTTTTCTAAAATTTTAGAAATGTACAATTGAAATATCCTTGAAATACTGCCACTTCTTCACTTAACATGTACGTAGTTATACGTAGTTATAACGCTGACCCAAAAATTAAAATATAAAAATCAATCTAAATGTTATTGAACTCCAACAAACGTTCATAAGAATCGATATCCAACAATATAAGCAAAAAACATCAATAAGAGCAAATCAAATTGAATGAAATCAATGATATTTCTGCATGTTTGTGCGCAGGATATTTAGTTGTACGAATATGATATACAATAGCATACGAAATCGAATAAACGAAAATGGCTGTTGGTTACACACATAATAAATGATGTATGCAGAAGAAGATGGTATTCGCGGAGATTGAGGCCAGTGCCTCTGATGTGTTCTGCCACTTCTTCTTCGGGCCACGGGGTTGGCTACTCTCTTCGTGGTAAGCGAAACTGCGAGTCATGCTTTATTATCCTGCAATGTTTAAAAAGACTTGAAAACTTGGGTTTAAAACCAAGTTAAAATGTATTGTCTATAATTTATTGTTTTGTTGACAAAAAACATATTTGCATTTGAAATTTTATTAGTGAAAGTCATAATGCCTAGTATTAAACAAGGACGAAATATCAAACAAATTATACATGTGGATGGAAAATACTGTGATAATTTCAAAAATTGAAATAACTTCGAAAAAAGCTTAATATTAAAAAATGTCCAGTTCTATCCATCAACACCACTAATCAATATAGTAAAAAATCATTGTAATTATCATCATCACAAACAATATATGTAAATTAATGTTTGATAAAAGTCGCAATAAAATAAAACTTGTCGCAACAGTTACATTAGAAAAGTGAAGCGATATTATCACTAATAAAACTTAGAGAACATTAAATAATATACGACTATAGCTAGGTGCAAAGAGAATGATTGAAATGCAACTGTACAGCATTTTAAATAATTCATATTTAATGTCTACGTTTTCATTTCAATTTCTTTATTTCGAAAATGACTAATCTGCCCCAGTTCTCTTCCATATAGGATTATGTATCCCATTTTACAAAGTAGAAAATAAATGTAACATTTCAAGAATATGATCAATTGCAGATAAATATCAAAATGGATGCGTTCATTTTCTGTACGTACGTACATATTTGTTCAATAAAAAATAAATCTGAACATTTTAATAAAATTGATGAAAACAAATCAATTTCAAATAGGTTATAGATTTTGCCGTTATGTTGTTTTATTCCATATTAGGGAAGAGAATTAAAAACTACAATGTTTTATATCACAAATAAAACCAGGTTTTAATCGAATATAGTTTCGCTTATTATTCTCTTATGATATAAAACATTGTAATTTTATATCTCGTCCCTAAATCAATTTCAAATTTGCAATCTTGCGTTCCCCAATTTTTATAAAACTAAGTTAATTGGTCATCAAATTGAAGGTTTGGTTATAAATAGCACGTAGCTCAGATCTCTCTTGAGCTAACTCTTTCATTTCCCGATAGCTTTTCATTTTAATGTCCTCTGCTCCATCTTCTATATCAAACTGCATGATACCTCCATGTCTAAGAAAATGACCTACTAAAATGCTGTAATACTTCTCTTCTCCCCTACAACTCTTGCATGGTTTTATTTGTCAGTCTATCAGCTCATCGAAACCTCATCACCCGCCTGTAGCACCACATTTCGAAATTCTATTCTACGTTTCTCTTCCTTTCCAATCGTCAACGCCTAACAGCCGTACAATGTAATATTATAAACCATTTAATAAAAATTAAGCAATAAGTCTGGTTATAGTTCAAGTTAATATCTATGCTTTTATTATTGATATTTGTACATATTGAATGGGCAGGAATTTTTGTACAAATCGTTCTATCCATCAAATATACCATATAGATGAAAATACTTTTTATGGTCTTTTAAATTATAATTTATATAATTATAACTTAAATTACAATATACATAAATAACATGTTAACATTCAAAAATTACCGACATTTCAACAATTTGAAAAAAACAGACCCATAATTAAATTATATCACTAGTTTCAAGACTTGGTAATAGACCACTATGTTTTATTGGGCTTCTTGGAGCTTCGTTACGTTTCTTATTCATGAGTTAAATTTGAAGTTTCATATTTCTGGAGAAATTTTTTTGTTTACAATCTTTGTATCTATTTCATAGTATTAATAGGTGTTTCCAATATGCAGAGTTAATTAAGATCAGGTCATTTCAGGTCACTCAATCAGCTCTGGTTATAACATATGCTTTATAGCATGACTAGAGACAAAAAAAAGTTTGAAAAATCTATAGACCCCTATGAGTATGTGAACCTATCTATAATTGATCATATATTATTTTTCTAATTTGCGTTTCTAATGGAGCTGCTAACGAACCTAAATGAGTTCGTTTATAGCGAATTTGACTTCTCTTATAGCATAGTGCAATTTACTGTTTCAAAGTTGGTAGCTCTGCTTGCCAGTTATCAAACGTCAAACTACAAAAGAAAGCAACAATTAGATTAATTGAAACTTTGTCCCTGAAACGTGCAATTGTACGTCAAACTACAAAGGAAAGCAACAAATAGTTGAATTTTATTTTATTTGACAATTTATTTCAAATATTTCAAATGTGTCAATAGCTACTAGCAACAGTCAAAAAATTCCCTAAATTTTGAAATTTCGATTTTTTATTTAAAAGGGGCATAAAAGACGCAAATTAGAAAAAATAGTATAAAAAACTCATTTCATAAGTCATGTTCTTTAAACAATGTTTTCTAAACTTGAACTCGTGCATTATCGAACCTATTCTTTCGATAAAAACGACTGGATGTGTCAATAAATTTCATTAAAACTTAGTATTATTTCTACTGTGTCGGGACACAAATTATAATATTGCAAGGCTTACGTTAAATTTGTCAAGGATTTTAAGAAAATCGGCAACCAATCAGTAAATACGAGATATTTTTATTTAATATCAGCAATTTTTCACCAATGCCTACCTAAGCAAAAAATATCGCACCACACAGGATTTTATTTAAAGTGTCAAATCCAATGTCCCTTTTACATATGCTGGGTCCTTATTCGAAGCTGAAATTGCCCCTTGATTTAAGATTAAGTTAGGGAACGTTACAGAAGTTGTGGTGGTATCAGTGTGGTCATCACATCGGCAATGGATTTATTACTATTGTGCCCGATATATTGGCGATGTCCAATGAAATTTCTGCTGGATGTGGTAACGGCGTTTCAAGATGACTTCGTTCTTATAATACACCGCAATTGTAAATTGAATCAAATGCGGTTACCATCACCGATGGTATGCGCTGACATTTAATTATATTCAATTAATTGTGTTGCAATACTGGAATTCATTTTTTTTTAGTTGGAATCGATATTCATGCCTTTTATGGGTATTGCATAATATATATACAGAAAAGTATCCATGTTGAGCGGGATATACATGGGAAAATAAATTTCAGATTTTAATGGCATTCAGTGGAATAGACAGATATACAAAATTATGTTGCAAAAGATTTTTAAGACGATTTCTAGATAAATTGCAATATATTCTTATATCGATGATTATTAGCATTTTCAATATCAAAAATATATACTTTTTTATAATGTTGCTATTATATTTTGCGAATATATTTACAGTGATACAGAATTGTTTTTGTCAGGGAAATAAGATATTATTTAATTAATAATGAATTAAATTAATTTATTGGTTGATTAATCGATCAATTCGGATAAAAATTTAAAGTCTCAATCCATGATTATGCCCTGGACGTAATTTCTTTTGAAGCTATTTTGATTTAGAAAATAATAAATACAGTGATAATAATTAATACGTACCAAGAAGTATTTTTATTAAAAAAAAATAATAATTGATTTACATCCAGCTACAGTCATGGTTTGAGAATATGCAGAACTTCGTCAGAATTGAACATTGAAACAGATTTACTTGAGAGTTAATTAAGTAATCATTTTTTCCTTTTATAGAAACGATTCCATAATCAGCATAAGTATATATAATTACAAGATAATTTTGGGCATGTCTTAGAAACTTGATAAGCTTCGAATTCAAGGAACTGCAGCCAACATCTTTAAAACATATCTACAAAACAGAAAGTCACAAGTGTATAAATACTCCTAATTCTACTTTTTACAAAAATTCATTAATATTTATGTCTAATTATATCTTCAATAAACTGTCGACTAATATAAAATAAATAGAAAATATTTATACTTTTAAAAAGAATTTGCGGTCAATTATTGTTGCTAAAGCTTACTATTCGGTGGCCGAATTTTTATGTGACACTGTAGGTTAAAGAAGTGTATATTGAGCATAGACTTAGGCCTTGTGTATGGCTGAATTTCTTTAATAATAATAGTATTGTTTCCTTAATAATCTTGCTACCTATTGTACTTATTGTGGCTTGACCCTTTCGATTTGTATATTCGAAATACTAATTGTCTATACATTTTTATTTTTTAAACTATTATCTTGTATTGTAAGTTTGACTATAAATTGTCATATTGATGGATCTTCATAACTGAAATCTATCTATGTGACAAATATTGATGTACTGTCTTTCGATGGGAAAGAAATAAATCTATCTATCTATGTAAATGAAGCCATTAGTGAACCACTATTAATAACGAAAGGAGTGCCGCAAGGGTCCGTCCTTGGCCCAATATTGTAACTGCTTTATATACAAGATATACAGAGAATAGGATTGAACGGGACCTACAAGGTCTTCGCGGACGACACTGTGCTATGATATAGTGGAAAAGATCTAGTGAAATACAAAACGTGATAAATAGTGACCTTAAAAAGTATTGTGAGTGGCTACAAACCAACAAACTTACTATAAACACAGCAAAAACAGAATACTTACTTTACAAGCAAAAGAACAAAAGTGATTTACAACTCAACCTTAATATAGACAATAAAATATTAAGTCATGAAATTTAGTGCAAAATAATTGGGTGTAGTAATTGACTCTAATCTAAATTATGAACTAAATATTAATAATATCAAAAAGAAAATAATACCGTTAGTGGGTGCAATAAATAGACTGCTAACTTTACCTGAAAAACTTATTAAACTTCTATACCATGCGTACGTATATTCGAACTTAATATATGGGATATCAGTCACTTCACAATGTGCAAAAACTGTTTTTAAACAATTAAATGTAGTTCAAAATAAGGCACTTAAAGTAATGTTCAAGATCCCTCATATGACACCCTCAGTGATATAATACAAAAACCTAGAACTATCGAATATTAACCAAATAAATTTCATAGAAAACTGCAAACTAATATACAAAATAATAAATAAGAAAATAAAAACTAACCTACAGTTGCGGTTCAATGCGGATATACATAGTTTAGGAACCAGAAATAGAGGAAAAATTTACTTAGAAAGTGTTAGAAGTAATAAAGGACACAACAACTTTATATTTAGGGCAGCACAACAATTTAACAATTACCTGAAAATACAAGAAATGCAACAAAACTAGTGCAATTTAAGAAGTTTCTCAATCAATATGTAATGCAACATGATGTTTAATATTTAATATTATTTATAATATTTATTTTATATTATTTATATTATTTATGATATTTTACTAACTAACTGACTGCTTAATACCTTGCTTTGCTTGTTTAGCAGCGGTCAAAATTACAAATGTTACAGTTAGATATTTTATATTCTATAACTACTTAATTTAAAAAAATTAAATAAAAATTTAAAAATATATACATCTATAACTTAATTAAAACAAAATTGAAGGGATAATGAGAACGTAATACTAAATAAAAATAATTAAATCAGAAAATCGAATTTGAGGTTTGGAATAAGTATATTCTCAAAAAATATTTTTCGATTTTTCGGGGCAGAAATTTCCTGCACTTAGTTAGTTAAAGAGTCCGCAATCCTAAAGATTGGTTGGAAACAACACGCCATGCCGATCTATCCTGAGCTAATCCCTTCATCTCCCTATAGCTATTCATCTCAACGTCTTCAACTATCTGACTCACATACTCCAATCTAGGCCTACCTACCCCTCTCTTTCCCTCCACTCTACCTTCTATGATCAATTGCATAATCCCCCCATGCCTAAGAATATGCCCTACTAATCTGTCTCTCCTACGCTGTAACACTCTCCAAATACTTCTCTTCTCCCCTACTAACTCTAGTACAGCTTCATTTGTTACTTTATCTTCCCAACCAATCCTCATCATCCTCCTATAACACCACATTTCAAGTGCTTCTAATCTACGCTTCTCTTCCTTTCCTATAGTCCACGCCTCACACCCGTACAGTGCTACACTCCAAACATATACCTTCAGTAATCTTTTTCTAATACCCAAGTCAATATTTGATCTTAAAATCTGTTCTTTTTCTACGAATGCCTTCCTACCCTGTGCTATCCTACACTTTATATCTACCTTGCTTCGATTATCTTTTGTGATTCTACTGCCTAAATAACAAAAATCTGACACTTCTTCGATTCTATTATCTCCTATTGTGATCCTCATTTTTCTACTGCATTCCTTTTTGTCACACCTCATCACTTTAGTTTTACCTATATTTATTTTCATGTTAAAATCCCTAGTCAATACTGCCTGCATACCATTCAATACCCTTTCTAAATTCTTTTCGCTTTCTTCCAATATAGCTATATCGTCGGCGAATCTCAGCATATATATTTTCTCTCCCTGTACATTCACACCTACACTATACTCTTCTTTTACTTTGTTTATTGCATCTTCTATATATAGATTAAATAATAACGGTGAAAGTGTACATCCCTGCCGAACTCCCTTCCCTATTTTTGCTACCTCTTCTTCCCCCTCAATTCTAACTAAGGCAGTTTGGTGTTTATATAAATTAAAAATTATTCTCCTATCCTTATAATCTATACCCGTTTCTTTTAAAATTCTAAACATTATGTCCCAATCTACATTGTCAAATGCCTTTTCTAAGTCTACAAAAGCTATGCAAGTTACCTTTCCTACGCTCTTTCTTTTTTCTACTACCGTTCTTAGTGCTAGAATCGCCTCTCTCGTCCCTCTGTTTTTCCTAAAACCAAACTGATCTTCTCCTAGCCTTTCCTCTACTTTATTTTCTAATCTCCTATAAATAATCTTTAACAATATCTTCGATGCATGTGATAGTAGGCTAATGGTCCTATAGTTCTCACACAAATAAGCTCCTATTTTCTTCGGCATTGTTACTATTCTACTACGCTGAAAATATTTAATAATAATATCCTGCACTATATTTAAATAATACAAACTCTTTGGATTCGATATGTTAGTATAAATCAGATACATATCTACTTATTTGTGAACATAATTCTATTTTATTATTTCACTTGTACCCACCCTTACAGTTCTAGACTACGCACATGTTATATTAACATATATTTAACAATTTTGCACATATTGAAAATAATTAACCAATAAGTATACAAACTTATAAAATGGTGACAATATTAGTAGTGGCATTAAAATATAAACATTTAGAATTTGTTCTGCTAATTGTTTGATTTAGTGAAATTGAAAAAAAAATTTTGATGTGTATAAAGTTGTTTCGTTCAAAAACCTTTTTTCATTAAATGTAAATTCTGTAGAATTTCTTTGCGAAAAGAATTAATTTAAGTACAGGTACTTCCTTATCAATGAATATCAATATCATTCTTTGATAAGGAAGTACCTGTCTACTTAAGAATTCCCTTATCCTTGGAATCTACATTTCACAATGAATTTACTTTTTCAATATTCTAATAATATTCGCATTGATCAAAATAGAAGGACTCTATAAACAATACTTTTGTGAAAGTGAACAATCTTTACAGCAAAAGAGGTATTCTTTTTTAATGTATAAAAATTTATTTAGATGTTATTAAAAAAAAAAATTATTACTTCACAGCCATGAAAACATTTCATGCAAATTTATTTATTTACACCGCGTGGTTCACCAGTCACGTGGCCGAATGTCCTGTATAAACTAATATAGATAGAAATTTAAAAAATTGAATTGACATGTAAAGCTTGAAACTCTATATTATAAAAATGTTCGTAGCTATACAAGAACTGCCATTTTCGCAATATGCATATTATTTTTGAAATTTTGAAATGCATCACATTATTTATTTTCAAATTCTGAAAGTAGTGAAAGTAGCTATAAAACGCTGTACTATACTCTTACTTTATATTCCTTTCGCTCCAGTCATTTGTTGTATGAACATCTGCAAGGCTTTACTAAAATTACAAAATTACATTATTCGTATCCTCAATTTCCTTATACCAATGCTGCAAGGTATTCAAACAATATACCTTTAAATAGGTTATAGATATTGTCGCGATGTTGCGATATTCCATATTAGGGAAGAGAAATAAAATTACAATATTTTATATCAAAATTAAAATTTAATTGTGATATAAAACATCGTATTTAATTAAAACAATTAAAATTTAATTGTGATATGAAACATTGTAATTTTATTTCTCATCCCTAATATACCTTTTTCTAATTTGCGTTTCTAATAGAGCTGTTAACGAACCTAAATGAATTCGTTTATAGCGAATTTGCGTTCTCTTTTACCATAGTGTAATTTACTGATTCAAAGTTGGTAGCTCTGTTTGCCAGTTATCAAACATCAAACTACAAAAGAAGGCAACAAATAGTTTAATTTAAATTTTGTCCCTGAAATGTACAATTGTACATCAAACTACAAAAGAAAGCAACAAATAGTTTAATTTTAATTTATTTGACAATTTATTTCAAATATTTCAAATGTGTCAATAGTTACTACCAACAGTCAAAAAATTCCCTAAATTTTGAAATTTCGATTTTTTATTTAAAAGGGGCATAAAAACGCAAATTATAAAAAATAGTATAAAAAACTCATATCATAAGTCATTTATAACACTCGTGCAATGTGAACACCTGCCTTATGAAATTCGTTCTTTAATATACTATTAGATTAAGTTATATAAAAATTATATAAAAATAATTAATATACCTTCCCTAACTAACCTTTAGTTAAATTTTAGTATAAGCACCAGCAGCTTATCCAGAGGGCAGTAGCGTACCTAGGGAGGGGCGGTCCGCCTCGGGCGACACATATTTTTGGGCGGCATTTTTTTATATTTTTGTCTAAATTATATAAAAATGTTGTAATCAACAGAATCAATTATTATAATGAGTATTCAATTTCTGTTCAGTAATTATTAAGAAACACTCTTGATTTTGATTGCCTTACAAAGGGCGGCAAATTGGGGACCAACCCAGGTGGCTAAAGTTCTAGGTACGCCACTGCCAGAGGGGGTTAATGGGGGTAATTATCCCCAAGGAGCAGATTAGGTACATTCTTAAAATTGAATACTAACTAAGTAACGTATTAAACGCATTTAGTGCGGTTTAATCGATAAGAAACTTCGATAGATCAGAGATCCGTACTCGTAAACAATTGACGTTTAGTTATCGTAGGATTTATAAAATATAAAAATTTATTAGGCTATAGATTTTGCAATTATGTTGTGATCTTCCATATTTATATGATGGTTAACATCACGGTTATAATATAATATAACACATTGTATTTTATTTTAAAAATTACCACTATGGTGTTAAATTATAATATAGAATATCACCCAAATACCGTAAGAAGCATTAAGTAGCTAGATGTACATTTCAAGGGCTATGCCCGCATCCTCAGTAGCACAATATACTATTATTTAACACCGTAATGATAATAAAAAATAAAGTAATGAAACAGTTGTAATTTTTTATTTTATAACTTTGATCAAACACGATTAATACTAGTAATATATTTTTTAATTCAATTTACAATAAAAAAGAGATAGTCAAACCTAAATTAACAAAAATTTAAATTAGTCCTTATTAAATAAATTAAATAGACAACATTAAATTCGGCCTGAATCTAAATTCATTAAATTTTATGCATGTACTTTGATTTATTGATTTATATTGTATATATGCGAAAATAGAATATCACCCAAATACCGTAACAAGCATTAAATAGCTAGATCTACATTTCAAGGGCTATGCGCCCATCTGCAGTAGCACAAGCTAAAAATTGTTCACTTATTTATTTAATAGTATATCAATCACGATTCGTGACAGAGGTATTTTATTTAGTTTTACTTGTGCTACTGAAGATGGGCGCATAGCGCTTGAAATGTACATCTAGCTACTTAATGCTTGTTACGGTATTTGGGTGATATTCTATATTATAATTTAACACCGTAGTGATGTTGAATTATAATATAGAATAATAATAAGATAGTATATCAATCACGATTCGTGACAGAGGTATTTTATTTAGTTTTAACTTGTGCTACTGAAGATGGGCGCATAGCGCTTGAAATGTACATCTAGCTACTTAATGCTTGTTACGGTATTTGGGTGATATTCTATATTATAATTTAACACCGTAGTGATGTTGAATTATAATATAGAATAATAATAAGATAGTATATCAATCACGATTCGTGACAGAGGTATTTTATTTAGTTTATCTTGTGCTACTGAAGATGGGGGCATAGCGCTTGAAATGTACATCTAGCTACTTAATGCTTGTTACGGTATTTGGGTGATATTCTATATTATAATTTAACACCGTAGTGATGTTGAATTATAATATAGAATAATAATAAGATAGTATATCAATCACGATTCGTGACAGAGGTATTTTATTTAGTTTTAACTTGTGCTACTGAAGATGGGCGCATAGCGCTTGAAATGTACATCTAGCTACTTAATGCTTGTTACGGTATTTGGGTGATATTCTATATTATAATTTAACACCGTAGTGATGTTGAATTATAATATAGAATAATAATAAGATAGTATATCAATCACGATTCGTGACAGAGGTATTTTATTTAGTTTTAACTTGTGCTACTGAAGATGGGCGCATAGCGCTTGAAATGTACATCTAGCTACTTAATGCTTGTTACGGTATTTGGGTGATATTCTATATTATAATTTAACACCGTAGTGATGTTGAATTATAATATAGAATAATAATAAGATAGTATATCAATCACGATTCGTGACAGAGGTATTTTATTTAGTTTTAACTTGTGCTACTGAAGATGGGCGCATAGCGCTTGAAATGTACATCTAGCTACTTAATGCTTGTTACGGTATTTGGGTGATATTCTATATTATAATTTAACACCGTAGTGATGTTGAATTATAATATAGAATAATAATAAGATAGTATATCAATCACGATTCGTGACAGAGGTATTTTATTTAGTTTTAACTTGTGCTACTGAAGATGGGCGCATAGCGCTTGAAATGTACATCTAGCTACTTAATGCTTGTTACGGTATTTGGGTGATATTCTATATTATAATTTAACACCGTAGTGATGTTAAATTATAATATAGAATAATAATAAGATAGTATATCAATCACGATTCGTGACAGAGGTATTTTATTTAGTTTTACTTGTGCTACTGAAGATGGGCGCATAGCGCTTGAAATGTACATCTAGCTACTTAATGCTTGTTACGGTATTTGGGTGATATTCTATACTATTGTATTTTATATTTTTCTTCCTTAAAATTTTCTTAATCATATTTATTTATGACCCCTCTACAGCTGATGGCTAAATACACTCCTGATAGGCAGAAACGAGTTGTCATTGCCGCTGTGCCGCGAATTTGAGTGTTTGACGTTGTTATATGCCATAGTAACTACTCTGTATAATACACTCGATATATGACCGAATTACATAAGCGTGGAATCGCGGTATGCCGTCAACACAAACAGAACCTGGTTCGGAGTCAGTAGAATGGTAACACATTCGATGGGCGCACATTATATAGTGTTTTAGTGCGCGGTCGATCTAAAACGCTGCTGCCGCCTTCGCCGTCCGCGTCCTCGATTAAATCCCCGTAGTTCAAATCGAAAGGACAATACATAATACACAGCGCTCTCGCGAAAGACAGCGTCATCGAACTCTGCACCTAGTTCCGCATCTTCGGCGTCGTATATTCAGTTCAGTACTGGGAAAATAGCTGACGTACGTAATACGCGCCCGCCGTGCTGCACGCGTTTTCCCAAACGCTACTTCCTCAAGGAACATACCTGCGGCATAGATCGCGAATCGTCCTTGTTATTGTTGCATACAATATTAGGTGTTTGTGGTTGACCGTGAACCACAAACATCCGCTCGAGGCTTTAACCATAACGTGCCTCCTTTCGTACGTTCTTTCTTAGGTTATGTAGTATAAAGACTAGCAGAGTACCAGTTCGTTCTTTGCTTCTGCGTCTCTTCCTTTGGTTGTTCGTCGGCGCGGCGCACTAGTCGCTGGTGTATATATCCAGAGAAAAGTCAACAACAAAAAGAAACGAGGTAGGTGTCAAACGTTGTCGTAGATGTGTACATGAAGTACGATTATTGCGCGCCGGCATATGTTCTTCATCTCTTCGGTTGGTTATGCCATCACAGATGCAAGGCACGTACGATATATAATATATGACCCCTCGTCGCAAACAACTAACTTCAAGCGAGTACTCGCTGGTTGCAGAAGGACTCCGTTCCAAGATGCGAACTTGATTATATTTTTTTACAGCCAGGGTGGAATGAATATAGCTGTCCTAGTGTCTTCTTGTCAGTGGACCACTAATCCACTGTATGAAGTACATAGGTAGTTAATCTGAGGATGTGATGGCAACATCTACTACTCTATTATAGTTCAGCTGTTATGTTATTGTTCTATTTCTGATGCCAGTCACTACCGCGTTAATGCCTACATTATTTTTAGAACATACAGCCGGCAATGCAAATCAATAAACACATCAGTCGTAAAAAAACAAATGTTGTAATCGAGGTTGTAATACATATTAAGTGTTTTTTCTGTTAACATAATGAATTATTTACATCTTAACGTGTACATTGATGAGAAGCTATTTTTTCAGCAATTGTAAAAAGCAAAAATAAATATCCTAAATCATTTGTCAGCATTTCATCTCATGGGTCTAACAAAAAATTATCGTATTCCTTAGTGTATTATTAATACATATCTTAAATATGTATCCTTTTTCTCCGAAAGGTCGCGACACTTCGCATTTTGGGATCGATTCTTTATGAACGATTCGAGCGTTGAATGCTTGGAATCGATTCAAGGATCAATTAAGTAACACAAGATTATTACAATAGCAATAATAAAAACAATGCTTTGTTTATAAATCTCAATCAATTTATATTGCTATATGAAAAGTGAAAAGAAAATTCCTTTAGAATATTATGCCTTTATATTAAGGGTGGTTTGTCCAGGCGCGATAAAATCTGCTGTAATTGATATAAAAAAAAGTATATATCAATAGTATATCAATAACGATTTGTGACAGAGTATTTTATTTAGTTTTTATATTGTGCTACTGAATATGGGGGCATAGCCTTCGAAATGTACATCTAGCTAATTAATGCTTTAAGTTACGTTATTTGGGTGATATTCTATACTATTAAAAATTGGTAATTTTTGGAATATATAGAGTAATTGACTTGCTTATTTTAAAATAATTTCAAGTATACGTGGTCTTACAATTTTTATTTACGTATATTTACTTTACATCTCTTATTTTACATATGATGTATTTTTTTAACAATTATATATCATTATCTGTAAAATTAGCTATCCAATGTTGCATTGAATTCTAATTTAATCAATTTTTAACTATTTTGCGAAAAATTTAACAATGGTAACGGTCCATAAATAAAGCCATAATTATGACTTTTATTATAAGTATAATATGTTAGTACATATGCAATTTTTTATGTTGCATTAAACTTTGTGTTTCTTAATCGAGTATTCTTTATACTATTGCTCAGTATTATATAGAATTTAAGAAGCCTTCCTATAAATTACATTCATTCCATATGTTTTTCAATATATCCATTTTTGTAAAATTTTGGCAAATTTGTTAGCAAAATGGCAACAGCTCTCAAGAAATCGATATATCGAGTTTTCGTATTATAAAAATGTCATAATATTTAAAGTATCTCACAGTAATATACATGTTGTGTATATATTTTGTGATATTTAAATTTGAATCGATTTTATACCAATCGTGCGGGATAAAAAATTGCCATTCAATTTCCGCTTAATTTAATTAATTTCTTAATTTATTTTTTTCCGCTTTGTCCATTTATACTTATAAAACAGTTCTGAGAGTATCTATATAATATAATAATGTCGATAGCTGATATAGACATCAACTGAAGCGATTTCTTTCATTAATCCGGCAAAGATCAAACAGTTAAGATATAAAAATAGGTTGCAATCGAGGGTCGAAAAACTAGGAAATATCGTGTACAAAATTAGGTAAATACCATAAAATGTGAGATATATCAGTAAATACAGGAAAAGTTAATAAAAGTTGGTAAATACGGGAAATACGGATTAAATATCAGTAAATACAAAGGAAGAAGATTAGAATAAGGGATGATAAAAACGTAGAATAGAATCATTTGAGATGTGGTGACATGATGAGGATTGGGTCGGCAGATAGGGTGAGAATGAAGCCGTGCTAGAATTGGTAGCGGAGAATAAAAGCATTTGTAAATTATTACAGCGCAGGAGAGATAGGTCATATTCTTAGACGTGGAGGTATTATGCAGTTAGTTATAGAAGGTAAAGTAAGGTGAAAAGAATGGTGTAGGTATGCCTAGATTGGAGTTTGTAAGTCAGATAATGTAGGAGCGAATGAATAGCTATAGGGAAATGAAGGAATTAGCTCAGGAGTGATCGGTAGATGGCGTTGCTGTTTCTAACAAATCCCATGGTTAGATGACAGGATAACTAATTGCAAGTACCCATTATTTTCGTTTTCATTATATAAACAGTTATGTACGACTATAATTGTTGAATTAAATATAATATATAATTCAACAATCATGACTTTAATGTAGTTATCCATTAAATATCGTACATGAATAACTGGAACCTGAGTTATTCATATTTATATCTCGTGGACTTTGATTTCTGCATACTACAATCAATTATAATGAATAAAGATTAAATCATTAGTTTCATTTTAGCTGGTAAATATGCATATACAGTAGAAAAGTCAGTGCACGTTGATGATGCACGTTACAATTTATTTTTAAATCTAAAAAAGATTTTCTAATTTTGGAATCAAATACGAAACACGCGTAAATGTATTACTGCCAATTTTAAAAGCGGTCGATTTTAACCGATTACGAAAATTAGAAAAATAAGCGAAAAATCACTTGATTTTTTTTTATATAGCTAAAATATAACTTTGCCGCGTCCTTAATTTTTTATATTTTCTGCCGCATGATTCTTTTGTTGACAATGTAAATAGGGGTTGTGTTTTTGATAAATTCGTCCGCGTAGTTTTTATTTTTATGTGTATTCTAACCCATTTTTATGGTTCAATAATTTATACATCATATTACATATTATGTCATAGATTGAAACTCTTCTGCCATGTTGAATTTTCGTTTAATTGTACGACTATCACGGTTAGTGACAAAGGTATTTTATTTAGTCGTCATCTTGTGTTACTGTAGATGGGAGTATAGCCTTCGAAATGCGCATCTACCTATTAAATTACTCAAAGCATTTACTTTGAGTTACTGTATTCTATACAATTGTTCATTTTTAGAATATTTTTATATTACATTCCTTAATATTTTATATGAAAAACAATCGCAGATTAACGCCCACGTTTTGTCTAATATAGTGTTTGCTATATATATATATATATATATATATATATATATATATAACATATCCGAGTTTGTATTTATTAACTAAAACTTGAAAAAAAAACTGCCGCAACTTAAGTCGTTTGTGACATTAAAATTTAGAAAAAGAAAAGATTAATTAAAGAATATCTTAGCATCACTGTGTGGTTGATTTTAATGAAGATTTCACCAACCCATTCTAGAACTTAACGCTTTGCTTCATCATTTTTTACTAGAGAAGGTACTATAACATTTTTAACGCCCTTGTATTGTACTTGTAAATAATTTTAATAGCAGTGCTGCAACGCAACAATGAAATGAAAAAAAATGAACTAGAAAAAATGCGATAATAATTTAAAACAGAATTTAAATCGGAAATGTTTTAAATCGGAAATCGGCTGAAGATGACATGGACTTCAGATTTCAGTCTCATAAAATCCATGTTAGGGAAATTATTAAAATCAAAAATTTGATGGCTGCATAAAAAATAAATGATATAATTAGATATAGAAACGAAGTGAAAATAAATATGCCAATAAATATGCTTTTAAATAATATTTACTTCAATTTTGAATGTGCTTATTAGTGTTTGCTCAAGTAATTTATTTTGTTATTATTATGAACAAATTGTAACGTTATGCAACAGCATTATAATTATTTGAATACCCACAGTGGTCTATTTCCAGTCCGCTCAAAAAATAAATATTTGTTACGTGAGATTACAACCAGACACAATTTTATGTAGGAATACAAAATTAAAAGTATTTAATTTGATAGTCTAAACTAAATATCTTAGATATTCACTTATTAGTTCGTCAAACTTTTCTGAAAACGAGCTATTGAAAAAATATCTTTCCGCTTTTCAGGAATTTCAATTTTTACAATTTCCTTTTTCTAAAGAAACTATTTATATTGATTCATTTTGTAAATAGTTTTTACCCTCTCAATGTAATATTAAATGATAAACAAGTCAGAGATACTCTGATTTGTTTATATTTAATTAATACTAAAAGTGACTTAATACATAATTAATAAAATTACTAACCTCCTGCAGAAATCGATATTATATAATTATAACACCATAAACATATATAATATATAAAATGCATTATAATACAAATTATTATTTATATTTATGTTTAGACAAGCTACACTGCAGATTCATATTTTAAATAAATAGGAAAACGTTGAATATAGCAGGCATAATTAAATCAGTGAACCAGTGGCGTAACTCACAATAATATGCAATATTACTAGTGTCTAATAAAGTAATATTTTAAAAGAAAATTGGTTCAGAAAATATTAATATTTAGGAAAATATGACTTAGTAGAAGCGTCATATGTACAAAAAGCTTGTATAAAGCTCGACAAATAATCTTAAAGTGAATTATGTGCAATTCTTCTTAAATTCTTTTATCCTACGTAATAACGTAAATAATATTATTTCATTTCATGGTTTTCCTATGTAGTTTGCATGAAATATATTTTTCAGCAATCATTTTTGAAGAAGTATGACGTACCATATTAGTAAATATACATGAAAAGCCTTTGTATCTTTGTTGTAACATGCACGACTTTACTGCATATTACAAAAGAAAATTTTCCGTGCCGACAGAAGAAAATATTAAATGAAACGACGGGTCAAGTTAAATATTGAATATTAACCATAGCATTAAGAAAATTAATAGTTCCTCTTTTTTAAAGCTTTGTGCATTTTTTTGCTCAATATTAAAACTTAGTTAATTTAAAAGTTCAATATTATAGATAATTTTTTTAGCACCATTGATTAGATTATCACAGGAGCGAGTGAGGTCAGTTGATTACGGAATAGCATGAGAACGGATTCAACTTTATGTAAATTTATTAGGAAAATATTAAAATCAACTTTACACATATACAGAGGTATTTTTATAAAGTTTTGAAATTTCTTTATTTTCAGTTTTTCTCATTTTCGTGACACTTCTGAATTTACTTTATCACATATATTAGTATGTATAATGTATTGTTAGTTGATATAGAAAATAATTAAAATTATACTAAAAAATCAACAGTAGGTTTTTGTAATAACTAATTTAGATATCACCATTTATATTTCTAATCTAGATGAAAAATTGCCGAAATTTCTTAATGAGTGTCTTCTTTAATTTCTTTGAGTGAACCTCGTCTATTTGATTCATATATATCTGTTTAAAAATTAACACTGCGGTGTTAAATAATAGTATAGAATATCACACAAATACCGTAACTTAAAGCATTAAGTAGCTAGATGCGCATTTCGAAGGCTATACCCCCATCCTCAGTAGCACAATATAAAAACAAAATAAAATACCTCTGTCACGAATCGTGATTGATATACTATTAAATAAATAAGTCAATATGACAGAAGTATTTAAAAAATGGCATATAATATGACCTATAAATCTGAATCTAAACATGAAATCTAAAGATGAAATTGGGCCTGAATCTAAATTCATTAAATTTGATTTAGATTTATGCATGTATATACTTTCATAAGCATTTAACACGGAATAATTCAAAACACTTTTAAGTAATTTAATTTAAGTGAACTAATTTGAATAGGATGACCTGAGTTAGTCAAAAATATGCTCGGCTACAACACTTTTATCTTTTCTATTTGATCTGAAATGCTCCTTAAATCTAGTTTCAATTGGTCTACGTGTTTGTCTTCTATATATACTTTAGGACAACTAGAATAAGATATTTCATAAATACCAGATTTTTTATAGAAATCAATCAAATCTTTGGGATTTCCTAGAAATCGCCCTCGAAATGCGCATATAGCTAATTAATGCTTTAAGTTACGGTATTTGGGTGATATTTTATACTATGATATATATCTTCATTCAAAAAATGCTAATCTAAAAGATCATTGCCAACAAAATGACGAACTTGTCTAATTTGAATTAACGAATAAATATCGCAAAATTGATAATATCATCAACTGCGTACGCCATTGGACAAATATGTGTTTTGCTTGGGAGTCTTTGTAAGGTCACTCGTTAGTCTAACCACGGTCGTACCATTAGCGAAGCATATCAAAAATCCGCGGAATGCCCAGAAAAAATCAGTGTATGCGCTCAGATTGTGTTTGTAAGCATTGGCACTGTTCCAAATCATCACAAAAATAGGTGTACCTTCGTTCAGAGTAGTAAAACACGGGAATCTTTCCACGGTAAGTATTTTTTACAAGAATAATCAATAAGAAATTATAGTGATCATGACCTAGTCCTATTTAACATATTGCCCGATGGTGATATGTTGATCATATAAAAATAGTACTTATATATTTTATCGGTGAATTTTAAGAGATGATTATTTACTACAGGCGATTATTTAATTATTCTATTATAATATTAATAATATCATAAATCTTCACAAAGAAATTTATATAGTTTCTAATAAGAGCGCAGTATGAATCTTAAAATCCAATTAATGATAATGGTTAAATTGTAATATAGATAAAATTCTATACTATCCTGCTTCGAAAGTTGCATGTATTACATAGCGCAAATGTTTGTAAAAAAAATTTTTAAACAATAATGTTAGTAAAATATGCCGAAGCGCGCGAACGCCAACTCTATAAATAGATACTGACAATAGATCACATAAATCAATTTTATAATAATTTAATTCACCGATTAATTGGCAAAATGAGACAAGCTTGTTATAATGTTTGTTGAAATTATATATTCTGCAATAAAAAAATCAGATATATGGCATATAATATATTTATATACAGAATAATGTAATTACTAATTTTAATACTGGGTAAATATTTATATATTCTTACGCCAAATTAAATATTACACCCAAAGAAAATTACTGTTACATAAACTTTCGATTTTGAAATATGTATATCGATATATTATTTAAAGGGTTATACAAATAAAGGCCATTTAATTGAACTACAATTAATTATTGGCAAAATTAATTACAATGGCCGTAAATAATTGTAATAGTATCAACCAAATACCGTAACTAACATAATCCAAATTCGAGATACTCATTTCGAAGGAAAAATTATCTCTATCACTTATGAATAAAATTCTACTGCAATCGCGGAATTTTCTTGTTGTGCTATTGTTAGTTAAAGAGTCCGCAATTCTAAAGATTGGTTGGAAACAGCACGCCATGCCGATCTATCCTGAGCTAATCCCTTCATCTCCCTATAGCTATTCATCTCAACGTCTTCAACTATCTGACTCACATACTCCAATTTAGGCCTACCTACCCCTCTCTTTCCCTCCACTCTACCTTCTATGATCAATTGCATAATCCCCCTATGCCTAAGGATATGCCCTACTAATCTGTCTCTCCTACGCTGTAACACTCTCCAAATACTGCTCTTCTCCCCTACTAACTCTAGTACAGCTTCATTTGTTACTTTATCTTCCCAACCAATCCTCATCATCCTCCTATAACACCACATTTCGAATGCTTGTAATCTACGCTTCTCTTCCTTTCCTATAGTCCACGTCTCACACCCGTACAGTGCTACACTCCAGACATATACCTTCAGTAATCTTTTTCTAATACCCAAGTCAATATTTGATCTTAAAATCTGTTCCTTTTCTACGAATGCCTTCCTACCCTGTGCTATCCTACACTTTATATCTACCTTGCTTCGATTATCTTTTGTGATTCTACTGCCTAAATAACAAAAATCTGACACTTCTTCGATTCTATTATCTCCTATTGTGATCCTCATTTTTCTACTGTATTCCTTTTTGTCACACCTCATCACTTTATTTATATAATATTATTTATTATATTATATTATTTATACTATATTTATTTTCATGTTAAAATCCCTAGTCAATACTGCCTGCATACCATTCAATACCCTTTCTAAATTCTTTTCGCTTTCTTCCAATATAGCTATATCGTCGGCGAATCTCAACATATATATTTTCTCTCCCTGTACATTCACACCTACACTATACTCTCCTTTTACTTTGTTTATTGCATCTTCTATATATAGATTAACTAATAACGGTGAAATTGTACATCCCTGCCGAACTCCCTTCCCTATTTTTGCTACCTCTTCTTCCCCCTCAATTCGAACTAAGGCAGTTTGGTGTTTATATAAATTAAAAATTATTCTCCTATCCTTATAATCTATACCCGTTTCTTTTAAAATTCTAAACATTATGTCCCAATCTACATTATCAAATGCCTTTTCTAAATCTACAAAAGCTATGCAAGTTACCTTTCCTACCCTCTTTCTTTTTTCTACTACCGTTCTTAGTGCTAGAATCGCCTCCCTCGTCCCTCTGTTTTTCCTAAAACCAAACTGATCTTCTCCTAGCCTTTCCTCTACTTTATTTTCTAATCTCCTATAAATAATCTTTAACAATATCTTCGATGCATGTGATAGTAGACTAATGGTCCTATAGTTCTCACACAAATTAGCTCCTATTTTCTTCGGCATTGTTACTATTCTACTACGCTGAAAATCCTGTGGTACTTCTCCCTTCTCATATATTTTACAAACTAACCTGTATAATCGCTCCTGCATTTTTTCCCCTGCGTGTTTTATTAATTCGGCTGGTATCATATCAATCCCCGCTGCTTTGTTATTCCGTAAATCACTTAATGCTCTATGAAACTCTGACCTAAGTATGCTAGGACCTAAGTCATCCTCATCTATCTGTTCCACACTTTCTAGCTCCTCCATGTCCTGCCTACCTTTATATAAATCTTCAAGATACTCCTTCCATCTTCTAGCTTTTTCCTTATTTTCTGTGAGTTCTTTACCCTGCTTATCACATATAATGTTACCCTTTGGTTTTACTTTAGAAAAATGTGACTTCATTTTCTTAATAAAATGTGCTATTGAAGGGGTATTAATCTGCGAAATGCGCATTTGCAATCTTAAATATGAAATACAAATAATACATTCTTAATTGTCATAAAATAAACGTTTTATTGATTTTATGAGCTGCATTCCCTGTTTGAAGTCGAAATTACGTTCCTTCGTCTTCATGCGAAATTTTTATAAATTTTTATTTCTACGCATAAATCATATATTCTAGAGTACATAGCGCATAAATTTATTACTTTTCCAAAAGTAATTTTCTAAACAATTCCTAATTATCTGAAACAATCTATTGTCTAATTGGTAAAGTCTTCCTTGGCTCAGACTAAATAAAGAAGCAACAAATAGTAAAACAGTTGTTTCATAACACTATACTGGGTCGGTGATTTTAAATCTGGAATGCGCAAAATGTTTCCAGACGAGTACGCGAATAAGAAGAAAATTGCCAACGATTGCCAAAATAACAATTTTCTAGCCAAAATTGATAATAATATAAGCATATGACTTGTATGTCTCTTAATGTACTATAATAATGAAAATGCGAACAATATAAGAGAATGAATTATAGGAGTATACTATATAATAATAATGGAAAATATTAATTAATACTGGTAAATTGAATATAATTTAGTTTTCGGCTAAAGCTTTCAGACATTTTGGTATAATAAAAGCTAATAATGAAATATAACAATTTTTTTATATCCTCTGTTATAACTTTTATTATTTACTGTTAGTTTAATATAATTACCCGACAATTATCAAAAAGTTAATACTTCCGCCTGGTCTGCCAAATTCTTTTATATTCCTATAGAAATACGAGAACAGAAATTGGTTGAGATCTGCTTCAAAAAAATATGTATTGCATATCTTTTTTGATCAAGTTGATTCATTTTGATATTTTTAAGAATTACAATTTCTTGAATTCGATACTTCAACGCTTCAACAAACTCTCGCTTCAATATTAATAATTTTTAAACCATTGTAAATGGCGAAACCATCGGAAAGATCTTATGTTGTATTAAAAAAAAACAGCGCATATGAATCTTCTTGCCGACAAGTTAAACATAATTATTTTTTAAATTATAATTCTGGTAACTGGTGGGCATGAGCAGGGCTTATGTATATTTGAGGGGTCGTGTGAAAATTTGATTTTAATCCAATATCGCCCATATATTCTTCCGATAGGTCTATAGTGATAAGTTTAACAATAGTAATAAATATATTAATAAATGTCTGTATTAAATCGTGTTAATTCAACAAAATACAGATATTCAAAAGAGAAATGGTGGCCCCTCAGAATCAATAATTAAAGAAATAATAATAGAAGGATATCTAACTAAACTATATATAGCGCCTAAATTTAAATTAAGATTAAGCCCGCAATGAAGAGCATACATGTATGAAGATGTATGGCAAATATACTTTTGATAGTTACAGCAATTGTCTAACATCTAGAAGGAGACATTACCTATTTAAGAGTTCTAAACGTAATCTGTAATATATAGGCCATAAAAATGTATGGCCTATATATAATATATTGCACACAATATCCAAACCAACATTTTCTTTTAAATCATTTTCGTGATGCACAATTCTTTTGTATTTTGGATTCATTTGTTTTTATGTTCGATTATTTTAAATGATAATTTTGGGCATTCTACCAAACAAAATACTATCTTACAAATACCATAAAATCTGATTTAAATAAATCAATTTGAGTGATTTAAATATGAAATATAATAATATCGTTTTCTTAATCAATTCGGAAATATCTTATTATAAAAAAATAAATTTTGATTAAAAAGAATATTTTATTTGTCAATTATACCTTTTCAAGCATATCCTTTTTATGGGGTGCCAGGAAGAGCAAGGATGCGCCTTATATCTTATTATTTGGCTTATTATTTGGCTGTACTTCCTTAATCTAGCATATGCCAATAAATGGATTTCTTATTATTTATTTATTTATTTTTACAAATAAAGCGGCAATAGATGGTCTCTTCAAAAGAATATTACATGTCATAAAATTTAGCAATGGTTCTAAAGTTAAATAATACAATTTGTGTGCATCGGTTTCTAACAAATTTGAACAGTAGAATGCTTTGGTATGAATAGTGATATAACATTGTCTTCAAGTTGGGTTTAGTTAGTTAGTTAAAGAGTCCGCAATCCTAAAGATTGGTTGGAAACAGCACGCCATGCCGATCTATCCTGAGCTAATCCCTTCATCTCCCTATAGCTATTCATCTCAACGTCTTCAACTATCTGACTCACATACTCCAATCTAGGCCTACCTACCCCTCTCTTTCCCTCCACTCTACCTTCTATGATCAATTGCATAATCCCCCCATGCCTAAGAATATGCCCTACTAATCTGTCTCTCCTACGCTGTAACACTCTCCAGATACTTCTCTTCTCCCCTACTAACTCTAGTACAGCTTCATTTGTTACTTTATCTTCCCAACCAATCCTCATCATCCTCCTATAACACCACATTTCAAGTGCTTCTAATCTACGCTTCTCTTCCTTTCCTATAGTCCACGCCTCACACCCGTACAGTGCTACACTCCAAACATATACCTTCAGTAATCTTTTTCTAATACCCAAGTCAATATTTGATCTTAAAATCTGTTCTTTTTCTACGAATGCCTTCCTACCCTGTGCTATCCTACACTTTATATCTACCTTGCTTCGATTATCTTTTGTGATTCTACTGCCTAAATAACAAAAATCTGACACTTCTTCGATTCTATTATCTCCTATTGTGATCCTCATTTTTCTACTGCATTCCTTTTTGTCACACCTCATCACTTTAGTTTTACCTATATTTATTTTCATGTTAAAATCCCTAGTCAATACTGCCTGCATACCATTCAATACCCTTTCTAAATTCTTTTCGCTTTCTTCCAATATAGCTATATCGTCGGCGAATCTCAGCATATATATTTTCTCTCCCTGTACATTCACACCTACACTATACTCTTCTTTTACTTTGTTTATTGCATCTTCTATATATAGATTAAATAATAACGGTGAAAGTGTACATCCCTGCCGAACTCCATTCCCTATTTTTGCTACCTCTTCTTCCCCCTCAATTCTAACTAAGGCAGTTTGGTGTTTATATAAATTAAAAATTATTCTCCTATCCTTATAATCTATACCCGTTTCTTTTAAAATTCTAAACATTATGTCCCAATCTACATTATCAAATGCCTTTTCTAAATCTACAAAAGCTATGCAAGTTACCTTTCCTACCCTCTTTCTTTTTTCTACTACCGTTCTTATTGCTAGAATCGCTTAATTCTATAAATCTTAGTTGGATTTATAGAATGTAATTTTTGTTTCACTGATATGATATACATAAGGCAAGCTATACACAATATTTTACTTCTTTGGCCGATCATCAAGAATTGTTAAGATTCTTCTATTGTTTGTTTTTAAAAATGCAGTTTTGCTATACTATTCGGTAATTCTAATATTATGGTTCTAAAATTAAATATATCCTTTCCCTCTTTCACATTGCGCTATATATTTAGTCGATTTGTGATGGCTTCCTTAGAAATTGAATGTTTATTCACTAAAATGAGTTACTTTTCGAATTTGGATAAAATCCTAGGATTTATCGTGTTATTACTTGTTCTTTATCA
Organism: Leptodirus hochenwartii; assembly: GCA_947310635.1. Lineage (NCBI taxonomy): Eukaryota > Metazoa > Arthropoda > Insecta > Coleoptera > Leiodidae > Leptodirus > Leptodirus hochenwartii. Next base: position 11,491,867 of record OX371177.1, on the reverse strand, counting down.
TATGGTCAGACATAATATTAAATTGATTAATTAAAATTCACCTAAATCCACCTCTGCACCATGACTACACGCCTATTGCTGCCATATAATCATATCAAGGCTGGCTGGAATAGTCCAGCAATCGCTGGAGCGTTGTAGAGTTCACGAATGTGTGGTGGCACGCGACACAGTGCCGGAGTCGTCATCCGACTTCCGGTGAAATGAATCACACAGCGTGCGGATCACCCGCGAGGGCGATTCTGTGTCCTAATGTCGGTGCCTGATATCGTATCGATGCCGTCAAGTCGCTGAATGTGTGCGGTTTGTGTAATAAACACATTAACCGAATTGTTCGCGAATGCGTCAATGCACAACATTGCAACAGATGTTATCGCAAGAAAAATCATTATATATTTTGGAATGTTGGTATTCGTAATACGGTAATTATAAGTAAGTAATTTTTAATCGGATTAGTCAAGTTTATATGCATATATAAGCTAGCCTCTTACAGAACTTTTTCAATTGCAATTTTTTTTTTCTTCTATTTTTTTCTGTTCGTTTTAAACAAAATAGGTGCCACATCTAATTTTGGCAATTTATTAAGGAGAATTACGAGGATTTATATAGATTTATATAGAAGTAAGGTAAATAAAAAGTGCAGGTTAATCCCTGGATAATAAAGCGTTCGTACAACATCAGCAAGCTTTAACATTTAATATTGATTTAGGTATTAGAAAAAAATTACTAAAATCTTATATGTGGAATGTATATTCGCATCTATGTGAGGTGTGGACAATCGTTTTTGAAATGAGTGATGCCAATTAAGTGAGTCAATAAATTGGAGAATGTAAATGAATGAAAACGAATATTTTTTTGGTTGCAGAAAATTTCTTCACTAAAGTTAGTTGAAAAAAAAAGAGAAGCATCTGGAAGGTGTCGCAGCGTGGAAGTTGATTATTTTCTGCAAAGGTATTATGGAGGTAGTTATAGAAGGTAGGGAGAGAAAGGGTTTTTTAGTTAAGATAAGCATTTATAATAACAGAAAACAGATTTCAACTAATTATTTCTGTATATTTAATAGACTAACAAGTAGCGATGTGTAGTTCACTCGCGAACCGTTCACTCTGAACGGTTCAATCAAATCACGGCCGTACTGTGACGATGTTTTGCAACGACCTATAGATCACTATGACCTAGTTCACGAACTAGGTCATAGGTGTACGTATTAATGTACTTGTACTAGGTCCTGAACCCGTCGTGTACTAAACCGTTCATGAATCACAGCAACTCGTAAACGATGCAGTATAGTATACATTACATATACAGTACTAACATTTATTTAGTGATAAAGTGTGTTGGTGAACGGAACGAAATAGAAAACTCGATGCAATATTTATATGTTTGTATCAGATTTCATTTGTAATAATATAATTAATATATTCGCAAGATTAAATATGTTCTTAAATATATCATGCCATAGCAAATTTTTGCAATAATGCAAGCCCTCGGATTCTGGGGCGGGCAAGAAATCGATTTCGTCGAGAGTTCTACGAGTTGGAGCATGGAATGTACGCAGTATGAATAGGATAGGAAAGTTAGAGAATTAGAAATTAGAAATGGAGAGACTTAACTGGATATTGTAGGGATTAGTGAAGTTAGGGGGAAAGATCAAGTAGATACGTGGTCAGGAGAATATAGATTAATAACCACATCAGATAATGGGCATACCGGTGTAAGTTTTATAATGAATAGAATGTTGGGATGTAGAGTAAAGAGTTATTGCCAAGTTAGTGATAGAATTATAACTATTAGATTAGACACGAAGCCAACGGACACAGTTATAGTGCAAGTATATATTCCAACTTCAAGTCACGATGATGAGGAGGTAGAATCCATTTATGAGGAGATTGAATCTAGGTTAGCAAACGTTAAAGGACAGGATAATCTAATTGTAATCGGAGATTGGAATGCCGTAGTAGGTAAGGGAAAGGAAGTTTCAATAGTACGAGAATATGGAATAGGAACACGTAATGATAGAGGGGATAGATTGGTAGAGTTTTGTATTAGGAATAAGCTAGTGGTAGCAAACACGCTTTTTCAGAATCACAAGCGCAGGATATATACGTGGAAAATGCCAGGAGATATAGGGAGGTATCAGATAGATTACATACTGGTTAAAGAGAGGTTTAGGAACCAGAATAAGAATTGTAAGAGTTACCCTGGAGCAGATATTGATAGTGACCATAATTTAGTAGTCCTGGACTCAGAGGTCAAATTCAAGAAATTACAGAAGTCTAAACAGGTCAGAGTAGATGTCGATAGGTTAAAATTAGCTGATGTATGTGAAAAGTACAAGCAGAAAGTAGAAATCATGGCTAATGGAACATCTAGGAACGACATAGATTGCGAATGGAGGGAAATCAGAAATGGGTTAACTACAGCAGCAAATGAAGTATTAGGCACAAAGAAAAGGGCAGGTAGGAGGGAATGGATCACGGAAGAAATAGTTGAAATGATAGAAGCAAGAAGGAAAATTAAAATTGGAAACACAGAAGCGGGACAGAAAAAATATAAGGAACTAAGGAACTTAATTAATAGGAAATGCAAGCTAGCGAAAGAAGAGTGGATAAAAGGAAATTGTGAGGATATTGAGGAGGATATGAGAAGAGGTAAAGTAGATTTGGGCTACAGGAAAATTAAGTCACATTTTTCTAAAGTAAAACCAAAGGGTAACATTATATGTGATAAGCAGGGTAAGGAACTCACAGAAAATAAGGAAAAAGCTAGAAGATGGAAGGAGTATCTTGAAGATTTATATAAAGGTAGGCAGGACATGGAGGAGCTAGAAAGTGTGGAATAGATAGATGAGGATGACTTAGGTCCTAGCATACTTAGGTCAGAGTTTCATAGAGCATTAAATGATTTACGGAATAACAAAGCAGCGGGGATTGATGTGATACCAGCCGAATTAATAAAACACGCAGGGGAAAAAATGCAGGAGCGATTATACAGGTTAGTTTGTAAAATATATGAGAAGGGAGAAGTACCACAGGATTTTCAGCGTAGTAGAATAGTAACAATGCCGAAGAAAATAGGAGCTAATTTGTGTGAGAACTATAAGACCATTAGTCTACTATCACATGCATCGAAGATATTGTTAAAGATTATTTATAGGAGATTAGAAAATAAAGTAGAGGAAAGGCTAGGAGAAGATCAGTTTGGTTTTAGGAAAAACAGAGGGACGAGGGAGGCGATTCTAGCACTAAGAACGATAGTAGAAAAAAGAAAGAGGGTAGGAAAAGTAACTTGCATAGCTTTTGTAGATTTAGAAAAGGCATTTGATAATGTAGATTGGGACATAATGTTTAGAATTTTAAAAGAAACGGGTATAGATTATAAGGATAGGAGAATAATTTTTAATTTATATAAACACCAAACTGCCTTAGTTAGAATTCAGGGGGAAGAAGAGGTAGCAAAAATAGGGAAGGGAGTTCGGCAGGGATGTACACTTTCACCGTTATTATTTAATCTATATATAGAAGATGCAATAAACAAAGTAAAAGAAGAGTATAGTGTAGGTGTGAATGTACAGGGAGAGAAAATATATATGTTGAGATTCGCCGACGATATAGCTATATTGGAAGAAAGCGAAAAGAATTTAGAAAGGGTATTGAATGGTATGCAGGCAGTATTGACTAGGGATTTTAACATGAAAATAAATATAGTATAAATAATATAATATAATAAATAATATAATATAAATAAAGTGATGAGGTGTGACAAAAAGGAATACAGTAGAAAAATGAGGATCACAATAGGAGATAATAGAATCGAAGAAGTGTCAGATTTTTGTTATTTAGGCAGTAGAATCACAAAAGATAATCGAAGCAAGGTAGATATAAAGTGTAGGATAGCACAGGGTAGGAAGGCATTCGTAGAAAAGGAACAGATTTTAAGATCAAATATTGACTTGGGTATTAGAAAAAGATTACTGAAGGTATATGTTTGGAGTGTAGCACTGTACGGGTGTGAGGCGTGGACTATAGGAAAGGAAGATAAGCGTAGATTACAAGCATTCGAAATGTGGTGTTATAGGAGGATGATGAGGATTGGTTGGGAAGATAAAGTAACAAATGAAGCTGTACTAGAGTTAGTAGGGGAGAAGAGAAGTATTTGGAGAGTGTTACAGCGTAGGAGAGACAGATTAGTAGGGCATATTCTTAGGCATGGGGGGATTATGCAATTGATCATAGAAGGTAGCGTGGAGGGAAAGAGAGGGGTAGGTATGCCTAGATTGGAGTATGTGAGTCAGATAGTTGAAGACGTTGAGATGAATAGCTATAGGGAGATGAAGGGATTAGCTCAGGATAGATCGGCATGGCGTGCTGTTTCCAACCAATCTTTAGGATTGCGGACTCTTTAACTAATGCAAAAATAAACATCTAAATCTTATAGTTCTTCTATTTCATACTGAGTGCAATGCAATCACTTAATATCAAATCAAAGCTTTGAAGTTTGAACAGAGAAGATTCGGAATAGAACGCCAAAAATTATAACGCCAAACAAAACGATTCTATCTAGTTCATTTTGTTATAGTTTGTACATTTAATTTTCAAGTGTTAGTAAAGTAGTAAACATTTTCATCAGTAACTACAAATAAGTATTTTAGAACTTCATATAAATAATCGTGAGTACCTAGAGAAGATTATGTTTCCTTATATATATGTTTTGTATAAATTATAAATATTGTTGTCTTTTCTTCCTCATTCCTAATTCAAATAAGTATTGTAATATTTCAATTTATTTATTTTTTCCATTTAATATTTTTATATTGAGAAAAAAGAGATTATTTGCAGTATGTGGATGTATTTCATATAGGTCGTGAATTAGTTCATTTTTTAAAGATGTAATAGTTCACGACCTATAGTTCGTGAACGGCACATTGAAATGAACTACGAACTACGAATTAGGTTTTCAAAGTGACCTACAGTTTGCCATCGCTACTGACAAGGCAAAATACCGTTATATTTTTATATTTTTAAAAACAAAATAAACTAGATAATAGAATCAATACTTTATTTTTTATATAAAAATTATTACCATCCGGAAAGTCATTAAATATGCGCAATAAGAGATTTAGGGTAATAATTATAATAATTCTTAATATTCATTTATAGATAGATTTATGTATATATAATTTTATTTATCTATATAAACGTATTGCGGCTTTATATTCAGGATCCAGTTTTATGATGTACATCGAGGATCATATACAGGATAGTCCACCTAAGACGACGCGGATTTTGGAAATTATGCGATATTTAAGAAAACATAAAGTATATCACTAATAGAGTTCCAAAATCTAATAAATATAGAGATTTGAAAATTTGCATTAATATAAAATATTGTCACCTAAAAGATAAAAACATAAAGATAAAGATAAAAATCATTATTTCCATGCTTACTACAAAAGTTTACCATTTACCCGTATAAAAAAAATTCTGCGGAGCGGCTCGACAGATTTCAATGATGTTGGTGTTATATTAAAACGATTATGTCTATTTTTGCTCATTTTGTTCAAAATGTAAGTGTATTTGCTAAATTGGTCCGAAATTGAAAATTAAGAATTACTATTTTCGTCTACATTCATATAGACTTGTATATCTAGTCAAAGGCTTAGCGGCCATTTACAATCGAGTCAAAGAAATAGTCAATAATTATGGCCCAAAGTGTCTGACTTAAAATTATTCTAGGCGAGACCTGGCGATCCTATATACATCTATATAATTTATTTTTACATACATTTCTTATATTTTAATTTTCTTAAATATTTTATTTTGATTTTTGTCAAATATTTTATAGCAAATTATGTTGGATTTATGAATTACAAAATAAATACACAATAGCGTCCTCAAACAATCGGTCAATAATTGTATTTTCTTTTTTCAGTTTTTAAACTATACATTTATGTCTGATTTGCCATATTCTTGGCAGTAGGTGTACTAGTGTATAGATAAAATTCGGATAATAAAAACGCGTTTCTTGATAACGAATACTCCACTAGAGCGAGAACTTTCTCAGAAAACGGCGAAAGTCTCGCTTCAACCAACGCAATCAACTTTTTCGAGTTTATATTCTTCGCTTCAACTTATCGTTCAGGGTGCCCTTGAAACTGCCCATATAAAATAGCATGTGCAAAGATGGGATTGCATTCACGTAACCATGTAGTTAGACTTGAATTCCTCGCCGCGTTCGTCGAGAATAAATAGTGTGTAATCTGTGTGTGTGTTTATCGTCGTTGTCGTACACACATCTAATATTAAAATATGTAGATGGCGATACCAACACGATCAACAACTGTAAATTAATACGCGATGTTAATTGCGTGTTCAATTTCAAAGTCAGCATTTAGAAACATTTTTATCCGTTTACTGTCCGTGCTAAGATTATAAATGTTTATTAAACGTGAAAAAAATGATTGAATGGGACATTTTCTGATGGGAAATGATTATTTTGATGAAAATCGACAGGTATATACCTCTCTTCTTTTTCGATAATTTTTCGATAATTTTGTTGAAAATCGACAGGAATATACCTTTGCTTTTTTTCGATAATTTTTCGATAATTTTGATGAAAAACGACAAAAGAATTAAAATTTTCGACAGGTATATACCTCTATACTTTTTCGATAATTTTGATAAAAATCGACTTTTTTGTAAATAATTAAAAAATTTCGATAGGTATATATATATACCTTCTTTGTAAATAATTAAAATAAATAATAAAAGTGTAATAGCATTGTATACAAGTAATTGAATAAGTACATTGGTAGGAAAAATATTTAAAAAATAAATAGAAAGAAAGTATATAACGAACTTTAATAAATTTTACTCAATTCCCAATATAAAAGTGCGAATATAAAGAGATATAAGGCGAAATTCTTTTGTAAAAATATTGATATTGTAAATTATGTTATATCCGCTATATGCAATCACTGATTATATATTCCTCAACTATAAGGATTAGTTGGAAACTGCATGAACTTACAATGGAATGCTTTTGAAGAACTTTGAAAACTAAAGTACACTTGAAATTATATTGATTTACGTTCATTCTAAATTTATAAACAATTACGCGTTTCTAAAGAATTTTTTTAATTTTCGATATAAAATTGCGGAATTTTACACATTGTCCAGTGCGTTGATTCGAAGCAACGCGGTTTGGTAAGATTCAGTAGTCTAGTGCAAACGTAAAACCGGTTTTCACCGAAAATCGGTTTTCACCATAAAGCGGTTTTTACCGAATCGCGGTTTTCAACGGAAACCGATTTTCACCGAAAATTAGTGAAAACGGTTAGTTGGTGAACCTGTGAAAAATCGCTTGCACCGGTTTCTGGTTTGATTGGCAAATATTCCCAGCACTAATTATAATATGAATGATGATGTATCATATTTTATTATGCTTAAATTTAGTTTTACAACGATATAATACGTGCGTGAATTTTTTTTAAAATTAATTAATTTACGGAAAATATTAGCATAAGTAATTTCCAAGAGTAGCCATAGCAGCTAAAGGGATGGTTAAATACCATGAATCCATGAAAAATATAATTTACTATAAGTAAATGTACGTTACCCATATTTTATGTTTGATATATGCCGTTCCCATTTGACACTTTCAATTATAAATTAATAAAAAAAAAATTGAAATATAATATCCCTTATATAACTTTAAACTGCCTTTATGAATTCCATAACATCTTTGATTGTCTAGCCTGTATAAGTGCTCTATATTGCAGTCATATGCAAGAGGTAAATCTATCAGGAACCAACAACCGCAAATTAAAGTGTCAAAATTTAAAAATCCGTTCTTCTCGAATTTTATTCAGCTGGATCCTTTTTTATTTAAAAATACCATATCAGTCATGCTTATTATATTATTTGGAAGTAGATCTTCAAATTACGTAATCAGATTCAAAATTTTATTAGTTGCAAGGCTTATCAAAAAAATCATTGCTTATCAACAACAAATTTTCACGAAAGTTAATTACAATTAAAAGGAAACTGCACTAAGTGGGAATCTTCTCTATTTATAACTATACTTGAATGGAATAACTTTACTATTATATATTTAGCATGGTCATGTAGTATATATTAAGATAAATTAATGGATATTTATTCTAATTCACTATTATATTTGCGAGTCACGACCAAAAGTTTCTTCTAAGTTGTTTGTTTTAAAAAAATAGGTCTCTTTGGTAGAAGTAGGAAGTTCTAGAAATTCGAGTTTTTTTTAACTATCATTCAAATGATGCAATATTATTTTGACTTGTTCAACTCTATAATTTTCAACTTCATTCTATTATCTTAAAATTCATTTAAATCATTCAAATTTTCTGCCAATTTAGTGAACAAACTGAGTTATATAATGAAAAAATTAATACCAAATAACTAATATATCCATTCTATAGAAAATTTATCGTTGGTTGCATCAACTTATTTGCGTTCTTAACTGGTGAATCAGGCTATAGCGACTTCGTCATATTCTTTTCGCGTTTGTGTCCAAAGCTAGAGTTCGTAGAAAAACGAAGTTAGTATTAAGAAGAGTTTTCCAAGCTACAAGAGATTATTCATAATTTAAATGAAAGGAAAATAAATAAATGTTTATTGTTATATGTTATATTTGCAACTCTATTATTTGAGAAATTTGTTTTGTATGTTAGTTAAAGAGTCCGCAATCCTAAAGATTGGTTGGAAACAGCACGCCATGCCGATCTATCCTGAGCTAATCCCTTCATCTCCCTATAGCTATTCATCTCAACGTCTTCAACTATCTGACTCACATACTCCAATTTAGGCCTACCTACCCCTCTCTTTCCCTCCACTCTACCTTCTATGATCAATTGCATAATCCCCCCCATGCCTAAGGATATGCCCTACTAATCTGTCTCTCCTACGCTGTAACACTCTCCAAATACTTCTCTTCTCCCCTACTAACTCTAGTACATCTTCATTTGTTACTTTATCTTCCCAACCAATCCTCATCATCCTCCTATAACACCACATTTCGAATGCTTGTAATCTACGCTTCTCTTCCTTTCCTATAGTCCACGCCTCACACCCGTACAGTGCTACACTCCAAACATATACCTTCAGTAATCTTTTTCTAATACCCAAGTCAATATTTGATCTTAAAATCTGTTCCTTTTCTACGAATGCCTTCCTACCCTGTGCTATCCTACACTTTATATCTACCTTGCTTCGATTATCTTTTGTGATTCTACTGCCTAAATAACAAAAATCTGACACTTCTTCGATTCTATTATCTCCTATTGAGATCCTCATTTTTCTACTGCATTCCTTTTTGTCGCACCTCATCACTTTAGTTTTACCTATATTTATTTTCATGTTAAAATCCCTAGTCAATACTGCCTGCATACCATTCAACACCCTTTCTAAATTCTTTTCGCTTTCTTCCAATATAGCTATATCGTCGGCGAATCTCAGCATATATATTTTCTCTCCCTGTACATTCACACCTACACTATACTCTTCTTTTACTTTGTTTATTGCATCTTCTATATATAGATTAAATAATAACGGTGAGAGTGTACATCCCTGCCGAACTCCCTTCCCTATTTTTGCTACCTCTTCTTCCCCCTCAATTCTAACTAAGGCAGTTTGGTGTTTATATAAATTAAAAATTATTCTCCTATCCTTATAATCTATACCCGTTTCTTTTAAAATTCTAAACATTATGTCCCAATCTACATTATCAAATGCCTTTTCTAAGTCTACAAAAGCTATGCAAGTTACCTTTCCTACCCTCTTTCTTTTTTCTACTACCGTTCTTAGTGCTAGAATCGCCTCTCTCGTCCCTCTGTTTTTCCTAAAACCAAACTGATCTTCTTCTAGCCTTTCCTCTACTTTATTTTCTAATCTCCTATAAATAATCTTTAACAATATCTTCAATGCATGTGATAGTATGTATAATCAAAATATTCTTTTGATATTTGATATTTGATATTTTCTTCTATAATCGTATAAGGATTTAATCTTAATTCTTTAAATTAATCCAGGGATTTCCAATAGGGTAAACCTTCTAGCGATGTGTAGTTCACTCGCGAACCGTTCACTCTGAACGGTTCAATCAAATGATGGGCTACTGTGACGATGTTATGCAACGACCTATAGGTCACTATGATCTAGTTCGTGAACTATGAACTACATGGTGCACAGTGTACGTAATTGTGTACTTGTACTAGGTCCTGAACCCGTCGTGTACTAAACCGTTGATGAATCACAACGACTCGTAAACGATGCAGTATAGTATACATTACATATACAGTACTAACATTTATTTAGTGATAAAGTGTGTTGGTGAACGGAACGAAATAGGAAACTCGATGCAATATTGCAACAGCAGCATTGCCGAGCTGAGTCATAATTTATATGTTGGTATCAGATTTCATTTGTAATAATATAATTACTATATTCGTAAGATTAAATATGTTCTTAAATATGTCATGCCATAGCAAATTTTTGCAATAATGCAAAAATAAACATCTAAATCTTATAGTTTTTCTATTTCATACTGAGTGCAATGCAATCACTTAATATCAAATCAAAGCTTTGAAGTTTGAACAGAGAAGATTCGGAATAGAAAATATAAATTATAACGCCAAACAAAACGATTCTATCTAGTTCATTTTATTATAGTTTGTACATTTAATTTTCAAGTGTTAGTAAAGTAGTCAATATTTTCATCAGTAACTACCAATGAGTATTTTAGAACTTCATATAAATAATCATGAGTACCTAGAGAAGATTATATTTCCTTATATATATATATATATGTTTTGTATAAATTATAAACATTGTTGTCTTTTCTTCCTCATTCCTATTTCAAAATAAATATTGTAATATTTCAATTTATTTATTTTTTACCATTTAATATTTTTATATTGAGAAAAAAAGACATTATTTTCAGTATGTGCATGTGTTTCATATGGGTCGTGAACTAGTTCATTTTAAAAAGATGTTAGTAGTTCACGACCTATAGTTCGTGAACGGTACATTGAAATGAACTACGAACTACGAACTAGGTCTTCAAAGTGACCTACAGTTTGCCATCGCTAAAACCTTCACTGTCAATTGAATTAAAAAGGAGTCAATAGAGTCTATAAAAATCGATTTTGGGCCAATGAAAAAGTCAAATACTTATTGCAATATATATCATTCTCAAATAATTTCTTTTAATAATTTCATATTTTCTAAACTATTTAGTTAACCAACCAAAGGCAATTCTTAGATAGTCAATTTCATCGATTTGAAAATACATTTTTTTAACAATTCGCTTAATAAATTATGCAAAATTTTCTGAAGTATTAAAAGAGCACCCATAAAAAGAATATTTTATATAAAAAGTTAATACTAGAAATTTGTTGAAAACCCTTGGGTTAATCAATTGTAGAATATTTGCTATAATTTTGTTATTAAATGTGCAGAAAAAAAAACGTTTATCTAACTTATCTATTGCAGTTTTATACAAATCGATTGAGTTTAAAATTTGATAAAACATAGTAAAAAGGTTTTCTGGTGCAATAGACGTATTTAGTCCTTAGAAGCGGGAGAGGTCTATTCTTTTAAATCAATTTCATAAAAAAAAAAATAGATCTAAGCCTGAAAACGTGAATTCACTGCACTTTAATCCTTTCATTTTTCTTAACCTTTGATGTTACGATACTTTATATAGAAGTAGTCGTATTTTCCATTTTAGTTTTATTAAAAGTTCGCTAATTATTTATTTTATCGTAACGATATTTATAATTTAAAAATTAACATGCATTATTCGTTTGTAGGTAAACTTTCAATTATCCGTTTAGAAATTCTAGAAAAGCCATGATTCACAAATACTGTTGAAAATTTAAGGTTCATCAAAATTTTTTTTACACTGACGCCTATTAAATAAACGATGACCTAATTTGCTATTTGGCACAGGTTATCCAAACTTAATTACTGAGTTCATAATATTTTTAGTCGAAAGCAGAAACTAAAGATCACATCAAACTTCCTAGAAGATTTCATGATTCGAAGGCCCATTAACTAATTTTATTTAATTTTGGGTACGCAGCTTTGAAGAATATAAGGTTGCTATCCAATTCTTGTTGAAATAAATAAATATCCAAAATATAATATCAGATTTTTAATGGATTAATCATCAGCGCAGATATGCGTTGAGAAATTTATTTTTATCTCGCGTGGGTTCATTGATACTCGAATATTCCATTCATATCTCTCCATACGACTGGTCAGTTTCGAAAACAAGAAAATATAGACAACAATTCGCGGCTTTTACGATATCTATTAAGTGCCTATTTACGCGCATAAATTATATAATATATAGTTCCATTTATTTGCTATTTGGTTGCGTCAGTTGGCAATACCGTTTTCGGAAATGAATTCACGTCATTAGTAGTCAAATATACGGGGGTGTCTAACAGAATAGGACTTAAGATTTTCAATTAAATTAAAAAAAAAATTTATGTTGGCTTATATAAAAATTTGATTTACCCACAATGATATTTTTAATACGGCATTAAAGTAGTTGCGAAATTATGTCGATTTTGGCCAAGAACGATGTTTAATTGTAATATATCACCGAACATCTTCTGAATGCATAATAAAAACTACTTATTTGAACACATGATTTTATATTGCCGTGTTTAATACTTATTTATGTTTTTTGATATGATTGATTTTTTTATATCACCATTTTTCGGTTTTGATCATTTTGACCATTTCGTTGTTATATTTCATTGCTGAATGTAAGTTTTCATGAACAAATTACTATATATTTAGAATAGAATATTTGAATTATTAAACTCGATTTTAGATTATATGGAAATTATTTTTATTGGTCGATTTTAGGTTAGTTCTCATTAAATTTTTACGAATTTGAAATTTTCAAATATACTCCTTCTTTAATTTTTGTTTGTTTTGTAGTATTTTAATCGATATGAGAATAACAAGTTCAATTAAGAGTTTCGCAATCTTTTAGGATTGCATATGATGAAGAAATTCAGTTGGTAAAATCTTGTAATAGTCACTTGAAAACCATTTAAAAATTAAAATGAAATTCTTAAAAAATCTGGATGGATTTGTAATCGTTTTGTGTGAAGAGAAGTACGGTTCTGATTGCGAGATGATCTACACCGAGAATTTTGCCATATTTCTCTCTGATTGCATTTATCTGTTTGACATTTGTTGCATCCCGATTGTGACGCATGTAAACACATAGAAGTCGTAACTAACATGTACCATTCGTGAAATTGTAATAAATATGCAAAATGTGATACATGTTTGATGTGGCGCTATAGCGCATTGGCGTCCGCCTTCGCAGAAAACCGATATATTTCCTATTTGCGAAATGTTTCAGCTTATTGATGGATTGGGAAGTTTTTATGAGTATCATATTAGTTTTATTTTAATTGTAAAAATGTGGTCAGAGATTTACGTCAATTGCAACGGATATTCTAACGAGATTACCCTAAACTGAATTTATATTCGCAATATTCCAAGTAAAAATGCAAATTATACGATATACTGGAAGTCTCATCTCAGGTGTGATTATATAAATGCGTTATATGAAAAAAAAAAATTTTTATTTATTCACCAAATTCAAGATGCAAGTCATCCGTACGTAAACTTTAGTTTAAATTTTTGTAATGGTTTATCTTTTACTTTAAATAGTATAGAATATCACTTTATACTATTATAATATTATATATATAAAATATTGTATATATAAATTAGTTCATTTTTGAATAACTAAAAATCTTCCTCAAAGCGTTTTAGACAAATATTGCACAAAATCATAATAATATAGTGATGATTTTTTAACTTATCGGTCACTTATAGTTGGTAATTCATTTACTATAAATAAAAGTTACTTCTTCTGGTGGATATCAGATGTTCACGGAAGTCTAATCAGCTTTTTCCGTGTGACATAAGAAGTTTAATTTCCAAATTTGATTATGATTGGTTAAACTGTGTAAATGCTACTGCTAAATAATAATTAATATAAATCGAACGAAATTTTACAGCACCCAAACACACAAACTCAGTCAAATCACCGCGAAAATCACTTTTTTAAATTCAATAGATCGAAAAAAACATAAACAAACGTAAATATCACCCTAAAAACTCATTTTATTAATTAGATCCTATATAATATTAAATTTATATATAGTATTGTATAGAATATCACCAAATATCGCAAATCAAAGCATTAAGTAGCTAGATGTACATTTCGAAGGGTATGCCCCCATCTTCAGTAGCACAAGATAAAATTAAATAAAATACCTCTGTCACGAATCGTGATTGATATACTATTAAATAAATAAGTCAACATGAACAAAAGTATTTCAAAAATGGCATATGGGAAATAATAAAAATAATCTTTATTTATTTATAACAAAATACAGAACCATAAAAAAATACAAATTAGTTTATTTATTACAAACAAAAAGGCGAAATTCGGCTCTTAATTTAGCAAAAAAAATCAATTAACTTAAGCTGTTCTACTACTTAATGATCTCAGGATTCTAAATCTGCAAGTCGTTTTTCTGTAGTTCTAACAGTTTAGTTGATATCATTAAAGAACTGAAAATTGAAAAATGAGAAGGGTGGGTCTTTTTGGTAAAATTTTCACATTTTCGAAAACAAGCTGATGTACATTTTCTAATAGGATTTGATTTTAAAATGTAGAAACCGCAATCTGATTCTGATAGAAGATGAATATTTCAAAATGAGCAGTTAGAATTTTTTTCATATGGATTTAAAAAGTTATCACTACAGGGTGAAAAATATTAGTATAGAATATCACCCAAATACCGTAACTTAAGTAGCTTGATGTGCATCGCGGAGGCTATGCCCCATCTTCAGTAGCACAAGATAAAAACTAAATAAAATAACTCTGTCACGAATCGTGATTGATATACTATTAAATAAATAAGTCAACATGACAGAAGTACTTTAAAAATAGCATATAATCATTGACCTATAAAGTTTTTAAAACAATATAAATTAATAATTAACGAAACTGACAAGTAACAATAATAAATATTGGTTTTTCAAGCCTAAAATAACCAATAATAAATTAAAAAATAGTCTTTATTAAATAAATTAAATACACAACATGAAATTGAGCCTGAATCTAAATTTCTAAATTTAAAAATCTAAATTACTTTCATAAGCATCTAATTCGGAATAATTCAAAACACATTTAAACAATTTAAGTGAACTAATTTCAATAATTCCTTAAAATAACAAATAGACACATTATAATCTAATCGGAATAATATTACCCAAACAATTACAGATTTCTAATTACCAGTTCATGTAATTTTCATTATCTGTAGTCAATATTGTTAAAATAGTTTGCATACCAATAGAATTCTTATTTATTCTAGCATTTTATGGGGTTAGGGAATTTACCTGTTCGGGTATTGCTGGTGACTTATTGTTTGTGTATATTTAATGTATGATAAATTATAATAGATCTTACATCGGATTGAAATATATTGCGTGCTTACATCATGAACTTGTGTAAATATCTCGATTCTAGAATATGGAGCAAATACTAACCATGATAATTGATTAAATTAAGATAAATGTACAAATTTGTTCAACACATTGCGTAATTAACTAATTTTATTATATATGAATTATTTGCATAGCAGAATATTGTTGACCATCTGAAATCAAGATTGTTGGACTAGTTAACTTTAATGTCAATAAAAAATCAATAACTGAAACTATTTCTTTTTTTTTTTTAGAAATCGAACTTTTCTTTAAACATTAAAATCTAATCCTAGGGATTGGTTGAAATTTCAAATTGGTTCGAGTCCCAACTGTTGCACATAATTAATCGAACATTTATCGTTGTACCAGTGAATATCAAACAAAATTAATTAGTTTTAAATTAGTTTTAAACTGTATTTTACTAGTAATTAGTAAAATACAGTTTTACTGATATTTGATGTCAAATAATATATATTTACTTTATTAATTTATTTATATATATATATATTTCTTATTATTAAATTAAGGTAAGATATATTTCAGGTCAAATTCAAGAAATTACAGAAGTCTAAACAGGTCAGAGTAGATGTCGATAGGTTAAAATTAGCTGATGTATGTGAAAAGTACAAGCAGAAAGTAGAAATCATGGCTAATGGAACATCTAGGAACGACATAGATTGCGAATGGAGGGAAATCAGAAATGGGTTAACTACAGCAGCAAATGAAGTATTAGGCACAAAGAAAAGGGCAGGTAGGAGGGAATGGATCACGGAAGAAATAGTTGAAATGATAGAAGCAAGAAGGAAAATTAAAATAGGAAACACAGAAGCAGGACAGAAAAAATATAAGGAACTAAGGAACTTAATTAATAGGAAATGCAAGCTAGCGAAAGAAGAGTGGATAAAAGGAAATTGTGAGGATATTGAGGAGGATATGAGAAGAGGTAAAGTAGATTTGGGCTACAGGAAAATTAAGTCACATTTTTCTAAAGTAAAACCAAAGGGTAACATTATATGTGATAAGCAGGGTAAGGAACTCACAGAAAATAAGGAAAAAGCTAGAAGATGGAAGGAGTATCTTGAAGATTTGTATAAAGGTAGGCAGGACATGGAGGAGCTAGAAAATGTGGAACAGATAGATGAGGATGACTTAGGTCCTAGCATACTTAGGTCAGAGTTTCATAGAGCATTAAATAATTTACGGAATAACAAAGCAGCGGGGATTGATATGATACCAGCCGAATTAATAAAACACGCAGGGGAAAAAATGCAGGAGCGATTATACAGGTTAGTTTGTAAAATATATGAGAAGGGAGAAGTACCACAGGATTTTCAGCGTAGTAGAATAGTAACAATGCCGAAGAAAATAGGAGCTAATTTGTGTGAGAACTATAGGACCATTAGCCTACTATCACATGCATCGAAGATATTGTTAAAGATTATTTATAGGAGATTAGAAAATAAAGTAGAGGAAAGGCTAGGAGAAGATCAGTTTGGTTTTAGGAAAAACAGAGGGACGAGAGAGGCGATTCTAGCACTAAGAACGGTAGTAGAAAAAAGAAAGAGGGTAGGAAAGGTAACTTGCATAGCTTTTGTAGACTTAGAAAAGGCATTTGACAATGTAGATTGGGACATAATGTTTAGAATTTTAAAAGAAACGGGTATAGATTATAAGGATAGGAGAATAATTTTTAATTTATATAAACACCAAACTGCCTTAGTTAGAATTGAGGGGGAAGAAGAGGTAGCAAAAATAGGGAAGGGAGTTCGGCAGGGATGTACACTTTCACCGTTATTATTTAATCTATATATAGAAGATGCAATAAACAAAGTAAAAGAAGAGTATAGTGTAGGTGTGAATGTACAGGGAGAGAAAATATATATGCTGAGATTCGCCGACGATATAGCTATATTGGAAGAAAGCGAAAAGAATTTAGAAAGGGTATTGAATGGTATGCAGGCAGTATTGACTAGGGATTTTAACATGAAAATAAATATAGGTAAAACTAAAGTGATGAGGTGTGACAAAAAGGAATGCAGTAGAAAAATGAGCATCACAATAGGAGATAATAGAATCGAAGAAGTGTCAGATTTTTGTTATTTAGGCAGTAGAATCACAAAAGATAATCGAAACAAGGTAGATATAAAGTGTAGGATAGCACAGGGTAGGAAGGCATTCGTAGAAAAAGAACAGATTTTAAGATCAAATATTGACTTGGGTATTAGAAAAAGATTACTGAAGGTATATGTTTGGAGTGTAGCACTGTACGGGTGTGAGGCGTGGACTATAGGAAAGGAAGAGAAGCGTAGATTAGAAGCACTTGAAATGTGGTGTTATAGGAGGATGATGAGGATTGGTTGGGAAGATAAAGTAACAAATGAAGCTGTACTAGAGTTAGTAGGGGAGAAGAGAAGTATTTGGAGAGTGTTACAGCGTAGGAGAGACAGATTAGTAGGGCATATTCTTAGGCATGGGGGGATTATGCAATTGATCATAGAAGGTAGAGTGGAGGGAAAGAGAGGGGTAGGTAGGCCTAGATTGGAGTATGTGAGTCAGATAGTTGAAGACGTTGAGATGAATAGCTATAGGGAGATGAAGGGATTAGCTCAGGATAGATCGGCATGGCGTGCTGTTTCCAACCAATCTTTAGGATTGCGGACTCTTTAACTAAAGATATATTAAATTAAAGTAATTATTTTAAATTATTTCATTGATAGATTTATATACCGTTGGTACTACGCAGGGTAACATCTGGTGCAAATAAATCTATAATTATATACATCGATTTGTTGTAATTATAGGTTTTACAATAGAGTTATATACAGTGTGTCCAATTTTCGAGATGCCACTATTGGTACCGCCGTTATTATAACAGATAGAAATACGGTTAAATGGGCAATGTTTTGCGAAATTTTATGCTGATTGCAAATCTACCTTTAGATATTGAATACCTGTGTTAGTTCTTTAGATATCTGAAAAAAACGAAGATTATGCAGTTTCTTTAATCGTCGATATTTCCATTATTAATAATTTTTCATTAATGACACTTTGACTTTCTTAAGACACTTTTCAAAAACGCTTTTACAAGTGTTATTAGTTTTCTTCTATTTGTTTTTATTTTGAAGATACGACCACTAATTTTATATTTTCTTATAGACGCCAAATATCAAATATGTTCTGTCAAATAGCATTTTTTATTTCCTTTTCAATGATGTATCACACCCCCTATAAAAAGTTTTATTTTTCGAATATTTTTAAACAAATGAATGAAGAAAAATTCAGAGAAACACAGAGAAACATTCTAAGCCTATTTAAATAAAATGTTTTTAATTTACTAAGGAACAAAGAGATTTTTAAACAAATGAATGAAGAAAAATTGTATGATAACACTTATTTTACGGATAGTATGGTAAACACTTTTACTTCTAAATAATTTATTCTAAATTCAGGAGGTAGTTGGAAAGTTTTTTCTAAAAAACATTGTAGGAGCTATTCCTGATTTCATTTTGGATACTGTTATAGTCATTTGTAGCTATTTGAGTGCATTGGCCTATGACGGGGGATATGAATGTTTTCCTTTGATCTTGTTTTGTGAGCATGCACTTCGCTATTTAAAAAATAATTAACATTTGTCTTTTGTGTGTTGTTTATTGATTTGTGCACTAATTTGCAGTTTTGAATTTTTATTAATTTAGATATATTAAGTTTCTTTGTTATTTTATATACATTTTCTGTCGGGGTACGTAGTGAAGTTTATATAAACTTTTAAGGGTAATGTTTAACTTACGATGCACTAATTTTAAATTCGTTTTGTTTGCTTGGCCCCAGGCGATTAAATTGTATGTAACGTGGCTTAAGGCGTGTGCATTATATAAAAGTTCAGCAGTTTCTTTTTTTTTGTTTCGGCAATCGTCTAAACGCGCCAGCTATTGCACTTAAATGTTTATTCACACGATGTATATGGCTCTTCCAGTTCATCTTGCAATCAATTGAAGTTCCTAGATATTTCACCGTTTGCACTCTATTTATAGTTTCACCATTTATTTGAAAGTCCGTTATTATATCACTTTTATTTTTGTTAAAGACGATTAAGTACTCAGTCTTTTTAGTATTAATAGTTAGTTTATTAGCAGTTAACCAATTATCGATTTGTTACAGGTCCTCATTTATTTTCACTTCTAGTTCTGTCTTTAGTTCACTAGCGTATACCATGGCCATATCATCAGCATAAATGGTATAGTTGACACTTAATTTGACGTTCTGTAGATTCTGTATATATAGCAAGAAAAGGATGGGTGCAAGTACCGATCCTTGCGGCACCCCTCTTCTCACAGTCAGCTCTGAATATAAATATAAGAAAGGCTTTCACGAAAAGAATACACACAACTCGCCTTTCAATCAATTATTCCATAATTTAAATACTTTTCTTTAATGTATATTACCCAATATCGTCATTTCGTATTGTAATACAATCAATTTTAAATTGTAGTTTTATTAACGTGCAATCAACTAATTAAATTAGTTCAATAATTGCAATTGTGAATTTTCTACTCAGTAACATAAAGCCGGGTAAAGGGAATTCCTATCGGTTTTCCAATGATTAAGGTAGGTTGGAAATTCTTTTACATACTTATTATTGTAGAGGAGCACGCATTTGATTTCCTCTAAAACTGCTTATTGTCTAATAATTTACTGAAAATGATACCTAGAAATTAATTGTAATTAATATATTAAAAGTATTAAAATTGATATGCTAGATGCATTGTTTTCCCAACAAAAATTGTAATAAAAAAAATCCTTTAAACAGTTAGCAATGGCAGTATCCAAAGAAATTAGGAAATAAATGCAGAAAAGCAATGTAATTATAAATCCCATATGGCTAGACCGAAATTTAAATATATAATTAGCATTTGTATACTTGGGTTGTTGAGAAAAGTATACTTCATTGTATGATTTTGTTTATTTAAATTGTTTAAGTTCAAATTAACTTTAGTAGAAAATGTAGAAATATACAACATTAAAAAATATCCTAATTACATATGCCTTAATGACACTCAACAAAAATCACTTTTTATGTTCATAAAATAAAATAAAATTCACCAGTTCATATTTCGTTCACACTCTATTATATCTATCCTAAGACTTTTACCACTAACATTTATTCTATATACATAATACTAATTTTAAAAAATCCAAAAAATATAACAAACAATTTTACTATATATAATTTATTACAACCATACATACTAATATAGACTATTTCCTAACACCTATACTTATAATGGGTACATTATATTATACGTATAATATCACGCATAAAATTTTATAATTAGTCATATACATTTATAATTAAACAAAATCTATAACCAAAAAAACATGTGATAAACATAATCCACGAGTCAAAAAAATTGTATACTTTTAACTTATAATTATTAATTGTAAAAAAAATAACACATCCCATATATAAATAGCACTTTTATAGAAATATGTATAAGAAACAACAAGAAAGAATGGAATTAATGAATCTTATATACTAAATTTTATTACTTGACAGTAAGTATACATTAATTAAATGAATTCTATATAAAAAATCTATATTAACCTATACGAAATTATTCTAGATATTGTCCTGAAGATGCTTATGCGAAACCGGTAGGCAAATTAAATAAACAAAATCATACAAGGAAGTATGCTTTTCTCAGCAACCCATATATTCTCACCTTTTAATGGATACATATATGTACTTTATAAGATGTTGTTGAGGTCTGAGACAAAGATACAGTTTTGAAAAGATGATAGAATAGAAGAAGTACCAGATTTCTGATAGTTAAGGAGTACAATTACAAAGGATAACCGATGTACGGTAGATATAAAATGTAGGATAGCACAGGGTAGGAGGTATTCGTAGAAAAGCAGCAGATTTTAAGATGAAATATTGACTTGGGTATAAGATTACTAAAGAATATATGTGGAATATATATGCAGCATTTTACGGTTGTGAGGCGTGGACAATAAAAAATGAAGAGAAGCATAGAATACATTTATTTATATATTTTATACAATATACATTTACATTTATTTTATATGTAGTGCTATAGGAGCATGATGAGGATTGGGTGGGTAGGTAGATTGGCTAATGAACCTGTGCTAGAGTTAATAGTAGAGAAGAAAAGTATTTGGAATATATTACAGCATATGGGACATAGACATAGATATGGGGTTATTATGCCATAGTTATGGAAGGTAAAGTAGAGGGAAAGGGGTAGAAGCAGTAGATAGTCCTAGAATAGAGTATATAATTCAAATAGTAGAGGACGTGTGCATAGATCGGTATAAAAAAGGAATTTGTGCATAGATCGGTATAGCGTGCTGTTTTTATTTAACTAACTAACTAACCACAAAAGTACAGATCAATAAAGATATGTAATTTAGTGATAGATATAAATATATGTAAATATTGTTATATACAACATATCCTTAGTAATTATTGAATAAAATGTTTGCCTTGAATATGCTAATTAGTTATGGTCAAGGTAATTGTTGTGACCGTATCAATCAAACATTTAAAAAGAGAAGATTTCTTTAATAATAAATGCTTTATTATGACCTGTTTTGTATATTAGATGGATAATATAGATTAAATTACAATAAAAATAATAAATGCCACGTCAAATAAATCCATCCAGAAAATTGGACATCAATATATCATATTTATTACATATATTATATAGATTATATACATTATATATATATTAGATATATATATATTTATATATCAATATATTACATATATATTTTTTTTATCGTGTAAACTGTTTTCTTAAACTGTTATTAATTTTACTGTGATTTCTATATTGTGTACTATATTGTATGCCAAAATTGGCCAAAACAATAAACTTCTATCTATCGTCTAAGTTTGGAAAATTCTAACTTTTCTGTTTTGTCGAATTTATACAATCTGAACAATATGGTGCTAGAGTACCTATTATTTATGTTACTAGTCACTTGTTGTGATAGCCTTTGTATGGTTTGTATTCATTTTTTTCCAAAGATTCTTCGTGAGAAATCGTTTTAATTTTTTTTCCATTTTGCACCACTTTTTAATTTATGTTTTAAGAAGAACCTTTATGTATGAAATGGCTTAATTCGAAAATACTGAAATTGAATGTAGCCGAGAATGATCCATCGTTTTAAAATTATTTTAAACGTAATACATATAAAATAAGAAAGAAAATCATTGTTTCAAAATCGACTGCGAGTATCTCCTAAAATTGCATATACTAGATTATAATATAGAATATCAACCAAATACCGTAACAAGCATTAAGTAGCTAGATGCGCATTTCGAAGGCTATGCCCCCATCTTCAGTAGCACAATACCTCTGTCACGAATCGTGATTAATATACTATTAAATAAATAAGTCAACATGACAGTGTATATATATATATATATAATATTCGGGTGATATTTTATATATAAATTTAACACCGTAGAGATAATTTTTAAAATATACTAGATTGATAATAATGATTAAAGATTTTGCTTTTAACTAGACTCGTTTATAATCTACTTTAAATTGTTTATGATGACTTATGTTAAAAATGCACTTAATTGTTAAAATGAAATATTCTGTTCTGTTTAGATAATTTTTCGATAATTTTGATGAAAATCGACCTCTGTTCTTTTTCGATAATTTTTCGATAATTTTGATGAAAATCGACAAAAGAATTAAAATTTTCGACAGGTATATATTACTACAGGTATTTGCTAAATTGGTCGGAAATTGAAAATTAAGAATGACTAATTTTCCTCTACATTAATATAGACTTGTATATCATAATCAAAGGCATAGCGGCCATTTGTCATGTACAATCGAGTCAAAGAAATAGTCAATAATTGTGCCTTAAAGTGTCTGACTTAAAATTATTCTAGGCGAGACCTGGCGATCCTATATATATCTATATAATTTATTTTTACATACATTTCTTATATTTTAATTTTATTAAATATTTTATTTTGATTTTTGTCAAATATTTTATAGCAAATTATGTTGGATTTACGAATTACAAAATAAATACACAATAGCGTCCTCAAACAATCGGTCAATAATTGTATTTTCTTTTTTCAGTTTTTAAACTATACATTTATGTCTGATTTGCCATATTCTTGGCAGTAGGTGTACTAGTGTATAGATAAAATTCGGATAATAAAAACGCGTTTCTTGATAACGAATACTCCACTAGAGCGAGAACTTTCTCAGAAAACGGCGAAAGTCTCGCTTCAACCAACGCAATCAACTTTTTCGAGTTTATATTCTTCGCTTCAACTTATCGTTCAGGGTGCCATTGAAACTGCCCATATAAAATAGCATGTGCAAAGATGGGATTGCATTCACGTAACCATGTAGTTAGACTTGAATTCCTCGCCGCGTTCGTCGAGAATAAAAAGTGTGTAATCTGTGTGTGTGTTTATCGTCGTTGTCGCACACACATCTAATATTAAAATATGTAGATGGCGATACCAACACGATCAGCAACTGTAAATTAATCGCGACGTTAACTGCGTGTTCAATTTCAAAGTCAGCATTTAGAAACATTTTTATATGGACTGTCCATGCTAAGATTATAAATATTTATTAAACGTGAAAAAATGATTGAATGGGACATTTTCTAATGGGAAAAGATAATTTTGATGAAAATCGACCTCTGTTCTTTTTCGATAATTTTTTCGATAATTTTGATGAAAATCGACCTCTGCTCTTTTTCGATCATTTTTCGATAATTTTGATGAAAATCGACAGGAATATACCTTTGTACTTTTTCGATAATTTTGATGCTAATCGACAAAAGAATTAAAATTTTCGACAGGTATATACCTCTGTACTTTTTCGATAATTTTGATAAAAATTGACCTTCTTGTAAATAATTAAAAAATTTCGACAGGTATATATATACTTTCTTTGTAAATAATTAAAATAAATAATAAAAGCGTGATAGCATTGTATACAAGTAATTGAATAAGTACATTGGTAGGAAAAATATTTAAAAAATAAATAGAAAGAAAGTATATACCAAACTTTAATAAATTTTACTCAATTCCCAATATAAAAGTGCGAATATAAAGAGATATAAGGCGAAATTCTTTTGTAAAAATATTGATATTGTAAATTATGTTTAGTCATGTCCGCTATATGCAATCTCTGATTATATATATTTATCCTCAACTATAAGGATTAGTTGGAAACTGTATGAACATTACAATGGAATGCATTTGAAGAACTTTGAAAACTAAAGTACACTTGAAATTATATTGATTTACGTTCATTCTAAATTTATAAACAATTACGCGTTTCTAAAGAATTTTTTAAATTTTCGATATAAAATTGCGGAATTTTACACATTGTCCAGTGACTGGCGCAACCTCTTTGCAATCCTAGACTCAGTATATGCGCCAAGCTCATCATCTATTTTACACAGTGCAGTGTACTGCACAGAAGCAACGCCACTGTATCAACGTGTTGGAAAATTGAATTGATACGTTACTTCAAAGCAGTGCGTTGATTCGAAGCAATGCGGTTTGGTAAGATTCAGTAGTCCAGTGCAAACCTAAAACCGGTTTTCACCGAAAATCGGTTTGCACCATAAAGCGGTTTTTACCGAAACGCGGTTTTCACCGGAAACCGGTTTCCACCGAAAATTGGTGAAAACGGTTAGTCCGTGAACCGGTGAAAAATTGATTGCACCGGTTTCCGGTTTGACTGGCAAATATTCCCAGCACTAGTTTAAATTCTAATTACACAGAATTATTATGATGCCATATAACGAGTTAGATATTCTTTAATCTTAGGGATTGGTTGGAAATAGCACGCCATCTGTAGATCTATCCTGAGTGTATTATTAATTTTATTTTTAATTGGGGATTGTTATGTGTTGAGGTTTTGTTTAGGTTAAGATTTTTGTTAAAGAGAAGGTGAATCTTAATTATTAGTTCCTGTGCTAATTCCTTCATCTACCTATAGATATTTATCTTGCACTATTAAGAAAATAAGTATATAAATGCTCAAACCATACTATGAAATAAAGAGATATTAAGTACCTCTTCGAAATAATCACACCATTGATTTTGAATTATATTTTGTTTGTTGTGGTATATCAATTACTTTATTGACTATTCTATTGGTTTTTATGTATTCTATTCTATACTACAATTTACTCTGTACAGTACAATATACAGTTTTTATTATGTGTATTATTCTAACGTGTAAATATAATGTTGCGTTCACCTTGAAGGTGACAATGGCTCAAAAAATAAGAGCTCGGTCAAGAACCGTCGACCTACGCACAATTCAGAGTCAGCATAGTACGTTGTATTCCGTTTGGTATTGATATTTCAATTGCGATTAACACCTCACCATAAATTGCTGCATAATGTCGTATCATAAATTTTATATTATGCATCGTGCAGACGTTAATTCCCAACAGTACTTTAGGGCAAAGGGCCCAATAGAAATCGAGAGATTGATTGGGGTCGATGAATAAATCAGATACCCTTGTGTAGCGTTGTCTTTAAATTTGATATAATTTTCTATTAAATTTAAAAAAAAAAATTTCAGATTATATAGTTAGCGAAGCGTAATAATTCATTATATTGTTGAATTTTAAATAATTTTTAACTTTTTTATAATGTACTAGACCAGTGGTGGCGAATCTTTTTATGTGCGCGTGCTAAAAATTTCCAAATAATATTTATCGAGTGACTGACGTGCCGGGTAGTTATTAATAGGGAAATTAATTATTTCAAAATTTCATAAGTTTAAAAGGTAACAAAATGTCATAGAAAATGAACACATAACTTATACAAAAATCGATAGCATTTAATGAGATTTTTGCTGTTACTGGATGCAAAATGCTTTATATCTAGTTCATATTTCGTCAATTTTAATAATGTACACGTAGAATTAGATTCATCTGTCATTTTATTCCTTGAACTGTCTTTTATGAAATTCATTTCGGAAAACAATGACTCATACAAGCATAAGTAGAGGCGAAAATAGATAATATAGGTGTCGCTAATTTTTTTAAACAACTAAAAGTTTCAGGAAGAGTATTCCAAGTTATCAATAGTCCCTCGTCAGCATTCTTTTTATATACACCCAATAATCGATCATTTTCAATTATTTCCAACTCAATTCTCAAATCGACAAACTTTTGTTTCCGTATAGAACTGGTTTGAAAATCGATTTCTATATCCTCCAAATTCCGCCATTTGAAAATCTCCAAATTGATTTTATCCATTGATATTGTGTCTGGATGTAAAATAAAGTTTGATGTTTCTACAAATTACCTGAATTGTGTAAATCTTGAAGAAATTTATCGTTTGAATAAAAAACAGCAGAAAAGCCTTGTGTCAATTTAACTTGATCTGGCTTTTCGTGAGATTCTAGATCTGCTACGAATTGTTTTATAATTGGAAAATATTTCAAGGTATTAGAAATAACTTCACAGTTAAAAATTTGTGAATTTTGCTTCGAATGCTTTGGTCAATTCACACATGACAACAACTGTCTTATTAACACCTTGAATTTCACATTTAATTCAATTAAATGTGAACAGATATCAGTAAAAAATATTAATTTGGAAAGCCATTCGACATTCATTAATTGATTCTATTTTCAATGATTTTATCGCTATGTAAAAAAAGTCTAACTTCATCTAAACACTCAACGAATCTTTGAAGAACGTTTCCTCGACTTAACCATCGGACGTTGTTGTAGATAAATAAACCATTGAATTTACCTCATGTAATAATTCTAGAAATTTTCGTTCATTTAAAGCGCGTGCAGATATAAAATTGACTAATTTAAAGCGTAGAAAATAATGATCTGTAAATAATTCAGGTGCTCATAAAACAAATAGCTTCGCCATGGCACGCCATCGTAGCTAGGTAAATTAATTAAATTAAAATGCTTATTTGTATAGGGGGCAATATAAGAACAGTTTTTTGTTTTAAATGATTCTGTATTATTTGTACAACACATATTTACCAAGCGTTTTCTAATATTCTGTAATTTGTTGATAATAAACTCTGTATATTTCACTGGAGCATGTATGATTGGGTATGAAATACTTGCGCATTGTGAGGTCCTATTCCGATTTAAAAGGTTAAAACCAACTGGAATAGAACGTCTTATGCCAGTGGGTATTTGCACTTTGAATATACACAAGACTGACTACACAACATATATCTAACTATCTACTGCTATTTAAAATAGTAGTGCATAATCGATCAAATTTCTCTATGTATTATATCATAAGAAAATTATTGTAATATATAGGGACGTATGGAATATATATATAGGGTCCGAGGATGGTAAATTCCTATAAATATGGGGTCAGGTAGAAGAAACCGAAAATGTGTGTGGTCAAATTCCTACAAACGACTGTTGTCCATCGCCTTCCTCTTGCACGAAGCACTTATTTCTTGCACATGTAACTTTGTTTCCTCGGGGTGATCATGCAATAAAATGCAGGCTTCTGCATTCTGAATTCCTGTACTTTCACCAACTGGATCATCTGGGTCATTGTTAATTGGGTAATTGCCACGATCGTTAAATATATGGGAACCTATATCTATGTCTTCTTCTTCAATGTTTGATTTCAATTGTAAATATTTCTTTTGAATATCAGTAACGACGGATTATGCAGCTTATTTTCTTGGAGATCGAACCTTATAGGAATTTACATGTACATTTGTAGGAATTTGATCATCATTAACTCGATTATCTGAAAATTATAGGAATATGTATACACCCTTTAATAGATTGCTGCTTAACATTTTAGATTATTTCTCCTTATGTTAAATGTTTAAGCTCTACTTTTATTTTGATGATATATTACCGAAGGTCTTGCTAATTGAAATTCACCTAGTTTACTTCCTCAATTGTTCAATTTATTATATTATATATTATATTATATATTTATTTATATATTTAGTATTCTAATCGGCGAAGATGGTAAATTCCTATAAATATGGGGTCAGGTAGAAGAAACCGAAAATGTGTATGGTCAAATTGCTACAGACGCGTGTTGTCCATCGCCTTCCTCTTGCACGAAGCACTTATTTCTTGCACATGTAACTTTGTTTCCTCGAGGTGATCATGCAATAAAATGCAGGCTGCTGCATTATGAATTTCTGTACTTTCACCAACTGGTTCATCTGCGCGTCATCTGGGTCATTGTTAATTGGATAATTGTCACGATCGTTAAATATATGGGAACCTATATCTTCTTCTATGTCTTCTTCAATGTTTGATTTCAATTGGAAATATTATAGGAAACCTTAAAGGATTTTACATGAACCTCTGTAGGAATTCGACCATCATTAACTCGACTACCTGGAAATTATAGGAATTTGTATACACCCATAGGGTCATAGTTATATGCCAAAGTAAGTTCATAACGTTATTATAATAAATTCATCAGGATAACAATTATAACTAATGACGTGCATATCAATTAAAAAATAGAACAAATTACTATATTCAGGAAATTTGTCTTCAATCCAAAATGTGGTTGAAACAAGAACGCATTGTACTGTAATATCTAACTTACTCTTCTATAACCTCTTCTTCTCTATCTACTCTCCTTACTTAAACAACTTGCATAAATAGGCAAAATATAAATATTTGTATTATTTTGTATTATAAATATTGTAACTATTTCTTTAATAACTCTAGCACGTCTTCATTTCTCACTTTACGCACCGATTTTATTACTCAATATAGATAATAAATTTTAACATCCGTTTTTACGTTTGGTCAGTAAGGCTGTGTCTTCACAGTGGGCCAGTATAATATTATAGGATAGCCTGATTATCGTTGGAATATAATATGTTACTCTTTCAGCAATTTTTTTGATGCATTTCAGTACCCTTATATAATAAAAATATATTATATTATCAATTAGAATTGTATCAAAAAAATCTTGGATTCTTAAATACCCTGAGTAACTTAACTTCTAGGATATTTATCTAATTTATAATTGGTAAAACATACAACAATTAAAACATAATTATATTTTAGTTAACAAAATTTTTTGTCCAAACACGTCGTGCGATTGCTATTAATTAAATTAAATATTACCAAATGCTACCTTTCGTATATAGATAATGTAATACAGTTTTTAATATTATTGATACCTCGCGGGCTTCGAATTTATTTTACAATTTACAACTATAAATTTTGTCCGTCGAAATGTAAATTGACGTAAACTTAATTACGGCGGTAATAATACGAGTACGAGTATCGTTGTACGTTGGTATCAATACGAAGAGTACCTTCGTATTGATAATACGAAGAATACATATCCCTATATCAGTAGTCCTTAAACTTTGGTCTTACAGTATAGTTCTTATATGAAACTAAATGAAATTGTTTATTTTATACTATACGTGTTATATTATTTTTTATTACATATTAAAAAAATATATATTTATTATTTCCTTATTATTTCAAAATTGAATAAGCCTATATTTCATATTCTAACGTAAAACATAATAGGACTTGTTCAATGCAAATATAATTTTAACATGAAAATCATTATTTTATCTTTATAACGTACCTTAGTTAAAGAGTCCGCAATCCTAAAGATTGGTTGGAAACAGCACGCCATGCCGATCTATCCTGAGCTAATCCCTTCATCTCCCTATAGCTATTCATCTCAACGTCTTCAACTATCTGACTCACATACTCCAATCTAGGCCTACCTACCCCTCTCTTTCCCTCCACTCTACCTTCTATGATCAATTGCATAATCCCCCTATGCCTAAGAATATGCCCTACTAATCTGTCTCTCCTACGCTGTAACACTCTCCAAATACTTCTCTTCTCCCCTACTAACTCTAGTACAGCTTCATTTGTTACTTTATCTTCCCAACCAATCCTCATCATCCTCCTATAACACCACATTTCAAGTGCTTCTAATCTACGCTTCTCTTCCTTTCCTATAGTCCACGCCTCACACCCGTACAGTGCTACACTCCAAACATATACCTTCAGTAATCTTTTTCTAATACCCAAGTCAATATTTGATCTTAAAATCTGTTCTTTTTCTACGAATGCCTTCCTACCCTGTACTATCCTACACTTTATATCTACCTTGCTTCGATTATCTTTTGTGATTCTACTGCCTAAATAACAAAAATCTGACACTTCTTCGATTCTATTATCTCCTATTGTGATCCTCATTTTTCTACTGCATTCCTTTTTGTCACACCTCATCACTTTAGTTTTACCTATATTTATTTTCATGTTAAAATCCCTAGTCAATACTGCCTGCATACCATTCAATACCCTTTCTAAATTCTTTTCGCTTTCTTCCAATATAGCTATATCGTCGGCGAATCTCAGCATATATATTTTCTCTCCCTGTACATTCACACCTACACTATACTCTTCTTTTACTTTGTTTATTGCATCTTCTATATATAGATTAAATAATAACGGTGAAAGTGTACATCCCTGCCGAACTCCCTTCCCTATTTTTGCTACCTCTTCTTCCCCCTCAATTCTAACTAAGGCAGTTTGGTGTTTATATAAATTAAAAATTATTCTCCTATCCTTATAATCTATACCCGTTTCTTTTAAAATTCTAAACATTATGTCCCAATCTACATTGTCAAATGCCTTTTCTAAGTCTACAAAAGCTATGCAAGTTACCTTTCCTACCCTCTTTCTTTTTTCTACTACCGTTCTTAGTGCTAGAATCGCCTCTCTCGTAAATATATATAAAAATATAAAACAAAAGTATTAGTATAGAATATCACCCAAATACCGTAGCTTAAAGCATTAAGTATCTATATGTACATTTCGAGGGCTATGCCCCCATCTTCAGTAGCACAAGATAAAAACTAAATAAAATACCTCTGCACAATAAAAATAGTTCTTATTAAATAAAATAAATGGATAAGATGAAATTGGGTCTGAATCTAAATTCATTAAATTAGATTTAGATTTGTGCATGTATATACTTTCATAAGCATTTAACTCGGAACAATACAAAATAGTTTTAATTAATTTAAGTGAACTAATTTGAATAGGATGACCTGATTTAAAAATATGCTCAGCTACAGCACTTTTATCTTTTCTATTTAATGGGGTAAATGCTGTTTAAATCTAGTTTCAATTGGTCTACGTTCTTGTCCTATATATACTTTAGGACAACTAGAAAAAGATATTTTATAAATACAAGATTTTTTATTGAAATCAATCAAATATTTGGGATTTCCTGGAAAATTAGCAAGACTATTAGAAGTATTATGTTACTTTAAAATTATTTTTATTTAAAATACTATATAAACCACGTGCAATTATAGGATCAAATGGTAATTTATCAAATTTTGGAGTTGAATTATTACTTTATTCTAAACTACTAATATTTCTGATATCTCTTTAAATTTTCTTAATATGTTATTTATAATTTCATAAGATTAGCCATTTAAGATGGGGGCATAGCCTTCGAAATGCGCATCTAGCTACTTAATGTTTTAAGTTACGGTATTTGGGTGATATTCTATACTATTAGTTAACACCGTAGTGATAATACAAAAAAAAAGCTACAATTGTAGAATTTTTTTGAAACTATTTGAATTGAAATCGATAAAATATTTGTATGGGCGTGTAGAATCACCTGGAATCAGTTTAAATTGATATTAGTATCGGTGTTCTAAAATTAATTACCTAAACGTGCCTCCTCTGAATTCGAAAAAGTCCCTAATTGAAATTATTCCGACTAAACAAAAATATAGAAATTACGCATATTTTTGTGAAATGTAAAGTACCTACTGTTAAATAGTTGTAATATTTTGTTATGTAAACAGTAAATTGTTCACTTCTCTTGTGAACATCTCTTGTTCTTTTAAATTTTCTTAATATGTTATTTATAATTTTAGAAGAATAGCCATTTTGTACTGCTATATTTCGGATATTATTTAATTCAATGTTATATTTATCGTTAGATAAATGAAAATTTAATATGCGGTTAATTAAAAAATTAAAAGCTAGTACAAAAAATTTAAATGAAGCAAAAGCTTTCTGAAGTTCTAAAAGTTCAAATCTCTGTCCTATCTTTATTGTGCCATGGTATGAGAAATCAAATATTGCAAATAATATTTATGTAATATTGATTGAAACTTCGACTTTATCAACATAAATTGTCGATCACATACGAAACGAAACCTTTATCAACTGCATCTAAGTCTTTTTAGCTAATGTAATATATCAGAAAAATAATTATAATGCATTATCCGATTTTCATTCATAAATACATGACCATTGCGAACGATCCGTTGTCCGCGAAGTACACTTGAAGAACTACTGTTTTACACACTGATAGTACGTTGATATCGTGTACCAGGAATTGTAGTATAGTGCGTACGTTTTAATAGCCACTTGATTGTTATGAATGAAATACCATATATATAATTTTACTTTGCATTATATCAGCTGTACAAGTATTTAACAAATTATTTAGCGATACAAGGTAATTCGT
Organism: Leptodirus hochenwartii; assembly: GCA_947310635.1. NCBI lineage: Eukaryota > Metazoa > Arthropoda > Insecta > Coleoptera > Leiodidae > Leptodirus > Leptodirus hochenwartii. The sequence goes on along the minus strand of OX371177.1, from coordinate 11,458,757 downwards.
TGACGTATAACCTTAACATAAACTTATAATCAGTTGTTCGATTAAACGAACATATTTATTTGGTTTAGCTAATTTGTTCAGATATTATTGACTTATTGAATGAAAATTTGAGCATTAAAAAACCCTAATTAAGAAGTAGCGATGGCAAACTGTAGGTCACTTTGAGGACCTAGTTCGTAGTTCATTTCAATGTACCGTTCATGAACTATAGGTCGTGAACTACTAACATCTTTTTAAAATGAACTAGTTCACGACCTATATGAAATACATGCACATACTGAAAATAATCGCTTTTTTGTCAATATAAAAATATTAAATAAAAAATAAATAAATTGAAATATTACAATACTTATTTTGAATTAAGAATGAGGAAGAAAAGAAAACACTGTTTATAATTTATACAAAACATATATATAAAGAAATATAACCTTCTCTAGGTACTCACGATTATTTATATGAAGTTTTAGTAGTTACTGATGAAAATGTTTACTACTTTACTAACACTTGAAAATTAAATGTACAAACTACAATAAAATGAACTAGATAGAATCGTTTTGTTTGGCGTTAAAATTTATATTTTCTATTCCGAATCTTCTCTGTTCAAACTTCAAAGCTTTGATTTGATATTAAGTGATTGCATTGCACTCAGTATGAAATAGAAGAACTATAAGATTTAGATGTTTATTTTTGCATTATTGCAAAAATTTGCCATGGCATGACATATATAAGAACATATTTAATTTTGCATATATATTAATTATATTATTCCAAATGAAATCTGATACCAACATATAAATTGTGACTCAGCTCGGCAATGCTGCTGTTGCAATATTGCATCGAGTTTCCTATTTCGTTCCGTTCACCAACACACTTTATCACTAAATAAATGATAGTACTGTATATGTTATGTATACTATACTGCAAGTATATATATATAGTACAAGTACACCGTTCACCATGTAGTTCATAGTTCACGACCTATAGGTCATAATGACCTATAGGTCTTTACGAAACATCGTCACAGTACGCCCGTCATTTGATTGAACCGTTCAGAGTGAACGGTTCGCGAGTAAACTACACATCGCTATTAAGAAGCCAATAGTACAGCTCGTAGATAACGAATACCGTCCAACAAGCAAAGTACATTTAAATTGAACCGTACGAATTGAGTAGAAGGATACATCAAAGTATTGTAAATGACATGAAAATATTGTATAGAATATCACCCAAATATGGTAACATAAAGCATTTAATGTGCATTTCTAAGGCTATGCATTCATCTTCAATAGCATTAGATAAAACTAAATAAAATAGCACTAACCGTGATTTATATACAATTGTATGGCTATCATGTATTTGGGTGATATTTTATATACAATTATTTAATACATTTATACTGACAAATATAATACCATAGACATGAAAATCCTTTAATTAAACGAAATCGTCAAATCATTATAAATTATGCAAACAAAATTACTAATATTGGTGGTTTATGACCAATATTTGTTAAACATTTTGAGAACACGATTGGGTGCATTATTTCATTGAAGTGGGTTTTGATTTCCAGGTGGCTAAATTTGAGAAATTATAATATTACGTATAATTATAACTTTTGTCCGAAAGAAGATTTTGATCTGGGGTAATATAGTGGGCTTATAAGAAAATGAAAGATTAAACCATTTAATGGTATTAATAAAAGATTCGCATCATAATACAAAACTGAAACGATTCACATAGATGGAATTTTATAGAATCTGTGTATTGTAAATAAATTCCCTTCTTTTTGCTATTTGGACAATATTGAAGGTATTATTTGCGCCACTAAATTTATGACCTTGTTATGGAATAGGACAAGATTAAATTTCCAAAGAATGAGAATGAATCTACAGAACCATTTATGAAATAAATACTCTTTTTGGATTGTTTATTCATTAAAACGATGATGGTAAATTCCTATAAATATGGGGTGAGGTAGAAGAAACCGAAAATGTGTATGGTCAAATTCCTACAAACGCCTGTTGTCCATCGCCTTCCTCTTGTACGAAGCACTTATTTCTTGCACATGTAACTTTGTTTCCTCGGGGTAATCATGCAATAAAATGCAAGCTTCTGCATTCTGAATTTCTGTACTTTCACCAACTGGGTCATCTGGGTCAATGTTAATTGGGTAATTGTCACGATCGTTAAATATATGGAAACCTATCTCTACCGCTTCAATGTTTGATTTCAATTGGAAATATTTCTTTTGAATATCAGTAACGAGGGATTAAGGAGCTTATTTTCTTGGAGACCGAACCTTATAGGAATTTACATGTACATTTATAGGAATTTTACCATCATTAACTCGACTACCTGAAAATTATAGGAATATGTATACACCCCATTAAAATGTATTGCAATTTTTTGGAAATATTTGTAGAAAGGCTACCATAGTTCAATATAAATATAAATATATTTAATTAAAATTTTAAATAGAGATCAAACAAAAAATTATGCTATATGTACTAAAAAAAATTCATTCAGATATTGGTCTACCATTAATTTACACAGAATAAACGTGTTAGTCGCGTGGGAATCTTTCCTCAAAATATTATGGAAAATATCAGATCGTATTTTACAGACTAATAATAAAGTGAGGATACCTTGATAAGGACATGTGCAAAAAATACTAAAACATAAACATGCCGCTAATTATGTGACCTTGCGATAAAATGCAAAAAGATTGGAGACGATGAACGACTTAGAATGTAAAGGAGATGCTAACAAACTCCAAATCTGCTGTAGTTCGTAAAAATCTTTTGTTATACTGAATGTTTGTATTTGATTACACTACCACATTGTTACTTTAATTATTTTAATAAATACATAAATTACAATAAGCTGGCAAATTCGTTTTATTAAATTTTTAAATAGCTGTAACCGTATTGACCATATTTTGGTTCTTTTTGTTCTTTAATTGCTTAGTTTTTCCATGACATAGAAAATTGAACATATTAATATTTATATAAGAAAACATTACGTTATATTTCTGATTTAGGTGAAATCTAATTATTTTTGTAAGGTACAACATCATGATATAGGAAGCAACAACGTAAAAATATGTTTTGCAACAATTATTGAAACGTTTCAAATTTCTACGGTTGTGGAGTTCTTGTTGTATGTTAAAAAAAATTCATTGTCGCTTTTTCATTTGTTAATTATCCGGCATGAAGCATTTTTTAAATCTTTAATTCTATTTTGTAAAAAAAAAACACGTATAATTTTCAAACAGTTTTATATGCATCCGTGGAGGTATATATACCGGTATAGAAAAAGAAAATAAGTCTTCATGATAACAAAATAAGCGGGTTGTATAACTTCGAGCGTAACTTGCCTATTGAATTTTTTTTTGATGCAATCGAATTTATTTGTGTAAAATATATAAAATGCTGTAATTTTTTCTTCATTCATATTTTTTAAGCGAGTTATGTATTATTTTAGATCATATTGTATGTTGTATTTTCCTTAATTCGACTTCTGTTTGATATTATTATGTTAAAATGTTAAACACTTGGTATGTTGACGAATTACCCACGCAATGCAGAGTATTGCATTTTTCACCTCAACTATAAATAATATATGAATTAGACACTAAGCGCATAATAGTCTTTCACATATATTTCTTGTGCAATGATCTACTGTACATCCTGATGCAGTGAGAATCACTGTAATTTTGCAATTTGCGCAAATGGAAATAGTTCTTAACAGTTGTTTATACTTTGGTCATTGCAACATAAATGTGTGATGATCGGCTGGTGTTATATTTCAATGTAACACACAGAATATATAATTTATACAAATTACAAAATTTTAACAAAAAATCAGATACAGAAAATAAACAATAAAATAAAAAGAAGCGTACAACTATATCTGAAGACAGACAGCCACAGTTCAGGAACGCGAAATAAGGAAAAGTTTACCTCGAGTGTGTGAGAAGTAACAAAGAGCACAATAACTTCATCTTCAAAGCCGCACAATAATACAACAACCAAGAAATGCAACAACATTAGTGCAAAAACTTATGAAAATATATGTACAACAAAATGTATTTTAATTTTAAGAAACTTTCGTTTTACCACTACAATATCATAATCATATTACAGTATTTTTAAAATCATCACTACATAATAGTATAGAATATCACCCAAATACCGCAACTTAAATCATTTAATAGCGACATGCGCATTTCGAAGGCTATGCCCCCATCTTCAGTAGCACAAGATAAAAACTAAATGAAATACTTCTCTCACGAAGAAATTAGCTGAGGAGAATAAAATACCTCTGTCACGAATCGTGATTGATATATTATTAAATAAATAAGTCAACATGACAGAAGTATTTTAAAATATGGCATATAATCATTGACCTATAAATCTTTTAAAACAATATAAATTAATAATTAACGAAACTAACAATTAACAATAATAAACATTGGTTTGCAAACCTAAAATAACCAAAAATAAATTAAAAAATTGTTCTTATTAAATAAATTTAATAGACAAGAGGAAATTGAGCCTGAATCTAAATTCATTAAATTTGATTTAGATTTGTGCATGTATATAATTTCATAAGCATTTAACTCGGAATAATTCAAAACACTTTTAAGTAATTTAAGTGAACTAATTTGAATAGGATGACCAGATTAAAAAATATGCTCAGCTATACCACTTTTATGTTTTCTATCTTTTGTAAATATGTCCTTATGGTGTATTAAAAAAGTTCTTGTAAATAATTTATTATATTTGCATTAATTTGGACAATAGATTATCTCATACGTTACATTGCCTTGTTAGTATGTCATTTTTTATGTTCTTGAATACTACTGCTTCAAACTATTGTGTTTTGATTGTAAAATAATACCGACTTTTATGTTTAATTTCTACATAAGCGTATAATATGTACTATGTATATTTTCATTTTTATTTTTTAGTCATTAATAATTTTCTCTAGATGATTATTGGCTCCAATATTAATTTTGTTAATTTTGTATTTGTTCGCATAACTTTTGAATATGACGCATAACTACATGGTAAAATTACTAATTATTATGTATATTTACTGGATGTAAGAAATTTTTTCTTTTGGAAGCGTGTTTCTAAATGATTTAAAATAACTATTATTATTTTTTATATTATTTAATCTTTATCTAATAATATCATGCTGATGCTGTCCGATTGGTTATTTTTGATTAATCTTTGATTAATCTTTGTTTTATTTATAATGATCTATTTTTGTAATGGGTGCTAAATTACCAATAAATTGATATTTGTTTATTTATTATCTATTATTATATATTTAATCTGAAATGAGCTAAATGCTCCTTAAATCTAGTTTCAATGAGTCTACGTGTTTGTCTTCTATATATACTTTAGGACAACTAGAACAAGATATTTCATAAAAACCAGATTTTTTATTGAAATCAATCAAATATATGGGATTTCCTAGAAAAATAGCAAGACTATTAGAAGTATTATAGATTATTTTAAAAATTATCACTACGGTGCTAAATTATAATATGGAATATCACCCAAATACCGTAACTCAAAGCATTAAATAGCTAGATGTACATTTCAAGCGCTATGCGCCCATCTTCAGTAGCACAAGAAAAACTAAATAAAATACCTCTGTCACGAATCGTGATTGATATACTATTAAATAATTATATGCCAATTTTGAAGTACTTCTGTAATGTTGACTTATTTATTTAATAGTATATCAATCACGATTCGTGACAGAGGTATTTTATTTCAATTTTATCTTGTGCTACTGAAGATGGGCGCATAGCCCTTGAAATGTACATCTAGCTACTTAATGCTTGTTACGGTATTTGGGTGATATTCTATATTATTTTATATGTTACTTTAAAATTATAATTATTTAAAATACTATCTAAATCACGTGCAATTATAGGATCAAATGGTAATTTAACAAATTTTGGAGTTGAATTATTACTTTGTTCTAAACCAAGTTATGGTATTTGGGTGATATTCTATATTAATATTACAGTATATTAGAAAAATTACAATATACGTACACATAATTAGACTGTAGATTGTATTATTGAATGACTGCTTCATACCTTTATATGATTCTTTAGCAGCAGTCAAATCTAGAAATTTTAATTTTGATTTATATGTATCTTATATTAATAAAAATAAAGTGATATATTAAACTTTTCGAGATTTAAGAATAGTTAATATTAAAATCGATTTATGACTAACTAAAAGTTAGTGGTATTAATAATTTCTTTAGGCTGTTAAATTTCAAAGCGCAGCTTTTACTACGAAATTGCCGAAAGTTCTATCCGATGAGATATATAATTTAGTTCTATCGCATTTGAATCCAGAATGACCCAGATCTTCAGAATACCATATTGATTCTCAGTACAACAGCGATTACTAACCTAAATTCATATTCATTTCGTAATTTGTATGGAATCTAAAACCAAGAATCCGACATTCATTTAAAAAGCATATCTATACTCCAAAAATTTAATAACAGAGTAATTCGCTGCATTTTAAATACATAATAAAATGTTTTTGAAAAGTGGATAATAAATATTTAATGCAACTTCTAGCTTAATCTAGAAATCACGAAATCTGGAATATCCATTTTTTTTAAACGCATTTATAAACAAACATCTCTGGAATTTAACATTTTTTAATTGTAGTTTTGGAAATAAGAGAAGCAATTATTGCTTTTGAAGCATAACTGCTTTGACCGTTGTACCTCTAACATTCACACAAGGTGTATATTTTAATTTACTAAAGTATTTTTATGAATGGAGAAATATCTTTTGAATTTTCGATTCTATTAAAATCAATATCCTGATTCTAGAATAGGGACGAGAATACGTTATACCTACCACTTTAGCTAATACACTAAAAGTTAAACATTTTATAAAGAAACTCTACATAAAATCGTTCTGTTGAATTAAATTATAAATAAGCCATTTCACTGTCAAATATTTCATTTCATACAGCATATTATAAATTGTTCACAATGCATTCTTATCAAAATATAAATAAATCACTTGGCTTTGGGTGTCGTTTCATTCTTATTAATATTTCAGTTGGAGCTTCCTGTCTTATTGTTATTATTGCAGGATGGTTTAGAATCTTAATTTTCGGACACAGAAATTGCGTGCGTCGTGTGCCACATGATTTCAGCCTGTTTCAACTATAATTTATTTAACACAGAAATGTTATAATCAAGAAATATATCAACTTAATATAATTGTATAGTTAGTTCAAACAGTGTTCATATCATTAAAATCTTATTCTTTCTTAAATGCAGAACGCTTATTTTTTTGATACTCCTGACATGCCCTATAATTATTTCCTCCGAGGATCAGCAAAGCAAACAAAACCAATTCCTCTATCTTTGAAAACATGTCAATTAATTAGTATTGTGTCTTAATTTGTTATGACTCCTAAGGTCGTAATCTTAATTATTTGTAAAGTCATCTTTGTTGTATTTTATTACTTGAAAAATCTCCATTTACAACAAGGGATTTTTTAACTTTAAAGTTTTTATAGAAATACGTTGACTAAGCATCTCTTTACACATTCATAGCGAATGCACAAATTATTAAATATAAAACTATAGAAAAATATATAATTAAAATCAATCAGAATAATAATAAATAGCTATTCTGATATAAGTGTGTTTATTCACATATTCTTTTTATAACTCACATTTCATATATATTTCCAAGTTTAGAAAATTGCCCTTAAATTTTAACAATTGATATGTCGTTGTTGCAAATATATGTAAAAGAATTTGTAAAAGCTGATTAGTTTGGATGCACCTGTTGAAATCACTATATTCGTAATACATTAAACAATGTCTTAATACTGAAGTGTTATCAAGTATGCAGAAGATCACCTCGGATTTACCAGGACTTGTCATTTCAGTTGGTGTATTTGCTAAAATATAGGCCACACTAACCGCAACATCAATATTAACAACAAATTACTTGAGTTCAGCAATTTGAATGTTGAACTTTAAATTAATTGCAATATGAAAAAGTAGAAAATTTGCTACTCGCATGAGCTACTCAAGATACAAGGGTAAAGACGCGTGAAGATAATTATTAAAATGAAGATTCCAGCAGTCATTATCTAACAATTTATTGATTTACTTGAGCGAGGAAAGCTTCACAAATAAAACGATCTTCTGGTACATAGACAGTTTGAAAATCATAAAATAAAGTGTGAAGATACAAGGGTAAAGACGGGTGAAGATATTTATTAAAATGATGATTCTGACAGTCATTATCCAACAATTTATTGATTTGCTTGTGCGAGGAAAGCTTCACAAATAAAACGATCTTCTGGTACACAGACAGTTTGAAAATCATAAAATAAAGTGCGAAGATACAAGGGTAAAGACGGGTGAAGATATTTATTAAAATGAAGATTCCAGCAGTCATTATCTAACAATTTATTGATTTACTTGAGCGAGGAAAGCTTCACAAATAAAACGATCTTCTGGTACATAGACAGTTTGAAAATCATAAAATAAAGTGTGAAGATACAAGGGTAAAGACGGGTGAAGATATTTATTAAAATGATGATTCTGACAGTCATTATCCAACAATTTATTGATTTGCTTGTGCGAGGAAAGCTTCACAAATAAAACGATCTTCTGGTACACAGACAGTTTGAAAATCATAAAATAAAGTGCGAAGATACAAGGGTAAAGACGGGTGAAGATATTTATTAAAATGAAGATTCCAGCAGTCATTATCTAACAATTTATTGATTTACTTGAGCGAGGAAAGCTTCACAAATAAAACGATCTTCTGGTACACAGACAGTTTGAAAATCATAAAATAAAGTGTGAAGATACAAGGGTGAAGACGCGTGAAGATATTTATTAAAATGATGATTAAAATGATGATACCCTGAGCTTCTTTTATAAATTGTACTTCTCTATTTAAACTATTTAAGTTAATATAGACATCCTGGAATTTTGAAAGGAGTCGGTGAATCTAAAGAGGTTTATTAGACGTCGACATTTACTACACTATTTTTTAAAATGCCACAGATAATTTTGAAATCGTGGGATGTGTAGAATGGAATTTAATAAATTTTTATAGGGAATTGAAGGCAATTTTTAGATATTATATACTTTTAGAATAATATGGATAAGTTACGCAATCGTGGTAAAGAACAAAAACATTGTTATGTGGTTTGAATAAAAAGAAAATTTTCATTGCATGAAACATTGATTAAAAGGTTCGTACTTGACAAGAAAATTAAATCAAATTAAATGTAAAGTAAAGGCGAAGAAATGAACAAAGTTGAAATATAAAAAATGCACCACAATTTAAAATTATGTAGTAAAATAAATTAATTTTAATTGTTAGTTAGGCTAAGTTATAATTAAGTTCTGTTACTTTACGACCAAGAATATACAAAAAAGATCAATTTTCATTTTTTATAGTACACTATAAATTTGTATTTAAATTGACGTACAAAATTGCCTGTAATCTTATTATTCGTCTTAATATATTAGACCAATTTATTTGTATTCTGCAGATTGGAACACAATAAAGACTTTTCAAAACTAAATGATCACGTTTTAAATATTAATATCTAATAATTTGGTTTTACCAGCAATTTAGAAAAGTACGTAGCAAATATTTTAGTCCCTTATAATCCTTGTCTAGTGCTTTTATGCTATTATAAAGGATAGTCAAATTTTATTACTCTAGGGGATTATGATATTCATTACCTACCGGACTTTTGGTTTACAGTGTTTGTTATGACAATAAGCTACCTGTGCAGTTGATGGCATCATTTGAGCTTTATTGTATTTTTATGATGGCTCACCACAAAGCTAATCCCTCATTTTAATCCCTTCAATACATGTCCTTGCATGTACTACCAAACTTTTAATTCTTTACGCTTTATCGGTACTTTATTTTTTATATTATGCTGCATGGAAAATCACAGATAGTAAATATTTCGACATTTGTATTGTTGTAGGAACTTAAAGAAGACCGCAGGAATTCGCTGAGCTGTCTTCCGATTCGCGGAAGGTAAGTCTTTTCGGCATATCTTGTCTTGACTTGATGTATACATTACCAAATTCCGATATAACTATATGCGGAAAGAGACAACTTTATGAATCACACCATCAGGATGTAACGACTAGTATATATGAATATCTGCAATTATTGCAATTGAATTAAATTACCGAGAAATAACTGGCGTAAAAATTCCGAAGACCTTACAAACGTCTAATATCTAAATTAAATGTGTGGGTGTATGCTTTGAAGTATATGTACAATGGGGATTTTTCCTTTATTTAGTGGTAACATGGGCCCCTTTTCGAACCAATGCATATCGATAATTATTTACAATAATTGCTTTCAGGATTTGATAATCACATCAAGCTTATTTTTTTAATTGTCGTCAGAAATTATCGTTTTTGGTCCCTTATAAGTCAATATCTGTCCAAAAATTGTATCAACTTATGAAAATTTAAAAAAAAATGCTTATTTTATTCCACAAAGTGTGTAAAAGTAAATTAAAAGATATTGAACAAATTAAGTTTATGTAAGAAATTATAAAATTATGATAAAGACGAAAACCCATTCCTAATAATGCTGCTGGAAATAGGTCAGTCCTTCTGATGAATAATTTATAACATGTAAACAGATACATAATTGTAATTAATTTCCACGAATGTTAAAAAAAGTCGCAGTCAGATAAAGTGGTCCAAAAATCCCTAACATGTAATTGCATATAAATTTCTGAATATATAATGTAATATTTGATTTGCTAACATTAAATTATATGACGATGGACAGAAAGTAGATTATCTGTTAGAACAGGATATGATAGTATAGTAGAAATATCAGATTTTAAATATTCAGAAAGTAGATTTACAAAAGACTGTCGAAAGAAATTACTGTGACTATTAATAAAAAATGATTTCATTTAAGATGTACGATAATATTATTAAAACCACGAGTTAATATTTGTATACGAGTGTGTTTAAAAAGTAATGAGACTGTTCCAATAAAACTCTTTATTTATTTTATATTTACAATTCAACCTTATCACCTTCAAAATAGTTCCCTTCTGAAGCCACACAACGTCGGAGACGTTGCACCCACTGCTCATAGCAGTGTTGGAAGTCGTTATGTGGGATCGAACGAAGTTGGTCCGTCACGATTTTCTGAATGACGTTTATAGTGCCAAAATGATGTCCCTTGAGTCAGTTGAATTTCCAACTTGGGAAAAAGGAAGAAGTCACAAGGTGATAGATCAGGTGATTAGGGGGGGCTGAGGAACCACTGAAATTCATTTTTGTGTCAACAATTGCCTAATAGAGAGTGCTGTGTGACAAGTTGCGTTGTCATGATGCAACATCCAACTTTCAGAAATGCTTGGTCTGACTCGAAGAACTCTTTTTTTTTTCTTAGTCTCTCGAGAACTTCGCGGTAAAACTGCCGATTGACAGTTTGCCCCGGGGGCACAAACTCCTTATGAACAATCCGCTGACTGTCGAAAAGGCAAATGAGCATTGTTTTAATCTTGGATTTTCTCAACACTGCTTTCTTCAGACGCGGTGAGTCGGGGGTGTGCCACTCCTGACTTTGGCGTTTCGTTTCAGGGTCGTATTCAAGTACCCAGGATTCTTCACCTGTGATCACGTTTTTTAGAAAATCTTTGTTAGTTTCAATGTTCTGCAGAAGATCTGAACACACAGCTCTCCGATGTTGTTTTTGGTCAGGTGTCAGGATTTTGGGAACCATCTTCGAACACACCTTTCGCATGCCCAAATCCTGGGTTAACATTAGATTAATTATTTATTAAATTTATTAAAATTTAGAAGGAAAGAAAGTTATATTATTATCATATAAAAGGAACAATAATCAATGCAGGATATTAGGATGAATAGCTGTAGGAATAGAAGGATCTTAAGGAATAGACTAACTGATAATGGCCAACTAGCACGGGCATCTAACATTGTTAAGAAAATTCCATTTTTATTATATTACACTTCTACAAGAAAAAAATGTATAGTATATATACCTACTGATTTCTAAGAACTAATCAAAAAATTCAATAAAGTACAACATATTATACAACTGCCACAGGTAATTAATAAAAGAATAAAAATTGAACCGTGAATGAGATGTGATTCAGGTGCATAACACCTGCACTAAGATAAGTAGACCGACTAGAGTTGGCGCGTTGTTAAGAGTTCACGTGTAACAGGAAATGTAACGCACGTCTGATTGTCCTACGTAACATATGTAACGTATGTTAGTAACGCTGCACGTAGCAGATCAACGCCAGAGAGTAGGTGCCACTTGAATAAGAAGTAAAGGTGCATTTAGAGCAACTTTATTTATATGTGTCGCCCCCTCATTTGATTATACATACAGGGTGCTTAGAGGCACATAAAAAGAACGCGCTTTGATAAGTGACTAAAGGCAAAATGCACCAAGTGTTAAGATCGAAAGATATTCTTTAATTGTTCATAATCAGCAGCACGTACAAATGTTATCTTCTGTTATGTTTGAAATGAAAGAATTATATTATATATTGTTTCATTCATCTTATATAGCATTTAAAAATAATGGTGTGCATTATATTTAAAAAAAATCGTTGTATAATTCTACCCTTCTTGGAATATATTTTAAGCAAGCCGAAAACATTGGGCCCAAATCATCAGCTAAAGCAGTATGCAATATTAGGTAATTAAAATATAATCAGATGTGATAGGAATCTTCTTTGGATCAAGTTAAATTTATTTGTGGATTTTAAGATACCTATAAAGCAACTTATTGCTCCATCCATAAGAAAGCTCTATCTCCTTATGGAATCTACAAATAGAAATCGAACTACCATAATTGGTACAAGATTTTAATTTACATTTCACAACAAAACACATTTATTCATTCGCTTAAGTATTTTCACATCACCTATAAATTCTGCGTGCGACTGATTAGAAAATCTTATTCATCGAAGTGAATTTTCTTACTTATAATATGCCTATATTTTGTATATAATATTACTCAAATACCGTAACTCAAAGCTAGATTAGCATTTCGTAGACTATGAAAGATGAGGGCATAGTCTTCGGAATGCGCATCTAGCTTTAAGTTATGGTATTTTGGTGATATTCTATCCTATTATTTAACATTTTTAACATGCCTATATTTACCATAGAACATGGCATGATTTTCATACAAAAATAATGATAACATATTTTAACCCAACGACTCAAATATAACCAAAATAATTGTATTTACAACTACATAAGCTTCACACCTGAGGATTTGCAATAGCATCTTTGTACTTGTATATTTATGAAAATTCCCGTTGACCACACAGGTTTTTTTGGCAAGTACATAATTAGATTCACTAGAATTATTCGAGTAGTGTGTTAGTAAGTCAGTTATGCTGGCCAAGCTGTCAATCACCGACATCAAAAACAATCGATGGTTCGATTAGTCACAAACACAATGATTGCGTCCAGTATAGTGGAGATGACAGAATTTATGACTAAGTAACATGTCTATAATGGTGAAGTACCATCGTGCTATAATCGATTATGTAAATGAAGAATAAAGTAAATGATTTCATTGCTAGCAAAAACAAGCGCGTAAAAATATTATGCACAAATTATGATTGAGTTAAATAAAATATGATTTGAAAGGCATATAATAAATTGAACAATTGAGGAAGTAAACTAGGTGAATTTCAATTAGAAACACCTTCGGTAATATATCATCAAAATAAAAGTAGAGCTTAAACATTTAACATAAGGAGAAATAATCTAAAATGTTAAGCAGCAATCTATTAAAGGGTGTATACATATTCCTATAATTTTCAGATAATCGAGTTAATGATGGTCAAATTCCTACAAATGTACATGTAAACTCCTATAAGGTTCGGTCTCCAAGAAAATAAGCTGCTTAATCCGTCGTTACTGATATTCAAAAGAAATATTTACAATTGAAATCAAACATTGAAGAAGAAGACATAGATATAGGTTCCCATATATTTAACGATCGTGGCAATTACCCAATTAACAATGACCCAGATGACCCAGTTGGTGAAAGTACAGAAATTCAGAATGTAGAAGCCTGCATTTTATTGCATGATCACCCCGAGGAAACAAAGTTATATGTGCAATAAATAAGTACTTCGTGCAAGAGGAAGGCGATGTACAACAGGCGTTTGTAGGAATTTGACCATCCAAATTTTCGGTTTCTTCCACCTGACCCCATATTTATAGGAATTTATCACCCTCGCTATTAAATAATAAGCTTTTCAAAGGAACTCTTACAGCTCTTAATCTGATTTCTTAACCACTCTTTAACCAGTATGTAATATATCTGATATCTTCCTATATCTCCTGTCATTTTCCACGTATTTATTCTGCGTTTAGGATTCTTAAAAAGCGTGTTTTCTACCACTAGTTTATTTCTAACACAGAACTCCAGTAATCTATCATTGCGTGTTCCTATTCCATGTTCTCCTACCGTTGATCCTTCCTTTCCTTTATCTACTACTGCATTCCAGTCTCCTATTATAATTAAGTTTTTCTATACTATCGAACTAAAGAAATAGCAGATACACTCGCGAAAATCCCTTGTGCAGAAGATATAATTATTTGCAAATATCCCCTTACCAAGGAAGATTTGCAAAATTGGTCCAAATCATTAAATCTATATGGAAACAGGATATATTTTGGAATGATGACAATGGTTATTAGTATAAATCAATATTTCCATTTTTATAAAGTATTTCATTTAAAAATATGAATTATGTACAAAAATAATGACTACAATAAATAGTTTAAAGTATTGTACTATATTAATCAAAAAGAAGATCAATTCGATCAATGCGCAGTCGAATATGGATCGACTGAGCATGTTTAGTTAGAATTTTCTAGGTACATCAATGTTATGATCAATAAGCTTTATAAAATCATAGTAGGTCAAATTAATTTAAAATTAACCCTTCAAACTGGCAACACCAAAATCAATGAGATCATGTTTGAATTTAAACGCATAAATGGTATCTACTTATGAAGAGCCCTTGAAATAGGGAAATGAATTGATGCATGTGTTTTTGTTAGTTCCTATTATATTCATTCCTAGTATAAAATCCAATTTAACTTGGGACCCAATGTACGCCTACAATACCATGACAGATCACATGTCCCATGGCCAAAAAGAATATCCTATGTTTTATTTCCCCTCGTTAAACTTGGTTTCTTTCTAGTTTTGGGGTTGGGCTGATAGCCTTAGTGCTATAACCATGCATGATCGAAAGAATGACTGATTGAAAAGTAATTAATCAGTAATTATCAGTCAAAGCAATTAATTAAAGCTTCCCAAGTGTACAGTTCAGAAACGGTCGAGGCTAAAAATAATATTGAAATAATAAGAAATATTGGCTATTTGTATATGAGGATGTTTACATAAAAAAAGTTGTTCATTTGCTGATCTAAATTCAATTTCATCATAAACTGCTTCTACCTCATCATCGTTGTGACTTGTGGTAGGCTTTGTGTTTAACCCAATAATTATAATTCTATCACTAACTTGGCAGTTACATCGGTGGCCGTTCCTTATGCAGTCCGCAGGGCTGCTCGCCCCTCCTGAACATTGAGCGCATCACCATAGATATATAATTGTATTGCGATATTTTATCTCGACATTATTTTTCCTAAAAGATAAAGCTTGCGTCGCGATAACAATCTACACAACACGGTGTGGCGTTCGTTGTGGTATCCGTTGCAAGTCACAGCAGCGACCGATGCAGTATATCATCTGTATCTATCGTTCGCGTGGTATAGATATATCGCTAATTTGGTGCCGCTGGGTATCCAGCGCCACCCAGCCACACAGTACAGGTTAAATGCATATGCACTCATCTCACTCTATTGCAAGCAATCGGTGAGAGCGACCGTGTGCAGTATTCTGTTTCTTCGGTTCGCTCCTCGCTTCATCGTCTAATATGTGTCTCAGATTCCGAGCGGCTATCCAATGCCAGTACAAGTTAAATACATATATACAGTACATATGCAATGAGATGAGTGTATCATAGAGTGCAGGGGACCGATGTAGTATATCATCTATTGGATGTCGCGTTTCTTTAACGTCCTAGAGAAGTTCAGAGAGAACAGAGAGTAGTATATATATATATACAGAGAGTATATGTATATAAATTGATATAGAATAGTCAGATAAGACAGTAGCATTTGTTCTGTGTACGTACGATTTTGCCATGTGTTTCTCGAAGAATATATTTAATAGAAATAATTTAATTAAAATGAATAGTGTTAGTTCTTTATTGAAAATACAGTTTTGTACACTTTCTCTTTTCGACAAAGTAAATATTAAAGAATTAGGTAGGCCATTGCCTGATTTAAATTGATCGCAAACTTGTGCAAGGAGTGCTTAAAACTGGACATTTACGCAGCGTTTTACAAGAGACATTTACAAAAAAAATTATAACACAGATGAAGGACAGATTCTCATATCGTGGACATACAAGCCGCTGAGTTATTTAACACGAAATCGATGCCAACATTTTCTAAACAATTTCCAGTGGACCTTTTGGAAATCGTGTGACATGCATATCCATTTTAGAATAAAACCAGATTAAAAACAGAATTAGAAGTCATTTACTCGCGTCCGGATTATTATCAAATAATTGGAGCCACAAATTTTCTTTCAATATTGTTACAAAATAATCTCAGTGAAACTTTCCCGGAAACTATAAAAATACCAAAAATTATTGTAACAACCCCGATGACCACTGCTGAATCAGAGTGTTGTTTTTCAACACTTAAAAGAATCAAGACTTTTTTGCGAAATGCTATGGGTAATGATCATTTAAACGCGTTGGCGACGATGTGTATTAATAAAAATGTGGCGCGAGATATTTACAATTTTAACGAAACAGTTTTGGAAAAGTTTATATCAATGAAAGATAGAAGAGTGGAATTCACTTTAAAGAAATGATTGAATTTAATCATTTTGCATCCATTTTAGGTAAGATTTCTCACTATTATGTTATTTTTTAAGAAATGCGTACCCCCAGATTGAAATGCCCTACATCCTATTCTTCTCTTCATTATAAAACTTACACCTGTTTGTCTAATATTACGCCTATATTCTCCTGACTACATATCTACCTGATCTTTCCATCCAACTTCGCTAATCCCTGCAATATCTAATTTAAACCTCTTCATTTCTAACTTCAAATTACTTAGCTTTACTGTCCTATTAAGACTACGGACATTCCACTCTCCAACATCTAGAATGCCAAACCTAAATGATTTAATCGCTTTCTTCCCCCCCCCCCCCATCTACCCAGAATCCGAGGAATAGCCTCGGATTATTAAACGATGCTTCTATTAAGAACAACATCTTGTTTCTTGAGTACCCTGTGTTTCGGCTGAGATCCATATAATGTACGATTGAGACACAGCCACCTAGATCAGGAGTGAGTGAGTGTGATTTAATAATATGCACCGAATCTACTAGGTGACAACTTTTAAATCCCTATCTAGGAATTTGCAAGAAAGAACTTTTTCTTTATTGTCTTTCCTCTATATTCGTTCTTAATAAATACGAAGATTAATATAACCCTGAATGACACTTGAAAAATAGTACTTCCAGAAATAGTACTTTGGAATATTTTGGGTATTTTGAATGCATGGCAAATTTCAAATTACTTTTAGCTAAATTAGGGAGCATGAATGGAATTTTTTAAATGGTATAGAAGGAAAATAGCTTAGTTATAATACCACTTAAATTTTATTTTTGTTGACCATGTTTCGCCGGTAAGGGTCTCATCACAGTAATTCGAAAATTTACATAAACGTAATATTATTAGTAGGGCATATTCTTAGGCATGGGGGGATTATGCAATTGATCATAGAAGGTAGAGTGGAGGGAAAGAGAGGGGTAGGTAGGCCTAGATTGGAGTATGTGAGTCAGATAGTTGAAGACGTTGAGATGAATAGCTATAGGGAGATGAAGGGATTAGCTCAGGATAGATCGGCATGGCGTGCTGTTTCCAACCAATCTTTAGGATTGCGGACTCTTTAACTAATGTAGATTGGGACATAATGTTTAGAATTTTAAAAGAAACGGGTAGAGATTATAAGGATAGGAGAATAATTTTTAATTTATATAAACACCAAACTGCCTTAGTTAGAATTGAGGGGGAAGAAGAGGTAGCAAAAATAGGGAAGGGAGTTCGGCAGGGATGTACACTTTCACCGTTATTATTTAATCTATATATAGAAGATGCAATAAACAAAGTAAAAGAAGAGTATAGTGTAGGTGTGAATGTACAGGGAGAGAAAATATATATGTTGAGATTCGCCGACGATATAGCTATATTGGAAGAAAGCGAAAAGAATTTAGAAAGGGTGTTGAATGGTATGCAGGCAGTATTGACTAGGGATTTTAAAATGAAAATAAATATAGGTAAAACTAAAGTGATGAGGTGTGACAAAAAGAAATGCAGTAGAAAAATGAGGATCACAATAGGAGATAATAGAATCGAAGAAGTGTCAGATTTTTGTTATTTAGGCAGTAGAATCACAAAAGATAATCGAAGCAAGGTAGATATAAAGTGTAGGATAGCACAGGGTAGGAAGGCATTCGTAGAAAAGGAACAGATTTTAAGATCAAATATTGACTTGGGTATTAGAAAAAGATTACTGAAGGTATATGTTTGGAGTGTAGCACTGTACGGGTGTGAGGCGTGGATTATAGGAAAGGAAGAGAAGCGTAGATTACAAGCATTCGAAATGTGGTGTTATAGGAGCATGATGAGGATTGGTTGGGAAGATAAAGTAACAAATGAAGCTGTACTAGAGTTAGTAGGGGAGAAGAGAAGTATTTGGAGAGTGTTACAGCGTGGGAGAGACAGATTAGTAGGGCATATTCTTAGGCATGGGGGGATTATGCAATTGATCATAGAAGGTAGAGTGGAGGGAAAGAGAGGGGTAGGTAGGCCTAGATTGGAGTATGTGAGTCAGATAGTTGAAGACGTTGAGATGAATAGCTATAGGGAGATGAAGGGATTAGCTCAGGATAGATCGGCATGGCGTGCTGTTTCCAACCAATCTTTAGGATTGCGGACTCTTTAACTAACTAATAGTATTTATACAAAGTTTTCGAATTACTCTGATGATACCCTTACCGGCGCAACCTGGTCAACAAAAATTTAAATATATTAAGTCGTGTTATAACTAAGTTATTTTCCTTCTTACTATAAACTACCACAATTGATTTAATCAATTATTTGCGACTTTTAAACTTTTATACACCGACTTTCTAATTCATTATAAATATATAACAATATAATAAATTGTATTTTTGGATGAAAGTTACAAGTTCTTGGATGTAGATTTCAATTTTTCTTCCATCAATGACAAACATGTTCAAAAGTTTCATTTACACTTGATTATTAAAGATGATTATATATTCCAATATATTATGAAATTGTAGGCAATTTAAAAATACAGAGCTCCAAAAAAATCGCTAGTATTTAGTGAGGTACATTAGGAGATGATTGATTTTTTATTTATTTATTAGGGATTATTTATTTACGGCCGCTTTTAGCAATTTTATATCAATCTCGGTAAATGATAAAAAAAGCCTGGTTTTTAAAATAATGGTTATTCTATAGAAGGTGGTGGCATAGCCGTGAAAATATTATTCCATCTAGGCTATATTGGATTTATTGTATATATTTATTTATTTATGTATCCTAACTCGTGGATTAAGTATTTCAAATTTTACAAAAAATATGAATTCCAATGCTCTACATGTATTAATTTTAAATTTGCTATCTGGTGCATGAGAACTCATATTCTCACATATATGTAGATCATAGTACCCGGGTAAGTGGCAATGAAAGCGAAAGGCAATAGCATAATTTCTTGTGCCACTATATCAACTGGCTGTTATAGAAAGATAACCGTGATTCCATGCGGTTACGCTACGAGAAAATCAATTAATTTTAAACCATTGTTGTTGTAAAACAATGAGCGTTGAGTGTTGTATGAATATATGATGACAAACTGGTAGATGAAACTGTTAGTAGACGTATTTATAATAACACTGTCAGTACGTATTTGATAAATGCTTCCGGAAAGCAACTTATAAGCAAATTAAACTTTCTGAAAATATCCAAAAAATATATAATACTGCCGGAAAACTACAACATTTTTAAATATCGCAAATCACTTTGAATTTGGCCATTTTTTACCATTCTATGCAAGAGTAATATGTCTATTATTTATCTCATATAGAATAATTTAAAGAACCTAAATCTTGCATTTTTTTTTATCCATTTATAAATATTTTAAGCTTTATAAGCATTTAGCTTTATAAGTGCAATTTGGACGCGTTACTAAATAATTAAAAAGTGCCTTGGGCAATTATTTCCCTTTCATAATTCCACTTTCCTCATAGTCATGAAACTCTTCTTCTAGGCTTTGTATTCGTGCTTCAATTGGGCAGAGTATTGGGCTAAATACTCAAAAGTAAGTTCAGTTCGCATCCACCATACTTTTTAACGAGTAACTTACATTTGTGATAGTGAATGCATCTTTTCTTCATTTGAATATTATCTGCATATTAATATTATTATATTTCAAATTTTATCGATATATTCAAATCAATAAAAACTTTATAAAAGTTGAAATTGTTGCAGAAGTACCTCAAATTATATAGAAATCGCCAATTAATAAATCTGTCATTACTAATTAACAATGTCTAGACGTACGATTTGAAAAGAATACCCTCCGCAGCTTGGAATACCATCGATATTTTGTGGAGGCTCGAGGAGCTGCACCAATAATCTTTGGTCGGACATCACTAGTATCAATCATTCTGATTGGAAGCCCATTGAATCGAGCGTTTAGTCAGCGTGATCTAGACTGAGGATAACACCGCGAACGGACGAAACGTGTCGGTGTGTGTAGATAGATATAATACACACATACATGCATGTTGGTACAAGTCTCACAACTCAAAGGTGAGCCGCAGAGGCGCCGAGGAATGCACCAGAACTCCAGACCTACACAACATCAGACTCCCAAAAACGCGACTTCTATGAACGACGTTCTCATTACACATGCAACAATAATGTTGAACACACACAAACACGGTCAGTCAGTTGCGAGTTAAGAAACTGGGATCATACTACGTGCCCAATTTGATCCTCATCACGTGCTTATTACTTAGAGATGAATCATGGTGTGATTTACTTCCATGAAACTACGGAAAAACAATGGTGAAAATGTTCAGATTCGTAATATACCACATTCACAAGTGGAATTTCGAGCATTCATTTGGAATTCTCGTACGTCATGCCGTCAATTTACAATTGCAAGCAATATCCTTTATAATAATACCTAAAAAAATTAGTTTTGATAACTTTTTCTCAACTATCGGCAAATTTAACAGTATCATATATCATTGCAATAAAAACCGTGTTTTGCGGTTTCTAAATTTCAGGTACTATAATTGAATTTTATGCAATAAGACAGCTTTTAAAGACTTGATAAATCACGCTTTTATTGCTGGAAACGATACGAAGATGCACGATTATATTGAAATCGCCCGTTCTTGGACGTTTTCAAGATGCTAGGTCTAAAATGAAAATTTGGTCCAGATGAAAACTTCAAGATCTTGATATAGTATTAGAAAATTATTTTAAATTAACTGAAGAAATTGTACAATAACATACAGTTAATCTCTAATTATATATCTCAATTTTTATGATTCTTTGATTTGGTAATGGGATTTGAAAAGGACACACCATGACCACACCTGAGGTGTCTTCATTAAAGCCGTCCCAAGTTCTCTGCATATGAATGAAGTTGCGACTATAAGAGAACATACGGACCAGTTTATTCTCATCCAACAGAAAGACTGGTTCAAGGAATGTATCTGGATAAGAATCGATAGTCGCTTTTACGAAGAAATTAATTTAATTGTTATATATATAGACATAAACATTTGTTTGCATTTTCTACTGAAGCCTACTTCGCCTATATTACACGATTTTTATCTATAGAGCTATAGATAGATCTATAGGCTATAGAGATTTAATTTTTTGTATGATACTTTATGAGACTATTGTGCGATCAAATATATTTACCAAATTTAAATAGGACCTCACGAAGTTACTGCAAAATGCTGTTATATTCAAAGTTAAATATCCTTTAATTGAATGAAGATAATAGGATTTTTTCAACACATTTGTGTGTGGAAAGGACCAATTTGATTTCAGTTAAAAATGCATTTAATTGGTGCAAATAGTTTGACTTTGGCATGGGATAATATTAACACGGCCAGCATATACGCTTAAAATTGTCCTTAATAACTGAATTTCATCCTTTTTATTTCCGGAAACAAGATGCTAAAATTTTAGAAAATTGACGTTTTAGCTTATACACCTTTATTATTATAATGAAAAATATCTCAGGTTAATAGAAAAGATACATGTATTTTTAATTTAAAAAAAAATTCACTCACCGATTTATTTTCTATGGTGAATTAAATTAAATTTATAAATAAAAAGGAGCAATAAATTTATAGTCTTTATTTACATCTTGTCATTAAATGCAAATAATGCTATATTGTAAACTTATAAACAAACTGACGATTTCATGGAAGGTAAAATTTAAATAACATTAAAATAAAAAACAGTAAAAATATATGTAATTGTTAATTATACGGAAAATATTAATGTTACGTAAAGTGAACCGACACGTACATATAACAACATTTACAAAAATCGACTAAATAGAGTTCTTGCTCAATTAAAAAAAAAATTACTAACAAAACCATTTTATTTCGATTACCAGTGAACCAATAAAAAAATTGAAAAACATAATACGTTTCGATTACTGAAGGCAGACTTCTTTGTTGTAGGATAAATATTTCTATAAGGCTATTAAATTGAAAACCGCAAAATCTTTTACCTACAAATTAAGTTTCAATCTAATTCCTCCATAATTGGTTGGATCGTTAAAGTCTAATCTGAACGAACCGCCGACCGATTAAAATCCTCAAATATTTTAACAACGATATGCAGACAATAAAAATCATGTTTAAATTCACGTTTTAATAGTTTAGCTATAGATCATTGTCTTTTGGGTAGAAGTATTTCCGCAACAATCACAAAACGAAATCATCTGAAAATCAACTATCATCTAAAGTTGAATGATGTTGCCACAGATTCAACCTTGTTGATGGTGTGTTATGAGAAATTTCGGTGTTTCAATCTAAATCATTCGGATCCTGTGTTAACCAGCGGACTGCGGGAAAGTAAACGGCCGACACAGGTCTTAAAATAAGATCATGGTGACAGGAAGATGCTTCTCGCTTGTCGTACAAGAACCCTAATCTTTGGTATCGCGCACCTTATCTATGTAAACAGAATTTTATACCGATTAAAAATGTCGACGTGTATATATATATATATATATCTTACTGAAGATGTAATGCTATTTTAAAAGTACATTTAATTGATTTACA
Source organism: Leptodirus hochenwartii (assembly GCA_947310635.1). Taxonomy (NCBI): domain Eukaryota; kingdom Metazoa; phylum Arthropoda; class Insecta; order Coleoptera; family Leiodidae; genus Leptodirus; species Leptodirus hochenwartii. The sequence continues at coordinate 11,435,158 of OX371177.1, read as the reverse complement.
TAAAATCGAAACAATTACTTGCAGATTAAGATTTAAATTCATCTATTATACAATAAGCAGGTACGCAAACAACCTCGGACATTAAGAATTATTTACAAAAAACTATTATACTCGTGTGTATTTTCTTGCAAAATCCTTGCATTCTATTAGCGATGGCAAACTGTAGGTCACTTTGAGGACCTAGTTCGTAGTTCGTAGTTCATTTCAAGGTACCGTTCACGAACTATAGGTCGTGAACTACTACATCTTTTTAAAATGAACTAGTTCACGACCTATATGAAATACATGCACATACTGAAAATAATCGCATTTTTTCTCAATATAAAAATATTAAATAGTAAAAAATAAATAAATTGAAATATTACAATACCTATTTTGAATTAGGAATGAGGAAGAAAAGACAACAATGTTTATAATTTATACAAAATATATATATATAAGGAAATATAATCCTCTCTACGTACTCACGATTATTTATATGAAGTTCTAAAATACTTATTGTTAGTTACTGTTGAAAATGTTTACTACTTTACTAACACTTGAAAATTAAATGTACAAACTATAATAAAATGAACTAGATAGAATCGTTTTGTTTGGCGTTATAATTTATATTTTCTATTCCGAATCTTCTCTGTTCAAACTTCAAAGCTTTGATTTGATATTAAGTGATTGCATTGCACTCAGTATGAAATAGAAGAACTATAAGATTTAGATGTTTATTTTTCCATTATTGCAAAAATTTGCTATGGCATGACATATTTAAGAACATATTTAACCTTGCGAATATATTAATTATATTATTCCAAATGAAATCTGATACCAACATATAAATTGTGACTCAGCTCGGCAATGCTGCTGTTGCAATATTGCATCGAGTTTCCTATTTCGTTCCGTTCACCAACACACTTTATCACTAAAGAAATGTAAGTACTGTATATGTAATGTATACTATACTGCATCATTTACGAGTCATGAACGGTTTAGTAGACGACGGGTTCAGGACCTAGTACAAGTACATCAATACGTACACCGTGCACCATGTAGTTCATAGTTTACAAACTAGTTCATAGTGACCTATAGGTCATTGCAAAATATCGTCACAGTACGCCCGTCATTTGATTGAACCGTTCAGAGTGAACAGTTCGCGAATGAACTACACATCGCTACATTCTATAACATGAAGCAAGGAAATTATATAAAAAGTTGTAACAAAATAATACAAAAAAAGGAAAAATGACCAGGTAACCTTTATATAAAAATTGCACAAATATTAGAAATTTTAATTAAAGTTTTATCACAAGTAATTTTAAGGTAAAGGTAATTATGAAAATTATAATTAGTATATTTGAAAAAGCACTTTAACATCCATTCCAATATTACTTTGATTTTCCCATAGCATAACAGTGCATTAAAAAATCGGCTTAAATGATTATTCGTGCGTAATTGCTGATTTTGATTTTTGAAGTGTTCATTTTGCATATGTGCTTAATTTTCATTAAATGGCAAAATGTACGGAAAGAAAACATCGAAGGCAGGTTTCGTCAAGGAACTCTCATGTAACATTACTGTTAATTAAAAACGCCTTAATAAATCCATAAATAAAGAAACGTTTCTATTTTACTACATCTCAAAAAATTACGACATCTATTACTACATCTCAAAAAATTATGTATATGATTTAATATAAATATCGACTATATAGGGTGTATATTTATTGATAATCGAAATAATAAGTAATGATAATATGTGTCGATTTAGTTATTAGTCCGTTTATTTGTAAAAAAATTCTTTCGTTCAAGAATATCATTTGAAGATTATCATCATTTTCTGTAAGTGATACTTACTATAAATCATAATTACATATTCATATTTGTGAACGGGCAGACAAAGTATATAATAAAAAAAGTTATATGCGTTTTTGTAATGTAAATCCAAGGTATCGTTGATGGTTTAACAAGATGCCGACACACTCCTCGTGAAAACTTATTTTTTTATTTATTGCGGTCAGCAGGCTCGCTGAGAAGTTGAATTATATTATTCAGAAATGAAATAGATGGGGCCACACCATCACGCGAACCGCTAAGCACATAGCGAAGAATACCTACTCCAAACCATCAAATAAACACCGAAAACCACTGAAGAGGATAGAAGCACATTAAAAATATAAGGATTTTAAAGAAGAAGGTTATCCGCATTTTGATTATCCAAACTTAAATAAATATATTACAAACTGGCTTTTCAACATGTCTCGCTCACAATAAACAAATTCTTTTGTAACATAGCAAAATGTGATTTTTTTCGCAAGTATAATATCTCTTTATACAAATATCTAATAATTTCACATTCGATCTAAAAAGGATATCAAAAGTTTTCATTATACGCTTTTTTTTTAACTCATAACTTATAATGGAATGAGCACTGTTATTGAATGAATCATCTTTCATTAACGTACACCGCAAAAATGCTCAAATTACAGGTATTATAGATAATCTTGCCATGTGGAATTATTGCATTTACAAAATTATATATTGCAGATGATATTAGTAAACAATTCATGATTAATTAGAAAGGTATGAGAGTAAAATCGGAATGATTGTATGCAATAACGGATGTAATTTGTAATGTTGTTTTATAAATACGAGAGTAATCAAAGAAAAAACGGCAAAAATTCTGTTCTTATGTATTGCATTTCATATTTATTTGATTACTGTTGTCAACGTGGTGTATTGTCGTTATGAAGTCGTCCGTTCGAATCCCGCTCGACGTGGGATATTATCTAGCGATGTGTAGTTCACTCGCTCTGAACGGTTCAATCAAATGACCGGCGTACTATGACGATGTTTTGCAACGACCTATAGGTCACTATGACCTATAGGTCGTGAACTATGAACTACATGGTGCACGGTGTACGTATTGATGTACTTGTACTAGGTCCTGAACCCGTCGTCTACTAAACCGTTCATGAATCACAACGACTCGTAAACGATGCAGTATAGTATACATTACATATACAGTACTAACATTTATTTAGAGAAAAAGTGTGATGGTGAACGGAACGAAATAGGAAACTCGATGCAATATTTATATGTTGGTATCAGATTTCATTTGGAATAATATAATTAATATATTCGCAAGATTTAATATGTTCTTAAATATGTCATGCCATAGCAAATTTTTGCAATAATGCAAAAATAAACAACTAAATCTTATAGTTCTTCTATTTCATACTGAGTGCAACGCAATCACTTAATATCAAAACAAAGCTTTGAGGTTTGAGCAGAGAAGATCCGGATATAAAATATAAATTGTAACGCCAAACAAAACGATTCTATCTAGTTCACTTTATTATAATTTGTACATTTAATTTTCAAATGTTAGTAAAGTAGTAAACATTTTCATCAGTAACTACCAATAAGTATTTTAGAACTTTATATAAATAATCGTGAGTACCTAGAGAAGATTATATTTCTTTATATATATGTTTTGTATAAATTATAAACATTGTTGTCTTTTCTTCCTCATTCCTAATTCAAAATAAGTATTGTAATATTTCAATTTATTTATTTATTACCATTTAATATTTTTATATTGAGAAAAAAAGAGATTATTTTCAGTAAGTGCATGTATGTGCATATAGGTCGTGAACTAGTTCATTTTTAAAAGATGTAGTAGTTCACGACCTATAGTTCGTGAACGGTACATTGAAATGAACTACGAACTACGAACTAGGTCCTCAAAGTGACCATCGCTAATATTATCGGAAAACAAAAATTCCTTCGGGATCATGAACTTTGTGAATTATTTAATTATTAAAAATTATCACAAATTGATTAATTGTATTTGTATACGACCTATAATAAAATGATATACTAACGTAAAAAGATATAATAAAACTCGCATTTACAATAGGGGGTGTGTTACACGTGTATATTGTTTCTTCCTGACCACATCTTTTATGATAACTAGCTTATGAACAAAGATACGGAATCAGATGTGGAGCTGATGGATCACAAGGTACAGTGGTGGACTATAATGTTCCATACGTGTTACAATTTTCATTCTACCTTAGATCCAAAACGGAAACGGTTATTGTATTTGATAGATATCGCCGCTTATCCTGTTATAAAAATATCTCATCTCTCAGCAAACAAGAGTTGACATTTAGATAATTGGTTGCCTGATGTTTAGCAGCACATATAATGCACAAAGAAAGTAAGGACATGAATTAATATTATGGTAGATCCATCATAAAGGAACAATGGACAGAGAACTAACAAAAATTTATTCGTTTGATACGTCTTAATTGTTGCAAATGAATAATGCGAACTAAGGTTTATAAAAATTTTGATTTTCGTATAATTGTAGCAGTATGATCACATTTTTCGTAAATCCAAAAAAAATACCGATAGATGACGTAATCTCTTGTATTATAACGACAATATTTCAAAGCCTGACAAAAAAATTATCTTATATTACGTTTTTTCATATTTTCTTCTTAAAACTAAATACTTTCATTTGTTAATCAAGTGTTAATCATTTTACAAAAATTATTTAGTGTTTAATTAGGTCTTTCAGTATAGGTTCACTTTGTATTCCCATCAACTTTTCCAATTGTTTTTTCTTTTCCGCGGAAGAAACGTTTACAAAATGATAGTTGTTTCACATATCTCTTTCTCGTAACAAGTTTTCTTTTATTGCGACCTCCCTTATAATGGGAAATAGAAAATAAACGTAGATTAAAAATGCAAATGCGGATACCTATATACAGGGTTGGGCAGTTCTAACGAATCAGAATCCCCTGCCCAAACTAATTCAAATAGAGATGCGAAAAATTGCGATCTTATATAGAATTACGATTTACACACTCTAAAATTAATTTCAAGTATACACGATGAACCATGAAAGCACAAGTAAAGCTGGTCTTATTTTTTTAAATGGAACACTATATATATTTTGATCCCATTTTATAGCAGACATTCAAGTACTTATGAACACGTAAATTGTAATTTGTTAGAATGCGGCGTTGCCACGATATTAGCAATTTTGTAAAAAAATGGTTCGTTGCAAGCCCAATTTCAAAAAATCATAACTTACTTAGGTAGTGAATTTAAGTAGGACCGTTTTATATCTGAGTAACCACTAACATGGCATTATTTTTTGTATATCGGTTTTTCTGCTGAAACATACAGGCATATGTAAGAGTCATGTTCAATTGGGGCATTTTTCTTGAACGGTAAGTCCAATTTTTTAAATGGAACACCCCATATATTATTATTCTGTAAGATAATACGATTATAATAGAACCATTTTCACTATATATGTCCTATACCTAAAACTAGTAGTTTCTGATATATTGACATATTTTTCAAAAATGCAGCATCCAAACAAACAATTCAATTAAAATTAATATAAATCCTTAAGATTACCATGGAAGATAAAGTCAAGTGTAATATTTGTGATTCGACATTTAAAGTTTACTTAAAATTACTTTATATTAAAACCATAAATATATGGCATACTCTTTGCAAGAGAAGATCGACAATAAAATATACAAAGCAAATTTTACAAATAGAAAACATCCAAATGCAACTACATTTCAACATTTATTAAATACTTTCACAACGACTGGATCTGTTAAAAATGCAACACAAGAAAAAACGTAAAACTGTAAGAACGGAAGAAAATAAAATAAAAGTACTCCAGTCTGTGAAATTAATTTTATTGATTAGTTAGTTAAAGAGTCCGCAATCCTAAAGATTGGTTGGAAACAGCACGCCATGCCGATCTATCCTGAGCTAATCCCTTCATCTCCCTATAGCTATTCATCTCAACGTCTTCAACTATCTGACTCACATACTCCAATCTAGGCCTACCTACCCCTATCTTTCCCTCCACTCTACCTTCTATGATCAATTGCATAATCCCCCCATGCCTAAGAATATGCCCTACTAATCTGTCTCTCCTACGCTGTAACACTCTCCAAATACTTCTCTTCTCCCCTACTAACTCTAGTACAGCTTCATTTGTTACTTTATCTTCCCAACCAATCCTCATCATCCTCCTATAACACCACATTTCAAGTGCTTCTAATCTACGCTTCTCTTCCTTTCCTATAGTCCACGCCCCACACCCGTACAGTGCTACACTCCAAACATATACCTTCAGTAATCTTTTTCTAATACCCAAGTCAATATTTGATCTTAAAATCTGTTTTCTACGAATGCCTTCCTACCCTGTGCTATCCTACACTTTATATCTACCTTGCTTCCATTATCTTTTGTGATTCTACTGCCTAAATAACAAAAATCTGACACTTCTTCGATTCTATTATCTCCTATTGTGATCCTCATTTTTCTACTGCATTCCTTTTTGTCACACCTCATCACTTTAGTTTTACCTATATTTATTTTCATGTTAAAATCCCTAGTCAATACTGCCTGCATACCATTCAATACCCTTTCTAAATTCTTTTCGCTTTCTTCCAATATAGCTATATCGTCGGCGAATCTCAGCATATATATTTTCTCTCCCTGTACATTCACACCTACACTATACTCTTCTTTTACTTTGTTTATTGCATCTTCTATATATAGATTAAATAATAACGGTGAGCGTGTACATCCCTGCCGAACTCCCTTCCCTATTTTTGATACCTCTCTTCCCCCTCAATTCTAACTAAGGCAGTTTGGTGTTTATATAAATTAAAAATTATTCTCCTATCCTTATAATCTATACCCGTTTCTTTTAAAATTCTAAACATTATGTCCCAATCTACATTATCAAATGCCTTTTCTAAATCTACAAAAGCTATGCAAGTTACCTTTCCTACCCTCTTTCTTTTTTCTACTACCGTTCTTAGTGCTAGAATCGCCTCTCTCGTCCCTCTGTTTTTCCTAAAACCAAACTGATCTTCTCCTAGCCTTTCCTCTACTTTATTTTCTAATCTCCTATAAATAATCTTTAACAATATCTTCGATGCATGTGATAGTAGGCTAATGGTCCTATAGTTCTCACACAAATTAGCTCCTATTTTCTTCGGCATTGTTACTATTCTACTACGCTGAAAATCCTGTGGTACTTCTCCCTTCTCATATATTTTACAAACTAACCTGTATAATCGCTCCTGTATTTTTTCCCCTGCGTGTTTTATTAATTCGGCTGGTATCATATCAATCCCCGCTGCTTTGTTATTCCGTAAATCATTTAATGCTCTATGAAACTCTGACCTAAGTATGCTAGGACCTAAGTCATCCTCATCTATCTGTTCCACACTTTCTAGCTCCTCCATGTCCTGCCTACCTTTATATAAATCTTCAAGATACTCCTTCCATCTTCTAGCTTTTTCCTTATTTTCCGTGAGTTCCTTACCCTGCTTATCACATATAATGTTACCCTTTGGTTTTACTTTAGAAAAATGTGACTTAATTTTCCTGTAGCCCAAATCTACTTTACCTCTTCTCATATCCTCCTCAATATCCTCACAATTTCCTTTTATCCACTCTTCTTTCGCTAGCTTGCATTCCTATTAATTAAGTTCCTCAGTTCCTTATATTTTTTGTGTCCTGCTTCTGTGTTTTCAATTTTAATTTTCCTTCTTGCTTCTATCATTTCAATTATTTTATTGATTACTTGAAATTAATTTTAGAGTGTGCAACTCGTAATTCTATATAAGATTGCAATTTTTCGCATCTCTATTTGTATTAGTTTGGACAGGGGATTCCGATTCGTTAGAACTGCCCAACCCTGTACATATAATTTAAAGTCATCTATCTCAACACGAATTTTATAGGCGAAGGCGTAATTTTACTCCAAATTTTCATGGATACAAACGCGCTAATTTAAATTTAACGTCATGTGACTCTTTACTTGTATAAAACATAAGTTTCCAATTTATTATTGGAAGTTACAAATCTTTGTTTTTGGGCATATTTAAAAATATGCCTATTTGGGCTTAACACATCGAATGTTGTTACAAGACAAAAATCATGAGAACAAGGGCGAGCAAAATAAGCTCCAACTAAAAATGTCTTTTTATCGCATTCCCGTTAAAATTTTCTGACCTAATTTTACACGCGCTTGACGTGAGTGTCAGTAACTTTATATAAATAAATTATAAGAAAGTATTCCGTAATCTTTACAACATTTATACAATTTTATATACTGGAATTGAATCGCATATATAGATGGGACACACGCAATACTAATCATGGAGCAGCGACTTTTGAAGCAGACCGATACGACGACAAGATAAAAATTCATCAGCATTGCAGGTACAGTTTTAATAAATTAATAATCGTACATGCACAAGTGTATCCTATACAGGAAAGATATTTGTTAATTATACCTTACTTATATGTCATTAAAGATATGATTGTCGTTATTAAAGTCGGCGGAGGAAAAAAAATGCCACACATTTATATTTTTTTTGTTCTGTATATTTTACATTACGTTATAATTGTTGCATAATATAGACTTAGCCGCTGATAATTATCTCATGCCTCTGTTTTTATAGAAATCTGTATAATATTGGTTCCTGTAGGATTTAAGGTCAAGAAAATCATTATGAGATTAATATCTATTAATTCCTTCTTTTTAGTTAATTCAGGTGATGTATATGGAATTTATATTCTAGTTATGACAAACTTATGACAAATAAATTGGAAAAAAATCCATTGATTTTCGATTGGAAAGTAATTTAATTCTGTCTTCTATGCGTTCTTGAAATGCTGAATATTTTGCTACAATATTATGTTTGACAATATGGATAATACTTCAATTTCTTCTTATTTATTGTTGTGAAAAATAACTTTTCTAGGAAAACTTTGAAGCTATATTACCAATTCGATGTCATTATCGCTTTGGTATCTCATAATTTGTGAAGAATGTCTTGGTCACTTTTAGTATCGTCATTTTTTATGTTCAGAATAGTTATTGCTTTGGTACTTTTTTGTGTTTGTGTATAAAGTTTATCAGGAAAATAATGTGAGAAGTATTTAAAATATTTTCCATTGATACTCGTATAATTATTTCTGTTTTTAGTTTTTTACCCGTAATAGTAATATGCACAAAAATGCATGTAAAATGTATGGTACTATAATAATTAATTCTATTTTTACATTTGCGTAACTTAACAACCCGTGCAAACACCCACTATTCAGCATATCTGCTAAATTTCCATTTTACGAAAACTAAAAACTATTAACACTAAATATTATTACAGCGATCAACAGCATGTATATCTGATTGATTTGACACGAATTCTAAAAATTTATTAGTTAAGTTTACTGTGTTCTAATGGTTTATTTGCACCGCGCAAATAGTAAATTTATCATTTTTTCTGTTAGTTTTACTATTGAACTACAAACCAAGCTGATCTTTGACAAATTAAATCAAAACGTCCCCCAGACCCGCGCAAATCTTTCAAGTATTTGATCGATAATGAACACACTTTGTGTTTAATTTATAAATGAATTAACCACTATCGTAAACATAACAATCGGTCCCATATTTACATCAAACAAATATCACCGATTAATAATCTGTAGTTTCCTTAATAAATCTCGGTTCATACTTCTATACTATTCAGCACTATTCATTAATTAAATAACTAGTTTGAGCCTATTATAAATTCACATTTTTTATATATAATTTGGGCTAAAATTTAATCACCATGCGAAAAATAAAAATACAAAGTCCGCTTCGGTCATGTTCCATTTCGCGAGCGGCTAACTAAAAATGATTAGGGAATTCCTCGTTTCTCGTGATTGTATTTGATGATCAACAATTAAATAATACGAATGAATCACATATTGCACACTGACTATGACCTCGACAAGGCAACATTTACGTTAAAACACAAACGGTACTATCCACAATAATATATGTAGTATATGATATTATAACTGTTTTCATATGTTTGGTACATGTCCCTAGATATTTTGATTTCACACTTGTCGTGTAGTAGATGATAAATATTCGCACTGGCTGTCTTAGTGTAGATTCGCAATAATGCGAAATATTACTCCGCGAATAGTCCCGATTGACTAATTCATTTCTAAACTCAACTAAAGTGATGTCAAACAAAGCTACTATTAGTATAGAATATCACCCAAATACCGTAGCTTAAAGCATTAAGTAGCTAGATGCGTATTTCGACGGCTATGCCCCCATCTTCAGTAGCACAAGATAAAAACTAAATAGAATACCTCTGTCACGAATCGTGTTTGTCTTATATATACTTTAGGACAACTAGAACAAGATATTTCATAAATACCAGATTTTTTATTGTAATCAATCAAATCTTTTGGATTTCCTAGAAAATTAGCAAGACTATTAGAAGTATTATATTTATTTAAAATACTATCTAAACCACGTGCAATTATAGGTTCAAAAAGGTAATTTAACAAATTTTGGAGTTGAATTATTACTTTGTTCTATACTACTAATATTTCTGATATCTCTTGTTCTTTTAAATTTTCTTAATATGTTATTTATAATTTTATAAGAATAGCCATTTAAGATGGGGGCATAGCCTTCGAAATGCGCATCTAGCTACTTATTGCTTAAGTTACGGTATTTGCGTGATATTCTATATTAATAAAAACTGGTAATTTTTGGAATATATTAAGTTTTGACTTGCTTATTTTTAAATAATTTCAAATATTCATGATCTTACAATTTCTATTTACGTATATTTACTTTACATCTCTTATTTTACATATGATGTATTGTTTTTTCTATTATTTAACATTTAATTTAATTTAATAGTTTAGCTATTATTTAAAACCGTAGTGATAATTAAAAAAACAAATGCTACAATAATTGTTTAACTATTTGAATTGAAATCGATAAAATATTTCTGTGGGAGTGTAGAATCACCTGGAATAAGTTTAAATTGATATTACTATCGGTGTTCTAAAATTAACTGCCTAAGCGAGCCTCCTCTGAATTCGAAAAAGTGAATTCCCTAATTAAAATTATTGCGATTGTACAAAAACAGAAATTACGCATATTTTTGTAAAATGTAAAGTACCTACTTTTAAATTGTTGTATTATTTTGTTATGTAAACAGTAAATTGTTCACTCCAACAATGTCGTCGGATTGTTACACGCATATATTTATACATATATATATATATATATATATATAAACAATTTATTGCACAGTTTAAAACTTGTACGACTATAATAAATGATTTATTTAATATATTGATAAGAATCTGAAATCATTTTTTCAAATATTGCGCAAATGAACTATTTGATTATCCTAGCTACATAAAACAAATATAAGCTAAACTCAATCGATTTCGATTAAATCTATTCCCACAGAGAAATTAATTAATGGAATCGGGATCAAACGGTATACGCAATTTATTTTAAAACATTACATCTCTTAGAAAGATAACTTAATAAGACTATTACATTATTATTAATACTATAATTGTATACTATTCTATAGTAATCACGATTAGTGACAGAGGTATTTTATTTAGTTTTTATCTTGAGTTACTGACGATGCGGGCATAGCCATTGAAATGCGCAACTAGCAAGTAAATGCCCCGAGTTACGGTACAAATACCGTAATTTAAATATATTAATCTATAATATATATAAATATTATATATTATATCCAAAGATGATAATCTATACAATTATTTGATTATAATTATAACACTGTAGTAACAATTTTGAAACAAGAATGGTGTTATAGCTAATTTAAATATACGATATTTTTTATTCCAATACTTAACATATAGATAAACTCAAATATTGAATAAGAGAAATTAATAAATTCATAAAATTTAAGGTTTTCCCATGTCGTAGAAGACGACTTTTGATTCTATGCTATGTATATTACGTTGACATTTAGCTATTCCCCGTATTACGTTCGCGTTATACAAGGACTGAAAAGTGGCGTGTACATCGAAATAATATTATACATGTTGGCTGTTGTTACCTCCAAGAAACATATATTAGTGAGGATCAATAGACCATTAGAGCATTCGTATGTAATCGGAATTACCAAATAAAACATAATTTTCAAATACGGTAATAGAAAACCCGACGCTATGGGTTTTTCATCATCCTATAGAACACATTTCATGTCAATTTAAAAAGAAAAATGCTAATAAATTGACGAGATTCCATCAGTTTTGGGTAAAAGCTTTATACAGATACTACTTAGCCAACCGCATTTATAAAGATCGTCATTCCGTTGCCCATAATGATTTTTTTTTAATTTCAATTCTCTAACATGCAAATTTAACATGAATTTTGTTGCTTATTCAATAGCTTCGTTTTCACATCATTTCACTTTTTTTTTTTTCTAGATTTATGACAATTTTATCGTAATGCGAACCATTCATTACTATATACAGATCACAACATAAAATTATTAACCTAGGTCATTGATGTCGGCGCTTTGAAATGCACATTGCATCGTTTCGATATCATAAAGTATATGCTGACCTACAATATAGCCAAGATAATCAATCGACTCGCCTATTACCAAACGTAACATAAATGTATATACATATATATACTATTAAAATGATAGTAACAAACTCGTCTTTAGAGTAATTAAAAACGCGATTCATTCTAATCGCATGTATCGGAACTTGCATTTATGGCGTCGTCTGAATCAACGGAATGATCGAGATTAATTAAGCTCAACGCTTGGAAACTTCTCCGCTGCGACACGAACATTTTTGAAGTGAAACTTCTATAGGTGCGGTAGGGCAAATTGGCCTGAACGTCACGAAAAGTGAAACGCTTCCGTCACGAAAAGTGAAACACGCTACGCGCATGCGCCGCGTGTACTGTGCGTATACGTAGCATAAGGCAACCATTAGACGCTTGCGTATTTTATTATATATCACACAAACACAGCTTAATCTTTTAGCTAACAATTTCAATTGTGTGAAAAGTGAAATGGAGAAAAAGACAGGTACAGACAGAGTGCGAGTCTTTAGAGAACGGAAGAAAGCGAATAAACCGCCAAAAGAAGTGCCAACAAGTACCTTGGAAAGAAGTAGAGAGTATCGAGCCAGGCAAAGGGCGTTAAAGAACAATATAACATTCCAACGACCTCAAATACACTGGATGAATCGATACCGTCGTTAAGTGAGGACACAGTGAGTGGTATAGAGAATTTGAATGCCACTGATTCAGGCGTGCCGTATATACGTGAAGATACACGCGGTGTGAGAGATCAACGAATGAATCTGATACAGCTGAGCCATCGACAAATAGAAATGCACCCACTAGTGCATCATACAAAAAATTTACATTCGTTCAATCTGCTCATCGCGAATTTGATAAACAATTTTTCAACTTTTCCTAGGAGCTAAGAAGTTTCACTTCAACCGCGCGAGAGTCTCACGCATGTTTTTTAAATATTGTGTTAGGTTATGCAAAGTTGGCTTGAGCAAATTGAATATTGTATATCCAATATATTCATATAATGCATTATTTCTTTCATTTCGGAACGACGAATAGATGGATCCTGTTTTACTACTCGGTTCTCTACAGTTGCGTGTAGTTAATATGATTTAGAAATCGATATCGATGAGAAGTCTAAGCCTGCACACGGTTGAAATATCTTTCCATGCCATCGAAAAACAAGTACCCGTAAAATCTACGCAAAGCATTTTTTTCCCTCTCCTAGCGCGAAAGTTTTTTAAAGGATAGAAGTATGTTCAGTTCAGTTCCGTTTCAGTTATTAATTCAATTTCAGTTAAATCATAGTCATCACAACGGTGTTTTCGTGTAATAATATCACAATTCGCTTGTTATCGTGGGATTACATATGAAGAATTAAAATGTGAATCTTCAATACTAATTAAAGATTAAGGATTAAAAACATTAAAGAAATATGTTCATTGATCAACTACAGAAATGAATATTATTAGCACTAATATTTTCACCAATGATAATCATTTAAATCTATTTGATATGTATTTAGAATATGAAGGAAGCCGTTCTACAAAACCAAAACAATTGTGTTTCAAAATCTTCCTAACCATCCCCTTGGTTTATAAGTTGTTTTTCAGCCGATCAATTGTTAACGCACAGAAACCGGCCAGTGGCAGTTTCGTCCCCGTAATCACCTGTAATCCTAACCCCATGCTAATGACCATTATGAACTTCGGTAGTTTTGTTCCCAACCACTTTTCGCTAATGTTATAGTAATAATAATATCGTAATTATATATAAATTTCATCGAACATCCTTTATTATATAAATACACAAGTTTTTCAACAAATAAACCAGTTGACCAATTCTTTTAGACGGTGGTGTATATCAATAACCTGACCTAACCTGACCTGACCTGATCTGACGGTTATGTTATCATTTAATTTTTGTATATCAATAAGTGAAACTATATTTTGGGTAGTACAGTACAGCAATTATGCCGGGGACGAAACTACCATCGGATTTTCGGCTATTAAGAATTTCGGAGACGAAACGGCGAACGTACTTTACTCCAAACTCATTACGGGGGACGAAAGTACCATCGCCGCAGAAACCAACCCCAGAGTCGATTTACACTGGACATTCCCTGATTGTTATTCTAATACAGTAATTATCTTGTCAAAAAACTAATTGTTCATATAATTAGATATGATCCTGACGCATGTTCCCTTTGTCGTGGTGAACAGGATGTATTCTATGCCTTATTAACAATTTAGATTATTCTGGATGGTCATGTGTACAGTTAATAGAAGGATATTTGACATGTATCTATAATGGTATATTTTTGAATGAACATGTCATGTAACGAATTGCTGTCCAAAAACGAATAGTATGCCTTTATACAAATATATTTTATGGGGCAAAGATTTAAAAAATAATGATTATTGAGAAAATGTAGAATTCATCTAAAAGGATTCTTTTATATACTGTACTTGTTTAAACCTTTGAATTGATTTAAAGTGGTAAAAGCACGTTGGATTTCAGGTTACTGAATTTAATGATCCCTCGATAAGTTACGAATTTTACCTCAATTACAAAAAACTAGTTGAAAATAGTTGGATTTAGTGAAATGCTAATTGAAAGCTAATGGACTGTGAAAAAACCTGTTTTAAATTGAGCAGTTTTAATATATTACTCGGATATAATGTGGCGCAGATTTTTATGTTTATATTAAAGGCAAATACATCATTAAGATGCAAATTTTATCTAGTTACTTAGGTGCTACAGGTAGAAAGTAATTGTTATTACGTCATCATAAAATATAATTCTTATTTATTGCTCACAACGCCAGGATCACAACAAATCCGCATCTGAGTGGGTTATATACTTGTATATACACAAACTACTTGTTATACTGGCTGTATTTCGAAGAGTTATGTTCGATAATGTTTTAAATGTTGTCTATTAGAAAAGAACTGATATCTATAATTCGTGTAAGAATAAATATTTGTTCTTACGCAGATGGGAAAGAAATATATATGAAATGAAAAGTATATATTTATTGGGGTCTGACTCAACCTTAATATCGTCAAATAGTGCTTGGATTCAAATGTTACGTATTCAAGACAGTGATCTAATTTATTAAACAAACGTACGTTGAAGGTATGAAACAACGAACGAGATATGATTGAGTAGTAACATGTGTACACTTACTGTAGGTATGTTGCATATTGCACAACGAGAGTTATGCAGATATATACACAGGTAAGTTGGTGTACATAGGTATATTACAATGACCATGGTAACCAGCCGCTGTAGCAGCTGATCTCTATCCATGCAACCGTTTCCCTGGAAGCAGGAGTAGGGAACGTCGATATCAACAAGTAGCGCACTTTATCACCAATTTCCTATCGCCGATGATTAGCGATCATCACGGATGCCGTTGTCACGTCACAGGGAGATCCTGTACCGGTGCTGTGTTAGGAACCCTCCAGCTGGCGACTCCGCTGCGATGACGACCGCGATCGCGATAGTGACCACGACGGGCCGCTCTGACGTCATCGGGGCTACCACGCGTTTCAGTGGTGTCGCAGAGAGGGGCTCTCTTCGCTCTTTCGGCTGCTGCCGGCTATCGTCTGCATCACGCCGTATCGTACTCGCGGGAGTACTATGGTCAGTGCAGCTGGAGAAAGAAGCGCATGTAGTGTTAAATTCATGAATGGAAGGGCGTGGTTTGAAATCCCACCCTCAGGCGTTCTCTCCTGGTCAACACACTCATACAAACTTGTGTACTTAAATATTATGCTAGTCAGTTTGCCGTAAAGCTTAGTAGGAGCGAGCACATTACTCGGTGACTATACGCAGTTTATACGTTGCTAGTAACTCAGACAAGGTTGCATCAACTTGCTTCACTCGTCCAACTCCTAGATGTGATACGAACACTAGCTCTGCTCACGCGGTTTTGCTTCATCCATCATCTATCTGTCCATCTATTCCGTTGTACTGCGGTGGTGACTGGTTTAATGTCGCAGTGGTAATCCTGATCTCTTCATTTGGCTGGTGGTCGTTGCCGGTTGTGGAATACCGATCTAATACCTACCCACAGGTCCATGTTCTGTGATTACGTTACGTGCTCCTAGTATCGGGCCAACAGTAAAACCAACATTTCCTACTTTTCACCAGTGTGTGAGTGTTAACTGTAAACATTTAAGAACATAAACATGTCTGTGATTTGTTGTGGTGGGGTGGTTCGAACCACCAGAGGCGACCGTGTTAGTGCCAAATATGATGATTGTGGCCATTTAGCCGGTATGCTAGATCGCGACCTGCGAACAGCTAAGACGAAGACGAGGACACATCTTCAGAACGTTGACATAGACCCTTTGATGGAATCTTATTGTCACAGTTACGCAATTCACCAACGTTTCAGTTCGGAAGGTAACGGTTACAGTAAAAGCAGCGCCTCTGCCGGCGACCACCGCGTTGGATCGCATCGCCGGGATTCCCTATTAGACGCAATTACTCACAATCTGTTTCCACGAAGAAAGGCACACGGACGCCGCCGAATCTATACCCAGAAAATCTATTACTTGTGGAAAAGTTTACAGAGTAAGTGGAACTTACTGCACGATTCCATGAATGAACTCGATTTTCCCCATCTGCACTGAATAGTTGTTACATATACCCAAACAACTTATATCATGTGCTCGTTTTTACACGCTGCTTATATTATATATAAATGATGTTGAGGCGGAGCTCTAGAAGCAACAAGTGGCCAATGTAGAGCCTTCGCTGTGGTCAATAACACTTCTTTAGCTGCTGCCTGTACATTTACTATACATCTCCCTTAGTCTATAAAAACTAACAATTACGATCTGCAGATTAATGTGTATGATTATCACCATCGGGCTATATCGCATCAAGCCATGTTTTTACTATACATACAGAACAGCCAGGTGGTATTGTTTACATCACTTTTCAGCAGATATTCAAGATGTTGGTAGCAGAATGGCAAAGTACCTATAATTACGTGATATAGTTATTGGCAGCTTTTAGTAATGTAGACGTATTTATGAATTTCTCAGGCATATTGGCTATAGATAACTGGTACAACTCCAAGTGAATTTTTAGTTTTTTTTTTGTTTGAATCTCATTTTGCAAATATGTGATAAATAGTTGTGAATTAGCCAATCAGTTGCAATTATTAGCTACTATTTAATAGGATTTTTATAAATAATGTGGCATAAATGACAATGTCTTCAATTGTTTTATATCTAATTAGTACCTTAAAGAATTAGGCTCGAAGAAAGTTATACAAATTTGTAAAAAGTCCATAGAATACCATATTTACCGAATCGTCAAGAGCAATTTATGTTCCGCGTCATATCTTTTTGACCGAAATGTGGAGAACATAAAGTTTATGTACGGAATTAGTTTGTATAGTCTCGCAGTTGTTGTTTATTAAGACAACATAGCGACTAACTGACAATTGTGACTGTCCACCGAAAATCAAGAAGACCTCCATATATATGTATATATGCGTGCGGGGACATAATATTTTTCATATGAGGTCAAAAGAGAATAAGCGACAGATTCTCACGGTATGGCGCCCTCTCGGCAGGACACTGTTTGTCCGCACGAAGAAATAGACACACACATGCATACAGCTAACAGTCGCGTATATGTTTGTCTAGCAATGGAAGAATGGTTGACGTTTCTTCAGAACATCGCCGTCTCAATGTTTAACTATCATAAGCTCGAGGATACTTAACGCACTAATGTTATGACAGATATACCGCAAGAAGACACCGAAAACATATGGACATTGGTCTCACATATATCGCTTATCTTCGTTCCATACTGCTTAAACTCAAATGCGTCAAAGAATGTCTCAAAAAGAGTCTCTATATATTTATTATATATTTTAGTAGCCTCTTGCAAAATATTAAAGTTATATTTGCGGTCTATTAATATATTGCAATAATAAACCTATAAAGTTCTCATAAAAATGCACTATATCTAAAAGAAGTTTATCCCTTAAAATGTACTGAATGTTTAAAGTTAGGATTTATTGTTAATGAAGACGATACTCATAATTCACTAGTTATTTTAAAAGTGACGTAATTTACATTAAATTTAATGGATTCATTGTATAAATTTATTAATTATTTATGTTACAAATTGATCAAAATATTAGTTCGCTAATAATTTAAACATCGATATTTTGACTGTTTAGTCTCGCTTTTTTAACGTCCTCTAATTTAAAAATCGAAATTTTCAATTTACTTATATTACTTGTACATAGCATTTTGTAATGTTGACGATAACAATGTTTATAGTTATTAGAAAAATACAATTGAAGACGCAATGATTCAATTTAGTAATTTCAATTTATCTTCTTTCCAATCGCACTTCTTCAGTTTTTCTAGCGGGTGTATACATATTCCTATAATTTTCAGATATTCTAGTTAATGATGGTCAAATTCCTACAAAGGTACATGTAAATTCCCATAAGGTTCGGTCTCCAAGAAAATAAGCTCCTTAATCGTTCGTTACAGATATTCAAAAGAAATATTTCCAATTGAAATCAAACATTGAAGAAGAAGACATAGATATAGATTCCCATATATTTAACGATCGTGACAATTACCCAATTAACAATGGCCCAGATGATCCAGTTGGTGAAAGTACAGGAATTCAGAATGCAGAAGCCTGCATTTTATTGCATGATCACCACGAGGAAACAAAGTTACATGTGCAAGAAATAAGTGCTTCGTGCAAGAGGAAGGCGATGGACAACAGGCGTTTGTAGGAATTTGACCATACATATTTTCGGTTTCTTCTACCTGACCCCATGTTTATAGGAATTTACCATCCTCGTTTCTAGCGAATGATTGGTGGACTAATAAACTATTGTAATATAACGTTAGACGTTAGACACCCTATATATAATACACGGCTGTAATAAGGGCAGACACTGATTGATTAGTTCACGTACTGAGATAATTGATTAGGGATAAATTGACATTTCGAAATAATGCAGACTATCTAATTTTAACCAATTTACAGTTCATTAGAACAAAATATTAAACAGTATCCTTTTCCATATCACAGAACTTACACAACTATTTACCGTCACCATCTACTTCTTGGCTCTGGTCAGCTCTGTCCCCGGGGCACTGTCAGCACCCACTAACCGGCGATCTATGGCCTCCAGCGCAGCAATGGCAGCTTCGGTAGCGGAACAGAGATCTAACTCACATCCAAAGTGGGTGAATCCTTGTGGATTTAACCCGGACAGTCTGGGCAATAGTAACGAGGATGGTAGTCCACATAATGCGAGCCCCAACGCTGACAACGGCTTTGAAACGAACATGACGCCCACCAAGGAACTGCTCGAACGAATTGTCTATCAAACGGATATCACATCTAAGAAAGCTCAAGACTTCAAGGAAGATTTCGTAAGTTACCATAAGAAATTTTTGATTGTGTAAAATGTATGTCAGTTTATTATAGGCCAGAATCAAGTTATAGGGAATGAATGAAAGACAAGAAAAGAGAATTAGAGAATTTGTTGCTTCAAAACCTTAAATGGTTATTCTTGAGTTGTGTATTTTGAGTTGCTGATAAAATCAGTAAAGCTCTATGAAACAGGAACTAAATTCTGGACTCAACATTATCTCAAGTTTAGTTTTTACCTTATATCGTTAGATGAACGCTTTTGAAATTTTTGTTATTTTTTCAAGTAAAAACGGATTTTGTAAAGATAACAATTTGAAGAACAAATATAATCATCTTTGGTGTGCCGCCAGATTTTTTAAATGTAAAACTATAACTATAAAACTAAATGCTTCCACAAATAGATTGATAATATTCAAACTTCGCAAACTCCTCGAAAATGATATCAAAAATTATATATTTTATAATAATTATTTTAATGAATGCTGGAATCAATTATAGAGTTTTTGAAAACACTACAATTATTATAAGCTTCTTGAAGTGAAAAATGCAAATCTTAGAGAATAATGCTTATATCTGAAAATTACTTTTTTATGTGTATGCTTTTCAGTTCTTAAATAAAAGTTGGTTTTTGATATTATTTCAGAAAGTTTACAATTGATCAAATTTTGCTTCCCGTATTATTTCGTTTCATTTTCGATTGGTATTGTTACAGCAACTTCACCTAACTTAATTTAAAAAATCGGGATTTACACAACGATTCTTGCGAATGTGTTATAATTATATTCGATGTGTTTTTAATTTTAAATCTGGCGTTGTTATATGCTGTAATATTTGTTCTCCTTATTTCATTTCTTTTATAATACTTTACTTTTATTTAATATTTATTGTTAGTCCAGTTACATCATCTTCATCGTAAAAAAAGAACACGATGATCACAATACTTGTTCAGTAACTGAACAAGGGCAATTACAAAACTTGTATTATATTTTCCACATGTCACGGTAAAACACTTACATACCACAAAACCTAAAAACAGAGAATTTAAACTTATAATAAATACAATCATATGGCATGTCTTTTTTGGCTGATGTTAACGGACTTGACAACCTGCATCACGTTTGATTAACTTAAATGTGTATATATATATACGCACAGAGGCGTATTTTAATTTTTTTTCACAATCACATTTTAGATAAATCACGGTAAACGACTCCGTGGTAAATATTGAAGACTCATAATAGTACTGTAAGGAAATGTGCCTTTTCGTACCAAGCTATTTATATATTGGTTTGTATAATTCAATTCGATGTTAATGTAATGGTTGTAAACTCTCGAATCTGCATACTTGAAGGCATTGTACAGAAGATTGTTTCATTAAAGCCTTTTGCCATATGCAAGAAAGATGGGCAAAGCATACACAAAAAGTTCATATTTTAGAGTTGTTCCTTCAAAATTTACACACACTACTCTTTAAATTGTTGCTCTTTCTGATCCTCTAACAAATAATACTTATGTAAATTATATTTTAACTTTTTTGACTATTTGAAATCCACAGAAATATTGAACATTTTGGTTTTTATTTTGAACAGCTTCTTGTCAACATTTCTTCAACTGCTCAGACCAGTGTTAGTATGCAAAGAATGTCTTCTGATCCACCGTCCGCCGATGTCTGATTACACACTATCATAGTTTTCTTCTTTGTTGCACTTGCGAGTCTACGTAATATAGTAGCAGTTTCTTCTATAGGATATAAATAACTGACGTCTTTATCACATCCGGCTATGGGGCATTATGTCCGGCGCAATATTCCAATTAAAGGCATTCTAACACGAGCTTCCGATTACTTTCGATTCGTTAAATCAATTAAAATAATCGAAATTACATACAAAACATAAAATACACTCATGACGTAACTAATTAGTACGAGAAATTGCGAATTTAGAAGAATTACCTTTATTTATTTTTGATAGTTCGTGGTGCCTGGTGCTCTTTTAGCATAAATGTTAGTGTAACTAAAATGTGCGTAGGCTTTGAATAGTCACTCCAACGCTCACATTCTTCATACAAATTATAATTATTGATCACGGATTGACTACTGCGGTATCGTTGAAGACTTCCTTAGTAGCTCAGGTATTGGCGACAAAATGTCTACTGAATATTACTCGTAGTAAAGCTACGCAGACGATAGATATTGCTTCATTCATCTATGCTAAACAATTGCTTGAATATAGAGGAAGACGATTTTCTTAGAATCACCATAAATTTTATAAAATATATGCATGTAATTCTTGAGATATTAACTGTTTAGAAATTCAATACACGAAGAATCATGCCGGTTTAAAAAATGATTTAGAAACGTACTCTTGCTTATCTCAAATTCAATTTTCGACAATTTAACTCAAGTATATAATCGAGTTTATATAATTCTTGGATATTATAAGCATAGTTTGCTTTGTAGTAGCGACAAGCAGTCTAGCCATGTTCACAATTTCACATTATGGGTATACTACAAAATGCATTCATCACTTCGCAATTACATTAACATTTCCAAGGGTTATGTTTCACGGTCCTATGCATTCTTAGTACTGATAGTCAGGTGATATCCGTAAGCACAATTGCAGGTGTTTGAATTGCAGAAATTCTTCTATCATTTGTCATATATATAGATTAATAAGTGTAAATTTCGCGTGTTCATCACACATTTCAATTGTTGTACTTGCTTAGAAGTAACCACTAATTTTACTAAATTCTATTACACACTTACATTTTTCATATATACCCCAACTGGTTTAAAACTAATATTCTAACGTAGATTTAGTGTATAATAGATTTCATTTTGCTAGCATTAACACCATTCAATATGTTGCTTCGTTATCTAACACAGTTCAGTGGTTCCCATTAATAATCTATATTGGTTTCGCTTTGTTTACTTTCCCATTACGGTTCTTGACCTATACGAACAGCATTTGCAAATTTATTTACAAACGTGTGGCATTGTTCAAAAATTTTTATATTGCATAATGGATGTATCATACGCTATTAAATCGTTATTGATAACAATGAATAGTTCCTGGAACCCTGTGAGATAGCAGGAACCCCTCGTGTTGTATTTGATTCGCAGAAGTATTTATTCAATCAAAGCTAATGGTTAATTTTTATTTAGAAATGATTTATAGTCAGTTGGTGTGAAAATAGATAGCTGAAAATAATAGACGAATAATTATATCATAAAGCATCTGAGGAAGAATGCAATCCGCAATTGAGAAATTGTTTCGAATTGTTGCAGGCACAAAAAACGTTCAATCAAAATGCCGATCAAGTATCCTTCAACAATAATGTCTTCGAATGGTTACCCACAAAAGAAGAGATCCCAAAAGAATTGGGAACATTCGTTAGTATGGATCATCTGTCTTCTCTAACGGTAAGTTTCAGAATCAACATATTATTAAATCGGCTCTAAATTATTTGGCAATATTTGTCAATGGTATTATTAAATCGAATATTTTCTTTTGCAGTTGGATGACACGTTACTGAATACGTACGAGTACCTACAGAAGATCGCCGTAG
This sequence comes from Leptodirus hochenwartii, assembly GCA_947310635.1. Classification (NCBI taxonomy): domain Eukaryota; kingdom Metazoa; phylum Arthropoda; class Insecta; order Coleoptera; family Leiodidae; genus Leptodirus; species Leptodirus hochenwartii. The sequence continues at coordinate 11,411,716 of OX371177.1, read as the reverse complement.
GCCTGGAGCAGATCTTTTGGGATCAGCAGGACTACCACGGCGACTTTGTGCAGCAGTTCAAGGATAGCGAGAACCATCTTCGGTTACTCTTGTGCGAAATTCAAACGGCGATAATTGAACGTGGAATTCAGATGCGTTCGGATGTTAAGCGCGATTTGATGCCACCGGAACATCGTACAGCGGACAAGACGTTCCGCAAACTGCGGGACTGGATCATCTATAGAGAGTACATGAATGCTCTGGAGTACGTGAAACAGGTCTTCGAGCACCTGAGTCAGTTGCAGTGATCGGATTAGCGCATGACGTAGCTACAAAACAAGGGTAGAAGAGAAGTTATATAGTGATGGATTTAGAGGTCAGATCAAATCAGATGTGTTGTGTAGAGGACTTAAATGTTGATGAATTTTGCAATTTTAAAATTTGTTGAACGCCCTGATTTTTTATTGAGGTGGTAAAATTGTTTAAAAGAGTTGACTATTGTAACTTAATTTGTATATATTATATTTTTTTGCGCGCGCGATTCAATCTTGGACTTATTTATATATACATTATATTTTAAGATTTATACAATTTGTCGAATGTATTTTATCATATACACTTTGATGCGATGTGTGAAAAACAATTTCTTTGGCAACTAAATAATAATTGATGAAATTTTTCGAGAATCTCGTACTAAACAATATGCAATTTTCTTGTACAAGCACAGCATATAAATGATGTGTATACTAATTTTAGTACTTAACAAAATTCCTTACGTAGAAATTCTTTTTATCAGTATTTGGATAACACAGCTAAATGTGCCAGTAAGTTTTAATGTCTTGTCTAGTAGATCATCATCATCCCATATTAATTAATTTATTATTTTCCTACAATCAAACATCATATTTAATCGCGAATATTATTAGATCTATAAATTAGTTTATGTATTTATTTTATATAATTATAATGACTCTAAATTATTGTAAATTTACGTTAAAAATATTTGTTGCAAATATCTTATTAAATTTGTACCGCTGTGATAATTGCACTTTATTAAAATATTTATTGTTACGTCAAAAATTTATTTATCATATATAAACACACAAATTCAATAACATAGTTCTCCACTTTAATTTGGTAAGTAGATATTAATTCTAAAACGAATTATCATATTAAAGCGTCTTAAGATATTTATTATACCTTCCATTGATTGTTTACATTGCATCATAACCAGTAAGTCTAGAACATAAAAATTATTAATGAAAAATAAAGGAAGATTTCCCATTACGAACTAAATGTAGAAATGACAAATTGTTACATCCGTTCAATCTTATAATAAACATAAGTGGGCATATCAATTATTAACAGTCCGTCAGCGCAAATGCATTATCCTAAACGTAAACAACAGTTCCTTTCCAAACAACAAATAAAATTTCAAGAACGTACAATCGCAGCGAAAGTAAAATAATAACAAATTATTACAGGATTGAATGTGCAGAATTCAGATGCAGGGATGTATAATGTTATGTTGGTCCACATAAGTTGTAGATCAGAAGCGTCGACGACCTGCCAAAACTCGCACCTAAATAACAGCAACAAATAACGACACGCATGCAGAATGCATCTACTACGACTGTGACCAGGTAAGCAACGAATACCAATGCCAAGGTGATCCTTCTCCATGGCTGCTGCGGGTCCCCGAATTCAGGAAAGTATATATCAAATCCATAGCAAAATCGGATTTTATGTATAAAAGAACAATTGAATCAAGCCAATCAGTTGTGTTAGAATGAAACTATGGACCAACTCTCAGCTCCTTGAAAGTGTCGGTTCAAATACTCAAAATTATATAAATATAATATTTACATCCAGGTAGAATTAAATTAAATTTCGCGGAAATGGTTCAGAGCCAATTCTTAAAAAGAATCGTTTTTGACGATATTTGTAAATAAAAAAGCAAATTTGAATACGGTGTACAAACTTTTCTCTGTAAAATTTATTCACTGATTTTGATTATGCAAATTCAAACACTTTAATATTTTTTTAATTTAAGAGTTCAGTTCAGTGTTTCGGCGATAATTACTTCACCTTACAATTGAATTATACGCATTCCACCGTGTAAATTAATCTTCGTGTCAGAGCCGGGACAACGGTGAGGCAAACGAGGCACTTGCCTCAGGTGAACAATGGGAAAGGGCGCCAAATTCATGCCAATTGAAAATTGCAAATGAATAAATTGCAAAATAAAAAAAGACGATGGATACAAAAGTCGAAAAATAAAAATCGATGGTACAGAAAATTAAAAAAACAGCTTGTTATTTATTCCTTAAATATCCAAATGATATAAATTTTCAAAAATCAGGAAATGACATTAATTCCAGAACTTAAAGCAGCTACAAGTTTAGATTTGTTAAAAACGATTCATGAATATAGTTTAGTTCGGTCCTAGCCAAATTTGGAATTGCGAATAGTCCTAACACTACTTGTTACTGTAGCTTTTGGTGAAAGAGGCTTCAGTAAACTAAAAATTATTAAAACATTTAAGATCGTCACTTGCTTAAGGAAAAAATGTCAAATATGGCAATTTTATCAATCGAATAGGAATTTACAAAACAAATTACACTAAATTACACTAAAAGCAAGAAAAGTAAAACTTAAAAAAAAAAATTCTATTGGGCATTTATTTATATAAGTATTATTGATATTATTTTGTCTCTGTTATTAAATTAAATTACTGAAAAATTTGTAATGTCTAATTCATCTCAAGTGTAATACTTTTTTGTTTTTCTTTTGCTAAGGTTGGTTTGATTTTATTTTTAATATGTGTAATATTATGTTCCTACAACTATTGTACTATTACTGCGTTCTGTGACTTTCATTTTATTTATTTTGTTCCCAAAATCATTTATTTATTTTTATTTAATACTTATTAGAAATAAAAAAACTATATACATAGGGGCGCAATTTTATCCTCCTGCCTCAGGTGAAAATACCTCTAGGCCCGGCTCTGCTTCGAGTAATTATCTAATTAGTAAGGAGCATAACCAGATTCAATGAAATTTAAAAAAAATGACATTGAACATTGTGTTCCGGTTTTATTTATTGCGGAATGTGTGGTTGGTAACACCCAGCAACACCTGCAGATCAAATTTTTTTGCTTATTATATTTTTTTGCTTTAAATGCTTATTAAGCCATAATATTATGCTTAGGTTGCATAGTATTTCAATTGGTCCATCATGAATTTACGTCTCTTGATCAAATATTTGATGTAATATAGGTCGAAAATTTGATTTTTAATTCGATTTTTTTTTTGTAATTTCTAAGGCAAGAATTTTTTGTAGTCATGTAAATTTATCACCCAGCTGTTCCCAATATTTCAACTTAGGTAGCAAACGCTCGGAAAATATCCCCGCTAACGAATTGGATTTTGACAAAGTCTCGAAGCAGCAAAAAAATTGTTTGAGATTATAGATAATTATATAATTCTATAGACCCTGTATATTTTGAAGGTAAAATTTTTTTACTGTAAAGTTTGCAACTTTGGTTTTAAGTTCCGTTGAATACATCATATTTTTTAAATTTTTAGATCATCAGCCAAAAAAAAAAGAATTGAAAAATAAGAATGACTAATTGTTCTCCATATTCATATAGAGTCAAGACAATATCGATACAATATCTTTTTTGGTTTTTTTTAAATTTATTTCTTTTAAAAAGCAATTTGCAAGAAAGGATAATTCAAAATTATTTGCAATAAAAACTTGCGGTTAAAGTTCCAGAACTTATATCTGCATATTTAATACATCAATATTGATATAATGGTTAATTATTATCCCAGATACTTGAAAAAATATATGCAAGATTCTTCCGTGACAGAAAAGTGCTTATTAATTAATTCATGGAGTTTATAAACGTAGTCATATCTAAAGAAATTACTATTATGCGTAATAAATGCTGGGACGTTAATTTAAAATTATTTGAATTATTTAATCTTATTGGAAAAAAATATATAAAATTTGACCTCAATATTGAATATTCAATACTCAATATTGAAGCTAACATTTCGCATTAATATCGATTTGAATATGAAAAATGCGAATTCTGTGAAGCGGGCAGCTATGCAGGTTTGCCAAAAGAAGTTTACTTAACAATAAAAAATGTATATTATTTTAAAACTAATAGTATAATCTTGAACTTAGGTATGAAGATATAGAGCGCACAAATAAGCTTTTATGACGACACTGGCAATGGATAATCAAAAAATGGTCGATAATATTAAGAATAAAAAAGTGCGTACTGGAATCGATCCAATTCGCTCCAATGTATTCAAAGAAACAGAACAGCTTTATTGTAACCTACATATAATACCAGCAAGTGGGTCCAATATCCAAACTGCTATATACTATACAAAATATAATCGTACGAGCAACTCTAGTGAGGTGCAGTATCTATCACACATCATTCTGCGAATGTAGCGCCAAGTTCTCACGAAAGCGAGCCGTATTCCGTGGAAGTGACGGCCAACTAGGAGTGCTAAGACTGCCGTACCGCAGTCAACAACCATAACAGAGTCTTGGTTGTATGGGTACCTTAGCTCGTGGTGGTTCTTCTATAAGGTGGTGCTGCATAGGCTGTGAATGCGGCAGAAGATAAAGCGTCAGGATGAGCGAGTGCATAAGCGCCTCCGAACGGACGAGATTGGAGTCCTGCGAGGGAATAGGGTTGCCAACTGGTGCATACTCGCAAGGATAATCTAAGCGTATGACGAAATAGCCGTAGTTTTAAAGGGCCTAAGCGTCAGAATGTTTAATTGGTAATATTTTCATTTTGCAACAGTTTGATTATATTATTTGTAAATTTTTATTCGTGCTTACTTGTTTGCGCACTTATTTTATACAACTTCGGAAGACTTTCGTTGATGCTATTACTATTAAATCTTGATGAATTAATATAATACATTATATAAACTTAATGAGAAAGTTGTATCTCTAAGTAATTTTTTAATATATTATGAAATCTGGTTCGACGTAAATAATAGTCAATACGCTTTCCAAATATTAGTTTTATTTAAAATTGTATACGTAAGTCATAAACATATTGGCATTTTAAGCAAATTTACTCGCCTTAGTTAAAGAGTACTACTTTTAATAGTTGTAAGTACCAAAAAGTTAAAATTCGATAAAAAATGATTTTTGTTATTTTGAAGCAAATTAAAAATCATACATAAAATTATTTACTTGTAGGATATATAATATAAAACATGAAAAAAGAAAAAAAATTTAAAGTGAAGTGTGTGCCGATATTTCCAAGAGCAGAGCATAATATTTTTCGTATGAAGACAAACTTTAAGTGGATTAGGTACAAAAGGATTATTTTAGAGGTTATATTGGTTACTTTGAAACGTATTTTTAAGCACTTTAAAGCTAAAAAATTCAAAATATGTGACACTTACATTTTATAGAAGTTATACTTTTCATATATAAAAAATTTCATAAAAAATCTAGCGCTTGCGCCGACCGAATTTACAATACTAACTGCAACGGAAATTATATTTGCAAATATCTGTTTAAATATAAATTATGAATTATATATAAGTTCAGTAACAATGAAAGCCCTGATATGTGTTAATAAAACCTACATAATTTCTATCAAATTTTCCCATGCCATTTTGTTAGCCATATTGTTAAGTATTTAGTCTTGATTTGAAGGAAATTTTAAATTGGGATAATATTTACATTATTTCTCATAAATGGGGAAGAGAAATAAAATATTGTATTTTTCTATCTCTTCCCTAATATGATATATCACAACATAACGGCAAAATCTATAACCTATAAATATTCATGAAAGCAATTTAATACGTTACAATACAAATAATATGTTTACGTAACAATATCAATTTCATTTGTTTCCAGTTCCACCTAAAATCTTAAAACATATCATTTTTATTTTAGTTTCACTTTTATATCGAAGTCGACAATATCATTCAAATGTGCATGTAACATAGCCATTATCGAAATTCCAACAAAAAGTAGAAAGAAAGACACGTAGCGGAGAGATAGTTTTCTTATTTTGTAATAAAAACAATGAATAGTTACTAATTTTATTATATACAATTTGTATGTGTTAATTTGACCTACTTGCTTTTCATTTTCGCTTCCTGCTTTTGTGATATATTGCAGAATATATAAACAATATTGTCTAGGACTATGAATGAATGAAATCGCAACTATTCTAGTGAATCTGGAAAACTTATATCGAACAAAGCGAAGAGCATAAGTGCACTTAACTAAAAAAATATTTATATCTGACTTGTGGATTTGTACCTATTTGACTAGTTCAAATTTCTAATAATTCCTATGAATTCTTTTAGTCGGCCAACAATTTGTAAACTATTCTGCTAGAAATTCAACTCATAATAATTAAAATCGCAAGCGTTGAAAATCTTAGTTTTTTGAATTCTTCATCTACAGAAAACTACAGAAAACACGTAGATACACAAAAATATATTATTTCTGATCCTGCATTTTTTTTAAATATTAATAGCATAAGAAATACATATTTTCAAAAATTCCACGAATAAAATGATTTATTTCATATAGAAATTTTTTAATAGCAATGGCAAACATTTGGCAAATTGCATACAAAATATTTTATATTAGGTAACCCTAAAAAGTCCATGAAACAATGTGATTCCTTATCTCGAAAGTTAATCTACTTTTTGGGTGGATCACAAAATTTTTCGGTAGAATGTGTCTGACATAACAAACTATAAAAGATATTTTTGAATGGTTAATAAATCCTGGGTCGCTTTTCGAGAGAGAAAGAGATCTCTTGACCATAGTGGGAAGAGCCGGCAAACAGCGTCCATATAGGTATATAACATGATACAAGGTGAGTTAAATGCAGGACAAGAAGAATGTGGTATACCATCATGTATTATATGTTGTAAGGTAGATACAAACAACAGCAAAGCACGCCAAGTGAAACAGAAGAAGATAGGCTGATGAACCAAGGTAAATATTCCTCCCTTTTGTTATGCCGTGCTGCCTATTAACGGTAACTAATTGGGGTGGAAAGCCTTCACACTTAACTAAAAAAATTGTGTTGGAAGAATTATTACGAAATATCTAGGGGAAAGTGATAATTTTCGGTATTCTGTTTTTATAGGGTACAGGAATTGAATTGGTATTCTAAGATGTCGGTGACAGTGTTGGTGGTCAAAAATAACGGTGAAAACGATGAAAAAATGTATGAAAACCAGTAGATGATTATGTTTACCTAAATTGCTTTTATAATATAGAATATCACCCAAATACCGCAACAAGCATTAAGTAGCTAGATGTACATTTCAAGCGCTAAAATTGCTTTTGATAGAAACATTAAAAAAGTAGAATGTAATTTTGTTGTCGACCACTTATTGTTAACACAAGATATTATATCATAACTTCCCAAATATAATTTTCAAAATAACAAGTACTTTCATTAAGTAATAATGATTTATGTTGCTATTAATTATTCTGAAAATATCATCATCGACCCTTAATTACCATAAACACCACAAAAGATTTTTATTTTAATAATTTTTTTTTCAAACTATCAAATTGAAACATTGAAGCATTTTTATTAAGTCAGGTCAAGTCAGATCAATTTACTATAAATTTTTAATATAAATACAACTCTATTTAGATAAGTGTCACGTCTAGATATGAAAATATTTGTCAGATTTGTCAGATTTCAATTACATAGCATTTTAAATAGATTTCAACACTTAGTAAAGCTAAACATAGATTTTATAAAAGTGAACTCTTGCATTTTTTTTTGTTCTTCTCTGATTTCTCTCTAATTAAGTATTTTATATTTTTGTATATTGAAAAATAGCACGTGTATAAAACTAACTAATTAGCTAACTATTATTATAAAAATAGAACCAAATACTTGTACGAATGTTTTAAATTTAATATGACTACGTTTCAATTACAAAACTTGTTACAAACATTGTATAATGCAGAAATTATCCTAGGTTTTTTTTAAAAAAAAATAAACATAATGGTAAGGGTGATTTAAAAATGGCTGTTTTTAAATTAATCTACATTTTAAAAATATGTAGATTAATAATTTAATGCAAATAAAAGAAATTTTGAAATAATTTACCTGTTTAATTAAGAAAAACATTCAACCAACTGCTGCAATACAACATTTTAAACAAAATAATCTGGAACAATATTTATGAAGAAATTTAGAATTTCTACGTACTACAGGCTCAAAAAGGCCAAAAAATATTACTTCTATTGCTTTCTGGCCATTTACAAATTTTTGATGGAATGAAAAGAGGTTTGGCAGGCTGCATCTGTAATTATGATATTATTGTTCTCCTTCATTATGGCAAAATGTACAAGTGGTCAATTGATTCCAAACATACAGTCCGCTATAAATTCTCAAATTGACAATTGATGATGTATATTGGAATTTTTGTTTGTTGCGTAAGTATCGTGGAAAAATTGAATTTAAAAAATGATGACGAAAATCAAATACGTGCTAAGAATTTTTGTTGTACGATTTAATAATGCCTACGCATTCATTTAATAAGGTATAATATTAAATAACATCACCCGTTAAATTGTTGTTCCTACGTCGAATCTAAATTCTTGACGTTCATATAGGAGCATTAACTATTAGGAAATACCCGAAAATTCTCACATAAAACCCAAAACGAAATTACGTTATAATAATATTGAACCAAAGACTATTTACATATACTAATTGATAATTGGTCACGAGATATTACGCAAGTCTTATCTCTTTCTCATATTCTTCAATTATTCTCATCATTCCATGTCCGTAAACAGTTAATTAGCCATAGCGAATTTAGCTAAACTAAAGCGATGGAATTTCCATTAATTCGCACAATGTAAACTGAAATGTAGTTATTATTATACTTACCTGTTGGCCGCAGCGTATGAATGAACTGTATCTTGAGACGCTTTTTTACTAAGCCGTAAACACGTTATCTTATATCCACGCTGTCTGTGGTCAATTAGAACAGTTTTGTGCTTTTGAATGAACTATTCGAATCCGATTATAATATGCGAAAATACACGCGAAACATATGTAATATGCAAATCGGCTGGTTCGAGGACCAAACAACCGCCTTGGCTCTTTGGCAGCGCGATTCATTGTTGGAACGCACGTTGATATGTCTCTTGCTTATGTCTTGTATAACAACTATTGGGACCCACCAAACATTTTATTGCATGTTAACAACACAAACTGCTTCAACAAAAGGACTAACAAGATGATCATGTGAATAAGAAAGAATGTAAAAAAAATGCCCAGTGCTTGAATTACCTCTTAACTAAAAGAATAATACGAAGAAAAATTAAAATAACTTTTACAAACATCTAAAATTTAATTGCCAAATATTTCTCGAGCAGCTGTAATAAAATTAACAAACGCACTATGTTTCTTTTTGATTTAAATTGTACTTTGCACAAAAGTTAAATTCATTGCAAACTAAAGTACCATCGTGCATACAAAATAATCGTCAAATAGTAAAATTAAAAATTAAATATCTTTAAATAAATAAGAACAACTTTAACATTTACTTACAGATACATATATTGAAAGGATTCCATTACCATCAGATTTCTTAAAATTGGTTGATTACACCTAACACTAACTAAATGTGTTAATTGAGAACTTTTAGCTTTCATATATGTAAATATGCAGCTATTTTTATTTTCGAAAAAATAATCAATTGCATATAATTGCAATTTATTCAGATTTTGAAACATGACTTGGAAACTCCGTCTTCCTCAGATTATTTTAAATTCAGCCCCTTTCCTTTTAAGATATTTCGTCGGCGCACCAAATATATACATTTCTTCTCCCCTATTTTCACGCCTACACTATACATAATTTTATATCATTAATTAATGCATTTTATTATAAAAAATAAAAAATACCGGTGTATGTATAAAATCCTGCCTGAAGTCATATACTTATTGCTATTTATGTATTTATTTTTATTGCATATTATATGTATAAATATACATATTTCCGTAACAGTTTTTGGTAACAACAATAAAATTTTCTTCACAGTGAATTTTGTAATAATAAAAACTGGGAGTTCGGCAGCGTCCACCTTCTTCCATATAAAAAACCTTGTATGGTTAGTGTTGAGTATTCATGCATCCCTTATCATGACTTCATGTCGTAACATGTTGGTAGCAAGCCGAACAACACTATCTTATTTAAATTCTAAAATATTGTTTCACATTGTATACTCTCACCAGCGAACATTACTGTGACCAAAAAAATTGCACCTAAAGAATCGCTTTGTAGTTAGCCTTTACATCGCGATGCCGGATGCATCGCGATGAAGAAGAGGGTCAACAAGAAAATCACTAAACTATGTAAACGCAACAACGAAAAGTAACCAACAAAAATTCAACGATCGATCAGCCAATACATCTGCTAGTTGACATATTTGTAAGTGATTTCAGATTAAATGTTAAAAAACAATGATAATGTGTATATAGGAAGAATGAATAGAGAAGAAAGATAAAGAATATATATTATTGTTGAGACTATATTACTATAGACGTTTTCATAACTAATTATTCTTCTTCAAGTTTCGATGACCAAACTCTGTACTAATATTGATTCCTGTTGTTGTACCCTCGACTCGTTTGTGCCCCAAAGACGTAAAAACGACGAACAGGATGAGGGGCAGGCGCGTAGCTACCATAAGGCAAGACGATACAAGGCATTGGGGCCCTCAGTAATCAGAGTTTTTTTATATTATTATGTATTTTTTAAATTCTTTATTACAGTTTTATATTTTTTGACGGGGGGGGGGCCTTGGCTCATATTTGCATTAGGGCCCAAAATTTCTAGCTACGCCACTGATGAGGGGGTATGTCGTTGGTACAATTATAACTCATATGAAAGTTCACTTCTATTGTTTTAATATGACATACATATATATAAAAATATTAATGAAATGCGGCTCGGAATATTTTATTGAATATCGTTTTGTCGAAGAAGGAAGCGTAATGCTCAACTGCTCGGACCGATCTGGTTCTTCTGTGTCGCATTGCTTAACACATCGGTTGTTATTGCATCCCGAAAAATATCAAGTGCCCTCTGTACTCGCTATATAGGTGTGTTTATAAAGTAATGAGACTGTTTCAATAAAACTCTTTATTTATTTTATATTTACAATTCAAGCGTATCACCTTCAAAATAGTTCCCTTCTGAGGCCACACAGCGTCGGAGACGTTGCACCCACTGCTCATAGCAGTGTTGGAAGTCGTTAAGTGGGATCGAACTAAGTTGGTCCGTCACAGTTTTCTGAATGACGTTTGTAGTGCCAAAATGATGTCCCTTTAGTTGAATTTTCAACTTGGGAAAAAGGAAGAAGTCAAAGGGTGATAGATCAGGTGATTAGGGGGGTTGAGGAACCACTGAAATTCCTTTTTGTGTCAAAAATTGCCTAATAGAGAGTGCTGTGTGACAAGGTGCGTTATCATGATGCAACATCCAACTTTCAGAAATGCTTGGTCTGACTCGAAGAACTCTTTTTTTTTTTTCTTAGTCTCTCGAGAACTTCGCGGTAAAACTGCCGATTGACAGTTTGCCCCGGGGGCACAAACTCCTTATGAATAATCCCCTGACTGTCGAAAAAGCAAATGAGCATTGTTTTAATCGTGGATTTGTTCATCCGTGCTTTCTTCGGACGTGGTGAGTCGAGGGTGTGCCACTCCTGACTTTGGCGTTTCGTTCCAGGGTCGTAATCAAGTACCCAGGATTCTTCACCTGTGAACACGTTTTTTAGAAAATCTTTGTTAGTTTCAATGTTCTGCAGAAGATCTGAACACACAGCTATCCGATGTTGTTTTTGCTCAGGTGTCAGGATTTTGGGAACCATCTTCGAACACACCTTTCGCATGCCCAAATCCTGGGTTAACATGTCGTAGACAGTGGCAATGTTCAAATTCAATTCACTGCTGATCATTCAGACAGTCATTTGTCGATCGGACATCACAAAAACTCGCACTTTTTCCAAATTTTCGTCGGTTTTTGAACTGCGCGGTCGTTCTTTCCGATTTTCATCATTAACGTTTTCACGTCCCTCTAAAAAGGCCTTGTGCCACCTAAAAACTTGAGCTTTCGATAAGACCTGCTCCCCATACGCTAGCGTCAATTTTTGAAAAGTTTCCGTTGTGGTTTCGGCAAGTTTGACATAAAACTTTATCGCATAACGTTGCTCCAATTTTGTTATGTCCATTCCCATGAAACACTTAAAAAACTAGCTTCACAAGAACACGTAGTAAAAAAAGTGCAGTAGCAGTGGGTAGTTGAGACTTGTACTGGAGGTAGATCAAATGTTTATCTAAATGGTTAATTGGCGGGAAAACCTGCAATGTTGCCAAATCACGCATTGTGCATGCGTTCTCACTACTTTTTAAACTTACGATATATATATATATATATATATAGCTTGTCTTTAATTCTTGAATGCGAAATTTCCATTTGTTATACATGAACAAGACTAGATAAATACTATATTAATAGAACGTTATTTAGATTATACAGGGTATTTAAAACACTATTATCCATAATAATGATGCTTAGAATGCAGGGTATCTATAAGGAAGAATTCAATTACCTTACTGACCACATTTAGAAATCAACTGATTTATTTTCTGAATGCAATATTATTTGTATAATTTAATTTCTCTTTCGTATATGGTTAAAATATTCATTTATTTTAATCTTTTTAAGATCTTGTATATTGGAAATATTATTCATATCGACTTTAGTAATTAGAATTAGGGGGGGTGCCAGGAAGGGGTGCCAGGAAGAGCAAGGATGAGCCTTATAACTTATAAAGCTTATTATTTGATGGCATTCCTTTTGGCTGTACTTTGCTAATTTTGTATATGCCAATAAATGGATTTATTATTATTATTATTAATATAAGTAAAATTTCAAATACATTCCCCATGTTAGTACTATATTTATGTTTATTAAATATGTATATATATTTTTTTATGTTTAATAATATGCATTAGTGTGTAAACCTGTACATTCTAACAAGAATCTTCATCATCAAATATTACATACGCACAACAAAACGGACGATAAAAGCTGCTTCTCTGAATAATTATTTTAAAATTTGATAGACATGCTTAAAAATGTATCACATATATATTTATAGGTTTTACAATTTATATGTGCTTAAGCCATGATCCAATGTAATGGATTTATTTCGGACAATGTCGAAAAAAAACACAGGCCATTTAATCTCTCCTTTCTATGAGCCGAATACCTTTGTGGTGTATATTCTATATTCTGTGAGTGACCAATATATAAGGATGCGTACATGGCGTTATCATTCCAGAGATCTCGTAAGTCATAAATCACCATTCAGATATACTATAATGTGTTCAAATATTCCGAAGCTGTGTAAAGGTGCCGACGAAATATTGCATTTCTTATTGTGTTGGGACGCGTATATGCGAACGCGTTTGCTGAGCTTGTCAATTAGAAACCGAAGAATTCTTAAGAAAATTTGCTAGTTTATGGTGAAATCGTAAATCAACTTATTAAACAGCAGTGAATTTTCGCTTGCGAGGCAAGCCCTTTTTAATATGTCAAATACTCGGAGACCTATTTACAATCCTGCAAATTTGACCGGAAGCAACATGCCAACGTATGTTGTAAATTACGTTATTAAAAATACATCGCGAATTATATAGCTCATATTTAAAATATCTGAAAAACTAAGAATTCTCAATTAGGATAATGCGGAAATAATAATTGGGGAATTATTGGAAATAACATATACGTACTTTGGTTGTTATTCCCAAAGGTAATGCAAAATAACGAATGCACTAAATAAGTAATATTTCGAATTCTATGTCAAATAATATCGCATTCTTACAACCAAATCGCATGAAGTTTAGTTTGACTTCTAATTCGTCAAAAAATTACCTTAAAATGTATAGTTCAAAGCAATGCATTAAATAAGTGGACTATATTCAAGATCATTACAAATGACTTATGTAATTTCCTCCACCCTTACAATTAGATTGCTTAGGTTTTTATAATCACTGTCATTGCCAAAGCTATCATCGCTGCGAATGTTATAAAAAATTGTATATATGTTTCATTTTGTATGCAAATTTAGTACCATCGGCATTGGGAAAATAAATTTAAACTTAATAAAGATAGTTTTCCAACAGTAATATACACGAAAATTTTGTTTTATGGCTACATTTTCCGTCTTATATGAACGATATCGAATCCTCCGCAAGTAGATATATTCTGTTTGGTAAAATTTAAGATGCAACTATTTCAAAACTTAAATTCTTATAGGACATAGTTAAATTTTAATAGCCATTGAGTTTTCTGTAGGACGTAGAAATTAATGCACTTAGACATCTTATGATAGTTGTTTGTTTATGTTTTATACTCCCATTTCACTTCTACAGTGATCTAATTTTTACAAAATTAAAATTATTATATATAGTAATTGTAAAATACGCTTTGGGAATTTTCCATACGCGATTGATATAAACAACACTTTTTGAACATTTAGAATTTTACATTTTGTAAATTGTTGCAGCAGTGAGTTACGTTATCAATTTTTTTTCAAATATGTATATTGTCTTTTATATTATTAATCACTTTTTATTTATATAGAACCTTTAGGCTGCACCAATGCGTTTATATTATAATTATTGCGCATAATTATGCAAAATCGTGTATAACAATTATAAGTTTTATTTTTACGTCGCAAATGTTTTGATGAATATTTTTTAATTCGCTGTATTTCTATGTATGACTAATTCGAAATTAGTAGGATTGATATATTTCTCGTGCTTTTCTACTGCGATAATGCGTATATTTCGAATAATAGCAGAAAATTTGCGCCGAATAATTTGTAAAATAAATACCTTCAACAATAAAATATAGCTAAGCGTTTAACTAGGTGTTATGTCGGTAGGCTTAGGTGGCAAAATAGGTCCAGTCACATATGTTAATCTCTGCATTAAATCATCATATTCTTGTATGGGTCCGAAGGAAGGCAGTCGCTCGATCTCAACAAAGGACTGTCCAATACAATTCATTGTGTCAGTACCATTTTTCCAAGGCGTAATGCTGTTTGTGTTAGCCGAAATAGAACCGATCCATATATACACACATCGCAATACAATGGAGAGCCTTTATAATGATTGAATGCCCAAGTGGCGTCTACGTTCCAATGGAATAATAGGCAATCCTAGACAAAGTGTCACACTCACAGGTGAAGTCTTTATTTCGCTGCGCGATTTACAGATGAAAGAACTGCACCACAATGGACAGATTGCGTACATCCTGTTGAAAAAAATTGGATCGCATGGTTAAATGTTAAATTGCAGGACATTTCGTACCAATCCGCTACGAAATGGTAAAATCCGGTACCAATGAAAAGATCCAAAAATGGTCAAAATATCTTTCCTTTTATTTTAATCATACAATCATGTATATTAAAAAGGTCTCGTGCATCAGTTCGACGATATAGTTCTGCAAAATATTGATACAAGCATTCTTCCAGTTTTCGATCGGTACTGAAGTGACATCTCAATTGACAGCTCGTAGTAAGATTCAAAATCCTTGGAAGTAACACCTTTAAATTCCGGCAGGATAATTAAACCACCTTTGCGGGTACAACGTGCCCTCACTTGTTATCTATTCTTGAATAGATACCAACTGCGACCGACTCGAATTCTACAAGTAAGTCTTCTGTTTTACTTCGTGTTTAGAGAAGACAGTCAGTGATGCCATGAGCTTGCCCGTCATTGAGATGCTGAAGAGTATAGGCTGGGCTAAGAAGATTTTCAATTGAAACTATTAAAAAATATATATATATATATATAGAAGAATGGAAATATGCAATAATTAATGAATATATAATTAGAGTTAATAGTTTGTTTTCTTTGCTCAAAAATATTTTGCTTGAATGCATTAGTTTTTACATGATTGAAATTCTAATTTTGCTTGTTTATTAGAAAAACTGTATTATAGTTAATATTTAAAAATTATAAATACCATGTTAAATAATAGTATAGAATATCACCCAAATACCGTAACGTAAAGCATTAAGTAGCTAGATGTACATTTCGAAGACTATGTCCCCATCTTCACTAGGATAAGATAAAAATAAAATAAAATACCTCTGTTACATCTTCAATTATAATTGTTTATAATTTATATATATATAAATATGTGTAAAATATAAAATACGATATAAATTTTTTATGAAGGTATATTTGTCTTTATGTTTATGTGAAAACAATTCGAGATCTGTTTGTCTGTACGGGGGACTTTTCAACATGGCGTTTTAATAAATTATTTTAATTGATGGTAGAATTAAAAAAATGTAAACTGAATTTCTCTGCAAAGAAGTGGCCATAAAAGGAATTATTTTTATTTGTAAATCGAATTATAAAAAAAATCATAATGATGGATCTCTATAAGATTGAACATTTGAAACTTTATTAACTCTTTATCTAATAAATATATCATTGAATTAAATAATATCCGAAATATAGCAGTAGAAAATGTCTATTCTTATAAAATTATAAATAACATATTAAGAAAATTTAAAAGAACAAGAGATATCAAAAATATTAGTAGTTTATAACAAAGTAATAATTCAGCTCCAAAATTTGTTAAATTACCATTTGATCCTATAATTGCACGTGGTTTAGATAGTATTTTAAATAAATATAATTTTATAGTGACATATAATGCAGGGGCGGTTCTTTATGCAGTTCGCAGGCCGCGCGCCCCTCCTAAACATTGAGCGCATCACCATAGATATATAATTGTATTGCGATATTTTATTTCGGCATTATTTTTGCTAAAAGATAAAGCTTGCGCCGCGATAACAATCAACACAACACGGTGTGGCGTTCATTGTGGTATCCGTTGCAAGTCATAGCAGCGACCGATGCAGTATATCATCTGTATCTATTGTTCGCGTGGTATACATATATCGCTAATTTGGTGCCGCTGGGTGTCCAGTGCCACCCAGCCACACAGTACAGGTTAAATGCATATGCATTCATCTCACTCTATTGCAAGCAATCGGTGAGAGCGACCGTATGCAGTATATTTTCTGTTTCTTCGGTTCTCTCCTCGCTTCATCGTCTAATATGTGTCTCATATTCCGAGCGGCTATCCAATGCCAATACAAGTTAAATACATATATACAGTACATATGCAATGAGATGAGTGTATCATAGAGTGCAGACGACCAATGTAGTATATCATCTATTGGATGTCACGCTTCTTTAACGTCCTAGAGAAGTTCAGAGAGAACAGAGAGTAGCTTATATATACAGAGATTATATATATATGTATATTAATTGATATAGAATGGTCAGATAAGACAGTAGCATTTGTTCTGTATATGTACGATATGTACGTTTGTACGATTTTGCCAAGTGTTTCTCCAAGAATATATTTAATAGAAATAATTGAATAAAAATGAATAGTGTTAGTTCTTTATTGAAAATAGAGTTTTGTAGACTTTCTCTTGTGGACAAAGTAAAAATTAAAGAATTAGGTAGGCCATTGCCTGATTTAAATTGATCGCAAACTTGTGCAAGGAGTGCTTAAAACTGGACATTTACGCAGCGTTTTACAAGAGACATTTACAAAAAAAATTATAACACAGATGAAGGACAGATTTTCATATCGTGGACATACAAGCCGCTGAGTTATTTAACACGAAATCGATGCCAACATTTTCTAAACAATTTCCAGTGGACCTTTTGGAAATCGTGTGACATGCATATCCATTTTAGAATAAAACCAGATTAAAAACAGAATTAGAAGTCATTTACTCGCGTCCGGATTATTATCAAATAATTGGAGCCACAAATTTTCTTTCATTATTGTTACAAAATAATCTCAGTGAAACTTTCCCGGAAACTATAAAAATACCAAAAATTATTGTAACAACCCCGATGACCACTGCTGAATCAGAGTGTTGTTTTTCAACACTTAAAAGAATCAAGACTTTTTTGCGAAATGCTATGGGTAATGATCGTTTAAACGCGTTGGTGACGATGTGTATTAATAAAAATGTGGTACGAGATATTTACAATTTTAACGAAAAAGTTTTGGAAAAGTTTATATCAATGAAAGATAGAAGAGTGGAATTTACTTTCAAGAAATGATTGAATTTAATCATTTTGCATCCATTTTAGGTAAGATTTCGCACTATTATGTTATTTTTTAAGAAATGCGCCTCTCCAGATTGAAATGACACGAGCCGCCACTGATATAATGGTACTAATAGTCGTGCTAATTTTCTAGGAAATCCCAAAGATTTCATTGATTTCAATAAAAATCTGGTATTTATAAAATATCTTGTTCTAGTTATCCTAAAGTATATATAGGACATACACGTAGACCAATTGAAACAAAATATTGATTCTTAGGCTTCAATATAAATTCGTTCGTTATCTACAGATGTTATGGGTGAGCTGTTGAATCGTAACGTAATTTTATTTTATGAAACAACAGTTTTTCAATTCAGTATAGTTACAATTCGTTGCGATACATCAAGGGCTCATTTTAAATTTATTGAATCATTTACTTTTTTATATTGTTAAGAAGCAAAACAAGAATTATACGCTTGGTGATATATGATTATGTAAGGTATAACCTTGGTGAGGATATGATGCACCCTCGTAACAAATCTTTTTAATATGCCTCCACTCTATCTCGGATAAAAGCACTATACCATTTCAACAAGAGAAATTACTCTGAACAAAATTTTATATTCCGTCCCTGGTCAAGTCTAGTATAACATTTTTCAGCGTTCTCTCAATGCCACGTTTACAATGTGCTTCTTAATATATATCGGTGGTGGCGCTGTGATCTGCTGATGGTCGGCAAGTCCATTGAGCAAGCCCCATCAAGAATTAAAAGAGAGAGGAAAATATACAAGAGAACATAGTACGAGAAGTTAACCGAACAACATCAACAGTGCAACTATAATAGTACAGAACTGAATATGCAGAGCCATATATGCAGCTGCATTCTGATGGTAGGTTGTGTGGTCTATCGAACGCACCACCAAGAAGAGAGATGCGGAGAACACACACACACCTCTGCAATAGTGCTAACCACCACTAGCTGTTAGATTATCCTCCACCAGGTAGTTAGTTGTAGGTTGTCATAGAGAGGTAGTGTGGATTGAGTTATATTAGATTCTAGATCGGTGTATGATATGGAAAGGAAAAGTGTTCATATAAATTCAATACTTCGGTATTCATATAGAATTTAAATCTTGCGTACTAGTATAAAGCATACATTTTTTAAGACAATGGTACGTACATAACTTTGGATGAAATTTGATGACATTTGGAGAAAACATACATGAAATATTAGTAAACGACCAACAATAAAGTATAATAGCAAATATAAATTAAGAATGAACAGAAAAATGAAAAGCAGACATTTGTTTAATTTCATCTTCTTCGAACATGACAAAAAAAATTTAATCTTTTCTGTTCATTAAAACCCATGGATTAATCGGGTGATTGAACGTGCTATACAAATGCGACTTCAAGAAAGACAATCTATTGTCTTTGATACATCTTTATGTTGCGGTGTAATATAACTGAAAATATGTACTTGGAGTTTTGCATCGGACATAAATCTACTTGTCACAAAGGTTTCTAATCTAGCAGCGTGAAAAGAAGCACCCAAAACGAACAACACACACGCACACATACTCAGATAAGTGTATAAGATATAGAGACATAACACCGTGGAACATTGCCTCTGCTACCTTTGAGTCAATATTTGCCGAAGCTAGTCAACGAGCTGAATCACTACACTACGATCATGTACAGGATATTTTCTACGGGCTTTAAAATGGCCCATAATATAGAGACATAAGGGCGGGCCACCCCATTAAACGCCAACGAATGTGTCTGTCAAGAGAAATAGGGGTTGTAAGTAAATAGCTAAATGCACATGGAAATATGTAACTTGGATAATAGCGTTTTAATTTGAACAGGATATAAATCAATGGAATTGAAGAGATATACAACGATTGATTTGATATAAATGAAATATGGGCGATGCAAAATCACAATACATTTTTGATTGTTTTTTTATATAGATAAATAGATTTCAAATGGCGTTTAAAGTGTGCTTATGGGACTTTTTAATTTTAGCGATGTAGCGAATGATAAATAGACTTTCCGTAATAACTCGAACGAATTTTAGCAACTTACGGTGTAGGTAATGGGTAGTGGGAGGTCTTACATCGGCATGTTGCTAAACAATTAAAGAGTCCCGTATTCAAACTTGTATGAAATATTTATGACCGATCATCCCGAAAGGTGCACAAGAAGCTCTATAAGCTCTACAGCAATGCTCGTTACGGTGTAAAAGATATAATAGGCATGGGACTACTATATAAGTTCGGGGTGTCGTCACCAAAAGTCAAAAGCTACAACAAGCAGCGTATAGATTGCCAAAACACAGCGTGACTTCCACGCCGTTTGAAATTAACCGCGCTACAACAAAACGCATGTATAATAGATTCGCAGATGCCCAGACACTTCAATGAAGATATAATGATGTGCAAAGGTAAAGATATGAAGGTTGAGCTGCTGGTTGGTTGTCTATGAAAGTTACAGAATCGGCCTTTTAAACAATCTAAAAATATATACATCCTTAAATAAAATACAAATAATCTTAAATTTTACGAGCTAGTATAAATTACATATCAAGAAAGTTTTTGGAGATTTTCTAATTTTTGGTATTTACTAGGTAATTATGATTAATACTCAATATCTAACGTCTTTGCCGAGCTCATCTTATGAAGAAATCTCTTAGTGAGACCATATGTAATGTTAAAAGCTAAATTTGGATAAATAAACTTAAAAATTAATAAAAAGAATATCGTTAATGAAAAAACAAACCATGCGATTATTAATATAAGGCTAGAAAAACATACTGTGTATTTAAATTGAATGCCTGTAAATTCAAATAATTTTTTCAATGATAATTTAATATGAAAATACACCTTTCTTAAATAGAATTTAGATGGTCCGGTCCATATCTACTACATTTGATTTTCTGGTGAATTATTCGGAAAAGTGGCGTAAAGTAACACACAAACAAATATCGCACGCAGAGTTTCAAAATACTTTTATGACTTTATTACACTTGAGCCGGAAACCGAAATGGAAGCTGTAAACGTTAACCAAGACAAATCTGTTATTATCCTGGCCAGTTGCATACGAAGGTGCCTAAATAGTATTCCCTAAAGGTATATAACAGAACGTTGCAAAATTGACAACGTAAACAATAATACAAGTTAATACAAGAAATAAAAAATATAATTCAAAAACATGACCATTACAAGTGAACAAGAATATTATAATAACATAGCTGATTTTACGAGATCCTTTTAAATTCATTAGCATTTATATATTACAATAGTCCTTTGAACAAGTTATTAATATTAACAATATGATAATTAAAGGGCCATCGTGGCAACAATAAAATATATTATACTAACTAGTTGTGGCATTTGATATTTTTCTAGACAATAGTACGCACGAAAAAATCATCTTAAAATTATTCCGTAGGTTTCAAAGGCGGTTAAATTATTAAACAAGAATGAGAGAACGGACATTCGTTACACGTTACTCGCTTCATCACCTATCGAGTGTACTGTTGACTTCAGGTATGGTACAGACGAAGACATTGGATTTTCTAAAACAAAGAAGCGTGATGTATGTAGTTGCTGGTGTTCTTTATACACACCGTATATATTATGTATATAATAATAATAAAATATGGGTATAGACTTGGGTTTAAAATGTATATTTCAATATGTACTAACGCATACAAAGCGTTTGAAATGTCCAAAGGTACGATGAAATTATCGGTTTAAAAATACTATATATTTGACGAAAGATATTTTTTTTTAGGCTACTATATTCTCAGAAAATCATTTCAAAATTGTCGATAAGTTTGCTCGATTTTATAAGCATCAGATTGTTTGATTTTATACAGATGTTAATTAGCTCAAGTAATCGATAAAATGGATTTTAATAAATGATTTTGGGCAATAATATAACGCATGGTAAATGCCAAAATCATCTTCTTCGTTGATTGTATCACTAAAGATCCATATCTATTTATCATAGTATATTTTTGATGTGTGCATTTTTGATAAGCCGCAAATATTAAAGCAATTGACAAATATTTGTATGTAGAATTTTTTTTATGATTGGATTTTAATGGTAGGTATGTAAAAAGGAATATAATAAGTACGGGTATATTTGAAAAAGTGCACAAAAAGTGCATCAAAAAATCTGAAATATTGCTATCTTTACATATGAAAGCACATACAATAATATAAAACTATGTAATATTTTTTCAATTACCAGCGATATTTTAAAATCATTATTTCAAACGTGGAGAATTATGGAATAGCAATGCAAGACTGGATTTCGCCCGAAGGAATTTATAACATATTTCACAGTATTCATAGTCGTCAGTATCCACCGAAGCGGATTCATATAGAGCTTCAGCACAATCCTTCGTCGTTTTAATAGAAAAATGGACATTAACACTCGGTATATGTATGTATACAGTAAGTACAACATATTATCAACACTTGGACGGTATAACTGCCGTTTGATAGGTGGAAAAACATTCGACTTTTATTGTGATAAAGCTGCGGCATTCGCGGTCACGTAGCCATGCGCGATTGAAACAGAAAGGCGCGCATTAGAATATGTGATGTGAATAAGCAATCACTGCGGAAACATTTTCCTCTTCTTCTTCGTCTTATTCTTCTTCTTCTTTTTCTCGTTTTACTAGTTCTTCGTTTACTGCCGTTGCTCCTGTTGCTGCTGCTATTTTGTTATCGTCACGAAAGTATTCGTTACTATATATATCAAATTCTAATATATTATTATTTCTAATGACTAAAATATCTAAGAAAGGTAACTGATTATTATTTTCGATTTCATTAGTAAATTTAATTGAAGGAAATTTAGTATTTAATATTTGAATAAAATCATCAATTAACGATTTTTCAGTATCAAAAATCGCAAAGATGTCATGTACATATCTATCCAAATTCTAGGAAAATAAATTTCAATTTCCTCTAATTTAGTTTCAAAATAACTCATAAATAAATAAATTAGTAATAAATGGACTTAAACAATTTCCCATATATTGTTTTGCCTTAAATTTACCATTTAAGGCAAAACAATTTTGAGACATACATAATTTAGTAAGTTTTAATTATTCATTACAAATAACATCATCCACAAAATTATTTTTTAGCGTATGTTCAAGAAAAAGAATAGTTTCAGGAATAGGAACACTTGGATATAATGAGCAAACATCAAATGAAATAAGTATTTCATTATTTGATAGTGTTGAATCTTTAACATTATTAATGAATTCTAAAGAATTTTTGCAGCGAAACAAAAATATTAAGTATATTTGCTAACCATTTCGAAAGTAAATATTTTGGGGAGATTAGGACTTACAGACTTACCAGATTTATGTATTTTTGGTAATACATACATCCTTGGTATTATAGGATTTGGAATTGAAAGTTTTCGCTTAAGAATAGGCTTAATAAGGTTATGACATGAACTAATTATGTCTTTGTTATCTAATACTAATTTATTAAGCGGATTTTTTTTTAATTTCTTGATAAGGTCCATTAGAAATGAGAATATCACATGTATTTAAATAATCACGTTTGTCTAAAATAACTAATTTATTTCCCTTTAAGTAAAAACATTCTTTTTGTTTTAGTCCTTTAATAATGTTATATTCCGGTTTCTTTACAACCTTCGTAATTAAAAATTTAAAAGAACAAAGTAATAATTCAACTCCAATATTTGTTTGTATTTTTAAATAGTATTTTAAATAAATATAATTTTAAAGTAACATATAATACTTCTAATAGTCTTGCTAATTTTCTAGGAAATCCAAAAGATTTGATTGATTTCAATCAAAAATCTGGTATTTATGAAATATCTTGTTCTAGTTGTCCTAAAGTATATATAGGATAAACACGTAGACCCATTGAAACTAGATTTAAGGAGCATTTAGCTCATTTCAGCCTAAATAGAAAAGATAAAAGTGCTGTAGCCGAGCATATTTTTGAATCAGGCCATCCTATTCAAATTAGATCACTTAAATTACTTAAAAGTGTTTTGAGTTAAATACTTATGAAAGTTTATACATGCATAAATCTAAATCAGATTTAATGAATTTAGTTTCAAAGCCCAATTTCATACTGTCTCTTTAATTTATTTAATAAGAATTTTTGAAATACTTTTGTCATGTTGACTTATTTATATAATAGTATATCAATCACGATTCGTGACACAGGTATTTTATTCAGTTTTTGTCTTGTGCTACTGAAGATGGGGGCATAGCCTTTCGAAATGCGCATCTAGCTACTTAATGCTTTAAGATACGGTATTTGGGTGATATTTTATACTATTAGTAATCATATTTTAACAGGGATTTTATTAATGGTTTTTGCACGAAGCAAATCTGAAATAAATAAAACAGCACAATATTTGACAAAAAACATTAGAACTTGATGATTACATTCTAATTTTAATTCAAACGTATTGAATATATTAAGTAAGTGTGATATATGACTCAAATTAATTAAAAAAGAGTGACAAAAAGCTCAAATATACAGTGTGTCCCGTTTTCAAGCTACCACTATTGATAACTCCGTTATTATAATAGATGGAAGCACGGTTAAATGAGCAATGTTTTGCGCAATTTTATGCTGATTTCAAATCTGCCTTTAGATATTGAATAACTTTTTTAGTTCTTTAGATATCTGAAAAAATACTTAATTATGCATTTTCTTCAATCGTCGATATTTCCACTATTAATAATTTTTCATTAATGACACTTTGACTTTCTTAAGACACTTTTCAAAAACGCTTTTACAGGTATTATTAGTTTTCTTCTATCTCTTTTTATTTTGAAGATACGACCACTAACTTTATATTTTCTTATAGACGTCAAATATCAAATATATTCTGTCACATAGCATTTTTTATTTCCTTTTCAAGAATGTATCACACCCCCCATAAAAAGTTTTATTTTCCGAATAAATGCAAAAAAAGGAGATTTTTAAACAAATAAATGAAGAAAAATTCAGAGAAACACATTGAAACACATAGAAACATTCTAAACCTATTTAAATAAAATATTTTTAATTTACTAAAGAACAACTAAATCGAAAACATAACAAAAAACGAATTGAACTGCTCGATATGGCCATCATTTTGATGAATACATTTTTGGCATCGACTTCTAATTGATCGAATAACTCTTCCCAATGTATTACGGCTGGCAGAGTTCAATGTCACAATTACTCGCTCTTCCAATGTCTCGCGATCTTCAAGAGGATCAAATTGATAAACCTCGTTGTTAGTATAACCCCATAGATAAAAATCTAAGGGTGTAATATCTGGCGATCGAGGTGGCCATTGATATGGTCCATGAGTTGCTATTACGTTTTCACCAAAATGTTCATTTAAATATCTTCTTACAACTACTGAGTTATGTGATGGAGAGCCATCTTGCTCATACCATAGTTCATTTAATTGGATATTAGGATCAATTTGCATAATCGCGGGTATAATTCTAGTACGCAAAAGCTCCAAATAACGTGCCCCATTTAAGTTATAATAAAAAATAAATGGCCCAATTATACGACGTCCTGGATAAATTAATTATTATTAATTATTATGACATACGCTTAAATTAAAATGTGACCAACCTAACATTCCACACCAAACATTAAAGACAAATCTTATTTGAACTAAATGTTCATTTGTTGATTTTCTGTTAATGATAATTCTTAGTAGTAAAAACTCCACAATTAGTAAAACGACTTTCGTCGGTCCAAATAATTTTATTTGGAAACGCTGGATCTTCGTAGCATTTTTAAATTTATCATCTACAAAATGCAAGCCTTCGCGGCGAATCATTTTCATTTAACCCCTGAACAACTATGGGTTTGTAGGGATGGTAATGATTTTTTTTAAACACGTTGAACTGTGGATTTAGAAATGTTAATTTTGTCTTGAGTTTGTTTTACTGAGATATTGGGTTCTTGATTAACTAATGCTACGATATTAACATCACGGTCTTCATTATCAATATTATAACTGTGGTTTCTTTTCTTCTCAAAACTTCCATATGTTAACAAATTTGATACAATATTTTTAAAATAACGTAGATGTGGTTGCCGACCTTCAAGATACTTGTTTAAATAATCTTCGGAAGTATGGTTTGTGTTTCGGTTCGCTCGAATGTAAATCGTCATCATGTCAAGTTTTTCTTTATTTGCAAAATTATATGCCATAATTTCAACTATTTGATAAAACACTACACTAGCTAATGACTACCTCCTGTGACTTTTTTAATGTTAGATTTAAGAGCACCAAACTGGTTAGAATTCAATGAAAAACAAATGTGTAAAATAAAATTTAAAATAAATGTGTGAAATGTGTATTTAATAAATCAAATTCGTAGTTACTTTTACGGCCATATTCTGTACTATCATTGTACATTTTTACTAGTGTCACTAGTTAGTACTTAGCCACCACTTCATTAGTTCAAATCAAAGTGAATAGAGTTAAAGAATGTTAGTGAGTAAACCACCAAGCTGACTACCGTTAAGTAATATACAATATGGATCTTATCTAACTGTTACACGAAAAATAAATTATCGCTTTCCACCTACTCTTGGGGCGGCCTTTTGCACATTCATTGCAGCTTTGGTTTTCGGGGCTGTCTTTTTCGCTGGTGCTGCAATCTTTTTGACAGACGCCTTCGTGCTCTTTTTCTGTTCGTTTGCAGCACGTCCACGTTATGCTTTACGTACTTCTGGCCTTTGATTTCTCTTAGCCATAATATCGTTTAAAGAGGCTCCAACAATAGCACGCTGGTATTTTTGAGTTCTGCGTGTACGTTTCTTCGCAGCTTCTTCTTCTTGACCCTTCTTGTGCTTGCGTCTGTAAAGCACGGTCCATGTGACTTTCCTGGGGTTCTCTTCATCAGGTGAGCAGCCTCGCATTTGGTGTTGAGGAATGTGAAAGATTTTCCATCAACCTTAACCATGGTTTTGCCATGGCCAGGGTAAATTTTGTACTCGTTATATGCACACAAACCGATCTTCATGATGATAGATTTACAAAAAAAGAAAGGTATAATGACCGGTAGGCCAACAGTCAACAATTTCTCCATGATCAGAGTCTGTGTGAATCCATTTTTCACATCCAATTTCACATTAGGATTACGCAAAGTTGAAAATGAACTTGTCAACATAAATGAATATCGCGATTACTCAACTGATACAATGTCGGGTAAGTAGAGAAAAATATGTATAACTAGGCCGCTTTTGAAGCGTGGATAATAAGAAAGAAATAGAAACGTAGAATAGAAGCATTCGAAATGCGGTGCTACAGGTTTGAGGAGGTAGTTGGAGAAGAGAAACAGATTGAAGGAATTCTAGCGTATGAGAGATAGACTCGTAGGTCATATTCTTAGATATGGAGGCTTTATGCAATTGGTTATAGAAGGAAATGTTTCGGCATGGAGTGCTGCTTCTAACAAATTGATCACCAAGAAACTAACCAGAATTAGCAATGTTAACTGTGACTTATCAACACACACATACATATATTATTGTATTTTGTTTTATATCTATTTCGTAAATGCTTGCATTTATAGGAATAAGGCTGTCACATAAGAATTAAGAGAATCATCCAGTTGACGTCCTGCTGCTTTGAACCTTTTTTTACTCCCAGTGACTATCTTACATATGGCATTAACTCGATGATAAGTTAAAAGATCACTGGAGATGATGGTTCTATTTGTGTGTGTGTGTATTCTTATAATGCTAACCATATTATATTTGCGGCATTTTAATTCCACAATGAAATATTTATTCTTTATGACAAATATATCTGCTTTAATAAATCCTATACAAATCTCTTTTGATAAATGATCGAAGAAATATGTTTGTAATTTCCGACTACTATTTGCCTCATAAAAAAAAACGTATATTTCTAAATTGGGCGCCATGTAAGTGTGAAATTAAAATGTGTTTTGATACTTTTAAACAAGTGTGTAACCCTCGAATCTAGAACCGTGTCAAGTTTTTTTTAAATTTTATAACATTACATTTACTATTTTCATCAAATTCGCTTAATAAACATACTATTTGGTTACGGCAGGGGTTTTTTTTGGCTCCTAGGATTTCTTCTATATTTATCTAGAACTATTTTTAGTTGTATCGAAGTTTTTGTCATTTTCCTCAAAAGTTACTGATAATGTAATAGTTAATATATTTGATTCATTTATTGGTAAATATTCAGATTCTTAGAGCTAATTTCCTTAGGACAACTCTGTTGAATAGCGTCACTATTTCACTCAGCGTAGGCGGTATATTCACACACCACTTTTTTGACAGCTAACAAATCAAAGCGGCTGAAGAAATTCAGGCGAGATAGCTGAAGAAGGTATATACTCTGGGGCGCCAGGTCGGTTCGAAAACCTCAAAGCTACGTGGGAACACATCGCTAAATTCCTGATAAATAGGCCACCCCTAAAGAACTACCCTAACTTAAACGAACTGCCGGTTGGCAAAATTCCTAAATTAATCTAAATTGTATAAATCGCTTTTTGAATTGTAAAAAAATAACGAAAATAGCAGAGAATATATATTTTTTCTTAAACAAAGAATTATAAATTATTCGCCTTTATAAAATTATGTATTTTCATTCAAATTTCATTATAATGTAAATTATATGTTGTAAAATGGATACAAAATATATTATATTAAATATTAAATACTAATTTTCTCGGAAACTTCTTTAAGATCTTTCTGATGTTCAACCGGAAATAAGTCTATGCAAATTCCATAAAATTGATACCTTTGAAAAATGCACCCATGGGTTTAGTAATTTGTCAGAAGATTGAGGTATATCATTATACCAATATTAATAAATTTGATGGTCTTGACAAGATAAATAGCAGCAAATAATTTTTTTGCATAGCAGATTCCACTTTTATATATGCCGATAAGCATTTTCTGGCCAGACAATTTAAAAACTGAAGCTACTTGTAATATTTAGGATATTTGTTGAATGTATTATTGCATTGTAATATATAGAGACCGGATTTTAGGCAAAATGCCTTAAATTGCCTTTTTTTTGCCTATTTCGACAATTTTGATAAAGATTTGCCTATTTTCAGTTTAGCGCCTATTTTGCCCATTTCGACACTTTTCATGCATTCGCGCCTTTTTTTCATATTTATTTTGCTTTTTACCATAATTAATTTTGTTCGATGATAAAAACTTTCTAAATTGTTTGTGTCATCGCTACATTACCAATGGAAAAATCCCTAATCGTTCTTAATGTACCCTAAGTACCTACCCGTAAGTATAGGCTATTTTTTTTTAAGTGGCGGGCCCGCCCCTTCTACTGCGCATTACGAATTAAGACTAGTTTATGCATAAGACCAATGATATTACTATACAATTCAAAAAAATTGCAAATATACGGGCTGCTTCAACACCCCGAAACCTTATGCTCGTGAAATGCTCGCCACTGCATTTTTGTCATTTGAGGGTGTGGTCAAAATTATTGCAATGTTGTCATATCGACAGCCAACAAATACAGAGAGTATTATATCAGCATAATTGATCAAAACAAATAATAAATAACTGGAAACTTTTGACTAAATAGTGGACTTTAATCGAAGCCGTATAAATTCATACATTAAATATTCTCAATTTGAATTTTGCTATGCAGTTTACAATTTGAACACTTTGTACTGAAGTTTTTTATTCATATATGGCAACAATGGTACTAGAAGCTCACCCTTATGCGCAGTAGACGGTGAATTAGGTCTGCCAAGATATAAAAAATGACTTATACCAATAGTGGTTAGTTTGTAACAACTGTTATTTGAAATAAAATTTCCACCCTTCATTTCTACAGTCTGTGTTTAGTTAGCGCACGAAACATTCGAAAATAAATTCAAAATGCTTAAAATTAGCAGTTCAGATGAATCCAAGATCCAAAAAAGGAAAAATGTTGTTTTACTGTGTTTTCATGACTTTTTTGAGTTTTTTTGAAAATAATAAATGCCTTTTTTAGCGCCTTTTTAAAAGTTTTTTAGTGCCTATTTGCCGCCTATTTTAGCAATTTTTTAGTGCCTATAATCCGGTCTCTAGTAATATATATATAATTGATACATTATACCTCATAATAAAATAAATTATCAAAATAAATTATGAAGGCTGCTCATAATTGCAATTTCAAAATATGCATGATATAATGCAAAATAGAGAATTTCAATTAGTAAAAAAATATCGCTAAAAATCATATAGACCAATGAGGAATATAACCCGAAAGAAAAATAGAAGCCCTATCTCCTAAATTAATGTTCGTTGTATAAAATCGTTTTTTGAATTATAAAACATATAATGAAAATAGCAGAGAATATATATATTTTTTCTAATTAAATAAATCTTACTAAGAGAGTCTTAAGTTTGCTTCTAGTGTAAGTAAATATTAGTGCCTTTGTACTAATTGCGTGTAGAAACCTTCAGTTAAATGAAATCCGTATTTTTAATCCTCTTTTCAATTAGAGAATAAGAATTGATAATAGTATTACGCAAGTATCAAAAACTAATTTTATAAAATTTATTTGCGCCAAATATGTACTTTTATTGAAATATAAGTTCGTGGAATTTTAATTTTAATACCAACTAGACTATTTCTGAATTGATATAATAATTAATATATTAGTTAATTCAGGTGTACCTCAAGGGAGCTACAAGGGCCATATCCTAATCTTCATAAATGACATTAATACCTCTATTAACCATTGTAAATTTTTATTATTTGCGGATGATCTGAAACTTTTCTTAAATATAAATAATCAGGATGATTGTGATCGTATACAAGAGGATATTTAGTCGATAAGTAAATGGTGTGATTTTAATAAACTTGACTTAAATATAAATAAATGTAAAGTTATATCCTTTTCGCGAAAAAAACATATCTTAAATAATACATATAACATTGATACTGTACGCTTAGAGAGAGTATCTACTATGAAGGATCTGGTAGTTTTAATGGATAGTCAACTTCGTTATAGTGAACATATAAATTATATAAGCAATAAAGCCATGAAGATGTGCGGTTTCATTAAACGAAGTACTCGTAATTTCAATGATATTGAATGTATTAAACTCCTATATTTTTCATTAGTACGAAGCTCGCTAGAATACTGCAATATTATCTGGTGTCCATACTATCAATGTCACATAGATCACTTAGAATTAGTTCAAAAGAAAATAATAAATTACTTGCTATTTAAATCGAATATTAATAAATCAAAAATTAAAAAAAAATAAACGGGTATAGATTATAAGGATAGGAGAATAATTTTTAATTTATATAAACACCAAACTGCCTTAGTTAGAATTGAGGGGGAAGAAGAGGTAGCAAAAATAGGGAAGGGAGTTCGGCAGGGATGTACACTTTCACCGTTATTATTTAATCTATATATAGAAGATGCAATAAACAAAGTAAAAGAAGAGTATAGTGTAGGTGTGAATGTACAGGGAGAGAAAATATATATGCTGAGATTCGCCGACGATATAGCTATATTGGAAGAAAGCGAAAAGAATTTAGAAAGGGTATTGAATGGTATGCAGGCAGTATTGACTAGGGATTTTAACATGAAAATAAATATAGGTAAAACTAAAGTGATGAGGTGTGACAAAAAGGAATGCAGTAGAAAAATGAGGATCACAATAGGAGATAATAGAATCGAAGAAGTGTCAGATTTTTGTTATTTAAGCAGTAGAATCACAAAAGATAATCGAAGCA
Source organism: Leptodirus hochenwartii (assembly GCA_947310635.1). NCBI lineage: Eukaryota > Metazoa > Arthropoda > Insecta > Coleoptera > Leiodidae > Leptodirus > Leptodirus hochenwartii. The sequence continues at coordinate 11,379,727 of OX371177.1, read as the reverse complement.
AGGTAGATATAAAGTGTAGGATAGCACAGGGTAGGAAGGCATTCGTAGAAAAGGAACAGATTTTAAGATCAAATATTGACTTGGGTATTAGAAAAAGATTACTGAAGGTATATGTTTGGAGTGTAGCACTGTACGGGTGTGAGGCGTGGACTATAGGAAAGGAAGAGAAGCGTAGATTACAAGCATTCGAAATGTGGTGTTATAGGAGGATGATGAGGATTGGTTGGGAAGATAAAGTAACAAATGAAGCTGTACTAGAGTTAGTAGGGGAGAAGAGAAGTATCTGGAGAGTGTTACAGCGTAGGAGAGACAGATTAGTAGGGCATATTCTTAGGCATGGGTGGATTATGCAATTGATCATAGAAGGTAGAGTGGAGGGAAAGAGAGGGGTAGGTAGGCCTAGATTGGAGTATGTGAGTCAGATAGTTGAAGACGTTGAGATGAATAGCTATAGGGAGATGAAGGGATTAGCTCAGGATAGATCGGTATGGCGTGCTGTTTCCAACCAATCTTTAGGATTGCGGACTCTTTAACTAATTAATAAATCACTGTATACGTATGATGAAAGGTTAAATTTACTAAAAATCGCATCATTAGAAGACAGAAGATACTTTACACATGTAAATTATGGTTAATATCTATACTGTGTAACAATATAGATAGTGCCGAAATACTTTCTTTGTTAAATTTTAATTGTTCTCATTATCAAATGCGTCATAAGACCTTTTTTAAAACCTCTTCTAGTAGAATTGATATTGTTAAATTTAAACCAATAAATCGAATAATGAATTGTATGAATAAATTATCGTCTCAAATTGAACTATTTAATATCCGTAATTTTGAAACTTTTAAACATATGTGCAAATGTAAACATTGCAAGATATGAAATTTTGAAGTTCACGTAAACATCTATGTTAACACAAATATTAGTTGTCACTGTTATCGTAATTTAATTTTAATTTTTCTAACTATGTTTCTTTAACTATAATTTTATTATTAAGGCTATATATATGTACTACTTGGATTGTAAAAATCTGTAATGTACCATACCCCCTAATAAAAAAATAAAAAATAAAATAAATAATTGATTTAACCAGTTATTCTAATTATTTATGCATATTTAATAAACAATGGAATGCTTTGTTTTCTTTAGTACATTTCAATAATAGTTATAATAAATAATTAAATTTTTCATTCATGTTTCGCTTGACCTGTGGTCCATCGTAAAAATCTCAACATATACAAAGTATTGTGTGAATAGCAAGAATTCCATTCATATTATTTATTTGTCTCGTTCTGTAGAAGACACGGAGGTAAAGGTAACAGCACCACGAGAAGCATTCTGTAGTCTACAGCATCGTGTGGACATGCATATAATCTCTGCCCAATCGGCATGCAGAAACAAGTCTTATATCAATCGGAATAGCCGAATCGAATGCATTATACATGTATGCAAATATATGCTGAATATTTGGCGAGAGAAGACAAAGCAAAATGAAGTGACAAGAATGCTGTTAGTGTAAAAATAGAAAGACCATGCTCAATTCGAAATGTCTATTTAATTGTTGGCATATAACGTGCATTAAATAAACTATTTGAGACTCTGCGATATCTAAAATTCGCAAATATCGCAAACCTACAAAATATAATCTGTAAAATCAATAAGATTATGATTTTTTAAAGTAGAGCCATTTAAACGATTTTTAATTTTGTGTTGCGAATTTTTCAGCGCTTAAAATAGTGGCAATATTTTTTAATAGATTATAAAAATTATAAGGATTAATTGTCAAAAATTACCTCATTGTTTTTAATTATTGCTTTATTTACATATTTTGAACTTGTAGAAACTTAAATTTGGTCAATTTTACCTACAATTTATTATTATTGAATTATGCCAATGCCATAGTATTAAAAATTACATTATTTTTATTATTTATGCTTATAATTTGTATAAATGTCTGACGGGTAAGAGTACTCATTAAATTATTTTAAAGTTACATAAATTTTGAGTTGTTACGCTGAGGTAATATTCTAAATTACTAGAATAATTTATTTCCGCTCTACATTCGTTCATAATATATAAGAATACTATATAATATGATAAACAATCATGATCATGAATCATCATAGACCAAAAAAATATCGAATCAAATAATACGATCTTTATCATCGACAATTTGTTATATACAACGATACAATCAACGAAAATATTTTCGAGATTAGAAATTCTGAATGAAATGTTTAGTTAAAAATAATTATGAACATTTCTAAAAAAAATAACGCTGATAACGCACATTGTTTATTATTGCCGTTGTTTTATTGCACTTACGAGATAATGAACTTGTAATGCTAGAGTTGAATAATTTCAGTTTTGGTATGGGACATATTAAGGTAGGTCAGTGATCGCAATGCAAATCTCTATATTTGAGCAATTCTGTTTTATTTTTAATAAATTTGAATAAGCATTCATAATTTATTATATTAATGCAAGATCTGAATCAATTCAATCTGAATTTTTGATATCAGAACTGTGTCTTCTTCGCACTAAGAAAATAGAAATTTAACTAATCGTATTATTTTTCAAAAGTAAAAATCAAATCAATTATTTATAGAACTGTCTATTGCAAAATTAAAACCTGTATATTATATTAGAGAAAATTTTGTTAAATGTGATAAATATATTCATTAGAAAATCTCAACTTGATTTTCAACTATTCTATTCGCTAGAATTCTCTTTTATAGTTGATATTATGTTTAGAATATAAAGTCACCTTTCCAATGCATTGAATAATGCAACTCCTACAATACCAGTCAGGTGTTTCGCCTCCACTCGATCAAATAAATATTATACATTATTTAAATATATACTAATACATTAGCGTAACGTTAATCATAAAATAGTTCAAATAGTTTAACATATTGTTGCTAATGAAACTATATAATTATGATCTAACAACAGGATATTTAAAAAAAAACATCGTATACCTCAAATGTTGAAGTAGAAATATATTAGGTGTGCTTATTGTAAATATATAGCAAATTTTTAGAAAATGGAATGATATTTATAACGGAAATTCAAATTATTTTTTACTATCTTTAATTAGGCTCTGATTTACAGAAGATATTTTAATTTGCTATATCTTTTTTTTCTAAACAATTGAGAACAGATTGAGCGCCGAATTTATTTGCTTTTTTTGATTATATTAACTATTATTTTAATGATTTTTTTTGATTTTGAAAAGTCCGATGTAAAATTTGTGCCATTTGTCATCTTAAAAATTATTTTTAAAATATTAAAAAAATTCCATGTAGAGAGAAGAAATTACATTCAATCATATTCAATTTTTTAACAAAATAAGTCCATCTACAATTTAATTTTAATTAGAAATATATCTTTATGAAATCGACATTTTTTGTAATTCGTTTATTAATTATGCTAATTGTCTAATATAAACTGAACTATGCTCCCAAATTGATTTTTATATTTTAGCAATGTCCAATACATTGAAAAATTAATAAAATGAATTAAAAATTATTGCATTCAATATGTACGTTTAATATAAGTTTAGTATCGTTTTGTTATTTGACAATGTTGATTTGACATAGAAAATAATTTTTATGTTGACTCGAAATTACTTATTACATATTAACTTCATAAAAAATACAATAAATATTTGTTATGAATTATTAACTCGTTGTTATTTATTAAATTATAATTTCAATATATTAAAGTACGCCTATGACTTTCTACATTACTTTTTGCTCAGTTATCGTCCACCTACAGAAAGACCTATAATGAAACTAATTGTTCACACTAGTTGACGAAGAAATAGATTATCGCAATTTCTATTTTAATTAGAATATAGCAGTATTAGAATATCACATACCAAATACCGTAACTCAAAGGATTAAGTAGCTATATGCGCATTTCGAAGGCTATTACCCCATCAGTAGCACTATATAGAGTCACGATTCCTGACAGAGTAATTTTATTTCGTTTTTTTCAATTTCAATAAAATAATTGCTTTAATAAAAATTCCTTCCAACGAGTATTCGCGCCATTTTGAATAATAATGCATGACGATAAAATTCCGCGTAATAATCTCCCAAACAAATATTAACCGATAGTGAGTAAATCGGTTAGTCAATTAATGAATTAAAAGCGGATATTGGAAAAATGTTGACCGCAAAGCCACTATTAGATAAAATAAATAATATTAAATTATATGAGTGTAAAATATGGACATATTAGTTATTATGCCGAAGTTATTACAACAATTGTAAGTGTAATAAAACAAATAATAATGATACATTTACATGCACGCGAAGAAAAGATACGACTTACGGTTCATTTTGTCATTGCCTTATGGAATAAAACGGTAAAATACCAAAGGATTTATTAATTGATGTAAATAAAAGTGTTTATATTATCATTTGGTGATACAATGGAATATGCAGTGTGTTAAAATAATTGTATGTTCCTAGCTAATATCAGAATAACCAAATAATCTGTTGGAAAATAAAAATTTACAAAATTTCAAATGGTTCTTTAAATTTCTACCTACCGATTGTGTGAAATGTTTATGCTTTGCTGTGAAACACCCATGTAATTGTACCACATAAATAATGTCAGTAAAATTTTTCTTTTAGGATAATCCACATTCTATAGTCTTACATAACTTTAGCAATAGTGTACAGCAAATTATGTATTTAAATGAAGAATGCAAAAAACGTTTACATGTTATTGTTTATTATTAGTTTAAATTTATAGTATTAGGAAAGCCAACTTGTATGTAAAATTTAGTTTTTTCTAGCGTGGAAATTCATATATTTATGGAAACTTGTTGAAAACATTTTAACTGAATGCAATGTTTTGATATCGATTTGAATGCTAATAAGAAATTGCTGAAATATCTCGTAATAATTTTGAATCTTTTATTATTATAGGTATTTTACTTTTTTACTGCATTTATTTGGTCAAAGTTTCTATTTACGCAATAATCCATGTGCTAATTTTTAATTTTTGTGCCGGGATTAATTTTTTTATAAATAATGTGTATATGAGGTTACACATCCGGCCTTAATATATCTGTAAAATATAAACTTGTTCTCATATTTCAAAAATTACATTTGTTAATAATGAAAATGTATATAATTTTCATTCGCTTTTAATTAATTAATATTTAATAAAAAAAGGAGCATCACATTCTATAAACGTAAGAAATAAGCCAACTGATACATAAGCCAATTCTTTTAATTTTATTTAAATTCTTCAACAAGATTTACAGCCTAATACTTCATAGATTTCGAAGCCAAGCGTGAATGAATGTCGTTTCACGTAAAATCTTATTTTACTCAGGATGTTTTCTAGTATACAAATGAACTATTATGGCAAATGCAGGAGCAATTATATGTACACACAAGTTTTATAAAATAAGAATGTATTGTAAGACCAGAGGCAATGCTTTCGTATTTACGGAATAATTATTGTTTTAAGATATGTGAAGCTGTTGCGTGCAGCCGGGAAAATTGGAATAATGGCGCATGTAATTGGGCGTTACATATGTATTAAGGAGACAATCTTGTCATATTAGTTGGACTAATAAAGGCAGTACTGGACACGCAGCCTATCAACACCATATACATACAGAAAATAAATAATTTAAAATATATACCAGGCGATATAAATCTTTCACCCTCAAACAGGATTATATTTTCATACAAAACGATAGTTGCATCATCAATTTAGACCATTCGTTGTAAAATAAAATAAAATAAATCACCCAAATACCGTAACACAAAGCATTTTATAGCTAGATGCGCATTTCGAAGGCTATGCGCCCATCTGCAGTAGCACGAGATATGAACTAAATAAACAACAATAAAAACTAAAAATAAATTTACGTATGTCACTCAATTACACTCAGTGACATAGATATCTATATTTTGTCTTTCATCGTCCTACTGAAAATGAGGACGCAGACGCCGAAATGCACATTGAGTGATATTCTATACAGTATGTAAATTCTTTGAATTTCGTGAAACAAATTTATAGACATTAACCTGATTTTGTAACCAGGTTAAGAAAGTCAAATGCTTATGCCAATAAAATATCTCTCTCGTTGTGTATCAAAAGATTCTTCGAAGTATTTCGTCATAACTATTCAACCAAAGAGGGTACCCTGCCTAACTAGTACCTAAATCAATCTAATTCTATTAATATAACCATTAGTCTCTCCTTGGAGCTATAATATTTTCCTAATATATCAATTTTCCTCGTTTATAGCACCACATTTCAAAAGCTTCTACTTGTATATTACAAAGCTTGTAGAGGTGTGATTAAAAAGTAATGAGACTGTTTCAATAAAACTCTTTATTTATTTTATATTTACAATTCAACCTTATCACCTTCAAAATAGTTTCCTTCTAAGGCCACACAGCGTCGGAGACGTTGCACCCACTGCTCATAGCAGTGTTGGAAGTCGTTCAGTGGGATCGAACGAAGTTGGTCCGTCACGGTTTTCTGAATGACGTTTATAGTGCCAAAATGATGTCCCTTGAGTGAGTTGAATTTACAACTTGGGAAAAAGGAAGAAGTCACAGGGTGATAGATCACGTGATTTTTGTGTCAACAATTGCCTAATAGAGAGTGTTGTGTGACAAGTTGCGTTGTCATGATACAACATCCACCTTTCAGAAATGCTTGGTCTGACTCGAAGAACTCTTTTCCTTAGTCTCTTGAGAACTTCGCGGCAAAACTACTGATTGACAGTTTGCCCCGGAGGAAGAAACTCCTTATGAACACTGTCGAAAAAGCAAATGAGCATTGTTTTATTCTTGGATTTGCTCATCCGTGGTTTCTTCGGACGTGGTGAGTCGGGAGTGAGCCACTCCTGACTTTGGCGTTTCGTTTCAGGGTCGTATTCAAGTACCTAAGATTCGTCACCTATGATTACGTGTTTGAGAAAATCTTTGTTAGTTTCAATGTTCTGCAGAAGATCTGAATACACAGCTCTCCGATTTTGTTTTTGATCAGCTGTCAGGATTTTGGGAACGATCTTCGAACACACCTTTCGCATGCCCAAATCCTGTGTTAACATGTCGTAGACAGTGGCAATGTTCAAATTCAATTCACTGCTGATCATTCAGACAGTCATTTGTCGATCGGACATCACAAAAACTCGCACTTTTTCCAAATTTTCGTCGGTTTTTGAACTGCGTGTTCGTCCTTTCCGATTTTCTTCAGTAACGTTTTCACGTCCCTCTAAAAAGGCCTTGTGCCACCTAAAAACTTGAGCTTTCGATAAGACCTGCTCCCCGTACGCTAGCGTCAATTTTTGAAAAGTTGCGGTTTCGGCAAGTTTGACACAAAACTGTATCGCATAACGTTGCTCCAATTTTGTTACGTCCATTTCCGTGACACACTTAAAAAACTAGCTTCACAAGAACACGTAGTAAAAAAAGTGCAGTAGCAGTGGGTAGTTGAGACTTGTACTGGAGGTAGATCAAATGTTTATCGAAATAGTTAACTGGCGGGAAAACTTGCAATGTTGCCAAATCACGCACTGTGCATGCGTTCTCACTACTTTTTAAACTTCCCTCGTATGTTACGTTCCACTTCCCTTCCTGGAGTTAATACCTCACAGCCGTACAATGATACTCTTCGCATATGATCTTTAATGGTCTTTTTCTGATAGTTTTTAATAAGCATAATCATAATAATTATTTATTTACAATTTATGGGATACAACAGGATAAATCCCCATATAACATCCACATTTTTACATAATAAAAATAAAATATATTCGATCGGTGTAACCACTTATTTAGACTCAAGAGAAAAGTACAATTAAACATTACTACATTACTACATTATAATATCAATAGGATGGTGTATTCAATCCTATCTAAATGTAAATAAATTTGTAGATTAATTTGTTGTAAATCCTTACATGTTCATCGCCCGAATATTTTCTTAAAAATTATTTTTCACAATTACTTACCCCATGAAAATGAACCTAACCATCGTATAAACTATGATGAAATGTAAATTAATGAGGTTTTATAAAAAAAAAAACGCTCATGTATTTATATCCATAAAAGGGATTTCCTTATTTGAAATTTTATAAACAGAAATAGAAGAAGCAAGGGAAGTATTGAACTACTAATTTATATACCAAAAGACTGAGGAAATATTTCTTTGATGTTCTAAACTACTATCTCAATCACACAAATTATTAATATAGTAACAATCATTAAGTAGCTAGATGTACATTTCAAGCGCTATGCGCCCATCTTCAGTATCACAAGATAAAACAAAATAAAATACCTCTGTCATAATCGTGACAGAGATTTATATAATATATATATATATATATATATTTAACACCGAAGTGATAATTTTTAAAACACAAATTGTGTTTTAATGACAAGCATTAATTTGTTTATCGTTGCATTTGAATCACCCCGTAGACCAGCTCGAATAATCTGTGTACAAATCATGTGATTCTTGTTTTTCTTCGACAGGATTTCAATGCTCAACTTCTCATGCGACAGTAGCAGAAAACGCAAAGACTTTACCAGGCGTCCAGAGAAAAGTTATCTTTAATTTAAAGCTACGCTTTCAATATGTGAATTGAATCAAAAATTTGTTCATGTATATTTAGAATTGTCTAGAAACTAAACACATCTCGCGGAATCAAATTTTTTTTAAATTCGTAATTATAAAAATATCGATTTATATAGATTATAGATTTTGTCGTCAAGTTGCGATATTCCATATTAGGGAAGAGAAATAAAAATACAATACAAGAAATACAATACAAAAAAAAATTGGCATATTTTTATCAATTTATATATTTTAAAAAAATAATATGACTGATATAATAATAAGATAATTTTATAGAAAATAATGCTATAGTTATAATGAAGCAGTGTTCCTCAACTTTTTTTATCCTTGATCCGTTAGAGTTATTTTCAATATGTTGTGATTATCTCTTCATCTCTTATTTTATAAAAATACAAGTTACTAATTATTTATAATTAAAATTATTAATAATTAAATAAATTACTAAGAAACAAAGGGATCTTCTGAAGTAATTTTTTATTGTGTCTGATGCAATATAATGGCCATATTTATAATCAAATCAGTTTTTTTCTTTAGTATACTGATTTAAATTATGGTCAGGTCAGGTCAAGTCAGATCATCTAATAGTAATAAAAATATTTTCGGTTTATTATAACGTGTTTTTTCATATATATTTTTTCATGACCCCTAGATATATGGCCTAGATCTTTATTTTTGGGTATGCAAAATGTTGGGGCGGCCATGTTTCGCAAATTGAGAAACACTGAGATATCGCAAAGTAGCCTGAATCACGAATCTGTGTTTTTTTTTGTGATAAGCGAATTTTTACGAAATATTTTCAGAGCCTTGTAAACGCAAAGGTGATATCAATTTAGAAAAGTACCCTGTTGTTTGGACATGCATAAACTCGAAAATTTAAGTAAAGTAAACAAACAAAAATAGCTATTATTATTGTTGCGCAAATAATTTGCAATAGGCTGACATCATTTACTACATATTATTGAGATTTCATAGCTTGTAGTCAAAACCGAAAGATTTCATGATATTTGAATACAAATCGCAATTGTATGCTTAAAAATTAGTCAATTTAAACTGGTTCTCTCTCTGGTTGGAAATATCACTTCAAGTTCATTTTGTCCCATTCATGTCACGAAAACATGATTTTATTACGATTTATTCAATTGAAAATTTCATTTAATAAATTTTAATCTACATCGTGGTTTTGTGACATAATCAAACAAATCTTGGTACAGTGCAAGAAAGTTTAAAGCGAAGCATTTCCAATTTCTCTGTCTGTGATTTGTGAATAATATAATGACAATCTGTTTAAGGTATGTGGATCATCAGTTTATACTTGTCCTATTGGTAGGACAAGATGGTCGATGCGAAGAGATTCATAATATTCGAGGACATGAAGAACTGAACACAGAGTTGAGTATCTACACCAAGGCGGGCTCATTAGCGTTCTTCTTGTTCACAAGCACCATCGAGTCGAATTATCAAGGGATGTAAATTAATTCAAATATACAGAATGATAGAGAAGATTATTGAAACGCTTGTTTTTATGATATACAAAAGTATTGATATATATATATAGAAAAAATTCAAATCGCATTATATGATTTAATTCTAGCACTTTCATCTATTTAAAAAAAATATTTACGTCAAACTTATTAGATATTTCGCATAAATGCATTTGGATATCTCTCTATTGTAATATAAATCTAATTATCGCTTTCCAAATGTGTAATTATCAGATTTTATATTTTGTAAGATTAGATGAATGTAAAATCATATATGAATGTAAAATTCAATTAATAATTTCTCAGGTTAAGTACTAATATATGTGTTATCTAAATGATATATGGTGCAATTTTTTTTTCGGTTTTAGGAGCGTCATGGAATACATTCTGAGTATCATAAAAAACGTAAGTCAAAAGCCAAATTCGGAAATTGATATTGTTATAAAATCAGATCATAAATTGTTATTTTATTTATGCAGGATAGTTGATTTATATGATCATCTATCTAATTAATACGAAACATTGGGTTACCATAAATTTCTAGCCTAGATTTTACAAAGTAATAGTTATTTATTTTAATTTCAATATATCAGTGCTAAGTTTTCTAAATATTTCACTTCTGAATATGTTCCTATGCGTTTTAAATCTTCTTAGTATTTCTTCTTTATTTATTATACTTTCCACATAATCCTACGTACGTGTATACCTAAATCTATTAACCCCATTAAAATTTATGAATTTTTCTTTCAAATTATTGTTGGTTTCATTTTTAAATAAAATTGATATTTAATATACCTACGTCACCCCCTGCATTTTCAAATTAACTGAAATTTATCTGTAATTTTATAAATTATTATTGTCGACGCAATACTCCATTTAGTTTAGCGTCAAATATAACTTAAGTTGCATTCGCTAATTATAAATGAAATATTTAATATTTTCTAATATTTTTCTAAATCATATTCTAATATTTCAAAAGTGGCATTAGTTGAGAAATTGATTTGTTTTATTCAAGATTATATTGAAATTTTACTTGTAAAATAAATATGTATGCTTTTTCACGGTTATAGCGTCCTTAACGCTTTATGAAATGACAGGATTTAAAATCATCCATGCAATTTTCCTTATAGAATTTAGGACAAAGCTTGTATTAAGCAAGATATTAGTTATTGCATAATTTTGTAATAATCCGCAATCATACAAATCAAACAAACAAACAAACAAATTGATTAGCGTCGGTGTAATTAATTGGCGATTGTAATTTTTTAATAAAATTAATTTTAATTCTTTATTCAACTAATATGCAATTAATGGTTTTATAACTTGTTAGCTTTTAAACTATTGATCGATTTTCATGTTTATATAGATTATTTTCATACGCTTCTGTGTATCCTGTATTTTACAGCATGGTAGCTCCGCTTCAGGTCATCTCATACAATATATCCACTTGTCAACTAATCGTCGGACATATCTAGGCGTCGTTGCAATTCACTTCATTATTCAACGTCATTGAGATGGTCATTTCATTCTACAGCTCGCGGTTTTACCCTATGTGTGCGTTTTGTCGTCTTCTCGTGTCCCATATTGTAACTTATAAGATCTAAACGTAAACCCGAGTTAAAAACTTACATTCAATTTTGTACTGGCAACATACTTTAGGATTTTTTTTTATTATACCCTAAAGAATTCGGTTCTATGAATTGAAAAATTCAATCGCAACTATATCATCGATTAAAAGGGATAATATTTTTACAAAAATTATGACAATCGATACAAGTGATTTTGATAAATATACTACTATTAAGAATGTTGCAAGATGGCGGTATAATCCTTGAAATGCGCTTGTAATTTATGAATATTTTTTTGAGTTATGAATATTTGCTTATGTTATGAATTATGAATTTGTATATGTTTTTGAGATATGAATATTTATGAATAATTTTTTTGGAAATTTTTATTGAGTTGCTGATCTTCAAGTTAAATATCTACGTTTAATAGATATTTTGCAAGTATATGCTTAGAAATGTTCTAAACTGAATATGAATGGTTCTATGAAAAGATATATTTACAAATAATTAATATATATTTGAAGACGATTTGAGGCTTGAAAGTTTTTCGTTTTTGGTACAGAATATACAACCTTATGGGTTCTTTGGATACATTTATATCAAATAAAACATCGAATCTAAACCATGCTTAATTATTCTCATATAGAAGTATATTGTTCTGGTTATTTGACCACAATAATTTAATTAGCGATTTTGCGAATTCGCAATATAAATTCCCAACAATAGCAACAATTTCCAACAATTACGCGAAGATATTCCACTCCCATTTTTTTTTTTTGTAAGCACAAACTCTTTTCTATGATCAAAATTCTTAAGGTTCTACAATTTGTTATCTCACATTTTTTGTTCAGAATGTAGACCTCTTGCTATATTAAAAATACAAAAGTATTTGTATATTAATCGATAAATTATAAGGACTATATTTTATGCAAAAAGGATTTTATTTCGTATACAATAAAGCGATTTAAGAACCCTGAGTGGGCAAAATACTTTTTTTTTTACTAAGCTTAAAAAGTGTATTATTGAAATTTCAAGTCCAGGTTTTGTGGCGATTGTTAAAAGAACAACAAAATTTTACAGTAAGTTTATTCGAAAATGTTTTGGTTATGCCACAGAAGAATTTTAATCCCTTTGTTTAGAGTATAAGCTCAAATATTATATATATTTAGTATTAGTTAGACCAGCTTATTATTTTAAAATGTAATGGTAAAATTATAATCTTAAAACATATATGATTAATGATAATATATCCATCGATAATAATTGGTTATAATGATTATATAACCTTTCAATTGCAGTTATATATTGATGGGGAAAATTAAATTATTAACCAAATTCCGAACGAAAATTCTCGATGTTAATCACTGTATTAAATTTCCATGTTTTTCAGATCTCAACCTAAATAATTAATATAAAATAATATGGTAGAGAACTATTAAACAATTTATTATTTTGCGGTTCGTTATTTTGAATAGTTACTTAGTAAAATAGTATTTTACTTTTAACTGATTGATGAGTTTTTCATTTGTGAAACTAAAAAAACATTTTTACTGATATTTTAGCTATTCTCTTGAATATAGGATTAAATTTGAAATTTTAGATAAAATTTATTTATGACAAACAAAAATTATAATGCAACGGTTCTGTCACTAAAAGAAAATTCCAGCGAGAGATCGAGTTATTATTCAATAAAGTTTAAGTTTTTCCCATCTTGCGTTATTTAATCCTAACTGAAACTAATAATTGTACTAATTGCGCTTAAAATTAATTAATTTCTAATTTTAGTATATCTATATAGTAGAAACACGTCTATTCGCAATTTATTCTTATATATTTGGAAATTTGCAGATTACATGATTTTATTAACTTTATTGTAAAAAAACCAAATGTTTGTATAAGTACTTGCGTAAAATAGGTATATAATTTTATGGTAACAATGGAATTACAAATAAAATCATTTTTATATAATGGGGGATTTTTGATATAATAATTATGGCATTTTACTAAAAGCCACTATAGCCACAGAAATCTACAATTCCTTGAAGATAAAAATAAATAAAAAATAATGTTACGTTAGTTACTAAAACTTCGCTAATACAGCATTATTAAAAATGTGAGAAAATGACTTCCAATTTCTCTAATATTAGAATCTATCTATTGCGAACTCATCTCTCTTTATTCAAAAACGATGGGCCGCGCTGAAGGCTCTCCTATCCTTAAGGCTACTACGTTTTCGTATTTTCGTTCTTGAGCTGTTACCAATGCACACTCAGCTCACATCTTAGTGGCAACATTTAGGCCGAAAACTTTGCATTACACATACACAGTTAGCATCATATCCATGGTCCGGAAGGGATTTTATTTCCAGAAAAAGTCCAGAAATACCCCGACCCGAGCGCGATTCGAACCCACAACCTCCGTGGTGCCAGTCTCACGGCACCACGGTGCCCCTAACTTAACACTTTACAAACAGCAATGTACGTAATCGTACAAAATTTGGAGGCTCGTTTTTTTTTACGTACATGGCAAATACATATTTGACTTATTAGCATCTGTGAGAGCGTAGAAATTTCACTCAGTTTACTAAAATCAATATTGACCTATATCACATTGCTCTTGGAGGGACAATGTGTATATAACAATCGGTCTAGACTCACTGGCTCATATCATCCTTATTTAGTGGACGTTTTGCCGAATTCCTGTAATGGTCAGAAATAATGATTCAGTGCACAAGCGGACATAGAAATGATTACAGAGAGGAAAGCCCCGCGGACATTTATCGAGAAAACAACCTAATATGGCATTAATAGATTGATACAATTCTATAGAATCCTGTTGATTTGTAACATATTGTCAAATATGTGCTAAACCACAAAGCGGATTCAAAGATAGTTCGTGTTTAAATACCAATCTCTGATATAAGCAAAGCAGTACCTCCGAAACGTAAGCCACAGAAGGAGAAGAGCAATTTGATGACTTCATACATTGTGGGATTTAGGCCATTGTGTCTCAATTTCTATAAATAAGTATTATTAAAAATACTATCTTAAGCATGACTACAGGTATTTAATTTCGTTTATATATGAAGGGAAATGAATAAAGAATATTACCATATTGAATATTGAATATCTATATATAGCTAGTTATTTATTTACAGTTGCATAATGCAAAGAAATTTCCTTAGAAAAATAGTTACATAGTTACAATCTTATGACAAAATGCAATTTTTCTACGATTTGCAAAAGGTTTTTGTATATTACTGATACAAATCAGTATTTAGTTTTCATCTTAACATTATTTATTCTTAATGCTGAAGCCAGATTCTGTCATTATTAAATATTTGATCAATAATATAATTGCAGATTGTTAAGATATATATTTATCAATAAGTATAAAACATAATATCTGCATTTAACGAATAGCTAATGTAAATTTTTTAATTTTATATCAATCAACGTTTTCATGCATATAATTAAGGATGACCAAGAGTTTCTTAAAATTTCATAATGTAAAAAAAAATATTCTACAATCGAGAATAAAATTGAATAAAAATTTAATAATTTTATGCATAGATATAATTTAATACAACGGTATTTTATTTTACCATGACTTCGCGAAGCGTCCATAAAATTTTAAATGAAATTCATTATCTGGGAATTGGTTACGATTTTTTGCATCTTAATCTATTACTATTTCTGCAAAAAATCCTATAATATATATATATATATTTTATATTCTATGGCCACTCATTTATTGGAAAAAAATAAATTCAAACGTGAAATGAAAAGCGCCGCAATATAATTGTCGCGTATAAATGACGTTTTGTTTACTTTTTTTAATGATCACAGTTTATATTATGAATGTGCAGA
Source organism: Leptodirus hochenwartii (assembly GCA_947310635.1). Lineage (NCBI taxonomy): Eukaryota > Metazoa > Arthropoda > Insecta > Coleoptera > Leiodidae > Leptodirus > Leptodirus hochenwartii. Next base: position 11,364,180 of record OX371177.1, on the reverse strand, counting down.
TAATTGCCGAACACATCTGGCCAAATAAGATGCACGATGGCACTATATGAAATATAACAAAAATGAATAATGGAACAACGTTTTAGCTTAAATTTTACGACTATTTACAATCATTAACATTGAACTTGCGAACGAAATAATTCGATTTTTTTAAATGCGTTTTAAATCTTATTATTCTATAATTTATTCGGCTAGCTTCCTATTAGAAACAAGCTTTCGTATGGTAGTTAAATTGTTAAAAATCCGTGACGATTAACAAATATTTTTTGAAGATATAAAATCATTAAATCAATAGTAATGTAAAAATAGGTGGAAGAAAATGTATACTTGAAATGATAATAAAGGAAATTAAACAAATCGTTGTTTAGTTACAATAATAAATTTTAAATTCAAAACTATACAAGAGAAAGATAATGTTGCATTTAATATTAAACAATTATTGACAATTAAAGAAAATCTGAACACTGCCTAAAATTAACATTAATCACCAATTAAATAATTGATTTAATAAAAACCTCATATAAACATTTATAGAATCGATAATTAGCTGTTTCAGTTATATGTCACTGGTTTATATTTTTTATGGAATGTAAGATATTTGAAATTTCATTAGAAGAATTACCTAAATTAAACTTCATAATGCTACAACTTAAAATACTCTTAATAATTATGTTTTAAATCGACTGTTAAAACTATATTGCTGTACCTCTACTGAAGCACAGCATTTTTTATTTTTTAATGAAGAAGTGTTTCATTTTACTAAATCAAAATTTAACATATGAAAACTAAAATGTTAAAACGTTACAAAAAATGTATGTGAGATTAAATGTGGCTCTATGAGGGGTCACGAAGAATGTTACAGCATATTCATCATAGAAGGTAGAGTAGAAAAAAAGCGTAAAAGTAAACATATATTTATAGCAGATAGTAATAGATTTACGCTGATATTTTCTTGAAGACACTAAAGATAGTTTCTATGTGATTAATGATCAATAGAATCAATTTGATTTTCCTTAAATTTCTTGCTATGCTGCAAGAAAATAATTCATTCTGCTAGCTTTCTATTAAAAATATGCTAGATCAATTTGACTATTTTAAGATTTTATTTAAAAAATAAGCTAGAACTAATTTAGACTAATTCAAACGTATGACTTAAAATAATATATTCTTTGATCTCCCCAATATTTATCTTGGAAAAAAAAAAACAAAAAAAAAAATAAAGCTGTTTCTTTTATACCAACAGAAGTTGTGTATTGTACAATATGATGTATAATTTAATGCAATTCCGTGAAATTTTCTTAGTTCATTGTTTTGGGCAACTTTCGATGAGGCAAATTATTAAAGCGCATATTCGACCTACATTTCCTTTCGTAGAATTCCCATTTCATAAGAATCTCATATAACAGATACAGGAAACAGTGTTGATCCAGGATCTAGTGCCTGCATAGCCTTCCTAGCTCTCCTACACAATATTATCTGTGCTTCACATGTCGCACTATTACAATAAAATAAGCAACGTTGCAATATCATTTGCGTATTACATAATCATTAGCGTTTCAGAATATTGGAAGAACAGGCTAAATATGTGAGCAATATTTAATTGTTTTCAAATACGATAGCATTTCCAAGATATCCAATTGAAGTCATAATTAGAATGAAATACATCTGAGTACTTAGAAATGGAAAGGCTGTGCAGAGTTTAAGGACGATTATTATAATTAGATTTTTTATTTGATATGAATATACTGCCGTTAAGGAACAGTTGATTCGATTTTTGAAAAGAATTCCTATTTCGTGTTATCAAAGATAGCAATAAGGACTTATATAAAAGTTTTTATTGTAGTTTTTTAATGGTTTATAGAAGCTATGATGTTCTTAATCTTGCAGAGATAATGTTTCTTGCACACTACAATTTATGTTCTATAAAGATTGTATGTTTTGATGCATTCTTGTTGTTTTTATTATATATTGTTAGTTAATCATTAATAGTATCATTAGTAATATCAATTACTAATAGTATTAAATCTTATTATTGCAATCTAAATAAATTTTAAAGTTGATAAGATAGAAAAAAATAAATTAATAAATATTAAATGGATTATTTCGAATGTAGTGCAGAAAATTGTGGTTCATTTTATTAGCAAATTTTATGTATTACTAGTCGAGTGATTGGGGCATTTCGTACTAATATTTTTATTTTATAAATGCAGTTAAATGTGCTGTAAAAAACATTTTAAGTTCTTCATTATATTACATCTTTTTTCTTAGCCGAGCCTCTCTTCTAAATTCCAAATATGTGTAATAATTATTGTAGTAAATCAAGGATTGATTATTCTTTTGAAACTTAACACATTTATTATATTTTAGTGGGTCTACGATGAACAAAAGTAGTAAGTAAGAAACAGCTACCCATTAATTGTTTATTTGTTTTCGCTCGAATTTCTTCAATGATTTTTTTTACCATCTCTTATAAAGTTTATACGCGATTATTTTAAAACCGTAATGATTGTCGGTAAATAACACATGATGTAGTTATTTCCCATAAGAAAATTTAATGCCAAATATATGTTATATTCTATAAACTTGAAAAAACTAATTCTATAATCAACTACTTCATAGATAATTTGTACGTTACAATTTATATGTAACATTACAATTTCAGTTAATCTTAAAAATCTTAAATTTTAAATCTTAAAATGTTAAGTGTATCATCAAACTAACTGATTTCGTTGATTTAATGAAGAATCGTTTTGATAATGCAATTGCAAATTGAAAAAAAATTTCGAACTCGTTTGTAGGAAGAATAAGATGACAAGTGTGATACGACTAAAACAGAATTGGTCGATTATAAAGTCACTTCATCAGCTTAGTTTAGGACGCTCCTGACAAATTTTCGTCTGAGGACTGACTAAAAATTTCATGTTTACATGGAAAGTGCGTCAAGTCCTGGCGGCATGACGCGTGAGCGGGCCAAAGTGAAATAAACACCATATTGTATTATACCAGATTAAGACGTCTGTGTGCCCATATGCAGATTCACACTTATACCAAACGACTGGGATCGAATATTTGATGGGAACGTACTGTAGAATACATACTGAGTGTTCCGGAAGCTTGCATCCAACCGTTGGGCAACAAACTGGAGTATTGCAATCGGTCAGTGATAACGTGTGTTACCAATAGCAAACAGATTTGTTCTTAACAAAAATACAGGATAAATTAAGAGCAACTCTAAATTTATAGAAATTTACTACGAAAAGTTTGTCCTTGTAACTAGAAATGCCGTAAGGTAGTAAAAGAATGATTCTGTTAACAATATAAGAATTTTGTACAGAACCAAGTATGCAACTATGACTATATTAAACAAATTGTATTGTTAAACAACGCACCGAGCTCATACAACGACTAATTATTACGTCGTTGTTCTTATTTTTAAGTTTATCTAATATGATAAACGAATAATATTAATAATTTCTAATATTGGTAAAATTTCTGCATTTCTACATTACGTTTGCCACATTTATTATATACTTGAAAACTTTAAAACACATATTAACTGTAAAAAAAATAATTTTGCTTCTTAAATTTAAATCAGCAATAAATTACTACATTTCACAATATATTAAATAAATATTATATAAATAGTAAAGTAAATCAAGCTTATTTTAAATTTTATATTATTTATTCCAACATGTCACTGGTCCAAATTAATTCATTTAATTTAGTGCCTGGATTGGATTTTTGTTTTCAAATATTTAAGTCTTTCCATGCACAATACGTATGTAATGTCTTCGTTTGATATAGAGACATAGTATTACTCATCCTGTATAATATACACATACATCCTCAACAATTCTACAATTTCAGGAAATGTCAGGTTATTGTCTGTGCAACTTTTCTTCATATTCCATTAATATTTGCTTTAAAGTGAGATCATTACAATCTCAAACGTACATATTAGTAATTGATTATTTGTTGGCATATTGCGGTCAATATCGCCAATAAAAATAAATTGCGGGAAAAAACAGAGTACAATTTTACACATATTCTATTAATTGTTGATGTTAATAATAGCACCTGAAGATATGATATTGTATGTTAAATAATACTAATAATGGAAGTATTATAAATTTGCTTGAATAACCGGGGCCGTAAGAAAAGTATATTGGCATTGGGGTAACCGCATTTTATGACGATAATAAAGTTAAAAGAAGAATTTGACTATGTAAAGTGAATACCTCGAATCACAATAAATGACTTGATATTTACGAATATAATTACACTTTCTTCCTTTCAAATCATTGATTAATTTATAAGAGATTTTCTGTTTACATAACGAAAAAGTAAAATTAAATTGCAGTGCAATTATACATGTAGGACAAATTTTCTCTAGTTACAGCATCTTGTATGTGATTTTTGATCACAAGATCAATTTTATAGGGGGCCCAATAAAAATGCATCGCTACAATATTACTCATCTCGTAGCCATTTAGCTGCTAATTATCACCTGTACGAGATCTATTAATCAGCACACCAAATTTGAAGTGTGTGTGGCAACGTCCGAATTTGCATGTGAGATCAAACTTATTCATCAATGAACCATCCGAATGATTACTACCTTCACTATATGATACATTTTAGCAGCCTAACGACAGGTAGGTAGATCTATAGTGGGTGTGTTTGAAACTATGTAGTCCGTGTAAACCGAGTAGATGTAGACTACTCCACAGGTGCTCATTGATCACGCGGTGGTCAGTTTCTTCTGAAGTAGAGTTTTGTATGGCCATGACGTCACCCGACTGCGCTATGGACCCATACAGCCTCCAGGGTTCTTATGTTCCGCCGTCTTGAGTAGCTTAGACCCGAGAATTGCTACAATTTTGCTATAATCTGTAATATTCCCATCCGGATAGAACATGGTTTACATCGGCTAGATCTTCTACTACATCACACTGGTGGATTTCATAATCTGTGTGAACGTACGACAAGCTCGTTTTTGGTTGGTTTTTTTGCATGCTTAATTGGATATTAAATTGATTGAAGCACAGGCTGGATAATTACCTTATCAGAATTGTGTTTCGGAATCATTGATGAAATTAAGCAATATTATTGGTAACATTTGTACAAAGTACAACTGCAAATGTAAACACACTTTAAACGATTGCGGAGATTATTTGTCGGCTGATTTATAATACGACAAGTATATTAAAACAATTTCATATAGGTATGATCGATTTAGAGAGAATTTATTGTATGAATTACAAATAGCAGCTGTTGGACACCAGATAATAAATCCTACAATAGTTAGTTGGATGCATTATGCAAATGAAAAGTAGTTATCTAATTATCTCTTTATATTATATTTTAGATCGAAAAATTTCCTATAATTTATAGTATCGTTTCACTATTAAACATGCAAAATTAAAAAAAAAAAAAAGTCAACCGAATATTTTAAATTCCTTATAATTGTACTGGAAATAACACTATGCACCTATGATCGCTTACTTAGGTATTTATTATAATAGGTTTCGCAACTATATGGTGGTGAGGAAAATTCGAAAATTTTCCCGAGATATTTGAGGAATGTGCATAGGAAATTGTGGAAACCCAAGCCGGCCAGACCTCGGAAAATCTGAGAACGCGTGAGTCGCGGCGCCTTGCTGCGGCCCTGCGCCGACCGGAACATATATAAAGCGCAACGCTCAAACCGTACCATCATTATCATTGACTGCACAAACTACAAAAGTACGGAGCAATATACGCAAGGATAATAAGTACAAACTTTGTTTATATTTACGATATATGAGTGGCTATTAGCAAAGAACAACAAAATCTTAAAACAATTACTACCAAAATCCGCGGATACCATTAGTGCTACAGTGTTCAATATAATATTGTTTTTGTATCTAATATTGACTCAGTGCGTGCCTTAGTGCAAAGAGTTGATAACCGATAAATGGCTGTTGGACAATCCACAAGAAGTATGTATCATCTTTTTAAAATTTATTTTTAATCGATATCGATCAACCATTTGCTTATACGTTTTTCAAAATTACATTACATAAATTTGTTTTTGGTAAGAAATAAGGCAATTTACGAACGTCACTTCCCTTCATATCTTAAGGACGAAATCCGCTCAAAATAGACATTTAATCTAGAACGTTCCATCGATTGATTTTATTACGTACTAATTCATATCTACCGGTATTGCACAACAATACACGCTTCCGTCACCTCCAAGTCCGCTAATATTGTGATCTATTATGATCACTAATCAGTTGTTTATCAGATAGCGCACAGATGATGCACGTATTCACATCAGGACGAACGTAGGTGTGACTGATTGAGTGCGTGTGTAAACAGGTCCAGATATGTAAGAGTCTGTCGGTAGTTGGAACATATTTCACCGAATTTGGCAAGAAAGTTTTAGAATCGCATTCTCTCTCCTAGGCGCCGGTTTGTTGATATAGATTTCTATAGTTGTATAGCGTTAGACTTGAAAGAATTTCCCAATGCGTGAATCATAATACAGGCAGGCGACTATTCAATTAATGTAACGTATTCTATGGATGAGCAAATGAGTCAGTTAGTTTTCTCTTATGACCAGATGAAAACTAGCAAAGTATGTATTTATTTCATTTGTTTTCGACGTATATTCCTCGGGAGTTAATTTTGTTTATTCTATCACTATTTTTAATTTCTGTTTCATATTGAAAGATCTATTTCACTTTACATTCTGCCAAAATATGAAAATTTCAAGCATAAATACTATAGAATTGTTATAGATTTATAATTACCAAGTGTTATATAAATGTACATTATATTTCCGTCATAATTGAGGTTTTATATTTAACGTATGCAAATTACAACCACAAAGTGCCTGGCATGTCTCTTATAGCACGCGGTTCATTCTATCTATTCTAATACCTGTAATTAGCATTTGTAAAATACATATCGAGTTAGTAATAATGCCACCCACTTGTTCCTTATTCCAGACCGTACTGAACTCGGTGGTAGTAAATTCACAGTTTTCCAAGAATCGTGCTTCGATTCCAAGATTCGCATCAACTAATTATTCTAATCCTGCATCATTCACAAATGCATCTCTCCGTAAATCTGAAACCTCTCTTCGCCCAAATGTAACTGACACCTGTATGAATCAATCTAAGAGCGCGACACTGTGGTGACTCATTAAATCACATTTGGTAGGAATTGGTAGTACCGCTGTTTCTAGCTCAGTATCTTCAAATGATTGACCGAAAATTCGTCGTGCCGCGCTGTTTGTTCTAGACCCGTGTGTTTGATGGTTTGCATATACCGCAGGTTGTTAAAATTATACAAAAAGATAATCAATCAAATGTGGCATACATATAACAAAAACGTTTATCAAAAACTCGCTGAAACTGCAGTTTGCTAAATTGTATTTTGTTATATTTTTAGCATTTGCAATTGATTTTGAACATTGTAGAACATCGTGGCACCCCTTGCGGCTACTTGTTTAGATAAAGATAGTTTGCAGTTTGCTAAGGTAGTATTTGAGGTGGGGGTACTAAATGTCCGGTTTTATTGTTGTTGCAACACTCAGTATACAGTAGCTGGTACATATAAGTATAGGTGTGTTCTGGGCTGAGATGAATGTAGTAGTGAGTACCTTAGTTGAGGTCCGAAACCGTAGTGATGTACAGTCGTACCCGAGCCGCGGTACATCGCGTTTCTCGCGAAATTTTAACCCTCTCGTGCTGCTCATTCGAACACATCGCAGCATATACGCGATATCGCGAAACTGGCCTCAACGTGAAAACAATACAATGCTCTCAATGGTAGTGACGATGTTCGTGTTCATCTGGATGATGATGTTGATGGGCAAACAGTACTGCTCGCGTGCTCTTCACATTTCGATTGTCTCTTGTGCCGACAATCGTAGACTATTATGTGATTACTAGTTTTCATTTTCACCAGTAATTATTAGTGAAGATTTTCGACAGTTTATTGCAAAGGTCCAGCTTATTTGAATTTTCAAAATGCGTCCCAATCATAGTAAGAATGCATTATATTATTTTATTTTTTGAATATTTTTATCTAGCCAAAAAGTGGAGTTGATCACCTTTTATTTTTAACTTTTACAACTATATTTCGGTCAACAAGGATACACTTGATATATATATAATCTTATCAGATAACAACATTCCGGCTACATTCGGTAATCATAATAGAATCAAATCATATGTGCCATTAACAAGCTTCCTACCGACAACTGGTGATAAGAACAATGCGGGTTCATCACTCGAACCATTGCGATCTCATCTATTGTCGCGTAACTGATAAAGGAATTCCCATCGTATAATTATTGCATGCGTATCACATTTAGTCAATCTATTAACTTGTGTGGACTTAATGTAGCAGTCGGGCTATAGTGATTAAAGACAACATGAAAATTGGCCAGTTGTAAACAGATTGTAAATTACAGGTATTTTTTGTGAAGTACTGTTATTTATATGGTACACCACTAAATATTAGACGTAATACAATCTTTCAAGATAGATGTAAAGTTATTACCTGCATTGGTTAAATTGCGTTGCTTGGGGATTGCGCTCCGGGTGTAGTTTGACTCGCATAATGGAGCCAATTTACAACAGCAATATATTCAGGTATCATCTCGTCATACTCATGACAAACGTCTGATTTACAACCCGCAAAACCATTTCTATGCCATCAATAACTTTAACTGCTTTTCTTAACATGACTTTTCCGATTTTATTGCAGATCTGTTTGTGCTGACACTGATCGGATCGTTTGCTTGTACTGTCTACCCGCTGCCCTTCAACAGCAGTGTAGAACAACGGCGACCTGGTATCAGCAATAGCAGCAACGGCAACAATAACATACCGTTACTACTTGAAGATTCTTTGCAATCATCATTGACATCCATCGACAGAAAACATCCCTTCTGGCAACCAGGATGCAATCAACATCCGCAACGTCACCGTCGATCACTCAAACAAGTTAGGCAAGTTCTGAACATCGTGGTTAAAACACTCAATCAGACATTCCATAATCAGATCAACAAACTGTACAAAGAGGTAAGAATTATTATTCAATTCGGAGCAAATGAAAGCATATGCACATCTCTGTAAGTACATTAACAATATCATTCTTTATTGTTACAGCCTATGACGAAAACACCAAGATACCCTTGGCTGCCGGCAAATCCGGGCAAGAGATTGAAATATGTCAACTTAGAGGTAACTATGTTTTTAATTGTTTGTCTTTCGTAACCTTATATATATATTTATTTGTGTAGTTTCTTAAGTGATGTATTTTTGCTTTTTTTACAGGCGAGATATCCAGTTTTCTACAAAAAATTGCAAGAATATGCAGTTATTCTGCACATCTTGAACAGGACAGGCCCTCCTGCAGGATACGAGCCGAACCAGTTCAGACATGCCGAGCGGCAGAACATCATCAACTCTATTGCCACTCTCATCAGCCAGTTGTTGTGCGAATTGGAGTACACCATGAAAGGGAAGAACTATAGTGAAGTCAACTTAGAAAAGTTTGAGAATGACATTCCGTCAAATCTCAATCAAACGCAGCTGTATGTGTACGATATGGCAACGTTTAACGCTTACAAGAAGTTCTTAATGAGTTGGAAAAGACTGTTGCAGAAAGGTAAAAGAAATGGGCGAAACAAGAATCGCGGGCAAGATGGTGATGATAACAAAAAAAAGAACAAGAAGAAGAACCAAAGGAAGAATCCTATGGACCGAAAGAAGAAGAAAGCGCAGAGGGATGGTAAATTGGCGGTTAGTCTTAAGAGGAAGAACAAGGAAGTTCCTGGCAAGCAACAGAAGAAGCAACCCAAGTAAATTTAAGCCTTATGCTGGAGCCTTTTAGCGGAGTAATCTCAACTAAAGTCTGTGATAAAAAAATTATTGAGACAATACAAAAAGTGCCCATAAAACTGTAGATACTGTATATGGAATAATTTAGTGAATAAGTTTGTAGAGTGTCGCAGTGTGTAGCGGTTTGCTAGAGTACAGTAAAAACATGTTACAGATAGATAAGGAGACAAATTCACAACATCTAATCATTCGAATCCGAATTTCGTCTTATTTAGTCGGTTAAGGCAGCTGGAACAAAATGTGCCCAGTAATTATTCGGTGATTAAATTAATCCATATACTCTCTTGCACGACGCTGCTTTGGATATATGACCAGGATATAAGAGTCATGTTAAACTACTGTTACGGAGGGGAAGAAAATCTATGATGAGTATGATATAGGTATACTAAAAGAATATACTTAGTTTTTTTTGACTGTGATATAAACTTTGTATTGTAATTGTAATGGTTCCTTTACACTCAATCTTAGCCATTGGCATTTGCTCTAATGTATCTCGCTAAGAAGACGTTTTATATGATGATATGTATATAGATTTATAGATAATGTATGAACTTAGGCAATGCCTGCACTATTTTCTTGCGCTTATTTATAATATAATTCACCATATATAGAGTGTAGATAATAATTTTCCAAAAATTTTCATTCGCCATCATTTTATTTATTGACATCATATTTATAATCATTGAACATTCGTTGTATTTATTGATCTATTTATGTATTCCTATATTTATGTAGTATATTTTTGTAAATTTTGTACATAATTGTGAATAAACAACTGTTATTTTATATAAATTGAAATTTTTCTTACTATTACACATAAACAAAAACAAAAAAAAACCATTCATATTGTGGAAAACTGTTCGCTTTAGTATTGTATTTTCATAATACGCGAAAATTATTGACTTGTAACTAAAGTAGAGATTCGCAACACCTATTTGAATAACGAGCTCCATAGAAAGGATATATAGTCTTCTAATAACATCTATCCGCTGATAAATAATATGGTGTGCAACATTAAATAGCAAACAAACAATATCACTGCGTGGATTTGTATTGGTAATTCCATGCAATGTTTATGCTTATAAGACTACACGAGAAACACGCTGTAATTCCCGCAAAATTAGAATAATAATAATTGTAAATGCCGGAGCATTAAAATACTACGAACATATAATATGCACATAAGAGTACCTATCTCAGTTGGTTATGAAAATACTTAGTTATGCTACAAATTTTAAATATACATGCAATTTCTACGGAACGTGCGTTGCTATTGTGATGAGACGTCATAGTATCTGTGAATAACTTATTGAAATGCACATTCATCGACAATTGTGTAAAAAATAGAATTACCTAATAACCTGCAATCATCCAGTTAAATGAAGTAATTATTTACAACATTTCATTGTAGATGGCTTATGATGTCAGATATGTACTACAATTCAGAACCGAGAAAATATACATTTAAAAAATATAAACATTTGATTTATTCTAAAATTAAGAAGTTATTATTTTCGAATCGTAATTAAAGTAGGAGTGTATATATTTGAGTTTATAGTTAGCGAATTGCCTTTTAAATACCATTTCAAGTATAAAACCTCAAGAGCCTTGTATAAGAACCTTTAATAAGTGCTTGTATATATATAATTTTATTAAATCATAATAATTTCTTTATTTGTTGAAGTATTACTATATATTTGCAATAATTTTCATATAATGTATAAATGTATTGAAAATTTATGTTGAAGAAACTTTCTTCAATTTCACAATAAATACTCATATTTTTACAGCGATTGATTTTTCACACATGATCATTTCCGTAGGTTCATAACGCAATCGTATTTTTCGTGGAATATTATATTATACATACACTAGTTTATGAGGCGAGGGTTTAAACCCTCTCTTCATCTCCCTAACATTCGGAAGATTAAATGCATTCTTTTTGTAGGAAATGTAATATTTAACGCTATTTTTGAAGATGTAAATCTTTTTTTCTAATTCGTTATGTTTACTTAATATTACGATATTCATGTTTCTAGTAACGAATAAAACGAAGATCCTGTTATAAACGAAATCAAATCCTGACCCCATTGAGCATGTTTTTAACTCTCATCTAATACACTAAGTTGTAGTAATTTCGAATATTTCATATATGTTTACTGCGAAATAATTAGTAATTAAGTTTAATTAGGTGCGAATCGATACACATTAATATCAACTAATATGTAGATGCAGTTAATAAAATATTATTCCAGGAAATGAATATAGTTTAATATTACTCCCGATATTAAAGATCTCTAAAGATTAAGTATCTATTACAAACGTGATTTAGCATCTGAATTTTTTTCAATTGCTTTTTTTGCTATTTAAATCGTTCCAATTAACGCTAATTTTTCACATAGGTAATTATTAATGCAATTTTTGTTTATTTACACAAATATTTATTATATACAATATTTCAATTTTAAGTGCTTAGTAAATTTATTCACATATAAATATTCAAACAAATAAAAATACAACTACATATATCAGTTTGCTTTCTAATAATTTTTTTCTGAAAATATATTTGTGGAAGTAAAAAACGTGCATGCGGCATTACTATCTGGCTAGCGATGTGTAGTTCACTCGCGAACCGTTCACTCTGAACGGTTCAATCAAATGACGGGCGTACTGTGACGATGTTTTGCAACGACCTATAGGTCACTATGAACTAGTTCGTGAACTATGAACTACATGGTGCACGTATTGATGTACTTGTACTAGGTCCTGAACCCGTCGTCTACTAAACCGTTCATGAATCACAACGACTCGTAAACGATGCAGTATAGTATACATTACATATACAGTACTAACATTTATTTAGTGATAAAGTGTGTTGGTGAACGGAACGAAATAGGAAACTCGATGCAATATTGCAACAGCAGCATTGCCGAGCTGAGTCACAATTTATATGTTGGTATCAGATTTCATTTGGAATAATATAACTAATATATTCGCAAGATTAAATATGTTCTTAAATATGTCATGCCATAACAAATTTTTGCAATAATGCAAAAATAAACATCTTAATCTTATAGATCTTCTATTTCATACTGAGTGCAATGCAATTTACTTAATATCAAATCAAAGCTTTGAAGTTTGAACGGAGAAGTTTCGGAATAGAAAATATAAATTATAACGCCAACAAAACGTTTCTATCTAGTTCATTTTATTATAGTTTGTACATTTAATTTTCAAGTGTTAGTAAAGTAGTAAACATTTTCATCAGTAATTACCAATAAGTATTTTAGAACTTCATATAAATAATCGTGAGTACCTAGAGAAGATTATATTTCCTTATATATATTAATATTTAATATTTTTATATTAAGAAAAAAGAGATTATTTTCAGTATGTGCATATATTTCATATAGGTCGTGAACTAGTTCATTTTTAAAAGATGTAGTAATTCACGACCTATAGTTCGTGAACGGTACATTGAAATGAACTAGGTCCTCAAAGTGACCTATAGTTTGCCATCGCTATATCTGGCATAAGTTCTTTTGTAATCGAAATTGATATTATAAACAAACTTTTGGCGCGCTGAAAAGAGAATAACTACATAGGTCCTTCACAAAACAAGTCTTTAACGGAACTTATTACACAACTACATTTATAATACAATTTCACCTACGATATATTTCAAAGCCAGGTGTGTAAGAACAAATGAATGAATGAAAAATGATTTTCGGTGGACATTGTTTTCGCAAATCTCAGATTTTATTTACCCCAAAAAATATTTTAGTTGTAACGGCACCTACAAACATTCTAGGTACGCCAATGGTAGTATTCAAGGATATTGACGATTGAAACGAGTAAATTCCTAATGGAAACGGGGGAAGTTTTGCACAGGTACTGCGGTTCGTCTAGGAACATATTAGAGGTCGATAAACAGGTGTATTGTGACATGATAACAACGCGCTGTTTACCTAATTATGAAGTTCTATCGACCAACTTTGAATGTACCATTAAATCGGCTATCGTGTGCGAGTGTGACCGGTAAAGTACCGTATCCGTAATTCCGAACGCGTACCTAACTCGCCGCCAAACAGCTGAGGTACCGTGCTCGGTACTTGGTACTGATGACTTGAATATGAATTTGGTGCAATTTCTTAATAGCCCTATGTAATTTCATTGTACGCCTGTATATTAAAGTATTTAATCCACACAAATATTGTACGAATCATAGATTGCACAGATTAGATAGTTTTTATAAGAATAATGCAATAGTAAACAACGAATAATCACAATTTGCGAATATAAGTAACAATAGCAATATATTATTAATATTTTATAATAAAATAAAATTTATGTCAGTGTAGTATAGTTTAATGACCAGATGTATATGATCCTGCGAGTCGATTACCCCAACCTTCTGGCACCGAAGGCCTCAAAAGGATACGATAATTTTATGGTAAATCAAAGATGTTTGTTTGCACTAATAATGATAGGTTTGAGATGTTATTAACTCATATAGACCTCCATAAAAATGTAAATAAACATTAATCGAAAAGTATGATACATAATATATATAATGAAATTAAATCCTTAAAACTATCAAACAAATTTTGCAAGAAAAATATATACTTAGATATAGCCGGTGACGAAAATATTGAATAAAAATTAGGTGATTGTTCTTATCTTCTCGTTATTAATTGAAACACTGACGAAAGTAAAAAATTCCCTACTATCAATACCGTATTGTTTTATGGAAACTACCTCAACGAGATATAATCCTAATTACAGAGTGTAGTTTATTTATTTATTTATTTTTATTTTTTAATATACATGGGAAGTCCACAGGACGGTTTAAAGGTCCCAATAACGGACGACCACTAAATTAATGAGAAAAACATAATAATAAAGTTCTATACAATAAAATAAATTAAAATAAACCGGAATATAGCTAAGTTTATACGGACGTAATAATACGTTATACATTGTTATAATGTGAGGATATATATAGTTATAGAGGATATGTGAAGGGTGGTTTAATGTTGATTTTAAAGGAAGATTTAATGTTCATTGACAATATAAATTTTTCTATATAATTCAGATTTTTTTGTCGTATTGGTGAGCTATAATAATTTTATTATAATTTTTTTATTTTGTCTGTTATGCCTCTGTCATATAACGAATTGACCAAACGTGTGAGTACAATTTCTTTTGAGCACAATTTCTCGATTACATTGCCGAAATCATTTTTTATTTTGGAAATTAGCATATGTATATAGTTTCTTATGTAACATAAATCCAATTTTGTTTATTTACTTCAAATTTGGTTGTATTGGTAAAAAAATTATAATACAAACAATTGTTAAAGTACGTAAATTTTTTCAATTCTTTAATGATAAGTAAAAATTATTGCGTTTGAAATTTCTATTAATAATTATTTATTAAAAACTGGAAATTCTAAAAATTATTCAATAATTCTGATTATACTTTATGTATGTGTATATATATATATATATATAATTGTACAGCAGAAATCAACAAATAATTTATTATACAATATTTATAAAAAATATTGATTATTGGGCAATTAATGCAGTATTTTATTATTATAAAAAATTGTTCTTTATATGCATATAAAGGGAAAACTTCTTAGTACGAAGTTTCGTGTATTATCATAATTGTAATCAAAATGAGGGGGAAGAAGAGGTAGCAAAAATAGGGAAGGGAGTTCGGCAGGGATGTACACTCTCACCGTTATTATTTAATCTATATAAAGAAGATGCAATAAACAAAGTAAAAGAAGAGTATAGTGTAGGTGTGAATGTACAGGGAGAGAAAATATATATGTTGAGATTCGCCGACGATATAGCTATATTGGAAGAAAGCGAAAAGAATTTAGAAAGGGTATTGAATGGTATGCAGGCAGTATTGACTAGGGATTTTAACATGAAAATAAATATAGGTAAAACTAAAGTGATGAGGTGTGACAAAAAGGAATGCAGTAGAAAAATGAGGATCTCAATAGGAGATAATAGAATCGAAGAAGTGTCAGATTTTTGTTATTTAGGCAGTAGAATCACAAAAGATAATCGAAGCAAGGTAGATATAAAGTGTAGGATAGCACAGGGTAGGAAGGCATTCGTAGAAAAAGAACAGATTTTAAGATCAAATATTGACTTGGGTATTAGAAAAAGATTACTGAAGGTATATGTTTGGAGTGTAGCACTGTACGGGTGTGAGGCGTGGACTATAGGAAAGGAAGAGAAGCGTAGATTAGAAGCACTTGAAATGTGGTGTTATAGGAGGATGATGAGGATTGGTTGGGAAGATAAAGTAACAAATGAAGCTGTACTAGAGTTAGTAGGGGAGAAGAGAAGTATCTGGAGAGTGTTACAGCGTAGGAGAGACAGATTAGTAGGGCATATCCTTAGACATGGGGGGATTATGCAGTTGATCATAGAAGGTAGAGTGGAGGGAAAGAGAGGGGTAGGTAGGCCTAGATTGGAGTATGTGAGTCAGATAGTTGAAGACGTTGAGATGAATAGCTATAGGGAGATGAAGGGATTAGCTCAGGATAGATCGGCATGGCGTGCTGTTTCCAACCAATCTTTAGGATTGCGGACTCTTTAACTAACTAATCAAAAGATATATCTTATCCTTGGCCATATTAATGGACCTATGCACCACAAATTTGATAACAGTTTCCTTTACGAATAATTTCCATGTTCATGTTTCTACCGGTAATTGACTTTACGAATTCGAAAGAAATAAAAAATGTTATAATTTATTTGTGGTGCCTTATATTTAAACCACTGCCTAAAATCTGATTAGGTTTAATGGCAATACATATCCCGGTTCTGTCCAGAAACTCCGAAGAAGGTAGAAATTCGAATAATTCACGAAATAGTACATGGTTGTAGAAAACGTATTATGATTTTTATTATGTTTTATTAAAAGTACACTTAGAGCCGTTTAAAAAAATTTATAATTATTTCGTATATATATAATAACTGCGATATCTTCATATGCAAAAATATGTTAATAAATTTATAACGGAACTCGCAAAATATGCAGTGTATATTTGTACGAGTTAGTTGTCTATATTTGTTTTATTTAACATAATTAACGGATCGATTTGATATAAATTAAAAATCTCCAAATAAATAACAACTACAGTACAATATTAATAAAAGTCTACAGCAGTTAGTATGACAGTTAGTTTTCATTTTAATTTGCACTATATTTATGATTTTGCTGTTATATTATAATGGTATATTTAAGTAGTTTCAATAGCTGCAGTATTTTTTTTCTTAAATGATATTTTTTTTAAGAAAAATAATTTATTAGCACTTAATTAATTTTATATATTATAAATTTTATAGCAGTCACAGTTAGTGACAGAGGTAGCTTAATTAATTTTTATCTTATGCTACTGCAGATGAGGGCATGGCCTTCGAAATGTGCACCTAGCTACTTAAAATGCTTTAAGTTACGGTTTTTGGGTGATATTTTATGCTATTATTTAACACCGTAGTGATAATTAAAAAATAATTAGCAGTTATTTTGAAAATTGGTCCTGTAATTTGTCCAGTTGAAAGATCATTAGAAATTATAATGAAATCCAATAAAAAGACAACTTATAAAAAAGAATTCTTTTAAAATAACGCATTAAAAAACATTACTTCTATATAATTGTTTTTCAATAATTAAATATATTTGCAATAATTACCGAAAATATGATTGGTTTATGCATTATATATTTACAACATTCATCAAATTTAATTCTTGATTCATTTTTTATTTTTACTTAAATAAATAAGTATTTATTTTATGTTATCATTAAAATCTATATTATTTCTGCCGTGGATTTTTTTTTAATATTTTAATTTATACCAGGCTTATATTGTATATATTAGATAAATTGTCTTACAGGATGTGAATTATTTGACGACAATGGACGGGTATATTAGTCAACATTGTTTACCCCTAACAGTTAATAACTTCAATTTACGTAATATCCATTGATAAATTTGCGTAAGATGCTATTGTATATTGTTGTTGTAAACAGTTTTTTTACGAAATATTTATTAAAAAAAACAACGTATTCTATAGATGGGCACATGGATAATATAGCGGTGATTAAAGAAAAAATCCACTCATTCACGCTGGAAATAGATTTTCATATAAACATTAGAATAAATATTGTATATTAGATGGGTAATTATTCGGAGCTGTTGAAGCGATGATATGGTATTATTAAAATTGTTAACACTATTGACGTAGGCTTAACCAATTATTATAAGACATTCACCAATATGGCAAATACAAATTCAATTTTCAAATTGCATATAGCGAAAGTTATGGCAAAAAGTAGCAATTTTAAACTATAGTTTTAATATTACGAAACTTTATATAATAATAATAAATATTTATATTTGATGGAGTTATTGTAAAATATATAAAATTTCTCATAATATTAAGTTATTATATTTTGATTTCATAATTTTATGGATCATATATATTTCAAAAATAATGGTAATATATCAAAAATTTCGCGATTTTTGTGAAATACATTTCGAGATATGGTTTCTTATATTAAATATCATCTATCTGGAAGTTTTGTGTTGTTATCAATATCATCAATATATTAGTAAATATATTTTGTTATTCTTAAAATAAAAATTTCTCTCTCCCGATTATTAGTTAAAGAGTCCGCAATCCTAAAGATTGGTTGGGAACAGCACGCCATGCCGATCTATCCTGAGCTAATCCCTTCATCTCCCTATAGCTATTCATCTCAACGTCTTCAACTATCTGACTCACATACTCCAATCTAGGCCTACCTACCCCTCTCTTTCCCTCCACTCTACCTTCTATGATCAATTGCATAATCCCCCCATGCCTAAGGATATGCCCTACTAATCTGTCTCTCCTACGCTGTAACACTCTCCAAATACTTCTCTTCTCCCCTACTAACTCTAGTACAGCTTCATTTGTTACTTTATCTTCCCAACCAATCCTCATCATCCTCCTATAACACCACATTTCGAATGCTTGTAATCTACGCTTCTCTTCCTTTCCTATAGTCCACGCCTCACACCCGTACAGTGCTACACTCCAAACATATACCTTCAGTAATCTTTTTCTAATACCCAAGTCAATATTTGATCTTAAAATCTGTTCCTTTTCTACGAACGCCTTCCTACCCTGTGCTATCCTACACTTTATATCTACCTTGCTTCGATTATCTTTTGTGATTCTACTGCCTAAATATCAAAAATCTGACACTTCTTCGATTCTATTATCTCCTATTGTGATCCTCATTTTTCTACTGCATTCCTTTTTGTCACACCTCATCACTTTAGTTTTACCTATATTTATTTTCATGTTAAAATCCCTAGTCAATACTGCCTGCATACCATTCAATACCCTTTCTAAATTCTTTTCGCTTTCTTCCAATATAGTTATATCGTCGGCGAATCTCAACATATATATTTTCTCTCCCTGTACATTCACACCTACACTATACTCTTCTTTTACTTTGTTTATTGCATCTTCTATATATAGATTAAATAATAACGGTGAAAGTGTACATCGAACTCCCTTCCCTAATTTTGCTACCTCTTCTTCCCCCTCAATTCTAACTAAGGCAGTTTGGTGTTTATATAAATTAAAAATTATTCTCCTATCCTTATAATCTATACCCGTTTCTTTTAAAATTCTAAACATTATGTCCCAATCTACATTATCAAATGCCTTTTCTAAATCTACAAAAGCTATGCAAGTTACCTTTCCTACCCTCATTCTTTTTTCTACTACTGTTCTTAGTGCTGGAATCGCCTCCCTCGTCCCTCTGTTTTTCCTAAAACCAAACTGATCTTCTCCTAGCCTTTCCTCTACTTTATTTTCTAATCTCTTATAAATAATCTTTAGCAATATTATATATATATTGTTAATATATTATTTAAAAATCAAATAAATCAATATGTCAATCACCTGTATAAATAGGTACATTCATTAAATTTTATTGTTAATTAATTGAGCATATAAAATTAAAAATTATTGATAAATATTACTGTAATTACAGCAAATACTTAATTCGATCTACAATCTTAATTAGCAAATAAAAACAATAAATTTTATTTAACTTATTGAAAACTAATTCCGATTTCATGATAACCATTTATTAATTTATACAGGATAATTGAATTTGGTAGTGGGTACTGAATATCAATATACAGAATATTTTTGTATAGAATATAAATGAAAATCATAACCTAAAGCATTTAATAGGTTGATGCGCATTTTGAAAGCTAAGCAGAAATTTGCAATAGTAGTATATTTATAAAGTACACCTCCATCATTGCATATTATATGATTGCAATACATTATTTGAAAATAGAGATGATACAGAAAGCACGTGACAAATAAATTTATTATTTGAAAAAAACTGATTTGCTGCTTTGAATAACGCAATATCTTTGTTGTTCAAAAATTGGGTGTTATGAATTATAATTATAATAGAGAAATTAATTTTGTTTTGATATGCGCAGCATGAAGAATAAATACTGTAAAAGTTACACTATTTGATTGTAGATTTATTACACTATTTTACACTATTTTTATTTGCTAATTAAGATTGTAGATCGAATTAAGTATTTGCTGTAATTACAGTAATATTTATCAATAATTTTTAATTTTAATAAAGTAGAGGAAAGGCTAGGAGAAGATCAGTTTGGTTTTAGGAAAAACAGAAGGACGAGAGAGGCGATTCTAGCACTAAGAACGGTAGTAGAAAAAAGAAAGAGGGTAGGAAAGGTAACTTGCATAGCTTTTGTAGATTTAGAAAAGGCATTTGATAATGTAGATTGGGACATAATGTTTAGAATTTTAAAAGAAACGGGTATAGATTATAAGGATAGGAGAATAATTTTTAATTTATATAAACACCAAACTGCCTTAGTTAGAATTGAGGGGGAAGAAGAGGTAGCAAAAATAGGGAAGGGAGTTCGGCAGGGATGTACACTTTCACCGTTATTATTTAATCTATATATAGAAGATGCAACAAACAAAGTAAAAGAAGAGTATAGTGTAGGTGTGAATGTACAGGGAGAGAAAATATATATGTTGAGATTCGCCGACGATATAGCTATATTGGAAGAAAGCGAAAAGAATTTAGAAAGGGTATTGAATGGTATGCAGGCAGTATTGACTAGGGATTTTAACATGAAAATAAATATAGGTAAAACTAAAGTGATGAGGTGTGACAAAAAGGAATGCAGTAGAAAAATGAGGATCACAATAGGAGATAATAGAATCGAAGAAGTGTCAGATTTTTGTTATTTAGGCAGTAGAATCACAAAAGATAATCGAAGCAAGGTAGATATAAAGTGTAGGATAGCACAGGGTAGGCAGGCATTCGTAGAAAAGGAACAGATTTTAAGATCAAATATTGACTTGGGTATTAGAAAAAGATTACTGAAGGTATATGTTTGGAGTGTAGCACTGTACGGGTGTGAGGCGTGGACTATAGGAAAGGAAGAGAAGCGTAGATTACAAGCATTCGAAATGTGGTGTTATAGGAGGATGATGAGGATTGGTTGGGAAGATAAAGTAACAAATGAAGCTGTACTAGAGTTAGTAGGGGAGAAGAGAAGTATTTGGAGAGTGTTACAGCGTAGGAGAGACAGATTAGTAGGGCATATTCTTAGGCATGGGGGGATTATGCAATTGATCATAGAAGGTAGAGTGGAGGGAAAGAGAGGGGTAGGTAGGCCTAAATTGGAGTATGTGAGTCAGATAGTTGAAGACGTTGAGATGAATAGCTATAGGGAGATGAAGGGATAGCTCAGGATAGATCGGCATGGCGTGCTGTTTCCAACCAATCTTTAGGATTGCGGACTCTTTAACTAACTATTTGATTGATCTATTCATTTAGTTACTATTTCATTTCGATTTTAAATTACTAACATATTACATTGTATTACTTCAATCTTATATCGCCATCTGTGAGTAGTATAACACACCGTGAAACTGCAAAGTATTACTAGGCTTTTGCTTTGCTATATACACAAGTAGTTTGCATTTACAAAAAAGATTACTACCTGAATTCGAACATAAACTTTACGATTAGCGTTTCTAAATTGCTGTACAGATGGCAGTGGTCGAAATTAAAGTTAAAATCAATTAAATCGACAATTTGTAGAGAGAATATGTTTTCGAAGGATTCCACAAAATTTAAGGATTTAAAAGGTTTCCCGAAACAAACAAACAAACAAAAATAAGGATATTATAAGAAATTAAAAATTGAAACTCCAAACATTTTTAATGGGCAAGGAAAATATTGATCGCCATCGGTATTTACCAGTAATGAAATGTCATTAGTAATTTTTGAGAATTTCGAAAATATTACTTTAAAAGGACTTACTGCTTTTTTAAGTCTCTTAAAATATTATATGAAATATAGTGATATCTTAATAGCTTAACCTCTTATTGTCATATGTGCCATAATTGGCACATACTGGAATATTGAAAGTACCCTGAATGTGCCATGAAGTTATATAAGAGTTATAGTCAAATAAAAAAATTTAAAAAATGTTCGCTGGCTAATACAATGTTTGTAAGGCCATAAGGAGGATGGGAGTGCCTTCAGCGCCCATCCTTTTTTTAAAAAAAAAAAACAAGCCCCACATGGTAAAAATGTTTATGGGAGGTGTTGATCTGCTCGATGGCTTAATTTCTTACCATAGAATACTATGTAGATATAAGAAATGGTATCTTCGTCTCTTTTTCCATTTCATTGAGTAAATGCATGGGTTCGATATAAAACCGATATATTAGAAGCTGGATTAAAAAATATATATATTTTAGACCTGCTGGGATTTCGCGCTGAAGTTGTAGAGGCATTGTGTTTGCTGAATAAAAGTAAAAACAAAAAACGTGGAAGAACGTCGGCAAGTAATTCTATTGGTAATGAATTTGAGGCGAAAAAGAAGAGAGGTCCGGCAAAACCTATATCACAATTTGACGTCCGAATTCGACCATTGGGTTGTGGGCAAAGAAGGACTTCAACGGTGTAAATTGTCAAACACATTTGTGTATTACGAAAACAATAAATTGCTTCGTTCTATTTCATGGCGCTATTTAAGTAACATAAGTGTGCATTATAGCCCATAGGGTCATTTCTGGCACAACCCTTAATTATTTTTTTAATAAATATATAATTATATAATTTTGACGTTTTATTATCCGTTTTATGCGTTTTATAGGTACAAATATTTTTTTGCATCGAAGAAAAAAACTCAAAGCATTTAATAGCTAGATGCGCATTTCGAAGGCTATGCCCCCATCTTCAGTAGCACAATATAAAAACTAAATAAAATACCTCTGTCACGAATCGTGATTGATATAATATTAAATAAATAAGTCAACGTGACAGAAGTATTTCAAAAATGGCATATAATATGACCTATAAATCTTTTAAAACAATATAAATTAATTATTAACGAAACTGACAAGTTTTGGTTTGTTAAACCTAAAATAAGTAAAAAGAAATTAAATAAAAATAATAAAGTAAAAATAGTTTTTATCAAATAAATTAAATAGACAAGATGAAATTGGGCCTGAATCTAAATTCATTAAATTTGATTTAGATTTATTCATGTATATACTTTCATAAGCATTTAACTCAGAATAATTCAAAACACTTTTAAGCAATTTTAGTGGACTAATTTGAATAGGATGACCTGAGTTAGTCAAAAACATGCTCGGGTACAGCACTTTTATCTTTTTTATTTAATCTGAAATGAGCTAAATGCTCCTTAAATCTAGTTTCAATTGGTCTACCTGTTTGTCTTCTATATATACTTTAGGACAACTAGAACAAGATATCTTATAAATACCCGATTTTTGATTGAAATCAATCAAAACTTTTTGATTTCCTAGAAAATTAGCAAGATTATTAGAACTATTATATGTTATTTAAAAAATATATTTATTTAAAATCCTATTTAAACCACGTGCAATTATAGGATCAAATGGTAATTTAACAAATTTTGGAGTTGAATTATTACTTTGTTCTAAACTACTAATATTTGTGATATCTCTTGTTCTATAAAATTTTCAAAATGTGTTTTTAAATTTTCTCAAATAATTTTATAAGAATAGCCATTTTGTACTACTATATTTCGGATATTATTTAATTCAAATAAAATAAATATTATTATTTATGATTAAAATAAATAAACACCATAGTGATAATTTTCAAAAAAGAGATATGTTTTAAAAAGTTAAAAATAAATAAAATACATTTTTCACTAACCGTGATTGCTATACAAAAAATAAAACTATTCTAACTATATAGTATAGTTAGTATTACCATTTTATTTATATATAAAGTAGTATGACTACATAGGCCAGTTTATCGCTTTTAATATCACTCCAGATCACGAATATATGCGATAACGTTGCGAGGTACAAATTTCTGCAAAACACTTCGAATTTTTTAACAGTAAAAGTACGAGATATAACGATTAACGATCCCACAATAAAACCACGTAGGTGCAATCCTGCATGCTTAAGAATTTGAAATAAAAATTAAAATAATTTCGTTATTGACGCCTTTGACATATGAATATTTATTTATCCGTTATGTTGTTGTGTACGTCCTCTCTCAATATAAGAAATAATTTCAATCTATATCTCTTCATTGGTGAAATAAAACAAAGCATGTCCCAATATCTATTACATATTTTCAAATAGTGGACACTACCCACGAATATTGGTGCATATATATGTTTAAAGAAGAGAAAATTGTGATTATGTAGCATTGTGATTGAGTGGGTATATAACTTGGTTAGTAGGTATCGAATCCTCGTGGTCAATTGACGTTGGTCTCATCTGCATGAATCAGTAATAACGTAATATATATGACAATAATCACGGAAGATTGGTCGTAAATTATGACCTCTGAGACTCCAACTCACGAAGATAACACACAGTGGAAGATAACTGAGAGTGAAGAAGCGCACTTTCTCTCTGCAAGGCGGAAATTGTATTATTTGATCTCTATACACATTTCAAGCCGGTGCGGGATTTACTTTCGATGCACCAGACAGGGCCGTACCTAGGAAAAGAAAATGATACCAGGAATAACTGTATAGAAAATCTTCAAGAAAAGTTTGCAGATGAATTAATGAAATTCAAAATATATAGCTATGTGAAGCAGAATATATAGCAGAAAGTAGAAATCATGGCTAATGGAACATCTAGGAACGACATAGATTGCGAATGGAGGGAAATCAGAAATGGGTTAACTACAGCAGCAAATGAAGTATTAGGCACAAAGAAAAGGGCAGGTAGGAGGGAATGGATCACGGAAGAAATAGTTGAAATGATAGAAGCAAGAAGGAAAATTAAAATTGGAAACACAGAAGCAGGACAGAAAAAATATAAGGAACTAAGGAACTTAATTAATAGAAAATGCAAGCTAGCGAAAGAAGAGTGGATAAAAGGAAATTGTGAGGATATTGAGGAGGATATGAGAAGAGGTAAAGTAGATTTGGGCTACAGGAAAATTAAGTCACATTTTTCTAAAGTAAAACCAAAGGGTAACATTATATGTGATAAGCAGGGTAAGGAACTCACAGAAAATAAGGAAAAAGCTAGAAGATGGAAGGAGTATCTTGAAGATTTATATAAAGGTAGGCAGGATATGGAGGAGCTAGAAAGTGTGGAACAGATAGATGAGGATGACTTAGGTCCTAGCATACTTAGGTCAGAGTTTCATAGAGCATTAAATGATTTACGGAATAACAAAGCAGCGGGGATTGATATGATACCAGCCGAATTAATAAAACACGCAGGGGAAAAAATTCAGGAGCGATTATACAGGTTAGTTTGTAAAATATATGAGAAGGGAGAAGTACCACAGGATTTTCAGCGTAGTAGAATAGTAACAATGCCGAAGAAAATAGGAGCTAATCTGTGTGAGAACTATAGGACCATTAGCCTACTATCACATGCATCGAAGATATTGTTAAAGATTATTTATAGGAGATTAGAAAATAAAGTAGAGGAAAGGCTAGGAGAAGATCAGTTTGGTTTTAGGAAAAACAGAGGGACGAGAGAGGCGATTCTAGCACTAAGAACGGTAGTAAAAAAAAGAAAGAGGGCAGGAAAGGTAACTTGCATAGCTTTTGTAGATTTAGAAAAGGCATTTGATAATGTAGATTGGGACATTAGTTAAAGAGTCCGCAATCCTAAAGATTGGTTGGAAACAGCACGCCATGCCGATCTATCCTGAGCAAATCCCTTCATCTCCCTATAGCTATTCATCTCAACGTCTTCAACTATCTGACTCACATACTCCAATCTAGGCCTACCTACCCCTCTCTTTCCCTCCACTCTACCTTCTATGATCAATTGCATAATCCCCCCATGCCTAAGAATATGCCCTACTAATCTGTCTCTCCTACGCTGTAACACTCTCCAAATACTTCTCTTCTCCCCTACTAACTCTAGTACAGCTTCATTTGTTACTTTATCTTCCCAACCAATCCTCATCATCCTCCTATAACACCACATTTCAAGTGCTTCTAATCTACGCTTCTCTTCCTTTCCTATAGTCCACGCCTCACACCCGTACAGTGCTACACTCCAAACATATACCTTCAGTAATCTTTTTCTAATACCCAAGTCAATATTTGATCTTAAAATCTGTTCCTTTTCTACGAATGCCTTCCTACCCTGTGCTATCCTACACTTTATATCTACCTTGCTTCGATTATCTTTTGTGATTCTACTGCCTAAATAACAAAAATCTGACACTTCTTCGATTCTATTATCTCCTATTGTGATCCTCATTTTTCTACTGCATTCCTTTTTGTCACACCTCATCACTTTAGTTTTACCTATATTTGTTTTCATGTTAAAATCCCTAGTCAATACTGCCTGCATACCATTCAATACCCTTTCTAAATTCTTTTCGCTTTCTTCCAATATAGCTATATCGTCGGCGAATCTCAACATATATATTTTCTCTCCCTGTACATTCACACCTACACTATACTCTTCTTTTACTTTGTTTATTGCATCTTCTATATATAGATTAAATAATAACGGTGAAAGTGTACATCCCTGCCGAACTCCCTTCCCTATTTTTGCTACCTCTTCTTCCCCCTCAATTCTAACTAAGGCAGTTTGGTGTTTATATAAATTAAAAATTATTCTCCTATCCTTATAATCTATACCCGTTTCTTTTAAAATTCTAAACATTATGTCCCAATCTACATTGTCAAATGCCTTTTCTAAGTCTACAAAAGCTATGCAAGTTACCTTTCCTACCCTCTTTCTTTTTTCTACTACCGTTCTTAGTGCTAGAATCGCCTCTCTCGTCCCTCTGTTTTTCCTAAAACCAAACTGATCTTCTCCTAACCTTTCCTCTACTTTATTTTCTAATCTCCTATAAATAATCTTTAACAATATCTTCGATGCATGTGATAGTAGGCTAATGGTCCTATAGTTCTCACACAAATTAGCTCCTATTTTCTTCGGCATTGTTACTATTCTACTACGCTGAAAATCCTGTGGGACTTCTCCCTTCTCATATATTTTACAAACTAACCTGTATAATCGCTCCTGCATTTTTTCCCCTGCGTGTTTTATTAATTCGGCTGGTATCATATCAATCCCCGCTGCTTTGTTATTCCGTAAATCATTTAATTCTCTATGAAACTCTGACCTAAGTATGCTAGGACCTAAGTCATCCTCATCTATCTGTTCCACATTTTCTAGCTCCTTCATGTCCTGCCTACCTTTATATAAATCTTCAAGATACTCCTTCCATCTTCTAGCTTTTTCCTTATTTTCTGTGAGTTCCTTACCCTGCTTATCACATATAATGTTACCCTTTGGTTTTACTTTAGAAAAATGTGACTTAATTTTCCTGTAGCCCAAATCTACTTTACCTCTTCTCATATCCTCCTCAATATCCTCACAATTTCCTTTTATCCACTCTTCTTTCGCTAGCTTGCATTTCCTATTAATTAAGTTCCTTAGTTCCTTATATTTTTTCTGTCCTGCTTCTGTGTTTCCAATTTTAATTTTCCTTCTTGCTTCTATTATTTTAACTATTTCTTCCGTGATCCATTCCCTCCTACCTGCCCTTTTCTTTGTGCCTAATACTTCATTTGCTGCTGTAGTTAACCCATTTCTGATTTCCCTCCATTCGCAATCTATGTCGTTCCTAGATGTTCCATTAGCCATGATTTCTACTTTCTGCTTGTACTTTTCACATACATCAGCTAATTTGAACCTATCGACATCTACTCTGACCTGTTTAGACTTCTGTAATTTCTTGAATTTGACCTCTGAGTCCAGGACTACTAAATTATGGTCACTATCAATATCTGCTCCAGGGTAACTCTTACAATTCTTAATCTGGTTCCTAAACCTCTCTTTAACCAGTATGTAATCTATCTGATACCTCCCTATATCTCCTGGCATTTTCCACGTATATATCCTGCGCTTGTGATTCTGAAAAAGCGTGTTTGCTACCACTAGCTTATTCCTAATACAAAACTCTACCAATCTATCCCCTCTATCATTACGTGTTCCTATTCCATATTCTCCTACTATTGAAACTTCCTTTCCCTTACCTACTACGGCATTCCAATCTCCGGTTACAATTAGATTATCCTGTCCTTTAACGTTTGCTAACCTAGATTCAATCTCCTCATAAATGGATTCTACCTCCTCATCATCGTGACTTGAAGTTGGCATATATACTTGCACTATAACTGTGTCCGTTGGCTTCGTGTCTAATCTAATAGTTATAATTCTATCACTAACTTGGCAATAACTCTTTATTCTACATCCCAATTTTCTATTCATTATAAAACCTACACCGGTATGCCCATTATCTGATGCTGTGGTTATTAATCTGTATTCTCCTGACCACGTATCTACTTGATCTTTCCTCCTAACTTCACTAATCCCTACAATATCCAGTTTGAGTCTCTCCATTTCTAATTTCAAATTCTCTAACTTTCCTATCCTATTCATACTGCGTATATTCCACGCTCCGACTCGTAGAATACTCGATGAAATCGATCTCTTGCCCGCCCCAGAATCCGAGGGCTTGCCTGCTACCGAAGTAGCAGGATGAGATTCTGAGCCATTGGCTCTACTCATCTGGGGTATTATATTTGAGATAATCGACATTTTCATACTGTAATCTGGAGAAGGGTACAGTGCTGGTTTCTCCTTGCCTTGCACCGACCAATGAGTGCATATTTTAGCCGTCGCCCCACCGATTCAGCCTAATCCCCTTAATACCGTGGGTTAGCCTGAATCTTTCCTATAGACCGGGATCCCTGTATAGGGACCGCTCTATAGGCCAGAGCGTCGTTGCCCATGTCTTGCCCCTAGGAGGCATATGCAGTGCATTGGCACACTATTGACATATTAGGACATAATGTTTAGAATTTTAAAAGAAACGGGTATAGATTATAAGGATAGGAGAATAATTTTTAATTTATATAAACACCAAACTGCCTTAGTTAGAATTGAGGGGGAAGAAGAGGTAGCAAAAATAGGGAAGGGAGTTCGGCAGGGATGTACACTCTCACCGTTATTATTTAATCTATATATAGAAGCTGCAATAAACAAAGTAAAAGAAGAGTATAGTGTAGGTGTGAATGTACAGGGAGAGAAAATATATATGTTGAGATTCGCCGACGATATAGCTATATTGGAAGAAAGCGAAAAGAATTTAGAAAGGGTATTGAATGGTATGCAGGCAGTATTGACTAGGGATTTTAACATGAAAATAAATATAGGTAAAACTAAAGTGATGAGGTGTGACAAAAAGGAAAAATGCAGTAGAAAAATGAGGATCTCAATAGGAGATAATAGAATCGAAAAAGTGTCAGATTTTTGTTATTTAGGCAGTAGAATCACAAAAGATAATCGAAGCAAGGTAGATATAAAGTGTAGGATAGCACAGGGTAGGAAGGCATTCGTAGAAAAAGAACAGATTTTAAGATCAAATATTGACTTGGGTATTAGAAAAAGATTACTGAAGGTATATGTTTGGAGTGTAGCACTGTACGGGTGTGAGGCGTGGACTATACGAAAGGAAGAGAAGCGTAGATTACAAGCATTCGAAATGTGGTGTTATAGGAGGATGATGAGGCTGGTTGGGAAGATAAAGTAACAAATGAAGCTGTACTAGAGTTAGTAGGGGAGAAGAGAAGTATCTGGAGAGTGTTACAGCGTAGGAGAGACAGATTAGTAGGGCATATTCTTAGGCATGGGGGGATTATGCAATTGATCATAGAAGGTAGAGTGGAGGGAAAGAGAGGGGTAGGTAGGCCTAGATTGGAGTATGTGAGTCAGATAGTTGAAGACGTTGAGATGAATAGCTATAGGGAGATGAAGGGATTAGCTCAGGATAGATCGGCATGGCGTGCTGTTTCCAACCAATATTTAGGATTGCGGACTCTTTAACTAACTAGCTATGTGAACATAACCAAAGCGCTCTAAAATGAACGCTTAAATTCTTCAAATAATTAGTGCATTTCATGTAATTTAATGTCAAACAATGTACTTCTATTCTTCATATAATATTTAATACTGATTATATGTAATTGCTTAAATTACTAATAAACTCCATTTAAAAGAACTTTTTTTTAGAGCAATATTGAAATATTTTGTTAACTTGGCGAAGTGTCTTGAGAATTTTTTTAAATCATGACGAAACTTTTAGAGTAACAAATCAGGATAGATGAAATAATCACGCAAATTTGAATCATTATACAAATGTGCCAAAATTTGAATTGAAATAATAGATCATAGATCAAGGATTTTCTAATTCAAAAAATTTTTTTACTACAAAAAGTTCTTCGAACATTTTAAAATCAATACGCAAGCAATAATTTTAAAGATGGACAATGATGAAGGAAATGACATGATTTTCTTCAATTAGTAGCATCTATTTTTAAACCATAAACCGACATAATTTAAGTTATGTTTTTAAAAAATAAATGGAACTATTGAATTAGGTCTTTGAAATATCTGTGAGGACTGTCAAATATTATGTACAGTTATGCATGAAGTACTTATTTAAGTATTAGAAAAGAATTGTAAATCGCATAAAGCATTGATAACAAACTGTTATTGTTCTATATCTTCAAAGCATGTAAGAACATTAAAATACTAATTAATATTAAACATAATGATATAAGAGGAAGAGTTACAAAATTAGTTTCTTTCATTTATTTTGGCAGAAATTTTTAATGTGCTTATATAATCTCAACACAAGCATACAAAGAGAAAACTATATTTTACGTGAAAAGCCAATATGAATCAAATTACTTTTAAATAATGAGCAATTACTATAACCTGAGAAAACATTGATTTTTTTGAGGTAACAATCCTAAATCTTAAGATTAGGAAGAAATGCGCGTAGAAAACTGTCAGCAATAGTCATAACTTGACATTTTCATGATAATATGATATAATACAAGAAGTAAAATGAGTGACCACCATACATTACCATATCTAATATAGAAATGGAGATTTGCTGAAGAATGAGCGGAGACATTTTGCAGTGTATATTTAAGCAATAAATATTGTACATGAAGTTGTATATTCTTTTCAAAAATTATTAAAAATATTTAGACAAATTACATATATCATAATTTAACCTTAAAATCATTGTATTTGTTGTAGTTAATGCACTTAACACTGCCATCCTTTAACCCGCACATATTTTTTCAATTTAAACCAGCAACTTATATTTTTAATAACTTCATGCATACTCTAGGTCAGTGGTCGGCAAACTGCGGCTCGCGAGCCACATGCGGCACTTTGGGTACTTGAGTGCGGCTCTTCCACGAATGACGTTTTTAAAATACATTTAAAAAATTTAAATTTAATAGTATTTTAATACAATTTTCAAGCAGTCAATGTGTTATAATCTAAATTCAAATAAAGAGTAATTTCTACTTCTTCTCTACTTCCACGACTCCAACGCCATCTCTTGCTAATTCGGAATAACATTAGTTCCACTTCTCATCACCAGTCCAGTTCAGTTTGGGTTCGATCTATCTTAGAAGCACATTTACAGCCAGTTTCAACTAGATTCAAACATTTTTTTGGTGTTACCCATTTGACATGGCTACAAAAAGGAAGGAAAGAAAAACGGAAGACGAACACCGTGAATTTAAAGTTGAATGGACCGAGCCATTCGCATTTATTCAAAATTTAAATGGCCTTCCAACCTGTCTTATTTGTCATGAAAAATTGCGCATAAAAAGAAGTCAAATATAAAGAGACACTTTACAACTAAACACGTGTCAATTGGCAGTAAATATCCTGTTGGTGATGTAAGGAAGAAAGCAATTGAAGAACTTCAGAAGAGTCAAGAAAAATCATGCTCTGTATTTAATAACTGGGTGCAATCTTCCAACAATGTTAATATTTCAAGTTTTATTGTTAGTCAAGAGATTGCTAAGAGAGGAAAACCATACACAGACGGCGAATACATAAAAAGTTGTTTTATAAATGCATCCGAAGAGCTATTCCGGGATGTTAAGACAAAGCAGAGATTCTGAAAAAAAATAAAGAGTTACCTTTGTCTGCTAAAATAGTGAAAGATAGAACATACACAATATCTTCTTATATAATTAACCAGCAAGTCGAAGATCTTAAATTAGTTTCAGCTTTATTAATAGCAGTTGACGAGTCTTGTGACATAAATGACATAGCGACAGTTTCACGATTTATTTCATCTACGGGTCCTAAAGAAGAACTTTTAGGATTATTACCACTAAAAGGCCAAACACGTGGACAGGATATTGCAAATGCTGTCACTGAATGCATGGAAAAACATCATATTCCACTCGATAAAATTGTGTCAATTTCAACAGACGGCGCAAAAAGTATGACCGGCGTGAGAAAAGGTTTTGTTTCTATTTTGAAGGAAAACATTAATTACGAGATAATTGTTTACGATTGCATCATTCATTCATTTGTGCGCAGACATTTCCAGAAGAAATTTGCAAAGTTATGGAATTGCAGATTAAGATTATCAACAACATTGTAGCTAAAGTTCTCAATCATCGCCAATTTAAAGAATTTTTAGTTGAAATGGAGAGTGAGTACGCAGATCTACTCATGCATAACAAAGTACGTTGGCTTTCAAGAGGAAACGTTTTAAAACGTTTCGCTTCCTTATTAACAGAAATTAAAACATTTCTCCCTGAAGAGGATGTTCACTATCCAGAACTAGTGGACAATCAATGGATCCAAAAAAATATTTCATGGTAGACATTACGTCTCATCTAAATTAGCGTAATCGTAAACTACAGGGGAAAGGATACACAATTTTTTCAATGTTAGAAGAAGTCATTTCATTCGAACAAAAATTATTCCTTTTTGCTTAAGATTTTGAAAGAGAAACTTTGATTAATTTTCCAAGCCTGCTGAAACATCGCCAAGCAAGTAATTCAGTAATTGACATTTGCTATTTCAAAACAACAACTTTAAATATGACGGAAGCTTTGCTACAGAGGTTTCAGGAATTCAGAAATAGCAAAGCGACGTTAGGCTTTGTTAAAAAACTTTTCAATGCTACCGTAGCCGAATTAAAATTTTCTCCGTTTAATATTGACATTGGCACTTTTGAAATGCAATTGCTGGATTTAAAAAACAAAAATTATGGAGTTCCAACTTTGAACGCCTTAATGCTGATATGGAAAAATTGGAGCAAAACAAATGTGATCTTAGTTCACAGCACAAGTGGTCTGCTTTGAGTATGGAGAATGAAGACAAGATTATTTTTAACACCTGGAATAGTATTCTTGACTCATATGATCAGTTTAAAAAACTAGCATTTGCTGTTCTTTCTCTATTCGGCTCTACGTATTCACGCGAACAATCTTTTTCAAGCATGAACCTTATCAAAAGTAAATTGAGAAATCGTCTTGTTGATGAGAACCTGGAATCGTGCCTGAAATTAAAAACAACAACATACAAACCTGACTTACCCAAACTTTCCAATGAAATGCGAGGCCATTGTTCACATTAAACATGATAATGTTTTAATTTTAATAATTAAAATGTAATTTTGATCAATAAATAAGTTTATTATAAATTATGATATCTAGTTTTATTCAGTGTACCTAGTTTTAACCGACTTATAAAAACAGGGTTCTTGTAAAGAAATTTGGCTATCAAAAGAAATCTAAATTCTTGTACTGCTGATATTTTGACTAATGAGTTTGCCGACCATTGTTCTAGATAATCCTACTTTTAAGCATATTCATTGCAGAGAAGGCCCTTTGTGGTTTCCGCAAAGAAAATATCCTACACGGAGATTCGAACCCTCGTCTACCGTGCCATTAGCGACAAGGTTGCCATTTAAACTTGCTGTAATGGAGAGACATGACAGGAGTAAGACATGTAGTGTTTATTTTATGGAGCATTCATTTCGTTGAATTATATGCTGATGGAATGCAAGAAAATATTCCATTAGATAAAATTTGTTACAATTAATCTAATCTAATTTGTTTTTCTTAGAAATGTACTATTCATTTAAATATTTAATATTTTTTACCCATCTTTTTATCTTCACCATCATATAAGATAGAAAACAGTTATGCACAAAGTTTTTTAAATAGTACACTGCAATATAATTATGTATTGCCCCAATTTCATATAATTTTTATATAATGATGTTCGAGTATTTTATTGAATATGTGTAATATTAAATTTATTATTAAATTTAAATTTAAAAAATGATCACTACGGTGTTAAATTATAATACAGAATATCACCCAAATACTGTAACAAGCATTAAGTAGCTAGATGTACATTTCAAGCGCTATGCTATTGATATATATACTATTATATATATATATATAATATATATACTATTGATAGTATATCAATCACGATTAGTGACAGAGGTATTTTATTTAGTTTTACTTGTGCTACTGAAGATGGGCGCATAGCGCTTGAAATGTACATCTAGGTACTTAATGCTTGTTACGGTATTTGAGTGATATTATATATTATAAAATTTAAAAGCAGTAATTTTCCAGCAGTATATATTTTGTTAAATTATAATCATGGGTCTACAAATATTATAACGAGATTTAAATAGAAGGTCGTGCTTTTAGCGACTTTTATTTAAAAGAAATCTTGCAGATATCTTTGATATCAACTAAAACATTTATTTGAAATCTGTACTAAAGGTGAAGAATCATTCAAAAATATTTCTATCATTCAAATATCAGCATATTTATTATTTTGTGTTATTTTTGTTTCATTTGATATTTTTGTATATTTGGACTAAATTTGATATGAGTTTTATTCGTTATTTTAATAGCGAAGATGTAACAAAATAATATTTTAAGAATTAATTTTAATTTTTGCAAATATATCAACAAAACAAATGAACTAAATCAACGGAAAATTTAATCTTCAACGCTTTTGCTTAATGCTGAATGTAAATATTAATGCAAGCACAATTTGTTTGTTTTATTTAGATAAACTAGGTGAAGATTTAATAATAAGAAATAAAAAATTTAAAAACATCAATAATGCCAAATTTATAAGACGCAATCTAATAATGATAATTCAAATTTTCTTGATAAAATGGACAACATCCGATTATACAACATCATTTTCATATATCTTGTTAATATAAACAATTATATATAATTAACATGACATTAATTATATAACTTTAAAGAACAAATTTATTAAAGACGGCTTATTTGCTGTGTTATGATATTATGGATGATATAAAATCATAGGGTGGACATATCGACATTTTTTATAATTAAATTTTATTATTTTACTCAATAAAATATTTGCCAACCCTAAGTTTTAAAACATCTATATATTCCTGGTAATATATTACAAAATCATAACCGTTTATTATTTTTGAAATGGAAAATCAGGAAATGGAAAATTATAGCGCAGATTTATAATCATACCATCTTTCGTTCCTAACTGTTGCACATTCGTAGTATACATTCGAAGAATTAACGCTAATCTATCATTATTAAAATGTATATTATTTATTCTTCATTGATAAACGATCAAACATACATTTATTCAATATAGCGTGTATATATACATAAGCAGTTATGGTTACCGTATTCATGTATTTACCTGAGGAACTTTGAAGAACATCTTCAAACAGCTCGCAACACAAGAAGTGAAGACGGAAGTGCGATGTTGCATAACACATTTGGCATTAATTGAATATTTATTAACAATACTACAGTGAGTAAATTTCTCCATGGAAGAAGAAACAACGTTACATATACTTCGTAGAATTGTGTAAAAATAATTATATAATTTAAGCAAAGATAATGCATTCAATTCTTTTAATATCGACTTAAAATAAAAAAATAGTAGTTTTCGTAGTAAGTTTGCATTAAAAAAAAAATTATGCTAAGTGTACGTTGATAATTAATGACAAACAACCCTTCATACAATAATTATTTATAATTATGTTGATTTTATACTAATTTATTTCGAACGTAATTATCTGTGTCTATTTTCACTAATCCTGTAATTCATTAATTGACATTAATTTATTGGTTAAAGAAAAATATTCAAATCAGAAAATAAGTATTCTCAAATTATATCTCAATCAGCATTTTTTAAAAATATGCTTTATATAACGCAACTCAAGAATTTGCGCTGATTTTAACAAATAATTAAATGTCAAATGATATATCTTGCGATACGCATGTAATTAAAAGAAAAATTATATGAAAAGCAATATTGTACCATATTACCTTTATTTAGTCCATTAAGATGGGGGTATAGCATCCGAAATGCGCATCTAGTTTGCTATTCATTTCTATTCGAATATTCTAATATCTGTATTCTTATAAAAGAATTGTAGCAAAAAAATTAAATGGATAAGACAGAATATAAAATCTGACAAACCTTGCCTACATGAAATTTACAAGAAATAATGAAGACATCAGTATAATAAACATATATTGGTGCCATTTTTACTATTAGGTATATAATATTTATTGCTTATATAAGATAATTCAGTTAATTTATTGTAGACCGAATTAAAAATTAGTAAATATTGCGTTTATTATAAGAAACCATGTTCCACATTACGAAGAAATCTTTGTAGTTTTCAATATACTGAAAATACGGATGTGATGTAAGGTATATTTTTTATATATAAATAATATATCCGAAATTTATGTATTTTGATCAGAATTTAGAAACAAAATTTTCACTACATAAAACTCGTGTGTTAATGTATCTTAGTTAAAGAGTCCGCAATCCTAAAGATTGGTTGGAAACAGCACACCATGCCGATCTATCCTGAGCTAATCCCTTCATCTCCCTATAGCTATTAATCTCAACGTCTTCAACTATCTGACTCACATACTCCAATCTAGGCCTACCTACCCCTCTCTTTCCCTCCACTCTACCTTCTATGATCAATTGCATAATCCCCCCATGCCTAAGAATATGCCCTACTAATCTGTCTCTCCTACGCTGTAACACTCTCCAAATACTTCTCTTCTCCCCTACTAACTCTAGTACATCTTCATTTGTTACTTTATCTTCCCAACCAATCCTCATCATCCTCCTATAACACCACATTTCGAATGCTTGTAATCTACGCTTCTCTTCCTTTCCTATAGTCCACGCCTCACACCCGTACAGTGCTACACTCCAAACATATACCTTCAGTAATCTTTTTCTAATACCCAAGTCAATATATGATCTTAAAATCTGTTCCTTTTCTACGAATGCCTTCCTACCCTGTGCTATCCTACACTTTATATCTTCCTTGCTTCGATTATCTTTTGTGATTCTACTGCCTAAATAACAAAAATCTGACACTTCTTCGATTCTATTATCTCCTATTGT
Organism: Leptodirus hochenwartii; assembly: GCA_947310635.1. Lineage (NCBI taxonomy): Eukaryota > Metazoa > Arthropoda > Insecta > Coleoptera > Leiodidae > Leptodirus > Leptodirus hochenwartii. The sequence goes on along the minus strand of OX371177.1, from coordinate 11,326,357 downwards.
GATCCTCATTTTTCTACTGCATTCCTTTTTGTCACACCTCATCACTTTAGTTTTACCTATATTTATTTTCATGTTAAAATCCCTAGTCAATACTGCCAGCATACCATTCAATACCCTTTCTAAATTCTTTTCGCTTTCTTCCAATATAGCTATATCGTCGGCGAATCTCAACATATATATTTTCTCTCCCTGTACATTCACACCTACACTATACTCTTCTTTTACTTTGTTTATTGCATCTTCTATATATAGATTAAATAATAACGGTGAAAGTGTACATCCCTGCCGAACTCCCTTCCCTATTTTTGCTACCTCTTCTTCCCCCTCAATTCTAACTAAGGCAGTTTGGTGTTTATATAAATTAAAAATTATTCTCCTATCCTTATAATCTATACCCGTTTCTTTTAAAATTCTAAACATTATGTCCCAATCTACATTATCAAATGCCTTTTCTAAATCTACAAAAGCTATGCAAGTTACCTTTCCTACCCTCATTCTTTTTTCTACTACTGTTCTTAGTGCTAAAATCGCCTCCCTCGTCCCTCTGTTTTTCCTAAAACCAAACTGATTTTCTCCTAGCCTTTCCTCTACTTTATTTTCTAATCTCCTATAAATAATCTTTAACAATATCTTCGATGCATGTGATAGTGGACTAATGGTCCTATAGTTCTCACACAAATTAGCTCCTATTTTCTTCGGCATTGTTACTATTCTACTACGCTGAAAATCCTGTGGTGCTTCTCCCTTCTCATATATTTTACAAACTAACCTGTATAATCGCTCCTGCATCTTTTCCCCTGCGTGTTTTATTAATTCGGCTGGTATCATATCAATCCCCGCTGCTTTGTTATTCCGTAAATCATTTAATGCTCTATGAAACTCTGACCTAAGTATGCTAGGACCTAAGTCATCCTCATCTATCTGTTCCACATTTTCTAGCTCCTCCATGTCCTGCCTACCTTTATATAAATCTTCAAGATACTCCTTCCATCTTCTAGCTTTTTCCTTATTTTCTGTGAGTTCCTTACCCTGCTTATCACATATAATGTTACCCTTTGGTTTTACTTTAGAAAAATGTGACTTAATTTTCCTGTAGCCCAAATCTACTTTACCTCTTCTCATATCCTCCTCAATGTCCTCACAATTTCCTTTTATCCACTCTTCTTTTGCTAGCTTGCATTTCCTATTAATTAAGTTCCTTAGTTCCTTATATTTTTTCTGTCCTGCTTCTGTGTTTTATTGAGGATTAATTTGCTAAATCAATTTGAGCTATAAAAAATATATATATGCGCCATTTTTGTTAATATATGATTGGTATTCAAAAATAGGAAGTTGTGAATAATACCCTTCTTCTATTATATAATAAGGTGACATTTAATAATATTATAGATCAAGACTTTCTATAAAAAAAATTGCCAATAGTTGATTTGTTGGTACTACAATTTGTTGATTGCGTACTCACCATGGATAATTATATTTTTCTAAATTGTTCATTTACTTTAGGGTCGTCCTGTAAATAGTTATTTAACCAAACCAACAAGATAAGTATTCTTAACGTACGATACATTTACTTTTTTTGCGTAAGCCCACTTCAACAATATACAAAATATAAATTTAGATATTAATTTTATATATATAATTAATAGTTAAATATTCATTTTATGTTAATTTTTAGCTATTAATTATATATATTAATTATACCGCATATATTAATTATACTGGTGGATATGTTGAAAATTTTGAGAATTGCGTTCGATGAAACGGAATTAAATGCGATAATAAATTCGTGTTCGCATATTTTATAAACGTACACTATATGTGTAATTATATTTAAAAAAAATGAAAAGAGAATGTAATAGGTAAATGATGTACCTGGTGAAATACTGTAACATTTAAATATTATGCAAATTGTATTTATGAAAGTATTTTATTGGGGGAATTAAACAATTGACAATCGCAATATTATATTGTTCAATTTTATTTATTTTTTTCAACTTGTATCTTAATTTATGTTATTAACATAGGGATAGATGTAATAACTATAGATATTAATTTTTCAAATATAAGTAATTGTGTATGCAGTTTTGTCTTTATATCTAAAGTAAAAAATCGTATTTAAATCATGCAGCCTTTTCGAAACCTTAACCAAAAGGAAAGCATATCATTTGCAGGACAAATACATGAAGAATTCTTTAAATCAGTATTCAATTATAAGAAATTATAATAAAAATAGATATAAATTAAAATACAATAATAATAACACGATGTATTAAAATTTAGAATAAATTTGAAATTTAAATTGAGAGGAAGCAAATCTTTTATAGCAGCAACTTATAATAGATGTCCAAAACGGAATAGTTCAAGATTCTTGCGAGTTGCGCCAATAAAGATTTGATTTTAATAAATTAATAAATAATATACACCAATGATGGATAAGATTTGTTATAATTTAATATAAATTACTTCCGTAGTCAGTTATAATAGCTAGAGGTTGAGCTGTAAATTAAATCGTCCATATTTGGGACATCCAGTATGAATTTTGACTAAATTATTGGAAACATCTCATTGAATTAAATAAATATTTAATTTCGATATTTAAAATTTAGATATTAATAGTAAATTTTCTTGAAAATAAGAAAAAAAACAGAATGAAACTTTCTTCAAGAAAATATGCTGTTTTATTTTGATTTATGGATGAAAGAAATAACGCAAATTTTCGATTAATATCTTTGTTTAAAACTAGTCCTGCAGTAAGGAGCGTACTTCCAATGCTGTTTTGGCAATTGGAATAATTGAGGTTTATAGATTTGTAAAATATCAAAGTTTCGAATGCGGGGTATTCTGAATAGTATTGTTATAATAGCACAAATGGTATTATAAGTATTTACATTCAGTAAAATAAATATTACAGTTTAAAAAAAAGTTTTGTAATGATGACCATTACAGCACTAGTGCTGTAATGGTCGTTATTGCAGCACTAGTACTGTAATGAGTTTTTGATTAATAGAGTAACATTTTAAAATTATTTATTATATACATTTATAACACATTTTTTGCAATTTGAAACTTGCAGACCAGAGGTGGACATCATTGAGTTATTCAGGTTGGCGTTTTGAACCGTCATGGTTTTTTTGGAACCCATAATCTTGTTTGCTATTTCTTTCTTATTTTCTAAAGAACTCACATCATACCCCTCTGCAGTAGCAGAGGATTTCCACCCTCCGTGACGCTTAAGCATTTGCATATCCGCCACATCATCTACCAGCATGGAAGCAGAGGACCTCCGAAAACAGTGCCCCGTATATTTTTCGGGTCTCTTCAAGCCCAACTGCTTTGCAATTAATTTTGGTATATTTCCAAAGGTATTGATCCCAACAGGCTACGAGCTACATTTTCCTTGCTTATAGACAACCAAAAAACACCTGTGTGTAGCACTAGGAGGACGAAGCTCAGCATATTTTCGAAAAATGTTTAAGCAGTTAATACCTGGCAGGTTTCCCTCGGTAACTATAAATTCTCGTAAGATTTTCGTTTTTGTAGATTTTAACATGTGATATTTTGTCTTCAATGTGATCTAACATTAACTTCGTAAGGTCGTCTCGTCGACAAGCCCCAAAAATGCCAACGATCGTCACAACTTTCATAAGCAAAAACAACTCATCCTCGGCTGTGCCCAAAAACTTACATACTTCTTCACTAGAAAAAATGCTAGACTGTTTTGCCGTGTATCCGTCTGAATTTCACTTGAGAAAAGCAACTAGCTGTATAAATTTGCTTATGTCTTGATTTTTTCTTACGGAAATCATGGTTCTTACCATGGAATACTGCGTCCAAAGCGTTGACGGCTTTTGTGATTGTTGCTTTACGGCGAAATACGGCAACATTTTTTTTTACGATACTTGTTTTATTCTTTTTGAATCACACTATTTTTCAAATTTCTGGTATTCAAGTTCATATCGTAACTATGATTTTGCGGTAATTAAACTTGAAATTGTACCATTTGCAGCTTGCTCTACTTCCGCGGGTAAACTTTCTTCAGAATCAGACATTTTCAAACAGTACTTTTTTTGCAAACTTTTGCTATAAATCTGACGTGTTTAACAGTAACCAAGACAACTCAGAAACACAAACAGTTCAAGACTACTTAGAAAACTTAAATCCTTATAACAGCAGGTATCATTTTTGTTTAGGACATAACATCATTTTAAAATTTATTTTGACAACTATTGTCAAATTTTTTTTTTCTCATTTTCGCATTTCTTACGAAAGTAGATAAAATTTCGTACAATATACGAGTTGTAAAGTCATATTATGACACTCGACGTCTCGTGTCGTAATATGAATCTTTACAACACTTATATTGTAAATAACTATTGTTCGTTAATCAAAAAAATGTTTCGAAAATACAAAGGATTAGCAGAATTTTGCGCGAAAAGATGCACCAGAAGCTAAAACATTTGTATATCGACGAAATCATTTTAACACAACTTTATATATAAAGAAACCAATTATTTATGGAAATGACTAAATCGATGTTTTTAGGTGGCACCAATTTTGTTGCAGCTTCTTCAACAGGAAAGTAAAATTTATGTGTATTTAAATATTGCCTGATATAATTGACCTTACGAATTAATGGAGACAAATATTATGCCCGATTAAAATTCTTAGACATTTAGGAATATCTCGAAGATGCAAATTCTGTCATAATATTATTTGTTAATATGAAGACAACGCAGCATCTACACGACCTCAACCTCGCATGTCATTATTTATTATTATGTAAGAATAAAATTTTATTATACGAATACATTCTTGCTTTTGGCTGTTAATGAAAAATAGTAATAAATATATTATTACTAATTCATAAACTTAATAAACTAAAGTCACATAGAGGCAAATCTGCGATTTTTGTTTGGGAAAATATAATATATAGATAAACTATTGTTTATAAACTTAAAGAATGCGTCAAAAAATTGAAAAAAATAACAAGTTTAAAGTAATACATTTTACAACAGAATTGTCTAATTCAATTCTTTTATTATTATTTAAAAGCTGCTATTGTTTTAGTTTGTCACATTCAGTAAGTAAAGTTGAAAGAATAGGTAAATTTCACGCGCCAGTGTTTTATTATTTTATAAAAATTACGACACCTAAGCAAAAAACTTCAAAATTGTTCTCAATAGTGAAGTATAGAAATAAATACACCTTTTATTAAAAATCAAATATAAAAATTATAATTAAATCTAGTTAAATAATTTACGTTTTGATTTAATTTAAAATTATGTTTAAAAAAAGGTTTATAATTAATATTGGAAAAATCTGATTGTTGCAAATACAATTAAGTTTTCTGAATATAAGTATTTCATCAAGTTTTTAAGAAGCTCCAAAATGTCGAATATATGTTTTTTTAAATCTCACGTCTTGACAATATATTTGAAATCCATATTTTATGCTGCGCACAAATTTGACATAATTTTTAAAAATAGTAAGATTAAAAATATAGTACAAAATTGTAAATAATATGTATAATTCCGTAATAATATCTTATACTATCAACCAAATTATTTTTGCTACAATCGTCTTTATTATTTAGCTATCAAAATTTTCTTCGAATGTAGGATTTTTAGAGGACGCTGAAAATTTGTTTCCATATTCACCATTCAGTCATTTAACACACCGAAAAATAAATAAAGGGTTCCAGATATTTGATAAATTTGCTCTTATGATCAACTTTTATGTTAATTCCAGGAAGGCATAATAAATATAATATAGCGACGATACGATATATATATATATACTTAAAAATCAATTACTATGTGCAGAAATATAAAAATAGAAATCAGTATGTATTGTGGCCTTGATACTGTATAATTCTCTCAGTTGCAATGATTACACCCGCTGCTACAATTTAGAGCAGAATGTAAGTGCAGAAAACCATTTTTTTTTAATAATAAGTGTGTAAGTCAATTATACATATTGTGCAGACTCGTCCTTGATTGCAACAATACTTTACTATTACAATCTTACACAGGGAAAGAGAGAAATTTGAAAAGTTCCTGAGTCTACTTTTAATAAATTGAAATTTTATCATATTAATTGCAGATGACATGACGATTTGAATTATTATACCAAAATAAAGAAATGACGCTAAATAAAGGATAAGCATTTAAAATATCTACTGAAGTATTTACGGCATTAATTTTATCTATGTAAAGCAAACTTTCCAATGATGATAGAAAAATGTTTAAAAGACTCTTTGTAGATATATCGCATAGATTGGATGAAATTAAAATAATAGCGGAAGAGAAAATTTACAATTTTATTTTTTAATTATATATATACTTAAAAAGTATCTTAGTCCTTAAAAAGCCAGTATATAAATATTATAGCTTTAGTTAAAAAATCAATCATGAATTCGATAGATATTTTCCATGTCAAACAAAGAATCTTGAGTACGGCGTTAAATATTTGTACAGAAAATCATTCAAAAATCGAAACTAAAAGTTTCAATAGTACAATAATCAGACAAATTATATAAAGATAGTATTAAGCAATGTCAGTAAGTGACGCAACTAAAAAAAATAAAAATGATTAATTTTCCACTGAAGATAGGGGCTTAGCTATCAAAAATTGCATTTGGTAGAAGTACGTTCATATTGCTTTTTTCATTTTGTGAAGAAAATTTTTCTATTTAGAATTACTTGGACAACTAGATACCAGACCTTTAATATAATATACCGGTTGTTATAAAAAAATTGTGACATTTATATTAACATATTTAGTAATTAATTCAAATGAAAAATGAAAGGTATCAATAAGTAGTAATTTAAGCATTGAAAAATAAAAAATATCAAGACATAAAATAATAAATATAATTTGTAAATATATAAATGTGCTTTATTTAACAAGTAATTAAAAAATATGATGTAAATATTGTCTGCAAGATGCAAGAAAGTAATGAAAATATTTTTATTAGTCGGTGTCTAATTAATTCCTGTTTTTAATTTCTCTATACATATTTAAAAACATTTCGCGTGTACAAGGAAGGAAATCGTAATATTATATCAACGTATGGTAAAAATATTTTGCATAAAAAATTACAAAATGTCATATTGAATTTTCAGGTTTCAATAATATTGAAACTATATAAATTTATACAGTACTGCTCGCTTTGGAATCCTGTATGTAGTATTTTCTATTGAAGAATTTACACAATATGTATAAGATTTGTGTTCAGTGTTTAGAAATAATTTACTAGACAATTCATCGCCGTCAGATATTGGCCTATAAATGCAGAAGAAGAATAAAGGCGATACAATGCTGTACCTTGCCACATCTCGCCATTATTTATCAATATCGGTAACATTAGAATCAAGTTATGATTGAGCTCATTTAAACTATTAAGAAATATAAAACGTACTATGTCATCAAATTCCACATATATATATATAAACACACACATACACAATTAAAAGACATTGAATGGAACAAAACCTAATTTTCTGAAAACATGTTAGTTTTAATATAATAGAGAATATCAGTGGCAATATTCTTATCAAAAATTGTCTAAATTATTAATTAATCACTTTGTCAAAATCAGGTAAAAATATATTATAATGAAATATTAAAAAAAGTTTAATCATAGAATTATAATTTTATGTATATACACTTCTAATTGCACGTTACATGTATACAAGTCTAAAATTTAAATGTGTCAGTTCATTGTATAGTAAAATATTTTACACTTGTGAATTTTTATTATTTTAATGTAAACATTTCAAAATAGAAGAAAGAATTTAATCTCTGTAAGTCCCAAATATCCTAACACAAAATATTTAGTGGCTAGATGTGCATTTTGAATGCTAGGTGCCCATCTTCAGTAACACAAGATTAAACTAAAAAAAATGTCGCTGCCACTCATCGTAAGAATGCAATGTATTGGTTCTAAATGATTTATTTATTCCTGGAATTTGTTATATATTTAATTTATTTAATATGACGTATTTTATGGTAGAAAAACTATATTTAGGGAAACGGAAAATATTGAAAAAATATTTTAAATATACTGATTTTTATAGCCATCAATGTAGTTTTTAAAATAATTTATATACATTTATAAAGCTTTACAGTTTGGCGAGTGTTAAAAATTAGCCTTCACAAATCACACGGAAAATTAAATGCCAAATGCTTTTATTTCCTAAGATTAGCACTGGATATTGTCAACTTGATACAAAGTGTAATTTACCACAGATTTATTTATTATCTGTTATTTTAATTTAATTTTCTTGAACTGAAGAATATATGGAAAACTTCGGGAAATTCTGTATATTTTATTGGTGATAAAAGTATTTGAAATTTTGATATTTCGTTATATTCATTTTATTTTCTTGAATTAAAACATTTATGGTAAAACTTCGGAAAATTGTATATATTTGATTGGTAATAAAAGTATTTGAAATTTTGATATTTAGTTATAATAATTTTATTTTCTTGAATTGAAAAATGTATGAAAACTTCGGGAAATTCTGTATATTTATTGGTGATAAAAGTATTTGAAATTTTGATATTTCGTTATAATAATTTTATTTTCTTGAATTGAAAAATATATGAAAAACTTCGGGAAATTCTGTATACTTGATTGGTGATAAAAGTATTTGAAATTTTGATATTTCGTTATATTCATTTTATTTTCTTGAATTAAAACATATATGGTAAAACTTCGGAAAATTGTATATATTTGATTGGTAATAAACGTTTTTGAAATTTTGATATTTCGTTATAATAATTTTATTTTCTTGAATTGAAAAATATATGGAAAACTTCGGGAAATTCTGTATATTTGATTGGTAATAAAAGTATTTGAATTTTTAACATTTTGTATCTATTTAGATTTTAACTTCCAGCATAAAATCAAAAAGAAACTCTCAAGACAGTTTCTTTAAAGAATTGTACAATTGGGTAATAATAATTCACTTTTTATTCTTCGTTAAATTCAAGTGAAAGAAATAAAAATCATGAAGCGTTCCATCCTTGCGTCATATCTGTTGAGATATTTTATTCCAGAGATTTTCGTTCTTCTTACAGATGCTTAGGGTAAAAAATATACTTAAATCCGGGCAAAGGACACCATCCACCACTCGACCACTAAAATTCATTGCAGCGAAATTATTTTGTTTTAAAATGTTTATTCTTCGAAGTCCACATGAAGAATAAATAAAATTAGTTAAACGACCATTAGTTAAGTCAGATAGCCTGTACAAATCCATACTTTTACTAGAGGGGATTCTTCATTTCGCGCGTCGGAGTCTTCGGCAAGTGCCACCTTACTATGTAGAAACTATATACAGTTTATAAGCAGAGAGCAAGCCATACAATTGTTGTATAAAACAGAAGGAAAGTACTCGCGACGCGGTTAGATAGCGCTGAGTTGGCGTACGTTGCGGTGCTGCACAACACGGTGGTTCTTCAGCATTGGTGTCCGGCACTTGTAGATTCGTGTTATATGTGAAATACCCTTTAATCGGTGTAGATTAGATTGTCTTCACATCTCATATGTGTGGAGCAGTACCTGATTGCTAGAGCTGATTATATTCATTATTCACCATGTGCAGATTTATGCTGATGGTGATGACCGTCAGCTTCGTGACAATGGCTGTATTAGGATATCCTCATGAAGACATCGCGCACGGTAGGTCTTTGATAAGATTGTAATATAATTCGATCTTGAAACAAAATTAAATATATATTATCATTATAGAAGCTAGATAAGGTGATTTTTTTTTCTGTTACATGGAAGATTTAAACATTTAAATAATTTTACCGATATTAAATTAGGATATTAAAAAAATCACATCGATAATTGTAGTTAATAACTTTGTCAACATAAATAATGCAAAATTGTCTATATATTACACCCAGTGCATGCATAATAGTAGTGAAAGTTTAATATTAGAATATATGGTACTTCCTCTAATAAAACATTGATGATGGTCAATTTAAATCTGGATTCCAATGAATTATTATTACAATGACAATAAACGTGGACATGTGCGCCATTACGAATAATAAAGATTTGCGATGTCTATTGATTGAACGCTCAATGCCATAGAGAAGTGAAGATATATATTAGAAAGTTGACACCACGATGAAGTTAGTAGATCATAAAGAAAATTTGATTAAATATATAAAAACGAATGGGAAAAGTAAGACGTAGGAGTTTACGTGATTGTTAATGTTCATTAATCCATGCAGAAGATAAATTAGATTATGAAAATTAGTGAAAAAGTTTAATTGAAAAATATTGAATTGCTGAAATATTTGCTGTATAATAATGTAATTATTTTAACACCATTCGGGTTTTACATGTGTAATATTTTTATGTTTCTAAATATTTTCTACATTTTTCTGTATGTAAATGATTATATATTTTTTAATATAATGTACAATTATACCAATATAAAATTGAACAATTTTTAAGGTTTTTACTTAAGAAATGAATAGTAGCTTCAAAAATTAATCATTTCTTACAAAATGATGTGACTAAATCACGAAAATATATTAATGATTTACGTTTGTGACATTTCTGTTGTAAATTAATATAATATTTTAATCTAAAAATTGATTTAACTTAGAGAAGCGGAAAAAACGACCTCTTGTAATATATTAGATCAGGATGCCATAGTTATGTATAGGGAATATATTGAATATTATTATATATGAACATATGAATATATAAATAAAGCTATATGAATAAAGCAATATTCCTCCTCATTCAAGAATATTTTTTACCAACATTTATTTTCTGCATGTACTAAAAATATATTAACAGGTTACATTTTCAGAAAAGGGGATATTCTGCAATTAGAAAAGAAATGTGGAGCAGAAGCAAAGACCTATTGAATAATCGTGATTGTATTTCAAATTGTATAAAGTTGATGATGTATAAAGTTCTAGTTAGATAAAGGATTGAAGAGATTTGAAAAGATTGGGAAAATTATGTGCATTATGCATCGTCTGGAATATTTATTTCTTTATTAGTTTTATTAGTGCCATGTTAAAATCTTATTAAATTTACAATGGTTATTTGATACATATTTAATAATATTGTATTATTTTACAGTTACGTGATTTATTAATAACTTTAGATATAAGTACGCTTGCTAAAGACGTAATCTGATTTGTAACTTTTAGAAAAATTATTAGAGCTTCCTATTGAATAATATATCTAACGTTAATTATCATAATGAAAAGAAGAGTTTATATTTTGTTATTCAAGTGGAAATAATTGGATATCTATAATAGTATAATATTTCTGCACTAATTAACCCGATAGCATAATTAAGTCTGCTTTATTCCAGCTGATTAAGCTCCCATCAACATATAATTTACCTACCATGACGTGACTAAGATTAGTTTTTCTATTCCTCCTCGAAAACTTAATTTTACCTGGACTTGCTGCTCACAGTTAAGACAGTTTTACTCAATTTTATAGATTTGTGAAAGCAGAAAGAAGTCCTTTAGGGAATTCATTAATAGCTTAATTATAAAATAAATATTACTTTGGCAACAAAAAGATTTGAATGACACGTAGGCAAGAAATTTTGTTTTTTAATTAAGCAGTATTCGTGATATGCGATAAACAGGTATGCTAAAACTATATAACAAATTGGTGTATGTTAAGTTGACCTGCAGAGAATACTAAATTTGTAGCAAGTTTGATATCTTCCTTATTTTTATTGTCATACGAGCTATGCATAATATATTACGCCCGTTTCATTTAAAAAAATTTAACTAGAAATAGTAATTTATTAAATAACAGAGAAAAAAAATCGACTCTTGAATGCAAACTGAAAAATTATTTAAAATTCGTTCATCTTGTATATACTACTCGACCATTTTATCACGCGAAATAAAAATGTTAACATGGGACATCAATATAAAAACATTTCTAATTGCTTGTACGGTCCATCAATTTTAGATATGAAAAATACTGGCTTCTATTTTCATACAAAATTAAGAAATTTCATTTGAATTTAATCGGACCTTTCAACGCGATCGTTTCAAAAATAGATTCTAAAAATACTTGTTATATTATAATGTAACATGAATGGTATGAATAATTATGTTAAGCTTTTTTAAAGTTTTTGTCGCACCAATTATAGAAATTGTTTTCAATTTATTGTCCTAGATTGGCTCAACTTATTATTCCACTACTTTTTAATGCTTAAATTTGATTAAAATCCTTAAAATCAGATTTGTCGTATATATGTATATCATATATATATTGAGAAAAATGTTCTATCTGCAATTATTGGCATCTTGATTTGGTTTATATTTGACTTATAATAAAAAAAAATCGGATTCAAGCTACATTTCTTATAAATATTAGATTATCCTTATGAAGAAGCATTATTTGTTATAATCTTTATATAGGGCAATATTCCGCTTATCTACATCCATATATTTTTAGAAAAACGTATAAATCACTTTATTTTTATATAATTTTATTATAAATGATTGAACACATTCGATTTTTAATAATATCAATTTTCTATGGATAATTTATGTAAATATTTGTTATACATAAATAGACATTGATTGGCACCGATTATCGACTATATATTATATTAAATTTATTTTAAAAATACATACAATAATCTCAAGGAGTTCCTTAGCTTAATTCTAGTAGTTACTGAAGCAAGTTGACAACTCAAGGATAACATATAGCACACAATTGCTTTCGAAACTGTCACATTTCCTTGTTTCAAACAAGTCCACAAACATCATAAAACACCATGGCATAATTTTGAATTGATATCGACATACGAGGTGTGTTTAAAAAGTAATGAGACTGTTTCAATAAAACTCTATATTTATTTTATATTTACAATTCAACCTTATCACCTTCAAAATAGTTCCCTTCTGAAGCCACACAGCGTCGGAGACGTTGCACCCACTGCTCATAGCAGTGTTGGAAGTCGTTAAGTGGGATCGAACGAAGTTGGTCCGTCACGGTTTTCTGAATGATGTTTATAGTGCCAAAATGATGTCCCTTGAGTTGAATTTTCAACTTGGGAAAAAGAAAGAAGTCACAGGGTGATAGATCAGGTGAGTAGGGGGGCTGAGGAACCACTGAAATTCCTTTTTGTGTCAAAAATTGCCTAATAGAGAGTGCTGTGTGACAAGGTGCGTTATCATGATGCAACATCCAACTTTCAGAAATGCTTGGTCTGACTCGAAGAACTCTTTTTTTTTTTTCTTAGTCTCTCGAGAACTTCGCGGTAAAACTGCCGATTGACAGTTTGCCCCGGGGGCACAAACTCCTTATGAATAATCCCCTGACTGTCGAAAAAGCAAATGAGCATTGTTTTAATCGTGGATTTGTTCATCCGTGCTTTCTTCGGACGTGGTGAGTCGAGGGTGTGCCACTCCTGACTTTGGCGTTTCGTTTCAGGGTCGTATTCACGTACCCAGGATTCGTCACCTGTGATCACGTTTTTGAGATTATCTTTGTTAGTTTCAATGTTCTGCAGAAGATCTGAACACACAGCTCTCCGATGTTGTTTTTGCTCAGGTGTCAGGATTTTGGGAACCATTTTCGAACACACCTTTCGCATGCCCAAATCCTGGGTTAACATGTCGTAGATAGTAGCAATGTTGAAATTCAATTCACTGCTGATTATTCGTCATTCGTCGATCAGACATCACAAAAGCTCGCAGTTTTTCCAAATTTTCGTCGGTTTTTGAACTGCGCGGTCGTCCTTTCCGATTTTCATCATTAACGTTTTCACGTCCCTCTAAAAAGGCCTTGTGCCACCTAAAAACTTGAGCTTTCAATAAGACCTGCTCCCCATACGCTAGCGTCAATTTTTGAAAAGTTTCCGTTGCGGTTTCGGCAAGTTTGACATAAAACTTTATCGCATAACGTTGCTCCAATTTTGTTACGTCCATTTCCGTGACACACTTAAAAAACTAGCTTCACAAGAACACGTGGTAAAAAAAGTGCAGTAGCAGTGGGTAGTTGAGACTTGTACTGGAGGTAGATCAAATGTTTATCTAAATGGTTAACTGGCGGGAAAACTTGCAATGTTGCCAAATCACGCACTGTGCATGCGTTCTCACTACTTTTAAACTTACTCGTATCTACATAAAATATTTCAAATAGTAAATATCTCTGCACCGATATTTCGATGTAATGGTATTTTTGATGTTCCATGACACTATGTGTATGGATCAAATTGATGAGGTTTTAATTTAGTGTGTCAATAAGTATAAAATAATCAAATTATCAAGATATTACGAGCCATATTTTAAGAAAAAAAAAATTACAATTAAGTGATTGTGAATAATATTTCGTTTCAAGCATACAAACAATGCGGTTAGTAAAATCGATAAATATTGATATTTTTTAATAATCTACATATTACTACCATCTTTTAGTAAAAACAGTTTAAAACAGTGCATGTGCTTATTAGAAGTCTTATATTGTCTTCAGCGGTGAATTAGAATACAAACAATGGCCAACCTGCCAAGATGCAGATTCCAACGAAAATTATTATCAAACATCCCGCGTACTTTTAGAATTTGTCAAAGGTTAATACAAGCACCTTGCATATATGCATATTATTATATTTTGATATTTAATGACATAAAAGTCAAATTAATATATAATTTCGTTGATTAATAATCTAGTCAGAGATGTAGGTATAGATTTTATCAAGTATCAAGTATATATGTAAAGTATATATGTAAAATAAAAATGATATTGACATTGATAATTATTTAACGGTGTTGCAATATAATAAATATATATTAGGAACATAGTAGATGTGTATTACTCTACCATTTTAAGTAATAAAAGAACTATTATCACTCATTATATCGAAAACAAATGAATCAGTTTCACTTTAGGCCTTCGAACATATTTTATAATGAATTTTTTAACCAATGTAATTAGTATTTAAACAAATGTTGGAGACGTGCTTAATTTCTATTCACAAAACAAGGATTTATATGTACAGGACATTAAGTGATTTGTGGATTCATGTTAAAATTTTTTTGCGAAAGTAGGCATATTGCGAAGCTCATATATACGTTCAAAGCGCTTACGAATTTCTGGAAAAATAATTTAAATGGAACTGATTAAAATATTATATACTTACTAAAATATGGTAAAACGATATTTTAAATTGAATTAAAGTATATTTGATTAAGCGAAACAAAAAAAAGCATAATAGATGTCCAATGCTGTGATTGTGTTAAAAATATATTTGGCGAAATTCTTCAGGTTAGTTGTAGTATTGAATCAAATACATGGGCTGCCCATAATCAAAAATATATTTTGCTTGGTCCACGATAATAAAAATCAATTTTAATTCGCGTCACGAAAAAGTGATTTGTTACACACATGAAAATGCATTTTGATTAAAACTTTATTGTGGTTAATTAAAAATTAATTTTGTATTTGTTGTTTTACATAAAACTAGTCAATTTGTTCGTTTTTCTTGCCCAATGAATCGTTGATTAATTTGAGTTAATTATCAAGCTGTTAATTTAATAAACGCTGGCGTTTTCAGTTTAATTATATACTAAAGTTTTAAAAATTATCACTACGGTATTTGGGTGATATTCTATACTACATAATGAAGTAATTAATAGGTCAAAACAATTTCACCCGAAAATAATAAAAATATTATGACAAATAAAAATATTATGATTACAAAAGTGTAAAGCATATTTATCACAATACGGCATACTTAATGTAAGAAGTGGCCTTTTTAGTATAATGAGTAAGGTTAAAGATGCATAAATTATGATGTATTATGTATATTTACAAATTCTTATAGTTATTAAAAAATTGCCTAATAAAAACAATCGATATGAGTAAATTGTAAATTATTTGGAAACTGAAGAATTTAAATCTGCATTGAACCCTCTTTGGTATATTAATATTGTATCTTCTAATATATGAGCTATTAAATTACAATGAAATTATTTTAATTGCATTGTTTCTTGCCGCAACTGTGAAAAGTATTCGTAGCAAATTGGGATCTTAAGTAATGATTTAATTAATTTTGTTATAATTACGTTGATTTAAAAAAGGCCAGTCATTTTAC
Source organism: Leptodirus hochenwartii (assembly GCA_947310635.1). Classification (NCBI taxonomy): domain Eukaryota; kingdom Metazoa; phylum Arthropoda; class Insecta; order Coleoptera; family Leiodidae; genus Leptodirus; species Leptodirus hochenwartii. Next base: position 11,310,242 of record OX371177.1, on the reverse strand, counting down.
TATATTTTAGAAGCTGTGATATAAATGTGACTATAATATTAAATTATATATAATAATAATAAAATTTTAATATAGAATATATTTAGATTATATTATAATTACTAGAGACCGGATTATAGGCACTAAAAAAATGCCAAAATAGGCGGTAAATAGGCACTAAAAAACTCTAAAAAAAGCGCTAAAATAGGCATTTATTATTTTCAAAAAAACTCGAAAAGGCATAAAAAACACAGTAAAACAATATTTTTCCTTTTTTGGATCTTGGATTCATCTGAACTGCTAATTTTAGGCATTTTGAATTTATTTTCGAATGTAATCATGCGCTAACTAAACACAGACTGAAGAAATGAAGCGTGAAAATTTTATTTGAAATAACAGTTGTTACAAAATAACCACTATTGGTAATTAAGGGTACATTAAGAACGATTAGGGATGTTTCCACTGGTAATGTAGCAATGACACAAATAATTTAGAAAGTTTTTATCAACGAATAAATTAAATTATGATAAAAAGCAAAATAAATATGAAAAAAAGGCGCGAATGCATCAAAAGTGTCGAAATAGGCAAAATATGCGCTAAACTGAAAAATAGACAAAATTTGATCAAAATTGTCGAAATTGGCAAAAAAAAGGCAATTTAAGGCATTTTGCCTAAAATCCGATCTTTAATAATTACGTACAAACATTGGGTATATTGGATAGATTTGGTCATTATTAGGAAATTAAAATTCATATATTACAATATTATACCCCTTTTTGTAAATACCAAGACAAATAGTAAAAAGTCTTTTATTCAAGTTCACAAATATATATTTTTAAAATAATAATTATTGAGTAACGTTTGTGTTAAGTGGATTTTATCTTGCTACAATAATATATTACGTAAAATATGAATTTATTTTACTAGCTTTCTTCTCCGCTTTGTACAAAATTTCGAATAAACTAGTTACGGTTCGGAAATAGTGCATCAGTGTGAAAATTAATGTGTTTAATATATTTAAACAACAACGTATAAAAATATAGGTAATGTGGGTCAAAATTCACCGTCTGGTTAAATGAAGAAAGAGTAGAAACACATTAAAATGTGGTTTTGTTTTGTAAATTGTCAGTATTGCGAAAGACTACTGCGGGTTTGGATAATTTAATTATGCCTTTATTACTAAAAATTATGGTGTGAAATTAGCAAAGTTTACTATAAAATTTACAACCATGCTATGTAAATTATTTGGGTACCCATATATAAGAAAAGTTCATGTAATGTCGCTGCACGAAAGTCATTTTTGAAATAATTTATATGGAAATATATTAACGAAATACCTACAGGATTATATTTTATATAAGCTACTATATTACTATCAATTTCACTTGTGGAATAAAATATTCCACAAGTGAAATTGATTACTGAAAAAACGGAACAAAAATAAAATGATATCTGAATGTATGCCTAAAATATTATGTTTTTAAATTTCATATTAAATATTTTAAATTAATTTTTCATTATAAATTCAAAAATTATATACAGGAATTTCATTTTGTAATATTAAATTGCATAATTATGCTGAATGCTGAATTAGTTTTCAGTCTATAATATAATTAGATTTACTATGTAATATTTATTTTCGAAAAGTACAAGATAAAATTATATAATGTTATATAATTTGTTAATTTGCAAAATGATAAAATATTCTTATTTTCGATAATAATTTCGGGAAATTTAAATATTATTTAAGAAAAACACCCAAACGTTCATAATCTCATTAGGTTTTATAATTTTTCTTAAAGATATCAGTTAACGCATTGAAGATCATGAAAATTTATCTACATTCAAGATTTGTTTATAGTTTGCAAAACTGTCACAATTTGCTTTGTTAAAAAAATCGTTGTTTAAAAAACTTTGCGGTATATAAGCCACAATAGAGGATCAAATATCAAATGTTGAAATAGTTAACGACGCAATTTTCTTCTCATCGTTTACAAATTTAGTGGTAGAAATATTTGTGCTTCATAAATTACAAGTATTTATTTTTTAACTTAAAAAGATTGAAAAAACAACAAACGTCGACAACAGTAATATTATTCTTCATCATGGTTTGTTGCACATTGAAGTTGTGCTGTGAGGATGGCGTGACCAAAACTCACTATTGTCTGCTATAGATCGAACATTACCGAATTTGCGGTTTTCTTTTGTTTGAAATCTAGTACAAATCTTAAAGAGACTAGATCGTACATTTCACGTAATCGTGCAATAGTAAAACAGGCATAATTGTACCAAACTCTTCATATAGTTTTCATGCGTTGCTCTTCTACAAGGTGTTAATATCAACTAAAATATCTTACTTAAATTATAACACGAATTCTTTCAATCTGTTATATATATATATTCAATATGGTGCATTTTCTTCATCGGTAGTGTATGAAACATATTTGATCTCAGAATTATTTGAATAAGAACACGGAATTATTTATTTATTGCCTTCCTTTTTTATTTCGTTAGATTTATATGTACTTTGATTTTGGATTGCACAAGTAGTTTTACAAAATATGAGTTACGGTGTGTAGTTCCTAATGATGTTTATTATAAATTTTGTCATTGAATTCTGTTAATTTTACTCATAAAAAATCACTACAAGGAACTGTTTGGTATGATGTTGAAAATTTTGTACAGATACGGTTAAATCTATTTTGATTCATGTTTAAATTGTAGTAACTTCGTGATAAATTGGCTAGTTAAATTGATCGATTGAAAATAGGTCACCTTTTATGGGTATAATGTGATCTTCTATTGCAGGTTCCCAACATTTTAAATAATGTGATAAATTTTCAAATATAGAAAGAATTATATAACTATATAATTGTAGTAAATTAAGAACTTGTGTAAATACCGTTAATAGTTTATAATAATAATTAACAATTTCCATTTTCGATCTTCATTTCAATATAGGTTATAGGCCTTGAATACTTCCTAAAAATTTGAAAAAGGATTAGATACGATGACCAGGAATTTATTATATTACAATATATTATGAATTTGATTAGAAAATGCATATTAGAATTTGTTATATTTTGATTTCTCTAATTTTTGTTGTTATAAACCTTTGCATAATTAATAAAGGAAGAGAGAGCATACGAGAACTGTTTATGTAATTAATAAAAATTTGACAAAGTGTGAAATTTTAAATATTTAACAAGTAGAATACAAAGGGGAATAGGGAATATAAATTATAGTATATCGCTAAGGAAAACCAATCGTAAAAAAAGAACAAAATTTAAGTTCCAAAGTTGATATATACTTTACGAAAAGAAGATTAAAGACATATGTGTGGATTGTAGCATTGTACGGGTGTGAGGCGTGGACTATAGGAAAGGAAGAGAAACGTGGAATAAAAGCTTCTGAAATGACCGTTAAGGAGAAGAGAATCATAATATCTCTAGGAGATATTATGTCTCCAACTAATTTCAATGATTGCGAATAATCGCGAGCATAAACAAATTTTTAAATAAAAAGCTATTAGTTAAAGAGTCCGCAATCCTAAAGATTGGTTGGAAACAGCACGCCATGCCGATCTATCCTGAGCTAATCCCTTCATCTCCCTATAGCTATTCATCTCAACGTCTTCAACTATCTGACTCACATACTCCAATTTAGGCCTATCTACCCCTCTCTTTCCCTCCACTCTACCTTCTATGATCAATTGCATAATCCCCCCATGCCTAAGGATATGCCCTACTAATCTGTCTCTCCTACGCTGTAACACTCTCCAAATACTTCTCTTCTCCCCTACTAACTCTAGTACATCTTCATTTGTTACTTTATCTTCCCAACCAATCCTCATCATCCTCCTATAACACCACATTTCGAATGCTTGTAATCTACGCTTCTCTTCCTTTCCTATAGTCCACGCCTCACACCCGTACAGTGCTAGACTCCAAACATATACCTTCAGTAAACTTTTTCTAATACCCAAGTCAATATTTGATCTTAAAATCTGTTCCTTTTCTACGAATGCCTTCCTACCCTGTGCTATCCTACACTTTATATCTACCTTGATATAAAGTGTAGGATAGAAAAAGGTATATATTATATATATTTATATATTATCTAAAAAGCTATATAAATCAAAAATTGATTTGATTGGATTTTTGGAATAACACGATATTTTCTTTCGTCGAAGATAACAGAAAATAACTGCACCATTTAAACGTAGCTAGCGAATAACTGGTTGAGGACCTCTGCTTAATAATAATATCACAATGACATATCTCGACATATCACAATTATTATAAAGCTGATTTATGCACAGAGACGATCAATTTCGCGTTAATTTATTTCACACAACTCTTGCAAAATATTCTGTATTATTATTAGCCGCCGAGATGGCCAAGAAAGGCTAATGTACAAACAATACTAATTACGGTAAGACAAAGCTGTTGAATGGTTGAATCGCCGTGTAATAAGTAATACCTCCTTGAGTCCTCAACATTATCGATTATTTGCATTTCCAATGTGTGCTAACACCGAATGAATGAATATATACTCAGCGAATGGTTTTGCAATCCGCAGGTGATTTACCCATATCAACTGCCGTTTATATTCTTGTCGTGTATTATGCATTTTCTTCTTGAAATAATTATTTCTGAAATATCGATGTTTCAACAACTTTAATCTATTCTAAATTCTCCGTAATTACAAAATACCTAATCGGTTTACATATACTTAAATAATGCACGATCATCTTTTTGCATATATTTGATAATTACAATAATAGTATGTTTTGTTAAGAAGACTTCTTAATGTGACACCCACGCAATGGTTATTCGCAATTTTGTTACTTTATTATATATACCACACATTACACTTTCTCTCCTCTTAGTAATAAATTCCCATTGTTATCTAAAGGTCAGATTATGAATGATTTCAGTCACATACGTGTTACCATAGCGCACAATAGTCGGGATATATATGAAAGGTCCTTAGAGTACTATAAAAAAAATAGTACGTGTAAAACAAGTTTCATAAGAATCTGAATCATCGCGCGGGTTAAGGTTGGAAAGGAGAAAAATGCCATCAAGTTTTACGAATATAGATTTTAATACCAATTTTGTTATTTAATATGAATACCAATATTTTATATGTTGCAACATCAAATTTCGTATTTTTTGGATTATGATAATCAACAATACAACAGACCAAATACGCGAAATTAATTAGATACGGTGCTGCGTATAAAGGGAACATAAAGAATTATATATATATGTTAAATTATGTATGTATAAATTTTAAACATAATTTTCTACAAATCATTTTAATTGTATTATATAATGTTGTTAGTTTTCTTGCAATTTTTAAATTTTGTATAGGTTAAAAATGATATTTCTCATTATAAAGTTAACACGTTCGCTAAATAGCAATTAATATTATCATAGACAATATCAGCTAATCTAGCACTTAGATTTTATGGCTAATACAAGGGATGATAACATCATAAAAAATCTTTATTACATCGAAGTTACGTTTCGTTTTGAGAGAAAGTGAAAAAGACAGTTCTATTGCATACCAATTCTATATAAACTACAGTTACATGCTTCTTTTTGCCGATACTTTAAAAAATTAAAAACTAGTGCAATTTATTATCGTTCCGATCTTGACATTAGCTAGAACAGGCCATAAAAATATATCAGGAGGTGTACATTTTATTTTTGAAACAAAAATTTGTTATTATAATTATCTACATAGTTAATTGATATTCCAAGTGCATAAACAAAAAACGGACAGCTAATGATATAGTTAATAAAATTGCCCAAATATAAATGAATCGTCTGCGAAGTATACCCAACAGTTACAGTTCATGGTTGTAATTATTTCCAATTTAAATTCGTACTTTGATTTTGCATGTTTTTAGAGTTTTTAAAGTAATTTTTTTTATTAATATATGAACCGATCGTTTTCGACGTTTTAAGTACTCTGAAAAGTAGATTTAATTTTTGGGCAACTATAATTCGTTGCTATCCTGTCCAAATATATTTATACAATATTAATAATACAGGAAGTTTTTTATTTTGAAAAATGTTTCATTCGATAATGAGACAAAACATTCATTATTTTCATGAATGGATGATAAGATAGATTTGCACATTTTACTTAGCTTCCGTTCAAATTAAGAATATATTGTACATCGATGAATACCTTGATGAATCAGCCTGTAGGCGCTTAATATTTCCACTTTGGTCGACGTGCCAATATCGTGATGTCTTAGATTCGCAATGCTTTTCTCTGTTCTTATACAACACAAGAACTTGAGCGATCCAATGTAACCGATCATTTCTTTTTATTATTCTCCTATATCCAGTGGCGGTTCCTTATGCAGGCCGCAGGACCGCGCGCCCCTCCTGAACATTGAGCGCATCACCGTAGATATATAATTGTATTGCGATATTTTATCTCGGCATTATTTTTCCTAAAAGATAAAGCTTGCGCCGCGATAACAATCAACACAACACGGTGTGACGTTCGTTGTGGTATCCGTTGCAAGACAAAGCAGCGACCGATGCTGTATCTATCTGTATTTATCGTTCGCGTGGTATAGATATATCGATAATTTGGTGCCGCTGCGTGTTCAGCGCCACCCAGCCACACAGTAAAGGTTAAATGCATATGACTCATCTCACTCTATTGCAAGCAATCGGTGAGAGCGACTTTGTGCAGTATATCTTCTGTTTCTGCGGTTCTCTCCTTTCTTCATTGTCTAATATGTATCACTGATTCCCAGCGGCTATCCAATGTCAGTACAAGTTAAACACATGTATACAGTACATATGCAATGAGATGAGTGTATCATAGAGTGCAGGCGACCGATCTATTGGATGTCGCGCTTCTTTCAAGTCGTAGATAAGTTCAGAGAGAACAGAGAGTAGTATATATATATACAGAGAGTATATATATATATAAATTGATATAGAATAGCCAGATTAGACAGTAGCATTTGTTCTGTGCATGTACGATATGTATGGATATACGATTTTGCCACGTGTTTCTCCAAGAATATATTTAATAGAAATAATTTAATAAAAATGAATAGTGTTAGTTCTTTATTGAAAATAAAGTTTTGTATACTTTCTCTTGTGGACAAACTAAAAATTAAAGAATTAGGTATGTCATTGCCTGATTTAAATTTATCGCAAACTTGTGCGAGGAGTGCTCAAAACCGGACATTTACGCGGCGTTTTACAAGAGACATTTACAAAAAAAAATTATAACACAGATGAAGGACAGATACTCATATCGTGGCCATCTACAGGCCGCTGAGTTATTTATCACGAAATCGATGCCAACATTTTCTAAACAATTTTCAGTGGACCTTTTGGAAACCGTGTGTCATGCATATCAATTTTTGAATAAAACCAGATTAAAAACAGAATTAGAACTCATTTACTCGCGTCCGGATTTTTATCAAATAATTGGAGCCACAAATTTTCTTTCGTTATTGCTACAAAATAATCTCAGTGAAACTTTCCCGGAAACTATAAAAATACTTAAAATTATTTTAACAACCCCGATGACCACTGCTGAATCAAAGCGTTGTTTTTCAACACTTAAAAGAATCAAGACTTTTTTGCGAAATGCTATGGGTAATGATCGTTTAAACGCGTTGGCGACGATTTGTATTAATAAAAATGTGGTGCGAGATATTTACAATTTGAACGAAAAAGTTTTGGAAAAGTTTATATCAATGAAAGATAGAAGAGTGGAATTCACTTTGAAGAAATTATTGAATTTAATCATTTTGCATCCATTTTAGTTAAGATTTCTCACTATTGTGTTATTTTTTAAGAAATGTGCCCCCCCCCCCCAGATTGAAATGGCACGAGCCGCCACTGAATATATCATAGATATGTCACTAATAAATCACATATACGCTGTATAATTCAAAGTAAAAGTGAAAAGTATCGTCGAATTCGAAATAGCCAGGCTCGTGTGAGATTCACGAAAAAAAATCTGCTACAAAATATATTTGAGGAATAATCAATCAATTATGCACATGTAAATTTCATTTGTTATCGTAGAATAGACGGAGCATCGAATTACCATAATTTCGTTATAGCCTGAAGTGTATGTGCTAATAATTAAGTAACAAATAAATAATTAAGTAACATAAATCAATAATTAATAATAACAATATAACAAACGCTACTGGTCAACGTGTCCAAGTTACCACGGCCATTTATCGAAATTAAAAAAAAAGTGTATGCGTTGCTATTTCTGGCCATCGGCAGAAGTAACGCATGTGTTATATGTGCCATAACACAAGGTTGAGTGAGTGTATCGAATACAAAAGCGGTGTATTGAATCAATTTAATTTGTTGTTCCGTTTTTATAATATTACATAAACAATAACATCGTCCATTTGATTTCATGTCAAAAATGATTGATAATGGTCCTCTTCTGGCACCGGCGCATGTGTTAGCGGCCAGCTATGACATAAACGTTAAATTAAACGTAATTACTCATATTCATATCAAGGAAGGAAAGAATTATTTTTGATTGTGGCTTCATGTATTGGAAAGTTTTAATTGTGCCAATCAAATATTGAAATTGATCTAGTAAAATTATTGCGTATAATTTTCTGTCGTATAATTTTATGGGTTTCTAATTGGAGATTATTCACTTTTAATCAATAATTTTTTAAATTATGTCATATGCTCAGCAAATGTAATTCAATTAATGGTATTAAAAGTATAATTTCTCGGCATTTTACGAAGTAAAAATAATTAGGAAGTGAAAAATTGTCAGAAATATCATTATCAGTATTGCTCGAGTTTATTGTTTTTGTAATAATATAAATTAATTTAAATATGTAGTATATAATACTACAAAATAAATCAGTTTCGGTAAATATATCTTCATTATGCGTATAAATAGAAACTTTTATGCTGATAAAAAATATTAATTGAATTTTTCTTGCTTCTAATTTATGCAGCCAATTACTCCCACACATCCATTTTATGCAACTATTTTACATTTTTATTTAAGAATACTGTGTTGGAATTTTAATTGTAAGGTATTATACAGGGTGGCCACCAGTGCCGCGACATAATCTCCGATATATACTAATGTAAAAAAATTAAAAAAAATTGGATTCGTATATATATAAAAAAATAGCTAAGGTCATTTATTCAAATATATGTTCAACTAAACAGAGTGTCCTAGTTTCGCAACGAATATATATATTTTTTATATATTATTATATTTTTTATATTTAAGTCATTTGATAAAACCTACTTTCGATTTCTTGTGATTATTGTAAAATCATCACTACGGCGTTGAATAATATTGTATAAAACATCACCCAAAAACCCTAACACAAATAATTTATTAGCTAATAAATAGCTAAAAAAATCCCTAATTAATTAATACAGTGATTAGTATTTTTTTTTTAAATTGAGGATTAAAAGGTTTTAGAAAAGTGCTATATCTTCAAAATAGATAAAGTTATGATGAATTGAAAGGTTCCTATTTGTTAATATGGTCTTAGTGACTTTTATGCTGAAGGTGAAATAATTATAAACAGGGTGTTAATAATGGCACCGTATAATTTCCAAAATGTAAGTCCAAATATTTCATTTTTCTTAAATGGAACACTTATATAAAGCGCCCGATGAATTTTTGCTATACAATTGTGATGTAGTGCCACTAATATTTTTTTAATCTTTTAAATTACCAACGTTATTTAATTAATAGTATGTCACTGGATCGTAATTCCGAAACCAGCAAAGAAATTTATATATGAAAAAAATTGGAAAATATGAGAATGGAATAGTCAAATTTGGTATATTTGTAGAGATGATACATAATAAAAAGTACATGTACTTTACAGTACAGTACTATGTGGTTAGTTAATTAGGGTTCTTCAATCTAATTAAGCATTAGGTAATGAATGTATAAAGTGTCTCTTGCACCTGTCTTCGATGTCTTAATACAATTTGTAGCTATATTCACTGCATAGAAATTTGTTCTACATTCCATTTGGTTCCCATTATGGAAATTACGATATGCGAAGAAGACTTTCTTAGATATGATCGTAAGGTATACTAACTGTTATAATTAAACTTAGATAATATTATTGTCTGTTCTTAAGGCAGCATCTCGGTGTCGCTGACGAAACCGTGGATAATGATTAGATCTAATACATAATTTAGAAATGAACCATTCAAAGTGTGACTTATAGTTCAATTGTTTGGAAAGAGACAGTCTAAAGATTACGATATTTTTATAGCTAATTGATTTTTTTCAACTTTAGGATATTATTGTATTCTTTACAAATCATGATATATTTTTTGATTTAATAAATCTCGATTTATTTTTAGTTTTCTACGATACTTTGTTAAATGATCGTTTTTTAATGAAGAATTTTCAAATTGACATTAAAAAATTACACCTTTAAATGCAAAAATGTAAGATTGAAATATTTTTTGAAACTTTAATTTTAAAAGGTATTGAAAACAATCTGTTTCAAACTTGCATGCAAAATAAATTAAAAAGTGGATTTTCGTCAAAATTATTTTTACCACTCCGAGGTCGAGGCACAAAAATAATAGAGATTTTCTGTCGTTACTGAGATTTGAACTAATACTTTTAAATCGCAGTTACAATAGTCTTTTTTTTAAATTATTGATGCGAATTATTTTCAATTAATAGATTTTTTGAAATCCAATACTTGAAATATAATACTTATCTTTGAGCATATAATAGAGTATAATAAAAAAAATAAAAATCATTTAAAAATCGTTAAAAATTATAATAAACGTAAATAAAATCAAAAATATCAGAAACATCATCAGAAGCCATTAAAATTGTTGAGAAATCGAAAAAAAATAGATAATAAATCATAAATCGATAATAAATCATTAAGCATTATTAAAAATCATAATAAATGTAAATAAAATCATAAATCATCGTAAATTTAAATTTAAAAAATCACAATAAATCATGAGAAATCATTACAAATAAATAAAATTAAAGAAATCATAACTCAATAATAAATCCTAAGAAAACTATTGAAAATCATAAAAATAATGAAGAATGCAAGAATCGTACAAATTTATAATGAATCAGTAGAAATTATAAAAATTAAGAAAAATCCTAAGTAAATCGCACGGAAAATTATTATGGATTATAAATAATCTTTAAAAATTGTAATAAATCGTAAAGATATAATAAATAATTTTTAAAATATTGAAAAAGGTCTAATAATCATTTTAAAAAATCGTTAAATAAAAAAATCATAACGATTTATATAAAATTGTAGAAAATCAATTCAAATTCGAAAAATTGATACATACATTATATCATAAGTCGTAAAAATCATAATAAGTCAAAACGAATTCATAAAAAAATTATAATGAATCATATAAGTCATAAAAATTAGAAAAAAACCTAGATTAATCGCAAGAAATTTGATTAAAATTATTATGAATTATAAAGAAGTTTAAAAAATATATAAGAAATCAAAAAAAATCATTTCAAAATAGTGAAAAAAATATCATAAAATATATAAATCAAAATGGGTCATAAAAAGTCACACAAATTCATTAAAAAATGTCTTAAAATCGTAATAAATCAGAAAAAGTCATACGAAAATCTTGTAAAATCGTAAATCGGTAAAAATCATATTAATTGCGATGTATTTAAGAAAAAATCATAATCATATTTTTTTCGTAAAAATACATTCAACCGTACTTAGGGTACTATTTAGGCCATTCAAAAAATAATTTGCCTAAAATTATATTTTAACATAGATTTTTCAAATTTTGCTGTTCATCAAAAAAATGTTTTTAGGATAACTGTCGTATCTTCTTGACTAGATTGGGAGAATCCATCATAACAAAAAATGATGAAGTTGCTTTAATTTCGAAAGCTTTTGAAGTTCGAAACATAACATAAAATTTCTGGAATAAATTTCCAGACGAATTATATTATCAAATGTAAAATAAAGAAATGCTTATGTAAATATCCTGCAAATGAACAAATAACACTGGTGATTATTGATATGAAGATATTGATATAATCGTTGTGGTAATAATAATAATAATATATATTTTTTAATTAATAATAAGGTGTTAAATAATTGTATAAAATATCACCCATAATCACACCATAATACAAAGCATATAAAAGCTAAATGCGCATTTCGAAGGCTATGTCCCCATCTTCGGTAAAACAAGAATCAACTAAATAAAATACATCTATTACTAACCGTTATTCCTATATAATTGTATGGACTTTCGAAATGCGCATCGATCTATTAAATAGTTTGTGTTACGATATTTCGGTAATATTCTATTCAATATTATTATTTTTTATTTATAATTTATAATTAATTTATAATATTATTTCAATCTATTCTTGGCAATTTTTCATTAAATGTAAATATAATACCGCATATATATTTAAGAATTAGTTTGTCAATATTCAGCTGGGAGAAGAAGGAACTACAATATAGCAATATGGAAAAACTGGGAAAAACTCAAAATTAGCACTATAGTATACAAATAAAAATTAATAAAAATGTATAATAAAGCCATTTTTATAAATCGAATATAATGAAATATTAAAATGCAAAGTTTACATTTTAATAATTGGAGCTTAGGAAATGAATAACTGATTAGAGTATATCAGTTGATTAGGAAAATGGATTAGAAGGTTTCGAGCACTTACCTTTCACTGCAGGAATCCTGAATCATTAATGATGCTGTTGATGGCCAACCGAGCCAATGTTGTCGCGATCTTACGTGATGTCGCACCCAACTTCTTATATTTAATTGTGTCTGAAACAACCATCACGGATTTAAAGATATCTTGTAGGGAATGGACTGCAGTCAATTCTGAGCTGTAATATAGCAAGTGTAATTAAACAACGCTTCTTTCTATTAGTAGGTACAGATCCATTCCAATTTTATTTTAAGTATAAGAAGAAATATTTAACAAGCTACCGCGCATATGAAATGTCGCTTTTTAAAAATCGAAAAACAAATCCAAAAACTATAATTCGAAAATAAACTCCATATTATATTTAACTGAATATTTTACGCTTATATAATTTTAAAAATATTATTGGATATTCAAATTTATTTAATTAGAGAATTGTTCTCTTTTTTATATCCATCTAATTTATTTAAATAAATTCTTTGTTAATACCAAGAATAAGATTAGCTAATAGAAAATTGAGCTCTAAGCCATATTATTAGACAATTTTTATTAGATATTATATTACATTAATATAATAGTTTTTAAAAATCCAATCAACTGCAACATCGTGTAGTTTTTTCATATTATTTTTGGTTAAATATATGGCAGTAAATACATAAAAATTGTATAGACATGTATTTATAAAATGTAGTAGTTTTAATACAGGAGATTGTTTTTATATTCATTTTATGTCAATTTAATTCAAACCCAATTCAATATTCAAAAGCAAAAAATTTACTACCGTTTTTCAGTTCAAATATTAGCGCAACTAAATTAAATTTCTAAATAATTCGCAGTTTAATAAGTAATAATTCTGGTCATAAGACAATAGAAAATGTTCTTACTTCTTATACGCTTGGTAATTATTAATTAAATGTTACTACAGGAAATATGAAAAATTGTAAAAAATTTCGACTAAGATTAATCGTAAATTGTATATTAATACACCATTGTAGAAATAACAAATGTCTTGTAGTAAAGAAATTAATTAAACTTTCGCTAAATTTATAAATTCATAATAATAGAATATCAACAAAAGAAAAATAACGCGCGAGAGAAGAAAATAATTATAATAAATGCGGCTTTCTTTCACTACAGAAATCTTGATGGAATAACAGAATATTATTTATATATTTAGAGAATATCAAAGATTTATTCTTGCATTGTGTGAATTAATAACCACTAATTATTAATATAATTGAAAACGTGAAACACACATCTATTCATATGAAGAATTTAATATTTTTGATTAATTTTTCATATTAGTTTATAAGCACATGTTCAATAGGCAAATTCATCTTTTCTTATGATGGAGATGTTGAATAAAATGTAATAAATTTGAAATTTGAACGTCCCGCGCGTAACAAATCGCAAATGTTTCATAATTTTATTACCAACTAATTATAGATTAATATAATGGCAACTGCGTACTTATGCTTTAACAGAACACACATTATGTCACAGTCAATTGTATAGATTAGTAGAATTGTATAGATCAGCGTGTAATCACATTAATTTGTGATTAATTATTTCATTACTGCCAACATGTATATAATTAACCGTTAAAAGCATTATATACGCATCCAATGCACCAGTCATGTTAACATGAGAAGATATTGTAAGATATGTATTTAGTTTTGGTTATTTTAGATTTCACAAAACAATATTGTTTGCTGTTACTTGTTAGTTTCGTTAATTGTTAATTTGTATTGTTTTAAAAGGTCATATTATATGCCATTTTTGAAGTACTTCTGTCATGTTGACTTATTTATTTAATAATATATCAATCACGATTCGTGACAGAGGTATTTTATTTAGTTTTATCTTGTGCTACTGAAGAGGCATAGGGGCATAGCCTTCGAAATGTGCATCTAGCTACTTAATGCTTTAAGTTATGGTATTTGGGTGATATTTTATATTATGATTTAACACCGTAGTGATAATTTTTAAAAAGCATATAAAGGTGCTCTGTACCCTTAATGTGTATATATGTACAGTTTGTTCGCTATAACTTTGCCTCGGGTCGCGCTGATAGCGAAGAGATATTCGGCATTCTCCGTGAAGAGAAGGCGGTTCTTCTCTTCAACTCTGTCGACCAGTGGCGTTCCCAATACATTTGTCGTTGTTACTATGTTCGTAATATAAGAAATTTTTTGGGTCAAAAGTTTTTGGGCATTGTTTTTCACTTGTGACCATATTAGTTTTATAGGATTCCAATGCGGATGATAAGGGAGTAAACGTAAAACTCTGTGTCCATGGTCTGTGAAAAGTATGTCAAATTTATATGTAATGTGGTTCTTTTTATGAGATTTTATAATATCGTACAGCTGGGGCTTTAACATTAGATGCGTGAATGGAATTTTTTTTTCGGACAACCATTTTACCATTTCTTGCTTAGGAGAATTGCTGTTTGGCGCACGATTAATTTGCATGTTATGGTAAGGTGCGTTGTCGATGATAATTACGGAATCCTCCGGTAAATTTGCTAACAATTTATCTGTTATCCATTTTCCGTAATTTTCAGCATTCATTTCATGGTGATAGTCTCCACTTTTTATACCCGACTGAAATATTTTCAAATAATTTGGTACAAAGCCACTTCCACCATCGGCATGAATTATTATTAAACGTTGACCCTTTGAAATATTCGTATGCAGTCCTTCATTGGAATTATTACTCCACGATTTCGATTGAGTATGTCCGGCGTGAATATATGTCTCGTCGATATAAATTATTGATTTTCCTAATTGTCGATAATATTTAATTAATTGTAAATAATTAATTCGTAAAACTCGAATATCGTGCCTTTCAATTAAAACTTTACGATTATTTTTTGTGCTTCTAAAGTTAAATCCTAAATCGTGTACAATATGATTTAAGGAAGTTTTATGTCCTTCCCATCCTAAGTCACTGTATAGTTTTTCACGTAATGTTTTCAGCGTAACTCTTGTATTTTCGGTTTTGTGAAAATTATATATTATATTTCGAAAGTCACACTTTTCAAAATCTTCTAAATGCCTTTCGAATACGCTTCTTTCCTGGTGTAGAGAATTTCGGTTCACTTTCGTTACCTGGAGCTTCACCTTCCTTTATAATTGTAGCTACCGTTCTTATAGACACTTTGGTTGTTGCAGACACTCTTTCCTTTACTTCCTTCGATGACAAATTGCCATCAAATTTAAAGTATTTATACACATTGAAAATCAATTCCCTTGATTGGCTATGGATTACTTTACCATTTAAAAGCGAACTTTACTTTGGTAGTAAGTTATTACGCCACTGATAGTACACAGACTGCAGGGTAGTGCCAAGGAAAGAATGATTCTAGGCGCGTCTTAAGCAATAGTAATTGCACCCCCACTATTTTTGGACAAGTGCGCATCTCATGGCCAGGCAAATTAAACGCGGACAGACCATATATTTGTAGCGTAAAGCCATAAGTGTGGAAGTACCTTCAGCGCCTATTCTTTTAAAAATATATTCTGCAATATATAAAAACAAAGTAATATTTTGGAAGAGAAATAAAATTACAATGCTTTATATCACAATTAAATGTGATTTTAAATGTGAAATACAATTTTAATTGTGATATAAAACATTGTAATTTTATTTCTCTTCCCTAATATGGAATATCGCAACCTAAAATCTAAAATATTATTGTTTTATTTTACATATAATGTAATATCAAGTAGTAACTGCTAGCAATAACTTTATTTATTTTTGCTTTTTTATTAGGAAGAATGCATGAATAATATGCACATGTAATCTTGTATCCTTGATAGTTTTATATAATCATTATCCTTCATAAATCTTGCCAAGTTCTAAAACTGTAATATTTGATATTTTGGTTATTTCATCTTTGATCTCAGGCTTGTTTTTTTATTACACCTCAATACAGTAGCAATACAAACATTTATTTCAGCTTTAATTCTAGTCATTACTTCCTCCATTCCATTTAATTTCCGTTCTAATTTCTTCTCATTTTTTTGTAAGATTGTTGTAACGTCCGCGAACCTCAACATATCTTTTTCTTCCGATTGAATTTTCACATAAGCAATATATTCTTATTTGGTACGCTTATTAAGAAGTTTTTTAAAACTATATCCACTTCCTCGTGTTCTAACATGCTATATTAACTCCCTGTATTAATGCACTAATATTTTATTTTATTTTACTAATAGCACTGTTAATTTATAAATAATAATAATTTATAAATAAATAATTATATTAACCGCATTAGAAAATTTTAACGCTGGAGGAACTATCCGAAAAAATTAACCAAACCTCGAAAATATCTACATCGGGTTATTTATTTACATTCTATTAGAATCGCTGTCAATGATATTTATGTAGCTTCATCTCAGCAGCTTCACAATATTATTCCATTGCGAAAATTCCGCTAACTGCACCTAAATTTTTTAACATTAGCTCCATTTACTTAGATAATATTCGATAAACAAAAAACTATAAATCTAATAAAATTATACTACGACTACATTTATTTTGCCACAAATCAAGTGTAGAATTATAAATATAACAACGTAATTAATATAGTTTATGTATGTGTGTACTTAGAAAATTATGTTTAGTAAAATTTTGTGCATATGAGCAATTGTTGCAAATTGGAAGAGTGCTATTGCATTGCAAAAATTTATTTATTTAATATACATTTTCCTTAATGAAATAATAATTCTTTTAATATATAAATATGTATATGTAATAAAAATGGAATAATTGGATGTGTACAAAATAAAATTTGGACTGATAAGCAAATTACTGATAGACATACTAGAAATTTACGGATTCTGCTAAACCATCATCTGTGGACAGCGGGAGGTAAATATTAAGAGAGAAAGTAACAGTGTTGCAAAACGTTACGCTACAGCTGTTAAATTTAAATCCAATTTAAATACAACATTGATTCAATATAAATATTGCGATTGACAAGAACTTCGAGATGAACCTATCTAATATCGTATTGACAGTAATTTGTATCTCTGTCAGAAAGTGTTATATATACCTCATTGTATGCAAATAATGTAATTTGTTGAATAGAAGTTGTATTTTATATTAATTATATAGATTTGTTATTTGATTATTATATAAGTGAATTGCATACGAGTAAATCTTTAATGTGACAACTAACAGATAACTGTATTTATGTTATCAAAATCAAATATGCAGAGAATAAGGTAAAATTTAAATGGTTGAAGAAGACTAATATATTTTTACTCTGCAATACTACATATATAAATATATTTATGATCACTCTTCCCTATTAATTCTTAACACATAAAGAGTAATCAAGTATCTTCATTAATCATCACGAAGGAATATTTAAATATCTACCAAAAAAAAACTTGAACTAGGTATTTTTAATATAATGTTCTGTTTAAAATTAAAAATATTTCTAAAGGATTTACGAATAATTCTCCTTTAATTTCTTAAAAATCAAATAAGGAGTATTTTACAACTGCAAATATAACCTATATATTATGAAGTGACTAAATTATATATATTTTTAGACTGATCGATAACGATCACTTTAACAGACTTTAAAACATCACTTTTGACATTTTTATTTAATTCGAATCATTCATTAGCATCATCTAATGAGAATTTAAGGAAATATCTACAATTTTTCAATGTATTTGATAGAGACTGGTATTTATTCGATTAATTCTTTGTGCTATAAATTATTTTGTAATAACATGTATCGGGAAATAGTTAAAGAACCTATAGAGTCGCCAATTTATATAAGATAAAGAGCTATTAATTAACTGCACATATGTTCTTTCGTCAACGAAGAAGACTGTCTTTAAATTTGATTATACGTTTATAATTTACAACCATCCAAGATTATATCATTGTAAATTACAATTAGAGAATAAACAAGTCCTTCCGTATTTCGATTAAGTAAATTAAATGCTCAAAAATGTATAAATGTGAAGAGGGTATTTTTTGAAGTATTTTTTATGGGTACCTTAATAATTTCGCTTATTTCCCCATTTTCTTTTTATCAATCTATTTAAGTTAGTATTATCGTAATATTATAAATGAATAGCAATAATTTATATTAATTTGAAAATGATTTAAAAATACAACTTAGATGATTTTATATAAACGATTTATGACATTGATATTTAAAAATGAAATCCATCTATAGGTAGGTATTTATATATAATTTTTTTTATAATTCGTGATTAATATATCACAATTTACAAATATAAAAATAAGTTAAATACTTCATAGAAAATATTGTTTTGTTATTTTTTATTTATATCAAGACCTCTCTAATTAGAAATATCGGCTAATGTATAAAAATTTTACCTCACGACGGCGTTATATATACAAAGTATATATTTGAAGAAATTTATTTAAGCGTTCCTATCTTCGTAAGTTTTATTTAGTTAAAAACAATTAGTGTACGACTAAATATTTGTAGAATTCAATTAAAAGATGTGCAGGTGTCATATATAAGTTCACAACTGAAAATGGTCTTAATATTAATAATCCTTCTTATTGTAATAAAGGTAGACAATTTTACTGACCCTCATTCCTTAGTGAAGCGCCACTGAAAGAAAGGAAATAAAATTACGAAACATAATTTGATTCTTCGATTTCATACATATATAAGACTTAATATATTTTTTCTTTTGTAAAAAAATTGTAATGGGGATGATGATATTCTCCTTATATGTAACTTAGTCGTTGACAATTATTTCTATAATAGTCGTTATTGCAATTTCTACCAGTTTAAAAAAGAGTGTCTCGGATTTTTTTCGCTTAATTCACTTACATTTTTAGTTAGTTGTTTTATTTGCACATGGATGATTTGCCTTAACTGTAATACAAAGGCGGTGCAGTGGTTGATTTCTTTATTCTCAACTCAGTTACATAATAATATAAGAAATAATATCCTCGTTGCACATATACGCCTCTTATTGAAACAGCTGTTTATTGATTTATATGCAGAGTTTAAAATTTATGCAATTGTGAATATTGCTTGATGCAGTAATTCACTTTCTTTTATTGTGAATTACTAAATACCAGTATTTTTGCAATGGGATCCATAATGCAAAAATAATATGAGTATGGAGCGGCAAGGTTTATTAATTCGACTCAAAGTAAAATAAATTTGAAGCAAAGTTTAACAGGCAGTAATTCTTTTTCAATTTTCCTCAACGCCTCTATTCATATTCATTTGTCAATTTATCTATCCATTGTCGATCCCATATTCTATATATATGTCTTAATAGTATTTTCATATATAATTTTTATGATTTTCAAGGATAATATTATTTAAGTTGATTAATCTGCCTTAACTGTTACTTTATTGATCATAAATGAAAACTTGAAGTAAATATAAAGTAAAATAATGCATCTTATGATTTGACAAATCAAATCACTTCATCACCCACCATCTTTTTGAAGTGAAACTTCTATAGGGCAAATTGGCCTGAACGTCACGAAAAGTGAAACACGCCACGCGCATGCGCCGTGTGTACTGTCTGTATACCTAGCATAAGGAAACCAGTACACGCTTGCGTATTTTATTATATATTACACAAACACAGCTTCATCTTTTAGCTAACAATTTCCATTGTGTGAAAAGTGAAATGGAGTAAAAGAAAAGTACAGACAGAGTGCGAGCCTTTAGAGAACGGAAGAAAGCGAATAAACCGCAAAGAAAAGTGCCAACAAGTACCTTGGAAAGAAGTAGAGAGTATCGAGCCAGGCAAAGGGCGTTAAAGAAACACGGTACATAACCTTCCAACGACCTCAAATACACTGGATGAATCGATACTGTCGTTAAGTGAGGACACATTGAGTGGTATAGAGAATTTGAATGCCACTGATCAGGCGTGCCGTCTACACGTGAAGATACACGCGGTGTGAGAGATCAACGAAATGAATCTGATACAGCTAAGCCATCGACAAATAGAAATGCACCCACTAGTGCATCATAACCAAAATTTGCATTCTTTCAACCTGCTCATCGCGAATTTGATAAACAATTTTTCAATAATCCGCTAGGTACAGTATGTTCCATATGTGATCGAATATTTTAAGAACGATGTGAATCCTGTTGATCCTAAGCACGAGCAACTTTTACATACTGCGTTGCCAGCCATTATCATTGAAGATGTGATAGCGTACAATTCATGCCGAAATGCTCTCACTCGGAATACCATTCCAATGTTATCGAAGTCAAATGGTTTTGTTTACCCAGAATTACCTGGTCATCTACCAAAATTAGATTTAGTGCCAGAGAGGTTCATTTCACCCAAAATTCCATTTATGCAAATTCGACGTTTACGACATGGGATTTATGGGCAAATTATTAATGTTCCAATATCTATGAATACGATGGTGAATCATTTGCCAAGAGACATTGATGATGATCATTGTATTAATGTCCACATAAAAAGAAGAAAATACACAGATCGCGTTATTTAATTGGTTTGGTGAGAAAAAGAATTATAAAAATATGGCTGCAATACTTAATCCAAACTCCTCTTTATAGACTGTACGACATTACAGTTAATAATGCTTTCTTTGATGATCAGAATGTCAATCAAAGTCAATCAAAAACAAATCGTTAACAAATGGAAAAAAAGCAATGCATAAAATCAACTTTTCCTAGGAGCTAAGAAGTTTCACTTCAACCGCGCGAGAGTCTCACGCATGTTTTTTTTTGTAACATTGATTGTTGAACAAATGCAATTATAAAATTATGCTTAATTACGGAACTGACGACAACAAATCTATATAATAGAATTTGAAACGTACTGTATCACGAACGTACATTTTTTAATAATTGCTCAAAATAGAGGGGTGTTTTGTTCCAATTTATTAGAAAGAAATATATCGAGGAGCGAATGTCATGTTAAAAAATATTAAAAATATACGTTTAATAATGTACATTTTTAATATTTTATAAAATATTATAAAAATATTTTATATGATTCTTGCTGTGATTCACAATTATAACAATTACTGATGTATTATTTTATTTATCTTAACCTTTCAATGAATTAACTATCAACTTTAGTAAATATATTCGAAGACAACAATTTCAAATACTTTTATTTCAATGTAAATTCTTATATAATTTTGTCCTTTGAGTAATTTTCATATGCAATATTTCATGCGCGAAAACAATGGTCTAGGTACATTAGTAATTTTCGTTTCCTCTGGCCTCGCAAAATATAATGTAACCACAAATGTTACGATTTGTCATAATAAACACCTTAGAGACGTACGCTTAAATTGAAGGCTCCTTAATATAAGCGTAATTCACAATATTTTCGCAATTTCCTGTCCTGTACACTTAAGTCAGTTTTAATAACTGTATCTTCCAGTTTAGAACATATGCAACCATCAAATTATTCAAGACGATAAATTAGCATTTCATTAGTCGCCAAGTCTTAAACGTAGCAAATCTATGCACCGCATTTCAAGAGATTTTGTATATTATAAAAGTCTTAAAATTATATAAAAATTATTCGAATACTACTCAAACTGTTTACATATAAAAATACAAATGGAAATAGAAATTAATTTTCTGTGTGTAGAATTTATAATTAAATTTAAAATTTAAACGAATCATTTATATATTTTATATGTTTTATATCATTCGGTGAAAGGTAATGATAAGTTAAAAGCGTCTAATCAAAGGATAACTATAACGATTTGATTGCCATAAGTCTTCTTCAAAATTGTAGAATTAAGTCATTAGCCGTAATCGGTTATGATGATTTTTAGTTACCTATATAAGATATCTATTTATTAACACTATATATTATAGGCGTTGAATTAAAGTTCGTAAAAATTATATAAACTCAATTTTAAATAAATATCTTATTCACTAATCACGGATAACAATGAAAATTATAATGTGCATTGTTTGTATGATTTTGGATTTAGTTAAAGAGTCCGCAATCCTAAAGATTGGTTGGAAACAGCACGCCATGCCGATCTATCCTGAGCTAATCCCTTCATCTCCCTATAGCTATTCATCTCAACGTCTTCAACTATCTGACTCACATACTCCAATCTAGGCCTACCTACCCCTCTCTTTCCCTCCACTCTACCTTCTATGATCAATTGCATAATCCCCCCATACCTAAGAATATGCCCTACTAATCTGTCTCTCCTACGCTGTAACACTCTCCAGATACTTCTGTTCTCCCCTACTAACTCTAGTACAGCTTCATTTGTTACTTTATCTTCCCAACCAATCATCATCATCCAATTTTGGATTATGCAAAATTATTTGCTTCTGAAAATATTAACTGAGCATCTATTCAGGAAATATGTCGCAAAACGTCTACAATTTGTCCCTATATAAAACCAATAATAGAAGTATGAATTCGTGTAGAATGCGCATTTATTTAATTCAGTTTTAAGATTTGACAATTTTGATAAACTTGTTCTATTTTAACTTATATGTATCGCAAATGCTTTATTTTCTTTCGTTCTTATACTCGAAATAAGACTGCTTCATAACACGTTAATATATGAAATAAGACAGTTTATTGTCGATATCAAACTCACAATTCCTTCAATGAGAATTTGCTTATATTGTGAAAGTTGCATAGGATGTTCAGTGTAATTTACGAAATTTTTTGAATATGAATACTTTGCTAGTTCCGCAAGATATTAAAACGCGAAAAGCATAATGTAAAAATAAACTATAAATATTTCAAAAATTACGAGTCAAGCTAACTTTAATGCAATTATTTTCAAACATAGCGAACAATTGGTTTGGACTACTGTTAGAAATACGATTCTGTTCATTGACGCAGTTATTAATTTTCATATTTCCTATTACAGCCATTGAATTAAAACTACGAGTTTAAGACAAGACATAGTCCATTTAACATTTGAGCATGATAATATGCATACGATAATTTTGTTCTTTGATTAGCTATAACTTTATAACTTTAGTGACGTGCAAAATATCGTTTTATATAACAGCCATTATTAAATAACAAATTATTATCGTTTTTTCATAGATTTGCATCCGGAAGACCAATTAGCTGTAGCAGCAACGCAAAGTGAACAACAACAACAACAACCTCAAGATGATAGTGATCTTTATATGGAACCATTAGAATCTCGAGCCTCATCTTCGGAAGAACCGATGGAAGGGGGTCAGACCTTTTACCCATCTTTCTCGCCATTCAATCACCCACCGTTGGGTCATTCGCGACCATTCCTCTACCAACAAGAAGGGGCCTACAGTCATCGGGCAGCCCCTTATCAACAACAAATTGAATATGACTCAGCGGCTAGATACAGTGGTTTCAAAAGTGATAGCTATGCTAGAGGATCTGAAAATGCTGTCCTATTAGGTTCAGGCAACTTTGGTGTAATTAGGGGAGGCACCTTTTATCACGACAATGACGATTCGTCTAATTTTGATTACGATCCATTCTTCAGGCACAATGGACACGGAAGACCTGGATTTGGATACAATGATAATCCGAAGCCGAGGCAACACCAACAGTTCGAGAATTTTAGAGATTTTGCGGATATCAATGTACCTTCTAATCCCGCTTACTCTCAATATGTTATTGTTTATGCTAATAAGAATATTACATCTGATCCCCTGCCGAATAATAAGCCCAAAAATATTATCGAACATTTGCAAATGTTAGATTTGGAAACTACTACGACTACAGAAGCAGCACCACCAAAGAAGCTGTCAAAATACAAACAGAAGTTAGCTTTAGCGAAAAAAATGGAAAAGAAAGCTTTAAGGTATAAAAGCAAGAGTCAGAAGATGACAACTGAATCCACAACAATAGATCAGTATGAGCCCTTATTAGCGCTAAGTTGAAATGTGGGAAGTTGAATGTAGTTTGGTGGTAAAGCCAAATGTGATATTATAATTTGATAAATAAAAGTGCCGTAGTACTGTATATATTCGGCGAGGCAATCAGTACCTGACTATGTTGTTCGAGCTCTTTATCTCTAAGAGCTAGAATTAATTGTAAGTTAACTCACTGCAGTATTGTGTCTGATTGCTTTGAACTTTTATGTGAGAAATGACCAACTGTGTCAAACAATTTAGTATAATGAATTGTATGTTAATAATAAAATAACGTAATCTTTTGTGTCCTTACAACGAATGCGATAGTAAAAATACTCTAATAATTTGCTTATTCTGAAATATTTACATAAGGTTACAATATCATACTGACTATACGGGCACATTTATAAATTTATAGGAGCTATTGATCAACTAGAAAATTGAAAAAATCTCACTTTCTGTAAAAATGTTAGCTACAGAAATTGGAATTAAAATATATGTTTTTTAAAATAATCTATTTGTTTGGGCTTTCATCATTTTATGCTATATTAAGCTGCATAAATAATTTCCACCGTAAAATGAAATGATATAAATCTAAAAATATTTCGATATTAAATAACGAAATATCCAAGTTCCTATTAAGCGATACCAAGCAGATATTATGAGACAATGGAATGTAGACTTTATATAAAATTGTTACAAGATGCCACATTGTTTAATAAAGAGGATATTATAATCGTTTAAGTTCTTTCGTAATTTTCCTTAATCTTGATGAATTTTTTTTTAATTTAACATGTATTATATTACTAAGTATTTTGAATGAATTTTAAATTTGTAGCATACTACCGAAAGATTTAAGGAAGGGCGCTATATTTAAATTTGCCTCTGGTGCCAAATGCTTTAGCCCTGCAAAATTTACATTACATTACTTACTTTATTTATTTACATGGTCCAATAGAATATGATATTAATATCTCTATATCTCTTTTATTTAGAAGAAGCATGCGAGAAACTTGTAATCTTTTACTTCTAAGCATCTATTTTTATATCCATCCATTTAATATATTAATTGTTCTATACATTAACAGTATATATATAAAACCTGATATTGATTCTAAACCTGCGCGGACATCTATGTACCACTGGCATAAGTACAAAGTCGAGGATCTCTTCAGTTCTAACAGCAATGCGTATTCTGTAGCGAAACAATAAACTTTCGGGTCCTTTTAGGTTTCAATTGATCCTTATTTTATATGTAATGCGAGCTATTGCTGATAGATAACGAAAATATCGTAACATCGAAAGGTTCAGACAAGATATATTCAGGTTTATCTTATGATTATTAAGGAATATCTAAGACAATTGATTTAGATATTCCCAATGAAAAATACGACAACTTATATATTTTAAAGTGAGCATGTTAACATTTGAGACAAGAATCAAACATCCTGTCAACTTTTTCGAAGTTAACAAAATTCTCGAAGTAATTATGCAGATATGCTTCTTGAATGGACAAGATAAAAAATACAAAAAATATCGTACATAGTAAATAAATTTGGGAATCATTATTGCACGTTTGCATTTGAAATTCTTTAGTTATATAATACACAACCATGAATTTGTTTCGAAACGAGAGTTAGGTAAAAATAAATAAATGTACATATATATACACACGTAAATACAGGAAATTTGAAGATTTTGTATAAGACCTGAAATATATATGCATTGTTGCGTTTAATTTTAAGGTTAAGTTACTGCTTAGAGAAAATGGAAATGTATATGTTGAAGTTCACCGAGGATATAGCTATCTTGGAATGAAGGGAGCAGAATTTATAACAGTGCATGTAAGAAGTAATGACTAGGTATTGTTACTTCAAAATAAATATAAGCAAGACCAAAGTGATGAGGTGGGACAAGAAGGAATGCATGCGAAAAATGAGGCTTAGAATAAATGATAAATAAGAGAAGTATGCGACTTTTGTTATTTAGGAATTAGGATTACAAACGATAACCGAAGTAAGGTAGATATAAATGTAGGATAGCACAGGGTAGGAAGGCAAACGTAGGAAAGGAGCAGATTTGAAGTTCAAATATTGACTTGGGTATTAGAGAAGATTACTGAAGGCATATGCGTGGTTGGTAGCATTGTACGGTGGCGAGACGTGCGATAGAATAACAAATGAAGCCGTGTTATATTTAATATGGGAGAAGAGAAGTATTTGGTGGGTATTTTATTGCAGGAGAGATAGACTTGTATGTTATAATCTTAGACATAGTGGTATTATGCAATTAGTAATAGAAGGTAAAGCAGAGGGGAGGGAAGAGGTAGGCCTACATTGGAGAATGTGGGTCAGCACGTAGAGATAGTGGAGGATGAATATCTTTAGGAAAATGAAGGAGTTAGCTAAGTAGAAATTGCTGGGATTGGGGAAGATCTAAGTGTCTACTGTCTGTTCGCGTTTAATTTGCCTGGACATGAGAAGCGCACTTGTCCAAAAATAGTGTGGGTCAATTGCTATTGCTTAAGACGCGCCTACATCATTCATTCCTTGGCACTACCCTTCAGTCTGTGTACTATTACTGGCGTAATAACTTAGTACCAAAATGAGTTCGCTTTTAAATGGTAAAGTAATCCATAGCCAATCAAGGGAATTGATTTTCAATGTGTATAAATACTTTAAATCTTATGGCAATTTGTCATCGAAGGAAGTAAAGGAAAGAGTGTCGGCAGCAACCAAAGTGTCCATAAGAACAGTAGCTACAATTATAAAGGAAGGTGTAGCTCCAGGTAATGAAAGTGAACCGAAAATTTCTACACCGGGAAAGAAGCGTATTTGAAAGGCGACTGTACGACATTTAGAAGATTTGGAAAAGTGTGACTTTCGAAATATAATATATAATTTCCATAAAACCGAAAATACAAGAGTTATGCTTAAAACATTACGTGAAAAACTATACAGTGACTTAGGATGGGAAGCACATAAAACTTCTTAAATCATATTGTACATGATATAGGATTTAAGTTTAGAAGCACAAAAAATAATGGTAAAGTTTTAATTGAAAGGCACAATATTCGAGTTTTACTAATTAATTATTTACAATTAATTAAATATTATCGACAATTAGGAAAATCAATAATTCGACATATATTCACGCCGGACATACTCAGTCGAGATCGTGGAGTGATAATTCCAATGAAGGACTACATACGAATATCTCAAAGGGTCAACGTGTAATAATAATTCATGCCGGTGGTGAAAGTGGCTTTGTACCAAATTGTTTGACAATATTTCAGTCGAGTATGAAAAGTGAAGACTATCACCATGATATGAATGGTGAAAATTACGGAAAATGGATAACAGATAAATTGTTACCAAATTATATTACGAACATGGTAAGAACGACGAATGTATTGGGAACGCCACTGATCGACAGAGTTGAAGAGAAGAACTTCCTTCTCCTCATGGAGAATGCCGAATATCCCTGCGCTATCTGCTCGACCCGAGGCAAACTTATAGCGAACACACTGTACGTATTTATTAATATAGAATATCACCCAAATACCGTAACAAGCATTAAGTAGCTAGATGTACATTTCAAGATTATTATTATTACTGAAGATGGGGGCATAGCCCTTAAAATGTACATCTAGTTACTTCATGCTTGTTACGGTATTTGGGTGATATTCTATATTATAATTTAACACGGTAGTGATAATTTTTTAAATCTACTTATTTACATTAATAATACATAGTACCTTAAATAACTTATTGCCATCAATAATTTTATTGTAATATTTTATTCTTATTTAATTTTCTTTGTCTACATTTATGTTGTTTGCTTTTAATTTTATACTTGTCGCCCTTTAACATTTTGTTTGGATCTTATCAAAAGATTTATCCAACTTTGTCTTGTTGTCTAACGACATCTATTAATATGAATTGAACGAATAGATCCATTGATAAGATAAGTTATATAAATTAAATATAGTTACTTAATAGAAATAATAATAAAAAATAACTATATTTAATTTATCTCTTATCATGTATAAATTGGGCAACGTATTGAATTATTCAAAATCAACTAGAGGTTATTGTAAGGGATATATATATTTCTAAACTAAACATCGATTCCACAGTATAATAGTGGAATTAAGATTTCGTTATTTAGACTACGTAAAACTTTCTCAAATTTTCGTTTTCCTTCTCATAACTTCTATTCAAGAAACAGTAGCTTACATTTTGTCGTTTAATTTGTATGAATTAAATTTGATTTACTAAATCAGCAAACTACATCAGAAAACGAACTCTTTAAAAACTAAATGGGTTTCAATATCAAAATAACATTGATGTGATACAGCAATTGCTACAATTATTTTATCTTCTTTTTAAATTTATATTTGGAAATACAAGAAGCATAAATATTACATTGTTGACTTGCGCCTTCTATTTTCAAAATTCCCAGCTAAATAAGTAATCTACTGAATTATTTCACCGCATAAAAATGTTCTCGGGGGCGTATGAGGGCGTTTTCGCCTAAATTCTGTTGGCGTGTAAATGAGCGGCAATGGTAATAAAGTCATAAATCCAAGTTTTATGGGTTTATAGTATACTTGAAACCTTGAAGTGAGTGCAATCTCTATATACAGGTTGTAGCTTCTTTTAGTACATGGGCAGTTCATACGCAATGTGTGATTAATGAATTTATTAGCACTCCTGTGTATTTTAGAAAAATATCTGTAGGTGTTAAGCATATCAAAATTGCTAGTAGCGCAGGATATAGTTTGTTGCTGTATTTCATCCTGATTTATAAAAAATATGAAATGGATACAATAATATAAAAATATAATCGTTAGTTAGTTAAAGAGTCCGCAATCCTAAAGATTGGTTGGAAACAGCACGCCATGCCGATCTATCCTGAGCTAATCCCTTCATCTTCCTATAGCTATTCATCTCAACGTCTTCAACTATCTGACTCACATACTCCAATCTAGGCCTACCTACCCCTCTCTTTCCCTCCACTCTACCTTCTATGATCAATTGCATAATCCCCCCATGCCTAAGGATATGCCCTACTAATCTGTCTCTCCTACGCTGTAACACTCTCCAAATACTTCTCTTCTCCCCTACTAACTCTAGTACAGCTTCATTTGTTACTTTATCTTCCCAACCAATCCTCATCATCCTCCTATAACACCACATTTCGAATGATTGTAATTTACGCTTCTCTTCCTTTCCTATAGTCCACGCCTCACACCCGTACAGTGCTACACTCCAAACATATACCTTCAGTAATCTTTTTCTAATACCCAAGTCAATATTTGATCTTAAAATCTGTTCCTTTTCTACGAATGCCTTCCTTCCCTGTGCTATCCTATACTTTATATCTACCTTGCTTCGATTATCTTTTGTGATTCTACTGCCTAAATAACAAAAATCTGACACTTCTTCGATTCTATTATCTCCTATTGAGATCTTCATTTTTCTACTGCATTCCTTTTTGTCACACCTCATCACTTTAGTTTTACCTATATTTATTTTCATGTTAAAATCCCTAGTCAATACTGCCTGCATACCATTCAATACCCTTTCTAAATTCTTTTCGCTTTCTTCCAATATAGCTATATCGTCGGCGAATCTCAGCATATATATTTTCTCTCCCTGTACATTCACACCTACACTATACTCTTCTTTTACTTTGTTTATTGCATCTTCTATATATAGATTAAATAATAACGGTGAAAGTGTACATCCCTGCCGAACTCCCTTCCCTATTTTTGCTACCGCTTCTTCCCCCTCAATTCTAACTAAGGCAGTTTGGTGTTTATATAAATTAAAAATTATTCTCCTATCCTTATAATCTATACCCGTTTCTTTTAAAATTCTAAACATTATGTCCCAATCTACATTATCAAATGCCTTTTCTAAATCTACAAAAGCTATGCAAGTTACCTTTCCTACCCTCATTCTTTTTTCTACTACTGTTCTTAGTGCTAAAATCGCCTCCCTCGTCCCTCTGTTTTTCCTAAAACCAAACTAATCTTCTCCTAGCCTTTCCTCTACTTTATTTTCTAATCTCCTATAAATAATCTTTAGCAATATCTTCGATGCATGTGATAGTAGGCTAATGGTCCTATAGTTCTCACACAAATTAGCTCCTATTTTCTTCGGCATTGTTACTATTCTACTACGCTGAAAATCCTGTGGTACTAATAAATAATAAATAATAATATATAATCGTTGTACAAAAAAAATAAACCTGGTGTTTATTGCCCTCTTGTTAATTGCGAATGGGTAATTGCAGCTTATAGTTAAAAGATACTTCTACATATCGATTATTGCGCAATCAAATACATAGACCAAATTTAAATAGGACGTCACGAAGTTACTGCAAAATGGTGTTATATTCAAAGTCAATTATCTTTTAATCACACGTAGATAATGAGATTTTTTGTATATAGTTATATGTGGAAAGGACATTTATCTGGTACAAATAGTTTGATTTTGGCATGGGATAATATTAACGTGGCCAGCATACACGCTTAAAATGAGTATTGGTTGCCCTTAATATGTGGCTAGGCTTAATAAAGCACTTTTTAAATTTAGATACTACGAATAATTCCCACCAACTAAAATGTCACACTCGTCCTACAACGAAAGGATTGTTATGATTTTCAAATTATCATAATTCGTACGTTATTGAATGAAGAAATTCATAATAAAATTATAATTTTTGTAAAAAAATAAACCGCGAGTTAATTGCTGGAAGCTCTTTTAAAGATTATAGTGAACATGATTATTTATATTGAACGCCTAGTTAAGTTATTCGTGCGATGTATTTAACGGAAAATATTACACTAGTAAAAAACAAAATCCAAATGGCATTATTACAAATTGAATTTGCCAACAATTTTTGTTTTAATTGGAACATCTGGCAAATAATTGGATTATTTTTATTGGATTAGTTGTATTATTGGATTAGTCATTTGTGGATTATTATAGCTAATGTCTTCGTATTTTTCAGAATGAATGTTTATCAATCTGCTGAAATGTGTGGATTAAAAACGAAACTTTGTTTAATATTAAAATCTATAGAAGTTTTGGTTCTAATTTTTGCTCCTCAATAACACTACTAGTGGAGAAGTTTTTAAATACTTTGCCAAGGCTCCAATAATAGTTTCATATTATGTAATCTTGTGATTCTTTAATACGAGGATGGTAAATTCCTATAAATATGGGGTCAGATAGAAGAAACCGAAAATGTGTATGGTCAAATTTCTACAACCGCGTGTTGTCCATCGCGTTCCTCTTGCACGAAGCACTTATTTCTTGTACATGTAACTTTGTTTCCTCGGGGTGCTCATGCATTAAAATGCAGGCTTCTGAATTCTGAATTTCTGCACTTTCACCAACTGGGTCATCTGGGTCATTGTTAATTGGGTAATTGTCACGATCGTTAAATATATGGGATCCTATATCTATGTCTTCATCTTCAATGTTTGATTTCAATTGGAAATATTTCTTTTGAATATCAGTAACGAGGGATTAAGGATCTTATTTTCTTGGAGACCGAACCTTATGGAAATTTACATGTACCTTTGTAGGAATTTGACCATCATTAACTCGACTACCTGAAAATTATTGGAATATATATATACACCCCTTTAATATATAGTATATTAGTGAATTATCAATTTGTTCAATTTTCATATTTTATAATACATGACCGATCTGTATACTAGTTTTGGTATATGTGAACTATAAATCAGTGACAAACTTTGTATTATGTTTTAGTTAATAAGTTCGAAATTAAAATATGAAAACAAAGTAAGTGCATATCATATAATTAAAGAATGATCTTCTTGGCTTTCTGTGAAATTACTGCGCTTATTTTATTCCCCAGGATTTATGTTGCAATATGTTGCAATGCATTGATAAGCTAAACAGCGACTTTCCAACTTTTTTAATCAATTCGCAGATATACTTAGAAACTAATTAATCGGAGCCAGAAACAGAAAGTTAGACAATATAACATCGTTCTATCAAGAATTCGACAAAATATATATTGCATTTAAAAGAGAAAGGGCAAAGAGATGCTTACATATTGAAACTAGCTCCAAGTCTTAAAAGTCTTATAATATGTGAATCAAAATTCTATAGAATTATCCTAAAGATATATAAAGAGATATGTTTTTATATCTGGTTATTCATCATGTATATATTTTTATTTATTTTTCCGTTTATTGTATCGTGTTTTTAATTTTTCAAGCATTATTTTCAAACAGCGATAATGTCTTAGAATAAATTGAGGGTCCTGTTAGCTTATAAAAAACGCAAAATCTTCAGATTGAAAATATCATATCGTTTCGAGAACTTGAGAATCCATAATGAGCAATAGCGATGATTAATATCATCTTAAAACATAAAACATAATATATACAATCAATATGCAAGACATTTCCTTAACATTTAAAAATCAACAAAACATTTCGAATAATTTAAAACATTTCTTGATAGATGTATGAGAAAAATTGAAAATTATTATATGGGTATAATAAAATTCCATTTTATTATTAATTGGCATTATATAAATAAATTATATTACCGTATTAAAATAATTACTAGATAATATAAAAAAGTTTCTTTATTAGAATATTGATACCTTTCAACTTATCTTAATTTACTTAAAGAAATTTAACCTCGAAAACGTAGTATAAACACAATAAAAATAATAAAGTTTAATCTTTTCTATAAACTTGAATAGTTTTCATCGTCGCTTTTAAATAGTGTACCAGACACTTTTGCACACATATATAGGGATACATACAAGCATATTACATTTAAAGCGTCATAAAATCTCGCCTTAAATTATCATCTGGAGTATCCTGGAATGCATAATATATTCCTCACACCATACGAAACATATGCGGCACTAGAGCGCTAGCTGTTATTCTAAATGTGATAGTGAAAATCAGAAACGGTGTGTGCGAATGTAACGGGAGAAAGTGAATTAATTCAAATTTAATTTGTGTGGATAGCTGAATGTGAAAGCATTGTAATTAAAATAGTAAAAGTAACTTGCGAACAAAATCTATATATTTAAATTGCGACGCCGTTTCTTTCGACAATCGTTTTGCGGTAACGGCTGCACAAACTTCTATCACTTTGGTGTTATAATAAGCTGTTGTGGTATACATTTACCAATTGTGTTCAAAATTAACAATTATTGGGTAAATTGGTCGGACATTAAAAAATAAAAATGATTAATTTTCCTGTAGGTTCATATACAGTTTTATTTCTCAGTTGTGTAATGCAAACATTGCTTGGTTGTTAAAAATTAAAAGTAACTATTGCGAAGCAGGTTCGAAACCTGACGACATAAATCTTTTTTTCATTTTTATATATAATATGTATTTATCCATATAAATTTCCTATATTTTGATTTATCTAATATTTTATAGCATAAATGTAAGATTTATAAATTTTAGATGAGATTATAGTATTTTCGGTAGGATACCGAAATTTAACAACTTAACAAATTCTTGTTGTAATTAATAAATTCAGTGCGAGATTTGAACCTGACGAATTTATGCTGCACAGGATTCCATACTACAAGACAGTAATTTAAGTTACTATAGATAAAAGAATAATACAGAGTTCTAATCGTATTTAAATTCACGAAGTTATCTTATAATGAATTATAAATGATTATTTGGCCACATAACAGTGGCGGTTCCTTATGCAGGCCGCAGGGCCGCGCGCCCCTCCTGAACATTGAACGCATCACCGTAGATATATAATTGTATTGCGATATTTTATCTCGGCATTATTTTTCCTAAAAGTTAAAGCTTGCGCCGCGATAACAATCAACACAACACGGTGTGGCGTTCGTTGTGATATCCGTTGCAAGTCAAAGCAACGACCGATGCTGTATTTATCTGTATCTATCGTTCGCGTGGTATATATATATATCGGTAATTTGGTGAAGCTGAGTGCCCAGCGCCACCCAGCCACACAGTACAGTTTAAATGCATATGCACTCATCTCACTCTATTGCAAGCAATCGGTGAGAGCGACCGTGTGCAGTATATCTTCTGTTTCTTCGCTTCGCTCCTTGCTTCATCGTCTAATATGTGTCACAAATTCCCAGTAGCTATCCAATGCCAGTACAAGTTAAATACATATATACAGTACATATGCAATGAGATGAGTGTAGCATAGAGTGCAGGCGACCGTTGTAGTATATCATCTATTGGATGTCGCGCTTCTTTAACGTCCTAGAGAAGTTCAGAGAGAACAGAGAGTATATATATATGTATATAAATTGATATAGAATAGTCAGATAAGACAGTAGCATTTGTTCTGTGTATGTACGATATGTACGTATGTACGATTTGGCCACGTGTTTCTCCAAGAATATATTTAATAGAAATAATTTAATAAAAATGAATAGTGTTAGTTCTTTATTGAAAATAGAGTTTTGTAGACTTTCTCTTGTGGCCAAAGTAAAAATTAAAGCAATAGGTAGGACATTGCTTGATTTAAATTGAACGCAAACTTGTGCAAGGAGTGCTCAAAACCGGACATTTACGCGGCATTTTACAAGAGACCTTTACAAAAAAAATTATAACACAGATGAAGGACAGATTCTCATGTCGTGGCCATCTACAAGACGCTGAGTTATTTAACACGAAATCGATGGCAACATTTTCTAAACAATTTCCAGTGGACCTTTTGGAAACCGTGTCTCATGCATATCCATTTTTGAATACAACCAGATTAAAAACAGAATTAGATTTCATTTACTCGCGTCCGGATTTTTACCAAATAATTGGAGCAACAAATTTTCTTTCGTTATTGCTACGAAATAATCTCAGTGAAACTTTCCCGGAAACTAAAAAAATACTTAAAATTATTTTAACAACCCCGATGAGCACTGCTGAACCAGAGCGTTGTTTTTCAACACTTAAAAGAATCAAGACTTTTTTGCGAAATGCCATGGGTAATGATCATTTAAACGCGTTGGCGATGGTGTGTATTAATAAAATTGTGGTGCGAGATATTTACAAATTTAACGAAAAAGTTTTGAAAACGTTTGTATCAATGAAAGATAGAAGAGTGGAATTCACTTTCAATAAATGATTGAATTTAATCATTTCGCATCCATTTTAGGTAAGATTTCTCACTATTATGTTATTTTTTAAGTAATGCGCCCCTCCCAGATTGAAATGGCACGAGCCGCCACTGCCACATAATCAACACGAGGGAAGAGAAATAAAAATACAATGTTTTATTTTACGGTTACAATTTTTAGTATTTTTATTTCTCTTCCCTAATAGGGAATATGACAACATAACGGCAAATTATATAACCTATTTAATCAATATGGTTTTTCATATTTCATGGATCACCCCAAGATCCCTCACTAAATTTACGATTTTAATTTGAACACTGGCCATTAATTATAATATTCTTGTTACGACTGAAACTGATTGATAAATATTTTTTTAATTGATTAAGAATGAATTCTCTTCACTATAGGTACAGAGATTATTTATATCCTCTTGCAGTAATAAACATTCGGTTACATTTCTGATATGTTTATATATCTCTAGATCATTTACAAACATTAAAAATTGTAAATCATATTCTTAATAATTTATATAGTAATGTGAGTTGGTCAGAGAAGCCTATCATCAGTAAGCTTAAGTCTCCTTACATCAAAACCAATCTATTGCTGCAGCGGAAAAGTCAAGGTAAAATTCTTGGTGGATGTTGCCTGCATACGGGAACATGCGGTCCCGTTCTGCCTGCTAGTCTGCGCTCATAACTTCATCCGACCCGATCATGGCCCACGAGGGAATCTATGACAAATGTATCTTTCCGACAACTTCAAATTAGTTCCGGGGCCTCGGTATTTATAGAGGACGCACAGTTTTCTATATACGTACATAAAGAGAGAGGAACCAAGTGGTGAAGACATGCACAATTGATCGTGTCCAAAATTGACAAAAATATTATGAACATAAAGATTTGTTGGAAAAATTAATAATTTTTCCATTTTTTTAAATTTGTCTTACTTGTTCGAAACAGAAACAATAAAACATGTTTAGAAACATTTAAAGCAGTATAATCGAATATGTTAAAAAATGAATTTGTACATGAAAACATAAATGCCAAGCAAATGTTATGCAATCAACATTTCTGGCTGAAAATGCTAGTTTGTCCAGTTTTATATTGGATACCTGCTCTTCTTAGCAAGATATCAAAATAGCAGATTGTTACGTTTGGACACTCCTGTTTTGTGAGGTGCCTACATAATAATCCCGTCCACGTATATACCCTAAACTTCGTTTGGAAGGCGAACCTATGAGATGTCGAAATGTATATTTATCTCCATGTGTGCATATGTGATCTAAATTCTCGCGTATTATGGTCAGGAGCAAGGACGAATGGACCTTAAGGATAATGTGTTTGCTCAGCGCAGACGATATGATTCTACGACCGGATTGCATGTATTGTTTGCAGAGCTATACATCCGTAAAGTTATCTCCAGTAAATCGCAGTGATCGCAAAAGAAATATATGATGACGAACCTCACATATACCAAAAGCAGAATAGAAATCATTACGATAAATAAGGGGCTATAATAAAATATATTCGATTTGTTATAATTAAAATATTTTTTTGTTCAATGAAAGCTGCTAAAAGCTTTGAGATGATTAAACAACAATTTTAATATTTTACCCTAATACAAGTTCATTTTATTTGCCAAACGACAAAATAATTTTGTAGAACTTAAATTAATATATTAAGCGTAAGTTTCGTACCATAATTTATAGTAAGCTTATTATTTATATAGTTAATTGTGAAAATAAAATAGTAGTACTATAAAGCAGATGAAATAATATTTAAATATTAAATAAAATATTGTAATTTAACTAAATTAGTTAAATAATCAATTAACGGAATATATATATATATATATGCTCAGAAAAGAATTATCATTAATAGTTTTCTTGGTATATTAAATATGTTGTTAAAATATTTATATCCTAATATTATATAATATAAATTTAAAAAATATTTTATATAAATATTTTTATAAATATTTATATAAAATATTCATAAAAATGAATTTGAAAGTTTTGTGTGCACTATTCAGGGTAGTCCTCTTAACTCTCAACAGAATTCCAACAAAATATAATAGAGATGCAGGAGTTGAAAATTTAAATGCATATACTTGAAATTCTATGGCATGAAAATATTTTTAACTATAAATAAGTCATTTTTAATGTCTGCAGTCCAACTATTTTATTTGAAATAAAAATATAAAGTTTTTCTACCTTAACTTATTCAATTTCATATTAATTAATATTAATTGTTAGGTAAAAAAAGAAAATAGTAACAAAGATTGAAAATATAAGCTATAGAATCAAAACAGGTTGATATTCGTGTTATTACACGAAACCGTAAAATATAATTATAAAATATAATATAAAATATAATTGGAAGAAAGCGAAAAGAATTTAGAAAGGGTATTGAATGGTATGCAGGCAGTATTGACTAGGGATTTTAACATGAAAATAAATATAGGTAAAACTAAAGTGATGAGGTGTGACAAAAAGGAATGCAGTAGAAAAATGAGGATCACAATAGGAGATAATAGAATCGAAGAAGTGTCAGATTTTTGTTATTTAGGCAGTAGAATCACAAAAGATAATCGAAGCAAGGTAGATATAAAGTGTAGGATAACACAGGGTAGGAAGGCATTCGTAGAAAAAGAACAGATTTTAAGATCAAATATTGACTTGGGTATTAGAAAAAGATTACTGAAGGTATATGTTTGGAGTGTAGCACTGTACGGGTGTGAGGCGTGGACTATAGGAAAGGAAGAGAAGCGTAGATTACAAGCATTCGAAATGTGGTGTTATAGGAGGATGATGAGGATTGGTTGGGAAGATAAAGTAACAAATGAAGCTGTACTAGAGTTAGTAGGGGAGAAGAGAAGTATCTGGAGAGTGTTACAGCGTAGGAGAGACAGATTAGTAGGGCATATTCTTAGGCATGGGGGGATTATGCAATTGATCATAGAAGGTAGAGTGGAGGGATAGAGAGGGGTAGGTAGGCCTAGATTGGAGTATGTGAGTTAGATAGTTGAAGACGTTGAGATGAATAGCTATAGGGAGATGAAGGGATTAGCTCAGGATAGATCGGCATGGCGTGCTGTTTCCAACCAATCTTTAGGATTGCGGACTCTTTAACTAAATAATTTACTGATTGAAATGTACTTAAACAATGTATTGGTTTACACATATTTAAGAATGGGCATTTTTTTATTTTATTTTTTATTATTTTATTAATATGTGTGTATAATCAAGTAATCAAGTTCTTACATTTTTGTCTGCTGCTAAACAAGCATAGCCTGGTATAAAGCATGCAGCAAAGATATTTTAAGATATAGTTTAAAGTAACGTAATATTGCAATAATACACTATTATACTATATGTTTGTATACGTAATCCCTCAGTAATTCTTTGAAATTTTTGACGTTCTCTACATGTCTTATATGCCCCGGTAACCATTATACGGTTGGGCAGCCTTACATCCAAAATTGTACAGTCCCTTATTGCTTTTTGCACACTCGAGGCGTATTTTGCTGCTATTCCTGGTCTGCCTATCGACCTCCTGCGTATCCTTGTTGAGGTTTATTTTCAGATTACTTTTTACGAGTTTATGCATGATCTTATATATTAGTTTGCAGTTTTCGGTATATGTTAGTTGTTGAACGTCCATTAGTTGTAAGTTAGTATACACATCTTTGATATGGGTCCTGAACGATATTTTAAATAACACTTTCACTGCTTTATTCTGTATTTTGGATAATTTCTGCATAACAGTTCTTATGTCATTATTGTTAGACCATAAGAGAGGTTTGATTGTATGTATACATAATAGATAAGTTTATTAATGACAGTCGGTAGTGTAGGTAGTCTATTCAAAGCGCTCACTAATGGAATTATTTTGTTTTTAATGTTATTGATGTTTAGTTCATAGTCCAATTTAGTATCTATTATAGTTCCTAGATATTTAGCACTATGTTTCCTATTGAGTATTCTATTGTCTATGACTAGATTCATTTGAATATCACTTTTATTTTTTTGTTTAAATACATTGTAATCCGTTTTTTCTACATTTATAGTCAGTTTGTTTGCCTGGAGCCACTCACTAAATTTTTTAAGATCCCTGTTTATTGTTAATTCAAGTTTGTTAGGGTCGGTTCCTGCATATAATAAAACCTTATCATCCGCAAATATTTTGTAAGTACAATTGAGTCTTAAGTTCTGAATATCCTCTAGGTATATCAGATATAAAGTTGGTCCAAGTACGGATCCCTGTGGTACTCCCACGGTGATTGGTAAAGTATCACTATGAACTCCATTTACGGTTGTTTGCGACTTACGATTTAGCAGATATGTGTAGCGCAGTTTTACTCCAAAATTATTTAATTTATTTATCAGTATGCCATGGTCAATTGTATCGAAGGCTTTTTCAAGGTCGATGAATATAGATACCACATATTGTCCCTGATCCAGTTGTCTGTTTATAAAATCTGTCACTTCGGTTGTTGCCATTTGGGTACTACTGTTGCTTTGGAATTCATGTTGATTCGGGTTGAAACCTACAGTACATGATATATAGTTATAAAGTCTGTGCTTGATCACTTTCTCTGTTATTTTGGCAAGAATATTTATTACTGTGATAGGTCTATAGTTGTTGCAGTCGTTTTTAGAATCTTTTTTGTGAATTGGTACGGTTCTAGAACTTTTGAGAATATTCGGAAAGATGCCTTTAATAAAGATATTATTTATTAACGCGGCGATAATTCTCTTCTAAGTTCGTTATGAGGTCTTCTTTTATCATACACTTGTTATTTGGACAATTTTCAAAATATAGGTTTGAAATTTTATGGTTTACTTTTGTTTTCTTCCTGTTTCTATTTTTAATAGTGTTTGCAGAAAATATTGTGACTTCTTCTTAAAACTATAAGAAAAACGTATTGAGTTTAATTAAAAATTACTATCGAAAATAATCATCACGGTAATAAATACATATATAGCAAGTGTTAAAAATTAGTCTAAAATATTTAAATGTTATTATTTAAATATTCTAGTTTCCCTTTCATATTACTGGAATGGTTCGGAGTGATTTGTAATATTTTTTTGTTTACAAATTTCATTAGAATATTCCAATTTTCCATACAATTTTAATATATCACGATCATGATGATTTCGCTCTGAACTTTTTAAAATCTGCAATATCCGTTTATGTAATATTTCAAAAACTTGAGAATATTTTGTTAATATTGAATTTTCGAGGTACCTTCTGTATTGTAATTAGAATTAAAATTGTTTATAAGCTGCTACAATATTTCCCTTAAACTATGTATAATCCAATTTTTTACTATGTTTACACAACCATTAAGCGACTAAAAGAATTTTGCGTATTTTATAATTGCACATAAATTTATTCACACCAAATGTTTCCTTACGTGGTACCATCTGTAATATTTTAAACACTTATTTATAAAACACGTAAAAAAAAATATATTTTGGACGAATAAACAACTAACAATAAAAAAAATTTTTGTACCACTAAACTGACATAAAAAGGTTTGAGAAATAAGATGGTCGTACTCTTTTGAATAAAGGAATAAA
This sequence comes from Leptodirus hochenwartii, assembly GCA_947310635.1. Classification (NCBI taxonomy): domain Eukaryota; kingdom Metazoa; phylum Arthropoda; class Insecta; order Coleoptera; family Leiodidae; genus Leptodirus; species Leptodirus hochenwartii. The sequence goes on along the minus strand of OX371177.1, from coordinate 11,268,963 downwards.
AAAATCGTACAGGTCAGTTGATTTTTGTTAGGTAATTTTGGACATATACGTTATTGCTATAATTGAAATTAAAATGTTCAGTGAAATAAATGTTTTTGTCCATTCGCGTGTAATAAACGTTTTTGATAAAAAAAAAATCAAGAATTAATTTCGTATTTCATTATTTAGACGCAATTTAGATTTAGATATTCACTTCTTTACTTTATTATTCGTGCTTCTTTATAGGGTCGCTTTGTTTAAGAACGTCTGTATTTCTTTAGGGTAGGTATATATCAGTTACACAATGAGCTCATTGTGAGGAATTGCTTTTTACCGCCAATCATTCCCCAAAACATTTAATCTGACGTGCGTATACATAAAAAAGCGCATAATATCCCGTAGTTGTAGGGCCAGAGCGTAATGAAATTAGTCGCAGCATTCGCGAGAATATTATATTATATGAAAAATTCTCGGCGAGCCGCGAACTTTCCTATGGCATATCGTTCCAGTGTAAACAGTCCGGGAACTGTACAGCATCACACTCTTGTTTACCTCTCATAAAAGGACCAACACAAGTTCTATTTCAACTTCTTCCAACGTTTGGGAGAAGTGTTTTCATGCTGTGAAGTGTACTTGTAGTAGGAAATACACTACGGCATTTTGGGAAACTTAATTTGGCCATATTAGCAGCGTGTCGTACAAAGGAAAACTTTTTTGCCTCTCGAGATATTAAGAGAAAGAAAGACTGCACTCGATGCTAAGACTCTGTTCACAAGAACTGCGCAAGATTGAGCCCAAACACAATGTGCTTTGGGTTTTCATTCCGCTGCTCCTTTTCTTTTATTAAATCAAACGACAACTTCTAATATTACCAGCAACTTTTACTCGGCTGCTTAGCTACCAACTGGGAATTATGTGGATTGTACAGATACTATAAAATTCACACCGTTCCCTCTAAATACTTATATTCCGTTATTACTAATACTACATAAATTATCATTTAAGAGTGCTAGATTATTCAATGAAATTCTATAAATGTAATTAACTTAAGTTATTTTTTATTGTAAAATAAGTTATATTATTTTCTAGGTAAAATCATTGGGGCCATATGTAGCTTAATAAAGTACTTTACCAGAATTTCTTGAGTCCTTTCAGTTCTGATATCTCACATAGAATTAAAGATATCATATGATGTAGTAGATCGTTTACTTGAGCATATTGATTATGTAAATTTACAAATTTGTTTTTACATTATTTGTATATTTACTTATATTATTGTGTTAAAATTGCAATTTAGTATTACTATTGAGAGTATTACTGAATTCGTGGAAATACATGGAAATGAAATTATATTGAAAATACGCCTATATATTTTGAACAGAAGGCCTTTTTAAATGACGCTTGTTTTAGATTCCAAACGGCCAATTGTAATGATTCTTAAGCATGCAGAAAATCAGGTCTTACGTCCTTATTTTCTAGGGAGTGGGAAGTAAAATAGACAACATATTCATCCTTCAAAAGAAAATTCTAAGAATTGTAACGGACACTCATCAAGGAACCTCTTGAACACCAATCTTTAAAGAACTGGGCATAATGACCTCAAACACAAGAAATAAACACCACCATTCCAGAGGCTAATAGTAGCACAAAATGGTCCAAAATATAAAGGAATTCAATTCTTCAACAACTTACCAGAAATTATAACTATGAAGTCCTTCAAGACAGATAACAAGACGATACTAACAGAAAAACCAATATACCAGACTGAATATTGAAAATATACTTTCTTTGCTTTAACTAAATAACTTGTATTATTACTTAATGTAAATTACGTATAATATATAGCATACAACAAAAAGAGATATAGATGCATATTAAATATAGGGGTGTATTTCGAATTTATAAATATATATTCTTTTCAATAAACATTATTTGGACTTGATTGTGGTGCGCTATTCTTATGGAAAGGGGTGAGCTGCATCAGATACTAAAACTGATCGGATAAGTCAGCTATAAGATCTGGAAATGTTAGAAAATGTCAAAAAATTAGAGATATTATAATTGGGCAATATACCATAATATACCATAAAAAAGTATTGATGTAATTCGAAAATAGTATGTAAAATACTTTTTAAAGCCAATTCATACATATTCTTAGCTTACGTATTTATAAATATGTAATAATTTTCAACATAAATAGTAATATTTAAATTGATTTTGCTAGCATAAATTACAAATATTAGTCAATAGATATATTAATTTGCGATATATTTCAAGTACATTGAAGCAAATTTCTTATTATTTTCGTATTTTTAATTAATATTAAACAAGTTCATATTTATAGCATTCTTTTGAAGGTAAGTGTTATATATTTAATGAAATTTTTTATAATTTGACTGAAAAAACTTTAAGTTTTCTAATTGAAATATCAAGTGCAAGTAAAAACACATATTGCAACTTTTTAACACCAATTTGACATATTTATAGCTCCTTCTGAGACCATCCATAACATCGAGGATGACCCTTGGCAGAGCTGCTGCTGCCGTAATATGAAAAATTGCGGGACGGCGGATTAAAATTCGCCCGAGTTTATAATGAAGCTATGCGTTTGCATTACCGCTGAAAAGAGACACGACGAACCTCTACGATTCAACTACTCAAGGCATATTTAACCCAGAGTATCAAATGTCCAGTTATGCCATTATCATGGTTAATGCAGAAGTGAGATGACGATATACATCTATATAACGCGGGTTATTGTTGCAATGCTGAGTGTTGGATGTCTTCTTCCGCCAAGGGACAAAGTTAATTACGAGGAACACGTCCAGCAGCTAACGTATCAATCCCCCATACCCACCCGAACAATGCTGTATTACATACGACGGGACCACCCCCGATGTGCCCTGATGTGTATTCCGACTAGTTAGTTAATGCAGGCAATCGCGTATCGGGTCACGATATGCACCACCTAATGTATTGATTATGCAATATCTGCAAATGCAATGGTATATCAGGCGATTGTAAAGATTGTTCAAAGAAACATTCGTAAAAATTGTTTTGTTTTTGTATTAATTCGCTATACAAACGCTATATTCAAATTTTAGATTATACACTACAATTAGTTAGTTAGTTAGTCAGCAATCCAAGGGTTGGATGACTAACAGATATTAAGTAGAGATCGACGTAGCGTGCTCTTTTGTACCATTTTTGGCCTCTTTTTGTTAGTCATCAACTCCTAGGATTGAAGACTAACAAAAAATGGACTATATACAAATTTTAGATCATACACCACATTTAGTTAGTCAGTTAGTCAGCAATCCTAGGGATGGATGACTAATAGATATAAAGCAGATATCGGCGTAGCGTGCTCTTTTTCACCCCTTTTGGTCTCTTTTTGTTAATCATCAATTCCTAGGATTGAAGACTAACACAAAATTGACTATATACAAATTTTAGATCATGCACTACAATTAGTTAGTCAGTTAAACTGCAATCCTAGAGATGGCTAACTAGCAGATATTAAGTAGAGATCGATGTAGCGTGCTCGTTTTTACCTTTTTGGCCTCTTTCTATTAATTATCAATTCCTAGAATTGAAGACTAACAAAAAATTGACTATATTCAAATTTTAGATCATGCACTACAATTAGTTAGTCAGTTAAACAGCAATCCTAGGGATGGCTAACTAGCAGATATTAAGTAGAGATCGACGTAGCGTGCTCGTTTTTACCTTTTTGGCCTCTTTTTGTTAATTATCAATTCCTAGGATTGAAGACTAACAGAAAAATGACTATTAACAAATTATAGATCATATACTACAATTAGTTATTCAGATATTCATCAATCCTAGGGATTCAATCCCTAGGATTGATACCTTTTTGTTAGTCATCAATCCCTAGGGTTGATGACTAACTAAAAGAGGTCAAAACGGCAAAAGAGAGCATGCTACGTCGATCTCTGCTTCTATTCTATATACCATATTTTTCTATTGACTACGCCTAACAGCCGTACAATACTATACTCCACATTCCATTAACAATCTTTTTCTAATACCCAAGTCAATAATTGAACTTAAAATATCCTCGTTTTCCACGAATGCCTTCTTATCCTAGGCTAAACTACATTATATCGGTTCGACTTTGTAATCCTACTTCCTAAATAACAAAAGTCTTGCAATTCTTCAATTCAATCTTCATCTTTCCTCTGCAATTCTTCTTGTCACACCTCATCACTTTCGTCTTGCCTATATTTATTTTCATGTGATAATCCCTAGTCTTTACTTCCTGTATTCTATTTAAGACCTATTCTAAATTCTACTCCCTTTCTTCTATGATAGCTATATCGTCGACGAACCTCAATATATCTCGAGTTGTAGAATCTATCCATTTTACGTGCAGTAAAATGCAAACGTGCATAAAGAGCTAAAAAAGGTTGTTTTTGCACTTCTGCTATATTTCTATTTTTTATCAATGTTTTTTGATTTTTTGATGTTTTTATACATTTTGACTATTGCTGTATTGGTCATAGATATTCCATTTGGTAATAAGGCTGATAAATAGCCATAAAATCAAATGTGTGTTGTTTTAATATTTTATCTTGGCTTTTCAATTTTTAATTTTCGTAATGTTATTGATTTTACTATAAGCTTTTCATCCTATAATGTATGGTGCTCTACCACAACTTCCTTTGATCTTGTATTGTCAGCCATTTTTATAACAGAGCACGTTATAATAGAGGAAATGTACCACTATTAATTAATAAACTCGTTTAATAATGTTGTCAATGTTGTAATAATGTTCAACGCTTATTGGTTTAAACTAAATACTATATTTCGTAAGGATTCAATCTATAACTAGATAATGTGTACAAATTGTATTCTTGGGTTTTTTTCGCTTTATTAAATACTGATGATGGCTAAAAAAAATTTGGTTAAATGATGGCTAAAAAACAGTCGCAACTAGTCTATTTTATGAATAACGGAATTATACGTGCAGAAATGAAAAAACAACCCTTTTCACCTCCTCAATATATCTATTTTTCTCCCTGAATTTTCACGTTTATATTGTACTCCTATTTAACCTTGATTATTGCACCATCTTAAAAAGTTAAAGAAAATTTTACCCATTAAATTAGCATAGTTCCATTCTGAAACAAGCATGGATTTAAAAAATGTTCGATCTAAGTCTTCTAAAATTGTCAAATAGCGATTCTTTCATACTTTTTTAATCTAATTTTTTTTGTATTTTCGATTGAATACTGAAGGATTATCTATTAAACATAATAAAGAAGATGAACTAATATTGCTTGAATTTGTAGGTTTTTAAGGACCTTGCGGGATTTCGTACATAAAGCATCGGAAGTACTATATACAAAAGCGACGATAAAAAATTGATATGTTTCTAAATATAATTATAGTTATAATGGTATATATGGTATATGAAATAAAATTAAATCCGCTTCTCGAGGGAAAAATAGTGGAACCAGGTTATGTCTGTATATGTCCTTGGTCATATATATTGAATTAATGTTTTAGGTTGTATTTAAATATTGCACGATGGGACAATGTGAAGTTTACTGTTTCGCCCGTTGTCGTTCTGGTCCCGTGTCGGTACTAAAACTTTTTCTAAAGAAGCGCAAAACTGTCATCAGAGCGAAATGTATAACAATATGTTTCCTCACTATACGCTACGGTATGGCACCGTGAATGTTGCGTTCCTGGTCGTTTAGTCTTCTTGAGCATTGTCGCCTAGACGCCACTCGCTATGTGTATTATAATATTTATATTATTTGTGTGTCCCGTTAGAATCGCATAACGTCACCCCAGTGGCCACCTCGAAACACTAGGAATATGCAAACATCTATAGATGATTCCGAAATGTAGAACAAAAGCATATTCGTATTTTGAAAGCAAAAACTGAATATTGTTTCTTAGATATTTAATATCTAACCTTCAAGGTGCGAATTTGTATCAGAAAATAAAACCGAAGATATAGAAAATTTACGCATACCTACTAAGACTTTTATTTTGCTGAAAAATATTATGCTGTATATTATAAAAATTCCGGAAACAATTAAGAGAACATGGGGTTTCTTCTTCAGTTCTGCGATGTGTTTAAGGCTCTGGGCTCCTCTTTCTCAACGTCCATGGCAGAATAGTTCTTTCCCAAGCGCGGACGTTTACGACAACGCAAGTGTTTAAAATTACCTCTCTGAGGCAGTGTCCGTATCATTTAATTTTCACGACTTTATTTCCACTCCAATGACATCTTAGCTGATGGTATAATGATTTTATTTTCTCCAAAGACACATTCTTATCACACCACTGCGCACTGAAAAAAGATCTGTTTGCTTATTAAACGTTTAAAGAAAAGAAATGCGTCTTAAGTTAACTTAAATATAAGCTAATTAAAATCTAACCAACATTTGATCAAGGATATTTATCTAAAGCAAAAAGTTTAATATGAAATTAGAGCAACCGTTATATTCTTCGTGTTTAGGCGCAAGCGATTAAAAGAATTAGCTAACCGCCAAATTGAAGAGTATTTTATTAATAGTGCAAAGAATTTCGAATAAAATATCGACAGTTAGATGTACTTTATTTGCAAATTCGATTTCAACTGTGTGCATTATTAAAGGATACATTTTATATAGGTATTCACGCCTCACAATTTATTTCCTTGATGAATACCTTGAATTGCAACGAGTGAGTTGTAGCAACAAGGGTATATGATGATGATGATGATGACGATGATGGTATATGGTATAGGTTAGATGCAGAGTTATATGCAGATTGTGATAAATATACATATAAATTAAGGGAAGGTTCGCGAAGCTCGCATATTCTGTACACAGTTGCTGCTGACGACATATCCGCATATGAATGTTAAAATAAGTTTCAAATTGTCAGCGACGGAAGTTGCATCCCAAGAGATGGACCCGCACGCGGACTCTGTACTATACTTTAATACACCGTCGTTAGAGATGAGAGCGTCTTCGAGAACCATAAAAATATGCAGATTTATGTACTGAATATTACTTATGTGCATTGTTCCAAAAGTAGACTTGGCGGAATTCCTTATCTTAATGTTATTTAAAAATTTAGAATTATTTACGAGTATTTGGCTATAGTTTTTGGGCAGTTTATCAAAATTTCTATTCAATATGTTTGATATGCAATGGACAATTAGTTGATGTTTGTTCAAGGAAGAACAAATACGATTGAATTTTGCAATATATTATACACAACTTTTTAAAATTAAATTTAGCTATCTTTTAAATTTTGTAGCATTGATTTTTTTACATTTCTGATAATATAAGCTATGTTGAGTGTCATAATCATTACTTTTTATCAAAAAATTATCCAAGGAGAGCACTTAAAAAAATGCAAAAATAACTTCCACATTTTCCATATAAAACTTATACATCATTACTTTACCTATTGGTGTTTACTTTACTTATTTACCTTTACCTATTGGTTGACATTGAATTGTTATAGTTAAAATAAGATTATCTGCGAGCTACTTTATGACAAATCATATTAAATGAATTAAGTAATAAAATTACGTGGCTTTAATGACAATTTGCTACCTACTTCATTTACCAGGGAATATTTAACCTGCGAACATTTAGTTTATAAGTTGTTAGTTCATTCAAATAGTTAGTTTCCATTAAGTGACTTATATGACTGATTTTGAACGATGCATTGTGAAGTCCATTCAACAGTGCATTTACATCTTTATAATGTAGTAGTAAATATATTGTGTGGGAAATGTACCGGGGAAGTGGCGCACCTAATTTCACCGCGCCCGTTGCAGCCAAAACCAAAAGCAATCTAAGCTGAGGCTTCCTTCCCAGTTCCCGTCATAGGAGTTCGGGAGAGAGATCTCTCATTTGGACCATCTCGATTCGATGCTTTATGACTGCAATGTGCTGTTTGATACCGAACTAACTTGAGCTATATAAATGTAACATTCTATAGGAAGATCATACAAATGAAGATGTTTTTTAAACTTGTCATATTGATTTTCGTTTTTAATTTTGCTATATTTTTTAACAGTAATATAATAATAATCGCCATTAAAACTCTATCAGTTAATGAGTACAAGAAATAATTAAAATTGGAAATTCATATGAAAATGTAAAATGCGGTTTTGTTGGAGATATAAAGCGAAAATTAATAAATTTATTCGATTATAATAAGAACTCCCTCCTACAATGTGTTCAAATTATATAATTAGTTAACAATTTAAAATTTATTTATATAATTTTTCCTTGGTATAAAATTAATGAGTGAAACCATAAATTTCGGATTCAATTTTGTTGCTTCAATATTCGAACAATTTTTGCTTAAGATTTTTGGTAACGGCACCGCGGAGTTCGTATCTCACTCCAGTTAGGTATATTTTCTTGAGGAAAAATTCCTTTCGGACCATGAACGTTATGAATGTTTCCCTTCAGGAAAAAATAGGTATATTGTAATAGCTGAAGCAACAAATAGCTTGGTTAAAATCCACTAAATAATTTTAAAAAAAGATTTTTGTTGATATTAAGCCGTTCATTGATAATTCATTGATCCTTTAACAATCATTCATATTTGCAAAAGAATCATAAAGACAATAACGTATTATATAACGACTTAGTACCATCTTTTTTAATATTCATTTAAATCTAGCCACTAACTAGTTTTTTACTTATAAATCATATCTACTACAAATCTGTTAATTTAATGATGCGAATTTTAGTAACAAAATATTTTTTGTGAAAGGCACAAAAATTAACACATTTCATGGATTGAAAAAACGGTATCCTCAATTGTGCGACATTAATATAGCTTAACGCGAAATCTCGGCGAAACAAACCGAAATAATTCATTGTAATTAAGCGCACCCGAAGCGTGAAGTTGTCCCATATGATTGGAAAACAAACACACGTTTCAGATCGGCCCCTAAAGCGATCCGCAGTCAAACGCCCCATTTCGTATAGTTACGACATGAGACACTTTCGCCTAAAACATTGATTTCAATCGGAAGTTGCTTGCCAATTGATCTGGATTGGTAGTTTGTGTTCGATACCCCAAAGTGGATATATTGTGTGTGGGTAATGAACGGAATTGCCGGCTACGAATAAGGATATATCTCTTTGTACGGATTGACAGCTATCAAACCTAAGCATAGCAATTAAATGTACAGAATATCACCCAAATACCGTAACTCAAAGCATTTAATGCGCTAGATGCGCATTTCTAAGGCTATGCCCCCATCTTCAGTAGCACAAGATCAAAACTAAATAAAATACATCTGTCACGAATCGTGATTGCTATTCAATTGTATAGCAATCGCGGTTAGTGACAGAGATATTTAATGTATTTTTTATCTTGCACTCCTAAAGATCGTAGCCTTCGAAATGCGCATCTAGCTATTAAGTGCTTTGACTTACAATATTTGGGTGATATTCTATATCATTATTGAACACCGTAGTGATAATTTTTAACATAGCAATTAAGTTTGAAAAAATCACACGTTGTTTTCTAACTTCTGGTTTTATAGAAAAATATAACAATTATAGAAAATATTCTATAAATCCAAAATTTCTATGCAAATAGTCTGCACATATTAAAAACTATACATATGTAATATATATTAGTTGGAATCCAATGATCTAACGGAACATTTTTTGTGAATGAAATGACTTTTATTGGATGAACAGGACGGCATCAATTAGCAACTTATTGACTTTCCATATTAAGTGCTATGAGTAATTCTGTAAGTTGTCATCAGGTATGTTTACGTATGTGAAACTATAGATTTAGCGAATATACAATATGATGCTGGAGAAAGTTAGTTCCTTGACTTTCCACTTAGAAGGAATTATATGCATGGACAAGTCTTAGAGTACGACATATGGCGTTGCGCTTTGGGGAATAAATTTAACATGTTGATGATATAATGTTTTTTTTCTTCCAAAATGAATTGCTCAAACATATATACCAAATGGTACTAAAGGACTAAAGGATAATGAAACTTGGGATAATAATATTTAATCTTTGCAATTTTTTTGTCGATATCTGCATAGCAACTTTATTCAACCAGCACATAGTAATATCTTATTTTAAAAAAAATATGCGTGAGAGTCTCGCGCGGTAGAAGTGAAACTTCTTAGCTCCTAGGAAAAGTTGATTTTATGCATTGCTTTTTTTCATTTGTTAACGATTTGATTTTGATTTTGATTGACAATCTGATCATCAAAAAATCATTATTAACTGTAATGTCGTACAGTCTATAAAGAGGAGTTTGGATTAAATATCGTAGCCATATGTTTATAGTTCTTTTTCTCACCAAACCAATTAAATAACTCGATCTGTGCATTTTTCTTCTTTTTATGTGGACGTTAATACAATGATCATCATCAACGTCTCTTGGCAAATGATTCACCATCGTATTCACAGATATTGGAATATTAATAATTTGCTCATAAATTCCATGTTGACCATGTACATGTCGTAAACGTCGAATTTGCATAAATGGAATTCTGGGTGAAATCAACCTCTCTGACACTAAATCTAATTTTGGTAGATGACCAGGTAATGCTGGGTAGACAAAACCACTTGACTCCGATAACATTGGAATGGTATTCCGAGTGAGATCATTTCGGCATGAATTGCACACTATCACATCTTCAATGATAATGACTGGAAACGCAGTATGTAAAAGTTGCTCGTGCTTAGGATCAACAGGTTTCACATCCTTCTTAAACCATATTCGATCACATATGGAACACACTGTACCTAGCGGATTTTTGAAAAATTGTTTATCAAATTCGCGATGAGCAGGTTGAAAGAATGTAAATTTTGTGTGTGATGCACTAGTGGGTGCATTTCTATTTGTTGATGGCTCAGGTGTATCAGATTAATTTCGTTGATCTCTCACACCGCGTGTATCTTCACGTGTAGACGGCACGCTTGAATCAGTGGCATTCAAATTCTCTATACCACTCACTGTGTCCTCACTTAACGACGGTATCGATTCATTTAGTGTATTTGAGGTCGTTAGAAGGTTATGTTGTCCACCGTGGTTCTTTAACGCCCTTTGCCTGGCTCGATACTCTCTACTTCTTTCCAAGGTACTTGTTGGCACCTTTCTTGGCGGTTTATTCGCTTTCTTTAAAGGCTCGCACTCTGTCTGTACTTGTCTTTTTCTCCATTTCATTTTTCACACAATGGAAATTGTTAGCTAAAAGATTAAGCTGTGTTTGCGTAATATATAATAAAATACGCAAGCGTCTACTGGTTGCCTTATGCAACGTAAATACACAGTACACGCGGCGCATGCGCGTAGCGTGTTTCACTTTTCGTGACGTTCAGGCCAACTCTTGTGATTTATAAATGTAGAATGTCGGAAAGTTATGAAATCACTTTTTGTACGAAATTCGTTTTATTCTTTGACTTATTAGGAGTTATAAAATTATAACGATATTTGTATACGATTGGATAAAAAATAATGGATAAATTTGATAATTGGCGGAATTAAACAAAAAGACAAACATAGTCTTCGGATTTGCGATGACTAGAGTGAGCAGTGATAGTTTACGTCGCATAAAATACATGTTGGAATGTAATAATAAAATTGTGTACAGTACTCGTATTCTATCGCACTACTAATGTCAATGAGTGCATATAATCTAGTCCTTAAATTCGTTCAGTTCATTTTTGTGTGTTGCGTGTTACTTTAATATTATTGCTCAAATTTATTTTAAATATACCGCAAAACAAACGAATAAATTCAACTAGCTGTAAACGCTGTTACGAGCGATAAGGGAATTGAAATTACAGGATATTCAAAATGTTGTGAGGCACACGCTATGTATGTAGATATTTTGATATATCATATGTATACTAAAAAGTTATTAAAAGTTTATTAGTAATACACTATGCTATTATTTAGATAGTATTGCGTTTTTATTTTCTTTGTAACAAACATAAAAATGTATAATATAGAATATCACCCAAATAACGTAGGGATAATTTTGAAAATAAAAATGTATGATTTTATGCAGCGATTCTATCAATAAATATGACCCGAATTTATAATCCCATTTATAATCCATAGGAGATATTTGAATTTACTCTCTTGCTGTGATGTAAATAAGGCTTAAGCAATGCGCTCATAAATGCTTCGAGTTTCGGTGCCTGGGTGTTATTTCAAATATTTATTTAAAATTGATATTTTTCACAATAGATGTATCATTTTTCTTTATCATCTCCCTTTATTACCTAAAATGCTAAGACGTATCAAATATACTTTATTTGTTCGCATAAAAATGACAATTCGTTACAAGAATCAAATATAAGAGTAAAGATATTGATATCATTCTGCATCATTTATCCCACAGTATTTTTAGCAAAAAATCGTAACATCATTTGAAATTTTTACCAAATAATGCTTGCTCGTCATATCTACAAACTTGTCACAGAAATATTCTTAGCCTAAAACAAGTAAAATAATATTCTATTGTTAATAGAATATAATTTTAAACTTCATAATAGTAATAGGAGTTTATTTAGAAATATTTAATATTCATTGTATATATATTCCGTGTTAGTTCTCAAACAAAACGAAATTAAAATTTTCCGTCATCCTCAGGGACGGCAATTCGAATTAATATACTAAATACGAATACATGCCATGTAGGTGAAAAGTAAGAACGTGTTTGCTTTTGACGGAATATTGTCTTATATAATTGCTCACATCAATACTATCAAAAAGGATAATCTGAAATTGTATAAAAATTGATATTTCTTGTTATTGTTTCAAGTAAGGATATAAATTTTGATAATGTTATTATAGCCAAAAATTTAGTCAATATACCTCTACTTCATAGTAAAAGTAAAGTTGTTTTTTATTTCCCTATTCTAATATGGACTATCAAAAAGTTACGGTTCAATGAATCCTTTATAAGGATACTTCTATTAATCTTGTCCATATGCGTTTTTATTCAATAGTTTGTCCGCATAATTTGAACAATTTTTTATTTCAATAATTAATACATTTTTATACAACAAACTTTCCTGTATTAAATTCTATAAAGAAATGTAACACATACAAGTTTAGCATATTGATAATTATGCAATTTTGTCACTGAGAGCTTCCCAAATTCACTTGCACTTGCCGGTCAAATTTCATTGAAGGATGCATAGAGTTTAGATTGAATAAAATACATTCATGGTTTCTTGACAGATAGTCTTCAACTCATATGAGATTAACGGCGAACCGTTTGTTTGTTTAGGTTTATTTGTTCGTTCGTGAACGAGTGTATGTATGCTACCCTGTACAAACTGAAAGATTAAAATGAAACCATGCAGAAGATTTTATAAATAAGCGGTGCGCAAACATCGCATCCACCGACTGGACAAGCACAATTGATTATTCGATTACAGTCCTTTTCCGCAAACAATATTATAAAGAAATGTGAAATCAAGAAATGATTGTAAATAAACAGAATAATTTTAATTGTATCGGATATCTTCAGTTATATATGTATGTGTGGCATGATCGTACCCGGCGTGATATAATATAGTACCTCTGCAGACTTTTAATTATTCATCGTGGCGAAGTTCAGCTGCAACTACTTGTTAACTTAACAATTTTTAAGTTGCAATATCAAATAGCACTAAGTATAAAAATGAAATAATGTTTTAACTATGCAAATTATAAGACAGCTACGATTTAAAAAACATGAATATATAATTAATATATATACATACATATGCAGTAATTTTATTTTAATAGCTCCCATTTACATTTATGAGCATAACCATTTCAAAGAATTAACCTGATTTATATATGTCCATCAGGGTGTATACATATTCCTATAATTTTCACGTAGTGGAGTTAATGATGGTCGAATTCTTACAAAGGTACATGTAAATTCCTATAAGGTTCGGTCTGCAAGAAAATAAGCTCCTTAATCCTTCGTTACACATATTCAAAAGAAATATTTCCAATTGAAATCAAATATTGAAGAAGACATAGATATAGGTTATTATATAGGAATATTTAACGATCGTGACAATTACCCAATTAACAATGACTCAGATGACCCAGTTGGTGAAAGTACAGAAATTCAGAATGCAGAAGCCGGCATTTTATTGCATTATCACCCCGAAGAAATAAAGTTACATGTACAAGAAATAAGTGCTTCGTGCAAGAGGAAGGCAATGGACAACAGGCGTTTGTAGGAATTCGACCATACACATTTTCGGTTTCTTCTACCTGACTCAATATTTATAGGAATTTACCATCCTCGGTCCATCAGATGCTTTTAAAAAAGCAGTATTTGTTAAATATAAACAAAAGTGACATGTCGAATAAAAACGTGAGCTACTTTTAAAATAAACGTCTTAAATAATAAGGTGTTCTATGGCATCTAATAAAATTTTTATATGTAGGAGTGAAATTATAAGTTCTTCTTTAATTTTCTTTTTATAATAGTATAGTAATATAATTTAATAAAATATAATTTTCTAGTTTTAATAAATATATTGTGGCGATTTATCAAAATTCTGGAATGATTTTTTTGCAATGAAGTAAGGAAATAAATGAACTTGAATCTTCCTCATGTTAGCGTGTGATGTGCAATTTTGATATTCAATACATGGACAAAATAATGACAATATATATTTTTATAATATAAAATATCTTAGTAGAATTAAATTTAAATTCAAATTATTTTAAATTACACCTTCTTTATAATAGCTTGTAAGTATGTTCAAATTATTTAGGAATAGTAGAGATTCGTCTGCAGCTACAGTTTCTATAATTGTATAAGTTAACAAACAGTTTAAGCTTGTGAAATATTTTGAAATTTATATATCCACCAAGCCATCATTAATTATTTTGGGCATTCCTCAAATAACAAGTTTTTCGATCACGTCTTCTGTCAATCCTTATGAAAAAATACGCTGTTCTTGAGGTTCAATTGATTTGAATACTATTCACATATGTATGTTGGCTATAACCATATATAATGCAATTCCAGTACCGGCTCGTAAAATACAGTGTGACCAATTTACTTCTAACTCGTTGAAATTTTTAAACAAAAAATTAAATGTTTGTTTCTAAACAAAATTCTTATTTAAAGCCAAATATAACCAACAAGGAAATTACACTACAAAAGGTTGAAATATTATTAAATTCGGTGACAAATTTATTTATTTTGGCAGCACATGCCTATAAGTGATGTGGATACCAAATTTCAATTTATTAATTATATTTATATGAATGTGTTTATGCAGTAGATAAGAAGAATGATCCTTGAATATTGTCATAAATGAACCAAATTGGTTATATCAAAGCGATTAGAAGAGATAATTTATGAAATCGATATAGAAATCTTTCAATAATTCTTAAAATAATTACACAAGCAGAGGATTTTATGAGGAATTATTTTATTTTACAATTATACGAGGACAGAGGTAAGTCACAAATACATAAGTACACGCATGGTACAAACGGCCACTTTTTTATAAAACGGAATCCTCGACCACAGTGGTAATGGGCAACGAAGAACACTAAAATATAAATTGATTAATTATGAATTAATTACAAAAAATATTAAATTTTTGCACCACTTTATCAAATAATCTTACAAATAAGCTTCCTTAAGTAAAGAATTTAACACTTTTTTGTTTTATTTAATAATCAAATTAATAACTAGTTTTGTAAAAGTAAAGAAAAAACCTTTCATAAGACTTGTGTGTTGATATCAAATATATTAGTTATGATGTAGAATATCAAATATTCATATGGACTGAAGAATATTGGCCAAAATATTGTCTGATTTTTTTTTGTTGCAGTATTAGGTTTAAAGTTATCATACTGTATAAAGCTTGGTGAATTTTTGGGGTAAGTTGATTTAAATGGTTTTTCGTTCTACTGATACGAGTTGAAACAATACTATCGATACCTATAAATAATGCAAAATATTTCACTGTCGTTATCTATTCCATCCTTTGATAATATTTCGCTCTTCTGTCCGCGCCTTACTAACTTCCAATAATACAACTTTAGAATAATTTTCCTCATACCTATATGATCTTAAAATTTATTGATTAACTGCGAATACCTTTCATAAGTATGTATACCTAGGAGTCTAAAAAAATTCACCCGTTTTTGTCGATATTGATAATTGTATCGATATCTACAATACAAGCATTGGTACTTCATCATCCCTTCCTCGACGGTTACGAAGCGGACCAAGAGAATTTCGGTATGTTCATGTATACCAAACAGCCAAGTATCATTCATTAATCATGTATCCGGGACACAGTCCCGGTGGATCACACGTTACATCTACCTAAGCGGGTAATTTCTTATTTTTCTCATATATCACGGTCTGGCTCTGACACTTGTCAGCCTGTGTTGTTGCTCTTGCCGCAGGGTGGCTTCAATTCAAATATTCTTTGAAGAAAAGGGAAAAATACTCAAGACTAAGATTAGTTGAAACTGGAAAAAAATATTACATATAAAAGAAATACCCATATAAAGTAAACTATATATTATACTGCATTAATAAAGAGATGGTAAAGTAAAGTAAAGCATTCTTTATTAGCATCCAAAAAGAATATACCAAATTTTGCATATATAGTACATTTTATGGTGTTAATTGCGTGACGTAAAATCCGCTTGATAAAATCATATCGCAATTTTATAGAGAATTAAAGTATTCGTCTAATAACTAAGGACAAATATCGACAAGCATTGTTTTAACACTATTTTTAATTTTTTTAATAAAATTTTAAGGTAATTTATTATATAATTTACAACCGTTAAAGAATAAACTTTTTTGGTAGCGTGACATACTGTGTCTTGCGATTTGTAACATTTTTTTATATCTCGTTTCGTGAGAATGTTTTTGTTAATATATATTAAATAAATGGTACTGCTTCTACACAAAAATTACCACTTTTGTTTTCTTTATTTGTCCATATAAATACTTCTAATACTCATTTCTAATTATTTATGACAAACGAACATACTAAAAATCATAGTCCATCCCTCAGGCAGTTTTTACACTGGTATAAGAGGGTATGGGTTTTCTAAATATTTTTAGCTAAACTTATTTAATACTTTATAAATATTATATTTCGTCATAATATAATTGTAAAAATTCTCTTTAAATCTATCTTAAATTCGTAAAATTAAAATTCTTAAAATTATATTAATATATTGTTTGTATATCTTTGGATTTTATTCTTTATTTCATTCTTATAATTTATTCTTTTGTGATTGACCTATTCTAATTTTGGCCTAATGTCCCTGGGATGTTTTTTTACATTCCTTTTGAATGATGAAATATTTATAAATATTTCGCATAAATAGTGAGTATTCTTAGTTCCTTGAAAGCCTCCTTACAAGTGTCTTTATGAGGTAACTTAGCCAACGTACGAACAGTTCTTGTTTTGAATAACAAATAATCTTTGCATTGATGTGATATCATAGGTTCCTCAATGGATTATTTTGCTATTACAATGATAATATGCACAATAGGTCATTTTATATTGTAGTTTGAGTTTGCGATTATAGTTATTTACAATATAAGTGTTGTAAAGATTCATATTACGATGCGAGATGTTGAGTTGTCAAACGAGGCATGAGCCGAGTGTCGTAATATGAATTTATAACTCGAATATTGTACCAAATTTTATCTACTTTCGTAAAATAATCCGATAATTACAAAATGATATAATTTTTTAAATAATAATATGTCCTAAACAAAAATGATACCTGCTGTTATAAGGATTTAAGTTTTCTAAATAGTCTTGAATTGTTTGTTGTTTCTGAGTTATCTTGGTTACTGTTAAACACGTCAGATTTATAGAAAAAGTTTGCGAAAATGGTACTCTTTGAAAATGTCTGATTCTGAAGAAAGTTTACTCTCGCAGGTAGAGGAAGATGCAAATGGAGCAATTTCAAGTCTAATTCCCGCAAAATCAAAGGTACGATATGAACTTGAATATCAGAATTTTGAAAAATGGTGTGATTCAAAAAGATTAAAAGAAGTGTCGGAAAAATTTTTGTTGGCGTATTTCGCCGAAAAGCAACAATCACAAAAGCCGTCAACGCTTTAGTCGCACTATTCCATGTTAAGAACCATGATTTCCGTAAGAAGAAATCAGATATACGCAAATTTTTACAGCTAGTTGCTTTTACAGCACTTATTTACAGCAATAAAAACTCATTACAGCACTAGTGCTGTAATGGTCATCATCATAAAACTTTTTTAAAACTGTAATATTTACTTTACTGAATGAAAGTAAATAAATTATTTTACAGTTTAATTGTTGCAGTTTTATGAAGCAGGTCTATAATCTATAATTATTTATCGTGATGTTTCAGCACCATATCGTACGTCTTTGAAAAAATATTATGAATTATTGTTTTATATATTTATTGGAGTCCTCAAAAGTTTAATTAAACTTTATTTGAATTTTCCTGGAATAGTATGAAAAAAAGACATTTCGTTCATTATTAGAAAATGTTCTAATTTCAACACAATGCATATATATATATATATAGATCATAATGATTGTTAAGTACCATTCACTGTAATTGTCAAGGTTGATGCAGATTTATATCCAATGTAAATTCGTCTATTATATAAAGATTTGGCGTGTTCAGATAACAGATTTGGCGTGTACAGAATAATAAAAGAGAGTTTGACAATTGTTGCTAATTTATTATGAAAACCGTTTTTGAAAAATGCTCTTTCAATAGTATAAAAATGATTGGGCTTATTCTTTATATAGGTGCTATAATATATATTTATTATACTTATTAATTTATGTTTTAATTTCAATTATGTATTTGTAAACTAAATTACCCAATTTAAAATAAATATATATTTGCCTTCTAAATAAACTATCACAATTAATTATTAAGATTAAAATCTGGGTGTTATTTTCGATAAAAAGGTTTATTCTAAATGGATAAAATACTTCAACAAGTTCTTCTGTGCATAGATTAATTCAATCAAACTTTTTACATTTCATTTTCACCGCTAATCTTTTCGTGAATTTACCGCGTCATATGAATGCATTTTAGAAAATATTTAACGCTTTTTAATTCTTCTTTGTTAGCTTTTCTTGTGGAAATTGCGGGATGGTATATGTATTAAATATATTCCAACTGGCTGCACTTTTTACCTCGGTAAGTGAAAATGATGACTGGCATTGTATGGTGGCAGCCAACTTACACAAACCTACGTATACCATGAGGAAAAACTGGAATAAAACCTTTTCTCGTATATTTCCAGTCTTGTGGGGATACTGAGCTCGTTATTTCAAAAAAATTCTTTTGCACCGTTGGCAAGATAACACCATTAGTGTGTGTATGTGTAAGAGTGAATTTGCTGAATTTCTATATATCTATGTAGCCACCAACATTCGCCGCATGGTTAAATGTATTTTTCGACGACTGAATATATTTGTGTTAATTTTATTTGGGGGTAATTATGGAAGTGAACGCGGTGTAATTTAATATAAGCGCTTTACTATGCAAAGTGCAAAATGTAAGTAAGTGTGCGGTGGTGGAACATGTTCTTGTATATAGGAATACGAATTTCATCCGTATGAAGAGTGTACGAGTTGAACCGCGCGAGCTACCAACGTTAATATTGACTCTTCTAATCGCGTTAAAACAAATTCCGTGAGTGCTAAGAGTGTAACTAGTTTACCCCTAATACTCACTAAGACGTGAATGTATTATAAATAAAACACACTTCATGAAAATTAGGGATAGCTTGTAATTTGTAATTTTAAAGTTTGTCAAAGCAAACGTTTAACAAAAATTCTTCAAACTAACACTAAATTAAATACCTCAAATTTGAACGAATAGAAAAGTTTTAAAAAATCTTTTCAAGTTATTATTGATCATCAATATTAAAACATTTAAAGAATATAGTGGAATAAGAACTCATACAAAATTCTCAGAGATATTTTGAGGAAAGCATGTCTGGTGTTAGAAGATCGCGAGTTAGAATCCCGTAGGATTCGACATTTTCCTGGATGATGACAGTTGGTTTAATATGAATCGAAGGTATGATTTTGTCAGAGAAGCTAATTAGAACTCACGATGGACGTATATTTAATATTTTATACTTTTGAAAAGTTGCAAATTGGAACGTTAAAAATTACTCATATCTTTGACGTGAAAGTCTTACAAATTCTAATTTTGATTAAGTTAATTTTATGTATTGAAAAAGTTGCCAATTTCTCGCTTTATCGAATTATTAATTAGACCAGAAGCTTCTTCATACAAAAAGCTATGGCAGAAAATACAAAAAGTGATTAAGTTGCAACTATTTTAATACATTTTCTCAAAATTGGAAATAGTTTTTTAAATTTCACTTTTAAGCCGACAGATTACCTGTAAACCATTATAAAACTTAAATTACAAAATAATAAAAAAGGTTAATATATTTCATAAATTCAAAACATTATAACTATTTAAAAAATTTTAATTCATAGCGCTTTAAATGTACATCTAGCTACTTAATGCTTTAAGTTACGGTATTTGGGTGATATTCTCTATTATTATAACTATTTTGTATGATTTTCTTTTAGACGCATCATAATATTCGAATAAGTGTGTACCTGCTCTTTGAGGAAATCCTCTTGGATGATTGTGGAAGGAAAGATATAATCTAGACTGTGCACGAATACGGCGGAAAGTTTCAAGTTGACAGGATAACACTTCATGGAATATTTAGAGAGTTGTGTAATTCTCCGATGAATGAGTGACACACTCATTTACATACATACAACATGTGATGTACTTCAATCAAAACGACTGCAAGAGCACCCTTATGCACCCATACCACTTTCAACAGTTTTAACTTGGATTTTAGTTAATAAACATATGCTAGGTGATTTGTATTGAATTGAGCGGAGTTACTGAGTCATGGAGGACCTTCCAATGTGGTATGGGGCAATATTCGTTTCCTCGCTAAGTTAATTATATTATAGTTAGAGGCCAAGTTAAGTTAAATGCTTCGGTTGATATTCTATTTGGGCTCGAGGTAATACGCTAAATACAGCGAGGGTAGCGAGCGCTGATGTCGCTGCGTCGATAATTTTTATTCTAATTAAATCTGCAGCTCTTCGTATATAGACAAAATTTCAATATCAGTTGGAGATAACCGAGTTGGAGATAATCATACATCAATTGAGTGCAATGATATTTTTAATGAAATATATATATAACAAATAGAATGAATAATTTAAAAAATTACATAAGCAATTCTACGTATGGATATTTTACGCAACTAAAAATTTCAAAATACTTAATAGTGAAAAAATATTTTGATACTATTGTAATGTTTTTTTATATCTGCATTTGATGCGCGTTAATTCATGACATATAATCGGTCATTATATTTACAAAAATTCTTGCATTTTCTACATTTATGGATAATATTCAATATCAATATCTTAACAAGTTTAATGCATTATTTTTGTGATTGTATACAATTTTTACAATTAATACTACTTTTTACGATTATTATATTTGCAAACGTGTAGGTGGCAGTCTATATATACATTAGAAGGAATTTTCTTGGTATTCCTGGATGACTATCTGAAACTCTAATGCTATGTAAACTCTATTGACACATATCCATCTCCATTTCTAAGCAAAAGTACCTTTCAAAGTCAAATTTGTACATCAACATAAAACTTACAGTAGTGTAAAGTAGTATCAATATCTACTCGAAACGTGCGTATTGTACATTTCACTCCGACATGAATAACCAAATCAGATGACAGAGGCGTGGATGGAAAGCTTCGAGAAATCCTCAACTTCAACGACTCAACTACTCAAGCCCTTTACAAGAGCACTGAATAAATCTTACATCTTCGTTGCTATATACAGTGCAAAATGTTGAACACTATCTGTTCTGTGAATAAACTCTACTACCTTTACCAACTGTAGCTTTCATGGTGATCATTTCAAACCTGCAGACAATCTTTTGTTCGAATTTTTCTTCGATTCAGCTTTATAATTTCGTGCTGAAGTTTGGTTGTATAATGGTTTTAAGCAGAGTTGCTCAACCCGTGTTATGAACGTAAAGTATTTGAGAAATAATGAATTCTATGTACTATTTTTTCATGATATTAAAATATGATTAAAATATATTTAAAAATAAATTATTAAGTGAGATTATTTTATATGTAATTTACTTTTTGAGAAACCACTGAATTAATATTAATTCTGAAGAAATGAAATGTAATGTAATGTAATGTAGAGTCCAAAGAAAAGGGAAATCTTAAGTAGGGTGTAGGCAGGTACTTCCCTTTAAAAGAATTCTAGAAAATATTAATTCTATTACTAATATTTATCAAAATTAATAGTGTCAGAATGGCTTAATTTCATCCCAATGTTAATTTGAAAAAACTGGTATTTAAAATATTTTTTTGCTTATCTAATAATTCTTGTGAAAAGAATATGAATTATCAAAATCTTTTTATTACCATCTCCACGATACTACTACGATGAGAAAAGTTTCATCTGATAAAAATTTCAAGTATAAGACTAGTAAATACTTTTGAATTACATTTCAATACTTCTTTGAGATAAATTGCTCAAAAATAATATCATAATAACCAATAAATCTATTTTATCGATTGTTTGACCATTCAATTAAATAATAAATTTTTTAATGTTAATTCACAATAAATAATCTTAAGGTTTCTGTGTCATTTCTTCGTCTTCTGCTGATGTACAAATATGACGTGGTTTGCATTAAAGCAAGGGCAGGTGCCAGATGGGCAGTGGTATAAGGGTGTGGTTTTACTTAGAATGTATATAGGCATTCTTTATACATTCTTGTTGTCATTCAAAAGTAGCGAATGTGTTGGTGGAATCTATATGGATGACACAATATCCCTTGGGAAACATGCGTTGACGATCGCAAGACGCCATCATGTGCTGCGAAATGGCATACTCGTATACTATGCAATGCAACAACATATATATACGTTTGTCAAAATAATTTTCGCTTATTTAAGGTACACTTCCAACAATTAGTTACTTATTTAAGAAGAATAAGAATTTAATCTAACCGAGTTGCGTCCATACGACCAATTTATCCAGAAAATGTTTTGCAAATAAAAAATGATAGCTTCGTAAAAGATATTTATTAACATTTGACTATATATATATAGCAGATTCAATATAATTCTAATTTTCGCTATTTATTTGGAATATAGTTTCTAGAATATACTCGTATATTAATTTATATCTTAATTACGAACCTAAAATTATTTTAAGAAAACCCGTGCCCCAAGATTATAAATTAATATGTAGATTCCACAATATTTATAAAACCAAATCAAGTTTAATTATACAGCACTGCATATAATGGCCTAACGTGATTTTAAATATATAAACTGATAAATTGTTTTATTTATTCATTAACTACGTTTTTATATAGGACATTTTTATATTTTACATAATGATTTTAGAAATAAAGCAATGTACTGAAAGCTCTGACTTAGTTAAATATTTATATGAATGAAAATTTTAAGCATATCTAAATATCAAAATGTAGCTGATGTAGAGAATAGATAAATAGATAGATAGATAGATATTTATTTGTGTTGATATATACAAAATGTTACACAGGTCAGAAATCAGTACATATTAAAAAGACATACAGCATACATAGTAAGTAATAATTGGTAGTTAGCAAAATATTATAAAAATAGAGTTATTTTATATAATTTCGATGGTTTTACATTTTTCAAAAAATTCTTTGTATTCATAGAATGCGCCATTTATTAAAAATCTTTTAACAGTATTTTTATACTTATTATGTGGTAGTTCTTTGACTTTTTTAGGTAATGCGTTGAAGAACTTGATAGATAGAAAACTTGGTCCATCCTGTGACTTTTTTAGTCTTAGAAAGTCAGGTCTAATATTATTTTTAATACGCGTGTTGAAAGTATGAAAATCTAGATTAAGACTAAAGGTATTTAGATTTTTATGCATATATAATAAACATTGAAGTATGAAAATACTGGGAAAGGTCAATATAGATAATTTAAGAAAGGACCGCCTGCAATCATCCTGTAACCTAAGCCATATATGACTCTAATTGGTCTTCGCTGAAGTCTGAAAATAATATCTTTATCTGCCGAAAGGCCCCATGATAGGATACCATAAGACATAATAGATTCGCATAGAGCGCGTAGTACGCTAATACCAGACCAGAGTCCTTTTAGACAAGCTTGTGGATAGATTAAATAAAACAAATGTGTTGCTACTCAGCCAGTTGGATAGCGACTCTATATGGCGATGCCAGTATTGATATTGACCTTCGGATCGATATTGACCCCAAGAAAGGTAACACTGTCCAAGTTATTTGAATCTACATGCATTAAAGTAAATAACATTCCATTAGTTTTTGTCTCATTTAGACATAGGTGATTTGCCACGAAGCATTCTTTAGCCTACGAGTGATCAGGTCAGTGCTACGAACGCTGATAGTTGTATCATCTGCAAATAAGATGTGTTCAGCTTGCTTTATGTGATAGGGAAAATCATTAACGTAGATTAGAAAAAGAAGCGGCCCTAGAATCGAACCATGGGGTACGCCTGTCCTTATTTTAGCTTTATTTGAATCGTCTTCATTGTAGGTTACAGTTTGGAAACGATTCGTAATATAGGACCTTAATAAGTTGAGACTATTTAAGTCAAAGTTATATTTTTCTAGTTTCTTTAGCAATATTTGGTGGTCCACGTAGTCGAAGGCTTTGTTAAGATCATAGAAAGTGGATAGAGTATGTTGACCCTCCTCAAAACAATCTAAAGTGTTTCGTGTGAATTGTAAGATGGCTTGACCTCTATTTCTTTTTTTCCGAAAACCGAATTGATTCGCATTAAACAATCAAAATTAATTAATCAAAAACTTTCAAAATAATCTGAAATTCTCATGAAGATAGACTTTTCATATATTTTAGAGATTATTGGCTAGAGAGAAATAGGTCTATAGTTCGACATGAGGTTGAAATTTCCCTTTTTATACATCGGAATTACTAGTGCCTCTTTTAGACAATCAGGGAATAACCCATTTGTAATCGACAGATTGATTAGTTTTGTAAGAGATTCAACCAGACTATTTACATTGTTTTTAAGCAGAGTAGAGCTAAGTCCGTAAATATCTTTCGTTTTTGAAGTTTTTAGTGGCATTATAATTTGGCGTGCTTCGATATAGGATAACTCTTTGCAAGAGAAGAACATGTTTTCAACGTTTAAACTGCATATCTTTATGGGATCAATATTATTAGATGGTAGAGAATTAACAATATCTTCTGCAATACCAGAGAAGTAAGAGTTAAAAGCCTTTGCAGTTAGTCCTAAATTTTTCTTACATTTATTGTTTTTGGCACTCTCTTTTCATTTATTAAAGACCACATAGCTTTCGGTATGTTGGTAGAACGTTAGATAAAATTTTCGTTAGCGGAGACTAGCTTTTTTTAGTTCTATTCTGTATTCGTTTTTCATTTTATTCCGATATAGTTTCATACGAGGATTAGGGTCCCGAATATAGGCTTCATTGATAAGCGATAAAGTGGACCGCAATATTCTTAATTGGATAATAACTAATTTAGAAATTGTCACTACGGTGTTAAATAATTGTATAGAATATCAGTAAATAGAATACCGTAACTCAAAATATTAAATAGCTACATGCGCATTTCGGATGCTATGCCTCCTCTTCATTAGCACAAGTTACAAACTAAATAAATACCTCTGTCAGTAACCTTGATAGCTAAACAACTATACGTTCAAAATTTGATTAATATTACTTTAATTCACAAATCTCAATTTTAATATTATTATAGTTAAACTTCATCCAAACCTTTAATATTCTACACATCGCACTTAATAAGTCTATTCTGCCATGAATGTGTATTGAAAGGGGCAAAAAACATATTTATGTATATCATGGTATAGTAAAACATTGAATTTTGATTGCTTTTATACACCAAACCTGGTTAACGCAAACTTGAAAATCTGGGGAGTTGTACATACACTTACATATGCAGATGTTTAACAATTACCAGAAAGATAGAGACGAAATAACCATCAGTGGCGTCGTACAACCGACGTCGACGATTCGCAGGCTTAGAATGGGACCGGAAAGAATGATGAGATTTTAATTATTTAAGTGTATTGCGACTATTCGGCCCTAGTGTAATCTGTCATAATGATATTTGCTTATACGAAACTTAGTTAGATGAGGAATATATAAATAGATGGCTCATATTAGATGCAATTACTTTATTTTATTAATCTTATATGTAGGCCACAGAACAGACGTTGATTAAAGTCACCTCAATAATATGCAATTACCATCATATATGATACTTACGATTTACAAATAGTCAGCCGATGTTTACAAAGAATTATGAATAAAGGACCCAAGGAGTACATTGAAGATATTTACAGAATTAAGGAGGAAAAAAGCGATCTAGGAGCAAGAAACAGGTAGATCGGTTTTATACCGATCCACCCATTTTATATAAAATTTATTTTAGTCTTAAGATCCCTATGTCTCTGTATATAGGATGTTAATGACATTTTTTATTTTATATGATATAAAATTTAAAATGTCAGGATTTGGTAGAGCACTGTATGATTAAATGATAAAAATTTACACTTTGAAAATTCAGTATCGTTTATGCGAACTAGTTTGAAGAATATTTGATGAGAGTAGTATAGCTACACGGTTCCTGGACCACTTGCCATCGAGTTCTCTGAACTTGATGACAATGTCCATCAGTAGCGGTGAAGAAGTAGGCGAAGAAGTGTCTGTAGGGCACTTCTTTCAAGATCATAGCTGAAGAAGTGCCTTATTGACAATTGGTGGTGTAGCTTCCTGTGTATCTTTCAAGGTCATAGCTGAAGAAGTGCCTTTTTGGCCTCATGGCTGAAGAAGTGCCTTTTGGGTTGAGGGGTGGTTAGGTCTTAGGTGTCGAGCGACAATGACCGGTTGTGCAATAGTTCTTGTGTATTGCGTAAGCTACCTGAGCAGGTGGGCTAGGCTAGTTTCTAAGTGCAAAACCGCTGAAGAATTACCTTTTTAGCAAGAATGAAGAAATGACGTGAAAAACAAATGGTGCGATATAGCTGAACTTTGATGATGACCTTTTCCTTATCGTTCTGCTTGATTGCAAATTCTACAGTGTTGATGTATTGTAAATAATATTAAAAACTAAATTGTTTTCTATATGTCTTTATTAAATACAGAGTGTTCTATTAACAAAATATTATATATAATATACATGTTACAATAATATATCTTGGTTATTATTTTGGTACAGTAGTTTCAATAGTATGTTTTTGTCCACATATGTTCTTTCTAATTTCATCTAAGGAACACCACAAACGTGTTTAATTTTTTATATCAGTTTCACCTTAACATTTTGGACATATAAATTTCATTTACATTTCATATAAATTTCAAGTTACGTTGTACGTATTCATATTTTCTTTTGTTAACAGAACAATTGTATTTTAATTTGTTTTTCATACTAATATTTTGTTAAACGAACACTCTGATGAAATAAAGATATATATAGAAAAAACAATATTTTATATTATATTATTTACCATATAGCAATACTTTACATTTTTCAATCAAGCGGAACGAGAAGCAAAAGGTCATCATAAAAGTTCAAAAATAATCAAGTAGCCTGTTTTTAGATAATACATTCAATGAAAGATATTATGCAATTACTTGTATCATTGCCAAAAAGGCACTTCTTCAGCGGTTTTGCTCTTAGAAACTAGCCTAGCCCACCTGCTCAGGTAGCTTACACAATACACAAGAACTTTTGCGCAATCGGTCATTGTCGCTCGACACTTAAGACCTAACCACCCCTCAACCCAAAAGGCACTTCTTCATCTGAGGCCAAATAGGCACTTCTTCAGCTACGACCTTGAAAGAAAACACAAGAAGCCTACACCACCAATTGTCAAAAAGGCACTTCTTCAGCTATGACCTTGAAATAAGTACCCTAGAGACACTTCTTCACCTACTTCTTCACCGCTCCTGATGGACATCGTCATAGAGTTCAGAGAACTCGATGGCAAGTGGTCCAGGAACCGTGTAGCTATACTACTGATGAGAGAGGCTAAATGTGACAATGCTAAATCAAATAGGATCTAATCCACGTGAGGAATGTGCGTATATACAAAACCTTAGTTCCTATTCTGCATATATATGATTGTAAAATCACATTCAGATCCTTTGATCGTAATGATCATCTTATACTAAAATATATACAAGTAGAATTTTTCAAAATAATATTCCTTTACTTTGATAAAACCTTCGTTTTTTTCTATTAATCTATAAAACTTTATTACATTAAATGTAATAAAGAAAAGGCTAGGAGAAGATCAGTTTGGTTTTAGGAAAAACAGAGGGACGAGGGAGGCGATTCTAGCACTAAGAACGGTAGTAGAAAAAAGAAAGAGGGTAGGAAAGGTAACTTGCATAGCTTTTGTAGATTTAGAAAAGGCATTTGATAATGTAGATTGGGACATAATGTTTAGAATTTTAAAAGAAACGGGTATAGATTATAAGGATAGGAGAATAATTTTTAATTTATATAAACACCAAACTGCCTTAGTTAGATTTGAGGGGGAGGAAGAGGTAGCAAAAATAGGGAAGGGAGTTCGGCAGGGATGTACACTTTCACCGTTATTATTTAATCTATATATAGAAGATGCAATAAACAAAGTAAAAGAAGAGTATAGTATAGGTATGAATGTACAGGGAGAGAAAATATATATGTTGAGATTCGCCGACGATATAGCTATATTGGAAGAAAGCGAAAAGAATTTAGAAAGGGTATTGAATGGTATGCAGGCAGTATTGACTAGGGATTTTAACATGAAAATAAATATAGGTAAAACTAAAGTGATGAGGTGTGACAAAAAGGAATGCAGTAGAAAAATGAGGATCACAATAGGAGATAATAGAATCGAAGAAGTGTCAGATTTTTGTTATTTAGGCAGTAGAATCACAAAAGATAATCGAAGCAAGGTAGATATAAAGTGTAGGATAGCACAGGGTAGGAAGGCATTCGTAGAAAAGGAACAGATTTTAAGATCCAATATTGACTTGGGTATTAGAAAAAGATTACTGAAGGTATATGTTTGGAGTGTAGCACTGTACGGGTGTGAGGCGTGGACTATAGGAAAGGAAGAGAAGCGTAGATTACAAGCATTCGAAATGTGGTGTTATAGGAGGATGATGAGGATTGGTTGGGAAGATAAAGTAACAAATGAAGCTGTACTAGAGTTAGTAGGGGAGAAGAGAAGTATTTGGAGAGTGTTACAGCGTAGGAGAGACAGATTAGTAGGGCATATTCTTAGGCATGGGGGGATTATGCAATTGATCATAGAAGGTAGAGTGGAGGGAAAGAGAGGGGTAGATAGGCCTAGATTGGAGTATGTGAGTCAGATAGTTGAAGACGTTGAGATGAATAGCTATAGGGAGATGAAGGGATTAGCTCAGGATAGATCGGCATGGCGTGCTGTTTCCAACCAATCTTTAGGATTGCGGACTCTTTAACTAACTAACATTAAATGTCAACATCTTTTATTCACTGGTTCAAAATGTTTATTCGAAATGAGCATAAAAATGAAAATTTTTGTTTATTAGGAAGTGCAATTTGAAAAAAAGTTCGAAATGATGTAGATAGCTGTAGGACAGGGCAGTGTAGAAAGGCATTCGCTAAGAACATCAAATTATAATGACTAATATTGACTTATTGTTTTTACGTTCAGATAAATCTATGAATTTCATTTTAAACCAAACTAAATTCATAGAAATCAAAATTTAATTGGACAGACAATAATACCTATTTTCCTTACATGTGCTTAAAAACTGATGGTTTATTTCCTTGAGAAAAATTGTTTCTTATATATTGTTCACGAAAACGCAAAAAAAATGGCTGTCATCGCAAAAGCATTGGCTATTGACCTATGAGTTTTATATAAATATAATTTATATTTATGGATATGTAATATTCGAATATACATGCAATCAAATCAGTTAGAGACGTCGTATTTTAATTTGGCTCATTAGCATTGCGTCTCTTACTGAAGGAAATACTTCAGGTTATATAGAAGTAGGAGAGCGTATGCAATGTATCCACAATGGAGCTTCTAAGTAAAATTTATACATCATTTGGGATTTCGTAAATGAAATCACATACGCATATATACGGAACGCTGAACACATGCCGGCAAACAAACGAACCACAAACAAAATAAATTCACTCATGCAAAAGATGGAGCTATCTCCTTAGAATAACACAGGAACACACTCTACAATTTGTGAACAGAACTATTGTATCCAGTTAAAAGCAGTATGTCAAAAGGTGATCATATTTCAAGAATAAAAATCGAAATAATTGCTTTCTAAATTAAAACAATTGCTATGGAATATGAGAACATAATACAGAACTAACTTTCGCATTTATTAAGGTTGTAAAATTGATGTCATTGCTTTAAGGAATTCACCCAACGATTTGTTCCTGTACGTTTTTTATTTTGCTGTGTTGTACTTAATATAATGTAAATAAATGCAAAATATGATTCCGTCAGCCATTATTTTTATCAATTATGTATCCTGAAATTCATAGAATGTAATTTCAAGCTGTTTTCACTTTCAGTATTACAAAAACATGGAAAATTTTAAACACGGAAATGCATCGTGTAATATTTGATTTAAAAAACGAATTATTTTACTAAACTAATGCTCCTTAATTTAAAAAAAAAATCGCTATTGATATAACAAATACATTTTTATGTTGCTGAAGTTAACAAAATTTATACATAAAGAAATATTCGGGTCCTTGACTTAAGACAGTAGATAAAATGCACTATAACAAAAAAAAATGTTGCTCGCATGACTGTAAAATAAATTGTTTTGAAAGGGTTCATTCTAGTTGTTATTAATTCTATAAATTTGATAGTAATTTTTCCTCATCTCACCAAGTAATAGATTTAAAAAATTTATATTTATTAAAATTAATATACTAAATTGGTTTGAAAGATAATTTTAAATAAATAGTTTATCTCATAATTTAATTTACAGACCTTACTTTTTGGACAAGGGCAATGCTAATAAATACAATTTCGCCATTTTTTGAGGATTTACAGTTAATCAATTTCTTAATATTGGATTTATTAAATATAGTTAATAATATAGATCTTACACTATGAATTATAAATAAAGATGCGATTAAATTTTCCTTCCAGAACATTGAAAAACAAAAATATGCCAAATTCTGTCATAAATGTTTAAAGTATTAAATTTTATTTGTATATGAATTCATATCCAATCAAAAGTAGTTTGGTTGGGATATGCGTTGATTTACGTTATGATTGATATTTCACCTGTGATATTACATATACCTGTATGTTGTAGGCACCCTTGATTCTATGTCCATTTGCCTACTGTTGATGCGATGTTTGCCGACCTCTGACGGTAGTCCCAAGGGATTGCCAAAGTTTCCTCAAAACTTAACGAAACCGCAAAGAATACATATAAACACACATATAACTGTATGTATGCGTATTTGTGTTTGAGACGTAAATTCAATCGTTATTTTATATATACATAATTTTTCAAGAAAATAAGAAAAAAGAAACTTTTGTCATGTCGCAAGTTTCAGCTCAGCGTGCGTTGGCGGAGAGAAGATTATATACATTTCGGTGGCATTTGTCATTTCTATATTTTGACCGCGTTCCTGCGGGACCCATCGATCACCATATACAAAGAGACGTTTCGCGCTCTGTGCCGTATTTTCATCAGGCGATATTCTAAAAGCCAGAGAAATTTGTAAATATTGTTCCCTCGCCCAACAATACGAAATGTTTATATAGATAATTCAGAGAATATTACTCAAAGCATATTCAAGCTAAAAAAAATATTATAGGAAACTGAACACAATGTTTCATTAAAAATTCCTTGTGTTCCTACGCAAACGCAAAAAATGTCGATTATGAATAAAAGATTACAACAATTCTGGACCGCTCTGATTTTATACTGTCAGTTTTCAAGAGAACCTCATGTGCATAAAAAATACATGGAAGTCTGCGTCGGTTGGTAAGTGAATTCTATTATTTCTCGAAGGTTTCCCAGTATTGGTATTACAAGAACGTATACTGCTCCTGACAGGGCTTCTGTAGTCGCTCGATCCAGAAACTAATAATAATTCATTCCATGTTGTATGTAAGATACCAGCACAACATTGTGATATTCCCGAATAAAACGTAGGAAATCTATTCAAAGTTCGAAATGCAATACTGAGCCAATAACGCTAATTCATGCAATTTAGAAATTTTAGGAAATTTTAGGAAAAATGAAGGAATTTATGGGAAAATCACATGAAGTGATGGCAGAAACATATATTAACCTTTAGAAAGACATAATACATGAAAATACCAAAAATGTTTTTTTAACATTTCGCAAAAGCAAAATCATTTTAATTGTTACTTATGAGAATTTTTTTATCAGGTTTCATGGCATTCCTTGTTAAACATTGATCATGTGCCTCATACTCCAGAAAGCTATCGAAAGAATTTCATTGCACTTTGGCCGAAATGCGATTCACACGTTCAAAGTTTCTTACATAGACAAAGAGGGAATTTCTTCTGCGTGAGTTGGCAGGTCAGGTCCAGCGTCGATGATTTATGGAAAATATTAGCGATGGACACGACTGTATCATTCCATCGCGATGCGACACAAATTTTCTTTACAGAACCGATCCGAGCCATGCCATATCTTATGAACGAAAAGAAAAGCTTCCTGCCCTCCTTCTATTCGCTATACACATATTGCTGCTGTTGGTATAAGCGCGGTGTTGGCTGGTGCCAGAAATAACAAATTCCCGCCGGTCCTCCGGGGACAAAACGAGGCCCAAACACCACCACCAACACTAGCAACAACGGCTGCAGTAGTAGCCATAGCGGCGGCAGTGGTAGCAACCATTAGGGATTACAACTTCTGACCAGTTTTGACCGACGAAGGAGTAAGGTGGTTGGTTTGGTGGTGGTGGTGGCCAAGCGGTGCATATATGCACCATGTATTTCGCGAATTTTATTTGGAATTGTCGGCAATAGGTGG
This sequence comes from Leptodirus hochenwartii, assembly GCA_947310635.1. Lineage (NCBI taxonomy): Eukaryota > Metazoa > Arthropoda > Insecta > Coleoptera > Leiodidae > Leptodirus > Leptodirus hochenwartii. The sequence goes on along the minus strand of OX371177.1, from coordinate 11,235,784 downwards.
AAAAGACGAGAGGAATCGTGGCCATCCTTCTTCAAATGGAATGACGGGTAAGATTTAAAATTCAGTTAAATTCAGTGCAGTGGAAGAATATAAAATAGATTTACCGAAATTTTGTTACTTATATGTAAAGAATTGTTTTCCCAATTCAAGAATAATAATCGTATGTTCCCGTTTTTCTCCCTTAGTCTTTTATTTGGGGTGAATAGCATTTTGGCGTATTTAATCATTTTGATCAATTGAATAATCGATTGAATAAAAAAATATCGTATCCCAATTATGTTACTTATAATTCGTTTTGATCGTCCTGTTCCTTTCTAATCGTACATATATTTTGAGTAAATATAAAACTAATTTTTTAGTGCCTAATTGGTGAAAATATGATTTTTTTATTTAACGAATGCACAAGGCATTTGATTTGGTATAAATAATGCCGCTATAATAACAAATATTTGGATTCAACATATGTATTTTATATCCACATTAATCAATTTGATTTTTATGAAAAAATTGCCTTGAAATATTAAAGCTTTCCACTTCTTTAATTCAAAATTCACATCTATGTGAAACAATTTAACAATATGCCATTCATTATATAGAAATTTATACATATTAAATTATTATATGACCCTATTAATAATTTATGGATCTTCCAAAAAATATAAGTACATTTTTAAAAGATAACTTTGTGATTGTATAATGTAGCAAAATATTTTTGTTGTATTGTAACGACGGCACTGACTACTTATCTTACAAGACCTGAAACTATTCGCAATGAGCGATGTCTCTGCGACCAAAAACATTTATAACTACTGTCATTTCTAAATAAAACCAGGACATTTGTATTCTGGACGCTTAGGGCCGGCCACTGGGGACATCCTCCACTTGACACACACACATACCACATTCACACAAAGATATACAAACACTCGTTTCTTGTAGGAAGATTGTTAAGATTGGAACGAAACATACGTTGTGCATCTTCTAGAATAGATATATTTTCCAAATAATGCTTGCAATTTATTAAGAAAATACAAGCAAATATATCGATTGCACTGATTTAATATGATTTTAATTAGTTAATAAAGAGTTCGATATTTTTCGTTAGATTTATTTAAAAAAGAAATAGTAGACACAACAAGTACAATTGCTAAGAGAGGTCAAACTTATCTTGATCAAGATTCAATTTTATCAAATGAAGAAAGATGCTGTGACAAGAAAAATGAACAAGCCACTGCATGATTATTAAAAATGTTTGGATTTTCAGGTGATATTATTTTCGATTATATATTATTTATTATTATTTATTATATATTATTATATATATTGTTAAAGATTATTTATAGGAGATTAGAAAATAAAGTAGAGGAAAGGCTAGGAGAAGATCAGTTTGGTTTTAGGAAAAACAGAGGGACGAGAGAGGCGATTCTAGCACTAAGAACGGTAGTAGAAAAAAGAAATAGGGTAGGAAAGGTAACTTGCATAGCTTTTGTAGACTTAGAAAAGGCATTTGATAATGTAGATTGGGACATAATGTTTAGAATTTTAAAAGAAACGGGTATAGATTATAAGGATAGGAGAATAATTTTTAATTTATATAAACACCAAACTGCCTTAGTTAGAATTGAGGGGGAAGAAGAGGTAGCAAAAATAGGGAAGGGAGTTCGGCAGGGATGTACACTTTCACCGTTATTATTTAATCTATATATAGAAGATGCAATAAACAAAGTAAAAGAAGAGTATAGTGTAGGTGTGAATGTACAGGGAGAGAAAATATATATGCTGAGATTCGCCGACGATATAGCTATATTGGAAGAAAGCGAAAAGAATTTAGAAAGGGTATTGAATGGTATGCAGGCAGTATTGACTAGGGATTTTAACATGAAAATAAATATAGGTAAAACTAAAGTGATGAGGTGTGACAAAAAGGAATGCAGTAGAAAAATGAGGATCACAATAGGAGATAATAGAATCGAAGAAGTGTCAGATTTTTGTTATTTAGGCAGTAGAATCACAAAAGATAATCGAAGCAAGGTAGATATAAAGTGTAGGATAGCACAGGGTAGGAAGGCATTCGTAGAAAAAGAACAGATTTTAAGATCAAATATTGACTTGGGTATTAGAAAAAGATTACTGAAGGTATATGTTTGGAGTGTAGCACTGTACGGGTGTGAGGCGTGGACTATAGGAAAGGAAGAGAAGCGTAGATTAGAAGCACTTGAAATGTGGTGTTATAGGAGGATGATGAGGATTGGTTGGGAAGATAAAGTAACAAATGAAGCTGTACTAGAGTTAGTAGGGGAGAAGAGAAGTATTTGGAGAGTGTTACAGCGTAGGAGAGACAGATTAGTAGGGCATATTCTTAGGCATGGGGGGATTATGCAATTGATCATAGAAGGTAGAGTGGAGGGAAAGAGAGGGGTAGGTAGGCCTAGATTGGAGTATGTGAGTCAGATAGTTGAAGACGTTGAGATGAATAGCTATAGGGAGATGAAGGGATTAGCTCAGGATAGATCGGCATGGCGTGCTGTTTCCAACCAATCTTTAGGATTGCGGACTCTTTAACTAACTAATTATTTTCGAGCCATGTTAAAATATTCTTTAAAATTCCCACTACGGTATTAAATAATAGTATAGAATATCACCCAAATACCGTAACTCAAAACATTTAATATCTACATGCGTATTTCGAAGGCTATGCCCCAATCTTCAGTAGCACTAAATAAAATCAAGGAATTAGCTGAGGAGAAGCGTGTTGTTTACAATTAATCCAAAAGTTTCCTAAGAAATGGGATAAGAGTATCACGTAATAAGTGAATGCTTTTCAATGAACGTTCTGCTTTTATTTTATTTTTAAAAGATGTACGAAAGGGTGATAATTTATTGATATATCGCAATGGATTTTTAATTTGTATTGCAGCTTCTAAAATACCTTTAAGTTATTGTGAAATAACATTATTTCTGCATATTTATGCAATGATTTTTAAAAGAAAAGAAAACTTTTAAAAGAATACACAAAAAATATATATTTATAAAATGAGCGTATTAACTTACTCAATTTAATTATGAAACTTTTTATTATCACTACGGTGTTAAATTATAATATTCTATATTATAATTATGAAGTGTTTTTAAATTTTCAAGTGTTTTGTGTTCTATCCTAATCAAATTATACCACTTAAACTATGCAAATAACAAAACACGTAGAAATACTTTCTTATGGTAAATTGGGGTGTATCAAATACAAGTGTGAAATAGAAATAAAGCGGGAAGGTGCTAGAATGGTAAAACACCAGGTTTGCAGATTAGGGTGTTGGAATTTGATGTAATAAGAGAACAGGGATAGCAACATATGGTGGTGTAGCTACGCCATGTAAAATGCATGCCAATAACACGAACTGGCTTGTAGTAAAGATTTGAAATGAAAGCGGGATTGCAGAAACCTCTTACAAACGCTGATATAGTAAAGAAAGAGAAAATCAGATATTGGACCTTGAGTGTATGCACATCTGCACATGGCAAATATCATTGTTTCTTTATTGATACAAATTGCGATTAAGAGAACAAATTTTGGAAATTTATATGTCTATAAATGTATTATTTTAAAGTTTTTTACATATCCGCGTAAATGCATTAAAAAGGGATAAATAATGTACGCATATGTATATGTTTCTAACTATAATAAATTCAGTTTTATATGTAAGTTAATCCTCCCTGAACTTAATATAATTACAATTATATTATTATATATACCATCTAAACAATGATTATCTTTCTACGCATTCTTCAACATTATTTAGTCTTTACTTCCGCTTTATTTGAGAACTTTTTTAAATATTTGTATTCCAAAAATATCATCTCGAAATTCAATTCTCTCACAAATGTGCTACCTCAATGCGTGCGCCAAAATAATGATTGTATTACAACGTTTACATTTTATATAATTTTGATAATAATTTATGTGATTTGAATTTGGAATCTTTAAAAAATTACCATATACACGCCACTAAAAACGCAGAAAATTACATATCTTGCTTTTTAACCATAGCTAGAAGCGATAGTTATATCGTAAGTCGATTGGATTAGAATTGCTAATGAGTAATATTTTAAAATTTGCTCAGTTTTTTCACTATTTAGTTTGCCGTAAGATTTTCATGTTTACAAGCATTGGTGTGGTAATTGGTATAATAAATGTATTATATATATTATAATTATACAATATAATCATATACAATATGTTATTACTCGACCTATTTTTTAAGTATCCTTAATAGAATTGTAGATTAATTATCTATGGAATCACAATTGAGGGAGCGAGCGTTATGTATTATTAGCAAATATCCAGCTTACATTCTTTTCGTGTCGTATGAGTTCATCTTTATTATTGATTATTATAGTCTGGACTAGTGGCGGCTCGTGCCATTTCAATCTGGGGGCCGCATTTCTTAAAAAACAACATAATAGTGAGAAATCTTACCTAAAATGGATGCAAAATGATTAAATTCAATCATTTCTTCAAAGTGAATTTCACTCTTCTATCTTTCATTGATATAAACTTTTCCAAAACTTTTTCGTTCAAATTGTAAATATCTCGCACCACATTTTTATTAATACACATCATCGCCAACGCGTTTAAACGATCATTACCCATAGCGCTTCGCAAAAAAGTCTTGATTCTTTTAAGTGTTGAAAAACAACGCTCTGATTCAGCAGTGGTCATCGGGGTTGTTAAAATAATTTTAAGTATTTTTATAGTTTCCGGGAAAGTTTCACTGAGATTATTTTGTAGCAATAATGAAAGAAAATTTGTGGCTCCAATTATTTGATAAAAATCTGGCCGCGAGTGAATGACTTCTAAATCTGTTTTTAATCTGGTTTTATTCAAAAATGGATATGCATGACACACGGTTTCTTAAAGGTCCACTGGAAATTATTTAGAAAATGTTGGCATCGATTTCGTGTTAAATAACTCAGCGGCTTGTAGATGGCCACGATATGAGAATCTGTCCTTCATCTGTGTTATAATTTTTTTTGTAAATATCTCTTGTAAAACGTCGTGTAAAGGTTTTGAGCACTCCCAGCACAAGTTTACAATAAATTTAAATCAGGCAATGGCCTACCTAATTCTTTAATTTTTACTTTGTCCACAAGAGAAAGTCTACAAAACTCTATTTTCAATAAATGACTAGCACTATTCATTTTTATTAAATTATTTCTATTAAATATATTCTTGGAGAAACATGTGGCAAAATCATACATACGTACATATCGTACATACACAGAACAAATGCTACTGTCTTATCTGGCTATGCTATATCAATTTATATACATATATACTAGACTACTCTGTTCTCTGAACTGAGGCTGTGGTTCTATGGCTGTTCGTCGCTAAAGTATCGTGGCATCCAATATTTAAAAACAACTATATATTCTTAGCTTTGAAGCAGCGTGACATCACGTTGCTATGACTCATCCCAAGCCGCTGGAATGTGTGTTACATTAGTCGATATATGCGACAAGCGAACCGAAGAAACAGAAGACATACTGCATACAGTCTCTCTCACTCTAGCGCTTGCAATAGAGTGAGATGAGTGCGTATGCATTTAACTCGTACTTGCTAGCTGCCATATCATGTTGAGTGTTATGTTCGCGACGCAAGCTTTATTATTTAGAAAAAATAATGCCGAGAAAAATTATCGCAATACAATTATATATCTACGGTGATGCGCTCAATGTTCAGGAGTGGCGCGCGGCCTGCGTTCTGCATAAGGAACCGCCCCTGGTCTGTACAATATTGTTATAATGAAATTATCCCTAATTACTGATAAAGTTGTTCTGCGTATTGTCACTGTGTATCTTTAATATATTTATTTGGGATATGTTACATTTCCGTTGACATTGGCAGACTTTTTCAATACTACTGCCACTTTGAGGTGGTGTAACTTCACTTCAGCTAACTTTACTCGCTATGAGCTAATCTAATTGTTTTAATTATTTTTAATTGAGAATTCCTATTAATACTTCTATCAAATATACCACCTAATAATTTAGGTTATTATTCTTGAAAATCTATTAATCATTCTGATTATTATATATTATTATCCTTATCACTTTTTACATATCTCCATTTATCTTATTTATTTATTTATTTATTTATTTATTTGAAATATTAGTTAATAATTTTTGGAGAGTTGTTTTTTATACTTTGTATTTACTATTGTATGACCCTAATGGGTATTTTCTTTTTTCCTCATAAACAATAAAAATCTATATCTATATAAGTCAGGATATCGACATATATACAAAGCATTTTTATACATATACACTTGTTCCATCTAGAACAATTTGTCAAAGATATTACCTATAATTTTGTAATCTTAAAGAAACAAAATAAAAATTATTAATACTCCTATATACAAAAAAAAATCAGATAACTTATAAAATATCGGAAAATATTAGTAAATTTAAAGAAATAGAAGAACATTGCACAATATTTTCAAAACAGAAATAAATATATAACAGTTTTTCAAGTTATTGGCACCACGCTCATAGCTAATTTCATTTTTGCTTGTATACGTGGTACTTTAACTCAGCTAGTTCGTATATATTCGTGGTATTTAATAGGTAATGTCAATATTACCTTTTTTTTTCTCAATGTATTTTATATTACTAAGTTTTAGCCTTATAAATTTGTATGAAATTTACTTATTTGCTTCGTGATCCTACAGTACTTTCTTCACGGTGCTTTAACTCAATCAATTTCACATCCATAAATACAAATTGTTGGAAAATGGATGTAAAGTAAAAAATGACATAATGCCATTTATGGAAATGGATGTAGCCAAGTGCGTGTATACATGTTGCATATGCAATATAACTCGTGCTATATAGACGACCTGATATGGTAGCGCTGGAGGATGTTCAAGGAAGGGTGCTATTATAGCGAAGAAGAGAACATAGGCGGTGGTGTTGATGGAGAAAAGCTACTATATTCCGCATCTCCCTCTGTATTATAGAATGTGTATTATTAATGCAAACACACTATTCCATCCGACATAGTGTGCCTGAATAGGTTGCCAATCTTTTTTCAAATAGTGAAGGAAGCATCATCCAAATATTACACGAAAAATTATATGCTGGATGCTGGTGTGGAAATCTAATCTTATTCTACAGTAGCACAATAATGAACAATTTCTTTAAATAATTTGCAACGATTATAACGGATGAAACGAGAGAAAAACCCAAGAAACCAAATGAACTTTTCGTCAAATAATTAATATTAAAAAATATATATAAAAAAAATAATTATTATATCTGCGAATAAAAATAATATATTGAAGTACATAATCAATGTACTTTATATATGGTGATATAAATTTCTTCTGAGAAAGATAATCAATCCAATCTAATTTCATTATATGTAATGAAACGATATTATAGCGTATATTTTCTTTTCTCTTCTGCTAAGAAAATAAATGAAAATATACACTATAATAGTGCTTCATTACACATAATTAATATAAGTGTATATCGGATTCACCAACAATGGAATAATATAATTTTATACTGCGAATAAATATCGAAATAAATCTTTGTTCACGATAGATATGACCGCCTTAAGATGCTGCTAATAGGGATTTGTTATAATTTCGATAATTCCTGAAAATTTAAACATTATTGTAATCAAATAAGGAAATATTTTGCTTGATGCGTTAGTTTACTACTTTCCCACGAAAAAAGATGAATAAAATTAAACAGATATTTTAAAACATCACAGAGCGAAGGTGATACGGTATAATTAATTTATTACTTAGCAAAAAAATTATAAATAAATTGTGTTTACAGTATATAAGTTTTCAAATCTTTTTTTTTTCAGAATGCGGTTTATTGAAGCCTAGAACCATGGGCAATGCTTATTTTATTTAATAATTTGTAAAATGGTAGCGAAATTATTACTATATTGGTTGTATATGTATTAATATTAATCTACCTTGATTTTTTTATTAATAGTCTGCATTTTTGAGTAGACTGTAATGTTAATCTAACAACTTACTTGAAGGTTTCGTAAAAAAATTACCTAAGAAATAAATTAAAATGAAAAAATTGGTACTGTTTAAATTTATTAACCTTTCATTTTAGTTTTAGCAATGTAATATAAAAAACTGAATATGTAGCATTTTTGATTAGTAATATTTGCTTTGGTGTTATTTTAATTTAATTAAAAATGGCAAAATATAAATGTTAATTATGAAAAATTCATTAGATCACTCGCTCTATTAAGGATTAAGAAAAAGGATTTCTAAGAAAATACTTCCGAACATTTACAGTGTTAATAGTTGATGTAAAATGAGCAGTAAAAAAGCAATAAATAGGTTATACATTTTGACGTTATGTTGTGATATTCTATATTAGGAAAGAGAAATAAAAATTCAATGTTTTTTCTACCTACAGATAATATCGAATAATGGGAGTTGATTAGGCCTAATTAATCATTAAGTAAATTATAATAGGAGTTTTTACGGTGTTTATGAATTGCTAGCGATTCCAGCAAATTTAATTTATCACTTTTTGAACAAACATGTAAAATTGTCAAATTTTCTACACTAAAAAAATTATGGGGAGATCCTAAAATATGGTTAGCAAAGTTCGAATTAGTTTATAACTATTAACATGTTCAATAAATCTAATTTAAGGCTACCAACATAAAGCATTGCAATCTGGACAATTAATTCGGTTAAATTTCGGTTAAATTTTATTGTTAAATAATAGATTGGATAGGGTGTAAGATGTTCATTCTGATAGACTTAAATTGTGGTTAGATAAAGTATTAACCATTTTGTGTGTGTTTGGTAGAGAAAAAATAAAGGAAACATATTTAGTAGTATTAGTAGAAGAGCATGAAGGATAGATAGAGTTGAAAATCATTTGCTTACCTATTCTATGGACAAGATTAGAAATGGATGTTTTTTTGAAAACTATTTAACTTAGCAATTTCAAGAATATTCGAAATCTCTAGGTTAAAATGTTCAATACTTAGAGGGATGGAGAAGGCTCTATGAATCAAGGATTTGTAAGCTGCAAGATATGAAGAATTGGCTGGGATTGTTATAGATGAGAAAGTAGCTTTCTGTAAATGTTAAAATTTAATTGGGAATTCTGTATATTTATGGTTAAATCATAAAGTGATCCATTTTATTGTGTCTATAGTGAATTTAATGTTAGCTTAAAAATGATAAAATGGAATCTGATTATCAAGTAGTGCGATTAAAAGAAGCAATTTTAATTTGATCATTTTTGACAACAAGACAATAACTATATAATAACCAATTAAGAAAATAGCTATATAAGCGCATCAAAGAGGCCCCTTCACTAAGAAGCGCCCGGTTGGAATGAATGTTATTCCTTGAGTGGCAATGGGTTTGTAGACTGCGTCAAAAGACACGTGTTACAAATGAGAATTGTCAGGAATTGGGCATCGAACTGGCAGTAAAGCAGTGATTCGCCCATCAGGATGTACACGGCGTGTTTAAGCGGACGACACCCCAGGGTGGAATCGGATCGGCACAGTGCTGTTTGGTGGTGCGTTGTGGCCTGGGCACGCATACATACCTTTCCGTTTTCATCTTCCGCCAAACCATGAACTATACCGTTATAAAAACCTCTAGTAAAAAATATTAGCAGAATAGAAAGACTAACAATAGAAACTGCATCACACAAACGAAAGACCAGCAAACAAACGCTACGATCTCTAACATAACAGCCATGCAATTACAAATATTAAAAAGCCACTAACTAAAACGTCAAGAACAAAGATTCACGCCAAGACTACACTATTAAAAACAGACAAAACACCGGAGAAAGAAACAGACGTTTAACACTCCACGCACAGGCCTAACAAGCCACCACATACAAGACGTTAGCCGCATTAGCAGAATTTGCTAAAAGCTGAGCAAAGCAGCGTAAAATGATTAACACGTTTCAGTAGAGTATTTTTGAAATAAAACGATTGTAACCAGTGTATATATTTTTCTTAACCTATAAGCAGAATTGCGCCCAAAACAAGTTAATGTTAAATCTTATTTGCAATAAAAAAATGGATGTGAGTAATTTAATTAATCTAATTAGTTGAGGTGTGCAGATTTTTATTCGAATCATTTTATTTCATGCGTCATTTTATTAGTTAATGGTAAAAACTTTCTAAAATAAATAATTTGTTTATATAAATATATTGGTCAATATAAATAATTAAGTGTCAATATTAAATCGCATTATAATAGTAATTTGATTTCCTTTAATTTTTAGTTAGAGAATTTGTCATTACGGTGTTAAATATGCATTTGTATAACAATCGTGGTGTGCGATAGAGATGTTTTATTATATTTTACCTTGTTTTGCTGAAGGTGGAGGGCATAATCTGCGAAATGCGCATCTAGGTATTTAGTGATTTTTATTTCGGTATTTGGGTGAATTAATCAATACTAACACATTTTGCTATTATATAGTGATATTTTATTAAAAACCTTGTATTTTAAATACTGATTTAAAATATTTGCAAATATTTGCAAATAAAATTTAAATATTTAAAAGCAATGATCCAATAAATAACAGCTATTTCTGATCTCACCAGCTACTTGATGTATTAAATTAAATAATTAACTTTTAATAAATAAATAATTGTAAACCTGTCTTAATATTTATTGAATTTAAAGTATTTTGTTTTATTTGCATATCAGAAAATTGAATATCTTCATCTTGGTGCTGTGCATCTGTGGATAAATATGAAGTTAAGTAATCTAGAACATTTGGAAGATATTACAATGTTGTAATTTATGTAAATATTATATGGTATTGTATATTAAAATACGTAAGAGAAAAAAGTTAAGTCTACATATGTAAAATCGAACAATACGTAGATTTAATAATATCACTTAAAAAAATAGTTTCAATTATGAAAGTTATTAAATGAATCGTTCGATGCAAAATTTGAATATATATATTTTATATACTATTACGCATATTATATAAAATATATACAATATATATAATATTATATAAACTACAGTAGCATATTATACCGTATCGTATAATTTACGAACATCTGTTAATTAGAAATTTAATAGAGATTTAATAGTTTACTTTATTTTAATTTTGACTAATTTGCGGCCACATTTTTCAAAATGTGATTGCATTGAATTATTACTACAAAATCTAAATTCATCCCCTTCTGTATTATGAATTAGGAACACGTTAGATTTACATTGTTGCTACAAACTGTAACAAGTCTCACTTCCTGCTCAAGCATTAGACCTGAATTCAGCCTGAATTATAAATGGTAATACAAGAGGACGAGCGCATTTAATGTTATAACAACAATGAGTCTACGATGTTAAAGAGCGAAAAGCAAACCAATAAACCGGCTTACAACACCCTAGTCGAAGGACCTGCAATACGGCCTCTCCTGTTAGTACATGCAAGTTTAAAGGATATCACCTAATGCCGTGTTATCTGATCAAATGTCCTGCAGGTTGCATCCTTTATAGCATCACACATATCACATGTGAATAAGTTTACTCTTACCATTACATAAAGTTAAAAGTATATGGGACAGTGTTTTGAGAGCCGTTGGAAATTGACTAGAAATCATTTGTTATCAAGATAAGAATATACAGTTAGTAAAAGTTGAATAGAATATTAGCAAAGGACCGTAACACAATCTTAAAATATTTGATAGTATTATTAAAAATTATTGAAATATATAAGAAATTAAACTAGCTGAACTTGGTCAGAAAGTCATCAAATTCTGACAAATTCGAAATTTAACTGCAATTTATTTTTATATTTTTGTTACGTTATTTGGATGATATTCCTAAAAAATAGTTATAATATCGTAGTATTAATTTTCCATATCCAAGGAATTTCAATTTCCAACAATTGTACAATTCAATGACAAAATTTAAATTAAATTATTTGTTGCTTTCTTTTGTAGTTTGACGTTTGATAACTGGCAAGTAGATTTACCAACTTTGAAAGAGTAAATTGCACTATGCTATAAGAGAACTCAAATTCGCTATAAACGAACTCATTTAGGTTCGTTAACAGCTCTATTAGAAACGCAAATTAGAAAAAAAAATTTTTATTATAAAGATAATTTAGGATCTTTTTCCTTAATTACTCTGTAGCAATATAACGTACTCTTGAGTACTTGCGTCATTTTAAGCATAGATAATTGGAGGTACTTGCTGGATAACCATTTAGTCCAAGCTAGGTATTTTAATAGTGGCTTTCGAGGATTCCAGCAAACACGTAATAGGTTCACTGGCAGCAATCCAACCGCAGTCCTGTCCGTTCACTGATACTTATGCCTCAATCTTACCCGTTCATATGAACTTTCAGTGGCTTCAGCGGCCGATCTACGGACCGACCAACGTCGGATTAAAATCCCACGGGGTCTAAGACTCTGGAAATCAAATTGAGTTTCGATTGCCAAAGCTAGCTCCTTCCAAATCTCTCTATATATATACACATGTGTGTGTGTATGTGTATGTGTGTGTGTGTGTGTGTGTGTGTGTGTGTGTGTGTGTGTGTGTGAGAGAGGTGGATCATGGTCTGGATAATTGCAAGTTTCCCCGCCTCCCTGAACCCGTTTCCTGCTCGCTTGCTTCGCGCTATATAGATGAGTTTTTCCTGTTAGAATGAAACTCTGGCAAGAATTTTGGTTGGGAATTAGTTAGAATGTCTTAATCGAAAACAGCTTTTATACATTCTAAAACTAAAATAAATATTTTTCATCAAGTATGCATTAATTAACTTTATAATTATAAAGATAGCATATTGCCATCTTGGTGTCTGCCATCTACCATCGAAGAATCTATTGATGCTGTAAATAATTTTCTAAAATGTTGTTTTATTTTTTTATTGAAAATTGTTTTTGAAACAAACTAAATATCATTTGTGCCCAGATTTTCTTTGTTTTTGCAGAAAATTGTGTTTCAACTAACAAGTTCTTATTACATGCATCACTTTTTATGCATTTTAGATGTAAGTTTGTACCTACAATTTCGTCCTATTTTTGCACCATATCGGAGGGAAGATGAAATTTAAAAAATCGAATCATCATTAGCTATGTCTTGTTTTATGAAAAAAACTAAATTGAAAATTTAAAATTAAATTATTCGATGTTTAGGGATTAATATAAGTAGAAATAAGGATTTTTATAAATTTTATTTATTAAAAATTTGTTATTTATTAATTAAAAAACACAGCAATAATTAAATACACAACCGATTGGCCAGGAATTATGAATATAGGAAACCCTTGTTTCTTTAAATTACACGTTTTAATTTTGATTAGAGTGTTTGGAACTTTTTAATTTCTAATTGAATTGTTTTTGTAAAATTTTATGTAATAAATAAAGAAAATGTTTCTTTGATCCAGTTCCCTTTATTTGCTATTTAAGAAGTGATTTGTAATTTTGCTTCTGATAGGATATTTGTTTTTAATTTCTAGTATAGTACTGCATCTAAAAAATAATGAGTGCTTGTTGTGTGTATAAAGAATTTTTGTCACTCATCAAATTGATAATACAAAATAGTTTTTATATATTACGGAAAAAACAATTTGCAATAGAGAATCGGTTAACAATTTGGCCACCTATATAAGCAATTGTATAGTGAAGCAAAAGTAAAATCCTTTCCCAGATTGGCCAAAAGAAAATTGAGTTTATATCGGCGAGCAAATAGATCGGAAATCAAAATGTAATTACGTATTTCATAAAAAAAATGCAATCATATTTCAGTCATCATGAAATATATATTACTCAACCTATATTTAATCATTGATTGCTATAAATAAATATTTGCAAATTATAAAAATATAATTTATGAATTAAAATTTATGCACATACTAGTTCTATTAGGTGGTGAATTTTTATAGAATTGAAAACTTGCGTGTCAGAAAAGATTACTACCGAAGTAAAGTATACAAAATTAATCAATCAGCTTAGGCTGGTATTACCATCTACTACATTGTAGTTACATACAATCAGCTAGTAATTTTTCATTCGTAAATATATAACTCCATATAGATAACATATTCAGTAACCACCCATCATCATAAGCTCCTATCACACTAACTTGGACATTAACAGATGTAATAAATAAGAGCACGGTAAAGCCGCACGATGGCGCTGCGAATACGCTGATGATGCGAGCTTATTCTGGAGGTTTTAATAAAACCACAATATATCGTGCCTTTATGATCGCGATAAACTTTGCTATAAATAACAAAGTTGTAATTAAACGTAACATCGCGCTAATCCCTTTCAATTAAGTAATTGAAATTGCATGTCCTCTCTACTTACGCATTAATTCGTAACAGTAATTTATTCTAATCTTATCCAACCTCGGGAAAGTGTATTTATATTATATAGTAAATATACAAAGAAAAAACATGATTCTAAAATGGAATATCAACAAAAATAATGAAGTAAACAAAATCATCACGGTTTAAAATCTTTACAAATGTAGTCGTAAATGTAAAGTTAGATAAAGCTATAAAGGCGTAGAAAGTCGTAGAAGAAATGCAAATTTAGTTTGTAGTAGGAAAAGGAATTTAGGGCATATGTGTGGATTGTGAACGTTTGATCTATAGACTACAAGAAACGAAGATAAACACTGGATTGAAGCTTGTAAAATGTTGTGCATTAGAAATGATCAGGATTAAGATTAAACGAGGATAGTAAATTCCTATAAATATGGGGTCAGGTAGAAGAAACCGAAAATGTATATGGTCAAATTCCTACAAACGCCTGTTGTCCATCGCATTCCTCTTACACGAAGCACTTATTTCTTGCACATGTAACTTTGTTATCTCGGGGTGATCATGCAATAAATGCAGGTTTCTGCATTCTGAATTTCTGTAGTTTCACTAACTGGGTCATTGTTAACTGGGTAATTGTCACGACCGTTAAATATATGGGAACCTATATCTATATCTACTTCTTCAATGTTTGATTTCAAATGGAAATATTTCTTTTGAATATCAGTAACGAGGGATTAAGGAGCTTATTTTCTTGGAGACCGAACTTTATAGGAATCTACATGTACCTTTGTAGGAATTTGACCATCATTAACACGACTACCTGAAAATTATAGCAATATGTATACAACCAGATTAAATGGGCAACAAAAAAATACAAACGAAGAAGCGCTAGAATATATTTATCTGAAATATCACCTTTATTCTACATTGTTCAGTATTTCAATAATTCAAAAATGGAACTGATTGGAGATATAAATAGTGTAGACCATGTTTAATAGACACTTATAAGCAACTATATACTGATATATAATTTGCAAATGAAGAAACTATGCAATATCATTAATTAACCGCTGTTAAGATGAATAGAAAAATAAGAAATGAATATTTAATAATTTTTTATGTAAATTCTTTAATTAGTACGAGTCATTATTCTAGGTCAATAATTAGTATATGAAAAGAACAAGTTATCTAATTTAGTTATATTTAATATCAACAAAATATGAAAATAGAGCAATTAAATATTATTGATTTTCAAAATGTAGTGTAGTTAAATGTAGTGTATTGTAAATTATTTAATAATAATTACTGACCAAGAGATAAATGTTGGTATTTATCAGTTTGGTCTAGAATTCAGAAATTATTACTGCTAAATACATTTACCAGCTATAAATTACGCAGACATTCATCCAACGTTTCGACGAACCGAAACATTGCAAATTTAGGATTTGCGGCTCACAAGAGTGTTATAAACTAGAATATCGCTACGGAATTCAATCCGAATGACATGACAGCACAAGAGCATATACATCTTGGCTTGTACTCTTGCGCTGGCAAACGCGGGGCAACTTTACTGGTGAACATTAAGCGCGAAATAAGGCCGCTAAAATAAACATTACAGTTCCGTATTTACGGGCCATGAACCTATTGTATTTGTGTATGTATATGGAAACGCTGTTACATTAAAAGAACAAGTCGGTAAACATGGCTAGGGAACGAGGAAGAAGAGCTTCTGTGTTGGGTGCGTATGGAGGCTCTGGAGAAGAAGAATCATAGCGCCCCAGAGAGGGGACCTGGGGCCGCTCACGCTCCAGGAGAAAGCTTCGTGCACCTAGGCTATAGACTGTAGGTCTGCATATTCGTTGCAAACCAAGCATATGGTACTGATATAAAGGCAGATCCAAACTGGGTATGTAGTAAAAATTACTTAGTGTTTTCAATATTTCCTTGTCTAAACAATTTCTTCTTACAGATATAATTAGAAAGAAAAATAAGTAATAATATCAAGATTAACATTATCTAATATGAAGGCATTTTATAAAGTATAAATTCGACAAAAGAAACATATAAATATAACAAAATTTTGAATTCTTATTCACTTTTCAAATTCTCCAAATTTCATTAACATATTTTTTAAATGAACTTAAAGATTGGTGCAAAATGTCTACAGATGCACAAGTTTTTCATACAGAATTATATAAATTACAAATACGAATGATAGGAGAATTTATTCCTGAGTTGGTATTGTTAAAAGGAATATGGAACAAAGCATTGTCACATGGTATGCGAAATTGTATTAATGAGAAGACATGGTTCGACTGTAACTGATTGGTACGTATTTTATATAAAATCATGTCTAGTATTTCATGCCTCGTATAAATCGACACTAAAGAACTACAATTATTATTGCTTTTCTAATGTACGAATTTTACAAATCTATTTTGAAGTGATTGAAGGCGATTGACGTAGATGTTATATTGTGAACGAGGTTAAAGGTTATTGTTAAAGAGGTAAAAACGGGCAAGTTTAACAATACTTTATGTGCAAATTTTTGCAATTTCTCAAAATACTAATAGAGTATATTGAAATATATCTCGATTGAGCATTATAAATTTGTTGAAATAGTAAATATCTGTGTCATAATTAATAATGAACTCTTCTCAAAGTTAAATAAGATCATTATGAAAAATACTGATTTTTGTATTGAACATATAGGTATTTTAATAAATTATCAAATTCATACGCCTTTACTATTTAAATAAAACAAATAAGAGCAATTGTATAAAAAAATCGATATATACATTGCGAAAGAGGCTGACAACTTATCAAAAAAAAAATTTATTTACAATACAACGCCTTAGAAAATCAGCTACTACAAATATTTAGTAACTAAATAAAGTATATTTCGATACTTTGATGTGATATTCGATATGACATCTCACATAATTTATGAGATATTGTAATTATTAATACAACATCATCAACCATGATTTATTTACAAAAAAAAAGCACTCAAATAATTCTTATTATTTTGATCATCTTATCTTATAGGCTGTAGAAAAGGAAGTTTCGATATCCATACATATATAAGAAGAAAATAATCATCAGCGTACACACAATGGTGGTACACACCTCACCTTCTACCAACGCCTCCTAGCGGCGTGTGCGGCATTACCGCCAGGTATCTCTGGAGGAGTAGTCCACGAGATGTATGGACCCTCTTTAACATCGGTTAGCAACGGCAGCAGCAGCAGCGGGACCAGAACCCACACCAGAAGCACGCACAGCAACGAAGGAATGTGGCAAAGAGTAGCAATTAGATCCATATTAGTTAAAAGAGCATTCCGCGGCTACTTGGGCAGGACGAATCGATCAATTAGGCTTGGGGAATTAGCAGGAACATACCAGATGAACGGCAACCGTAATGGGGAGTTGTGTTTTGTATCTGTGTTTGTATACCCTAGTGAACTACTTTATTAGTGGGGAGCAAGAGTTGTAAATACAGCGATATGTATTACAAAGAAGGAAATTTATCTTTTTGTAAAAAGTTACCGATAAAATTATAGTTTTTTCAATTTACCTACTTAAGATATTGATTAAATACTAGAGAAGATTATAAAATTAGTGTGTATTACAGCAAAATATTCCTTTCTTGGGAAATTTACATTTGATTCATGCAGATAGTTATCAATAAATTGGATTCTTCTAAAATAAAAACATCTCCATGTAACAAATCAATTAAAATGTCTTGCTTCTTCAATATGTATTTTTGCAAAAATAAGTAAGTATATGAAGCCATCATTATAAACAAGGTATGCATATCTGTCGAATAATAAGTATACCTCATCCAGCAATAAGTGGCCAAGCTTCAGGTATCGAATGATTTACGACCGCAGTAAATTTGCTTCATTTTCATATTTGGGCGTATTCAGTAAAACTTTGATAGAAAATATAATGATGATGAGTTGAAAATTTATTACTAGCTCCTTTAGTATTTCATGGTAGTATAAACTAGTGCTGGGAATATTTGCCAATCAAACCGGAAACCGGTGCTAGTGATTTTTCACCGGTTCACCGACTAACCGTTTTCACCAATTTTCGGTGAAAACCGAATTTTATATCGAAAATTTAAAAAATTCTTTAGAAACGCGTAATTGTTTATAAATTTAGAATGAACGTAAATCAATATAATTTCAATTGTACTTTAGTTTTCAAAGTTCTTCAAATGCATTCCATTGTAATGTTCATGCAGTTTCCAACTAATCCTTATAGTTGAGGATAAATATATATAATCAGTGATTGTATATAGCGGACATGACTATACATAATTTACAATATCAATATTTTTACAAAAGAATTTCGCCTTTTATCTCTTTATATTCGCACTTTTATATTGGGAATTGAGTAAAATTTATTAAAGTTTGTTATATACTTTCTTTCTATTTTTTTTTTAAATATTTTTCCTACCAATGTACTTATTCAATTACTTGTATACAATGCTATTACGCTTTTATTATTTATCTTAATTATTTACAAAGAAGGTAGATACCTGTCGATTTTTATCAAAATTATCGAAAAAGTACAGAGGTCGAAAATTTTAATTCTTTTGCCCATTAGCATCAAAATTATCGAAAAAGTATAAAGGTATATTCCTGTCGATTTTCATCAAAATTATCATTTCCCATTAGAAAATGTCCCATTCAATCATTTTTTCACGTTTAATAAAAATTTATAATCTTAGCATGGACGACAGTCCATATAAAAATGTTTCTAAATGCTGACTTTGAAATTTAACAGGCAATTAACATCGCGTATTAATTTACGTTGCTGATCGTCTTGGTATCGCCATCTACATATTTTAATATCAGTTGTGTGTGCGACAACGACGATAAACACACACACAGATTACACACTATTTATTCTCGACGAACGCGGCGGGGAATTCAAGTCAAACTACATGGTTACGTGAATACAATCCCATCTTTGCACATGCTATTTTATATGGGCAGTTCCAATGGCACCTTGAACGATAGGTTGAATCGAAGAATATAAACTCGAAAAAGTTGATTGCGTTGGTTGAAGCGAGACTTTCGCCGTTTTCTGAGAAAGTTCTCGCTCTAGTGGAGTATTCGTTATCAAGAAACGCGTTTTTATTATCGGAATTTTATCTGTACACTAGTACACCTACTGCCAAGAATAGGGCAAATCAGACATAAATGCATAGTTTAAAAACTAAAAAAAGAAAATACAATTATTGACCGATTGTTTGATTGCGTATTTATTTTGTAATTCATAAATCCAACATAATTTGCTATAAAATATTTGACAAAAATCAAAATAAAATATTTAAGAAAATTAAAATATAAGAAATGTATGTGAAAATAAATTATATAGATATATATAGGATCGCCAGGTCTCGCCTAGAATAATTTTAAGCCAGACACTTTAAGCCACAATTATTGACTATTTCTTTGACTCGATTGTACATGGCCGGTATGCTTTTGACTAGGATATACAAGTCCATATGAATGTAGACGAAAATAGTAATTCTTAATTTTCAATTTCCGACCAATTTAGCAAATAAACTTAAATTTTTAACAAAATGGGCAAAAATAGACATAATCGCAAAGTAAGCATTTTATAAAAAAAAAACCATAAATCCTGTAACTATTGGTGAAAATACACATATAATGTATAACAATACACAAAACATATAAAATAAAAAAATCGATCCCGAAGGTTTTAGATAAAATGGATCGGTAATTGGCAGCTTGAAATTTTTGAATGAAATTATGTGAATAAAATTCCTTCTATTCGACCTATCTCTTCTTTCTAATCATTTTTTTTTTTAATTGTCATCATTATTCATGCCTTTTGTACGAGTTGACTATTTTAGTCTTTCAGGATATGTATGTGGTTATGGGAGTGTGAAACGGAAATAGTCCTTAATATCAGCGTGATTATTATGACAACACGAACATATCTATATATAGTACGTAGCGAAAATCCTGCTAGGAGCGTGAATAAAAGCTATGATATTACCCCAAGGGTATATATAAATGTTAGTATTTATAACATAAAAGGCTAAATTTTTTGGTATACTTTATTTATTTGAAAAAGAATTCCTACACATTTATATTTTCTGCCAGCATAGTGATCATAGACTGTGCTCTTCCTATTAAATTATTTGAATAAGACAGTTACGATCAAATTTGATTTTTTTTGGTTACGAATGAATTCTTTTGTCCGAAAATATTGGTGTTGATCAGATTACTTTCGTATACAGATGATGTGAACTTTTAGCTAATAAAAAAAACAATTGCATAGAAAATTTCACTATTATCGTGGTGATAATAGGATTAAAATTAAATGATGCCAATACATATTTTATTTATTATGTTAAATAGCCATAGAAGATGTAGGATTATATTTTAGGCAGTACGGTGTACTTTCACCATTATTGAACTCTTCGTATAGAAGATACAAGGTTTAAGAAGAGTACGCGAAAATCCAAGGAGCAGCAATTGATATGTTGAGGTTCGTGGCGATTTATTTATCTTAGAAGAAATGGAACAGAATTTAAAAGAAGCATTAAATGATATGCAAGACCTTAGGATGGACTAACTAAATAAGTATGAAATAGGAAAGAAGTTGGAATATATAAAATAGTCTTCAAAATTATACAAAATTTGTAACTAAAAGTAATAAAGCGTAAATAAGCGTCAGAAAAGAAAGGTTTTATTGCCAAAGGTAGCCAAGGATATTGTGAAGAATGTCTTCATGGACTACGAGAATGGGGCGAAAATGAAGCAGCAACCAGTAAGAAAACTTCAATTTTTACGAAGACTCCTGTTCGAATAAAAAGAAAATTGTGAAAGATGGTGTGTGTGTGATAGAAAGAAAAGAAGCGACGCTAATGATCTCAGGAAATTCGATTCATTTGATGTTCATTGGGTTCGTTTGAAGCTCTACAGTTGAGCAAAAATTGTATGAGAAAAAATTATCACCGTCACTTAGCCAATTATGTAATATTTTTAAAACCGAGTGCGATATTTCTTTCTGTCCGAATACTTTACGAAAAGTATTAAGAATTAATGGCTT
This sequence comes from Leptodirus hochenwartii, assembly GCA_947310635.1. Classification (NCBI taxonomy): domain Eukaryota; kingdom Metazoa; phylum Arthropoda; class Insecta; order Coleoptera; family Leiodidae; genus Leptodirus; species Leptodirus hochenwartii. The sequence continues at coordinate 11,214,370 of OX371177.1, read as the reverse complement.
TCAATTAAAAATAATGAATAAGCGAATGTGGTTGTTGGAAGCACCAAGGTTGCAGCTTCTTCGGATTCAATACTTAGAGAATATTCATAAAGCTCGCGAAGATAACCGTTTCATATGTTACTTAGATGAAACGTGGTTTAATACACATGACACAAAAATAAAGAGAGTGACACAAGTAGTTCGGAATTTTTTTTTTTAATTTATCTACCTAGATGCTTTATTTGAATTTTATTTTTATTTTTAAAATGGTCCGTATTTTCATGTGCATTTATAATTATAATTAATTCTCTAACATAATTTATTTAAATCGAAAAATAGATGTAATCTTTTCAAAAATAAACTTTCCTTGCACTTTCATACAATGAAAAAACATCATTCAAATAATATAATATTGAATGATAATACATCATTTTTAAGCAACATATTTATCATTTAGGTCAATATTTAAATACAGTTTGCAATTTATTATATTTCATATAGTTTCAACTAAAATTCCAATACGAACCTGGCACATCGCAGTACGACTTGCTGTTCGAGATTGTAAATCTTAGGATAGAAGAGTCAACACCACGGGATACCTGGCCACTTATTGTTGCATGAGGTATAGTTAAGTTTACATTAATGTTGAAATGTGAAACATTACTTTTTGACACATATTTTTTTCTTACAATTAGTAATACATACTTAATTTTACGCTCATTAATGCACCTAAATTCTGCTTTAACTTTGCTCATTTGAAACTAAAGTGAATAAAGTAATTTAGTCCTTCCAATTTTTTTTTTTTTTTATACATGAGGACAAAAACAGTAAAAATACCAATAAAGGTCCCACAGTTTACAAAGGAAACAAATTTACAAATTGTGCGAAAATTTTTATATAGTAATATATAAACACTAGCGTAGATTTACCGTATCTCATAACATCGTAACATAATACAAATAAGTAAAAATAGTTATTTAATCAAAGATTTTAATTGCTAGTATTCTAATCGGCGAAGATGGTAAATTCCTATAAATATGGGTCAGGTAGAAGAAACCGAAAATGTGTATGGTCAAATTCCTACAGACGCGTGTTGTCCATCGCCTTCCTCTTGCACGAAGTACTTATTTCTTGCACATGTAACTTTGTTTCCTCGGGGTGATCATGCAATAAAATGCAGGCTTCTACATTCTGAATTTCTGTACTTTCACGAACTGGGTTATCTGGGGTTCATCTGAGTCATTGTTAATTGGGTAATTGTCACGATCATTAAATATATGGGAACCTATATCTATGTCTTCTTCTTCATTGTTTGATTTCAATTGGACATATTTCTTTTGAATATCAGTAACGAGGGCTTAAGGAGCTTATTTTCTTGGAGACCGAACCTTATAGGAATTTACATGTACCTTTGTAGGAATTTGACCACCATTAACTCGACTACCTGAAAATTATAGGAATATGTAAACACTCCTAATCGGTATCAAGGATGAAAGCAGACTATATTCAATATAAACTTGATAATAAATGTTTTCTAAAACTAATATATGGATCAGCAAAAATATCTATATGAGTTAACGTGTTCATTGAATATATCCACCATAGGTGAAGCCAATAGTCACTATCGACGTCACTTTTGCTGCAATAATTATACAACTAATTTTTTTAAGTTGACATTTCAAATGAAAATATCAACAAATATCAACAACTCTACAACAATTGATTGAACATAATGTATTTATTGTTTAATTAAAACTTGTTTTAGCATTTGTATTTTGAATATATATACTTCATTATTGCTTAATTTTTATTCAGGAAAATTATGGTAAACACTCCCATCAATAGTATACTTAAAGCATTAAGTATCCAGATGTATATTTCGAAGGCTATGCCCCCATCTTCAGTAGCACAAGATAAAACTAAATAAAATACCTCTGTCACGAATCTTGATTTACATACTATTAAATAAATATGTCATCATGACAGAAGTATTTCAGAAATGGCATATAATAGGACCTATAAATATTTTAAAACAATAAAAATTAATAATTACCGTAACTAACAAGTAACAACAATAAACATTGGTTTATCAAACCTAAAATAACCAAAAATTAATAAAATAAAAATAAATTTCAAAATAGTTGTTATTAAATAAATTAAATAGACAAGATGAAATTGGACCCGAATCTAAGTTCATTAAATTTGATTTAGATTTATGCATGTATATACTTTCATAAGCAGTTAACACGGAATAATTGAAAACACTTTTAAGTAATTTAAGTGAACTAATTTGAATAGGATGGCCTGATTTAAAAATATGCTCGGCTACGGCACTTTTATGTTTTCTATTTAATCTGAAATGAGCTAAATGCTCTTTAAATCTAGTTTCAATTGGTCTACGTGTTTGTCCTATACTTTAGGACAACTAGAACAAGATATTTTATAAATACCCCATTTTTTATTGAAATCAATCAAATCTATGAGATTTCCTAGAAAATTAACTAGACTATTAGAACTATTATATGTTACTTCGAAATTATATTTATTTTAAATACTATCCAAACCATGTGCAATTATAGGATCAAATGGTAATTTAACAAATTTTGGAGTTGATTTATTACTTTGTTCTGAACTACTAATATTTCTAATATCTCTTGTTCTTTTAAATTTTCTTAATATGTTATTTATAATTTTATAAGAATAGCCTTTTGTACTGCTATATTTCGGATATTATTTAATTCAATGTTATATTTATCATTAGATAAAGAAAATTTAATAAAATTAAAAAATTAAAGCAGCATATTTATGTTGACGACAATGATTTGAATCGTTCGGTATATAGTAGTCCGTATTTGTAGCTTTTCTATATATATCAAATTCTAATATATTATTATTTCTAATGTCTTTAACATCTAAGAAACATTTAAATAATGGCAAATGAACTACATTTTGGTGAGAGTAAGAGTATCGAATATCTGGTGAAATATACATACATCGTACCACTGAAATGGATAGATGGGGTGACTTCCCTCATCGATAGTATCTAACTCGAAATTCTAACAGTATAAAATACAGTTCTTTCAAAGGCAACAAAGCATGTCGGCACATGCAAATCTTTATAGAAACGGCGAAATAGAAAGCAGACTATACCACTTTTTCACAGTAAAGAAAAACTAAACATACCACCGGTGCTAGAGGATCGAAACTATGCTTTTACAAATACAAGTCTTTGTTTAAAAGTTGACATAAATAGAAAGTTTCGTGGTCTTGGTATGCCTTTCACACCATGAATGTTACTATTTCCAGTCGTAGATTCCATCGCATTCAAAAAGTAACTCAATCTATCGTGGATTTGAATTCGGATAGTAGATCTCTGAATATACTTATTGATGTCCCACGTAGTAGTAAAAGAGATCCTTCTTATTGAATCATATCGCGTATTCAAACACAAACACATTTTTAAAAGAAAACTTTATAATAGCAATAGAATTATTAAATGAATTCAACTTAGTTTAAGCTATAGATAACAATTAGAAGTTTTCGCTATGGCAAAATAGAGCTGCCTGTAAAGATTTTAAAACCCTACCAGTCATAGTAAAATTAGTCTTAATTAAGTTTAGGATGCCTCCTAAGTATATTATACATACCAACTGCTTGTATGTATATAAGACAGATAAGATTAAATTTTATAAATTCGAATAGATTCATAAATATGACGCATAAAACAAATCCGAAAAGACTAGGTAAAATTGTATCGTAAATTCGTTATATTAAAACATGGCATTCTCCATAAAATTAGTCTATTGGAAGCAAAGGATATTCAATTTATTTCATAATTCATGTCAGGGTACTTGGATTAACCACTAGATATGAATGCAGAAGCTTCTAACATGACCAAGTCATATATTATAATGCGTTGTAGACATGTCACTGCATATTAACAGCAGCAGCAAAACTTTAGCCTTTTGCGATACACCTTTCTTAATTAAGAGAATTTATGAGTCACACCCCCGCAACACGCGGTCTGGTGGTGGCTTCGCCCGATCGTTGATAACCTAATTTATTCCGGAAAGTTTACGATGTGTTTTTATCAGACGACAGCATGGCATAATATGCAAAGTTTGTGTCACATTATTAATTCGAAACTGCCCCATATTTTAAAGCAAATTGACGTTACAGGTGTACATGGATTATAGTAATTTGTTCGCGTGGACACGGGACGTAACTGCGCATAAATTATTTTTTAATAACGAAATATTATAGCATCAACAATAACTAGTGCAATGATTTATGTGTGCACAGAAAGTTTCTAGGACGATATTAATGTTTAACACTTTTAGTTATTAACTGATTAATAAGGATAACAATGCCGCTGTCACTAGTGTACTAATTAATTCGTTTATAAAAGTTGTAAACAATGTTAAAGTGGAGTTCTCTTGAACCGCTCCCTGTACTGTCACCTTTACTAATTACTCGTCACTAGAATAAAGGCGCGACCACAATAATAACAACATAAAAAAATGTACTTGAGTTGATCAAAAATGTCACTTGTCATTGCATAGCATCAGATAAAACAGGAAAGTATGTCCAGGATCCAGTTACTTCGTCTAATATATATAATATATTTGATGCAATAATCAGAACTCAACGAGAATTCTGTACAGTGCCAATGAACGCCACTAGGGGCACTCATACTACCTGCACTCCCTAACCTAACCCACTCCACTGTCTGTCAAGCGTTATGGCGTACGGTGAAGTTAACAGACAGATGTCATATTGTCAACACACCTAGGCGAGCCGTCGTGTCAAGTAGAGAAATTAATTGAATTAAATTATCAGGGATATTGCGAATTATGTTGCAGGAATGTATATAATTACATATAGTAATGTCGGATAAGTATATCTATTGTTATCTTTTTGTATTTTAGCAAAATTAAAATTGCTACTTTAACTGTAAAATCGAAGGAATTTTGAAGTCTTAGTGGTTTTGTTAAAATGCAGTAAAATGGAAAATATTTTCCACTATGAACAATTATAAAAAAAAAATGCGTGAGACTCTCGCGCGGTAGAAGTGAAACTTCTTAGCTCCTAGGAAAAGTTAATTTTATGCAGTGCCTCTTTTTCAATTTGTTAACGATTTGATTTTGATTATGATTTTGATTGATACTCTGATCCTCAAAGAAAGAATTATTAACTGTAATGTCGTACAGTCTATAAAGAGGAGTTTGGATTAAATATTGTAGCCATATTTTTAGAGTTCCTTTCCTCACCAAACCAATTAAATAACTCGATCTGTGTATTTTTCTTCTTTTTATGTGGACATTAATACAATGATCATCATCAATGTCTCTTGGTAAATGATTCACAGATATTGTAACATTAATAATTTGCCCATAAATTTCATGTTGACCATGTACATGTCGTAAACGTCGAATTTGTATAAATGGAATCCTGGGTGAAATTAACCTCTCTCATACTAAATCTAATTTTGGTAGATGACCAGGTAATTCTGGGTAGAGAAAACCATTTGCCTTCGATAACATTGCAATGGTATTCCGAGTGAGAGCATTTGGGCATGAATTGCACGCTATCACATCTTCAATGATAATGGCTGGAAATGCAGTATGTAAAAGTTGATCGTGCTTAGGATCAACAGGTTTCACATCGTTCTTAAACCATTATTCGATCACATATGGAACACACTGTACCTAGCGGATTATTGAAACATAGTTTATCAAATTCGCGAAGAGCAGATTGAAAGAATGTAAATTTTGTGTATGATGCACTAGTGAGTGCATTTCTATTTGTCGATGGCTCAGCTGTATCAGATTCATTTCGTTGATCTCTCACACCGCGTGTATCTTCACGTGTAGACGGCACGCCTGAATCAGTGGCATTCAAATTCTCTATACCACTCACTGTGTCCTCACTTAACGACGGTATCGATTCATCCAGTGTATTTGTGGTCGTTGGAAGGTTATATTGTCCACCTTGCTTCTTTAACGCCCTTTGCCTGGCTCGATACTCTCTACTTCTTTCAAAGGTACTTGTTGATACTTTTCTTGGCGGTTTATTCGCTTTCTTCCATTCTCTAAAGGCTCGCACTCTGTCTGTAGTTGTCTTTTTCTCCATTTCACTTTTTACACAATGGAAATTGTTAGCTAAAAGATTAAGCTGTGTTTGTGTGATCTATAATAAAATACGCAAGCGTCTACTGGTTGCCTTGTGCTACGTATACACACAGTACACGCGGCGCATGCGCATAGGGTGTTTCACTTTTCGTGACGGAAGCATTTCACTTTTCGTGACGTTCCGGCCAATTTGCCCTACCGCGTCTATAGAAGTTTCACTTAAAAAAAAAACATTGTCTCAATCAACCAAACTTGCAATAAATATCTTAGGATGCGCATATTATAAATATTTTATCAATCAATAGACATATTTTAGAGATATAAATAAAATTGATAATTCTTATCAAAAGAAAAACATTGAATATATCATAATTCGAATAAAGTTAACTTACTTATACGAATAGATTAAATAGCGATAAATCGTGGAAGCTACAGGTACTCCCTGTAACACAAAAAAACGCAATAATTACGCAGTTTCCGCATTGACACCACATTTTCCCAATAAAATAGAACTGATCTTGATTATGATGACATTGGATATATGATAATTTTTAATTGTACTAGTTTTTTATTTGTGTAATATAGGAATTTTGACTATTTTGAACTGAAATTACCGCGTTTTAGGTAACTTCAAATTAATATGGTATAATTATTACATAATATCATGGTTGTATACCAACCGAAAAAAGACTTAGTTTGTATATAATACTCGCCTAAGTAATGTAGTAATAATCAAAAGTTACTTGCAGTATATTTATGCTATGCCATAAGTAATAAATGGAAGTTATTTATAAAAATGGTAATGAGATTCAGAAATCGGTTAAAAATTTTGTTTTTTCCGTATCAATACGTTTTAATTTGAGACTTTTTTTTGCCGGTGCAATAGGAGCTGAACTATTACATAAGCTTCTGCATTCAATTCGCACTTATCGGAAAAGAACTTTTTATAGAGAGATCCAATCTAAACAAAACTCCAGAGCGCTCAATAGAATCAAATAAAAGGTGTTGCTTCTTTTTTAAATAAAAGCGGATTTTTTTATAATGAATATAAGTAACATATACTAATTTTCATTCTAATATTAACTATGAAATTTAATTTAATTCTACAAAACACTCATTCTATACCTTACATCATTTAACAAATAAATTGGCATAGAATCAGATAAAAATATTTCTTCTTAGAGATATATTATTGCAGAATCCTTCGAAAATTCCATTTCAAATTTTCATAATATTTTTTAATAAATTTATTCAATCAATACAATAAATTTTATATTTATTGTATTGTTAAAAATTATTGGTATATTTAACAATATTTTCATATTTCAACATCTTGACTTTTCCGACTTATATGTTGTATGTATATACCACGAAACACTGAAGAAGAGCAGTATATGTTTGTGCGTATGTATATTCTTCGAGTTTATTGGTTTAAATAAGATCACATACAATTCGCAATAGGCTTTTACAACAATATCTACGAGCATTCGAATTGAGCGCCCTTCTTCCGTGAAAATGGCAGCGCATTAGAATAAGGAAAGGCGTGTGTCTTTAAAATTGCATCGAACGATCGTGGAAAACAAAATGTACTACAATCGCAAATACACACAAAGACCAGTTTTTCCTTTCAGTAGCGCACACGCAGTGTGTTAAATAACGCTCTTCTTACAGCACCTCCGTTACAAACAATTCCCCAAACTCATGAACTTCTTGTTCTTCGGCTTGTATTGGACCACCCATTTATATATCCTTACACACACACGCACACATGTTCCGTTTGTGGCTGTATCAACAGTATACATAGCGTCTCAGTTTTACGGATAAGTAGATGGATGGTAATCTTGTAAGTTACAACAAGAAAACTTGATAAACATGAAGGAGAATCGTCTTAGGTAATATTTATTACTAGATTTAAATTTGATCGATAACATTTTTTAACTACGCCGCTTTCGAAAGAGATAATATATTATGAAATATTTAATTCTGAGTTGCAGATGAAGAAGTGGTTAATATGAACAACTAATATAAAAATTACATTGCAAGGGGATTAATTTTGAATTAGACTTGAATTTAATTTTAATCTACTGTTTTTTAATTTGAACAAATATTTATCCATTTCTAGTATCTTTGCATTGTTTCCTACAATATAATATTAGCCACATAGTAGCTATGAAGGTTTGTAATTTCTTCTGTTCTAGTTGTTGCAGGGGTAAGTAAAACAACGTGCGAAGCGGAAACGGAACGTATGTATCGTACATGCAGGCTAAAGCAAGTTATATTAAAACTATCCAGCAAAAGTAGTAATGTCTTTGGTGTGGAAAAGAATCTACTGCTAGCTGTACGATATATAACAAAAGTGATGGTAAGGTTCGGTTTAGTTGTCTGGAAGGAGCATCAGAAGGGTGGGCGAAGGAAAACTGAATTTTATTACAGTTTACTGCGACAGGGAAGAGTAAAATTGCAGAATTGTTAGCGGTACGAAGTGATATCGACCTGATGGTCTCGCTCTAACTCAGGAAGACCGCCAGCCAGGCTAGATCGCAATCCCACAGGATTCCTCAACATATAAGCCAACAGCTTCGTATCAGGCAAACTTTAACATAAATTGCTGCTGCTAGATCGTAATAAAATATTGCTAAACACCAGAGCAAAGCCAACAACACTGTAATATATTATTCTAATATCGAACTAGAAATTTACAGAATGACGAAACTCCGTAACAATTATACATAAGGGATTTATGTTTATAAAGTATGCATTAATTTTATTTTTATTGTACAATTATAATCTGATCTATTACCTACTTCTTTTCAGACAAAAGTGTTAGACTCGCTACTATATTATTTAATCCAGCAATAAGACTGAGCTACTTTCCTGCACAATGGAAAGTTGCTCAGATCATCATGATTCCAAAGCCTGGCAAAGATCCTTCTGAAGTGACATCCTATAGACCAATAAGTCTGCTCCCTATAATATCAAAGGTATTCGAAAAATTGCTTCTCATGCGTCTAAAGCCTATTCTAAAGAAGAATAAACTTATTCCACACCAACAGTTTGGTTTTAGAGAGGAGCATACTATGATAGAACAAGTCCATCGTATAACCAATAAAATAAACAGAGCCCTATAAGATAAAAAATACTGCTCTGCCGTTTTCCTCGATGTAACTGAAGCATTCGACAAGTCGAGCATACAGGTCTATTATACAAATTTTTAAAAAATCTCCCTTACGATCTATACCTAATGCTGAAGACTTATTTAAGCGATCGACATATCCAAGTCAAAAATGATCAAGAGTATACAGAGCTACTTCCCATTAAATCCGTGGTGCCGCAAGGTAGCGTCCCGGGTCCAATTCTTTATATTATTTATACCCCTGATCTACCTACAATGATTTCAATTACAACGGCAACTTTTGCAGATGATACGGCAGTCTTAGCTTCTCATATAAATCCTAGAGTAGCCTCGGAACATCTGCAAATAAATCTAAACAAAATTCAACACTGGTTTAGGAAGTGGAGAATACGAGTTAATGATACAAAATCGGCACATGTGACGTTCACGCTCCCAAATGAAACATGCCCACCGGTAACATTAAACAATAAACCAATACCCCAAGTAGAATGTGTTAAATATCTTGGTATCACCGATTAACCTGGAAGAAAAACATTTGGACAAAGAGAACACAAATGAATCTGAAAGTTTATAAAATGTACTGGTTCCTAGGCAGAAATTCAAAACTGTCACTATTTAACAAAATATTAATCTACAAAACTATATTGAAGCCAATATGGACATATGGCATTCAGCTTTGGGGTTCAGCATCAAAGTCCAATATTGAGATCTTGTAAAGATTGCAGTCCAAGATTCTAAGAGGCATAGTATTAGTTTTTTTTTCTGTAATAATACATCTTTAGATATCCCAAAGTATATTTAAAATATCATATTTTTACAGTGAACAACATGTAAGAAACCCATTTTAAGGATAAAGAACATATTTAAAATACAATAGGGAAGTTGCACTAAATTGTTGTTGGAATAGATAAAAACAAAACATTTGTTCTGGTTATCATTTTAGAATAGCCATGATTTGGCTAGATTATTCATTTTATTTATATCAAATATGCATATTATCATACCAGTGGGAGAACATTTAAAATTGATATTTTGATCAAATGTAAGCAAAAATTAAGTGATCAAGTATAAACTATATTCAAGTTTGCAAAAAAATAAATTTATGGTACTTTCTACATTTAATAACTGATTGTGACTTATTTTACTACAATATAAATGCTTTCATGAATGACATCAACCAGTGGGGTTTGAAACGATCAGTTTTTGAAATTTATTAGAAAAATTATAATATATTACAATAATATCTTTATTAGTTAACGATAGCAATAAATTTAATAAATATCTATGAAGGATAATTTATTAACGACTAAAAGAATACATGTAAATATGGTTTTTATATATAATTCCTTAAAACTTTTATTTTTGAATAAAATTTTATAAATACAATTTCTAGATGAATATGAAATATGAAAATTTAATTTGATAGTGCCAGCAATCACGGTTAAAAAAGTCAATCAAACAGTATTTTGAGTCTCTTTAATTATAAAAGTTAAGTAAAATATAAAGCTGACATAAAGGGCTTTTAATACAAGGATTTGGTGGTACCAATATTCATGGATACTCGTTGAGTAGCTTTATATTTCTTTGTCAAATTTTGTAACATCGATAAATCCTTTATTGATATTTGTTACCGCATTTCAGGATATTATATAAGTAAAATATTAAAGAATCTACGAAAACAAGCACGTGACAACGAATATCATGCTTCTATCGATTTTATCATAAATTATTGAATAAATTATCTACTCAGTATCATATTCGATCAGAAGCTCTTCTATCCATCGCGAAAGTAGAGGATAATTCGTACGTAGTCCTCCATTTCAGCACCATCATCCATCATCATTGGAGATGAAGTGCCGAGGCCGGAGTAACGAGACTCCAGCGTTCTCGATCATTCTAATTGAAACCGGAGCCGACGTCGTTTCTGCGAAGCCCCGAAGCGGAGTAACACCAACAGCTTCGATATCTAGACTTTTTGGTGAAAGGATAGATAGATAGCAGAATGGTATATAATGAGAATGAACCACGAAAATGTACAGCGGTGTATAGAGGAGATCCTTGTCGATGAGCCCTTGGAGAATATTTACCCGCGACCATCTTAAACGAGCTTACAGCTTAAGATTATCGATTAAGGATTAATTCAAGACAAGAATAATGTATACGCGGTTTCGCTTTAAAACGTTGGTACAATTACAGAATAAATTAAGAGAAAATAGTGTATACCAACGTGAAAAAAACATCTGCTAATAAATACGATATTTTACTTTTCAATTTCAAATGCAAATAAATTTAATAGTTATTTATATAGATGTTAAAATTTCATTAAATCTCATCAAGCCTTTTTTCATTATTTTAATATGTCTTTTCTAATTATATCTAAATATATATATTTTACTTAATTTATAGTATATTATTCGTGCGTTGGGTTGTGTTTAATAAAAATTATATAATTTTGTATACACTATTTAAATTATAAACGAATATAATTATTTCATAAATACATACAGTATATTGCACCTAAATTGAATTTTCTTCCAAAAACATAAAGATATACTTTACAGTTCCACGCCATATAAATATTTTCACCTGTATAGGGTGTCGTATTTATTACGTGTGTCATATGAAAATATATATTGTTGTTTTTTCAGCTTACATATATTTCATATCGAGGATGGTAAATTCCTATAAATATGGGGTCAGGTAGAAGAAACCGAAAATGTATATGGTCAAATTCCTACAAACGCCTGTTGTCCATCGCATTCCTCTTGCACGAAGCACTTATTTCTTGCACATGTAACTTTGTTATCTCGGGGTGATCATGCAATAAATGCAGGCTTCTGCATTCTGAATTTCTGTACTTTCACCAACTGGGTCATCTGGGTCATTATTAATTGGGTAATTGTCACGATCGTTAAATATATGGGAACCTATATCTATATCTACTTCTTCAATGTTTGATTTCAATTGGAAATATTTCTTTTGAATATCAGTAACGAGGGATTAAAGTGCTAATTTTCTTGGAGACCGAACCTTATAGGAATTTACACGTACCTTTGTAGTAATTTGAACATCATTAACTCGACTACGTGCAAATTATAGGAATATGTATACACCCTTTCATATAACGCATTAATAAATTCTTTTGACATATGCCCATTCACAATTAAGAATATTGTTAGCTGCAAATGTAGCATCTCAAATGGTGTAATTTTTGCACACATAATTACAGGTAACGAAAAACAATATAACTTTGAAAACAGAAAGTATAAAATTCTTTAAGTATACATATTTGAATTATATTAGGTATTAAGTATTTACATGCACCTCTTTTATGTAGTACATCTGATTTTTAGTCAACTTTTTTGAAGCAAAAAATTTAGTATTAACGTCAAATTAAAAAACTAAAATCACTATAGTATGAGGGATAGCTTACACAAGATGACTTTAAAATATCCTACATGTGGAAACTGCGCTCAGATAAATTTTTGCAATAATATTTTATTTTATCTGTTTTGGGTGCGGAGTTTTTATACTTTAAAAATGGTATGCTGCCTGAGATTTATAACAAAATCGATCTAATTTCACATACATTTACTTTACGAAAATCTGCATAATATATTTCAAGTTGGAAACAGTTTGGTAATTAATTATAAGCACCCGACAACATGAACATTGTATTAAGATTAAGATTTTCCCCATAATCTGGTTTTCGTTATGTCTTGTCTCGGCGTCTCAGTTATGCTGCATGCAAATCAGTTTATTAAGTTTGTTGTAATCCTCCGTCTAACGGCATTAGATGATAGCGGCTGACAAGACGTAATCGCTTAATTAACTACACCACACCGATTGAATTGAATAATGAATTACATAGTTGCACATATATCTGCCTGAAACGTACATCAAACTCACTATTCAATTACTTGAATACTGTAAAAGGATGTCTCCTAAGACTGGCCCTTATTGCCAAAATCTTATTTCAGAAATCCTAAGGATAACAGAAAGTATTTTTAAATATAAGCGCGTCGACAAATTGTATAAAACAACCCAAAAAAACCATAACGCAATGCATTTATTTATAGCTAGATGCGCATTTCGGAGGATATGCCCCCATCTTCAGTAGCACAAGATAAAAACAAAATAAAATACCTCTGTCACGAATCGTGATTGCTATACAATTCTTTGTGTTACGGTTTTTGGGTGATGTTTTATACAATTATTTAACGCCTTAGTGACGATTTTACAATATATTTACTTTGGATTCATATAGAAAAAAGACTTGAAATAATTTGAATTATCAAGCATAAGCCTAGCAAAGACCCAAAGTTTCATCTTGCTGAGATATCCACAATATAATAACGATGTAATATTAAAATTTAGAAATTTCTCTTTGCGTAATAATGAAAATATATCTTGGCTACTTTCGTATTTACATTTACAAGTCTATATTACAAGGTTATATATTATATATTATATACAAGTATATATATATTTACATTTATAAAGAATTACTTCTCTTCATCAATAACTTTGATTTTTTTTAAATTTGGAATTGAATTGTTAAAGTAAGTTGGAGCTTTGAAGATATTGAAGCCAAAATAGGAATAGATACATTATAAATTAAAAGGCTCATTTCTAACATATTAATAGAAATAATTAAATAGTATGTTTTTAGTTTTTAAAGAGATAAATGCGTTCAGTAAAGCATATGACTTTCTAAGCTATAAGGTATTACAGAACTTATGTGTCCTTAATAATGAAAAATATCACCAAAAATGCATCCAAATAAATAATATTGAAAAATACAGATTTTACTGAGTTAACATAAATTTTTCTCAAATTTTCTCATTATCCCGGAAGATTAAAGCATATAGTTTATTTCATTTATTAAGAAGTACGAAAGTGTAATTAGTGTCATAATAATACAATACACTCAAAAAGTTATTAATTGTTTTAATGAAAAATGGTTCCATTATTCTTACTAAAAGTACGAGATTCATTTGTAATCTTATTTGTAGCTACTTTAACTTACTATTTTATATACAAATTAAAATAAACAAGAACTAATTAAAAATTATAGATGATTTTCTGGAATTTCTACTTTAGTTATCATTCCAATCGACCGTTAGCGAATTAACCTGCGAATGCTTCAATCATATTTTCATAATCCTGTACGTACGATGAAAATTCAAATATTGCATTTCTGAATTAATTAGCATGTACAGATTTTTTCAAAGCCTCCATATTTGTAGAAAATATAATAAAAATAGCCAGTTTATCAGCCAACATTTTAAAATTCCTTTTTCTTTATTCAAATACTTAAAATTAGACTTACTAAACTTACATTCTTAGAAACTGTTTAAAAAAAAAGTAACAAAAAAGATTAATAATATAATGATTATAATATTTAAAAAATTATCACACGGTGTTAAATATTAATAAAGAATATCACCCAAATATCATAACACAAAGCATTAAGTAGCTAGATGTACATTTCAAGCGCTATGCGCCCATTTTCAGTAGCACAAGATAAAAATTAATTAAAATACCTCTATCACGAATCGTGATTGTTATATTATTAAATAAATAAGTCAATATGACAGAAGTACTTCAATAATGGCATATAATATGACCTATAAATCTTTTAAAACACTATAAATTAATAATTAACGAAACTAACAAGTCAATTTAGTTTTTATCTAGTGCTACTGAAGATGGGGGCATAGCCTTCGAAATGTACATGTAGCTATGTATTGCTCTAAATTACGGTATTTGGATGATATTCTATATAATAATAATAATATTATTAATAATAATCTCTATTGAAAAAAGTGTTATTACTTTATTGTAATTAATAGAAATAGAATATGAAATTCCGAAATCCTTATTGGCACAAATTAATATATGGTTTTAGAATAACGAAGAATTTCTAATTTTTTAATATAATTATATACCACACTAAAGTAAAGAGTAATTTTAAATTGTGTGAATGAGTCTTTATTCGAAGCCAACATGCCAATATTTGTGTATTCTGATTTGTAGAGTTACTATAAAAAATTATCACTATTTCCTATTAAAATTCCCATTATTTGATTCCCCATTATCCTACTATGCATATTTACATTCTTCCTTGCCCACTAACTTTCAACTATTTTAGGATTTCTACAAATATTTCTATAGACACTTATATCAAACGTAAAATTTGTTTAGCAGTTTTATAAATTGTAAAAACGAATTAATAATCAGTTTTTTCAAACTTTCTTTATATATATATTTATATCTTTTATAACTCCCATAGGTCAGTTTTACCAGAATCATAAACCATAGTCGTAGATCTACCAAATTACCAAGAATCCGAGTGATACATAAACTGCAATAATTCAACACATTCTTACAAAACTTATCTAACAATCATTAATTCGCAACCTTACATTAAACTTCAAACACCCAACAAAAACATTAACCATTTAACAAGTTCAAGACTTAGTTCAAATTGCAATTATTTAATGAGTTTAAAATGTGCAGCCAAATGATAATCATCAAATCAAAAACAACACTTCCTATTTCTGTCATCTGACACCAACACAAACTGTACAACTAAAAATTCTTAAAATTATTGAACAAAAGAAAAGTTTTGTTACGCAACCAAACATGCCATTATAAAAATATTACAGTTTAATCATCCTGTTTTATCAAGGTACTTGTTAAACTTATATTTCCTTCAGATTGCAGGATTATAACTTTTGATATACCTCTAAGAAAATTAAATAAAAGTTGGATATAAAGCTTGGGATCCAAAAGTTGATCGGTTCCTTTTTCTTGTTCGACTTTTCGCTGCAATAATAAATATTTTTTAAATTCGCAATATTTCGCGGTCCATATTTCATATTGGTAATAAGACATGATTTTGTAAGATATTACGTGCTCATTTAATTATTATACATGCCATTATCTGACTGTACATACATTAATATCGGTAGTACAGCTCAACTGTATTGAATAGTCGTTTATCAATGCGTTTGACCCGAGCGAATTTGATACAATTGGGCCTCGTTAAATAAGATTATCGTTCCTATTAATTGCGCCATGATGTGTTGGTCCACTGAGGCTAGAGTAGTAAACTACAGTGCCATACTATTAACAACATTGTACATGCAGGCCCCGGTGATGGGTGCAATATTAAATACAAAATTTTATTCTATACAATTACCACCGAAGGTTCGATATATTTGAGGATATTTAGGAATTATTGTAAAAAGAATTGAATTTTTATGACAAAATGTGTTTACATACTTTCATTCAGTAAAGTAAATATTACAGTTTTAAAAAAGTTTTATAATGATGACCATTACAGCACTAGTGCTGTAATGAGTTTTTATTGCTGTAAATAAGTGCTGTAAAAGCAACTAGCTGTATAAATTTGCTTATATCTGATTTCTTCTTACGGAAATCATGGTTCTTAACATGGAATAGTGCGTCTAAAGCGTTGACGGCTTTTGTAATTGTTGCTTTTCGGCGAAATACGCCAACAAAAATTTTTCACTTCTTTTAATCTTTTAATCTTTTTGAATCACACAATTTTTCAAATTTCTGGTATTCAAGTTCATATCGTGCCTTTGATTTTGCAGGAATTAGACTTGAAATTGCTCCATTTGCAGCTTCCTCTACTTCCGAGGGTAAGCTTTCTTCAGAATCAGACATTTTCAAAGAGTACATTTTTTGCGAACTTTTTCTATAAATCTGACGTGTTTAACAGTAACCAAGACTACTCAGAAACAACAAACAATTCAAGACTACTTAGAAAACTTAAATCCTTATAACAGCAGGTATCATTTTTGTTTAGGACATAATATCATTTAAAAAATTATATTATTTTGTAATTTTCGAATTACTTACGAAAGTAGATAAAATTTCGTACAATATTCGAGTTGTAAATTAATATTATGACACTCGACGTATTGTAATATGAATCTTTACAACACTTATATTGTAAATAACTATTTTATAGACAGCAACAATATAAACACACTTACAATACAGTCGTTTTTTGAAATTCGCAATCATCATTAAAATCATTAGAATTAGTATTGAAAATCATATTATAACTATGATGACGGATTATTTCTTAACCACCAAAATAATGGTTTAATTGCAAGCAAAATAAATTTACTTATTATTTGATTCACAAAATATGTATTAAGTGCATGAACAATAAGGATACTTTAAGCTTTATTGTAAATATACTTGCGATTTTTATAGTCAATTTAAACAAAATTAATTGTTGGTTGTATAGCATATAAAAATATAGAAAAACAATATTAAGCGTATTCAAATGAATAATATTTTCGGATAAATCGATTATAGAAAAAAAATTGAAATTTCAAAGAGTACTTTAAGTTTACTCTTTAGTTTAATCATTAAAGAGCGTTCAGTTAATAAACAAAAAATTATAAATTATTTGCTTGTGGATATTCATTTTAAATATAGCTCGTTTTAACTAGATTTTAGGAATATTTTTATACATTCCTTTTAGTTTCTATACATTTCCATTTTTTTTTTGCAAAATACTACATGAAAGTTGGATTTACTTTTTCCTTCACTTTAAATAAAAATAAAAGAGATCGGAACCAAACGAAAAATTACCGGTATATATTTTTCTGTTTCTATCTATCAAATCTTAGTTCAGTATTTTGTAATGTTGTTGCTTTTATATTATATTGGTTTATAATTATTTGGTGGTATAATTTATAAATAATATTTATTATATTCGCTATGTACATTGTACCTGACTAATTTAGAAAATATTTAAATAAAAAATGTATAGCAGATATCCAGAAAAATTAGATTCATTATATTAATTTTCTCTCAAAGGTGTCAACTAAAAGTGTACGTCAAATATTAGAAGTTTCTACCATATAAGTGTAAAATTGTTAAAAATGATTTATATTATTTAGATACTAGCTTTTATGAAGTTCCATCTCTAATTGAAAATCTATGAAGTTGACCCCTTTCTAATGCAACAACCAACAACATCCATCCATACAGTGGTTATAGTGGTTACGTTGCCAACATAACATTGTTTGTCATAAAAATGTCACACATATCGTTGATTAATCGTTGGCGTAGGACAGTTGCGTTGCGGGTTGCCTATACCCTATTTGTGCCGTACTGTCCGAAAGCTAAACCGTCATAAATGATACTTTAAATCGCTCGTATATCTTCAAACACTTTGGACATACCTCAAAAACAGAATTATGTTTACACTAAATTTTCATTGCCTTGAATAAGCGACGTTATAGAGAAAGTAAATAATAAACTATTTATACAATCGATAATATAAAATGAAGTCATAATTAAATACGACTATAAAAGTTTTGAAGTATGAAATTTGTCAGAATTTAATTCTCATATATAGAAGCACCCTTACATTTTAGCGTTGCACGTAATTTTCGAATTTAATGTTCATATTCTTTAATAAAATATATCAATTGTATTAGTCTGAAAGTATAAGAGAATGCGGTATATCCACTGAATGTGCATTATCGTTTCATAATTAACGGTTTAAAGGCCATGGAGGAACGGACGAGCTCTTCCGCGATGCTTTTTGTCTGCTTCGTAGTTACCTTCCATTAAAAAATGTATAACCGCATTCTCGGACCTGTTATTTAATTTAAACCCTCAAGACTAACGATGAGCCTCACGAAGAATGAAAATAAATTGAACGGTTCATTTAAGAATCGAATTATATTTCGACGATTTAATTGCTACTTATATATACAAATTTCCAACCCTATAAACGATATTAAAGTTATTTAAATATTTATGAAATGCGGCACATATATAATATAAATTTTTTTTGCGAAGATCTAAGACTATAATAAGCAACTGAAGCAAATATTGCGAATGAACTGTTCGTATTCATCTCTTTCAAGGGTGATGTTATATAAGTATAGGGCGACGGGTCAATTACGTGATATCTCACATATATATGCAAAATCTCATCAAAATAAAAAGCGTTCCGAAACACAAACCGAATGAAAAATAAAAACTCTCTTCCTGTGAATATTAAAAATATACTTACAAAAAGGGTGCCGGCTCTTTCTACGTTTGCATACGTAATACCACAATATATGAAACCGCTTTGGCTTACACATGCATGTGCTTTTTTCGTTATTTCATTAATGACACTTGGCGAAACAATGATAAAGGATAAAGGGGTTGCTATGAATTACCATAAAACAAAGAAATCCACTTAGAAGCCATAATCATCCCAAATTAAAGCTACTTCTATATACCAATATTATAATTTACAATTGAAATTTTATAAAAAAAAATTATTATAAATATAAGTTTCGTTTACAAAATTATATTTACTATAATATAGAATATCACCCAAATACCGTAACAAGCATTAAGTAGCTAGATGTACATTTCAAGCGCTATGCCCTCATCTTCAGTAGCACAAGATAAAACTAAATAAAATACCTCTGTCACGAATCGTGATTGATATACTATCAATATATACTATAATAAGTATATATTGATAGTATATGATAGTATATCAATATATATTGAACTTCTCGGACTACAACTATATTTTTCACGACAAAAAATATTTTTTATCTCTGAAAATCAATTTATTAACGTCAGAGAGCTGGAAACGTCTAAAAACGATCACTTTCGACGAATACAAGCGTTTTTAGACATTTTCGTACTTCTCGGACTAAAACTATATTTTTCACGACAAAAAATGTTTTTTATCTCTGAAAATTAATTTATTAACGTCAGAAAGCTGGTAACATCTAAAAACGATCACTTTCGACGAATACAAGCGTTTTTTGACATTTTTGTACTTCGCGGACTAAAACTGTATTTTTCACGACAGAAAAATATTTTTTATCTCTGAAAATAAATTTATTAACGTGAGAGAGCTGGAAACGCCTAAAAACGATCACTTTCAACGAATACAAGCGTGTTTAGATATTTTCGTACTTCGCCGACTAAAACTGCATTTTTCACAACAACAAAAAATTTATCTCTGAAAATAAATATATTAACATCAGAGAGCTGGAAACGTCTAAAAACGATCACTTTCGACGACTATAATTTTAGAGTATATATATATACTTATCATGATAGTATATCAATCACGATTTGTGACAGAGGTATTTTATATAGTTTTATCTTGTGTTACTGAAGATGGGCGCATATCGCTTGAAATGTACATCTAGCTACTTAATGCTTGTTACGGTATTTGGGTGATATTCTATATTATAATTTAACACCGTAGTGATAATTTTTAAAATATATTTACTATAATAAACATAGCAAATTCATCCTTGCTTAAAATTTACATTTTCGGTTTTTTAAGAAATTTAATCGCATATATGTTTGTTACAATTTCCTTTCAATATTCTTATCATATACTTGCTACCCCTAGCAGGATAATGTGAGTTATCGATACATAAGCAGTTAGTAGGTAAGTTATGAGATATAGAACGTGAATTATATATAGAAAGTGACCAGTATCCAATTTAAGTTTAGCGTCAAGAATACTAGGAGCAGCAGTGCAGAAGGAAGGGATGGGGAGAGGTGTAGGCCGGTAACGACTCCTGTGGGACCACATAGGGACTTCATTCGATGATTCAGGCACCGACTGAACCAAATAGAACGCATATATGATACTAGCCCGCGTATAAGATCCTGCAAGTGAAATCCTACGAATGCAAGTATTTATTCATAAGGACAAGTAGGTTTATATAGTCACCAAAAGCTGTCTTATAATAAGATTCTTAGTTACAATTTAATATATTTGATCATTTAATTCAACATATCATATGATAACGCTAGCGTTTAGAATCAATTCAATTATAAATAATTGGAATTAGTTAAACAAGAGATATTTTAAGATATTGGCATATATTTGACCTATATACGTTTTAGCAATTTATTAACGATTAGTACACCATTTCTTAATACAAAGTAGAAAAAATATATGTAGCTTTTTTACTTAGAATAATATGATTTGTGGCAATCGGTGTAAAAATTGTATAAAAATTTGAGGTTTGATTTCTTATCATGATTTAGGGTCGGAAATTCGCTCCATATAGTCTTTCAAGTATACATACTTCATAAAAAAGTAATAAGGTGCACAACTTAAGTACAGTAGTGTGCCAATTAATGTGAACAGAAGTAAAATGTTTGAAAAAAGTATTTATTACTTATAAAATTTTAGAAATAAGTAATTACGTACACATAACTCATTATTTTAGTAGGAAATGCGACCCCGCTTAGCTTTAATTACTTGTTGAATTCGATTTGGCATAGAATTGACCAATTTATTGCAATTTTCCAGTAACAGTTCGTCCCGAAACCACACTCCAATGACTGCTTCTATCATCCGATTTTTTGTTATGCAGTCCATCTTTCGAATCCTAGCCACACAAATAGCCCACAGATTTTCTATGTGATTTAAATCTGGTGAATTCCTCAGGCCAGTCAAGGCAAGTAATATTACTTTCCCTAAAATATTTCATCATCTTCTTTGATTTGTGGCACGGAGCTGAATCTTGCTGAAAAATTGCTTCACCGTTGAGAATCACTTTTTCCAAATTGCTGATTAGTTTACGTTCCAGTAAGTGTTTATATTTGTCACTATTCATCATTCCTTCAATTGGCACAAGAACTGCAGGTCCCATGTAAGAAAAACAACCCCAGAACATGTTCTTCAGGGGATGGTTTACTGTTTGGTCAATATGGGTCGCTGTTAGTTGTTCGTTGTCTGATTTTCTGACATATCGTCACCGATGATCCTGCCTCATCTAAGAACAACACCTTCCTCCAATCATCTATAGTCCAACTTGCATATATTACAGCCAAAAGAAGCCTTTTCTTCATCATTGGAGCAGTGAGCAATTGTCTTTTCTGAGGTCTGAGTGCTTTTCTTGCCGTTTCCAAGAGCCTTCTCCGTACTCTCGAATCATAGATTTTGACTCCAGAAGTGGCCAAGTCGAAACTTGTTTACCTAGGATTTATTTTGCTATTCCTGATTTTAAATGCTTCATCTCTTGTAGTTGCCTTCCTGTTTCTCCCACATTTTGCTTTTCTCTGAACTTCAACTGACCCAGTTTCCCTTTTCCGTTTTAGGATTTTATTTACTGCCGCTAAACTCATACCAGCCTCTTTTGCAATTTTCTCTGTATCATAGAAGTATGCTCACTTAATGTTACAATCTTCTCTCGCTTCCTCGGCGTAATATCCATTA
This sequence comes from Leptodirus hochenwartii, assembly GCA_947310635.1. Classification (NCBI taxonomy): domain Eukaryota; kingdom Metazoa; phylum Arthropoda; class Insecta; order Coleoptera; family Leiodidae; genus Leptodirus; species Leptodirus hochenwartii. The sequence goes on along the minus strand of OX371177.1, from coordinate 11,191,866 downwards.
TACAAAACAATACCAAATTACCTCGCTATACATAGTAAGTAAATCCAAGTTTGTCCAGAAACTTTTGACTATGATTACGGTACGATATTTTTTAATACATATTGTTTCTTTAAACTCTTCATTTCTACTTCTTGTTGCCTTAAAGAGGTACTCCACCTTTTCATATTTCTACCTAATTCGTTCAAATAAAAACGCACACAAACATGAAATTATACACGTTGGTAGAAGAATGAAATGTAAAGACGGAAGTACTTTTATTTTATTTTCTTCTGTTCTTACAGTTTTATGTTTTTGGTGTGCTGCATTTTTAACAGATCCAGTCGTTGTGAAAGTATTTAATAAATGTTGAAATCTAATTGCATTTGGATGTCTTCTATTTGGAAAATTTGCTTTGTATATTTTATTGGCCAATAGAGGGTTCGTCTGGCACTCTCCTAATCACCAGATCATGTCGATCTTCTCTTACAAAGGGTATGCCTTATCTTTATGGTTTTAATGTAAAGTAGGTTTAAGTAAAACTTTAATTGTCGTATCACAAATATTACAGTTGACAATATCTTCTATGGCAATCTTAAAGATTTATATTAATTTTAATTTAATTGTTTGTTTGGATGCTGCATTTTTCAAAAATATATCAATATCTTAGAAACTACTAGTTTTAGGTATAGGACATATGTAATAAAAATGGTTCTATTATAATGGTATTATCTTTCTGAATAATAATATATGGGGTGTTCCATTTAAAAAATCGGACTTACCTTTCAAGGAAAATGCCCCAATTGAACATGACTCTTACATGTTCCTGTATGTTTCAGGAGAAAAACCGATTTACAAAAAATAATGCCATGTTAGTGGTTACTCAGATATAGAACTGTGCTACTTAAATTCACTACCTAAGTAAGTTATGATTTTTTGAAATTGGGCTTGCAAGGACCAATTTTTTACAAATTGCTAATATCTTGGCAACGCCGCATTCTAACAAATTACAATTTACGTGTTCATAAGTACTTGAATGTCTTCTATGAAATGGGATTAAAATATACATAGTGTTCTATTTAAAAAATAGAACCAGTTTTAAATATGCTTTTGTGGTTTATCCTGTATACTTGAAAATAATCTTAGATCGTGCAACTCGTAATTCTATATAGGATTGCAATTTTTCTCATTATTATTTGATTTAGTTTGGGCAGGGCATTCCGATTCGTTAGAACTGCTCAACCCTGTATATATATTAATTTTAATCCTTGCCATTTTGTCAAAAAAATTCTAATGAGGCCAGAATTAAAAATTCAAGTATTCATTTCGTCTCAAAAAACGATTTTTATATATTTTCCATCTCATCGTGCAAAATTTTATGATAACATGAGTTTTATTTGGACGTATTTTGGAATTAAGAAACAAAGAAGATATATTAAATCAATCGGGTGATAATTTAGATAATGTTTTGCCTTAAGTAAGTTTATCTAAAATTAATTTTAAATCCGAGTACAAGTAATGCAATACATGAACTACATTTTAATCCTTCATTCCTCTAAATACAAATAGTTTTAATTAAAATGCCAAATCTCTATTTCGTACGTCATCCTAGCGGTTCAATTTCCTTAGCGTTAACCGTCAATTACAGGAATACTGACGTATCAATCAAATTGCTAGCAGACAATGATCTAATTATACAATTAGTTGAAACTGCTGTATATTCTGTTCGCCTCGCATATAGTACTGGTAGTACATGCTGCAAACTATGTATATAATCTAGCTCATTGTGATTGACAAGACGCACTAATCAACTCTATATAGCGACCTCTAGTGGCTGGTGCTATACCGAGCACATTGTAATTAAGTGTTCAGGCAATTACACAAATGACAACTGTTTTCAAAATTACAATTGAAAATGTTTGATAAATATCAAATATCGATACTGAAATAACAAAAATATTGAAGGCATTGAATTTTTGTTTAAAATGCACGATATTTCAAATTTTAATTTATAATTATACAAAATTGTTCCATCAAACTTGAAATATTATTACTCCTAAGTAACGATGTGTAGTTCACTCGCGAACCGTTCAATCAAATGACGGGCTACTGTGACGATGTTTTGCAACGACCTATAGGTCACTATGACCTAGTTCGTGAACTATAAACTACATGGTGCACGGTGTACGTATTGATGTTCTTGTATAAATGACTTTTATTGATGTACTTGTGAATTATTTGATGTTTCTTTAATGATTTTAATTGTGTTCGATATTAAAAAAAAAAACATTATTTATTAGGCAGATATTGCACGATTCAAATTTTGAAGGAAACGTTAAAAAATTTTAAAAAGTCTAACTTTAAATCCTTTTTATAAAATTAAAAATGCATTTTACAGATTATTTACAGAAGTGTACATCAATACTAAAGAAAAGAAATTATTTATTTAATAATTAAACTATCGTTTGAATAAATATAAATGGGGAGCAGAGAATCTTATAATACAGAAAATTATCAAGACATCCCTTTCTTTATACTACTTGCAATACAGAAGCTGAAAGATTTGTTATAATCTAATGGTACCGTATAAATGTACGCATTTGTCTTCTGGCATACAATTTTACCAAGAAAGCATCGCTCTTAATAGTTTTGTCATCTTTGTAGATGCAGACACAATGGGTTTCTTATTGCGATAGCATAATTCCCCAGCTTAAGACATATCATGACAATGAAAAGCTTCAAATTTGACAGGATCATCTCTTTGAAATCTAATTTACTGGTTATTTGCGTGGTTATTATTATAATACTGTTATTTATACACAGTTTAGTTAAAGAGTACGCAATCCTAAAGATTGGTTGGAAACAGCACGCCATGCCGATCTATCCTGAGCTAATCCCTTCATCTCCCTATAGCTATTAATCTCAACGTCTTCAACTATCTGACTCACATACTCCAAATTAGGCCTACCTACCCCTCTCTTTCCCTTCACTCTACCTTATATGATCAATTGCATAATCCCCCCATGCCTAAGGATATGCCCTACTAATCTGTCTCTCCTACGCTGTAACACTCTCCAAATACTTCTCTTCTCCCCTACTAACTCTAGTACAGCTTCATTTGTTACTTTATCTTCCCAACCAATCCTCATCATCCTCCTATAACACCACATTTCGAATGCTTGTAATCTACGCTTCTCTTCCTTTCCTATAGTCCACGCCTCACATCCGTACAGTGCTACACTCCAAACATATACCTTCAGTAATCTTTTTCTAATACCCAAGTCAATATTTGATCTTAAAATCTGTTCCTTTTCTACGAATGCCTTCCTACCCTGTGCTATCCTACACTTTATATCTACCTTGCTTCGATTATCTTTTGTGATTCTACTGCCTAAATAACAAAAATCTGACACTTCTTCGATTCTATTATCTCCTATTGTGATCCTCATTTTTCTACTGCATTCCTTTTTGTCACACCTCATCACTTTAGTTTTACCTATATTTATTTTCATGTTAAAATCCCTAGTCAATACTGCCTGCATACCATTCAATACCCTTTCTAAATTCTTTTCGCTTTCTTCCAATATAGCTCTATCGTCGGCGAATCTCAACATATATATTTTCTCTCCCTCTACATTCACACCTACACTATACTCTTCTTTTACTTTGTTTTTTGCATCTTCTATATATAGATTAAATAATAACGGTGAAAGTGTACATCCCTGCCGAACTCCCTTCCCTATTTTTGCTACCTCTTCTTCCCCCTCAATTCTAACTAAGGCAGTTTGGTGTTTATATAAATTAAAAATTATTCTCCTATCCTTATAATCTATACCCGTTTCTTTTAAAATTCTAAACATTATGTCCCAATCTACATTTTTTATACATTTTACATTCTACATCTATACATTTTATACAAATCTACATTTATACACAATATAAACAATATTTAGTTAGTCCTAAATCTTAGAGATTGGTTGGAATCGGCACGCCATCTGTCGATCTATCCTGAGCTAATTCCTTCATCTCCCTATAGTTAGGAATCCTAACGTCCTCCACTATCTGACCCACATACTCCAATCTAGGCCTACCTACCCCTTGCTGTCCCTCTACTCTACCTTCTATAACTAAATATACTAGGTCCTGAACCCGTCATATACTAAAGCGTACATGAATCACAACGACTCGTAAACGATGCAGTATAGTATACATTACATATACAGTACTAACATTTATTTAGTGATAAAGTGTGTTGGTGAATGGAACGAAATTATATTTCCTCATATATATGTTTTGTATAAATTTTAAACATTGTTGTTTCTTCTTACTCATTCTTAATACAAAATATGTATTGTAATATTTCAATTTATTTATTTTTTACTATTTAATATTTTTATTCAGAAAAAAAGAGATTATTTTCAGTATGTGCATGTATTTCATATAGGTCGTGAACTAGTTCATTTTAAAAAGATGTAAGTAGTTCACGACCTATAGTTCGTGAACGGTACATTTAAATAAACTATGAACTACGAACTAGGTCCTCAAAGTGACTTACAGTTTGCCATCGCTACTCCTATGCCAGTTAGTATTTTTATTCTTTATTAATTCTTTATTTATTAGGTAAACTATATTTTCTTTAATTATTGTTTTAAGCATATATTTTAAACTGTTTTAATATGTATGTGTAATGTGATATTGTATTCTGTAATGGCCATATTTTTACAATAAAAAAAAATTATTATTATGCCTATATATCGAAATGTTTAATGCCATATCAGATTAATACGATGACGTATTGATAAAATAATATTCATAATAAATGTACTTTCATTTGAATAGAACTAATGATAATTATAATGATACTTAATATATATCTGAATATTTGACTAAATAAAGTGTATGTAGAAATCGTATAGAATGTTTCTGAACTTAATTTTATTACGTTCCATAATATTTCGTTGACAATAAGAAGCATCTATTAAATTTATTTCCTTAACTACTTATTTAAATAATTTATTACTCATGTTTCCAGTCTATACTCAATTATGGTATAAGTTTCTGCGGATCAAGCAGTAGTATAAAAAAAGTATTTGTGATTCCAAAAATGGCTATATGAATTTTATCTAAATTATCAACTAGAACTTCTTGTAGAGGATATTTCAAAGGTAACAGCATTCTAACTGTAAACGGGTATATTTATAATAAATTCTTTACTTTTTGTTTGAAAAATAAACATCTCTAAAAAATCCAGAAACCTCACCATAATGCTTATTGCTCACGAACACTTGATTTGTGCTATCCCTTACATTCATGCACTCTAACTGAAAACAACGTCCCTTATGTATGTATTAAGATTTTTAACTCACTACCTTTTATTATAGGTCATATTTGAAATACTTCTGTCATGTTGACTTATTTATTTAATAGCATATCAATGATGATTCGTGACAGAGGTATTTTATTTAGTTTTATCTTGTGCTACTGAAGATGGTGGCATAGCCTTCAAAATGCGCATCTAGCTACTTAATGCCTTAAGTCACAATATTTGGGTGATATTCTATACTATAAAATATGTTGATGATTTAAAAATATTTAAACAGTAAATTCACACCTTATATTTAATTATAGATAGACCTTATTCGATGCAAGAGTATTACGATACTGCTGTCTTATTGTAAGTATGATTTTTGCGATTTGTCTTGTTTTATTTTTATGAATCTGATGTACTGTATATATATGTAAAATATTGTTATATTCTGAAACTGAAAATTATTTTGTAAATTAATAAGTAAATGCACATTTGTTCTTCCATTTATATTATTTTAGAGACCAATTAGAAACCAATTTTTGTGTTTTTAGCTGATTCCAATGAGATGTAATACTTATGTTGGTGAAAAATTCGGATTAGGTAGGATTGTTATATTGCAAGTTGTATATACAAAGGTCTATCTGAATGTGATATAAATACAACTTTATATTCAATCGACTATAATATGTGTCCTTGTTCTATTAAAATAGTATATTACTCATACAGCATAATAATATATCTAAATTGTATGTGTTTTTGTCCATGTTGTATGAGGTATATAATGTAGAAAATGGAGATAGACTTGTAATTCGTCATAGGTAGGTAAGAATTTTTATTTTTAACCAAAAATAAAAACACGTTATATAATTTAAATACTTAACCGGTTTTGATATTTATGTCATCATCAGAAGGAAATTGTCAAATGTTTTATTACAATTATGTTTTTATTTTTCCTTAAAAATAAAAATTCGTACCTACATATCAGAAATTACTACAAGTTTATCTCCATTTTCTGTATAGTAATATATAAATGGACTATGTGATTTTTAATTATTTATTAAGTTGCTATTATTCATGAATAGAGTAAAAAATTGTATAATAAAACATGCATATATTCCATTTTGTTTCATATTCTTATAAGCTACTGTTTTTTAAATCGTATATCACATTTCACTGTGTTGAACATGAAAAGTAATTTAAAATATAAGATGATCTTCATATAAGAAAAGTATATTATAGTCGCATAATTAGATTATTGGAAGGAAGTATATAAATTTTATTCAACGAGTTTAATTTAATTTAATCACAATAGGAGATAATAGAATCGAAGAAGTGTCAGATTTTTGTTATTTAGGCAGTAGAATCACAAAAGATAATCGAAGCAAGGTAGATATAAAGTGTAGGATAGCACAGGGTAGGAAGGCATTCGTAGAAAAGGAACAGATTTTAAGATCAAATATTGACTTGGGTATTAGAAAAAGATTACTGAAGGTATATGTTTGGAGTGTAGCACTGTACGGGTGTGAGGCGTGGACTATAGGAAAGGAAGAGAAGCGTAGATTACAAGCATTCGAAATGTGGTGTTATAGGAGGATGATGAGGATTGGTTGGGAAGATAAAGTAACAAATGAAGCTGTACTAGAGTTAGTAGGGGAGAAGAGAAGTATTTGGAGAGTGTTACAGCGTAGGAGAGACAGATTAGTAGGGCATATCCGTAGGCATGGGGGGATTATACAATTGATCATAGAAGGTAGAGTGGAGGGAAAGAGAGGGGTAGGTAGGCCTAAATTGGAGTATGTGAGTCAGATAGTTGAAGACGTTTAGATGAATAGCTATAGGGAGATGAAGGGATTAGCTCAGGATAGATCGGCATGGCGTGCTGTTTCCAACCAATCTTTAGGATTGCGGACTCTTTAACTAATCAACGAGTTCACCAATGTAAAAATCGACATATGATTTTCGAATAGCTCAAATTTATGAGAGTTCAAAATATTTTTTTGACTGTAATTTTTATATTTAAGATTGATTTAGAGTAGCTGATAATGGTAAAACTTTTACATCACCAACTAGCTAACTACATGTTAATTTATTCATTATCACTACTCGGGCAATTCCACTGTTTAAATATTTAATCCACTAGCCGCCAAGGACTTCCAAACTCTACAGTAATTTATTTAAAATACGAATGTAGAAGCCTTTCAGCGAGATAGCTAGAGGAATGGTCAACATCTCTCAGTGTAACAGCAACTAAGTTGTCAATTATAAAGTGATCAAATATAGATATATGCGAAATCGTCGTTCTGCGTTCTATATTGCAGCTATATACAGAAGTTCCTCCGCAGAGAGATCAGCAGGTACAGATGTAGCCGTAGACTAACTGGACGGGCGTGGCGACGACGCCAACGCCGAAACGCCGCCCAGGATATGCGTCGCGACGCCGCCGTCACCGACACCGCCGCAAGCCGCCCCCGAACGACACTCCCTTCCTTAATTCGCATTGGAAACCCACTCTAAAGCTCCAGCACGTCGCGTAAATTCGCACTGGAATATTTTCAAGCATTCCACTAAAGAATAGTAGACGGCAATTGTTGAAATGTAGTTTTAAAATGTTGTATAGTAAGCCTGTGCGACTACATATTTTATTACATATCTTACGTGTCTAATATAGTAATTTTATTGAAGCGAAAGGAAAATAACCGTAAATAACTATAACTTCTGTAAATGAACAAATTTCTACTGAAGGTGCTTAGTATAGAATATAAATAACAATAAAAAATATACAGAAGTATTTTATTTGCACAAATTTTATCAAATTACCAACGATCTTATAAAATTGGACAATCAAGATATAAACACGTTCGTTAAAAAATTGGTTTCATATGATGAATATGTATGAAGAAATAAAAAGAAAAATTATGATGGACTTTATTAATTTAAAATTAGACATTCTTTAAAAATTAAACATTATTGAAGGTAAATTCTCAGTAAATTCTCCTTATTGTTCTATTAATTAGAATTATATTGATTAATTAATTAGAATGAAATAAGTAATAAAAAGAGTTGATTTTAATATCACGAAAAAGCCGAACTATTGTAATCCTCACGTACGTCGAATGTTTATTTTATCATGCTCTATATCACTTTATTATCATATTTTTTGACTGATGTATAAATTTTGTTCCAAACTAGTCGCGTTAATAAAATATTAATACCAAGTTGTTTTGTTAACTGTTTCATTTAATGTGATTTTTCATAAACTAAGCGTGCAACACGTGTAATAAATTATTTGAAAACAAATATAAGAGAAAAAGATTTAAAAAATGCAGCATTGGGCGAGAGTTGTTAATTATTGATAATTGAGTTATGACTCCACTCTCAAACTCTTGAATGAGATAATGAATTTTCAAAATATCACTACCGTGTGTATTAAATAATTGTATAGAATATCCCTAACTAACATTTAATAGCTAGATGCGCATTTCGGAGGCTATGGCCCCAACTTCATTAAAACAAAATAAAAACGAAATAAATTACCTCTGGATAACTAGATTTTAATATTATAGATATGGTAGCGGTATTTTATTTCTTTATTCTTTTGTGCTACTGAAGATGGGGGCATACCCTTCGAAATCCGCATCTAGCTACTTAATGCTTTGAATTACGGTATTCTATGCAATAAGAATGAATTGTTTAAATTCTAATGAGAATTTTATATAATATTCTTTATATCGATTATATAAAAATTTTATATTGCTGCAAAGAAAAGAAAGATTTTTGTGAGATACATATACATAATACATATAACATGCATCAGTCAATTTTTCAACTAATTATATTGAAAATATAAAATGAAAATGAACAAATAGATGAAGTTAACATTTCTAGTAAAAATAAATGCGTTTATTTGTAAATTTCCCAATTATTTTGACCTAAAGCTTATCTCTACTTATTGTGTAGGTGCATGATTATTACAAAAATCCACATTGCCATTTTTTAATCTAACCTAACCCTAAATTTCAGAGCAACTCTGTAATTAGTAAAATAATTGCTTAAATACTTAAATTAACAATTATTTCAAGAGAGCTTCGCAAAACCGAACGAAGCAAAACGAAAATATAATTCTTCTTTTTAAAGAGAAGCTGAATTAACAATAAATCTCTTTTGTTATTTTAAATCCGCTCAAAATTCACAATAAAAATTATGTAGTTGGAAATTCAAATTAGATTATAAAATCAAATATTTATAAAATTTATAAAAACAAATAGAAATATACCTGCAATACGTATATGATTGGTGAAAAGTGTGTTATAAAAAAAAAAAAAATAGCAGTTAATAATATTCCAGTCCATATAAATTATTCACTTCACATCTCCGATAATATCAAGAGCCATTAGTTAACACAAACTATGACATTTTTGTAGCTGTCAGGTTTGCATACATTAATAAATTGAGGCACTTTGCTTCTGGTCCCCCAAAAACTAGCATACCAACGGCAATGTAGAGTCTGGTGCCCAAACTTACGTCATCGAGGGGTTCCTCTCCTATTCCTTAGGGACATTCCCGAGTGTACAACACGAGCATTGCTATACGGCGCATCGTGAATGGGGAATTCTTTTTTTATGTGGCACTTTTTAATCACGCCAAATCAAGAACCATATTTTATTACACGTTTTTACTACCCCATTGTAACTGCTGCTGCATGTCGATATTAGCCTCTGCTTCTTGAGTGTATATATATAATGTTATTGTCCGTTCTAAGAAGAACAAGCGTGTTCTTAAATAATAAATAATCGGAACCGGTGGGAGAGTAATAAAGTTGAGTAATACGCGTTCTTTTATTTGTTATAATATGGACACAAAATGGTTAGTAGCGTGAGAATATTAGACGTATTTTATAAAACTGCAAGCATTTATAAAGGCATTGCGAAAGATAACTTTTCATGCTATTTTTATTTGTCATATGATGATATATATACATGAATTCGAAAAATTACAGTAAATAAAACTTCTTCAATTCGTTACAGAGCTGCACAATAACAAAATACGAGACACGTTTGGACGTATGGAACAAAAATGAAAAATAATATTTTCCACCTGGTGGTCAAGACTCCTTGGGGAAATTTTCAAGTGACCCGAGCGTGGAAATATTGTCAAGCGGAAGCGTACGTTACAATATAGGCAGACGTATATTTCCCGTTATGCGGTTTACGAAGATATAAGAAGCGATATATGTATAGGAATATTTAAAGCGCTTTATATACATAGTGAATGGAAGATTACAATAAACTTCGCGATTTTCGGAAAACGATAAATTCATTTGAATATATATATATGAATAAAATGAAGAGAATATAAAATTAAGTAACCAAAAGCATTGATTTTATGATTTTTAAGCATTTATAAGTATTTAAAAAATAAAAATATTTTCGGTATTTGGATGATATTCTATATTATATTTATATCTAATTTTTTTTAATATAAGTTAAATAAAATGAATGAAGTACAACCATAAATATGAACATATGCAGCACTTCTACCATTCCAATGTAGTTTAGGTCTAAAATTGGCACAATTCATTATATTGTAAATATTAATAAATTTCACAAATTATATATACACATAATTACAAATTTATTATATATTTATAGTAGAGCATAACAATCAAACTAGACCAATATTTATAGGCAATTATCTACATACAATTCATTAAAGTTAATTCATTTATTAATTTTGAAAAACAAAAGAGCAATAGAACTATGATTATATGTTCAGTATTACATTGCAATATATAATTTAAAAAAAAAATGTTGTTTTGTTTAGCGTATTTAGACTAGTTTAGCTACATTTTCGATTTAAAAAATTATTGAAGAAAATGAGGAAAAGTAAACTCGCTTTATACAAAACGAAGAAAAAGGAATATAGGTAAACTGATTTATTTTTAGTTTATAATTTTTATTAGCTGTTTAAATAGATAAAGTACATACAGAACGTCAAAACAGTGTATATAAATAATATTACCAAAAGTTATTACAAAATACAAACAGCACAAAAATCAAAAATATCGCAATACAAAAATTTGTAATTAAAAAATTCATCAATGCAGTAAAATGCAGTTTTCTTTAAAATCTGGAGAATCATATCCTTGTATTCTTTTATAGATAAATCCTTAATAGGTAACGGTGGAATATTATAAAATGTAAATGACATATATTGTAAACTATTTTGCGTTTTAACTAATTTACAAAAATCTTGTCTTACACCATGTTTATATCTAGTACAATGATCGTGAAAATCTGCTTGAAGAAACTTGAATTTAACATTATTATTATTATTATAAACAATACCTCAAAAATTATGGAGTGCAATATGATAATATTTCAGATTAAACATTTTGAAATTTCTCCTGTTTTTCTTAAAATGACAGAATATTATGATTAAAAATTGCAAAATGTAGTCAATCTTTTAGAAAGCAAAACGAAATTTTTTTTTTTCGTAATTACTCATTTATCGTCATTACATTCAATAAAATAAAAACTATTTGTTAATTATCGGGTGAAAACTGATCGACGGTAAAACAAATTTAATTAAATATGCGCTGATTAAATAAGCTGCAATAAATAATGTGAAGTACTATTCTAAACTGTACTAAAGTTGAATTTTATTTATGTATTAGTTATTCATGAAGTAATAAAACTGACACCGGTTCAAAAGGTTCTTCATTGTACGAATAGAAATAAATTATAAATAAATTCTTTGCTCTGGTTGGAATTCGAACGAAAATCCTTAAGAATTAAGACATAAGATAAAACTCACTTAGTCAATTTAAAAATGGAAAATCTAATTTAAATTTGACACGGCTATATACGAAACCACACTGTATGTAATTTCTACTGTTTCCAAAATATACTAAATAATTCATGCCAAGGTATTGAGACACCTTCGGCAAACTTCTCTTATTCTTTTTCCACTTATGTTACACAAATATATTTGAGAAAAGTTCAACTAAAACGGTCTCCAATATACTCTATAGTAAATACACATTTACACCTAGACAATTCTATTGCAAGACGTTCTAGTCTTGTTATCTATAGTCTGTGCATATATAACTAAAAGAATACGTAGACGACTGGAGTTTTCGTTTCCTCCTGTGGTCAGTTTATCACCCATATGTTCTGCACGTCGCTCCAAATAACCATCAAGGTTAGGGGCAATAACACGGGCAAGTAGTGCAGTATAAGTTTACGTGTGGGTGCAGGTGTGGTCCTTATAAAGGTTAAATCTGTCCAATTTTCCCTTTCGAAACGGGACTTTTACTGTTGGTTAGTAAACCGTTGGTGAGTTATAGCATGTTGGAATAGACAACTTGTCCGATTGGCAACATGGCAGTGATTGGTTTATGCCTGAAAAGGTAGTTGTGTTTTAGGGCTGCAAAATTGTATATAAAAGTAGAAATTAAAGTGAAGACAAAATTGTATAAACACTAAAGATTTAATTTTATTGGAAAATATGATTGTTAACTTAAACTGCGTATATTATAAGAGAAATCGATGCCACACTGAAAATGAGATTTTATCAATATCATTTCCTATATATATTTTTTTCAATTATAAATATTTCCTATTTTATAGCAGAGAAGCGCACGATAAAGTACCGGGGTCAAAGCAAGATGATATATATATTTTTAAGATACATGCATTTATTGATGTCTTCAGAAGTATTGAATGAAAATAAGTTGAAGAAAAGTACTAAAATGCTAGTATGCGCAATAGAAAGAATATCTTCATCTACAACACGTTGAGAAAATAAATATTCTGCTGCTATTGTCATATGTATTTTTTTGAAATGAAACTTCTATAAGCGCGGTAGGGCAAATTGGCCTGAACGTCACAAAAAGTGAAACGCACGCTACGCGCATGCGCCACGTCTACTGTGTGTATACGTAGCATAAGGCAACCAGAAGACGCTTGCGTATTTTATTATATATATCACACAAACAGCTTAATCTTTTAGCTAACAATTTCCATTGTGTGAAAAGTGAAATGGAGAAAAAGACAAGTACAGACAGAGTGCGAGCCTTTAGAGAATGGAAGAAAGCGAATAAACCGCTAAGAAAAGTATCAACAAGTACCTTGGAAAGAAGTAGAAAGTATCGAGCCAGGCAAAGGGCGTAAAAGAAACACGGCGGACAATATAACCTTCCAACGACCTCAAATACACTGGATGAATCGATACCGTCGTTAAGTGAGGACACAGTGAGTGGTATAGAGAATTTGAATGCCACTGATTCAGGCGTGCCGTCTACACGTGAAGATACACGCGGTGTGAGAGATCAACGAAATGAATCTGATACAGCTGAGCGAGCCATCGACAAATAGAAATGCACCCACTAGTGCATCATACACAAAATATACATTCTTTCAACCTGCTCATCGCGAATTTGATAAACAATTTGTCAATAATCCGCTAGGTACAGTGTGTTCCATATGTGATCGAATATGGTTTAAGAACGATGTGAAACCTGTTGATCCTAAGCACGAGCAACTTTTACATACTGCGTTTCCAGCCATTATCATTGAAGATGTGATAGCGTGCAATTCATGCCGAAATGCTCTCACTCGGAATACCTTTCCAATGTTATCGAAGTCAAATGGTTTTCTCTACCCAGAATTACCTGGTCATCTACCAAAATTAATTTTAGTGTCAGAGAGGTTAATTTCACCCAGAATTCCATTATTCAAATTCGACGTTTACGACATGTACATGGTCATCATGGGATTTATGGGCAAATTATTAATGTTCCAATATCTATGAATATGATGGTGAATCATTTGCCAAGAGACATGGATGATGATCATTGTATTAATGTCCACATAAAAAGAAGAAAAATACACAGATCGAGTTATTTAATTGGTTTGGTGAGAAAAAGAACTATAAAAATATGGCTACAATATTTAATCCACACTTCTCTTTATAGACCGTACAACATTACAGTTAATAATGCTTTCTTTGATGATCAGAGTGTCAATCAAAATCAATGAAAATCAATATCAAAATCAAATCGTTAACAAATGGAAAAAAAGCAATGCATAAAATCAACTTTTCCTAGGAGCTAAGAAGTTTCACTTCTACCGCGCGAGAGTCTCACGCATGTTTTTTAGATGTGTATCACATTTGATTATATCTGGATTTCTGAAGCAATTATTGCCGACCCAAATACTTTTGTAATGTTGCACTGTTTCATTGGAGAATAAATATGAATTTGCGTGAATTTGTTAGGAAGAGACGCAAGCTCTGAAAATCAACTTATGAACACCATAGAAATGGAAACGTAAAAAATCGACCACTTTTTAAGGAAACAAACATAGCTTCAGACATTTTCGTGCTTCCAGTTTTTAAAATGAATTTTTTCACAAGAAAAATATTTTGAGCTCTAAAAATCAGCTTATTAACATAACAGAAATGGAAACGTCCAAAATCGATCACTTGTATGGAAAACAGGTATTTTTGTAAATACGTTTTCGTGCTCTCGGGATAAATAATAAATTTTCCACGACAAAAAAATATTTTCAGCTTTGAAATTAACAAATTAATGCCAGAGGGCTAAAAACAACCAAAATCGATCACTTTCATCACTTCGACATAGGTTTTTAATTTATATTTATTAAAATTGAAAATAAAATTTTGCCTTATTGCAACTAAAATTACGTATTTAAGATTGGCTAAATTGAAAATTAGCTAAATATATTTGAGTAAATCGAGTCAATCTACAACAAAATGAAAGTTTTATATCGCAAAAGGAATATCCGTTGGCTTATCAACCAAATTGCCTATGAATTATTTTTCTATAATCTATCAAAATTTTACTTCTCTTTAATAATACATCTTCTACATATTTTATGATCAAACACCAACTGTTATGTAAGAATGTATATAAGAAGCCGTAAATCTCCTCTTGTGCGTAATATTTTACCACCCCAAAATAAATGCCAACATAACAATATATAAACCACAAGCTTCAATCCAATTTTCCGCTTTTAATACGATCTTTTGCTCCCGATTTCTTTGAACTTAACAACACAATGCAATATCCCGTAGGATTCTAACGCGAACGCTTTGCATGACACACAATGGAGCTAAACATGTCTCTTGCAAGCAGCTAAAGATGTCAATGTGTAAAGAAGTACATAAACAAAATTCTGAACGCAGATAAATATGTTGTGAATAACATACCGTTACAAAATCGAATACAGCGGGAATTAATGAAGGACTCTTCTCATCGTCGTAGATTGAAAAGGCACGTTACCAGGATTGACTGAGAGTTTCCATCATCCAACGGAAGACCTCGTTCTCTGCCGCATGAGCAGCATATATGAGGACGGGGGTGTCCTTCGGGAGTTGACTCAACCCCTGACTCAAGAACTATATATACAACGTTATATAAGTATATATCTATTTCATATAGCACTATATGTGTAGTTAATTTTGAAGGGTTTAGACTAAAATATGCCGCATTTTTTGAGTTTGCGTGATTGGTTGTCACAGAATGCTATAAGAACTTTTTAACAATTTCATCGCTTTGTAATAACCATAAAAAATCAATTTTCTAACGACCGAAATGCTTTTCACTATAGTAACTGTCGTCCAAATTATTGTTAACGGAATTGATGCCAAGACATCAGATTGAAATAGTGGTAAAATAATAATTTCAATTATTTGTAATAATTTTTAAGAAAATTTATATAAGCCATCTTTTGTAAAATGCAAATAATATTTTTGTAATTAATGACTTTTTCAATAATAATAAAGAGAAATATTTTTAAATACGCTTTTTAAAATCTTTATTTACTAAATAAAGTTTTGTAATTATAGCGGAAGAACACAATAGATATTTTTTAAGTCACAAAGAAATTATATATAGGACTGATTCTATTTACTGATTAATCTATAATTAGTATTTTTTAACACAACGTTTTTATGTCATAAAATTTTATAAATACTTAAATTTGAAATATAGACTATTCGGACGGTTATATGGAATTATTGATACTTTTGAATTTAACTACAACTTCAGAAATTAAATAATGCTGACTGAATGTAAAAATCATGGATGAAATTTATGGTCGATTCAATTTTTTTAGATTAATTGATTATTTCAAGAAAAATTCAATTTAATATAAAACTCAAGACATTGTGCAAATTCTCCTTTTTATATACCTTGAAATTAAAAAAATTATTATATTATTTGAAAATCTAATTCTGTTTGCACATTTGATTGTACAATTTACAATTTACAATATTAATGTATTTTAATCAATAAATTTACGGATCGTTTTTTAACCATTTTAAAAACATTCTGAAATTTGTAATTACCCCAATATCTTTAAACCAACAATTTTGATCTCAATCCGAATACCGTATTTTATTAAGCTTTGTCTTGTGCTACTGAAGATCGGGGCATATTTTTCGAAATGCGCATCTAATTATCAAATGCTTTGTATTACGGTATTTGAGTGATATTCTATACTTTTATTTCATAGCGTAGCCACATATTTATGATACTATTTTTTTTTGTACAAGTAATTTAATTCTGCACTCCTCAATTTGGAATACCAGTAACACATACGTTCACATCTCCGTGCCGTAGTCGTCTATGATGTAAGTTATGATGCTGGGCATCGGGAGATGTGCAGTGTCCCCTTAATACGTAACCCGAGCAGGTCCCGTCATCATACATCCCCGCAACGTAGGCAGGACCCTTATCCTTATGCTGTACTGGTACATAGCATGCTCTTGTTTCCATGTATTATCTAAGTAACGAGTATTCAAAAAATCAAACGCTTGAGGAAAACTTGGATCTATTCGCACCAAAATCTTTAGCCTAGATGATTGTAATGTCAATTTTTTATAATTCGATGTTTAAATTTTTTTTAAATTATCGCTACGGTGTTAAATAATTGTATAGAATATCACCCAAATACCGTAACTCAATGCTTTGAGTTTAAATGTTAAATAAATATTTTAATAGTTTAAATGTTTATATGTTAAATAAATATTTTAATAGTTTAAATTTTTAAGGTATTTATAAATTAAGTTCGAATAAATAATTCTGGTTCTAGTCATATTAATAGGTGTTTATTAAGAATGTATTTACAATCAGTATTTAATTATTGTACAAAATTAATTTTTTAATAATGTTCAATTAGTTAGAGAGTCCGCAATCCTAAAGATTGGTTGGAAACAGCACGCCATGCCGATCTATCCTGAGCTAATCCCTTCATCTCCCTATAGCTATTCATCTCAACGTCTTCAACTATCTGAGTCACATACTCCAATCTAGGTCTACCTACCCCTCTCTTTCCCTCCATTCTACCTTCTATGATCAATTGCATAATCCCCCCATGCCTAAGAATATGCCCTACTAATCTGTCTCTCCTACGCTGTAACACTCTCCAAATACTTCTCTTCTCCCCTACTAACTCTAGTACAGCTTCATTTGTTACTTTATCTTCCCAACCAATCCTCATCATCCTCCTATAACACCACATTTCGAATGCTTGTAATCTACGCTTCTCTTCCTTTCCTATAGTCCACGCCTCACACCCGTACAGTGCTACACTCCAAACATATACCTTCAGTAATCTTTTTCTAATACCCAAGTCAATATTTGATCTTAAAATCTGTTCTTTTTCTACGAATGCCTTCCTACCCTGTGCTATCCTACACTTTATATCTACCTTGCTTCGATTATCTTTTGTGATTCTACTGCCTAAATAACAAAAATCTGACACTTCTTCGATTCTATTATCTCCTATTGTGATCCTCATTTTTCTACTGCATTCCTTTTTGTCACACCTCATCACTTTAGTTTTACCTATATTTATTTTCATGTTAAAATCCCTAGTCAATACTGCCTGCATACCATTCAATACCCTTTCTAATTTCTTTTCGCTTTCTTCCAATATAGCTATATCGTCGGCGAATCTCAGCATATATATTTTCTCTCCCTGTACATTCACACCTACACTATACTCTTCTTTTACTTTGTTTATTGCATCTTCTATATATAGATTAAATAATAACGGTGAGAGTGTACATCCCTGCCGAACTCCCTTCCTTATTTTTGCTACCTCTTCTTCCCCCTCAATTCTAACTAAGGCAGTTTGGTGTTTATATAAATTAAAAATTATTCTCCTATCTTTATAATCTATACCCGCTTCTTTTAAAATTCTAAACATTATGTCCCAATCTACATTATCAAATGCCTTTTCTAAGTCTACAAAAGCTATGCAAGTTACCTTTCCTACCCTCTTTCTTTTTTCTACTACCGTTCTTAGTGCTAGAATCAATAATGTTAAATATGTTTATAATTTTATAATTTATTTTTAAAAATTTATAATCAAAAAAAATAATGTTCAATATGCGAAAAATAAATTTAGAATACAATTTAAATAGCGTATTGGTGTATTAATGAATTAAAGATATACAAAAAGTAATTAACGAGTTGTTGATATATAAAGTGGTTTTTTAAAACTGGGAAAAAATATTATTCAATGCAAAATTTGGTTCATAAAATTTCAAAAATAAACACAATTTCGCAAAAACGAACTTATAATTTGGCATAAATTTTGTGATAGAAATTCATTTTCAATTTACTCAATCAGGAATATTTATTAACGACATTTTTGTTATATGTATTGGATACTAAATACTTTCTACCAGATTTATGGGTCATCAATTTCAATAATACAGTGTATTATTGAAATTGCTAGTTTTTTAAAGTATAGGTAAAAACCGTAAGATGTTGCTAGTTTTCTAAAAGAAAAAAAAAATTTAAAGAACAAAAGATATCAGAAATATTAGTAGTTTAGAACAAAGTAATAATTCAAATCCAAAATTTGTTAAATTACCATTTGATCCTATAATTGCACGTGGTATAGATAGTATTTTAAATAAATATAATTTTAAAGTGACATATAATCTAATAGTCTTGCTAATTTTCTAGGAAATCCCAAAGATTTGATTGATTTCAATAAAAAAATTGGTATTTATAACATATCTTGTTCTAGTTGTCCTAAAATATATATAGGATAAACACGTAGACTAATTGAAACTAGATTAAAAGAACATTTTGCTCATTTCAGATTAAATAGAAAAGATAAAAGTGTTGTAGTCGAGAATATTTTTGAATCAGGACATCCTATTCAAATTAGTTCACTTAAATTATTTAAAAGTGTTTTGAATTATTCCGAATTAAATGCTTATGAAAGTATATACATGCATAAATCTAAATCAAATTTAATGAATTTTGATTCAGGCCCAATTTCATTTTGTCTATTTAATTTATTTAATAAAAACTATTTTTAAATTTATTTTTATTTCATCAACTTTTAGTCATTTTAGGTTTGACATACCAATGGTTATTGTTGTTACTTGTTAGTTTCGTTAATTAATAATTTATATTGTTTTAAAAGATTTATATGTCATATTATATGCCATTTTTGAAATACTTCTGTTATGTTGACTTATTTATTTAAAAGTATATCAATCACGATTCGTGACAGAGGTATTTTATTTAGTTTTTATCTTATGCTACTGAAGATGGGGGCATAGCCTTCGAAATGTACATCTAGCTTCTTAATGCTTTAAGTTACGGTATTTGGGTGATATTCTATACAATAATTTACAGTTGATAAGTATTATATTTGTTGATCATTAAAATAAGTTACATTCTGGACCAATACAAGGACTACTACAACCATATCACAATTTCTGATAGAAATTTCCCTTTTTTAACTTTGCGGTTATCATATTACACATTTACAACTCTATTGCTAAAAAAATGTTATAAAATCTGAACTCTACGCAGCTCCCTATTCCCACCTCCAAAGAGAACTTTTTTTTTAGCCCTAAATGAACACATTACAATTCCAGGCTGAAGGACCGAAGGTCGATGGCCATTTGGAAATTAGAAATTAGATTAACATTTACTTACTAATTAATATAATATATAAACAGTTTAATGTACAATTTAAGATCAGTTTGGTTTTAGGAAAAACAGAGGGACGAAGGAGGCGATTTTAGCACTAAGAACAGTAGTAGAAAAAAGAATGAGGGTAGGAAAGGTACCTTGCATAGCTTTTGTAGATTTAGAAAAGGCATTTGATAATGTAGATTGGGACATAATGTTTAGAATTTTAAAAGAAACGGGTATAGATTATAAGGATAGGAGAATAATTTTTAATTTATATAAACACCAAACTGCCTTAGTTAGAATTGAGGGGGAAGAAGAGGTAGCAAAAATAGGGAAGGGAGTTCGGCAGGGATGTACACTTTCACCGTTATTATTTAATCTATATATAGAAGATGCAATAAACAAAGTAAAAGAAGAGTATAGTGTAGGTGTGAATGTACAGGGAGAGAAAATATATATGTTGAGATTCGCCGACGATATAGCTATATTGGAAGAAAGCGAAAAGAATTTAGAAAGGGTATTGAATGGTATGCAGGCAGTATTGACTAGGGATTTTAACATGAAAATAAATATAGGTAAAACTAAAGTGATGAGGTGTGACAAAAAGGAATGCAGTAGAATAATGAGGATCTCAATAGGAGATAATAGAATCGAAGAAGTGTCAAATTTTTGTTATTTAGGCAGTAGAATCACAAAAGATAATCGAAGCAAGGTAGATATAAAGTGTAGGATAGCACAGGGTAGGAAGGCATTCGTAGAAAAAGAACAGATTTTAAGATCAAATATTGACTTGGGTATTAGAAAAAGATTACTGAAGGTATATGTTTGGAGTGTAGCACTGTACGGGTGTGAGGCGTGGACTATAGGAAAGGAAGAGAAGCGTAGATTACAAGCATTCGAAATGTGGTGTTATAGGAGGATGATGAGGATTGGTTGGGAAGATAAAGTAACAAATGAAGATGTACTAGAGTTAGTAGGGGAGAAGAGAAGTATTTGGAGAGTGTTACAGCGTAGGAGAGACAGATTAGTAGGGCATATTCTTAGGCATGGGGGGATTATGCAATTGATCATAGAAGGTAGAGTGGAGGGAAAGAGAGGGGTAGGTAGGCCTAGATTGGAGTATGTGAGTCAGATAGTTGAAGACGTTGAGATGAATAGCTATAGGGAGATGAAGGGATTAGCTCAGGATAGATCGGCATGGCGTACTGTTTCCAACCAATCTTTAGGATTGCGGACTCTTTAACTAACTAATGTACAAATTAATTTCCAATAAATTACTTATATAAATATATATTGTTACCTTACTACATTTTCTATTATTATACCTAATTTGCTTAGAATATAAAAGCAAATGTAAATTATGATTATTGATAATTCTGATTAAGGTATGTAATTTAAATAATATAACAATAAGTAGTTTTGAAATAGATGTTTTGTAATTTTATCTAGCGTAATGATGAAATTGAAAAGTATTTCGAAACGTTGCTCAAGAAGAAGTTGTTGTTTCATTTGAATGTCCGAATTGAATCACCCGAGAAAATAATCACATTATTATTTTTATTTATTTATTTTATTTTTAGTTATCAATATTTAATTTTCTGCTTTTTTTCAAGTCGTCTCAATAATCATTCATTTCCAATTCTTTCCTATTAATTTCACAAATACGTCATCATTTATTTCTATGTAAACAAATATTTCTATGTATAGTATCGTATTGAATGTATATTAATATATTTTCAAAAGTCAACTTCTTGAACATATTCAAATTGAATTTATTTGCTGATTGCATGATCATCATCGGTTGTATGATCTTTGCATACTTGGCTTCATGAACACTCGTTACTTTAACGATATAGCTAGCATATAGATGTTAAAAGGATGCTTTGGTATGGTATGCAATAGAGTTATCCTGTATATATGTGAGTATGGTGGTGAGCATAATCCTGCCCTGAATCACGATGGTTTATTTTCCAATCAGCGTAGCTTTATCTTCGGACATCACCTATAGTAAATAAGCTTTATTATATATTGATTGATTTATTATTCATATGCGATAGTAAAAATTGAAGAATTTATGTGGAAATATGTTTCAATTACTAATAAATGATTATCTGACAGCTACAATGATCAAAAAGAAGAACCAATATATTTACATGTCACTGCTAAATGAATGTTTCAAAATGTACTCTAGAGTATTACATTATATATATATATATATATATATATAGCAATTCTTTATTTATAAAATGCATACTTATACAATTTACACTAAGTAAGTATAACTAATACATAATACATAATAGGGTCAATAAAAGGTGGAACGTAATATTTATGCTATTGTTACAGGTTTTATGTTTACATTAGATACAGTGGTAAAGTTATTGCTGTGATTTCTGAAAAAACTCAGCTATAGAATAGGGTGCCATCTCAATTAGGATTTTCATAATTTGCTCCTTAAAGCGTTTTATGTTATTTTCTTCGCGAACTTTTCTAGGCATTGCATTAAAAACTTTCAACCACATGTATTCGACATTTCTCTCAGTTATGCTTAGTTTATGAATTGGGTACATATAGTCCTTAGTCCTAGTATTTACATCATGTGGTTTTGAGTATTTTATATAATTTAGTTTAAACTTGTGTACATGTAGTAATAGATTATTAATATACAGAGCAGTTAGTGTTAATATAGAATTATTCCGAAAGTGAGATCTGCAAGATTGTCTATATTTCAAATCAAACATTGTTCTAATTGCACGTTTTTGAACTAAAGCAATTTTATTTATAGCTGTACTTGATCCCCAGAAAATGATACCAAAGTTTGTCAATG
Organism: Leptodirus hochenwartii; assembly: GCA_947310635.1. Lineage (NCBI taxonomy): Eukaryota > Metazoa > Arthropoda > Insecta > Coleoptera > Leiodidae > Leptodirus > Leptodirus hochenwartii. The sequence continues at coordinate 11,168,784 of OX371177.1, read as the reverse complement.
ACTGGAAGCAAGACAGATATACAGTTTTTAATGCTGTTTTACTTATACATTTTTTTAGTTGTCGTAAGCTGAATATAACAGTGTGTAGTTTCTGTTCAAGTAACTCACAATGTTCTTTCCAATTTAGATCACTCGATATATTTATTCCTAGATATTTTGCGGTTTTTGAAATGTTCAAACCATTATTTATTTGATGTATGTTTCTCTTGTTCGTGATATCAATGTTGGACCCAAAAAATTGAGTTTGAGTCTTATTCTTACTCAGAGTTAGTTTATTCATATTTGTCCAATTGTATACTGCTTTCATTGCGTCGCCTGCTTGTGTATCAAGCTATTGCATACTGTAGTTTCTTAGCATTAACGTGGTGTCGTCTGCATAGTTGATGATTTTATATTTGTTTGCTGTATTTATTTTATGAATATCATTTATATAGATTAAAAAAAGAAGCGGTCCTAAAATGCTACCTTGTGGGACTCCTACATTTAGTTTTAGTGGTTCTGATTTGAGCTCATAATTGTCAAAATTTATTTGTACAGTTTGTTCACGATCTTTTAGGTATGATGTCAACCAGTTTAAAGGGATACCCCTAATGCCATATTGTGATAGTTTCGATAGAAGAATTTTGTGATTTACACAGTCGAAAGCTTTGGAAAAATCTAAAAATATACTCATTACCTTATCTTTATTTTCCAAAGCTTCTGTTACAAATTTTACTTATTCTAAAATTGCAGTTTCTATGCTTTTATTTTTTAGGAATCCATGTTGGGATTCATGTAGTATGTGAAATTTGTTTAAAAATTTTATTATTCTTTGAAACATAATTTTTTCAAAAATCTTCGAAAAACTTGATAGAAGACTTATTGGTCGATAATTTGCAATATTTTCTGAACAACCTTTTTTGAAAACGGGCCATACAGAAGCACATTTTAATTGTGTTGGAAAAATGCCAGCTTGAAAAGAATTATTAATTATATAATTTAAATGAGTTACTACACTTGACACTGAACGTTTTAAAATAATTGTTGGGATATCATCGGGACCTGAAGTGTATTTATTTTTTATGGTTTTGCAAATATTAATTATTTCCTGTTCATTTGTATTAAATAGATAAAAGGATTTTAAATCAGGATCTTTTAGATTTTAATAAGGTTTGAATTTTATTATGTGATAGTCCATTCTTAAAAAACAAATATATCGATTTAGTGACATTAAAATTAAACAGACCATGCACATAGATGTTCAGAATTTCGAATCAAAAATCAAGAAGCGGTTTCTGAGACTATAATAAAAATCTAAGCAATAAAGTTCAGCGCAGACCTTCAGATGGCCGAATTTTATCACCGAATGCATTTCAAGTCGTTTGGAAACGAATTGCCGTCTGATGCAATTTTAAAAATTTCTCGTCTTTTCTATCGCCACGCCTTTGAGCGCGAGATTTTTACGGGAGTCAGGATGTATATTTTTACGGATGCTACACCACCAAATGTTAGCATTATACATAAACACAAATATGACATGAGAAGAGAACAGACACAGGGCGTTCAGGTCTTGCAGGGCATGATCCTGCCACAGCTTCTGTCATTCCTGCGGTCGTTGACTGAGACCATAAGAACTGACTAACTGAATTCTAGACTAGAATTGAGAGCACCCGAAGGACTCGTGAAATACATCACATCGCCTTTTCATAGTCGGTCGCCCTATATTCAGTCAGCTCAGTCTTAGTGTAAAAAGAACTCAACTAGGACCTTTTGCGTGGATCTATCTTGGATATATTTGAGTGAAATGTCGCAAGTGATTATCATGATTTTTTTTGTTTACTTTAGCAATATGCTTTACAATATTTTTCAATTTCCATTGCAATTAATAGAAAGTATTTAGGTGTCATATTATATGAAAACATTTAAAGTTAAAGTATAGAATATCACCCAAATACCGTAGCTAGATACGCATTTCGAAGGCTATGCCCTCATCTTCAGTAGCACAAGGATAAAACTAAATAAATTACCTCTGTCACGAATCGTGATCGATATACTAGTATATATTTCAACTAGATATTATTCAATTTTAAAATTATGCATTTTTTTTTAGACCACATTACATTGATAGATTTTATGCTTGCATTTTATCAAAAGTAACTACTGAAGCAGTAAATGATTTGGGATGATTATTTTTTATTCACCGCAAATATGACGAATTTCAATTTTATATTCAGGTCTTCCAAATTGCTAATACTTTCTTTTTAAGTTCTTGCACATATAGTGGTCGTTTATCTATAAAAAATATATATAAAAAGGATTTCTCAAAAGGAAACATATTTTCTTATTTTAGGGAATTATTAACATTCATTAATAAATTGCACTAAATATTATTTTAGAAAGAAGAAGAAATTTCTATTCACATTGTTTCTTCAGTGTCTTGTGAATTGAAACTCGATAAGTAATTCTAACTTCTGTTGATATTTTGTTTTATAAAACTTTTATAGATGAAATTAACCTCAATTTAAGTATAATAAGGCGTCTTATTTTTTAAACTAATTTCTTCAACATGCAATGTATTTTTAGCAACAAATTAAGAAAAATCTTTTTTCCGTTTTTTCTCAAGTTTTTCCCTCATTTCAAGCAATCTTAATGTAGCTGAATATCAATTTTTAATACATAGAGATTGATTGTTCACATCATGTTAGTTCTGTTACTTATCACTTGTTTAAATGAGAGTATCAAATTTGAGATACGAATTATTTGAATAATACTTTTTTTTTTGGTTAAGAATAATACTTGCGATGAATAATTTATTTTATATATTTATAGTATACAACAATGATAAACTCAAAAATATGGTGACCTCCAAACTCTTGCTTGGTGAAACACCACAAATAATGGGGGATATCTCTTTCTTTTAATTATATATGAAAATAAATAAATATTTAAACAATAAAAAAATATTGGGACAAATTCATTTAGAGTTTTCCAATAAACAATTCCAAAGGGATTTTATACATCAGGGATTTTGTCAAATTATTTCCTCAGCTTCTCCGACAAATACTTCCAAACGTACAAATCCTTTCCAATAGCAACTCTTCATCATTCACACAACATCTACAGTTGCTGTATATGAAAAACTTGATCGAATTATGGAAACTAATTTCGGAGTTGTGGAGTGAACGCGCGGGACCGTCTGCGGATCTCCAGAATATATATATATATATATATATATAAAGAGAGAGAGAGCTAACCGGGATAAAATTGGCTGAAAGGAAGAGGACTACCAGGACGACTAAGAGACTATCACTGTATGCGAGTACGTCAGTCGATTCCAAATGAGATTAGCTGATCTATAGATGGGTGGATGTCGTAAATTTGCTTGCGTCCTCCGTATATATTCGCGACGTATATTATATTGGTGACGGCCGTACGGTATAGCACGAGGACTGTGGTGGTCTTTGCGGTGGTCGCAGGATGCTTGCTGTAATAATATTGGCTTCGATGCGTTGTACTGTCTGTTCGCGTTTAATTTGCCTCGCCATGAGATGCGCACTTGTCCAAAAATAGTGGAGGTACAATTGCTATTGCTTAAGACGCGCCTACAATCATTCATTCCTTAACACTACCCTTCAGTCGGTGTACTATCAGTGGCCTAACAACTTACTACCAAAATGAGTTCGCTTTTAAATGGTAAAGTAATCCATAGCCAATAAAGGCAATTGATTTTCAATGTGTGTAAATACTTTAAATCTGATGGCAATTTGTTATCGAAGAAAGTAAAGGAAAGAGTGTCTGAAGCAACCAGTGTCCATAAGAGCGGTAGCTACAATTATAAAGGAAGGTGAAGCTCCAGGTAGCGAAAGTGAGCTGAAATTTTCTACACTAGGAAAGAATCGTATTCGAAAGGCGACTATACGATATTTAGAAGATTTTGAAACTTATGACTTTCGAAATATAATATATAATTTTTACCAAACCGAAAATACAAGAGTTACGCTTAAAAAATTACGTGAAAAACTATACAGTGACTTAGGATGGGAAGGACATAAAACTTCCTTAAATCATATTGTACATGATTTAGGATTTAAGTTAATTTAGAAGCACAAAAAATAATCGTAAAGGTTTAATTGAAAGGCACGATATTCGAGTTTTACGAATTCATTATTTACAATTAATTAAATATTATCGACAATTAGGCAAATCAACAATTTATATCGACGTGACATATATTCACGCCGGACATACTCAGTCGAAATCGTGCAGTGTTAATTCCAATGAAGAACTGCATGCGAATATCTCAAAGGGTCAACGTTTAATAATAATTCATGCCGGTGGTGAAAGTGGCTTTGTACCAAATAGTTTGACAATGTTTCAGTCGGCTATAAAAAGTGGAGACTATCACCATGAAACGAAAGGTGAAAATTACAGAAAATGGATAACAGATAAATTGTTACCAAATTTACCGGAGGATTCCGTAATTATCATCGACAACGCGCCTTACCATAACATGCAAATTAATCGTACGCCAAAAAGCAATTCTCCAAAGCAGGTGAAATGGTTGTCCGAAAAAAAAATTCTATTCACGCATCTAATGTTAAAGCCCCAGCTGTACGATATTATGAAATCTCATAAAAAGAACCATATTACATATAAATTTGACACATTTTTTACAGACTATGGACATAGAGCTCTACATTTACCCCCTTATTATACGGATTTGAATCCTATAGAAGTAATATGGGCACAAGTGAAAAACAGTGTTGCTAAAAGAAATGTGACATTTTTTTAAAAGATGTGATAGTGTTAGTAGAAGAGGAATTCAACAATGTCACATAGGAGCTTTCGAAAAAGTGTTGTGAAAACGTTATTAAACAAGAAGATTCTTATTTAGAAAATGAAACTATAGCGGATACACAAACTGAACAATTAATTATAAATCTAAACGAAGAATCCGACGAAGAGGACAGTAATTTATTTTTAAACAGTGACAGTGAAGAAGAATTGTAAATTATTCCATTTCTTTTTAAATATCCATTAAATGAACATTACCTATAATAGCTCACTGAAGAAATGTTATTTATATATGTAATAATGCCATATGACGACGGCATTTTATAGGCCATTAATTTATGTTAGTTTACTCTTTTGTATTTGACTTGTTGTATCTTTGTTACTTAGTTTGTTACATGTAATAAAGTAGGTACTTTTGCCCCAAAAAAATTCTTATATTACGAACATGGTAAGAACGACAAATGTATTGGGAACGCCACTGGTCGACAGAGCTGAAGAGAACAACCGCCTTCTCTTCACGGAGAATGCCGAATATCTCTTCGCTATCAGCGCGACCCGAGGCAAACTTATAGCGAACAAACTGTACGTACGTACGTAATACGTACCTCTTCTCTATCTACTAGGCAGGGTTAATGGTCATAACTAATGTCCGAACGTTCGGAAAAGTTAATAAATATTTAACCAGTATGCCAATAATTTTCGGTCAAACAAATTTTGTATACACAAAAGGATGTAATATTTTTCCGAACATCCCGTGATCCCAAATATGGAGAAACGGAAATATCCTTTTTTTTTATTATATGGGTGATATTCTATAGTATTGGAAATATCATTATTAAAGAATAACCGTTTAAAAAATTATATATCTTTGCATTAGGACCTTTTCGACATGGAACCTAAAGTACAAGCTTCTCCTGGAGCTATAAAGAAGGAAAAGGTGGAACATATTCAATCGCTATTTAGATATGTTTCCATTTTAAAAGATGTTGAATTTTGGACAAAAATGTGCAATCCAAAGTGATTTTTTTAATATTTTATTTTATTTTATTTAGTTATTATTTTATTTAATTAAATATTTTGTAAAGAAAGACTCCATACTATTAAACATTTAATTAAAATGTATAAGGCTAAATATTTTTATTATAAAAACCTTCAAAATAAATAAAATTTCTGAAAAAAAGGGTTTAATTCTGCGTACTAATGGTGGACATAAAATGTTATTTTGTTCAATGTCCTTGTCAAAATTCTGGAAAATAGCAAAATTCGTCCAAAATGCAGAACCAAATCCAGAAAAATATTAATTCCTCGAAAATAGAGATCATATTTTACTTAACGTCAGTTAAGTTAATATATTAAAAACTATTAGCCAGAAAGTGAGTTCAAGAAGGTAAAGGTTAATTTGCGAAGAGGTTGTTATTATATAAATTTTATATATAAAAAGCGATATGGTTTATACAATAATTGAATTATTATAGAATAAAACAATTCATCTAATTAATCGTAACATAAAAACAAAATAATGTGTTGTAAAACTATTTTTAAGGCTATATTAAATATTCCAAATGTAATATTATTTATTGTTTTCTTAATTTTTTTAAATTTATATAATCACATTGTAACATCGAATATGCTGTGACTATTAACTATAAAATTTGTGGCCGCTGAATTTTATTGTTGTTATATACATATTATTATTACATACATTTAGAATTTTAAAAGAAACGGGTATAGATTATAAGGATAGGAGAATAATTTTTAATTTATATAAACACCAAACTGCCTTAGTTAGAATTGAAGGGGAAGAAGAGGTAGCAAAAATAGGGAAGGGAGTTCGGCAGGGATGTACACTTTCACCATTATTATTTAATCTATATATAGAAGATGCAATAAACAAAGTAAAAGAAGAGTATAGTGTAGGTGTGAATGTACAGGGAGAGAAAATATATATGTTGAGATTCGCCGACGATATAGCTATATTGGAAGAAAGCGAAAAGAATTTAGAAAGGGTATTGAATGGTATGCAGGCAGTATTGACTAGGGATTTTAACATGAAAATAAATATAGGTAAAACTAAAGTGATGAGGTGTGACAAAAAGGAATGCAGTAGAAAAATGAGGATCACAATAGGAGATAATAGAATCGAAGAAGTGTCAGATTTTTGTTATTTAGGCAGTAGAATCACAAAAGATAATCGAAGCAAGGTAGATATAAAGTGTAGGATAGCAAAGGGTAGGAAGGCATTCGTAAAAAAGGAACAGATTTTAAGATCAAATATTGACTTGGGTATTAGAAAAAGATTACTGAAGGTATATGTTTGGAGTGTAGCACTGTACGGGTGTGAGGCGTGGACTATAGGAAAGGAAGAGAAGCGTAGATTACAAGCATTGGAAATGTGGTGTTATAGGAGGATGATGAGGATTGGTTGGGAAGATAAAGTAACAAATGAAGATGTACTAGAGTTAGTAGGGGAGAAGAGAAGTATTTGGAGAGTGTTACAGCGTAGGAGAGACAGATTAGTAGGGCATATCCTTAGGCATGGGGGGATTATGCAATTGATCATAGAAGGTAGAGTGGAGGGAAAGAGAGGGGTAGGTAGGCCTAAATTGGAGTATGTGAGTCAGATAGTTGAAGACGTTGAGATGAATAGCTATAGGGAGATGAAGGGATTAGCTCAGGATAGATCGGCATGGCGTGCTGTTTCCAACCAATCTTTAGGATTGCGGACTCTTTAACTAATATACATATTATTTGTATTGCTTAAAGTTATAATTTCAAAGGGCTTTCATAATTTATTTACTAGGTGATTGTTTCGACGTTAGAAATTTTTTATTGTATATGAAAATTAATATATACTTAGTATTTTTTAAATGCCTCCTCTACTTCTGTAAATCTTGAATATTGTAAATCTATTCGGAGCTCTTAAAATGTCATTAATTTGATGGTCAATATATATTGCTGTTAAAATAAAAGAAGATAAAAGAAGACGTAATATATATTTACATTTAAATATATTATTGTAATAGTAATAAGAAAATTTTCTTCAGTAAAATTGCTTCATATTGATTGCATTTCAATTAAAAACTTATATTTTAAATCTTGTCCATATATTTTAATTTTGAAGAAAACCTGTGGCATTGGTACATTTAAAACTAATAACAAATATTAAAAACAATTATGTCGTCGTCTGTTTATTAACTCATTACATTTCAATTTCGTTTGGAAATTATTTTTTAAGCTTTAGTCACAATCTTGCTCCTTTCATCAAGGAAATTATGGAAGAGTTATTTTGGAAATCGTAAAAATGGCAATGTCATACGATTTCGATTTTCTTAAAAAAATCCATCCAAATTAAGACACGTGACAATTATTACAACGCAAGAATTTTATTGAAAAATACGATAAAACTGTAATTTGATACTATTTTGGAGGATCGATAATATTAATTAATTTGTTATTATTTTTATGGAATATTCAATTACTACTATATTTATCAAAGCTGCTGAATTATCAATCCAGGTACTAGTTTTTCGCTCTTGTTATCGTTTTATCTTTCACTTTCAGAGTATTTTTTTAATTAACTGTTTACTTCATTAAGGATACTAAAAATGTCCTTAAGTATAATGATTGATCTTTTAAGAAAAATTAAATAATATTAATAGTTTAGATACATTAAGGTAAATGAACAAAAATAATCAAAATCACAATAATTCCTGCTAGTTCAATGCCCATAATCCTTGCTCAATCGTCCAGATATTTCCTCTACAATCACTACCACTTCTTTTCTTTTCACCGGCATGAGTAAGAATACACATCATCTATATATAGCTATAATCATAGTCGCGACGAATTATAGCTCTTGTCACGGCTGTTCATTTGTAGATGGAGTTTTTACTCCCTGGAGAGAATACCCAATCACGAGTCGGGAAAATTGCTTATCCCTGTTCTGGCGGGAAAGCGTACGAGCATGGTGCGCATTGGAGAAAGCAACCAACTACCTAGACGAAGAGAAAGCTGCAATTCATACTAGGACAATGTTGCGAATCGTCAGAGTTGAGTCTTAGACAATGATTATTATGCTTCTATGATCCTACAATCTCGACAACAGGATGGGTAAGAAGAAGAGGCTCCAATGAAGACAAGTGATGTAACTCGGGAACTTCAGATGAAAATGTTCGTTCAAGTAGTTGAATCGAAAAGTAAACGAAGTTACTTTCGAAAATATAAACTAAACTAATGACGCTGTAATTGTTTATGTTAAAGAGGATGGAGCAGTCATTTTTGATTATTAAAAAGGTTGGACGATAAAAGCACTTTTTATTTGATTCTATAACTTATATTACGTTTCAAGGTAGGCATTGTATATGATTTTTGGGTTGAAGCACAAACGGGTTTATTACAACACAGAAGTGGCTATACGATGATATTTTTATTCATTATATAATACGGCATCAATGAATTCTTCTTCAGCTCTATTGTAAATCAGATTTAATTAAATTTGTATTGGGTGTGAAAGTAAAAAAGAAAAATATTGAAAATGCGCTTCTATTTATTTGGGAAATATTGGACATAGACTAACAGTAGTTATATTCGAGTCCTTAGGTTAGGATATGTCGTGCAATTATATAAAATCTTTACAATTGTGAAAGAAGCTGCCTCTGAATCAAACCTTGCAATATTGCAATTAAGATTACAATGCAAGGACATTATATGAAGCATTTTAATATGTTTTTTATTGTATTGGATATATATGTTTTCCACATTTCATTTGACAGACAATGAAAATGAAAATATGTTGCCACTCGGTTCCCATATAAGGAATCCATTGCTTCTTTTCATCAATTTTTCGCACCCTTCCCACATGTAAATATGTTCCTAGTATCCTCTATAACTACACTTTGTAATTGGGATTATATCCTGTTGAGGTAGTTTCTACAAAACAAATAAAAAAATAAAAAAATAACATCTTCAACTCCAATTACACAAATAATGGTTTAAGTAATTTGAAGCGATTTCTATTTGCAATAATTTGAAATATCATCCCCCATTAAGTCCGATTATATTTTACAGTCTTCCTTATTCGTTAAGTAATATCCAAATGTGCTGGATTCCTTCTAGGAGGATAATTTTCGGAAAAGAGAAACACCTTTATAACGAGTATGAAGGTGTATATGCGAATTGTTGAAATCATATAAAACCCTTAGGAATATATCATAGTATATTTTATAAAAATATCCATAATTTCTTTTAACATTTAATATAATTTAATAGAAATAGTATACAAATATTAAGTAGATATGTAAATATATAAATATTGAAATGTAACTCCTCTACTTTTGCTAAAGTCTTGAACTTCAACTTTAGATTTTTAAGTTTTTTTTGTACTATTCTAGTACTATTTTATTAATGTTATATATACTAAAATGTAGTTTATAATTTAATTTTCTTGATGATATAATTACCATATGGAAACTTCAAAATTATAGCTGGCATGGTACAAACTATTATATATTTCGATTGATTGGATTTTTGTAAAATCGAATGGTTTTTATACGTTTTAAAATGAAATTTCAGCTGTACAAATAAATAATAGAATCTAACTTAAGGGGATGGAGCACCTTTATATGCCATAAGAAAAACATTGTAATTTATTCTGTAAATTACTCCTTCATTTTTGGATCGATTTTTTTCAAATTTCTTATGGTAACAGTTTATAGATGTTAAATTGCCCCTAAGCTCGCCGTTTTTTACAGAAAAGTTTTAATTAGAACAAAAATTGTTGCTAAACATAGGCCATTTTTTATTAAGATCAATTTATCGAAATTCAAAATTCTAAGAGCTTATGGGCAATTCTATGTGTAATATGGTCCTAAATATAAAATTTTGTAAAAATCTATCCGGTAATGAATCCGTAAAACGCAGAATAAATTAGATTATTTTTGTCATGTACGCTAGCGCCACGTACGGATACATTTAACAACTTTATTTCGTTTATTCTTAACGGTTATCCTTAACAAATCCTTAACATTGAGAAAATTAAATTCATGGGTTTACAAATTGATTTGATTTTCTATATCTGTACATTGACGTAAGAAATTGAGAAACTAATATACATTTAAATAAAATTTCGCACAATTTTTATTTAAATTTTGATTATAGATTATGGATGTTTTCATTTTCTATACCTTTACTGTATAATGCTTTTTTATTCCACTAATGATATATTTTACATAGATATATTGATTTTTTCACATTTTTTGGTTTTAATACTATTATTAAGTTTATTTTTTATTTTTTTATTCCGAGTTAAATACTTATGAAAGTATATACATGCATAAATCTAAATCAAATTTAATGAATTTTGATTCAGGCCCAATTTCATCTTGTCTATTTAATTTATTTAACAAGAACTATTTTTAAATTTATTTTTATTTTTGGTTATTTTAGGTTTGACAAACCAAAGTCTATTTAATATTTAATTTTGTTAATTGTTTAAAAGATTTATAGGTCATATTAAATGCCATTTTTGAAATACTTCGTCATATTGACATATTTATTTAATAGTATATCAATCATGATTCGTGACAGAGGTAATTTATTTAGCTTTTTTATCTTGTGCTACTGACGATGGGGGCATAGCCTTCGAAATGCGCATCTAGCTACTTAATGCTTTGAGTTACGGTATTTGGGTGATATTCTATACTAAGTCTATTATTATTATTAATATATCTTTAAACTTAAGTGATAGACTAAATCTGATATTTTTTTATTTATAACTGACCTCATAAAAATACACCAACTTTAATTAAAATATACCTACTATGATTTGATGGCAAATAAATCTAATTGCTTATGTATATAAAAATTTTACAAGGTTCGAAGCAAAGTTGTATACAAAATAATTATACATTCTTTTAAACTATATGATTTAAGAAATGTTCTAATATGTAACTGCAGCTTCAAATGATTCTGGGAAATGATCTGTGTTTACAAATTTAAAACATGCATACTAACACACTAGTGGTGCAACATAACGGCCTATTTACCTGTTCAATAAGCATTGAATTCCTGGATAGACAACGAGCTTTGCACAAGTGTTATACACAATATATTATGCCTCCTACATTTGAGGGTCAATATTTGCATTCCACAGAAACTTAGAACATGATGATAAAGTGTTTACTTAAACAAAGGAGCTCCAGTAAACAGTCGATATTTGTTTGTGTATAGGCCTAGTTAGTTTAGACTAATTTAGACTGACTTAACAAACTGTCAATTGTCATATTAGATGGGAATACGTAATGAGATGGAATTTGTTCTTTCATTAGGTAATTTAAAGCAGATGTAAAATTTGATATGATTTTCGCCGATATACGTAAAAATTGAAATTATATAACAACGAAATTATGCCCCTGAAAAAATCTCTAAATAAATTATAAGATTTATTTCGAAAAAGTTGAAAAGTTCTTTTTATGCTGTGCTTATGTTGTCATCTCATCTCCGTTTGCCCATTAGTAGTGACTAAATAAAATAAAAAACTACATAAATCTTTTATAAAAATATTTTATTTTATTACTTTGACTTTGCTGAATAATAAGAATAAGAGGCGCCTGGATAATTTTGAATCAATATATACGTTGATGAAATTTGCATGGCCAAATTTTTTATTCGAACTATTTATTAATAAAAAACCATCGTATAATTTTTGTACTGCAGTTTGTATTATATCACTATAGTAATCTACAATAAAAATTATAACTATATATTATATAATTTCTAACTAATTCATAAACATTTAAAACATTTAAACATTTAAAAAAAATCGGTTATCATTGTCTGCTTTTTTCTAGAATTCCAAATTTTTGTTTCTAAATCCTCTTCTATTTTATATAAATTATCTAAATGTAGACTTTTTTCTTCGGCTTCATAATACGTAATTAATTTACGAACAAGTAACAATGCTTCAGAGGTGGTAGGTTTTGGGTCTGGCATTATTCTTCTTCTTCTTGTTCGTCGTCTGATTTTTCATTTCTTGTCTGTACGACTCTTACTAAATCGAGATCAGACATTTCTCCAGTCGTTGGAAGGTCTTCATCCATTTCGATAGAATCTTCTAAATTATTTGAAGTGGGAATATCGAAAGATTGTAGCCAATGCTTCAGAGGTAAATCATCTGCCTCATCAAAATGAAGATCGCATAAACCCGCATGCCGGAAGCAGTTCCTAATTGTATCATCGGTGACGTCCTTCCAGGCTTTTTACAGAATTTTCAGAGCATCAAGTAGAGCTACTTTGCTCAAGTTAATGTTTGCGCCGACCGTTTCCATTATTTTCAAAACCAGTCTTTTTCTGCACGCGCATTTCACGCTTTTTAATACTCCTTGATCCATCAGCTGTAGAATACTGGTTGTGTTTGGAGGCAAAAACTTCAAAGTTATAAATTTCAATCCTAGTATGCGAGGATGAGTTGGACAATTATCTAAAAGTAGAACGATTTTTCTCTTTGCTTTTTTGAGGTCCTCTTCCCAACGTCGGATTTCTTTCGCAAATAACTCGCTTATCATCCAAGACTTCTTACTGGCGTTTTTTTACATTTTTGAAGCATCGTGGGTTTTTTGATTTGCCGATCACTAACAAATCTTTTTTTTTAGTGCCACTTACATTAGCACAAAAAAAAACAGTGATCCTTTCTTTTGGCAGTTTTCCGCCAATGCATTTTTCATTTTTGAACTTTAAATTGTGGTGTGGTATCAGCTTGAAGAAAAGGCCTGTCTCGTCCCCGTTGGAGATGTCTTCGTGTTTAAAATATTTCCGGATTTCTTCCCACTCATTTTTTATCCACGCACTGGTGATATTCAAATTGACATCTTTAGCTTCGCCAATCATTTTCCCATAATTAATTTCATGCCGTTTTTTTAAACGGTCTATCCATGCCGAGGAACATTCAAAATTTTCTATTCCCAACAATTCAGCTAATTTTCCATCTTCTACATGGAGATTAGATGCGCTTACCGGTAAATTGAGGGTTCCTTGTTGTTTAAACCAGTTTAATAAAGCAGCATCTACATCCCCGTGAGTAGGTTTCCTCATACGCTTCACCATTTGCTTCCTTCATTTTCTTTGATTTTATTTCGAGCCGTCCATATTGAACCCACCGATGAGTTTACTAATTTTAATGCTTACATACTTCACTTTTCTTTACACCGATTTCTAACATATTCACCACTGCCAGTTTTGTTTCTAAGGTTATTGCTTTACGCTTAAGGTTTGCCATTTCGCTTTCTAAGAGATCAAACTCAAAACTGATTTGATGTTTTTGCTTGCATTTTGCTTGCAAGCTAATAAACAACTTATTATTTTATTATCCGAAGTCATAATACATGGAGTATATGAGCCTAGGGTTGGGACCAACTCATTTTGACTTACTAACCGAATTGACTTATTAACCGATGACTTACTAACCGAGTTCGACTCTATATATATGTATTTTTTACACCTACATTTAAATATTAAAAAAAAATTACAATAATTAAAAATATTGTGCCTACAATTTCGTAAGTGCGATCTAGCTATTAATAAAATAAGAAGAATATTTTGAATTTGTTTAAAGCGTAAAAACCAATCAACGAAAAATAATCAAGTTTTGCCAATAGTATATTACGATTCCATCTCCATAATTTTAAATTTAAAACCAAGAAGTTAATGTTGTTTTTTGAGATATTTTTATACTTTTTGATGCTTTCGATGTTAACGAACTAATGTAAATATATTAGTTTTTCTAAAAAAACTAATCCAAAAAACCTTTTTAAATTTCTATGGATTTAAAGTACTGTAATAACAATTCTAGGTACTTTAAATGCTTGTATCAATTTTGTGCCTTGCTTGTTCATTTTCCTAGCTTACGAAAGTGATAGAATGACATTAATGTAAAATATCGACTACAATTCATGTCATACATATGTATATTGTATACATAATACATCGAAGGGCGTACATGAGTCTGTCACATGACCATCGGCATCGTTATCGCTGATTGCAACATTTGAATCGTTTTGTTCAAATCGCCTGATATGACATATACATCAAATAAAACCGCATATTTCCAAAACAATGTAGACCATACGTGCAGAATCGTTTGCATTTGCCACGTGGTTCAATGTATATCTGCATCATAAAATCCGATAATAAGCGCTCCTTGTTCACAATGATCGTAAACAAGCAACGGAACAAATAGCAGATAAATGGAAAGACTATAAAGTTGGACCATGTCGGACCAAAGTCATAAAGAAATTATGAATTTGAAGCGTGTTATATTCTTCCAGATGGACAGCTGATAATGTTTCAATTTAGTACATTTAATAGATTCGTTAATTAGTACATGTAATAATTGAAATTAAATTGAATACTATTTAAAACTAACATCCACAATAAATATTCTATAAGAGATTTTATTAATTCAAACTTTAAAATTAAATATGGTTACGCACAAAGATTGGTTGGCAAGATTTACAAATTCATATTAAGGGCAACCAATAATCATTTTAAGCATATATGCTGGCCATGTTAATATTATCCCATGCCAAAGTCAAACTATTTGCACAAAATAAATGAAATTTTAAAGAAAATCAAATTGGTCCTTTCCACATAGAAATACTTAGAAAAAATCCTATTATCTTCATGTAATTAAAAGATAATTTACTTTGAATATAACACCATTTTGCAGGAACTTCGTGACGTCCTATTTATAATTTGGTCCATGTATTTGATCGCGCAATAGTTTCATAAAGTATCATACAAAAAATTAGATCTCTTTTAGCTTAAATTATTTAAAATTAAAGCTTGCCCCCATCTTCAGTAGCACATATATTTCTGTTTTTTTTTTTTTGTTACAAACAACCGACATCTTCTCGAACGTCTTTGAATTTCTCTTCAATAAATGGCGTTCGAAGCTTTTAAATTGCATTTTTGATAGGCAGTCTAATTCTTTAGATATCGTATATTTTATGAAGATTTATTAAATATTTTATTAGAAATAAAGTTATGAAAATGAAGATGAAAATTGAAAGTTTCTAAAAAATTGTTTCTACGGAATTCTTTCTTGAAATGTACATCTAGCTACTTAATGATTGTTACGGTATTTGGGTGATATTCTATATTAGGGTGTATACATATTCCTATAATTTTCAGGTAGTCGAGTTAATGATGTTCAAATTCCTACAAAGGTACATGTAAATTCCTATAAGGTTTCCTATAATATATCAAATTGAAATCAAACATTGAAGAAGAAGACATAGATATAGGTTACCATATATTTAACGATCGTGACAATTACCCAATTAACAATGACCCAGATGACCCCCAGATGACCCAGTTTGTGAAAGTACAGAAATTCAGAATGCAGAAGCCTGCATTTTATTGCATGGAGGAAACAAAGTTACATGTGTAAGAAATAAGTGCTTCGTGCAAGAGGAAGGCGATGGACAACAGGCGTTTGTAGGAATTTGACCATACATATTTTCGGTTTCTTCTATCTGACCCCATATTTATAGGAATTTACCATCCTCGCTATATTAATATTTAACACTGTATTGATAATTTTTAAGATGGGTATGTCTACATAATAATAAAATATGGAATAAAATTCTAAATACGCAAAACATTGCCATTCGTTTTTAATTCCTCGTTAATGCGTTTTAAATGAAACAACACGTTGAGAAAAGAATAGATTAATTTAAACTAATATATGCACTTCGTTTATATATTTCTATAATAAAGTCACTTCGCACTTTTAATGAATATAATATTGATTTTATACCATAGTCTATAATAATGGTTTCATAGATTTTATATGATTTTTTATTTGGAATTATTTTGTAACATTAAAGACAATAAAAATAATTTGAACCTAACTTGAATAAATGTTAGCTCAATAGTTTTTATCGACAGATTTATGTAAAATTGTTTCAATTATAACTCACAAATGAATATAGCTTCTTCAATCGATCTCCCATTATGATTTTTTTATTTTTTATTGACAACCAGCATTATTTATAACACGATACGTTGATCCTCTGCTCAATTACAACTTCAGCATACATTACTTGTGCATATAGTGAGTGCAACACCATCGGAGCAAAGGACACATCAGGACGACGCAAATTGTCTATAAATCATAGCTGGGACATGTTAGAGGATAATTAATTGTAATGGCCACAGTGAGCATAAAGAGAACCAACCACTCTCTGTGTTGGTGATACTGATGCATGCAAGCGAGCCAGATATGTATAACACACAGCGTAAGGTGGGCATCTGGCCAGATCGTCACGCCTGATGGGCCACCATCGGGCCCTATTCGAGTCAACTCTGCTATACAGGAGATTCGAATAGGGGCTGCAGGTCCAAATTGGAGATTCACGTGCTCTCAGATCTTGTACTGTGTTAGTGTAAACTTGCATGGCTAAGGTTGGTACGCTGCTATATACTGCCCATGTATATTGTAGGAAGGATATGTGATTAACAGAGAGGTAGAGTATGTGGGGGCCAAGGGAACAATCAGAAAAATAGCGATGACGAAAATTATTCTTAATATCCAGAAAAAATGCATAAAGTTATTTTATAAATTTAATTTGAAATATAAATATGGCGAAATTTTCTTTTTAAACAGGCAAGGGTATTTCAAAATAATCAGATTTAAGTTTGTATATGTTTCAATGAAATATACAATTTGCAGCAATTTACTTTTTTGATGTAGAGTGAGTGACGTAAGTATTTTGTTTAATTTAATTTTGTGCTACCGAAGATTGTCTTCGATTGTCTACGCATCCCGCGTGTTATAATAATTTGTACATTTACTTAACACCATAGTGATAACTGAAATATATTTTCTTATATTTTATAATTAAACATATTCAAATGTACGCCCGAGCGCAATCTTTACAATTTATGATGCGATCCACCTTGTTGTAATAACACCCCTTTTCCATCGTATTGTACGTTAACTGACTGACTTTGTTCTTGCGGTCTCTAACACCCCTTTCACCCCATCAAATCCTACGAGTGGTGCAGTATAAAATATTATGCATCCGTCCAACGTGTATACCAGAACTTACACACCTCGTTTCACTCTCATTCTACTCCAGTGACAGGTTCGAGTTTAAGATTAACTGCAGTCTGCGTATCATGCCAATTGCGATTGTGTTGAGTGAAACAACAATGTGACACTGGCTTTGGTCTAAATATTCGAATAATAAATGGGATCTGGGAAGGATTACTGATGCGTATTCAATAGGCAATATGGTACGGATTGCGTATTGTTGTTGGGTGTGCGAGTGTTTATTTGCTAAACTATTATTGTACAAAAGAATCATATAAGCTATATTTTAATGGTATAATCTTTGAAAGAGTATTGAAAAATTAAAAGATACGGTTATATAAGAAGATTGTTTGTCGTTCGTGGAGAAACAACATTTTCAAAACTATTCTAGAAATGGGGAATTATGAACTAACTGTACTAAAGAGTTGCTTCCGTAGGTGCGTTGGATAAATGAATACGGAAATGGCAACAATTGAAGGGCTTGGTGCAAAAACCGGTCAGCTACATTTTTATCAAGTTTACAGTATTGACAAAAAACTGTTTTGACAAGTATAACCACTGAAAAAACTGGAGAAAATAATTTAGTCTGTTTTTTTGCCACAAAATAAAAATATATATAATAATGTAGCAAATCTCAGTTTTATTAACTATCAAACATACAAAATGACTTTTACAATGTTAATACAATTCTACTTCAACATCTTCGTCCTCGCTATCCAGATCTTCTTGAGGTATATCTGGTCCCACAGCATTATACACAAGACAGGTAGACAATTTTCAGGTAGTCGAGTTAATGATGGTCAATTTCCCACAAAGGTACATGTAAATTCCTATAAGGTTTCCTATAGTATTTCCAATTGCAATCAAACATTGAAGAAGAAGACATAGATATAGGTTCCCATATATTTAAAGATCGTGACAATTACCCAATTAACAATGACCCCAGATGGGGGGTCATCAATAAAGGCCTGCATTTTATTGCATGATCACCCCGAGGAAACAAAGTTACATGTCCAAGAAATAAGTGCTTTGTGCAAGAGGAAGGCGATGGACAACAGGCGTTTGTAGGAATTTGATCATACACATCTTCGGTTTCTTCTACCTGACCCCATATTTATAGGAATTTACGATCTTCGACAAGGTCGTAATACCCTTGATCATTTTTGGGCACATACTTTTCAGCCAAAGAACGGACGTTTTCAAGTTTTTTCTGCTTGATGGGTATGATAGTTTTTGTAAAGTTTTTCCGTTGGCATTGAATATGTAGCTGGTGATTTCTTGAATGAAAATTCGGAAAACATTATAATCCCTATGATAATACTACATTTTACTACATTCGTTTTTTCGTATTTGAAAACACGATATTTAGATATGGAAAACTTTTCCTTTGCATTGTTTGTAACGGTCTTTTTAAAAATCCTTTTGAAATGTTCGGCGAAATTTAGTATAATGTTTTGATTCACCACAACTACTGTAAATTTTCGAGATGTCTTCTTTACCAAATCGATCCAACCATTAGGCGTATACACTATTTCTTTGTTTCTTTTCTCTTCTTCTATTAAACCGAAAGATCGGTCACATGGCAAAAGATCGGTCACTCCATTCTTAGCAATATATCCCATTATATGCCACAGAGCTGCCCGTTTTTACACCAAAAGATGCCCAATGCTAAGTACATTAAATTCCACATGAAAAGTCAATTTTGCCTAAAAATGGAGCTGACCGGTTTTTGTACCAAACCCTTCAATTGAAGACACCTGAAAAGAAACAACACTGAAATTTTTTTATTCATAGTAAATATTAATGACAAACAAAGCGCATTCAAAAAGTGCCAAACTTTGCATCAACCTAATGTATTATGATACAGTTAAAAAAAAATTTTTACTTTCTAAGTGCTTAACAAATCAAAATTTTAATGATCTCTCAATCAACTGTAAATATTAATTTAAAACTGTGCAACTAACTGATCGCTTCATGAGTTAATATGCTCATAAAAAGCATTGGTGATAGCTCATATTGATGGAAACAGAAATTATCATTATTTCATTTTTGAACCATTTCGAAGTTCTAGTCTTGAATTTCTAAAATAGGCAAAATATATTTTAAATTAGCTAACTTTATTCGAATCAAAATATATTATCAAATGTAAAAAATTGTCAACACGGTGTTAAATAATTGTATAGAATATCACCCAAATATCGTAACTGGACGTATTTAATAGCTAGATGTTATTTTATATATTTCTCAAATTAATAGGTCATATATTGAAACTCTTCTATCCTGTTGACTTTTTATTCAATAGTATATCAATGACGGTTCGTGACAGAGGTATTTTATTTAGTTCTTAACTTGTGCTACTGAAGATGAGGGCATATCCTTCGAAATGCGCATATATCTATTATATGCTCTGAGTTACGGTAATTGGGTGATATTCTATAGAAAATTATCAAATGACTACAATCCAATATCGTTTAATTTACTGATCAATCCACTTATTTGAAATAAAGTATGTGCCGACAGATGGTGTAGCAGTATCTATCTTTGAATCGACTGTCAACATTGTGGAACTTGTGGAACCCCGTACAGATAGGAGTTGCAAAGTGCACAACTGCTCTGATCGTTTATCCGATTTGGAACGACATTATTCTACAATGCGCAACCAGATCTATTCTGATCTGCCTACAAAAGAGATCTTCGGATTATGATCTATAAAGCTTACCAATTTCTCTGCAATATTGTTTAAATATCAACAGAAAAAAAAATTAATATCATTATAAATTGCGCCCTGAAATTGCAATTGTATTTGGTTCATAATTCTGTATACTTTTTATAATTTTGTATGACGGTGTTTGATTTTGATTTGATTTTGATTTGTGACATTGATTAGCATATTATCGTAAACAGCAAATGAAAGTATTTTCCATCAAGTTAGAAATAGTTGGCTCTGTTTGGAGGCTAAGCTTCATATTTACTAGTGCAACAAATTTATAAATAAGAATCCTGTATCATTCTCTGGAATTGCTTTTAAATTCAAATAAAAATATTAAGTGTTAATATAATCGTGCAATTACAATATGATAACATTTAAAATGCATCTTACTTTCTTGTGCACAATAATTACTTAGTTCCGATTAAAATTATATTACACAAAAGAAATTGTTAAGAAACCTTGTGATATAATATTTTTTATTAGGTTAGCAATGGAATCGAAATTGGTCATCAGAGACTATATAAGCGTATAAAAAAATGTGTGCTAATTGATTATATTTTTACGATTATGGGAGATGTAATTTATATGTGTCTGTTTACTTCGAATTCAAATATATTGGCTTTCTCTTTGATAACAAAGGTACAATGATTCATTGTTACCTACAGTCATAATTCTACCTCATCAATCACTTGATGCTTCTTCATTTATATAAGCCTACTGTTCGGCTATTTAGAACTTAAGACCATCAGTCAATCACTAAATACCCCAAATTTAATTGATTTAATTTAAATATTACATACAAATCATTGTCCGATTTAATCCAGAAAAATAATAATTTGCGTAAGTAGCGAATATGGTTGCTTTTCCTTTATTGAACTGTTAAAAATATTATTGCTAAGTGTAGTAGATTCGATGATAATGCTTTTTTTATATTGCTTATAATTATAAAGTTAAACTGCGAAAAGGAATTACAAGTAAATAAATATAATAAAATATTCATAGATTTTTTTCTGATATAAAGGCCTCTCAAATATTAGCAGTAAAATGAACAAACAATTTATTAATAATTTATTCTATAAGTTTAGTTAAATAGAATCGCAACCTAAAAATATATCCCCGCAATAGAGATGTCATTATATATTTAAATATAAAAATAAATATAAAAATTATGAAGATGTATGAAGGAAAATGTATTTAGATAAATCGCTGAATATTAATTATATATAATTAATTAAATCTATAATTAAACCTTGACCTGAATTTGATTAAACAATTATACTATTAATTTTACTTTATTTTTTATGGTACCGTAGATTCTAAACGTCTTTGTAGTATTGAAACACATGAATTTTTCTACTGACATATTACCGGTATCTACCGGTAATAAAACTGGTAAAATTAGTAGCCACTAAAATTTTTCTTTACCTTTATGTCGGTATAAATATTTAAAAAATCCAGCACTTTTGTATAATTAAGATAATGAAGATTTCGACGCAACTCATAACAAAATTTATAATAAAAGTATTTTTTATGAACTACCAATGGTAATAATGTTAATAAAATGTTTTATAAGTAAATTTCAATACAAAATAAGTAGCATACTCTAACAGCAATAGGGCGTCATTTTAAATCTAATTTGTATTCAGTAATTCTTTACAAATTCACTACTTTATCCTATATAATATTATATAGGATATTGATACATAATTCCTATTTTGCCTACTTTTTAACCAATTTCTCACCTCGATATCGATGCTGCAAACTACAATTTAATTACGTACCGTTGCATTTCAATCATTTTTATTTTCCACTTTTACAGCTTGTGAATTCTGATCCATTTAGATCATATATTTATTATCAACAACGTAGAACATTATCATTTTTACACAAAAACGGCATTAGTTTGGATCATTTCGGGATTTGGCCCCCTCGTTATTGAAAATATGTGCGCGTATCAACGTCCGCAAATGCTTTTGATCGTATTGCAGGCGTTCTCAAACCTTTTAAAGCAAATTTTATGTTAGCAAATTGACGGCTGAATGGATTGAATTTTGGTCCAGGCGATTATCAGAAACAAACATTGTTAGAATAATTAAATACGCGCGCCATAAGCCAATTAATGAATATAACAATCTCTTTCTGTACCTTGATTGATTTTGCATTTCAATTTTAAACAGATTTTTGTAATCTAGAAGAAGAATATTTATACAGCGATTGTAGGACAAATTTCTGACAAATTACAAATAGCATTTGGGAAATACAACTGAAATAATGATAATTTAACAATTTCGTTTTGTATTTAAACAGTTCTCAGATTTTCTGAATTCAGTGACATCAGAAAATCATTTATTTGCTATGCTAGTACCAAATATCCTTTCCTCTAGTAAGTAACATGCATACCACTTGTTGAGAAACCCTGCGTTGAATAGAACTAGTCCTTCTATGTATCAGAGGGTGAGAGAGGGTGAGATGAATCAGTATACTATAAGTTCATCATTTATTCACGCACACATCTGTTGTTTAGTGTACCTGCTATAGTCTGCAAAAAGCATTTTGTACATAGGCGCACAGTGCACCAGTTGTAGTATAAGTAAGTACATATAGGTTAGGTACACACATATGAGAGCAAACAATGTCCAAAAATCCTGCCAGCAAAACAGAGAGACCAAGATTATTCTACTGATGATGGATTCACTGAAATCTTGTATAGATACATTTACAGGATAAGAGGATAATTGAGAATATTATATAAAATCAAATATTCTGCAGTTTTTAAATGTATCTAAAATATATTCGTCCTAGGTGTCTCGAGAAAGACGACAATGGTGATTGAATTTCTAAAATAGCAATATTTCTAATTAATGCTGTCAAATTTCCTCTCATTAACCGGTAACCCGGTACAGTCCATTGTCGCAGGTGCACTGGTGCACCGCTTACCGGTGGACCGGTATGTAAAAATAAATCGGTGCACCGAATCCGTTGATGCACCGGTATGGTATGAACCGGTACATTGATACGTACGGTACGGACCGGTGCATCGATACGTATGATGCGGACCGGTTCGTATAGTATGGTCCGTACCATACGTACCGGTTTTCTCTAGTATCCGATACTGGTCTCCTATAAACTTAACGAAAAAGGCGAAAGAGTGCGGGTAAGAGAAAGGAAATAGTGGAATGGAACGAATAGAATGAATTCACCATCCTCAGAAAGTTAAAGTAACTGTGGAATCTATGTGCTCATTTATTAACAGTTTATTATATTTTTGTGGATAATTGACATAAAAAATAAATTATGTTAATAATTGATATAATAAATGAATAAATGACATTTATAATTTACAATTGATAAATGTCTCTTGATGACCAATCTGTTTTTGTTTCATAGTATTAAAATTTAGATTTAGGCGCTTCTTCATTTCTAATACTTTCAAAATTTGTACTGATATTTCGAAACGGCCCATTTTTTGTAAACCGTTATACCGGTGCGCAGTGCGCACCGCTGCATTAGCGCGTTGCAGTACACACCGGTACGGCAGTACACAGCGGTGCGACGGTACACAGCGGTACGGTAGTACACAGCGGTACGTACCGGTGTACCAAGAAAGGAAAAGTAACCGGTCCCCAACAAAAGTTGGACTGGTGCACCGGAACACCGAATTGCGTTACAGCACTATTTTTAATATAATCAATTTTTTTATCGAATAATTTTTTTCACTACGCGGCTAAACAATTTTCGTTTTAAACATTACAATGCTTCGAATTACATTATATCATTGTATGGAATATTACCCAAATATCGTAAAAAAGCACTCAATGCGCCACATTCATCTTTGAAGACGATAATAATTATTTAACATCGTAGTGACAAATTTACAATGTATTATATTAAATAATCATACAATTTTTGCACCAATTTAAATTTGTTCTTTACAGCAATGTGTCGCTTAATATATCTACAAAAAGTTGAAATTATGCATACACTTTAATCTAAAATCAAATTAACATATCAGTAGAGTGGAAATGTTCGTCCAGTGGATAAACTTAGAAATTGGATCATTGAAAAGATATTACAAAAAATGATTAATGTGGCAACGTTTCATGTAATATTTTCGTAGACTTCTTCAAGCCTTATAATCACTGAATAACAATATGAGTGTAGTACATATTGTGGTAGAGAACAAGGACTAGTTTCGAGGACGAACTATACGAGTGCCACATTAAAATTGTGTACTTTTGTAATTGAAAAATAAAATAAATTTAAATAAATTGTGGGGTGTATACATATTCCTATAATTTTGAGGTAGTCGAGTTAATGATGGTCAAATTCCTACAAAGGTACATGTAAATTCTTATAAGGTTCGGTCTCTAAGAAAATAGGCTGATATTCAAAAGAAATATTTCCAATTGAAATCAAACATTGAAGAAGAAGACATAGATATAGGTTCCCATATATTTAACGATCGTGACAATTACCCAATTAACAATGACCCAGATGACCCAGTTGGTGAAAGTACAGAAATTCAGAATGCAGAAGCCTGCATTTTATTGCATGATCACCCCGAGGAAACAAAGTTACATGTGCAAGATATAAGTGCTTCGTGCAAGAGGAAGGCGATGGACAACAGGCGTTTGTAGGAATTTGACCATACATATTTTCGGTTTCTTCTACCCGACCCAATATTTATAGGAATTTACCATCCTCGAAATTGTGTAAATTACACCTATTTTACACAATTTTTACATGTTACTTGTATAGTTTGTACCCGCACTTAGTACTTGTTGTCTACCACATTAAGTTCTGCACTGTTAACATATAATTTTACATTTTATAATTTTCAGGGTATTGAGGCTTCTGTCTGACCCTCTATATTTATTTGTACAACTGTATAAATGATCGTCGCGCCCTTCTTTATTACATCATTCGTACTGAATTCGGAAAACTATGTCACATATTAGTGAGTTGTTTGGCAGTAACACGCTTCGGCAATTTGTACGCTAAATTCTATACTATTGTGTTCTCTGTATAATTGCAACGATTGTCCATTTTACAGATTCAAGCGTAAAATATAAATATAAATGGCCTTTTTGTTTCGCAAAATATGGTGCAATTTTCTATATACTTTTCACAATACCTCACATTATTTTCTAATTTTTATCGATAATGGTTATCATGATAATCATCAAATATCGTGACAAAAATCATTTACAACGCATTTAAAGGCGACGTTTTTATATATATCTTTGCAGTTTGTGCAAAAACAATTCGATTTTCATATTAAGTTGCAACCATTCTACATATAAATATATTTAAATAATACAACCCTTAAGGTACCATTAGCAATCAGCGAAACCATTTCCTTTACCATCATAAAAGCACCGGATATATAGATAGGGCTTGTTCTTCAGATCCCCAGGTTACCATAACTCACTAAATTTTTACCGGAACCATTCTAAAAATTATAATACGCATGACTACATAAACAGAACATAGGCTTACCAAAGAGCACAGCAAGAATTACGTATTAATAACTCTCATTCCATTTGCATCGGGTAATTACAAACGCATATATAATGGGAAGTTACATGCAGGATAATATTATTTAATATTCAACGTACAACAGCAAGAAGAATACACGCCGAAAAATTAAAGCTTAATATTATGATTTACATTAAATCAACGTAATGTTAATAACTATGAATCATCTTCATTATTTCATATATATATATATGAGTTTTTATAAAGTTTTATGGCGAACTTTCTTTTATTACATTTTATATTTTAAAACGATTAAAATATACGTTTATGATGTTTCTTCATATTTCATATTTATGCGGCTTCTAATTATAATTCAGCATAGCTATTTTACATATGCTTTTTTCGAATCTTCGAGGTAAATTACAAAATGCAGTATATCGATAAAATCTAAGTGCTATATAAAATTTAATAATAGGAAATAGGCTATAGGAAAATTTACTATAAATTGAATAAATTTCAAGGATTTTCTTATGTCGCCTTTATTTATATAAACTATTTGAATTCTGGTTTTATTAATGCAAGTTTAATTAGTTTTTAAATTTAAAAAGTTTAAAATGAAACAAGTTTAATTAATGACTCAAATCGTAAATTAAATTTGATTGACTTAGTTAGTTAAGGCCTTATCTAGCGATCCGTAAATGGTAAGTTCGAATCGCACCCAAAGAAATTTTTTAAATAATTTCAGTGAGTAACTTGAAGTAAAATGATATTTGCATTTGGGTACTCTGTTATGTTTTTATTTGGATAATTAGTAAAAATTTAAATAAGAAAATACCTAAACATTCACCGAAAATATGAATCCTAGTAATATAATCGTAAATAAAGTAGATAATTAAAAATACAGTATTGAAATTATATATTTGATTAAAAGAAATATATAATATCATAGTTAAAATTAGTTTCGTTTATATATAAAAAAATGATTAGTATCAATAATTATATTGTAACATGACTACTCTTATATATACAGTGTTCCCATTTTTGAGCTGCCACTATTGGTAACTTCGTTATTATAATAGATAGAAATACGGTTAAATAGGCAATGTTTTGCGCAATTTTATGCTGATTTCAAATCTGTCTTTAGATATTGAATAACTTTTTTAGTTCTTTACATATCTGAAAAAAACTAAGATTATGCATTTTTTTAATCGTCGATATATCCATTATTAATATTTTTTCATTAATGACACTTTGACTTTCTTAAGACACTTTTCAAAAACGCTTTTACAGGTGTTATTAGTTTTCTTCTACGTCTTTTTATTTTGAAGATACAACCACTAACTTTATATTTTCTTATAGACGTCAAATATCAAATATATTCTGTCAAATAGCATTTTTTATTTCCTTTTCAATGATGTATCACACAACCCATAAAACGTTTTATTTTCCGAATAAATGCAAGAAAAGGAGATTTTTAAACAAATGAATGAAGAACAATTCAGAGAAACACATTGAAACACATAGAAACATCCTAAGCCTATTTAAATAAAATGTTTTTAATTTACTAAAGAACAACTAAATCGAACAAAACAAAAAACTAATTGAACTGCTCGATATGGCCACCATTTTGATGAATACATTTTTGGCATCGAGTTCTGATTGATCGATCGAATAATTCCATCCAATGTATTACGGCTGTCAGAGTGCAATGTCACAATTATTCGCTCTTCGAGTGTCTCGCGATCTTCAAGAGGATCAAATTGATAAACCTCGTTTTTAGTATAACCCCATGGATAAAAATATCTATTATAATAACGGAGTTACCAATAGCTCGAAAATGGGACACACTGTATATATAAAAGTTGTCAGTGTATTTTGCTACATTTATAATAACCTTTCTGTTTGCTTTTTATATTTTGTTTGCCACCTGGTATGTTGTGCACTTGCACCTTATTTAATAGTTGCATATTTTCCAGCGGCGATTTGTAAAAAATTAGAAAACAAAATAACATTTAATAAATTTCAAATGCTGTAGTTCGATGCATAGAATAACGAATTGTGCAAAAAATAAGGCTCACAATCCTTTTATTAAAAACAATTATGCTCCAGGATTTTAGCCTTCTTTTCTCAGTGTATATTTGCTACTATCTTCGTTGAAGTTATCCATAACACTGTCCCAATATCCCACCATTTTCATCAGTTCCGCAAAAGCTCTTCCTGACACAATATTCGCCACCACATAAGAAGGACATACATATACATACCGTTTGTCTGTCCGCACATGAGGAAGCGACTCGTCCTCGACTCGGTTGGTGTGGTTAATGGGCACATTAAGTCAGTTATGCGTGTTATGACTATGTCCTGCCCTCTGCCAGTCTACAAGCAACACACCAGTAAGGCACATGAGTTGGATATGATTATATTCCGGTTTATGCGGCCCTCGAGTGACCTAACTGAGAGCTTTTCTCTTGCTCCTGCATACCGAACCTGGCTTCTAGAGTTGCGTTCGTGTATTGGGTGAAAGGGTGGTGGTTGTGGGTAAATCTGTGATGGACGGTCACCTGGTGACGATTTGTCACATCTCGCAAGGCGACGTTACATGCTTATGCCATTTCCTCTCTGGACATTCAACTTATCGCTAAAGTCTAAACTTGTAACCAGAGCTTAAACAGTGTAATGATTTATTTGAAAGAATAAAGCCTTTTGCACTTTTTATTATAACTGCAATTAATCAAAATCACTTGAACTTATTAACTATTTAATAAAATGAAAAATTGGATACGGTATAAAATGGCTTTGATAACAATTTGGAATTGTTCAATTATATTTGTAAGCCGATATAATTAAGCTTCAACAATAGTATTATTTACAATATTTACTATAAAGCCACAAATTATTGGAAAGTACTTTTATCTGATGTATAAAAAATAAGATTACGGTATTTTGTCCTATTTAGTTTGTACGAAGGATATGAAAGATAATCTAAAGAGTGGCCATCTAATTTAATTTTAATTTTTCCCATTACCTTCACCACTTAGTTAATCAATATGCAAAGTTGTACCTTAACATAAATTAGCGAATGATGCGAAAAATTTAGAAAGTTACGTCATCAGCGCATGTATATGTATTATTCTTTGTATAATCGTATATTCTATACTTAGTAAATTATATTTAGAAAATAAAATTGATAATTTTTAAATTATGTAAACTATTATTTTTTCGTATAAAAATATTGCTATTATTATTATTATATTTCATTATTATATGCGTTTTGAGAAAAAAAAAGTATTTTTATTCTATTGAGTATTTAATGTGAACATTTAATGAATCTTGTAATCTTTAATGCTTTTAGATCGCTTAAAAGTTTTATATCTGTCTTTACTAGTGGTTCTGTTAATGAATCTAGGAAGCACAAACCTTAACACTGTTTACATATAGCAAATGGCTAACGTTGCGAATGATGATGACCCTCATTCTACGCGAAACTTTGGAGTGTTCGGCGTGAATACATATTAATATACTGTCAAGATTAGGGATACAAAGACTCAGAATACGATATATATTGTACAAATTCTAAAGCTAAAGACTACTTAGAAGTCAAACAAGGCGATTTGTGTAGAAATGAATAGGGAACTATCCAAATTGTACGTTAATATAATTTTCAACTTTTAGTTCGATTAATTGATAAGTTATATTAATGGCTAAAAGTGAATTTAATATTTCTGTTGAAGTAGTTTACTGGCTCAATGTTTGCGGTTTAAAAATTATAAGCCATAAAAAATTATACCATTCATTGCAATGGCGTTTGAAAATATTTTTTACGTGGCTTTTCTATTTCTCAAATATTTATTTATTTATGTAGTCGTACATTAAAAGAATGAAAAAAAAGGCTTCAATTAATCGGAATTAATTATTTGGGAATTAGATGTTTGTACGCCGCAACGAGAGATTGAACATGACTAGAAAATATTATAAACAATCACTTTAATATAAACAAATTCAAAAAATATTGTATGGCCATGATTATATTTATCCAAAACATTTTACTAGAAGCTGATGACACTCAAATTTGCATATTGTTTCTCTTCATTTCAATGGGTGCATAAAATTTGTGCCTTCCAGGCATTGTTGCCATTCATTATTCCAATATACGAAGCGATATATCGAAAAGAGGACCATATGTCCTAGACTACTCTTCGTGTAAGTACATGCAGTAAAACAAACGCATATTTTACACAACATATAGGAAGAACGTTCAAGAATCTCCCCCATGGTCAAAGAACCATCATAATTAACA
Organism: Leptodirus hochenwartii; assembly: GCA_947310635.1. NCBI lineage: Eukaryota > Metazoa > Arthropoda > Insecta > Coleoptera > Leiodidae > Leptodirus > Leptodirus hochenwartii. Next base: position 11,138,436 of record OX371177.1, on the reverse strand, counting down.
ATACTATTGATAAAGTATAAAAACTAGGAGGAATATGATTACTTAGAGATCAATCGAATGCATTAAATTTGATATGTATTAAAGATGCAGATCAGAGTTGGAAAAACTCGATTTTTAAAGAAGTCGTACAGATTTCATTGTATGTTATCGAACCTTTCTTATATATTGTTCAAACTCAATCGCGTATTTTTGTAATGTGGTAATTATTTATTTATTACATTGTTGCAATAGTTGTTTTGAATATATAGCAAAATTTCACAAATCTGTGAATAATTGAATTTTTCCACTATATTTTGCTTATTAATTAATTTTTATTCACCATAATTGTATTCGTTTTAACATATTTTGTTGAAATAGAAGAATATTTAATTTAATTCAAGTAACAACTCTAGTTCTTTTAACAGTTGTTGTAGAAAAAAAAGCATTGAATTTTTAGTTGGGTATAATAAAAAATTTAGTGAATTTAGGTTACTCAATCTAAAGTTCACTACAAAATCTTGTATAAAATTTATATTTCACTGTGCGTGTTTTAACAATTTCTAATTCTGCACTTATTATATATCTATTATCAAAAACACAAACGGAAATCTAAAATTATATAATAATTAGCACTCACTATAACTCAAGTCTTTACATTCTCGTCTAGTTAAAGAGTCCGCAATCCTAAAGATTGGTTGGAAACAGCACGCCATGCCGATCTATCCTGAGCTAATCCCTTCATCTCCCTATAGCTATTCATCTCAACGTCTTCAACTATCTGACTCACATACTCCAATCTAGGCCTACCTACCCCTCTCTTTCCCTCCACTCTACCTTCTATGATCAATTGCATAATCCCCCCATGCCTAAGAATATGCCCTACTAATCTGTCTCTCCTACGCTGTAACACTCTCCAAATACTTCTCTTCTCCCCTACTAACTCTAGTACAGCTTCATTTGTTACTTTATCTTCCCAACCAATCCTCATCATCCTCCTATAACACCACATTTCGAATGCTTGTAATCTACGCTTCTCTTCCTTTCCTATAGTCCACGCCTCACACCCGTACAGTGCTACACTCCAAACATATACCTTCAGTAATCTTTTTCTAATACCCAAGTCAATATTTGATCTTAAAATCTGTTCCTTTTCTACGAATGCCTTCCTACCCTGTGCTATCCTACACTTTATATCTACCTTGCTTCGATTATCTTTTGTGATTCTACTGCCTAAATAACAAAAATCTGACACTTCTTCGATTCTATTATCTCCTATTGTGATCCTCATTTTTCTACTGCATTCCTTTTTGTCACACCTCATCACTTTAGTTTTACCTATATTTATTTTCATGTTAAAATCCCTAGTCAATACTGCCTGCATACCATTCAATACCCTTTCTAAATTCTTTTCGCTTTCTTCCAATATAGCTATATCGTCGGCGAATCTCAGCATATATATTTTCTCTCCCTGTACATTCACACCTACCCTACACTCTTCTTTTACTTTGTTTATTGCATCTTCTATATATAGATTAAATAATAACGGTGAGAGTGTACATCCCTGCCGAACTCCCTTCCCTATTTTTGCTACCTCTTCTTCCCCCTCAATTCTAACTAAGGCAGTTTGGTGTTTATATAAATTAAAAATTATTCTCCTATCCTTATAATCTATACCCGTTTCTTTTAAAATTCTAAACATTATGTCCCAATCTACATTATCTACACAATCTACATTAGAGGGACGAGAGAGGCGATTCTAGCACTAAGAACGGTAGTAGAAAAAAGAAAGAGGGTAGGAAAGGTAACTTGCATAGCTTTTGTAGACTTAGAAAAGGCATTTGATAATGTAGATTGGGACATAATGTTTAGAATTTTAAAAGAAACGGATATAGATTATAAGGATAAGAGAATAATTTTTAATTTATATAAACACCAAACTGCCTTAGTTAGAATTGAGGAGGAAGAAGAGGTAGCAAAAATAAGGAAGGGAGTTCGGCAGGGATGTACACTCTCACCGTTATTATTTAATCTATATATAGAAGATGCAATAAACAAAGTAAAAGAAGAGTATAGTGTAGGTGTGAATGTACAGGGAGAGAAAATATATATGCTGAGATTCGCCGACGATATAGCTATATTGGAAGAAAGCGAAAAGAATTTAGAAAGGGTATTGAATGGTATGCAGGCAGTATTGACTAGGGATTTTAACATGAAAATAAATATAGGTAAAACTAAAGTGATGAGGTGTGACAAAAAGGAATGCAGTAGAAAAATGAGGATCTCAATAGGAGATAATAGAATCGAAGAAGTGTCAGATTTTTGTTATTTAGGCAGTAGAATCACAAAAGATAATCGAAGCAAGGTAGATATAAAGTGTAGGATAGCACAGGGTAGGAAGGCATTCGTAGAAAAAGAACAGATTTTAAGATCAAATATTGACTTGGGTATTAGAAAAAGATTACTGAAGGTATATGTTTGGAGTGTAGCACTGTACGGGTGTGAGGCGTGGACTATAGGAAAGGAAGAGAAGCGTAGATTAGAAGCACTTGAAATGTGGTGTTATAGGAGGATGATGAGGATTGGTTGGGAAGATAAAGTAACAAATGAAGCTGTACTAGAGTTAGTAGGGGAGAAGAGAAGTATCTGGAGAGTGTTACAGCGTAGGAGAGACAGATTAGTAGGGCATATTCTTAGGCATGGGGGGATTATGCAATTGATCATAGAAGGTAGAGTGGAGGGAAAGAGAGGGGTAGGTAGGCCTAGATTGGAGTATGTGAGTCAGATAGTTGAAGACGTTGAGATGAATAGCTATAGGGAGATGAAGGGATTAGCTCAGGATAGATCGGCATGGCGTGCTGTTTCCAACCAATCTTTAGGATTGCGGACTCTTTAACTAACTACATTATCAAATGTAGAAAATTCTCGTCTAGAAAACCAAAAATCTATTTCTGTTTGATAACTTCATATTTGCCATTCCTGTGATTATTTCTTATTATATAAAAATTTTGCAATGTACAATTATCAAAAAATTCACCATATTGTTTAAATAAACCAGACAAATACTACGGGATACAGTATTTTTATAGTAAATCAATTATTCCTCACAAAGAATTAGTTTGCAAACTCCAAACCGAGATCCAAATCATTTGAGGTACATCTGAAGTGGAAAAATTGTACAGATCCGAATTGAATTTGTAAAACGAAACAATATTTGAAGTACTTTGCCTAATCCAAAGAATCGCAAATATGAAATAGCAATATATATTTAACTACAGCTGTTCCACCCCGTACCATTTGTGTAGTGTGTTTGCAATGCACTTTTTACCCTCTTCTATTCTAATTATGCCTGCGGTATCGAGTAACTAAGTGACTGCCACTCATCCTATATAAGTATACAATATAATAGATGGAACGCATAGTCCACAATGCACATATGCACTTGTTCTGATCTACAATTGCTCGAATTGCGCCAGGGCGATCATATAACTAACGATGTTCCGTGATTAGGCCTATTGTGTGCATTGAAAAATATAGACGGCCTCTTTAAAAAACCTGTCGCAGATGTTTACAATGGGCTGTTCTGTATTGCCAAAAAATGTGGCCAGATTGGGCTGGTATCAATATCGCTGAAGAGCCAAACATATGATGGATGTGCTACAGTATGCTATCTATTATTTTTATATGCAGGTTACATGGGAGGAGGAAAATAATAGAGTGGATCATCATACGTATAAACGTTCTTCTTTTTTTTATATATTTTTCGATGTTAATGCTAATTTCAAAGAAGAAATTTTGTTACATTCATATTATAAATTTTTGAAACCAACGTGTTTTTATATAATTTTATTAATGCATAAAATTTATGTAATATAAAAATGGAGATAGTTCAGTTGTGCAAAGTACCACCTGGTAAATTAAAATTGTTATAATTCAGTGTCCGGGTTTTAAACAAAAGCAGCATATTAAAATAAAGGAGGGATTTCGGTAAATAAAAATAAATTATATATGTCTCAAAACGTGTCAGAGGGTTGTTTAGTCCATTAGTTATGAATTTCATTGAAAAGCCTACACAATCAACCATGGCGATTGAGAAACGCTTCTTGAGACGATCAGGGAATTGTAAGGGCAAAATATTATAAAAATATAAAATCTAACAAGAATTTATATGTTACCATTATTGAATGCAATGAATTTTCCGCAAACAAATAAAATGTTAATTTTAATACGCAGCTTTTATTTCTAGCATGTGTAGCATCGTACTGGTGTGAGGCGTGGACTATAGGAAAGGAAGAGATACGTAGAATAGAAGTATTCAAAATTTGGTGCTATTTAAAGATGATGGATGAGGAATGGTTGCGCTGATAATATGACAAATGAAGGCTTGCAAGAGATAATAAGGGAGAAGAGAGGTATTGAGAGCAAAATATTACAGTGTAGGAGAGATAGACTAATAGGTCATATTCTTAGACATGGCGGTAATATGCAGTTAGCTATAGAAGATAAAGTAGAGGGAAGGGAGGAGATAGGTAGATTCGGATTAGAGTATGTAAATCAGATAGTGGAGGATGTTAAAATGAATAGATATTGGTAAATGAATGAATTGGTAGATAAGAGGTAGAAGTGCCATGTGGTGTGACGTTTCGGTCCAATCCCTAGGATTGATGACCAACAAACTCAGCGAATAATTGTCAAATTCAATACTTCATGGTCAAAAATTAATAAATAACAAAAATATTTCTGCAAATATTTCTTAAGTATGTAGGTATCGATTGGAGTATATGACTATATCAGATTTTGTAACATTATAATGATTGAATGTTATAGTAAGATTTTTAGAAGCATTTCAGTTCATTACTAAAATCACTTACGATGTTACATAATTCTATGTTTTTCGGGTAAAAGGGTATAACTTCAAAATATGTTGTAATAAGATATCTATTGTGAAATATTGAGAAAAAAATTCTGTACATTTGGGTAAAATTCAGTATGTAAGCACAGAAAATATGAAAACTCGAAAAGTGGGTTGAGCTATATATCAGATCCTTTGACAAATACTATTGGTGTTCCACAGGGTAGCGTTCTGGGGCCATTACTGTTCATCATTTATATTAACGACATATTCGATACAAGCACGAAATTGTCCAATAGCTGCTCATTCATAAACTTGGCGGATGATACCAATATTCTAATATGTGCTCCTAATGATAAGGAATTAGAATCTAAATGTGAAACGGTGTATTCCGATATAAACCAGTGGTTTGTTAAAAATCAGTTAGTGTTAAATCAGAAGAAAACAAATTGTTTATTCTTCAGAAATTCTGAAAACAGAACATTACCCGATCATTTTTCATTAGGTGGTTTAGAGATTCAATTTAATGATGATACAAAATTCTTAGGAATAACTGTAGATGATGCATTAAAATGGAATGGACATATAAATAAAATATGTTCTAAACTAAGTATCGTTTGTTATGCAATAAGACGAATCAAACCCCTAACTAGTATTGACACTGTTAGAACATTATATTTTGACAATTTTGAATCGATTTTAAAATATGGATTACTAAATTGGGGTAGAGCAACACAAATTAATAGAGTCTTCATTATGCAAAAAAGGAGCCATTCGAATAATGTTGAATTTGAACTGGAGGGAATCATGTAGAAGTCAATTTAGTAGAAATAATTTATTGACTTTGTATTGGACTCTATATTCTTGAATGTGTAACGTTTCACTTCAAACATAGGTATGAATGCTTATCGGCAAAAAAACAGGAAATCCATAACACAAGAACACTGAATTATGTGTATCCAAAACATACTACCACATTATTTGAAAAGGGCGCAAAATACATGTGTATTAAAATGTTCAATAAATTGCCCGCAGCAATACAATGTATTCCTAAGGAATATTAATTTAAAACCATATATCATAAATTGATTTTAAAAGCAGGAACCTTATAGTATCGATGAATTTATAAAAATGAAAATGAAAATCAAGGAAACTATGTATACGTACTTTACATGTGTATCATTATGCGATAAATTTATTGTATTGATTATTTATTGACGTAGCATTTGTTCATCATCTCGAGTACGGGTTTTGTGTAAATATACCATTATACGCTATCTGTGATAAATATGAGTTTTTTTATATACGGCTAGAGTTTGTAAATGATGTATTCAAATGACTGAATAAAAAACTGTACTGAACTGAACTGAAAAGATATTATTCTGTATAAATGTAGCTTATACAGTTGTTGACTGAATAAAAACTTGACTTATTATCCTCTACACATTTTTTACTTATACCCCTTTATCAAAATACCACCGAATTGTAGCGAATATCGAATCATAAAACGAAACATTAATTTATATATTACTTATTCTTAATAAGGACGGGAATTTAGAGATACGCATCCAGCTTCTAATCGCTTCGATTTAGTTTTATGGTGATATTCCAAATTATTTCTTAATGAACAATCGAAGTTTCTTAACAGTAAAAAATATTGTTTCTATATCATCATGCAAATTTACTTAAGGTTTGCATAACTTATATTAAAATCGCCAATTTTAATAAGGACGAAATGGTTATTTATACTTTTACTGTTGGTATGTTATTTTAGTCTGGTGGATAAATATCTGGCATAATATAGAATAATAACCATAAGCTTAATTATTAAACATTAGCTATTACTTTATGTAATAAATTAGATAATAAATAATCTATTATAGATATTCTTGACTTAATGGACACATTAGGGGAGTTCCACAAGGGGAGTGCCACAAGGATCAATCCTAGGCCAACTTCTTTTCAACCTCTTCGTAAACAACCTTCCTAAACATATTACAGCCAAAACAGTGATGTATGCTGATCACACAACCGTCATTATTAGCGGCGATAACAGTTATAATATAATTAAAGATGTGTCTGAAGTAATTGAACAGCTAGAGATGTACTTTGATAACAATATGCTTACAATGAATCCAATTAAAATACAAATTCTAGTATTAAATAAATTTTTAAACCTAAATTTAAATAATCGGATACTTGTAAAAAACTCTTTCATTACAATTACTGACAAGGCTAACTTTCTTGGACTAACAATTGACAGTAATCTTTCCTACTAGTTTCACATTGACTTCATCAACTCAAAAATTAGTTCTGCATGTTATGTTTTACGGTCCCTAAGAGACATAATCTCTAAGAAATCATTCCTAAATATATATCACGATATGATCGCAAGCCAACTTAGATATGATATAGAATTTTGGGGGAATTCTCCATTTAGACTAATGACATTTAAATATCAAAAGCGATCTATAAGAATAATTGCTAGATTAGGTCATAGAGATACCTGTAGATAGGTTTTCAAGGATTTACAGATACTTACTGTTCCATGTATGTATATTCAATCTTTACTCTGTAGCGCATATAAACATAAAGGTATCATTATACAAAATCAATTACCTGATCATGGATATCCAACTCTTAATAAAGAACTTTTAAAACCACAACGACCGCGCCATGAAAATGATAAAAATAGCACATTTTACAATTCATTTAGATTGTATAATCTTCTCCCCAGTGCAATAAAGAACTCTACATCTGTTAATATTTTTAATAAGAAAATATACGATATATTAGTCACGGGACCCTTTTATACATCTGATTAATTTACTGACAGCTTTAAATGAATTTTGTCATGTTGCAATCTCATAATATAGTTTTTGATAGTAGGTTCTATTTAAATTCCATGCAAGAATGTTTATATATTATAGAATAAAGACTGTTAATATTTACCTGTTATAAGACACTTTTAATTAGTCGCCTGTAGTTATTATTTTTATATTGTATAAATCACTCCTGTCGGATATTTATTCCTTCATATTGTAATTGTGTGATATTGTAATTAGGTGATATTTTAATTATTGTCTACTTTATAACCATTGTAAATGTAATTGAAATTCTACACCAAGTTGGTATCTGAATAATGCACTCTATCTATCTATCTATCATTAAATAAAATATTTCGCAATAGATGTTTAAGTCAAGATAAACGTTTTCGAATGCATGCTCTGACTTACAGACTTTAAGGATTATAATGTCAGTTCCAGGATTATAATGTTCAAATAGACAACTCACATGTAAAGCAATAAACTAATTTAAAAAGATAGTAACTAGCTAAATAACTACTAAAGGTAAGGTTAGTTAAAGAGTCCGCAATCCCAAAGATTGGTTGGAAACAGCACGCCATGCCGATCTATCCTGAGCCAATCCCTTCATCTCCCTATAGCTATTCATCTCAACGTCTTCAACTATCTGACTCATATACTCCAATCTAGGCCTACCCACCCCTCTCTTTCCCTCCACTCCACCCTCCATGATCAATTGCATAATCCCCCCCATGCCTAAGAATATGCCCTACTAATCTGTCTCTCCTACGCTGTAACACTCTCCAAATACTTCTCTTCTCCCCTACTAACTCTAGTACAGCTTCATTTGTTACTTTATCTTCCCAACCAATCCTCATCATCCTCCTATAACACCACATTTCGAATGCTTGTAATCTACGCTTCTCTTCCTTTCCTATAGTCCACGCCTCACACCCGTACAGTGCTACACTCCAAACATATACCTTCAGTAATCTTTTTCTAATAACCAAGTCAATATTTGATCTTAAAATCTGTTCTTTTTCTACGAATGCCTTCCTACCCTGTGCTATCCTACACTTTATATCTACCTTGCTTCGATTATCTTTTGTGATTCTACTGCCTAAATAACAAAAATCTGACACTTCTTCGATTCTATTATCTCCTATTGAGATCCTCATTTTTCTACTGCATTCCTTTTTGTCACACCTCATCACTTTAGTTTTACCTATATTTATTTTCATGTTAAAATCCCCAGTCAATACTGCCTGCATACCATTCAATACCCTTTCTAAATTCTTTTCGCTTTCTTCCAATATAGCTATATCGTCGGCGAATCTCAACATATATATTTTCTCTCCCTGTACATTCACACCTACACTATACTCTTCTTTTACTTTGTTTATTGCATCTTCTATATATAGATTAAATAATAACGGTGAAAGTGTACATCCCTGCCGAACTCCCTTCCCTATTTTTGCTACCTCTTCTTCCCCCTCAATTCTAACTAAGGCAGTTTGGTGTTTATATAAATTAAAAATTATTCTCCTATCCTTATAATCTATACCCGTTTCTTTTAAAATTCTAAACATTATGTCCCAATCTACATTATCAAATGCCTTTTCTAAATCTACAAAAGCTATGCAAGTTACCTTTCCTACCCTTTTTCTTTTTTCTACTACCGTTCTTAGTGCTAGAATCGCCTCCCTCGTCCCTCTATTTTTCCTAAAACCAAACTGATCTTCTCCTAGCCTTTCCTCTACTTTATTTTATAATCTCCTATAAATAATCTTTAACAATATCTTCGATGCATGTGATAGTAGACTAATGGTCCTATAGTTCTCACACAAATTAGCTCCTATTTTCTTCGGCATTGTTACTATTCTACTACGCTGAAAATCCTGTGGTACTTCTCCCTTCTCATATATTTTACAAACTAACCTGTATAATCGCTCCTGCATTTTCCCCCCTGCGTGTTTTATTAATTCGGCTGGTATCATATCAATCCCCGCTGCTTTGTTATTACGTAAATCATTTAATGCTCTATGAAACTCTGACCTAAGTATGCTAGGACCTAAGTCATCCTCATCTATCTGTTCCACACTTTCTAGCTCCTCCATGTCCTGCCTACCTTTATATAAATCTTCAAGATACTCCTTCCATCTTCTAGCTTTTTCCTTATTTTCTGTGAGTTCCTTACCCTGCTTATCACATATAATGTTACCCTTTGGTTTTACTTTAGAAAAATGTGACTTAATTTTCCTGTAGCCCAAATCTACTTTACCTCTTCTCATATCCTCCTCAATATCCTCACAATTTCCTTTTATCCACTCTTCTTTCGCTAGCTTGCATTTCCTATTAATTAAGTTCCTTAGTTCCTTATATTTTTTCTGTCCTGCTTCTGTGTTTCCAATTTTAATTTTCCTTCTTGCTTCTATCATTTCAACTATTTCTTCCGTGATCCATTCCCTCCTACCTGCCCTTTTCTTTGTGCCTAATACTTCACTTGCTGCTGTAGTTAACCCATTTCTGATTTCCCTCCATTCGCAATCTATGTCGTTCCTAGATGTTCCATTAGCCATGATTTCTACTTTCTGCTTGTAATAAGGTAATAACAGAAAATCAAAATGACCCAGTACCTACAAAAACAAAAAATTATAAGTTGTAGCGTAATTGTGAAGCTACGACCAATTTTTTCACTAAACTTTTTTACTGAAGTAATACAGACTTTTAATAAATATATTACGTACAAAATGCACCTCCTTGCGTATTCGTAAAAATTAATAATGCGTTAATAAATTTACAAAAAATATTGTGAAATATACCTGAAACAAATAAATTGAAAACAACAAAATGTATAAAATGACCAAATATCCCTGGCCTGTGCATTTTTATCACATCGATTATTGATATTCTGCAATCATTGAAAACCCTTAGCAAAATGTAGTTACTATCTATGAGAAATCCAAACATCTGCCTAGAAGATTTCGATTGTACTTCATAATATATTCAGGATCCTACTCAAATGCTACATGAAATGTTTCTATGCGGAAATTGTTTTCCCGCTTTCAAATCAAAACCACTTAATCCATCTCAATTATTATTATAGGTCCGTTTACGTCGATCCACAAGATATCAGTTTGAGGTTATTACAAGGAAAACTCGGTCATTATTAATGAGTTAGTTTGATGGTGATAGTCAGTTTGGGGAACTATAATGGCGGGTGTAAAGGTTGCCTGCCGAGAAGGGTCAAATCTAATTATATGAATCCTATTTGATTTCAAGGATCACTGCCGTTATTTGCCCTGTTTATGCGTGCTTGTAGTTTACTTTACAACCCCGATGATAGTGAGGTCTTCCAACTTAGTTACTGGTTTACCCATCAGATATCCTAAAGCAAGTTTTACTATAGTCCGGGAATGTGTTATGTAAACTATTCCTTCAGTTTCATGTCCAATACAACTATCATTTAAGACAGAATACGAGAATGGTTAATAGGAAGTCAAATTCCAATTTATACAAACATTTCTCTCCTTTAATAAACATTCTATTAATAGTCTCTCTAAATTCCAGAAAGCCAGAATAAGAACAAAAACTTAAGAAGTTTTTGAAAGAATATATTGAAATAGTTGATTTATTATGTTGATGATTAATTAATAGCTGATGATTATTAATTAAGTTAACGAACAATAGTTGATTTTAAAAATTATCACTACGGTGTTAAATATTAGTATAGAATATCACCCAAATACCGTAACTTAAAGCATTAAGTAGCTAGATGCGCATTTCGAAGGCTATGCCCCCATCTTAAGTGGCTATTCTTATAAAATAATAAATAACATATTAAGAAATTTTAAAAGAACAAGAGATATCAGAAATATTAGTAGTTTAGAACAAAATAATAATTCAACTCAAAAATTTGTAAAATTAACATTTGATCCTATAATTGCACGTGGTTTAGATAGTATTTTAAATAAATATAATTTTAAACATATAATAGTTCTAATAGTCTAACTAATTTTCTAGGAAATCCCAAAGATTTGATTTTATTAATTTCAATAAAAATCTGGTATTTATAAAATATCTTATTCATATATTATTCAATTTATTAGTTTATTTTTAATATTAATGCAACGTCAAATTTTATTTCGAATTCTGTCAATAAACAATCGAAGCAATCGTCGTGTCAAGGCCACTACTATAAGAATATTTATTTGACGTTCACTTCATTTTCCCACAAAACACCGAAGCTGAGAAGTTGCCTAATCATTATTTTAAATTCCGGTTTTACAAATTTTTCTAATCTAAATATGAGAATTTCTAATCAAATTTTACATGGACAATGTCTATAGATGCACCAAAAAAGCACAACCGGTATATATAATTAATATAAAATTAATATAATAAAACATTAGATAAAACACAAAAATCGTCATTAATACTCGATAAACCAATAAAATCGCTTTTATCAATGTATGTTGTCGATGTGCTGTAAATAAAATTCCAATTAAAAATCTAGCTGTAATTAATAAAAAAAATGCAAATGAGAATATTACGAACTGACTTGGCATACGAATGTGTCTAACGAGTATTTAAACGACTATGTATTATAAAAATCTGGTATTTATGAAATATCTTGCTCTAATTGTCCTAAAGTATAGGACAATTGTCCTATATAGGACAAACACGTAGACCAATTGAAACTAGATTTAAGGAGCATTTAGCTCATTTCAGATTAAATAGAAAAGATAAAAGTGCTGTCGCCGAGCATATTTTTGACTAACTCAAGTCATCCTATTCAAATTAGTTCACTTAAATTACTTAAAATTGTTTTGAATTATTCCGAGTTAAATGCTTATAAAATTATATACATGCTAAATCAAATTTAATGAATTTAGATTCAGGTCTTGTCTATTTCTTTTCTATTTAATTTATTTAATTAGAACTATTTTTGAATTTATTTTCTTTTATTTATTTTTAGTTATTTTGGGTTTGACACACCTAAACTTGTCAGTTTCGTTAATTATTAATTTATATTGTTTTAAAAGATTTATAGGTCATATTATATTTGACTTGTGTCATGTTGACTTATTTATTTAATAGTAACGAATCAATCACGATTCGTGACAGAGGTATTTTATTTAGTTTTGATGTTGTGCTACTGAAGATGAGGGCATAGCCTTCGAAATGTACATCTAGCTACTTTAAGTTACAGTATTTGGGTTATATTCTATACTAACAACAGTTGAGATAAACTAAATTCAATAAATTATATTATTGAACTGACATATTATTGAACAAAATTTTCTGATATGGTGAAATAAATCATAATAAAATGTATTTGAAAATCAGAGAGTAATTTTCCAGTCCGATTTTGATTTTGCGTGGTGTCGAGGGATTATGAATTTTTCATTTGTGGCGCCCGAACAATATGTTCAAGTACCTGATTCAATTTGGACTTGTATAAAAACAACGATTTAAAAAATATTTGCGTAGAGCAGAATAAATAACATGCATCAATAATGTATTTTGCAATTGGCAAATGAACGAACTATAGTTTGGTCTGCAATACAATATTGCACGCTAATTTGTCTGTGGGGACACTTGGAAATACACGCTCCACAGATAATAATTATTTAGCATTATATCCATTTGATATAATCACATTTGTTTTGGTCGCTATCTGCTTCGCTGATGCAGTGCTGTATTGGGTAGAATGTCCGTTATGAAGAGCTTCTACATACGTGTACATATAACGTACGAACTATGTAATTATGTACGGCATGTTAATGCGGTAAACGAATTATCTGGTAGGCTTGCATGTGCAGATACCTGGACAGAGGACACTGCTATATAACTGGTAATGTAAAGGTTTTAGTTGGTGGATGTACGCGTAGTTATATTATTCCAAACAGGTACGAATCAGAAAATAGAGTGTTCCTCGAATAACAATGAAATTGAAGCTGCAAAAAGTGTTGCTCCTAACAAATATTTAGGAAGGAAGAGAAATAAAAACACAATGTTTTATATCACAATTAAAATCGAGGATTTATGCGACTATTGTTTGGCTTATTAATATTAAGTATAATCAAGAAATGTGCAACAAAATACAGAAAACACATTTACTAGGGGTGATCAAAAATGTCCAGGACTTTTTTAATTGAGCGCCAATGGAGCGTCGGAGAGCGATATGGTTGACAGCATTAGTTGTTGTGCCTTGTGACATTAGTTGTATTTTTATAGATTCTCTACAGCCTTCTTTGTTGTGAAGTGACAGAAGTGAAACAAATTTTTCGTGTTTGGCTATTTTGATCAAATGAATCAAAAAGAAGCGCAACGCGTTTGTATCAAGTTTTGTGTGAAGTTGGGTAAAACTTTTACAGAAACCTTTCAGATGTTGCAAGAGGCTTTTGGGGATGAATGTCTGAGGCGATCACGGTGTTATGAGTGGTACAAGAGGTTCAAAGGAGGCCGGACGTCGTCAGAAGACAATCCCCGTTCAGGACGCCCATCAACTTCGACTGACGACGATCATGTTGCCAGAGTGAACGTTTTCGTGCGATCAAATCGTCGACTAACCATCCGTGAAATCAAAAACAACACCGAGTTCAGGTTTGTCAGGAACTTGTTAAAATTGCAAATGATAATGAAAACTTTTTGAATCCTGTCATTAGTGGTGACGAGACGTGGGTTTATGGATACGACGTGGAAATAAAGGTCCAATCATCACAATGGAATACAAAATCCTCTCCAACACCCAAAAAAGCTCGTCAAGTGTGAAAGTTATACTCACTGTTTTCTTCGACTGGAAGGGTGTTGTCTACTACGAATTTCTTCCACGGGGTGAGACAATTAATCGTTTTCGTTACCTTGAAACTCTGAGACATTTGCGCGAGGCTGTCAGGAAGAAGAGACCTGAGCTGTGGCGAAGCGGGGAGTGGGTGCTTCACCATGACAATGCGCCTGTTTATTCTGCGTTGCTCATTCGCGATTATTGCACAAAAAACGCCATGACCGTCATCCCCCAGCCCCCGTACTCACCAGACCTAGCCCCTTCGGACTTTTTCATGTTTCCGAAACTCAAGAGAACCTTGAAAGGGCAGAGATTTGAATCAACTGACGAAATTAAAGAAAAATCATTGGAGGAGCTGAACACCATTCCAGAAGATGAGTTCTCAGGGTCCTTCCAGCAGTGAAAACGGCGGTGGGGAAAATGTATAGCTTCCCAAGGGGAGTACTTTGAAGGGGACAATGTCCAATAAATTGTAAACAAATTTAATAAATTTTTAAAAAATCTGTCCTAGAACTTTTTGATAACCCCTCGTTAGTTAGAGAGTCCGCAATCCTAAAGATTGGTTGGAAACAGCACGCCATGCCGATCTATCCTGAGCTAATCCCTTCATCTCCCTATAGCTATTCATCTCAACGTCTTCAACTATCTGACTCACATACTCCAATCTAGGCCTACCTACCCCTCTCTTTCCCTCCACTCTACCTTCTATGATCAATTGCATAATCCCCCCATGCCTAAGAATATGCCCTACTAATCTGTCTCTCCTACGTTGTAACACTCTCCAAATACTTCTCTTCTCCCCTACTAACTCTAGTACAGCTTCATTTGTTACTTTATCTTCCCAACCAATCCTCATCATCCTCCTATAACACCACATTTCAAGTGCTTCTAATCTACGCTTCTCTTCCTTTCCTATAGTCCACGCCTCACACCCGTACAGTGCTACACTCCAAACATATACCTTCAGTAATCTTTTTCTAATACCCAAGTCAATATTTGATCTTAAAATCTGTTCTTTTTCTACGAATGCCTTCCTACCCTGTGCTATCCTACACTTTATATCTACCTTGCTTCGATTATCTTTTGTGATTCTACTGCCTAAATAACAAAAATCTGACACTTCTTCGATTCTATTATCTCCTATTGTGATCCTCATTTTTCTACTGCATTCCTTTTTGTCACACCTCATCACTTTAGTTTTACCTATATTTATTTTCATGTTAAAATCCCTAGTCAATACTGCCTGCATACCATTCAATACCCTTTCTAATTTCTTTTCGCTTTCTTCCAATATAGCTATATCGTCGGCGAATCTCAGCATATATATTTTCTCTCCCTGTACATTCACACCTACACTATACTCTTCTTTTACTTTGTTTATTGCATCTTCTATATATAGATTAAATAATAACGGTGAGAGTGTACATCCCTGCCGAACTCCCTTCCCTATTTTTGCTACCTCTTCTTCCCCCTCAATTCTAACTAAGGCAGTTTGGTGTTTATATAAATTAAAAATTATTCTCCTATCCTTATAATCTATACCGGTTTCTTTTAAAATTCTAAACATTATGTCCCAATCTACATTGTCAAATGCCTTTTCTAAGTCTACAAAAGCTATGCAAGTTACCTTTCCTACCCTATTTCTTTTTTCTACTACCGTTCTTAGTGCTAGAATCGCCTCCCTCGTCCCTCTGTTTTTCCTAAAACCAAACTGATCTTCTCCTAGCCTTTCCTCTACTTTATTTTCTAATCTCCTATAAATAATCTTTAACAATATCTTCGATGCATGTGATAGTAGGCTAATGGTCCTATAGTTCTCACACAAATTAGCTCCTATTTTCTTCGGCATTGTTACTATTCTACTACGCTGAAAATCCTGTGGTACTTCTCCCTTCTCATATATTTTACAAACTAACCTGTATAATCGCTCCTGCATTTTTTCCCCTGCGTGTTTTATTAATTCGGCTGGTATCATATCAATCCCCGCTGCTTTGTTATTCCGTAAATCATTTAATGCTCTATGAAACTCTGACCTAAGTATGCTAGGACCTAAGTCATCCTCATCTATCTGTTCCACATTTTCTAGCTCCTCCATGTCCTGCCTACCTTTATATAAATCTTCAAGATACTCCTTCCATCTTCTAGCTTTTTCCTTATTTTCTGTGAGTTCCTTACCCTGCTTATCACATATAATGTTACCCTTTGGTTTTACTTTAGAAAAATGTGACTTAATTTTCCTGTAGCCCAAATCTACTTTACCTCTTCTCATATCCTCCTCAATATCCTCACAATTTCCTTTTATCCACTCTTCTTTCGCTAGCTTGCATTTCCTATTAATTAAGTTCCTTAGTTCCTTATATTTTTTCTGTCCTGCTTCTGTGTTTCCAATTTTAATTTTCCTTCTTGCTTCTATCATTTTAACTATTTCTTCCGTGATCCATTCCCTCCTACCTGCCCTTTTCTTTGTGCCTAATACTTCATTTGCTGCTGTAGTTAACCCATTTCTGATTTCCCTCCATTCGCAATCTATGTCGTTCCTAGATGTTCCATTAGCCATGATTTCTACTTTCTGCTTGTACTTTTCACATACATCAGCTAATTTTAACCTATCGACATCTACTCTGACCTGTTTAGACTTCTGTAATTTCTTGAATTTGACCTCTGAGTCCAGGACTACTAAATTATGGTCACTATCAATATCTGCTCCAGGGTAACTCTTACAATTCTTAATCTGGTTCCTAAACCTCTCTTTAACCAGTATGTAATCTATCTGATACCTCCCTATATCTCCTGGCATTTTCCACGTATATATCCTGCGCTTGTGATTCTGAAAAAGCGTGTTTGCTACCACTAGCTTATTCCTAATACAAAACTCTACCAATCTATCCCCTCTATCATTACGTGTTCCTATTCCATATTCTCCTACTATTGAAACTTCCTTTCCCTTACCTACTACGGCATTCCAATCTCCGGTTACAATTAGATTATCCTGTCCTTTAACGTTTGCTAACCTAGATTCAATCTCCTCATAAATGGATTCTACCTCCTCATCATCGTGACTTGAAGTTGGCATATATACTTGCACTATAACTGTGTCCGTTGGCTTCGTGTCTAATCTAATAGTTATAATTCTATCACTAACTTGGCAATAACTCTTTATTCTACATCCCAACTTTCTATTCATTATAAAACCTACACCGGTATGCCCATTATCTGATGCTGTGGTTATTAATCTGTATTCTCCTGACCACGTATCTACTTGATCTTTCCTCCTAACTTCACTAATCCCTCGTATATATAAACAATCTATGTACATATAATATCGAATAATGGGGAGTAAATTAGGTTTACTAATTGTAAATTATAATTACGGTTTTTGCGGTGTTTGTGAATTTTTAGATGGCTAATGACCCATAGTCAAAGCCAGGCGTGTATAAATAAATAAAGAATGAATTTCTAGTGATTCAAGCAAATTTAATTTATAATATTTTGAACAAACATGTGGAATTGTTAAATTATCTATACTAGGAAAATTGTGGTGAGATTCTAATATATGGTTAGCAAAGTTCAAATTAGTTTTTTTAAATTGATAGCTATTAACATGTTCTTTAAATCTAATTTTGGCCAATATATATGGCATTGCAATCTGGACAATTAATTTTATATACTCCACTACGGTTAAATTTATCTGTCTTATCGTTATAGTTGAATAATAGATTGGATAGGGTGTGTAAGATATTCCTTCGGATAGACTTAAATTGGGGTTAGATAAGTGTTAAATAAATGTTTGTGTTAGATAAATTTTTGTGTGTTCGGTGGAGAAAAAATAAAAGAAACATATTTAAGAGCATGAAGGATAGATAAAGTTGAAAATCATTTGCTTCCGTTTTCCATGGACAAGATTAGTAATGGATGTTTTTTGAAAACCATTCAACCCAGCAATCTCAAGAATATTCGAAATTTCTAGGTTAAAATGTTCAATACTTAGAGGGATGGAGAAGGCTCTGAATCAAGGATATGTAAGCTGCAAGTTTATGTTTCAAAGGATGTGAAGAGTTGGCTGGGATTGTTATAGGCGAGAAAGTAGGATTTCTATAAATGTTAAAATTAAATTGGGAATTCTGTCTATTACGTAAATTTTTTTGAAATATTTAGATTTATGTACATTAAAATCTTTTTATTGGAGTTGCAATGGAATTGAATATGTGAAATAAAAAAATTATAATTCATATTTATTGTCTTCTATATTCTTGTACAATAAAATAAAACGAAATGATATTGAGAGGGAATAATTTTTGACCGATTTATCTCCAGACTCAGATTAGAGTAGGGAAATGAAAGAGTTAGCTCAGAAGACATCGACGTCTCGTGATATTTCCAATCAATCCCTAGTCCAGATGGCTAATTGACTAATATCCTTATTAAGTAATTCTCTTTTCAAATAGTATCCGTTACACATCACTAAAACTATTTAAAGTTTTAAATGATAGGTACGGAAATACAAACCGTCGTCGTTCATTGAATACCTGAGGAATATATTTATTAATGCAGCGGTCTAGCACAGTGACAAGTGGTGGCCACATATTGAATACATTCTGCCACAGCAAACACATACAGTTCTACTGAAATGCGACCAAATAATTCAATCCTTACAATTTAGTGTAAATGGCTTTGTGCTCAATATTGAATAATCGATTCAATAATTCATATATGCATCAGCCGGTTTAGTTGTACCGCTACTGAAGTCTGTCTGACTCCAGTGTACTGAACACTTTATCTACCAGTAGAATAAACCAACCAGATATTATTCCAGCAATGTAAAGGACACTAGTGGTCAGTTTCTATGCTATAATTGTTCTTGCTCTGCTCAAATTGAAAGTAAATACGTTACTGTCCTCTAGGTGTTCAACTATATTTTATAACTGAACCAACCGCTGCATATTATATAATTTTTGATTTTGGTGAACAACTAAGTTAATTTAGTTAACAATAAATAAATAATATTAAAAAATTTGCTTAGTTCATTTTATACAATTTTTTATATGGTTCCTGCTATTCGTTGAACGAAGATGCATTAAAAATTGTTGACGTTAAATTTATATAGAGGTATGAGTCATTTTTTATATCTTGGCGGACCTAATTCATCCTCTACTGCGCATAAGGGTTGAGCTTCAGTTCCATTGTTGCCATATATTAATAAAAAAACTTCAGTACAAAGTGCTCATATTGTAAACTGCCTAGAAAAATTCAGATTGAGAATATTTAATGTAAACGGCTTCGATTAAAGTCCACTATTTAGTAGAAAGTTTCCAGTTATTTATTATTTATTTTGATCAATTATACTAATATAATACTCTCTGTATTTGTTGGCTGTCGATATGACAACATTGTAGTAATTTTGACCACACCCTCAAGTGACAAAAATGCAGTGGCGAGCATCTCTTCACAAGTATAAGGTTTCGGGTTTTGAAGCGACCAGTATATTTTCAATTTTTTTTGTTATCATTGGGCTTATCCATAAACTAGTCTTAATTTGTATTGCGCAGTAGAAGGGGCGGGCCCGCCACTTAAAAAAGAATAGCCTATAATAGTATCTAAGAAATCGTTGTATGTGGCATAAATTCTATATACATTATAACTGACAAGAATAACAAATGTCACTGAAATGATTAAGATAAAGCAAATTTCATTTAATTAGCTGGTCATCAATTCTAGAGATTGCTCAAAAATAAAAACAGCAAGTCAAGCCGATCCCTCCTGAGCTAACTTCTTCATTTAATTAGGGCTATTCATCCCACACGTTTTCCACTATTTTATATATCCTAATCTAGACCTGCTCATCCCTTCATTTCTCTTTATTCTACTTTCCATAAGTAATTGCATAACACCCCCTATAGCTATGAATATAACTATTGACTATTTCATCTCTTCTACGCTGTAAGACTTTCCACATATTTCTCTTATAAAAACAAACAACGCTTTTTATTCTGATTCGGTGTAAAATTATGGCTACACTTAGATAAGTAGTTATCTGTAATGATGGAATGAACCTCCCAAATATTTTTCTTTTCCTGAATTCGTGTTCCATTTGATGCAATTATTTTATTTAAGAAATATAATATTTAGTATAATTTTTTTTGCTAAAATTTGTATAATAAGTAACTAATGGATATTATAGTTTAAGGACCACTGAAGTAGCAAATAATCTCCTCGAGTCCTGTACAATTGTCTGCCAAATCTTTAATGCCCTATCAGTGGAATAATAGAAGTGATAGAATCCGCACAAATAATTACTGATCAACGCTTTCAGACTGTTTAGTTGCCTGTTGGCTTCCATTTCACATACGTAACATGTTTCCTTTAGAAGTGTTATTTGCAGGGGTTACAGTGAAGTTTTCCTATAAATTACTTATTGTAGAATGAAAATTGTAGTTTAGTTCAACACTATTTCGGTAGTTCGAAAATCCAGGGGGAATTGTGAAACTACTGCCGCATAGTATGATGGTAAAGTTAAATTTTCAGATAGGAGTTATTAAAATATTAATTAGTCGACTTAGCCGAAAGCATATTATACTACTCTGTGATAACTATATAAACAAGTGTTAATAGGGATATTATAAAAAATATATATTAGAAAAATTAACTATATTTCTTTATTTCAAAGCAAATCTACACGACAATAATTAAGCATATGCGAAATGCTTGGAAATGTTGCGAAAATGTCATTATAATCACATTTAAAAAAAATTAGAAGCCACTGCTTCATTTCAAGCGCGGTATACGTAAAAATAATAGATGTTTTATTTATTGATATTTCTGCAAGAATTTGTATATCCTTTTGCCTTTTATGTACTAATATTGATTTCAAGTTCACTTTTATGGCATTCACTGTGAGTGATGAAGGTACTTCATTTACTTTAATCTTGATCTATTACAGATAGGGGCATAGCCTTCGAAATGCGCATGTAGCTACTAAATGTTACATTATTTGGGTGACAATTTCGGTACAACGATTTTTTAATTTATAATCTGTACATTAAAGAGAAATAAATTTTATTAATCAAAGTCGATTGCACATGGTGTATAATTTTATCAATTTCTAAAACTAACACTTCTTTTTGCTCGTCATGATCTAAATTTGTATCGAATCGTTTAGATTAGTAACGTGGTCAGAATACGCATTTTAGC
This sequence comes from Leptodirus hochenwartii, assembly GCA_947310635.1. NCBI lineage: Eukaryota > Metazoa > Arthropoda > Insecta > Coleoptera > Leiodidae > Leptodirus > Leptodirus hochenwartii. The sequence continues at coordinate 11,116,826 of OX371177.1, read as the reverse complement.
GCAAGAGCTGGAGAATCGCACAGGATGTGCGAGTATGTGAGTGCAATTCCCTGGACGGTGGATGTTTGTCGGTGCCCTGGATCATGGTGGCAAGCCTGATTGCGCTTCTATTGCAGACGCAGATGAAAACATATTACTACCCGCACGAGCGAACATTCCCGAAGAAAGAAACTATTGTGTATATTTGTTGCACTACTTTTTAAGGGACCTAAGAAAGGTAATTGATATTATGTTTGATTTCATAAGTAAATTTAATTGATGGAAATTTAGAATTTAATATATCAATAAAATCATCAATATTAGATTTTTCAGTATCAAAAATCGCAAAGATTTTATATAGGTTAACAAAATGTATTCTAAACTAAAATAAGGTATATATTGTGCCTCCACCCACTTTTTTGCAAGAAATGCCCATTTTTTTTTATATTTCAACAGACGACTTGAAAAATACAAGAACATTCATGGCTAAAGTTTTTTAACCTAGTTCTCTTTAAAACAAATTGATTGATCAATTGAACTGAACAAACTTCAAACAAATTAATATTAAGTAATCAATGAAAATCACATTTTTTGATTTTTGTTATATTTATTAATCGCCAATCATATAATAATCCTTTTTGCATGGATAATTTATTTAGTAAAGAAGAATTACTTTAATTTTGCGAGGTGTCTATTATTCGAAGGGTGTTGCAAAAAGATGATTTAAAATTTATACATATCTAAAATCAAATATTTGGAAAATTTAAAATATGTGCCACAACAGACGAGAATGCTAAATAAGATTGAATATGAAGGTCTAGGAATATTGTGTGATTACAAAGACAATTAGTCCCTAAGGTTTACATTAGAAATTATATAATGGCGTAACATATAACAAAGTATATTGTATGATAAAAATATAATCTATACACATTTCACGTGCTACGAAAAGTAAATTTTTACTTACAATCTGTTGAAATCTCTTATAGTTATCTCTATTTAAGTAAGGAGACTGCCATTTAAGAGATAATTTTAAATTAAGGACGCCACTGATTTTTCGTTAAGGTTTTCGGGGCTCGTGATGGGACAGCAGTGAATCGGTCTCAAGAGAGGCATCTTGGATTAACTGCTTGGGATACTTGTCGAGTCCATATTCAACTGTCGACATTGATATTATTCCCTTTAATAGTAAAAAGTAGGTATACTATACACTCTGCCAAAGGAATTCTAAGCCAATGTTTTCTTTTTAATTAACATTGCCACTTAACATTTGAAATATTGCTAATTTTTTTAAAAACGTATTTAGTGCGCATAAGTTACTGTCATTGAAAATCCAAAATCGTCGATGTAAGTGTGAAAATAAAACTATTTTTCGATTTATAATTTTATTTTTATTCAAATATACTTGAATCAGTGCACTTCAAATGTGCCTGTTGAACATAGACATTAGGATTGCAAAATCAAATGTAAATTCGAATTTTGCATTATTATTTTGAGTGTAAATTGAAATAGTATAGAATAAATAAATAATTACCTTCGAAATGCGCATCTAGCTACTTAATGCTTTGAATTACAGTATTTGGGTGATATTCTATACTATTATTTAACACTGTAGTGATAATTTTTAAAATGTAAATTGAAAGGTAACAATTTCTATACTTTGATTATACACCTGGTATATAGGTATGCACTTGTCAAAGAGTATTTGTCCCCGGACGGTCATGGTTCGGCCACGTGCTCATTACACCGGTGGTTACCTCACCCAAATGACCGGCCTAACGGCACCGATAACTGGTGCTCACGTTTCGTCTTTACACTGTTCATCATCGGGGTACGCAGCATTCAACGACTCGTTGCACATTTCCCATTATTACGTGCAAACTACAACAAATAATGTATTTTCTCATTGAACTAAATTAAATTGGACTGGTTGTTTTTCTAATTTTATTTTAGAATCGGCAAAAAACTGTCCTATTTTACTCGAGGTACCGATGATTCAAATTATTTGCTGCATAAAAACTATATAATTCAATCTTTGCTCAAAGTAATTATTTCCGTGTTTTATTGCATTACTTCATATAAATTCTTTTTCAAATTCTGTTATATAATAAATGTTCCCTATATAATATTCATTTAATATTTGGCTTATATGTCAATTTCCGCGTCCTCACCTTGGTTGTACATACATTTGCAATTTGCACGATACCCCAAAATGTTTCTTGTAAAACCTTCACATGTTAAAATTGTCTTTAACTTGATAAAACTGAATTTTCCCAAAATTTTGTGGTTTAAATATATCCCTACTAGTTCACTATATAATGTTTAAACCTACACAAATAATTCATGCATCTTCTTACATGTTTTTATTAAGTTGATCTTTTTTATTTTTTTCATATCAAGACCCACATGAACGCTTATTATATGTAAAACAATAATACTGATATTTCTATTAGTCTTATGGCCTTTGATTTCCAACCTATTTGAAGTATTAATTTAAAAGGTTGTATATTGCGTTTCTATATGAAACAAATTATGTTGTTTTCGTGTTGTTTAGTAATATTTAATAAATATTTTTTTAATGTTACTCTGTTAATCAAAAACTCATTACAGCACTAGTGCTGCATTGACGACCATTACAGCACTAGTTACTATTAATAGTTACAAGCACTATTATAACATTACAAGACTTTTTTAAAACTATAATATTTACTTTACTGAATGAAAGTAGATAAATACATTTTTTGCAATTTGAAATTTGCAGACCAGAGGTGGACATCTATAAGTTATTCAGGTTGGCGTTTTGAACCGTCATGGTTTTTTTGGAACCCATAATCTAGTTTGCTATTTCTTTCTTATTTTCTAAAGAACTTTAAACATACCCCTCTGAAGTAGCAGAGGATTTCCATCCTCCGTGACGCTTAAGCATTTGCATATCCGCCCCACCATCTACCAGCAAGGAAGCAGAGGACCTCCGAAAACAGTGCCCCGTATATTTTTCGGGTCTCTTCAAGCCCAACTGCTTTGCAATTAATTTTGGTATATTTCCAAAGGCATTGATCCAAACAGGCTGCGAGCTACATTTCCTTGCTTATAGAAGACAAAAAAACGCCTGTGAGTAGCACTAGGAGGACGAAGCCGAGCATATTTTCGAAAAGTGGTTAAGCAGTTAATACCTGGCAGATTTCCCTCGGTAACTATAAATTCTCGTACCATTTTCGCTTTTGTAGATGGGATCACGATTTTAACATATGATACTTTGTCTTCAATGTGATCTAACATTAACTTCGTAAGTTCGTCTCGTCGACAGGCCCCAAAAATGCCAACGATCATCGCAACTTTCATAAGCAAAAACAATTCATCATCTGCTGTGTGCAAAAACTTACATACCTGTTCTTTAGAAAAAATGCTAGACTTTTTTTGCCATGTATCCGTCTGAAGTTCTCTTGAGAAAAGCAACTAGCTGCATAAATTTGCTTATATCTTAATTTCTTCTTACGGAAATCATGGTTCTTAACATGGAATAGTGCGTCCAAAGCGTTGACGGCTTTTGTGATTGTTGCTTTTCGGCTAAATACGCCAACAAAATTTGTTACGACACTTCTTTTATAATTTTTGAATCACACCATTGTTCAAATTTCTGGTATTCGCCTCATTTGACAACTCAACATCTCGTGTCGTAATATGAATCTTTACAACACTTATATTGTAAATAACTATTACATTTACATTGTATAATAGTCCGAATGCTTTTAATGAGGTAACGTTTGAAATCTATTTGGCAATATTCTAGAATGCAACTTGCTCGAAATTGGTTTGTTTAAATCAGAATTGGCATAATATATCCTGACGTCAGTTTGCGGTCTTTTACGACAGGACAAATGAGTATATTATGTTTACAAAGTGCAGGGCCGAACCGTTTGTAGGCAATTTCGTGTGTGAATATGTCTTCATTACCGTATATAGAGAAAAGTGCGGGACACACGACTCTGCCATTCTGGCAAATGGCCCGTAAAAATGCACGAATATATCTACTGTGCATAAGTAAATAAGGCATGAATATACGATTTTGACTTTGGCGTATATATTCAGATATTGCAGACTCCAGTAATGGACGTTATTTGCTCTTTATTCACGAACGTTCGCTCGCAGAAAAGCAAACATGAAGACAACGTGTGAGTCGATTCTTCTGTTTCAACGAGTGTATTGGAAATGAAAATGTGAGATGCAGGGGCGGACCTCTTGACGCCTTGAGTGAAAGTTGTTTATGAATTTATTTTAACCAAAAACTTGGAATTTTAAACAGATAACCATAAATATATTTGTTATCAAGGATCGTATTAATTTATATGTAATTGTATAACAACATAAAATAATTAGATTTAACCAAAATTATCCTCTGTACCGACATTAAAAATCTACTATATAAAATTCCTAGTTTTCTATGAGTTACGCTTTATTTATTAGCCTCTTCAGTACCGCAATCTATAAGAACATTTAAAAAAATTCAGGTTTGAATTAGTGTCCTCATTAATATTATATTAATCTATTTTAACATTTTTGATGCAAATAACTGCTTAAAACTGGTAAATATACTATATTTCATTTTCATAATATAATACAAACTACTTCATTTGAACTATATTAAATGGATTTCGCATAGTCTAACTACAAATAGATATCTAGCTGTTTCTAAGAATTGAATTTGTTCAAAATAATAATAATTGACTTTATTCGTGGCTATTTCTTCAAATAAACTGAAAATACTTATTTAAAAAAATAAAAAATAAATACCTCTTATTCAAAATATATCCTTCAGGACTTGCACTTTACATGTCTGCCTATATCTTTGATACATGTTAACAACAATATCTCTTTTTTATCAATTTTATTACCGATTTACTAGATGCTCAAATTATTTATCAGTTATTAGTAATCATTAAGTTTTTACGCAAATATATAATAACATAACAAGTCATAATAGTATTTTTATAGCCAAATTAAAATTAAAATTCTCAAATCAATTAATTATTTAATTATAAAATCATGCTCCATTCGACAGCATTTATAGATTCGAACAAATTAGCCATAATTTATAAAATATATTCTTTTTTTGTACTTATACTTCTGCCGTTACCGATTGGCTGGCTTTTGGTCGACAACAAACAAAATTCTGAACATTCCTCCCTGTCCATAATAATAAATGGTATGCTAAGATTAAAGTCACATTCGCACCACAGTACAGCACTCGGAAGAGACAAAAGAGGTTTCTTCATGCCAATGTGTACATGCATATTGCATACTGTGTGTTTAGATATCAGAATGGTATTATTATTGCTGGAAGCGTTCCGGTAACGGTAATACCGCACTGGGACTCATTCCCACCATGTAATATTGAACGTACTAAGGTAATATCAACGATGATCCAATTTCAAGCTATAAGAAAATATTTGACAATATAATGCGTTCGCATTATCGCACATGCAATGTCTATTAAGTTTTATAATATGTTTGAATTTTTTTTTCACATAAACGAATTCATACATGAAATTCATGAACGAATGTGAAATGTATTACGAGATAAAAGAATGTGATTATTATTCGTAGATGCTTATGGAAGTGGCTAACATAACATTAACAACAATTTGCGTATTTAAATTTATGGAATTCATTTTGCAGAATTATTGCATGGCTGAACTAGAGACCGGATTATAGGCACTAAAAAAATGCCTAAATAGGCGGCAAATAGGCATTAAAAAAACTTTTAAAAAGACGCTAAAAAAGGCATTTATTATTTTGAAAAAAACTCAAAAAAGGCATGAAAAAAACAATAAAACAACATTTTTCCTTTTTTGGATCTTGGATTCATCTGAACTGCTAATTTGAGGCATTTTGAATTTATTTTCGAATGTATTCGTGCGCTAAATAAACACAGACTGAGGAAATGATGGGTGAATTATTTATTTGAAATAACAGTTGTTACAAAATAACCGCTATTGGTACTTCCGTATAGGTACTTAAGAGTACATTAAGAACGATTAGGGATTTTTCCATTGGTAATGTAGCAATGACACAAACAATTTAGAAAATTTTTATCATCGAATAAAATAAATTATAGTAAAAAGCAAAATAAATATGAAATAAGGCGCGAATGCATGAAAAGTGTCGAAATAGGCAAAATAGGCGCTAAACTGAAAAATAGGCAAAATTTGATCAAAATTGTCGAAATAGGCAAAAAAAGGCAATTTAAGGCATTTTGCCTAAAATCCTATCTCTAGCCTGAACTATACATTTACACATTCAATGTTAATGTTATATCGATGCTTCCTTTTAAAAGAAGTCTGAATTAAACATTGTATTCCTAGAAGTTATAATACAATCTTCAATAACCCGATTTTCTGGAAAAAATGCAGTCAATTTGTCAATTCGTCGTATATAAACGCAATCGTTTAAAATTTTGCGAAATTTACATTTATAAAATCGTTAAAATTTCAAAATATTGGTTGTCCGTTTTAATTTGCGTTAAAAACTAAATCGTGCTGTTATTTAATTTAATGTGAGTTTTATTTAATTTACACATTTCCTTTTATACAAATTGAAGGTTGATCAAAAGAAATGAATGAAAATTTCTGTTTGTTTTAACAATTGTGGCATTTTGCCCGTTTTGTTCTTTTGTTATTTAAATCACATGAATAACGCATACAATTTTTAAACTGGTATTATAAAAAATCAACAAGACATCATTTTGGAACCACCTATTATTTATTGTTCAATAAAAACGTGTACATTCTAATGTAATATTAATTTAACGCCATTTCCAATTTTAATTATCGTGTGTTGGATGAAAATTATTAATCTTAAAACCGTTTGGTATTTATATTGCTACAGAAACACGACGAACTTCTCTGCAAAGAATATTTTCAATAATCAATAAAAACGTGTACATTCGTTAAAAATTTTTAACACGGCTTTTATCTGCATTCAAATAATTTCATGAATATATTGCATATATCACATAATAAATGTGTCGTATTTTTTCGAAATCTTTTTGAAAGGAATTATTTTCTTTTTCTAATAATATATTTTTTCGCCTGTGAATTTGTCAATTCTATAGTTGTATATAATAATATAATATAATTATTCTATAATTGTATAGAATACCAAAATATCACCCGCATGTCGTAGCATAATAGATATATTATATTAAATTTATATACCTTGTATTTTAGTAATTAATTTGAATTAATATATAATATATGCCAATCCCTTGTAAATTTTACAAAATTTTAAACAAATACGTTTATATAACACGAATTGACAAATTGAATGCATTTAGTTTAATCTTGCGCTTCTGATAAGGATGAGGAGATAGCCTTCAAAATGCGCATCTACTTATAAAGTTTTGTATTGCGCTATTTAGGTGATATTTTTTCTATATAATTCTTCGCTGTTTTCTGCTATCTTGAGTATCTTCTATTTTAACGAACATAATTAGTTACTCTATAATTTTTTACATTATCATTATTTGTAAAATTATATAATCTATTTAAAAAATTATCACTACGGTGTTAAATAATACTATAGAATATCACTCAAATACCGTACCTTAAAGCATTAAGAGGCTAGATGTACATTTCGAAGGCTATGCCCTCATCTTCAGTAAAAAGCGCAAGTAAAACTAAATAAAATACCTCTATTACGAATCGTGATTGATATACTATTATATACTATTATACACCAAACTGCCTTAGTTAGAATTGAAGGGGAAGAAGAGGTAGCAAAAATAGGGAAGGGAGTTCGGCAGGGATGTACACTTTCACCGTTATTATTTAACCTATATATAGAAGATGCAATAAACAAAGTAAAAGAAGAGTATAGTGTAGGTGTGAATGTACAGGGAGAGAAAATATATATGTTGAGATTCGCCGACGATATAGCTATATTGGAAGAAAGCGAAAAGAATTTAGAAAGGGTATTGAATGGTATGCAGGCAGTATTGACTAGGGATTTTAACATGAAAATAAATATAGGTAAAACTAAAGTGATGAGGTGTGACAAAAAGGAATGCAGTAGAAAAATGAGGATCACAATAGGAGATAATAGAATCGAAGAAGTGTCAGATTTTTGTTATTTAGGCAGTAGAATCACAAAATATAATCGAAGCAAGGTAGATATAAAGTGTAGGATAGCACAGGGTAGGAAGGCATTCGTAGAAAAGGAACAGATTTTAAGATCAAATATTGACTTGGGTATTAGAAAAAGATTACTGAAGGTATATGTTTGGAGTGTAGCACTGTACGGGTGTGAGGCGTGGACTATAGGAAAGGAAGAGAAGCGTAGATTACAAGCATTCGAAATGTGGTGTTATAGGAGGATGATGAGGATTGGTTGGGAAGATAAAGTAACAAATGAAGATGTACTAGAGTTAGTAGGGGAGAAGAGAAGTATTTGGAGAGTGTTACAGCGTAGGAGAGACAGATTAGTAGGGCATATCCTTAGGCATGGGGGGATTATGCAATTGATCATAGAAGGTAGAGTGGAGGGAAAGAGAGGGGTAGGTAGGCCTAGATTGGAGTATGTGAGTCAGATAGTTGAAGACGTTGAGATGAATAGCTATAGGGAGATGAAGGGATTAGCTCAGGATAGATCGGCATGGCGTGCTGTTTCCAACCAATCTTTAGGATTGCGGACTCTTTAACTAATACTATTAAAATTATAAATTATATACTATTAGAATTATAAATAATGAATAATTTTTGTTTTGTAGATATTAATATTTTCTAGATTTTCGTATTATTACAATGAATATTTCAAATCTTTACAACGCTCTGTAATACATTCTTATTGATGTTTAGAAGAAATAATGCTCGGATGTTTTCATATTGTGCTGACATTGCAGGAGATTATGATGTCCATTTAGAAAATTTGTTATTTAGCAGTAAATTTTAACAGGATTATAATTCATAGAACTGTCTGCAAGGTATACAACTAACCCATTATTATACGCATAATCACTTGTGGTTATTGTCTTTTGTGTGATGATTTTTTCAGAAGCCGACATTTCGTGCTGTTGGTCGCTGTCAGGTAGCAAACGCATTCAGGGACAATAAGATAAAATTTACAACCCCATATACACGTCAGTTAATAGTGGAACAATACATTTTAGCTTCCATACTGTTTCCAATTTTGGCAATGTATTAAATATTCATGGGAATTTGCGAGCTAGGGAAGCAGTATGCCATGTAATAAATCAATTTTTAAATGTATGGAGAATTGAATCTCTGGACTAAAAATTTATATCAAAATATTTAAAATTCTGAAACTGAACTATCTAATATAAATAAATCAATTCTTGGTGGTGAAAACTACAAACGTACTTTAAAAGAAAACCAGCATATTTCATTGAATCATTTTTATCCGTGCGTTCTATAAGTCTTTCGAATTACCCTCGGTTACATTTCACCCTCGTCTGTGGTGGAAATACAAAATAATGTTCAGACTGTGCATTGTCTTCCAGATCACCGTGAATCTGTTTAAAAAATATGATAATACGCTGCCGGAGATACCTTCTTAAAGTGTAAAGTTATGTACTCTTCGTGAAAAGATTGCGAAATAGAACGAAGCGAGTTTTAAAATGGTTTACGATACAGTTGCATTTTCGGGTGGCACGACAATGTCACCCCATAAATACTCCACCCCTTGTATTATTCGAGTGCTTCATCGGTTAATACGTAAATATATCTAATAGAAATTCTCCGGAAGGATATATAATTATATTATTTTTTAATCGTTTAAATAGTCGTTGAATAATTGTAAATTATTTTTCATTTCATTATCTAATAACATAAAATTTTAATTATAGTCTATGTAATGAAGAAATGGTTCGCATTTTTTATATTTGCAAATTGATGAGAGTTCAATATTTCAATTATTGACAATTTAGCGGTCTTCATGAAATGTTAAAATAATATTATTTATGCCTCCTGTGATATGTAAAGATATGAAAAATTAATTAATGTTATTGTTTTCTGTTTCTTTGCTTAGCCTTCTATAAAATAGATTCTATAAAATGCATAATTTTGGATAATTTCGGCTGTGATATTTATCATAGTTTAATTTTTTGTAATTTTATGTTAATAGATTCAATATTTCTTAAATTGAATGTGTTAATACAATTTGCTTAAATAGATTAAGAAAAAATTCACAAAAATATTTTATTGATCAATTATATTATTAAAAATATATTTGAATCAATTTTTTAGGAATGAATATCTGAAAAATTTGAACATTATTTTTCTGCATTTACATAACCTCTAACTTTATAAAGTTCATGATGTTTTATGTGACTATGATTAAAGTTGAATTTGATTTATGTAGTTTTGAGTTATGATAATCTATACTTATAAGAAATGATCATTAGCTCAAATTCTTTTGTATCGAGATTTAGCATCTAAATATTTCTTTCGTTGATTTTCGTTGGTTACCAAAACATGCCAGAAAAAAATCAGATACAAACATATTACTAAATAGAATCTTAATTGAAATATTCTAATATCTTTCTGAGCGGATTTGAAAATTTTTATTCATTACTTGCTATATAAATATTATTATAAATATATGTACACGAATAGCCAAAATTGTTTTATGGTAATGAATTATAATAAATTGCGGCTGAACAAGTTAGGGCTGATTTCACAAAAATGAAAACAACAGGAAGGTGGTTATTATTTTCAATTATTCGCTGTAATTAATATTAAATTCGACACCATTAGTGGTTGTTTCTAGATAACTTTCCTAAATAACATGCAATATTCTCAAATCAATTTATTTAAAATTCCAATTATCAAGTAGTAATTCTTCTCACAAGAAAATAATATTTGCACAATAAATAATCCATATCTGATAACGTGTTAATAAGTTTTAAAAGAAATGAATAATATTATAAATCTGTACAATTGCAGCAAACGTATGAGCATGATTGGCAAATCCAAATAATATTTTGCTTCTTGCTTTATTTAGTGGTATATTATCAACAAAAGACAAATCTAAGTTTATCATCTTCCGGTCCCTACTCATAGTACACAATACATCAAGCAACCCACAAAGCAAAAGATATACAGGCGACCACCGTATAACGCGCCATTCCTACAAAACGGTTTCGCTCTAAGACGTTTCGACAGTTTTGGTTTTAAGCACAGAGTTAGCTATACAAAAAAAGGAATATTTCTATACTTTTTAAAGTTGATCCTAGACAACAATAAATATTTCCATTCAAAAAAGTAATTTTTATACTATTTTTAATACTAGAACATCCGAATACGCATGTGTTAAAGCGAAAAAATATATTTCGAAGATTATCTTAAAATGTCAATTGGTAATTACCCCTGTAAAAACGGCTTTCCCACAACAAGTTTTTAGGGAAATCCAAGTACAACTAGCTATTAAGAGCAAGTATCATCTCAATCGATATTTTTCATTTGATATTAAAATCGATATTAAAATTTTTAATTATTTTATTATCATTTTTTTGGTTGTATTATTAATTAAATAGACTTTAAACGTTTTCTTCTTTTTACTATATGGTATAAATACTTGCCAATATAAAAAAATGTCGGATATGTCGGTATTATTATTGAAATGACGACGCTTTTTGATGATTAGTAGTGATGATGAAGAAAACCTTATATAATATTAATATGTTTATTTTCGATCATCATTTTTCAATAAACATATATTTCTTATATACAGGGTTGGGCAGTTCTAACGAATCAGAATCCCCTGCCCTAACTAATTCAAATAGAAATGCGACAAATTGCAATCTTATATAGAATTACGAGTTGTACACTCAAAAAATAATTTCAAGTATACAGGATGAACCATGAAAGCACAATTAAAACTGGTCTTATTGTTTTAAATAGAATACTATGTATATTTTGATTCCATTTTATAGCAGACATTCAAGTACTTACGAAAACGTAAATTGTAATTTGTTAAATGCGGCGTTGCCAAGATATTAGCAATTTTATAAAAATTGGTTCATTGCAAGCCCAATTTGAAAAAATCATAACTTACTTATTAGGTAGCGAATTTAAGTAGCACAATTTTAAATCTGAGTAACCACTAACATGGCATTATTATTTGTAAATCGGTTTTTCTCCTGAAACATACAGGCATGTGTAACAGTCATGTTCAATTGGGGCATTTTCGTTGAAAGGTAAGTCCGATTTTTTAAATGGAACACTCCATATATTATTATTCTAAAAGATAATACGATTATAATAGAACCATTTCCATTAAATATATCCTATACCTAAAACAAGTAGTTTCTGAGATATTGACATATTTTTGAAAAATGCAGCATCTGAACAAACAATTCAATTAAAAATGCTTTACATTAAATAACATAAAGATATGGCATACTCTTTGCAAGAGAAGATGGACATGTTTAGGAGAGTGCCACAAGAACCCTCTATTGGCCAATAAAATACACAAAGCATATTTTCCAAATAGAAGACATCCAAATGCAACTAGATTTCAACATTTATTAAATACTTTCACAACGACTGGATCTGTTAAAAATGCAACACACGAAAAACATAATACTGTAAGAACGGAAGAAAATAAAATAAAAGTGCTTCAGTCTGTTGGTTGTTGGTTTCGTTAATTATTAGTTTATATTATTTAAAAGATTTATAGGTCATATTATATGCCATTTTTCAAATACTTCAGCCATGTTGACTTATTTATTTAATAGTATATCAATCACGATTCGTGACAGAGGTATTTTATTTAGTTTTTATCATGTGCTAGTGAAGATGGGGGCATAGCCTTCAAAATGCGCATCTAGCTACTTAATACTTTATGTTGCGGTATTTGGGTGAAAATATTGTATTTTTTTAAAACTTGTGGAACCTAGTCCAGTTTTTTTTGTTTCGTATAACAAGAATTCACCTATCACGGCATTTTTAGGAACCTAATGACCGTGTTGTACGGGGTTTACCTGTATCTGGCTTGCGGATGGTTAAATCCTGAATGGCCCGCTCCATTCTACATGGTACCGTATCGTTTACTCTGTTTTATCCATTCTATCCTTGCTACTACAAGCAAAGCACATAGTGCATATAGCGAGGAGCGAGCGCCGTGAACGTATAAGGATAATCAAGGTGGCGAGTGCTGGATCCTGTTGAGCCACTCGAAATCCCTGGCCTACTCGCCCAATCCATCACGATATTCAGGATATTCTCGTCGACCGCATTTATTTATTCCATAATATGTATTTTGTCTCGAGGTGGTGCGATGTCCACATGTATATCTATATGCGTTTGCAGATGCAGATCGCGAATACATGGTGTGAAAGATTTTGAGAAAAATAAAATGGAATTCTATGTTTTAGTTATAAATAACTATCAAGAAAGTTGCCACGAAGGTCAGTTAATCTCACAATATGTACTGATTATTTATCTATTTTCATTATATGTATATTCATTATTTTTTATTTCATTTCATTTTATTATATATTCATTATACGATTTTATCAACAATATAAAATTTCGTCATTAATAAATTGGTTGATTAATGCATAATACTTATCTTTGTATCAAAAATGTATCAACATTCCAGTTATTTAAATGAATGATTCAACAAACCTCAACTTGATGTCTTATTATTACTTATATTAAAACAATACCCAGTATATTCATTTAAAAAAGAAACAGCAAACATTTCAATAAAGCCGCCATAAATCATATCAAATTCATTGAATATAAAACATTCTGACAATCAGCATATTATTGAGAAAGCAGAATGCCATCGAGTGGAAAAATACTACGCAAAAAATGTATGCTGAAGCAAATATACAGAATATATAAATACAGCCTTTATTTTTAATATGTCATTTTATTTGGTTCGCTAGAAATTTCTGAATTTGTGTATAAAATCCTTTCGACTATGAGATTTATTTTCCTAAACTGGAATATTTTAATAGCTCAATTCAAACAAACTCTACGAGAATTAAAGAAGCGTTACATCAAATATTCTTCATTGGCCTTAACAATTCGGGACTTTATATTGCTCCATATTCTTAAGATACTTTAACGCGACTAATCCCTTTTTGTATTCATGTACCTTTCGTGCCAAAAATCTCTGAACACTGATGGTATCACCCTACGCTAACATCTTCTGATGCTATACACTTGTTCACGCATCAACGCGGCAAGCTCGTTCCTTCGTTTTTTACGAGCCTTATAAATTTCTTTAATTGCTAGCCCCATGTAGAACACCACCAACTTTAACTCAAGCTTGATTGCCAGAAGTGCAGGCGAAGATTCGCAAGATCCTTGATAGGGAGAAGGAGAAGCGAAGTGGTGCGGTACAAATAGCTGCCGATTAGTTTACTGCTTCATTTAATGCAAACAGATACTTTGTCACCAGAATAATTATAATTGTGACGGAAAATACATGGGGAATTTATCAATAAATCTGAAATTTTTGATCACAATGACAAGTATCTTATATATTTCATTTTATGAAATATTCCTTGAAAAACATATTACAGCAAATAAAATTATATGGTAGAAACGTTCAATTGAAATTTGTTAAAATTTATGACAGTTTATTGAATAATTATAGAATATTATATAAAAATAATTACTTCTTATTCTTAATAATATTTTTTATATACAATTTTAATGGACTATGTATTCAAAGTACTATGTTTTAATATCACGAAAAAAATGTACTCGATTTTACAAAATTTAATTTCTTTCCAAGAGAAATAAATTGTATTTCATTATCGTTATTGAAATACTAAATAGAATAAATTCAGGAATATTTAGGGCTGCAAAAATTAAAAATACCGTAAATAATCTGAGTTTGTTTTCAGTTCGTTTTAGCGATTTTAACAATTTGCCATTTTGACTAACATGTTAAATTTTTTACAACCCAATTTTCACGGACAAAAACGATATATTCAATATTACAAGCTAAAGAAACATGGAAACAATAGTTGCAAGGACAACTGAGATTTCCCAGCAGTTCGCATTATTGCTGCTTTAATGTAGGACCTGGAATTGCGCGTCTACAACACACCATTCACCAATAGTGCCAGTTTCGTTCTGACAGAGGTGGCGGCGGCAATGGTGGTGACGGTGGCGGCAGAATTCACCGGAGGAAACTCCCAACTACTCTTGCAGTCGCGCTCAGCAGCTGCCGTCACGCGAGAACTCAATACTTTGGCCACTAGAGACCGCCAGAGTCGCTATAGAATCCTGGAAAATTGTGTTATATTGTTCAGGGATGGGAGAAAGATATTTCGGAATTGATGAAAATTCAAATACATCTTCAGTTGCCTGAAGTCCTAAATATCGTAGTCGCCTATATAAAGGAGTATAACCTAATCATGTTAGGTCAAAGATAATTCTTTTTGTTTTATATATATGAGACAAGAATTTCAAAGAATTATACAAAAATAACTAAACTGATTCATAATTTTGTGATATTTTCTATCGTTCTAAGATAAATCCCTCTTTACATGTCCATAGTGTTATTCATGCAGAACACTTATGGAAGTATATTTTATGGAAACAACTTATCAAATAATGAACGATTATCATGTATCAAAAATAAATTATTACACATTTCCCTTTAATGTATTTGAAAAATGTTTGTGGATGTATTTCAACATTTTTTCAATGGTCTTCTCCATATTAGTCCAGATTTAGTCGTTTCCAATGAATAGCTTCACAAACCGCTATATTGGATAATGTACGTGAGCTCTCCCATCCTGATAATGGTCCATGCCGCACAGCCTCCCGTAGCTACTGCTGTTGCCATCTCATCATCCATCCCCACTTGGCGCATTCTGCAGTAGAAAACTTGGCATGTAGGTATGGGTACAAGAGCATTCCATTGGCTGGTGACAACAAGTGCTCGGCGGTGCGGTTGGTCCGGTGCACTGGAGCACAGGACCGCAGAAGGCCGACCCGGTGCGCCCAGGCCGAGTCTAAGCGGCGCCACATGCCGCTAACACCGACGCTCGGCGTCGATTCTCCCGTGGGGGAGGCGCAACTACATAGTACGCTCTATAACTGTACCGTGGCATAGTCCTGTTGAGCAGTTAGTATAGTCCTGCTGGTGCTCCTGATGGCAGTGTGCAGTGTTGTATGTGCCGCTCCACCCGCTAGAGGTCGCGTCGCACGTCAAATTGCTCCTGCTTGCTACTTCTTCTGTGCTGGCTCCATTCTCCGATGCTTATCACTCACCCGACCAGTCGCGCAAGTGGTCTCTCGTGAGGAACTCGTGTACTCCGTTCGCCGCTCCAGGACCCGAGACGATAAATTTCTAACACCCGACGCTACATTACATTAACAATTATTATCCCCCGTCAACGCGATCACGTGTTTGTCTGCAAGAGTTTTTGTGTTTTATACAAATATTAGTTCCTACTCATTATAAATCTTTAATATTGACTGAAGAGAAACTTATTTAAGAATCTTGTCGCTATCGCACAGATAGTTGTTTCGTGACTTTGGTGGTGATTGTAATTAGTCAAGACGCGGTCCGACGAGCAAGTGCTGGCGGCCGTGGAGCGTGGCTATCCGCCGACGGCGTCGCCGTGGCCGTTGGCAGCGCCCACCGCCCCAGGTGACTTGGTGGACCCTGTGGCCTGGGGCCGTAAGCTTTACAACAACACCACAGCAAATAATACAACGTCCGGTGCAGTGACAACTGCCGGTACCAAATCCGCTGGTCTGATGTTTGGCTTGCATCACCACCATCACCATCATCATCAGGATGCAGCCGCAGCGGCTGCAGCTGCAGCGGCAGCTGCAGCTGGCCTGCATCATCATCATCATCAACATCACCATCATCAACCGCGCGGGCCCAGTTTGAAAGAGGAACCCCTCACAACGACCAGAGCCTGGATGCAGCCGACAGTGCCCGATCAAACCGGGTAAGTTCATACGCTTGCGAAGTGCAGTCCAATTGACCATTTCCCATAAAACATGCAATAATATACATATGTACAATGGAATAAAACCTTCCTGTTTTTATATAGGTAAATTTTAATAAGTTTCCTTCGCAATACAGAAATAATAATAATTATTGTTATTATTACTATTATAATTCATATATTATTAATTGTCGCTTTTTGACTTTATTTTACAAATTAACTGTAATTCCATTACGTGATTTATTAGCATAATGATGAAAAATCTCTTACGAATTGTCAACGTAATGCTTTATTCTGAAAACTGAAGATGGCTTAAGGCTGTTATTTTGTACAATACATGAGGGCGTCATCCATAAATCATCTAACCGCACAACTTGCTTCCACATTTGTGTCTCCATTAGTTCCAAGAACGCCAAAGAAATGAATAATAATATGAAAATAAAATCTATAGTTTGGGATTATTGAAGGCGTATGGTCAGAAAAGAAATTTGAAATACAATCCCACCAGAATGTTATTACTGTTCTCATTAATTTTTTGAATTATTGAAATATTTGCTATGTATAAAAAATTCTTAACATATATGAATGCGCAACATTACTTTAGTTTTGATTATATATAAAATTTAATCCTTTGCAGGATTTGATTTGACCAAATATTTTCTGTGACAAAATCTTATTTTATATTCTTCGATAAAATCTTATTTATCTACTTATTCCAAAATATAAAGAATAATAATTGATGAAAATAGTTGGATTGTCATTCCCAAATATGTTCAAAAAATATAGTTTAAAGACATGAGCTGCAATTATATTTCGTAAAGGTTAAACTTAAATAAAATAAGTAAAATATAGGTTTATAAAAAAATATTAAAGAAATCCATGGCTCATTGCTATGGAATTTACATTTTGCAAGCTATAAGCTTGTTTGAATCCCAGATACGATACAAAATGTATGGATTATTTCTGTTCGTGCCATGGAAAATCTAATATATATGTATTTAGGAGTTGGGTCCCGTTGTTAAATAAATATATAAATAAAAATTATGAAAAATTACTTTTTATAGTGCCCCATTTACTTTCTTTAGTTTTTTATATATTTCTCTGATAATATCTATGGCAAATTATATTTTAATATATTTTAGCCGTAGAAAAAGTCTTAATCTTTCATAGAAGACCTCATTCTTCTCATTGTTGTTGCGATGTAATCTACGATTAAATATCCCGATTTCTGAAGTAACCAAAATACTTAAATCAGACATAACAACTTAATTCAATAATTGCGCTATTTTGCTATGTCATAAACAATTTTTAATAATAAAACGTTTAAATGTTTACTTCTAATAAACCAAATATGGTTAAAACCAACAAAATTGTCGTAAAAAGGAGGCTAGTAACATACACTATTTTAGAAAAATGAAATATTTACAATTACATTTGGAAAAATTATAGCGCAGATACTAACACGCTGTACAAAATATTTTCGCCTTACCATAACACTCACTAAGATTCATCTTATTCACGAAATAGGAAAGTTTCTATTAATCACACTTTCAATTTTATAATTATAGCATTTTTTGTAAAACTTTGCAGTTGTCCATTTTGCAGAAAGTATTAATTACTTGACAACTGGAAATCTGACGTAAGAAAATAGTGCCATTAAAAAACTATTTTTTTTTGTAGTATAATATTGGTTAGAATAATTTTTTTATATATTTAAAATTAAATATTTATTGTGTGCATTATGAAATTATAGAGCGTCCACATTTTAATATGCTTAGCTGCATATTAGTTTATAGAGGTATAAAATTAAATAAATTATATATATATATATATTCTTTTATTTTATTTTTTTAATTAAAAATAAGTAGTTATACAATATAAAATATCTAATTGTAACATTTGTAATTTTGACCGCTGCTAAACAAGCAAAGCAAGGTATTAAGCAGTCAGTCTTAAGTAACAATTGCTTTTTTAACTATATATCTATTTCACTATAAAATATTAAACATCATGTTGCAATACATATTGATTGAGAAGCTTCTTAAATTGTACTAGTTTTGTTGCGTTTCTTGTATTTTCAGGCAATTGATTAAATTGTTGTGCTGCCCTAAATATAAAGTTGTTGTGTCCTTCATTACTTCTAACACTTTCTAAGTAAATTTTTCCTCTATTTCTGGTTCCTCAACTATGTATGTCTTTATTGAATCGCAACTGTAGGTTAGTTTTTATTTTCTTATTTATTATTTCGTATATTAGTTTGCAGTTTTCTATGAAACTTATTTGGTTAATATTCGATAGTTCTAAGTTTTTGTATAATATCACTGAGGGTATCCTATGAGGGATCTTGAACATTACTTTAAGTGCCTTATTTTGAACTACATTTAATTGTTTAAATACAGTTTTTGCACATTGTGAAGTGACTGATATCCCATATATTAAGTTCGGATATACGTACGCATGGTATAGAAGTTTAATAAGTTTTTCGGATAAAGTTGGCAGTCTATTCATTGCACTCACTAACGGTATTATTTTCTTTTTGATGTTATTAATATTTAGTTCATAATTTAGATTAGAGTCAATTACTACACCCAAATATTTTGCACTAAATTTCCGACTTACTATTTCATTGTCTATGTTAAGGTTGAGTTGTAAATCACTTTTGTTCTTTTGCTTGTAAAGTAAGTATTCTGTTTTTGCTGTGTTTATAGTAAGTTTGTTGGTTTGTAGCCACTCACAATATTTTTTAAGGTCACTATTTATCACGTGTTCTATTTCAATAGATTCTTTGCCACTATATAATAGCACCATGTCGTCCGCGAAGATCTTGTAGGTCCCGTTCAATCCTATTCTCTGCATATCTTGTATATAAACTAGGTACAATATTGGGGCAAGGACCGACCCTTGCGGCACTCCTTTTGTTATTAATAGTGGTTCAATAATGGCTTTATTTACATACACTTGTGACTTTCTGTTTTGTAGATATGTTTTAAAGATGTTGGCTGCAGTTCCTTGAATTCCAAGCTTATCAAGTTTCTTTACTAGTATCCCGAGGTCTACTGTATCGAATGCTTTTTTAAAATCAATAAATACTGATACAACGAAATCGCCTTGATCCAGACCTTTGTTTATAAAATTAAGCACCTCTATCGTAGCCATTTGGGTATTGCTATTACTTTGAAAGCCGTGTTCTTGTTGGTTAAATTCTATATTTTGTTCTATATAATTGTATAGTGTTAATTTTATCACCTTTTCTGCTATTTTTGAAAACACGTTCAGTAGTGATATTGGTCGGTAGTTGTTACAATCAGTCATGGTCCCTTTTTTATGAGCTGGTATGACTTTGGATTGTTTTAATGTTTCTGGGAACGTCCCTTCGCTTAAGACCTCGTTTATTAATGTGGACAATATATATGCTATTCCCATATTATAAATTAAGTCTTCTTTTGTAATATCATCAGGACCTGGAGCCTTATTGTTCTTAAGGTTTATTATTATGGATTTTATTTGCAATGTTGTGGTTGGTTCAAATCTCCATATATTTGCATTTATTGGTTCTTCATATATTTCTTCTATGCTGTCGTTTTGATTAAATGCGTTTGCTAGTTGTTGTCCCATATTTGTGAAGAAGTTGTTGAAGCAGTTAGCTATTTCATTTGCATCTTTTATACATACATTATTGTGATTTAATTCTCCTACGATTTTTTTTTTAAATTACTATATTCATTTTTCAAAACTAAAATCTTTGGATTTTTCTGTCTTTACTTTATTTATTTATTTAAGCCATCTCTGAACAACGTTTTCTTCAGTCATTTTTGTGATAATCGTACAGATATAGTAACATTGTTGCCTGTTGAAGGTATATATTTTCAAATATATATTCAGCAATTCTATATTCTCTAAAATACAGGTATTTTACAGTATTTGGCATCAATTAGTATTAATTTCAACTTGAGAAAATCAGAGATTTGATTTTTAAGATAAGGTATAACAGTTTTCTTACATCTTGGCAAAGACTATAACTCCGCCGCGATATTTGCGCTCTTCCCTATAATATAAAGAAAAACTGTTTGATATATATTTTTTTTCTTACGCTTTGTAATTTAACAGTACAATTGAAACACGTTCGTTATTAAGGGTAAAATTAAATTCAAAGAGTTAACTTTGATTCAAATAAATAATAATAAAATGCATTTTTGCTTAAATCTCTAAAAATATCATGTGTGTTTTTATACTACTTTTCCATGCTTTAGTTTTAAAAAGAACTGTTTTCCATTTGAAAAATTAATTAAATATTATATTTACTTACAGTAATATTTGCAACCAGTCTATTAGTTTGCTTATGCTGTTATAACAGCTTAAATGTATTTTTAATTAATATTAATATCAGATTAATATTTCTTTAGTTTCATTGTAAATTCTTTGATACATTTTGAATATTGCACATCTTTAGGTAGCCTATTAAATTGTTGAACTGCCACAAAACTAAAGTTATTCTTTCCCTTATTAGTTCTAACACTGTACAAGTGCATTTTTTCCGCATTTCTTGCATTGAAATTGTGAATTCGCTTATTTTATCTTAAATAAAAATTATATTTAATTACATTATTCTTAATTTTGTATATAAGCTTACAGTTTTCTAACATAATTAACTTATTAATATTCATGATTTTGGTTTCTTCATGTATCGAATTTGTACTGGTCAGTACAAATTTTTATCGACTTATTCATTAATGTTTTTATTAAGTCGCAATTTTGTTTGTTCGCTTAAGACCACAATTGTATCATATATGTAACTTGCGATTTAATGTAACCATTGTAAATGAGTGTTGATATGTAGAGCGGTAACTTTTCACATCTTCTAATAGCTCCTGTTAATGACACTATTTTATTTTTCATGTCACCCACATGTTTTTTAAAGTTTAGCTCATCGTCCATTGTTAGTCCTAGATATTTAGCACTTTTAACTTGTTTAATGTCTACAATATTTATTTTAATTTTTAGTTGCACATTTGGTTTATTCTTTTCGTTAAATAGTATTCCTTCAGTTTTATGTTCATTAATTGATAGTTCATTTTCGATAAGCCACTGTGCATATGTTTTCATGTCACTTCTTATTATAGTTTCAAGTTTATCTTGGTTCTTGTCTTGATATAGTTTGATTGTGTTTGATTGTGTTAATATGTTCATTGAGCAAATCTCTTCAGAATACTTTTTTTTTTCATTTTTCTTTGGATTAATGTAAACATCATACCATTCTATATAACATCAGCGGCAATTGTTCCAGTGTAACACTTTTCATTCACAAATCGCTTGTCGTTTTGCTTATCATAATTCCATTAGGTGGTGCGGTCGGGATAGAATTGGCGGCACCTGGGGGTGTGTTGCTGCTGGATATCGTTTGATGTATGAATGGACATTTCAGGTTGTGCAGGTGTATACCTGTAGTCAAATGCATATACGTTATATGCCACGTTCAGGACTACTTACCCGACTACTGAAAATTATGTTATTTTATATGGAAAGTAGATGAATGTATGATAAAAGTTACAGGAATTTTACAATTACATTTTGGAACGAATATATCTTTAGAAATCCGCAACGTACTGTCCCATGACTGAAATCTCATAGTCCTTTATAATTCGTGTTTCGGACAATATTACCTGAAACTAGCATATGTACTTGCGGGTGGCACCGGTTTAATTACATCGTTTGTCAATGTGTAAACGATGCAGATACGTTGCGTGTTGAGATGAGTGAGTTTTGTACAGTTTAAGCTGCAAATTCATCCCGTTACAGATATAAAATATGACTATAATGTGAATAAGGTATTCATATTAATAATGTACTAATAAAACTTATGTATTTTTATACACGATTATAATTGAAGACCCTACAGCAACAAGGAGGTACAAATATAGAACATTGTAAACTTTACAGGAGACAATAAAATCTAAATAACTTTTTTATTGTAAAATAAAACTTTATACACTTTTGAGAAATTATAAAAGAAATGAATTGAGTTATATTAGGTTAAAATTAATCCAAAAAAAAAATGCGTATTTAATTCCATATTTACAAAAAATGCTGCGGTACCTTCTTGTACAAATGTACCTAGTAAAGTAAACTTTATTTCATTTTCTTAAGATAAATACATTTAGTAGAAGTCGTAATAAAATATAATATTATAAAAAATATTACATAACAAATTCATTACATATTCATTTATTTTGTGTTATTGTAAATGTAAGAAGTGTTTAAATATAATATAAAAGTAAATTTAATTTATATATTTAAAAATATAGAAATAAATAATAAAAGGGAGAATCGTAGGATTGTTAATCCTCTAGGATTCTCTTGAAATTAATAGATGCCATTATTTGATACCGATATAAACAAATTTGAGTTTTGAATAGTTCAAATCAAAATCAAGATATTATATTATATTTGTTATATTCATTACAGGTATTTTGGTTTTAAAGGAAATATTTGGAATATAAAACGTCTTGCTGATTGGCGATATATTTTTTCAATTGCTTTTTAAACAGTTTTGAGTCTAAATGTCTAAATGTCCAACAAAAAAAACTTGCATAATAACTTAATGAACTTCTTTTGAATTTTTTTTTTGTAAAAGCTGGAATTTGTATACAACTATTTGCTATATTACGCGTATAGTGATTGTGCGAATATACATTGTTCTTATTTCATTACACGTATGGGCGTATTCAGAAGCTTTCTAATATATACAAACCACGAATGTGTAAAATATTTTTTGGTACATATAAGTTTATCCATATAATTTTAACCTGCTGCACTTACAGCCTTGTTGCGTCAAATAATGTTGTAAAATATTTCCTCCACTCAAAGATATGGCCGGTACAACTGTTTTCTTGCAGAGCCACATTATTTCAATAGAATAACACACATAACTCATATTGGTCAAAAATGCAGATACCTCCTGCAGGGTCTTCAATTTCAATTACATTCGATCGTAAGCGCTTCATATTTTTCTTATTTATTAAATTATGGCAAGAACAAGCATATATTTTTAATTGTAAAATGTTAGCGTAGAAGATAATTGCCCACACCCATACAACAGAATTATTATTTTTCTCTACAAAACTTCCACAAAAGTCTCCATTGTCTTGGTGCACACACATATACAATTACAAGACGTATTGCCATGAGTTTTAATTTTTGTCATATGTTAATTTTTTTTTGGCATAATTTTCTTTTCCAAATTATTATATAAATATGCTTCAGTGATGATACTAATATAAATAATTCTAATAAATTATTTATTTCAAATGACAAATAATACATATACATGGACGCTTAATATATTTATATTAAATATCTAAATATTATTCATCAATGATTTTTGAGTTCAATTTTATACTCTGCACCTATTTTTATTTCCACAGTATTATTCTAAATTGAAGTAATTGTCCTTTCTAATTGAATACCGTGCCAGGTAAAAGACCGTCTAATAAGACCGTAAAAGACCAAAAAAAACATGTAATTGAAAATCCTTTTCAAAACCGTGCGAGGTAAAATAATTTTTCACAAAATAAAATGAAATTTGCAACCATTTCAGTTTCTTAAATATACCAGAGAGAGGATTCTTTCGTACATTACATTACAGTCTGTGATAAACGTAATACTTAAATTATTGAGTGCCAAATAATTGGTTTGTAATTAGCATTCTTTGACATAAAATTGCCCAGGATTTTCCACTTCAAATCTTTTCAACCATAATTGATTGTTCTATTACAATTTCAGTTGGTACTCTCTTAGTCATAAAATTATACATCGTTCAGTTGTAGTGGGCACTTCAACTGATCACAGTTGTCACTCAATTTGCTCTATCTGATAAAATGCAACTGCGCCTTCAATTGATCGTAATAAAATATATACTACGTTTCGGTCCATTTCCTAACATAAGACTAAACCATAATACCACTGGCACTCACTACGACGCAAGCCCTTTTTGTACATTCACCATTTCTATAATAGAAACTATGATGGAAATACTTTCGCTTCTAATTACAAACTGTTTAAAATTTTGGTGTATAGTTTTATTAAAAATTATATAAAAAATTGGATGCTTCCTCGTAAACATATACTACACAAAGGCTTCTTTTTACCCTATCTGCCATCTAGATGTAGGGTTCACATATCTCTTTTACAGTTTATCATAAAATTGAATGTCACTTTTCCCATACTCCTGACGTCTTCAGTCTACCTCTCGCACTTCCCAATAGCCTAAAGGCCAACCTTGCTTACGGTAGGCAAACCGTATAGACACTCTAGTAGACCTTGCCATGTGTCAATGTAAGGATCAGAAGTCGTGAACATGTTAAAAAATACATTTAGTAATTTGAAATAATTTTTGTACACAATTGACTTGCGCATTTATATAAATAAATTAAATGAATCGAACTGCTCGTGTATGGAGAAGGGCTTTAATTTCAAATTACACACTTACATGTCTTCAAATATTTCTTGGCTGCCTCCTCGTCAACCTACCACGAGTCCCCTTTCGTAAAACGCACTTTATTTATTCTATTGGTTATTTATACTAGTATGGAATATCGCCCAAATACCGTAAATCAAAGCATTAAGTAGATAGATGTACATTTCGCAGACTATGCCCCCATCTTCAGTAGCACAAGACAAAAACCAAACAAAACACCTCTGTCACGAATCGCGATTGATATATTATTAAATAAATTAGTCAACATGACAGAAGTATTTCAAAAATGGCATATAATATGACCTATAAATCTTTTAAAACTATTAATTTAGTGTAATTTAGTGAATTAATAATTAGCGAAACATTAGTCATGTTGACTTATTTATTTAATAGTAAATCAATCACGATTCGTGATAGAGGTATTTTATTTAGTTTTTATCTTGTGCTACTGAAGATGGAGGCATAGCCTTCGAAATGTACATCTAGTTACGGTATTTGGGTGATATTCTATACTATTATTTAGCACCGTAGTGATTATTTTTAAAAAGTTATTTGTACTATCTACACTCATTTCTATATTTGGATTCAATTTAGTAATAGACTTTGAAAATAAAAATTCTCAGTTGTCTATTGCAAATTTATTTATCAAATTTAACAAATACTATCTTTAAGAAATCCTATTGCTTACTTATCCGTATGTAATTATATATATTTTTTTTATAAGTATATACAACCAAATAATTCCATTTTGATGCTTTGCGTAAAAATATTCTTTTGATATTGATAATATGGTTTATTTGCGTTTGGTGAAAATACATTCAAAATAATTTAAACTAGTTTATTAAAAATTTATTAAAAGACATTGGTATTGCAAGTAAAAAAAAAAAAATACAAGAAATATTTTCCTAGTTACAAAGTGTATTTTCGAAAAAACTGTTTTGGGGTTCCAGCTAGTTTCAACATATACCCGCGCAGAATGAAGAAGACGCGGGAAATTTTCATTATTTTTATAGGTTACCTTCTATTACTATATATGCGACATACCCGCCTGACTTCCAATAAACATATCATCTTTGATATATACCCATTCGAACAAATTTCAATACTCACGAATGTCTGCAATGTCTTTCGCTTCAACTTCCAGACATCATATTAAATACTGTGAAAAACTTGTATAAAAAATCAATAAAAATATCAAAATATCACTTATCATAGGATACTCAAAATATTATATGTGGTATTTTAAAATATTTTATTGTTTGCATTGTATTTGAGATAGTAATAATAATTTTCCCCATTTTTGAAACATGTCGGTAGATATATACGAGCTCATTTACCAAGATTTTTTTTTAATTGGGTACCTCTTATATATTGCATTTTTATAATATTTTTAGTGCGTCACGAAATTGTGGTAACAATAATGAATGAATTAAATTACTAGAAAATATTGTAATATATTAAAATAATAATTAAAATATTATTGAAGTAATAATATTTTAATAAATGGGTTGAATATAATACATACAAGAGAATTTTTTAGATTTTTTTTTTAGATTTCTCTAATGACAGTCCATACATTGACAAAATGTCTATTTAAAATTTGAAATTAATTTAAGAAATGATTCTAGAACCAATTCAATATAACGACTAGATTTCCCGATAGCATCCCAATTAATTAATTGACGTAAGTCATTTATTATTCTTAATTACGAGCTCATACTATTAGCCCATTTTGTAAATATAACCAATTGTTATAATTTACTAAGATGGCCGTAGTGAAATGCTAATAAATATAAAGTTATTTACTCAAAGTTGTTGTGAATTAAATAAGCGAGTAAAATTCTGAATTTAATATATGCAAATTAAATTGTTTTACGATTTCTGCGGATATCAGTTAGCTGTACTCTTAAGAAAAGAAAATATTAACAAGGACTGCAATTTTGCAAACTATCCTCTATTTGATAAAAAAATATTTAATTCTATTTATTAGTTAGTGTAAGATAAAACATCATGTAATTTAATTTATATGTACCAATGTTAATTAATAAATAGTGTTCGAATGGATCAGAGTCAAAATGCATTTATTAGGGTGCAAAAATATTTCAAAAAACTTCGACAATAATGTGGAAAGAATTGTTTAATATAATAATTCCATATTGTTTCATCAGATTTGCCGCACACCTTAAAATCCTCATATATATTGTTCAACTTATTAGTTTATTTACCACTTATGGTATTATCATGCATGGTTTTGTTCTTAAATTAAAAAAAAATGGTATTATGGTTCATTTCTTGTCAGTTAATAATTCTATCATCAAATTGAACAACATACCGTTCAAATTTTAGCAAATTACTGGGACATTTTGATATTATTAATTGAACGCTGTCATCGATGTCAGTCAACCGTTTCAGGACTCATCCGTCAGAACAGTTGATTCCTGCACATTATTCCATCCTTGTTAATCCCATTCTGCAGAGCTGTACTACCTTCTTTGTTCTATACAAAGGATAAAGTCAGGATCGTAAACGAACAACGCACACCATCTATATATGCCTTCTCACCCTCCGCAACAATAGTATACAGTGTTGCCTTGCTATATGGCAACCAGGTATAGCTATACAAATACTTCAATGCAATGATAACCGCCATAATGTTATCATATACATTCTGTTTGCGAAGTTTATGCTCTGAATTTGATTCGAATTATGCAGGAAAAAGTGTTGCTGGGCGTACGCGAATGTAATAAAAGTTTATACTGTATATGAAGGCTTTTATTCAGAGGAATGTCAATTTTAAAACCATATTTACACCATTACGTCTAGCATCATTTTAGTTTATTAAAAAAAAATTTCTTTACAATATTATTTCATTAATAGAATGACCGTTCTATTAATTAAATAATACAATAAGGATCTACAGCATTTTTCCTATTGTTTTTGCTATTTTATATTTCAATAATTATAACACACGTAATTTAAACACATCATTTTAAAATACAATATCTGAAATTTTACAATTTGTATTTTCCCTTAACGGTATATTTTTTTGACAGATTTAGTACAAAATAAAAATAAAATTTTCGCCTCTGTATATGAAGAGTTGGTGAAATTTTTGGTCAATATGATGATAAACTTGTCATCGTTTTCAAGCGAAACGCGGGATGACGATAACTTAATTAAGTGGGACGGGAACAGATGTTTTTCTAAATAGGAGTGATTTTTTGATCGATCGCAAATTCTGAACGTGATGAAAATCCGCAATAAATTTTATGAAATATTTTGCTTCAATCATTTTAGGGCTCTTAGAATTTTATGCTCGTTCAGCTCGCATTAAAAATTGTTCCCATTATTATATGATTGTTAAATATATTTGATTTCATGTTGGGTTTATCTGATAGCTTTGATATGTCGAAGTTCGACAATAACAAGTGATTTATTTGACGGGTGTAATTTACGCCTATGTTGGACGTATTTCAGTTACTGTCGTCCGTATACCACAAATTACTCTGATTGTAATTAACCCCTAGGTATTGTTAACAATTGCACCTTAATACCAATACAAATACAGTTGTAATTTCTGCAGGTTCGGCATATTGACATAATATTTGAATATTTGATTCAAAAAAATTTCAATTTCATTTTCAAATCTAGTCTCAATTAAAGGTTTGGATTAGCATGTGAAAGAATTTTAAATAATCTTAAAAATATATTCGTGGCACTAATAATATTATATTTAGCATATATAAGTACATATATAAAAATATACATATACAGAAAATGTCTCAAATTACAGGCATATTTCCCTATTATCTACATTTTCTAAACGAATACAGAAAATTGCTAAAAAAAAGAATTTTAAGCTTTTTAAACAAAAATAAAATCATTTCACCTCAACAATATGGCTTTCAATCATCGCGTAGTACTGCAGATGCAATTTACTCGTTTTAAAAAAATATTTACGAAACTTTAATGATGATAGAAATATATCTACAACACTGTCCTGTGATTTGTCGAATGCATTCGACTGCGTCGACCATCACATTTTGATTGAAAAATTATACTATTATGATTTTCGAGGACGGTGTCAGATTAGTTTCAATCCTACCTGAGCGGACGTACACAAATAGTCAAAATAATTGTTTAGTTAAAGAGTCCGCAATCCTAAAGATTGGTTGGAAACAGCACGCCATGCCGATCTATCCTGAGCTAATCCCTTCATCTCCCTATAGCTATTCATCTCAACGTCTTCAACTATCTGACTCACATACTCCAATCTAGGCCTACCTACCCCTCTCTTTCCCTCCACTCTACCTTCTATGATCAATTGCATAATCCCCCCATGTCTAAGGATATGCCCTACTAATCTGTCTCTCCTACGCTGTAACACTCTCCAGATACTTCTCTTCTCCCCTACTAACTCTAGTACAGCTTCATTTGTTACTTTATCTTCCCAACCAATCCTCATCATCCTCCTATAACACCACATTTCAAGTGCTTCTAATCTACGCTTCTCTTCCTTTCCTATAGTCCACGCCTCACACCCGTACAGTGCTACACTCCAAACATATACCTTCAGTAATCTTTTTCTAATACCCAAGTCAATATTTGATCTTAAAATCTGTTCTTTTTCTACGAATGCCTTCCTACCCTGTGCTATCCTACACTTTATATCTACCTTTCTTCGATTATCTTTTGTGATTCTACTGCCTAAATAACAAAAATCTGACACTTCTTCGATTCTATTATCTCCTATTGAGATCCTCCTTTTCTACTGCATTCCTTTTTGTCACACCTCATCACTTTAGTTTTACCTATATTTATTTTCATGTTAAAATCCCTAGTCAATACTGCCTGCATACCATTCAATACCCTTTCTAAATTCTTTTCGCTTTCTTCCAATATAGCTATAATGATGACAAAAAAATGTATTTCTCAACATCTTTAAATATAAAGCGTGGCATGCCGCAAGGGTCAATGTCCGGTTCCAATTTTATTTATTTTATTCATTAACGATATAACTAACCTAAATATTACAGGAAAGTTTACATTATTCGCAGACGATACTACAGCGACATCGAAAATACCCCGAAATGAAAATAATTCGTTATCAAACACAATAAATTATAATCTAACACTTTTAAATGATTGGTTTTCTAAGAATAAACTCTTTTTAAATACTAGCAAAACTGAATATGTTACAATTAAACAAACGTTAAATTCCGATCTCCATTTAATAATTAATAACTTGACGATTTCTTCTGCTGATAAAGTGAAATTTCTTGATAACCAGATAAATTGGTCCATCCATATTAATAACTTGTCGAATAAGCTGTCATCTGCATGCTTTGCGCTTAAACATATATCGAGGGACTCTGACTTCAGAACAACATTAAGTGTTTATTATGCGCTTTTTCACAGCAAGTTGTGTTACGCTATACAGTTCTGGGGTAGCTGCAGTAACAAAAATTTTCAAAAGATATTTAGGCTACAAAAGCGTGCTGTACGCATTATTTATAAAGCACCTTTCAAAGCGCATTGTAAACCATTATTTCGGAATGGTAACATTCTAACCATGACAGGATTATATATTTTTGAACTATATCTATTGAACATTATATGTGATAAGCAGGGTAAGGAACTCACAGAAAATAAGGAAAAAGCTAGAAGATGGAAGGAGTATCTTGAAGAAGATTTAAGGAGATTTATATAAAGGTAGGCAGGACATGGAGTAGCTAGAAATTGTGGAACAGATAGATGAGGATGACTTTCCTAGCATACTTAGGTCAGAGTTTCATAGAGCATTAAATGATTTACGGAATAACAAAGCAGCGGGGATTGATATGATACCAGCCGAATTAATAAAACACGCAGGGGAAAAAAAAATAAAAATGCAGGAGCGATTATACAGGTTAGTTTGTAAAATATATGAGAAGGGAGAAGTACCACAGGATTTTCAGCGTAGTAGAATAGTAACAATGCCGAAGAAAATAGGAGCTAATCTGTGTGAGAACTATAGGACCATTAGCCTACTATCACATGCATCGAAGATATTGTTAAAGATTATTTATAGGAGATTAGAAAATAAAGTAGAGGAAAGGCTAGGAGAAGATCCGTTTGGTTTTAGGAAAAACAGAGGGACGAGAGAGGCGATTCTAGCACTAAGAACGGTAGTAGAAAAAAGAAATAGGGTAGGAAAGGTAACTTGCATAGCTTTTGTAGACTTAGAAAAGGCATTTGATAATGTAGATTGGGACATAATGTTTAGAATTTTAAAAGAAACGGGTATAGATTATAAGGATAGGAGAATAATTTTTAATTTATATAAACACCAAACTGCCTTAGTTAGAATTGAGGGGGAAGAAGAGGTAGCAAAAATAGGGAAGGGAGTTCGGCAGGGATGTACACTCTCACCGTTATTATTTAATCTATATATAGAAGATGCAATAAACAAAGTAAAAGAAGAGTATAGTGTAGGTGTGAATGTACAGGGAGAGAAAATATATATGTTGAGATTCGCCGACGATATAGCTATATTGGAAGAAAGCGAAAAGAATTTAGAAAGGGTATTCAATGGTATGCAGGCAGTATTGACTAGGGATTTTAACATGAAAATAAATATAGGTAAAACTAAAGTGATGAGGTGTGACAAAAAGGAATGCAGTAGAAAAATGAGGATCTCAATAGGAGATAATAGAATCGAAGAAGTGTCAGATTTTTGTTATTTAGGCAGTAGAATCACAAAAGATAATCGAAGCAAGGTAGATATAAAGTGTAGGATAGCACAGGGTAGGAAGGCATTCGTAGAAAAAGAACAGATTTTAAGATCAAATATTGACTTGGGTATTAGAAAAAGATTACTGAAGGTATATGTTTGGAGTGTAGCACTGTACGGGTGTGAGGCGTGGACTATAGGAAAGGAAGAGAAGCGTAGATTACAAGCATTCGAAATGTGGTGTTATAGGAGGATGATGAGGATTGGTTGGGAAGATAAAGTAACAAATGAAGCTGTACTAGAGTTAGTAGGGGAGAAGAGAAGTATCTGGAGAGTGTTACAGCGTAGGAGAGACAGATTAGTAGGGCATATTCTTAGGCATGGGGGGATTATGCAATTGATCATAGAAGGTAGAGTGGAGGGAAAGAGAGGGGTAGGTAGGCCTAGATTGGAGTATGTGAGTCAGATAGTTGAAGACGTTGAGATGAATAGCTATAGGGAGATGAAGGGATTAGCTAAGGATAGTTCGGCATGGCGTGCTGTTTCCAACCAATCTTTAGGATTGCGGACTCTTTAACTAATATCTATTAGCACATAAATATCGCGCCACGTATAATAAAACTAGTCATATATATACTTATCCAACAAGCTGCTCTTCAAAGATCTATTTAACAAAACCAAATTCTACCTTCTTCAGAAATTCATTTATTTATATGGCTGGTTATATATATAATAAGCTACCAAATGCGATTAAAGAAAATATTAATACTTCATGTTTTAAAAGTAGATTACGGTCGGCACTCACAAAAAAGTCATATTATTCTATGGACGAATTTTTTAACGATGGTGACTTCCTCACCTAAAAATTTGATAGTTAAAGAATGATATGTGATAACTTATAATTCCGCATAAATTGATATACTTTATATCTACTTACTGTATTTATATATGGGCAAATAAAATTTTACTTTACTTTACATATTTTAGCAAAAATAAATAAAACCGGATATTTGGCATTTCCCAAAATTATAATTCTTATTTCAATCAAGAAATATAACAATCAATACTTTATAACCTTTGTGGCATTTCCAGTTAATTTAATAAAATTGACAACCTTTGTGTGAATATTGGATAAACTCAACCCCTTTAACGTCCTCTTAATTATCTCATATGCATTCATTGTTCTATTCGAGGACTATTTTGACACTTGGTATTATTACAGTAAACCACATTAGAAGAACCACTTATATTAAGCCAAGGGTAGCTTACCCTAAAACCTCATTTAACCTTATACTCTACATAGGAGTTAGAGAAAGGATTATGTATATAATCAAAATTGAATTTTTGACAGGCCATAATTTTTAATTACTTTGAGAGGCGGGATAAATGTACATCACTTGAGCTAATAGTTATTTTACTCTTTTCAGAATTGGTATAGGCCGAGCACATTTCGAAAAACAACCTCCGAGTAATCTTAGAAAATCGAATTTCTTCCATTTCGTAATAGCCCTTTACGATAGATCTGGACAGCCTGTAGAAATCGAGAGAACGGCCTTTATTGGATTCATCGAGAAAGATCAGGTCAGTATTTAACATGTCAAGTGCAAATGGATGTAGATTATCTTGATTAAGTTCGATATTATCTTATGAATGCTAGTAAGTCAGCTTAATTTCCAGCTTTTGAATATTATATGAACTTGTTTTAATCTAAAAAAAGTCTAAAATTATATCGAAGATATTCTTTTATATTTTTCAAATTAGGTAAGTGAAATAATCAACAATCAAAACAATTATTATGCAATTAGACTGCAACTTTTCATATTTCTTCATTTACTCTTTTGGGATTTTGAAATGGGTGCAGTCACATTTCCTTTTCATTTAAAAATTTTGTTTATAATTTCTTTAATATTCTGCACGACCGTAATCAACAATAGTTCTTATTCGTTTAATTCTAAACACTGTGATAAAAAAGTTCAGCCGTATATATTACATAATAGTACCACTAAATGGACATAGTTTAAACTTGATATGAATATACCAATTGTTGAAGAATAAATACGGCAACTATGTACAAATTTAGAAGACTCCATTTGCGTTGCCGCCATCACATTGCTGAGCACCAAACATATTGAAGATAAACACTGCGTTGATAAAGACACAAGATACAAGTGAAAACAGAGATTCTGAGAATTTAGTGGATCTAGCGATATTAATGATTTAAATATATGTTAGAAAATGAAGAATTGGTCTACATGTCTACATAAATATATGTTAAAAACTCAAGAATTGGTCAACCTAATAATGTATTATTTATTATACATCATCCTAGTTTAATAACGAAATATTATTCGATTTAGTCGATCGATTAAGAATTTCTCTTAATTAAATAATGCTGGTAAATTTCGCATAATTTCTTATAAATAGCCAAATATATAAGACAATTAGATTTCCATCCCCGTTTCCCCATATTAATATTAGATGAATGATAAATTCTACAATTGCAAGTTGAATAATTTCAAAGAATTCCCAGTATGATTCATGCCATTTATGAAATTTGCTGTTGCACAAGAGAACATGCCGGGAGAAAGTGTGATGAATAAACACACCACGCTTTCCATGTTCTTACAGCCAGGGGATATCCCCACGTTCTTACCAATGGCGCACTGGCCAGAAATCTTATATAATATTCTACAACAAATATAAAGAAGTATCAGCTTTAACTACAGGCTCATCAATCATTAGTTTTTTTAATATCGTATAATTTATAGCTTATTTTAGCAAAAAAAAAACCTGATATTTGGCATTTCTTCAAATTGAATTCCCTAAAATATACCATGCATAGCTAAATAGTAAAGAAGTATGGAAGATGGAGATGAAAATGATTTTAGTACTACTGGTAAATTTTTTCCAACTGGCGAACGTTCGCGCATCGATAACCGCTGCACAAACAGCAACAACCAATATGATATGCCATAGAGGATGTTTACATGTGAACGCTTTACTGCAGTGCTGTAAGACGAGTGCGCATACCCTTGCAGCCGCGGACGTTAGCCAGTTGGAAAAAAAATAATTATACGAGTGGCTCTCTTAAAAATAAATGACGTAAGGAATATAGGTTTTGCTAAGATCAATTCTTCATCCAAAAATAAAATTTAACACCGTACCAATATAACATTACGCAATCCGAATATTATTTATATAATATTTTCTTGACAGTGCACAATATTTGATTTTTATCCAATATAACATATTCAAAGTAAAATGTTTAGTAACTATGCCATATTCTATCATGTCACGATGAAATTAAATACAAAATTAGCGTGACTTATAACTAATAAAATTTATTATCTATGAACTACTACTTGATAATACAATGCTAGTTATTGTGTATATATTCGTTTGATAAATAAATCATTTATTTCATAACCACATAAACAGACATCATTAAAGAACAATATGTACTGCATCTGACATATTATTTGATACGATGATGGTAAATTCCTATAAATATGGGGTCAGATAGAAGAAACCGCAAATGTGTATGGTCAAAATCCTACAAACGCCTGTTGTTCATCACCTTCCTCTTGCACGAAGCACTTATTTCTTGCACATGTAACGTTGTTTCCTCGGGGTAATCATGCAATGAAATGCAGGTTTCTGCATTCTGAATTTCTGTAGTTTCACTAACTGGGTCATTGTTAACTGGGTAATTGTCACGACCGTTAAATATATGGGAACCTATATCTATGTCTTCTTCTTTAATGTTTGATTTCAATTGGAAATATTTCTTTTCAATATCAGTAACGAGGGAATAAGGAGCTTATTTTCATGGAGACCGAACCTTATAGGAATTTACATGTACCTTTGTAGGAATTTGACCATCATTAACTCTACTACCTGAAAATTATAGGAATATGTATACATCCACTTGATATATATTATGTAAATGCTCTAACTATTTACAATAAATTTTAAATTAGTTAGAGGAATTTGATGTAGAATTTAATACGGAAATATATTTTTTTGATTGGTGTTACAAGTTTCCACTTCTTGTCGATATTAAGATAAGTTTGAATGATATAAATATCGACAAGAAAGTAAATTTTCCATGAATAAAAATTCGCTTTTCTTTATAACGGTCAACTCTTTT
Source organism: Leptodirus hochenwartii (assembly GCA_947310635.1). Lineage (NCBI taxonomy): Eukaryota > Metazoa > Arthropoda > Insecta > Coleoptera > Leiodidae > Leptodirus > Leptodirus hochenwartii. The sequence continues at coordinate 11,080,564 of OX371177.1, read as the reverse complement.
CCGGACACCAATGAGGCTCGACTCTACTCTATAACCATGCCACCATATCATGCAACATTCCATCCCTTAGCCTCGGGGGCAGACCTTCATCTCCCATGTTTCTGCTGTTGCATACATGGGAATGACGATAGCTGAATCCAGCTAGTATAAACTGGTGTAGTAGTTTAGTCACCCTCTTGATGGCGTTATAGTATGGGGCGGCCAGTATAACAGCGCAAGTATGGCGGCGGCGGTGGCGGAGGTAGAAGGTGGTTGGCGGCAAAAGCGAACAAGCTAGTGAAGGGGGCTTCCATTGCCGCTGCTGGTGTAATTGTGTTCGTGGCGATACAGAAGATTAGGGCGCGAGTCCGGGTAGAACATTTATCATGGAGCCCTATAGGGTGAATGTTTGTGTATGTGCGTTGGCGGTGGGTAGGCTGCATTTATACAGCAGTTTGCCGTTCTGAAAAACTGCCAGGCGTTTATGATTGCAAGTTCTTGTTTGAGATGGAGCGAATGTGCAGGACACAATAAACTGTCACAAAAACTTACTACCGTTTGTGTAAGCGTAGGGAATTTTTATGTGCTTCTTTAAATAGAAAATTTTAAAATATGTCGGCTTAAATTTTTCTTCAACTATAATCAATGAAATTTTGTATGATCTATATTTATAAAAACATTTGTCTTTATTACTTAATCCTATTACTCTTCATATCATTTATTAGCAGTACAAAAAAAAATCTCAAGATTTCGTAGAATTTTTATCAAGTTTTTATGTAATCCCCTCACATTTATGCAAGTGTTGCTTGGAATTTTTTTTTTTTTTTTGAAAATTAACCCTAATTTTTCATATATCATGAATACTATGTTAGACATATATCTATATAGGATTCTCTCAATTATAATTTATTGGCTCCGTCTGGACTAAATTATTTTACTAACATATCATCTTACTAACATGTGTAGATATTGTCGATAACATCAATTTGCAAAATTATTTTTATATTACTTTTAGGAAAAACAGAGGGACGAGAGAGGCGATTCTAGCACTAAGAACGGTAGTAGAAAAAAGAAAGAGGGTAGGAAAGGTAACTTGCATAGCTTTTGTAGATTTAGAAAAGGCATTTGATAATGTAGATTGGGACATAATGTTTAGAATTTTAAAAGAAACGGGTATAGATTATAAGGATAGGAGAATAATTTTTAATTTATATAAACACCAAACTGCCTTAGTTAGAATTGAGGGGGAAGAAGAGGTAGCAAAAATAGGGAAGGGAGTTCGGCAGGGATGTACACTTTCACCGTTATTATTTAATCTATATATAGAAGATGCAATAAACAAAGTAAAAGAAGAGTATAGTGTAGGTGTGAATGTACAGGGAGAGAAAATATATATGTTGAGATTCGCCGACGATATAGCTATATTGGAAGAAAGCGAAAAGAATTTAGAAAGGGTATTGAATGGTATGCAGGCAGTATTGACTAGGGATTTTAACATGAAAATAAATATAGGTAAAACTAAAGTGATGAGGTGTGACAAAAAGGAATGCAGTAGAAAAATGAGGATCTCAATAGGAGATAATAGAATCGAAGAAGTGTCAGATTTTTGTTATTTAGGCAGTAGAATCACAAAAGATAATCGAAGCAAGGTAGATATAAAGTGTAGGATAGCATAGGGTAGGAAGGCATTCGTAGAAAAAGAACAGATTTTAAGATCAAATATTGACTTGGGTATTAGAAAAAGATTACTGAAGGTATATGTTTGGAGTGTAGCACTGTACGGGTGTGAGGCGTGGACTATAGGAAAGGAAGAGAAGCGTAGATTAGAAGCAGTTGAAATGTGGTGTTATAGGAGGATGATGAGGATTGGTTGGGAAGATAAAGTAACAAATGAAGCTGTACTAGAGTTAGTAGGGGAGAAGACAAGTATCTGGAGAGTGTTACAGCGTAGGAGAGACAGATTAGTAGGGCATATTCTTAGGCATGGGGGGATTATGCAATTGATCATAGAAGGTAGAGTGGAGGGAAAGAGAGGGGTAGGTAGGCCTAGATTGGAGTATGTGAGTCAGATAGTTGAATACGTTGAGATGAATAGCTATAGGAAGATGAAGGGATTAGCTCAGGATAGATCGGCATGGCGTGCTGTTTCCAACCAATCTTTAGGATTGCGGACTCTTTAACTAATTACTTTTAACTTCATTAAGTTACCATGCGTTATATTTAAACCAAAAGTGAATTTTCAAACTTTCTATAAAAAAATGTTCGTTAAATAAATATCACAGGCATGTTTCATCAGAATTATGGACTAGAGCTATAGCTGATGATTTCGGATGAAAATATTAAACCGAAAGGTTAAAAATGTTGAACCATTGAAATGAGCCATAAAATGATTGCCAACAATGATTTTTATTAGATTTAACTAAGATATGTAAATGTTATAATTCAGGTGCTTTATAAACATGATTTCAAATAATCTTTGTAAAAATGTAATACTTATAGCAGGGCTTTCCAGAAATTCGACCAAACCTATACGATTGCACATATATAATGGCTTCGTCATGTACACGAAAAAAGAACAACAGACTTGCACAAAATAGTCCCAGCTAAAACGAAAAAAGCATTGTAAAACATCCAAGTTGAATTATGGCGCACGTACATAGGTTAGGTAATCGGTTGGGGCTAAAAAAACCGAGAAAAAGGAACTAAAACATTTGCTTTAAGCTTGCTGTAACATTGTTACGAAGCTTCACATTATGCAAGTGAAAATGTTGAACGAGGTTTAGATAAATATGTTTGTAGTTTATCATTACGGGTACAAAGGCCTATAATATTATGGGAAAAGAGGTAGTTTTTATATATAATTCCAAACTATAATTAAGTGCTATTTTTAAGTACTGTTTGAAATTTATCAGGATAGAAAAAATAAATAGAACTTGTTGAAAAATTAGATAAAAGTGAAGAAATATATAAGTAAATTATATAATACAATTAGCCAGTAAATAACTAAATATCGCAAAAAGGTATACAAGAAGAGGGTGAAGTTTTAGGACTTTTATGTATTTGGACATGTATTTTTACAATATGCCAAATTTGTAATGAGATTATGAATACCGTAATAAATTATCCGTCGTAACATATTTTGCAAAAATTCGAAAATAAAATGATTACAATATTTTTTTATTTTTTTTCAAACTTATAGTCCATTTAATGTATAATCTTTACTACAGATCAAAGTGTTATATCATATTTTAATTCTTTTCAAAATAATAATTGAGGGTGTCAGAGGCAAAGTGGCTAACAGTAAGTTTTGAGAAAACGCACTTCAAAATTGATTCAACTTTGAAAAAATTGAGAAACCTAATAAAAACATATTAACGATTTAATTAACATTCAATAATTTTAAAAATTATAGTTATGGTGTTAGATATTAATATAGAATATCACCCAAATACCATAACTTAAGCATTAAGTAGCTAGATGTACATTTCAAGCGCTATGCCCCCATCTTCACTAGGACATGATAAAACTAAATAAAATACCTGTCACGAATCGTAATTGATATACTATTAAATAAATAAGTCAACATGACAGAAGTACTTAAAAAATGGCATATAATATGCCAATGGACTTTTTCCCATTTTATAGAGTCATTAATTAAAGCATCCTTTTACTTACACATTTTTGGTTCCAAGAATTGTACTTATTTATATATTTATCTCCAACCAGTTGGATGAAAAAATAAAAGAGAAACTTCATAGTTGCAGTCACTTTATTAAGCAAAGAGGTATAAGTGCGGTTATACCTAAAGTGACAATACGTCCCGTTTTTAGAGGGACAATCCCAATTTTCAGTAATTTGTCGGGCGTCCCGCGAGATTTTTGAAATGTCCCGCTTTAATGATAAAAATCATTGTATAGATAAAAATATTTCCAAGTTAACCATTTACAAGTTTAATCGAAATTCTGCGGAAACGGCTGGTTCAATTTCAATGTTTTTGGTGTTAAATTAAAGCGATTCTGGTCTAGTTTTGCCCGTTTCGCTCAAAATTGAAATATATTTGGTAAATTGGTTGGAAATTAAAAAATAAGAAAGACTAATTTTTCTCCATATTCGTATACATCTTTATTTCTTGTATTTCTAATGCAGGCATAGCCTAAAGTGTCTAACTTAAGATTAAGGTAGTCAATGCGAATTAGGTTTGAGACCTGTACGGTGTTTTTTTATACACTTTTTGATTTTTGAAATATTTTATTTTCATTTTTTCAAATATTTTATAGCAAAATAAGTAGAATTTATAAATTGCAAAATAAATATGCAATAGCGTAGATTACGGTCACTCCATTCTTAGCAATATTTCCCATTATATGGCACAGAGCTGCCCGTTTTTTGCACCAAAAGATGCCCAATGCTAAGTACATTAAATTCCACATGAAAAGTCAATTTTGCCGAAAAATTGAGCTGACCGGTTTTTGCACCAAACCCTTTAATTGAACTGATTATGGATGTTGATGAAGTGACTGACGATTGTTAAAATACGGAACTATCTCTTGACATCGATATAAAATAATAATGCAAATAATATTAATTATCGTTGTAATGAATATTTTTTATAATCTAATTTTAAATTGGTTGTGGAGCATTATCCATGTTGCCATCTTATCTTTCATACAATTGAACATTACAGAAGAAAAAACCATTTCTGCTTATATTAAAGGTAATAACAAAGGGAAAAACAAAATCTTCACTCTAAGGAGTCTTTCATCGAAACTTATCTACGGTACAGGACCAGACCTCAGTTAAAAGGGGTAGACAATAGGAATCTTATATCTTATACAACAAATCTATATCCTTAGAATAATTAAAACTTTAATTTACTCTCTAAAATGAAGGCATACAAGATTTTATAAACTTTTATATTATTACTAGATAAAATAGTAATCAAGTTGAATTGGCTCTCTAAGAGTTTATATATCTTTGACAGAAGATTTTTCTATTCTCATCCACCAACTCATAGCTTAATATTAAGTGTTGTTAACTGCCAATGTTACCACAGTCGCAATTAGTGGTGGGTGTTAACTTTATTTTATGTAGATATTTTGGACATAAATAGCGGCTTATCCATAAATGACTAATTACTCTAACCATGTTCTTCAAGTATTTTCCTGCTCTCAACCATACTACTTTAGGTTTCTCAATTAATAATTTATAGTATTTACCCTTTACAGTATTCCAACCGTAATTATCTCTCCAAGATTGTTTCATTCAAGAGCAAGTTATGATAACTCATAAAGACCTATGTGTAAATATTCTTTTGACTTGAAAACCACATTTCTTTCTTGCTTTGGTAATTGGTCCGCTTTTGTATTAGTATGGGATGTGGCGACACCCCGCTTAGGGGATCGTTATCTGTTAATAAATACACGTATAGGAATTGTTGATAACAATACTCGGTAGTTGCTGCAGATGTTCTTGTGTGGCTGTCGAAGCGTAGGTAGTCTCGCTTCAATTGTTAGACAAGGTACCATTGAAACTGCTTATGGTACTAGTGTACCATAAGAGATTGCGTTTACGTAACAATGTATGCTAAACTTGAACTGACCACTCTGTGTGTTGAGAAATGCAAACGATTTCTAAACTCGATCGAAGAGAATATGAGAAAGTGTGTAATCTGTGTGTATATCCATCGTGGTTGTCACACACATACAATACTCAAATATGCAGATGGCGATACCTCCTTGGTCAGTGTTAATTATTACCTCTTCTAATAATTAACTCGCGCTTTTAATTGTCTTTTCAATTTCAAAAGGTACAACTTTTCAAAGTCAGCATTTATAAATATTTTTGTATAGACTGCCCATGCTAAAATTTTCAATTTTTATTTGAAATGCAAAAATGATTGAAAGGGACATTTTCTAATGGGAAATGATCTGAAGATTCTAAATCTGCAACTATTTTAATATAAAAACCATGAAATATATAATGAATGTAAAATAATATTGAACAAACTCATGTCCAAAGTTTTATGAAAATTTAATTAAAATCCGAATCTTTTCAAAGAAAATTCACCAAGTGAAAAATATGTGTACTTTAAGTATGCCACACTGCAATTTTCACAAATTTGTCACTTACACTCCTTTCATTCTGACCCCCTCAATTGACAAATGCAAATATGTTCTGCATATTAATATGAATAAATCAATTTGTATTTCTATTTAGAATTCTTACTATTACAACTCACCTAAGAGTTCTAGCATACTCATTTGTTGGTGATGGTAAAATTTATTGTGCAATATTCCTGATTCTAATTCATTTACTTCTTTCAGGAGAGCGATGGTCAGAAAACGAACAACGGCATTCAATACCGACTTCAGCTCCTCTATGCTAATGGTAAGAGATTTACTTAGTTGGTTTTATTATAAACCCATGTATAATTAACTAAACTTACTTATGGGAAGAACCACGAAATGCATACTCGACGGTATTCCAACCCTTGCCCCATTGTTGTCAGAAACTTCATCTCAGTGCCATATGCCAATCTACAGAGGCCAGACATATTACACAACCGACTCTCGGTTTCTTGGAAGATGTTGCGGCTTAGGTTAGTAGACACCACAACCCCAAAATGTCCGAAACAGTGTTAGTATAGTGAAACTATGGCAGAACAGGATGACCAACTGTAGAGGCCGAATGTACTAGTTAATTAATAGTTCAAGAGCGAACCAAGAATTTAGCTAAAATATAAATTTATAAGAAAATGGCACAAAGCGTTGAATAATATTTTGAAGCGTTACGACAAATTTTAAAATAAATGAAAGAAAGGAAGCTCTTTAAAAGAAAAGCAAGCTGTTGGTATTTACGGACATATAAATGAATGTTAACTGTGTCTATTAAATAAGAAAATCGAAGAGTTTAAACAAGCAAACAACGGAACTGACTAATTCTATTCATAAATGCATAAAATTATGCTGTCTGCAGATGCCAACTACAAAATCAACTATATTCGGGTATTCTCATGGTGAATGTTTACAACAAAACGAATAAACATAACCCTATTGTCAAGTAACGAGATAATGGGATTACTTTCGAAATTTTTTAAGGCAGTAGAGTATAATACGTATGTTCTTATATGAACGCTTCTTTCGGTAAATGCTAAAAGTAGTAAATAGTCTACATTTGTCACCTGTGCAAATTTTGTCTTCAATATAAATTGAGAGATAGTCATTAATCTTAAGGATTGGTTTGAACAACGCGCCACACCGAGGATGGTAAATTCCTACAAATATAGGGTCAGGGAGAAGAAACCGAAAATGCGTATGGTCAAATTCCTACAAACGCCTGTTGTCCATCGCCTTCCTCTTGCACGAAGCACTTATTTCTTGCACATGTAACTTTGTTTCCTCGGGTTGATCATGCAATAAAATGCAGGCTTCTGCATTCAGAATTTCTGTACTTTCACCAACTGGGTCATCTGGGTCGTTGTTAATTGGGTAATTGTCACGATCGTTAAATATATGGGAACCTATATCTATGTCTTCTTCTTCAATGTTTGATTTCAATTGGAAATATTTCTTTTGAATATCAGTAACGAGAGATTAAGGAGCTTATTTTCTTGGAGACCGAACCTTATAGGAATTTACACGTTCCTTTGTAGGAATTTGACCATCATTAACTAGAATATCTGAAATTTATAGGAATATGTATACACCCGCTAGAAAAACTGAAGAAAAACAGATCTTTCCTGGACTGGCTACTTAATTTCTGACTTACATACTCTAATCTGTACCTATCTGCCCCTTCCTTTCCTTCTACTCTACCTTCTTTATTTAGTTGCATAATGCCATCATTTCAAAGAATATGACCTACTAGTCTCTCTCCAGCACTGTAATACCTACAAAATATTTCTGTTTTCCTCTATTAAAGCTATCATGGCTTCATTTATCACTTTATCTACCCACCCAGTCGTCATCCTCCTCATACCCCACCACATTTCAATGCTTCTATCTCTTTCCTATTATCCACACCTCACAGCCGAACAGTGCCTTTATTATTCTTTTGCTAATACCAAGTCAATATTTAACTCAGAAAATGATAAACCTACCAAAAATATATTCAATTGAATATCTTTGTAAGTTAATAGTATAGCAGGATGAAAATAAAGCAAATTTTTAATCAATCTATCAAAGTTGAATATTTTATTTTTCCGAAATATCTGAAGAAGACTTTATTTGAAATATAGTTAGCACTAGACAATGTTACTGAAATATATTTCATGTATATTGAAAGGGCCCAAATTAAACGTCTTGAAATCAGTTTTCATATTTCATTTCACATTCTCTGCGGACATCAGGAACATTTAATTTAAAAAAAATCCCTGTTCTCAAGCTTCGTAAGTTATGAACGTGTTGCAGAAACATACAACATGGGTTTTAAATTTATTACTAATAAATACCGAGGAACTGTAAATATTTCACATTATAATTCTATACTTAGTTAATGAGCATACTCCATTAAATTATACCAATCTCGCAGCGACGTTTAATTAAAACGCCGACGTGATTATAATTAAATTGTCTATTTGAGGAACTGGTTAGCTTCGGACGACAAGCTTCAGAATAGACAAGACATCAGAACTTTTAGTGCGAAATTATGGGTATGGGAGAACAATTAATTAGCGCTACATTAGTGTGTATAATCAGTACTGATTTCTTCAATTTATTTCAATTATTGCTGCCGAGAAATGTAATTGTGGAAGTATCGGATATGTGGAGAATTGTGATTACCGCTATGATAGATAACGAGGTGCCGTTCTTCCTCTTGCGGCAAATTCCGTTTGTATTCTGCATAACCTTATATAATGTGTTGCAAAAAATAAGTTATACAGTTTACAATCAGTACGACAAGTAGAAGAAGAACGATATGTGTTTCACAAGAACATGTTCAGGGACTGGTGGGATAATAATTTTCAGTATTATGATTTTCATGTTTTTACACTTGTTGATGAAGAACAATACCTTGAATTGTTTGAAAATATATACAGCTTCTTCAATTGTATTTTGGAAAAATTAAGAATTAATGACGTATTTTACTCAGTAAATAATGTGACATATTTTTTTGGCTCAGTTATTTTAGTTATCTATAGAGACCGGATTTTAGGCAAAATTCCTTAAATTCCTTTTTTTGCCTATTTCGACAATTTTGATAAAGATTTGCCTATTTTTCAGTTTAGCGCCTATTTTGCCTATTTCGACACTTCATGCATTCGCGCCCTTTTTCATATTTATTTTGCTTTTTAGACCATAATTTATTTTGTTCGATGATAAAAACTTTCTAAATTGTTTGTATCATTGCTACATTATCAATGGAAAAATCCCTAATCGTTCTTAATGTACTCTTAAGTTCCTACCCGTAAGTACCAATAGTGGTTATTTTGTAACAACTGTTATTTCAAATAAAATTTTCACCCTTTATTTCTTCAGTCTGTGTTTAGTTAGCGCACGAATACATTCGAAAATTAATTCAAAATGCCTAAAGTTAGCAGTAAAGATGAATCCAAATCCAAAAAAGAAAAAATGTTGTTTTACTGTGTTTTTCATGCCTTTTTTGATTTTTTTTGAAAATAATAAATGCCTTTTTCAGCGCCTTTTTTAGAGTTTTTTAGTGCCTATTTGCCGCCTATTTTGGCAATTTTTTAGTGCCTACAATCCGGTCTCTAGTTATCTATATAAAAATATTATCAATTATATATTGCCATTTTCAGCATTTACAATCTTTCCTTAATTATAATTTCTATAGGTTGAACTTATAATATTCAGCTTATCATTTATCCCTCGCTAGACGTTTAATTTTTTTTTTTTAAATAGATTATTTTATTATTAACTCTATTTTATTTACTCCTTTCGTTTCTCAAAAAGCGCATATGCTAATGAGATTTATGAAATGATTCTAGATTTATTTTATTTATTTTTAGAATTTGAGAAAAACGCTATAGCAAAAATACTCTTACACGTGGCTTTATGAGATTGGATAGTTGGTGAATAATGGCAATTCAACCTAAACAATTTTCAATTGGCACTTGTAATATTTGCTCATTTGTAGAAGTGCTAAAGGAAAAAATTAAAAAAACCTACAAAGCAATTAGCTATACAATTCTTTTAAGGCACTGTTATCAATCAGAATTGGTACGTTTTACTAACCGAATATTAAATCTAAATATACTACTTTAAAAACAATTATATATAAATTAGAATGCACAAAAATAAAAAGCTTGATTTCATATAATTCAATAGTAGTTTTAAAATATCTGTGAAAGTCAAAATAATTTCGATGGATCTAAGAATTTTTTCTTTCGCACTAATTTGAGACCGTTGACTATTTTCTACTAAAAGAAAATTTGGGATACATAAATCATGTTCGCTTTGTCGAACATGCATACTCTCTCCCTGGATGTATAGGGTTGTATCTTATTTAAAATACCACAGACTATTTTGGGCTGCCTTTGGTCCTTACGTTCCCATAGGAGCATTCTTTTCATTCTTATTTGTAATAAAATAACCCTGCAAATACTCTCGCAGGACGGATATGGTAAGCCTAGAGCCAAAACGCATATATAACTACAAACATACAGTGATCCAAAGAATGCATAACATTTTAAAATTGCTCTTCCACACTTACAAGATTTACAAAGGTCGCTCTTACTCTTTTAAGCATCGCGTTAATTAATCATTACACAAAATTCTTATTTACACTTCGAATTTTATAGTTAGTTCTTGAGCCCTCGATCCTCCTTTATATCTTTATTCGTCCTAACATCCTACCTAGGTCCTCCTACCTCTTTCTTTCCTTCTACTCTACATTCAATACACATTCTAATTAAAAATACCTTCATATCTAAGATTGCTGTTTTTCAATTAACTGTAGTATATAGTACACAATATTAATATAATACTAGTTAAATATTAATTAAATATTATATTAAAAATATTATTTGAATATTTTCTTGTGTCAAAGATACAATAATTATAACGAATTAATCTAAGTGGAAAAAGCCACATATATCTTTTATGGACCATCGTAATTTTTAATTCTAATTTTGTTGTTTAATTTAGATTAATATTACTCCTTACCCTGTACTGGCTGCTTTTACCCTTATTCTTATTCTTAGATTTGAATATAGACAAAACTCGCATATAGAGAATTTTACGGGCTGTACTCCCACTTTAACAGAAAAATCCCAATTTTATATTACAGCAATTTCAATTTTTATAATAATATATGTCACCCATTCATTACAGCTTTTACTCTATTAAGAAAATAGAAATAAAAGATACAAAAACACCCGTAATTATTTAAACAACTACATAATTTAAGTATCTTTACAATAAAATGCTGTGTAGTTCTCAGAAATGACTTTAGAATCAAATAATTTAATGATGTGTCCCTAAAGACGTATGTTATATATTATATTATAATTCTATATTCTTAACGTATTAATTTGTACAACTGTGGATTCATAACTTCGGGGTATGTCACCTCGTGTTAGATTATATAAGAGCTAAGAGAAAGTCAAAAGAACCGGTCGTAAAGCTGGTTTTACGATGTGCTTGATGGCTGAATTAACGCTTGATGTGATTTTGTTTGTTGCAGGTGTTAGACAGGAGCAGGATATCTTCGTGCGGCTGATTGACTCTGTCACAAAACAGGTAAGAAATAAATGTGTGCAAATTAAAAACCAGGTGCGAAATTAATTGTTCGAAATTAGTAAATAAAATACACCGTGGTTTGGGCAGTTTTCTAAAATTGACTATGGTTTAATAAATCAGTTTGTTCCTAATTCTGCTTTTTAATATGTTTATTTATTTATATTTTATTTTTTAAATTGTTACTACGGTGTTGAATAATTGTATAGAATATCATCCAAATACCGTAACTCAAAGCTAAATACCAATCTTCAGTAACACAAATAAAAATCAAATAAAATACCTCTGTTATTAACCGTGATTATACAATTTTTCACATCTTTTTTTATACAATTAATCAAATCATTGTATCGTTACTATCATGCGATGCTAATATTACTTCTTCTTACTCCCTTCGTTTAAAAGTGAATAGGAAATTCGCTATAAATGGAAATAATGCAATTATTAAAATTTAAATGTTCCTTGAATGTTTTAACAAAAGTGGCATTTTTGTTTTTGTAATAACGTTTATATACATCTTGAATATAGCGTCTTGAAGAATTTATTGTTGAAAAATATATAAATTTAAGTAAGTTGCAAACAAATTAGTAAGATTAAGAATGTTATAAACGATTGTGGAAGAAATATTTGTAGGTTGTTTATTGAAAATAAAGTTGCAAAATAATCAATAAAATCTGATATTTTAAGACAATGCGAAAACCCTGTTGGTTCGTCCTTATATTATTTATTTTTTATAATGCTTTTATCTGCATTATGATATATACCAGGGGTGGCCAACTTGTTTGTTCCAAAACGTTGATCCAAAACAAGAATATTCGCTACATTTTTAAATATTTGGCTACTTCTCACCATTTCCAAAAGTCTTCTTCAAGCTCGCTATCTATATAAAATTAAATCAGATTGTAGAGTTATGATTTCGTTCTCTAATTGTGTTTTTTTCAAGTCAAAAATGTCAGAAATTTTTGCAGCAATATATTTCACATTTAAATCTTTCTTAAAATGGAAACATAAATATTGAACAATGTCCTCAATTTTTTTTTAAATGACCAAATCTTGCATCAAAGTCCTCAATAACTTTTTAATTTCTACAACGTATTTTTCAAAGTTATAATTAAAATTGGGATGTTTTTTGTAAGTGGTCATTCATATTCGGAAAATGATTAAAATTGTTTTGTTGGAGATCTTCAATCAACACTACGAACTGACTTTTATAAGCATTAGTGCAACTAATCATGTGACTTATGCCTACTTTGTTCCTCGTAACTTTAAATTCAAATCGCTTAACTTGTATGTAAAATCTGTCAGAAACGCTAAATCAATGAACCAACTTATCTTCGCTTTATTTCGTGTTTTTTTTGTCTCATTTTACTAGCGCCACATTCAAAATAATCAACTTTTGTGTCCAACGGTTCGCGATCGACCAAAAATCGACTCGCGATCGACTTGTTGGCCACCCCTGCTATATACAATACCAATTAATACTACTTTCAAATTCTATTTCCTTTCTTTTAAGATGATTATACCGTCAGCGATCTTCAACATATTTGTTTTTTCTCTTTGAATTTTCATGCTTTTTCTATACTTTACTCTAACATTATTTATTATTTCTTCCATATAAACATATATAGCAGGAGCGATTATACAGGTTAGTTTATAAAATATATGAGAAGGGAGAAGTACCACAGGATTTTCAGCGTAGTAGAATAGTAACAATGCCGAAGAAAATAGGAGCTAATTTGTGTGAGAACTATAGGACCATTAGTCTACTATCACATGCATCGAAGATATTGCTAAAGATTATTTATAGGAGATTAGAAAATAAAGTAGAGGAAAGGCTAGGAGAAGATCAGTTTGGTTTTAGGAAAAACAGAGGGACGAGGGAGGCGATTCTAGCACTAAGAACAGTAGTAGAAAAAAGAATGAGGGTAGGAAAGGTAACTTGCATAGCTTTTGTAGATTTAGAAAAGGCATTTGATAATGTAGATTGGGACATAATGTTTAGAATTTTAAAAGAAACGGGTATAGATTATAAGGATAGGAGAATAATTTTTAATTTATATAAACACCAAACTGCCTTAGTTAGAATTGAGGGGGAAGAAGAGGTAGCAAAAATAGGGAAGGGAGTTCGGCAGGGATGTACACTTTCACCGTTATTATTTAATCTATATATAGAAGATGCAATAAACAAAGTAAAAGAAGAGTATAGTGTAGGTGTGAATGTACAGGGAGAGAAAATATATATGTTGAGATTCGCCGACGATATAGCTATATTGGAAGAAAGCGAAAAGAATTTAGAAAGGGTATTGAATCGTATGCAGGCAGTATTGACTAGGGATTTTAACATGAAAATAAATATAGGTAAAACTAAAGTGATGAGGTGTGACAAAAAGGAATGCAGTAGAAAAATGAGGATCTCAATAGGAGATAATAGAATCGAAGAAGTGTCAGATTTTTGTTATTTAGGCAGTAGAATCACAAAAGATAATCGAAGCAAGGTAGATATAAAGTGTAGGATAGCACAGGGTAGGAAGGCATTCGTAGAAAAAGAACAGATTTTAAGATCAAATATTGACTTGGGTATTAGAAAAAGATTACTGAAGGTATATGTTTGGAGTGTAGCACTGTACGGGTGTGAGGCGTGGACTATAGGAAAGGAAGAGAAGCGTAGATTACAAGCATTCGAAATGTGGTGTTATAGGAGGATGATGAGGATTGGTTGGGAAGATAAAGTAACAAATGAAGCTGTACTAGAGTTAGTAGGGGAGAAGAGAAGTATCTGGAGAGTGTTACAGCGTAGGAGAGACAGATTAGTAGGGCATATCCTTAGGCATGGGGGGATTATGCAATTGATCATAGAAGGTAGAGTGGAGGGAAAGAGAGGGGTAGGTAGGCCTAGATTGGAGTATGTGAGTCAGATAGTTGAAGACGTTGAGATGAATAGCTATAGGGAGATGAAGGGATTAGCTCAGGATAGATCGGCATGGCGTGCTGTTTCCAACCAATCTTTAGGATTGCGGACTCTTTAACTAAACTAACTAAACATATGTGCTAGTAACAACAAAAGCATACATCCCATCCTGCCTCTCTTTCCTCTTCTACTCCTTCAATTCTAACTAGAGCGATTTGATATTTACATATATTGAAAGTAATTCTCTTATCCCTTACAATTTATTCTTTTCTCCTTCTATTAAATTAAATTATTTGTTAAAGAAGTCGTTCTTTACATAAAAAAAGTGTTCTTGACTAACTAATTATTAAGTATACTTAGAAAAATGTTTTTCGATATTACAATATCCTTTTGAAGGAAACACTATTGTTCTGCGCATCATATTTTTAAAGAAATAAATTCTTTTGAATTGACTCAGATTGACAATCATCTTATAAATGTAAATTTTATATAATATATACGTATAATTAAAAGTAATATTGTTCAATCATCTTATAAATTTTATTAACTTTAATATAATAATATAAATTAACTTTAAATTCAAATCGCTTAACTTGTATGTAAAATCTGCCAGAAACGCTAAATCACTGAGCCAACTTATCTTCGCCTTATTTCGTGTTTTTTTGTGTCATTTTACTAGCGCCAAATTCGTAATAATAAGTTTTTATGTCCAACTGTTCGCGATCGACTTGTTGGCCACCCCTGTTATATAATACAAGCGTTATAAACAATTAAAACTAAATATATACCTAAACAATTTGTTCCCTATTAAAATTGTTGCACTATGATTTTTTTTTTCATATCAAAACATAATATTATAAAGTAAAGATTTGCTCAAACGTATAGAATATATTTGTTTCCAATAATATCGATCTCAACAAATGTTTTAAACAAATGCTGCTAATCCTACATTCATTTGCTTCATCTATACGTATATGTAGTCATTCAGCTTATATAGTTTAGCATTTAGATACAGTTGTTAGAGATGTTTATACTTAGGCTAAAGGAGCATCGATAAGGGCGGTAATGATTCCGTTTCGAATCCTGCGGCATCCTGTGCCCATGTGCGACACGTGTCCTGGCACGTGGTGACGATAGCGGATCGTCCTGCTGCGATGCGGCATTAAGATAACAACATCGCCCCGTTCTATCAATGCCTTTTGCGTCGGTTACAATAGGATATAGTTGTTACAAAACAGCGATAGTTGGCGATAGTTTATACAAGGAATATATTGTATCAGATCGGTTTGGTACGAGAGACTATTTAGGCAAATTTTGTTTACCAACGATTTTATTTATATGCACCAAATGTTGAATTGGGAAGTAGGGTGCTTACGTGAGACTGCGTTTTCGTATGGTCACTAGGAACTATGCAGATTTAAAACATAACCAAATATTTTTCCATACTGCTAATTCGATCATATTTACATAATATAATATTTAATAATATTATAATATAATATTTATAGGAACGATAATCTGCAGCGTATTATTACGCACAAAAGAAAGCTCTAAAATATTTATAATTGCACAAATATTATATTGTAATTACCTTGTAGTGAAAATAAACTTATTTATAATGAAAAGTATGGCAATTATAAATAATTTTCTTTTGCTAGTATTTTATTAGTCCCTTATATAATCAAACATATTTAAATTGCAACTGGATTTAAAATTTTTAATCCCATGTATTTAATATAAAATTCATGCTCCAAAATATTAAAGAATCGTTTTTGGGTAAGAAAAAACAAGAAATTAAAATTTTTGTATACGCTTAACTTTCGTAATTTGATAATATTAAACTTTTATAACATAATCGTGTGCTCAAATAGGTTTTTTAAACGACCACAGCTTTGCTGAGATTTTGTTTTTTTTTTGATTCGAAGGAAAAAAAAAAGTGAGATACAAACATTTGTAATATTTTATATTGTGAGTTAGTTAAAGGGTCCGCAATCCTAAAGATTGGTTGGAAACAGCACGCCATGCCGATCTATCCTGAGCTAATCCCTTCATCTCCCTATAGCTATTCATCTCAACGTCTTCAACTATCTGACTCACATACTCCAATCTAGGCCTACCTACCCCTCTCTTTCCCTCCACTCTACCTTCTATGATCAATTGCATAATCCCCCCATGCCTAAGAATATGCCCTACTAATCTGTCTCTCCTACGCTGTAACACTCTCCAGATACTTCTCTTCTCCCCTACTAACTCTAGTACAGCTTCATTTGTTACTTTATCTTCCCAACCAATCCTCATCATCCTCCTATAACACCACATTTCGAATGCTTGTAATCTACGCTTCTCTTCCTTTCCTATAGTCCACGCCTCACACCCGTACAGTGCTACACTCCAAACATATACCTTCAGTAATCTTTTTCTAATACCCAAGTCAATATTTGATCTTAAAATCTGTTCTTTTTCTACGAATGCCTTCCTACCCTGTGCTATCCTACACTTTATATCTACCTTGCTTCGATTATCTTTTGTGATTCTACTGCCTAAATAACAAAAATCTGACACTTCTTCGATTCTATTATCTCCTATTGAGATCCTCATTTTTCTACTGCATTCCTTTTTGTCACACCTCATCACTTTAGTTTTACCTATATTTATTTTCATGTTAAAATCCCTAGTCAATACTGCCTGCATACCATTCAATACCCTTTCTAAATTCTTTTCGCTTTCTTCCAATATGGCTATATCGTCGGCGAATCTCAACATATATATTTTCTCTCCCTGTACATTCACACCTACACTATACTCTTCTTTTACTTTGTTTATTGCATCTTCTATATATAGATTAAATAATAACGGTGAAAGTGTACATCCCTGCCGAACTCCCTTCCCTATTTTTGCTACCTCTTCTTCCCCCTCAATTCTAACTAAGGCAGTTTGGTGTTTATATAAATTAAAAATTATTCTCCTATCCTTATAATCTATACCCGTTTCTTTTAAAATTCTAAACATTATGTCCCAATCTACATTATCAAATGCCTTTTCTAAGTCTACAAAAGCTATGCAAGTTACCTTTCCTACCCTCTTTCTTTTTTCTACTGCCGTTCTTAGTGCTAGAATCGCCTCTCTCGTCCCTCTGTTTTTCCTAAAACCAAACTGATCTTCTCCTAGCCTTTCCTCTACTTTATTTTCTAATCTCCTATAAATAATCTTTAACAATATCTTCGATGCATGTGATAGTAGGCTAATAGTCCTATAGTTCTCACACAAATTAGCTCCTATTTTCTTCGGCATTGTTACTATTCTACTACGCTGAAAATCCTGTGGTACTTCTCCCTTCTCATATATTTTACAAAATAACCTGTATAATCGCTCCTGAATTTCCCCCCCTGCGTGTTTTATTAATTCGGCTGGTATCATATCAATCCCCGCTGCTTTGTTATTCCGTAAATCATTTAATGCTCTATGAAACTCTGACCTAAGTATGCTAGGACCTAAGTCATCCTCATCTATCTGTTCCACACTTTCTAGCTCCTCCATGTCCTGCCTACCTTTATATAAATCTTCAAGATACTCCTTCCATCTTCTAGCTTTTTCCTTATTTTCCGTGAGTTCCTTACCCTGCTTATCACATATTATGTTACCCTTTGGTTTTACTTTAGAAAAATGTGACTTAATTTTCCTGTAGCCCAAATCTACTTTACCTCTTCTCATATCCTCCTCAATATCCTCACAGTTTCCTTTTATCCACTCTTCTTTCGCTAGCTTGCATTTCCTATTAATTAAGTTCCTTAGCTCCTTATATTTTTTCTGTCCTGCTTCTGTGTTTCCAATTTTAATTTTCCTTCTTGCTTCTATCATTTCAACTATTTCTTCCGTGATCCATTCCCTCCTACCTGCCCTTTTCTTTGTGCCTAATACTTCATTTGCTGCTGTAGTTAACCCATTTCTGATTTCCCTCCATTCGCAATCTATGTCGCTCCTAGATGTTCCATTAGCCATGATTTCTACTTTCTGCTTGTACTTTTCACATACATCAGCTAATTTTAACCTATCGACATCTACTCTGACCTGTTTAGACTTCTGTAATTTCTTGAATTTGACCTCTGAGTCCAGGACTACTAAATTATGGTCACTATCAATATCTGCTCCAGGGTAACTCTTACAATTCTTAATCTGGTTTCTAAACCTCTCTTTAACCAGTATGTAATCTATCTGATACCTCCCTATATCTCCTGGCATTTTCCACGTATATATCCTGCGCTTGTGATTCTGAAAAAGCGTGTTTGCTACCACTAGCTTATTCCTAATACAAAACTCTACCAATCTATCCCCTCTATCATTACGTGTTCCTATTCCATATTCTCCTACTATTGAAACTTCCTTTCCCTTATCTACTACGGCATTCCAATCTCCGATTACAATTAGATTATCCTGTCCTTTAACGTTTGTGAGAGAAATTGATTAATCGATCATATTCTTAGACACGTGGGTATATGTAACTAATTATAGAAAGTAGGGCAGAGTAAAAGACTGATATAGACAAGTTTAAAATAGAGTGTTTTATTTAAATAATGCAAGTTGTTAAGACGCATGAATAATTATACGAAAATTAAGGGTACCTATATGTATTTAATTATAGAAGGTATGGCAGCGTAAAAGACTGATATAGACAGGTTTAAAATAGAGTGTATTATTTAAATAATGCAAGTTGTTAAGACGCATGAATAATTATACGAAAATTAAGGGTACCTATATGTATTTAATTATAGAAGGTATGGCAGTGTAAAAGACTGATATAGACAGGTTTAAATAGAGTGTATTATTTAAATAATGCAAGATGTTAAGACGCTTGAATAGTTATTGAAAAATTAAGGAAATGGCCGAAGATAATATTTTTACGTCATAAAAAAACAGAATAAAATAATTTAAAAAGTAGTTGATGTTTTTACTGTGCTAGTTGACTTACATTAAATAAGTAAATAATAAATGATAGCCCTATAGGCTTGAATGGCTTATTCCATCTTATTTAAAAAATAATTTAAGTTTAATCATGTATTAACTTTCATACGTTAGAGGCTACAAAGTTTGCTATCTTGGGGAATGCCGAGCAGAAAAGAACGCCTAATAAGCTTAACTTTACAAGTTTAATTTGCCAATCAATAAAGCAGTTTAAGGAGGAAGCGTTTGCCATTTTAAATTAAGTATAATTTATATTCTGCAAAAGATAATAAAATGAAATGAAAATCTTTCATATTTACTAAATAATCATGCGCAACGGTTTTTGGTATATATATGTTTGTACATATTTTTTAATAATACGTTTATTATTATAAGAAGTTTAAATAAATATATATCCGATATAGTTCCAAAATGTGTTTTATAATTCACGAGTATTAATTTTTAAATTATACATCAAAAATATAACTTAAGATCATTTAATTTGCCTTAGCGATTCCAAACTGTCTCACTTGTCACAAAAATTAATAATTGTAGAAGTAAATAACATGATTAATTATAACATTTTCAACTGGAAAATTTTATGCAAATCATTACTTCTTTGTAGAGCAATCTTCAATTATTACAGGTGCGTAGCGAAAGTTTATTGATTAACCCAATTCCAATTATATGTCACACTCTAAACCATGTCAAATAAATACCTTGCGATATTACAAATTAATACTTTGTTAAGGACAATTCACGACTATATATGCAGAACTAAATTACGTAATGAGACTAGACCATATTGAGTATAGAACATGGTAGGATTAAGCCAAACCAATTGGTTTGAATTAGTCACGTGATCTCTCCTCGACAGTGGAAAAGCTCTAACACTAGCATATGAGCTGGCAAGCAACACATTACTTGCTAATTAGATGAAGGAGCAATTGTCTGGACATGTAGACTAACCGTAATTTCTTTTAGCTTTATTAGCTCTCTATATACCGCTTTCCCTTTTCCAGCTAGCGACTATAGGTATACAAATGAAAGAAATATGATCTTCACAGGAAGCAAATTTCAAATTTATCACAATAACAATAATTGTATAGCAATCACAGTGAGATATTTAAAAATAATACTTGTATTTCATATGAAAAATAAAATCGTATATATATACATATATATATACGGAAGAAATAGTTGAAATGATAGAAGCAAGAAGGAAAATTGAAATTGGAAACACAGAAGCAGGACAGAAAAAATATAAGGAACTAAGGAACTTAATTAATAGGAAATGCAAGCTAGCGAAAGAAGAGTGGATAAAAGGAAATTATGAGGATATTGAGGAGGATATGAGAAGAGGTAAAGTAGATTTGGGCTACAGGAAAATTAAGTCACATTTTTCTAAAGTAAAACCAAAGGGTAACATTATATGTGATAAGCAGGGTAAGGAACTCACAGAAAATAAGGAAAAAGCTAGAAGATGGAAGGAGTATCTTGAAGATTTATATAAAGGTAGGCAGGACATGGAGGAGCTAGAAAGTGTGGAACAGATAGATGAGGATGACTTAGGTCCTAGCATACTTAGGTCAGAGTTTCATAGAGCATTAAATGATTTACGGAATAACAAAGCAGCGGGGATTGATATGATACCAGCCGAATTAATAAAACACGCAGGGGAAAAAATGCAGGAGCGATTATACAGGTTAGTTTGTAAAATATATGAGAAGGGAGAAGTACCACAGGATTTTCAGCGTAGTAGAATAGTAACAATGCCGAAGAAAATAGGAGCTAATTTGTGTGAGAACTATAGGACCATTAGCCTACTATCACATGCATCGAAGATATTGTTAAAGATTATTTATAGGAGATTAGAAAATAAAGTAGAGGAAAGGCTAGGAGAAGATCAGTTTGGTTTTAGGAAAAACAGAGGGACGAGAGAGGCGATTCTAGCACTAAGAACGGTAGTAGAAAAAAGAAAGAGGGTAGGAAAGGTAACTTGCATAGCTTTTGTAGACTTAGAAAAGGCATTTGATAATGTAGATTGGGACATAATGTTTAGAATTTTAAAAGAAACGGGTATAGATTATAAGGATAGGAGAATAATTTTTAATTTATATAAACACCAAACTGCCTTAGTTAGAATTGAGGGGGAAGAAGAGGTAGCAAAAATAGGGAAGGGAGTTCGGCAGGGATGTACACTTCACCGTTATTATTTAATCTATATATAGAACATGCAATAAACAAAGTAAAAGAAGAGTATAGTGTAGGTGTGAATGTACAGGGAGAGAAAATATATATGTTGAGATTCGCCGACGATATAGCTATATTGGAAGAAAGCGAAAAGAATTTAGAAAGGGTATTGAATGGTATGCAGGCAGTATTGACTAGGGATTTTAACATGAAAATAAATATAGGTAAAACTAAAGTGATGAGGTGTAACAAAAAGGAATGCAGTAGAAAAATGAGGATCACAATAGGAGATAATAGAATCGAAGAAGTGTCAGATTTTTGTTATTTAGGCAGTAGAATCACAAAAGATAATCGAAGCAAGGTAGATATAAAGTGTAGGATAGCACAGGGTAGGAAGGCATTCGTAGAAAAAGAACAGATTTTAAGATCAAATATTGACTTGGGTATTAGAAAAAGATTACTGAAGGTATATGTTTGGAGTGTAGCACTGTACGGGTGTGAGGCGTGGACTATAGGAAAGGAAGAGAAGCGTAGATTAGAAGCACTTGAAATGTGGTGTTATAGGAGGATGATGAGGATTGGTTGGGAAGATAAAGTAACAAATGAAGCTGTACTAGAGTTAGTAGGGGAGAAGAGAAGTATCTGGAGAGTGTTACAGCGTAGGAGAGACAGATTAGTAGGGCATATTCTTAGGCATGGGGGGATTATGCAATTGATCATAGAAGGTAGAGTGGAGGGAAAGAGAGGGGTAGGTAGGCCTAGATTGGATTATGTGAGTCAGATAGTTGAAGACGTTGAGATGAATAGCTATAGGGAGATGAAGGGATTAGCTCAGGATAGATCGGCATGGCGTGCTGTTTCCAACCAATCTTTAGGATTGCGGACTCTTTAACTAACTAGATCGGCATGGCGTGCTGTTTCCAACCAATCTTTAGGATTGCGGACTCTTTAACCTATACATATATATATTCTGGTATTTAAAAACATTACCTGCTCAAATAGTTATAATAAGCACGATGTTAAAATGTATTAATTAAAATATGCGGTTCTTTTTCAAATTCCAGTTTCTATTAACATCAATATGAATGATATATAAAAATCATTTAAAAAATTAGGGCAGAGAAATAAAATTACAATATTTTATATCACGGTTAAAAACGAGGATTTATTCGACTATAGTTTCGCTTATTAAGCATTATAGTCGAATATATCCTCGTTTGAATTGTGATATAAAACATTGTAATTTTATTTCTTTTGCCTACTAGGGAATATCACAACATAACGGCAAAAGCTATAATTTATTTAAAAATTGTTTCTTTTTCTTATTATCTTGTAAATAATACGCATCAGTGTGTTCCGAGTTCAGTCCTTCATTTCCTTATAGTTATTTATGCATACGTTCTGTAAGAACTGAAATACAAAATTTAATCTGGGTCTACTTTTGATTTACTTTCTAAAATGTTTATTATAATGCTTAGAATTTGACATGTACGTCTAATTCTGACCAGGTATGATCTGATATGACCTATATATTTCCACAATTCTTCTAATCTGTAATACTTACCAAATACTTGTTTCTATCCTCTTCAATTATCAATATCAAGATTTCCTTTTAATTTATCTACCCACTTATTTTTCACAATCATTAGAGACCGGATTATAGGCACTAAAAAATGACAAAATAGGCGGCAAATAGGCACTAAAAAACTTTTAAAAGGCGCTAAAAAAGGATTTATTATTTTGAAAAAAACTCGAAAAAGGCATGAAAAATACAGTAAGAAACACAAAATATTTTTTTTCATGTTTCACTTTTGTATCGCAAACTTTACAAAATAATATTATACCGTCACCATTAAAAATATTAGAGCCGAACTACCGAATTATTTTTTGGACTTGGATTCATCTGAACTGCTAATTTTAGGCATTTTGAATTTATTTTCGAATGTATTCGTGCGCTAACTAAACACAGACTAAAGAAATGAAGGGTGAATTATTTATTTGAAATAACGTTGTTACAAAATAACCACTATTGGTACTTAAGAGTACTTTGAGAACGATTAAGGATTTTTCATTGGTAATGTAGCAATGACACAAACAATTTCGAAAGTTTTTATCATCGAACAAAATAAATTATGGTACAAAGCAAAATAAATATGAAAAAAAGGCGCGAATGCATGAAAAGTGTCCAAATGGGCAAAATAGGCGCTAAACTGAAAAATAGGCAAAATTTGATCAAAATTGTCGAAATAGGCAAAATAGGCAATTTAAGGCATTTTGACTAAAATCCGGTCTCTAATAATCATCTTTACATAGCACCGCATTAAAAGAATATGTCAGCATGAAATGTACAGAATTATTTTTATTTTACTTAAATATTGCATAGTATTTTATTAATGTAAATATGGTTTCAAAATTTTAACTCCATTGCATTTGGATAATGAAACAATGAAATTTCAGCAAAATCATTTTTTATGCAGTTAATAAAAGATTCACATATTTTTCGTGAGTACAAATCAGTATCAATGTTTTCTACTCAGTTTTGTTTTACAGGTATGTGTCTGTTTATACCATTTTCAATTGAAAGTCCATTAAATTCGATGAACAATTTCCTGTCGGCAAAGATAACGCCATCCCGCGGCATTAACCAGGCAGGAATCGCCGGTTGATACCTGCAATTCTAGGTTCCGGTCATTTACGCCCCGTAAATAATTAAAATTAAAATGGAAAAATACCGCGAACGAAATCTATTAAATTATTCAGATTATTCGTAACCTCATGGTACATAGCAACTTTAGCATACTATTTGTGTAATATTAAAATATTGAGATTTTGCATTGCTAAAATTATTATATACACTCGTTAAAATTAAGAGGTATGCTAAATTGAATTATGTGTATATTATCGCCAGTTCGTAAAACGCTTTAGTGATAACACATTTTCGATAGCATCCTGTATGTTCTAAACAAAATAATGGAAAGTGTGTACCATTGTTAGAACAGAAAAATACGATATGTGTTATTTGAATGCATTTGCATGGACATCAATATACTTTTGAATAGCCGGTGTTAATTTCAAATTGGCAGCAGATCGACCCGTTCGTGATATCTACAACCCATTTAAATTTTATGAGCCATTGCATATTTACGGAATATTCTGTTCAATTTTGCCACTGTGATAGCTCGTCACCGTCGTTTTTACTATTTCCAATCGAATATTGCATAAAACGAACAAAATTAGCATTTCCATAATGTACAACTACTAATTATGTTAAAATTAATGAATTACAAATTATTTTGGATCCAAACATGGATTCTATTTATCTAGTAAATGTATTTGTCGGGAAAATTGTCGTATTTAACGAATTTATAGCGATTCGTTTATATCGTGAATATTCAGGATCAATTGATAAAGTCTGAATGTAAAAATAAGCGCAATGGCATAACGTAGCTTTGACTTATCGTTCTGGAAAAAAAAACGAAGCAGGACGACTAGTTGGTACAGCAAAAGATAGAGGATCAGCGGACCGACGAATTTTACGAGCCAATTATACACACTGAACGCTACTGCTGGAAATATATGCCCTAGTTAATTTTAACTGTACTAGAATTTAAAATGCTGCATCGAATTGGAATTATCTATCTTATCATTGAATTACTTGCGCACCGACTAATTTAAATATATCATTCTGTAGTATGAACAACAGGCAAATTAAATATAATATCTTCTACATATCTATTTATCATATACATATATACAATACTACATATACATACAAATATTGAAGGAAGAAAAAGGATAGTATAGAATATCACCCAAATAGCGTAAGTTAAAGGATTAAGTAGCTAGATGTACATTTCGAAGGCTATGCCCCCATCTTCAGTAGCACAAGACAAAAACCAAACAAAACACCTCTGTCACGAATCGCGATTGATATACTATTAAATAAATAAGTCAATATGACAGAAGTATTTCAAAAATGGCATATAATATGACCTATAAATCTTTTAAAACAACATAAAATGGTTACTCTTATAAAATTATAAATAATTTAAAGAGTCCGCAATCCTAAAGATTGGTTGGAAACAGCACGCCATGCCGATCTATCCTGAGCCAATCCCTTCATCTCCCTATAGCTATTCATCTCAACGTCTTCAACTATCTGACTCACATACTCCAATCTAGGCCTACCTACCCCCCTCTTTCCCTCCACTCTACCTTCTATGATCAATTGCATAATCCCCCCATGCCTAAGAATATGCCCTACTAATCTGTCTCTCCTACGCTGTAACACTCTCCAAATACTTCTCTTCTCCCCTACTAACTCTAGTACAGCTTCATTTGTTACTTTATCTTCCCAACCAATCCTCATCATCCTCCTATAACACCACATTTCGAATGCTTGTAATCTACGCTTCTCTTCCTTTCCTATAGTCCACGCCTCACACCCGTACAGTGCTACACTCCAAACATATACCTTCAGTAATCTTTTTCTAATACCCAAGTCAATATTTGATCTTAAAATCTGTTCTTTTTCTACGAATGCCTTCCTACCCTGTGCTATCCTACACTTTATATCTACCTTGCTTCGATTATCTTTTGTGATTCTACTGCCTAAATAACAAAAATCTGACACTTCTTCGATTCTATTATCTCCTATTGTGATCCTCATTTTTCTATTGCATTCCTTTTTGTCACACCTCATCACTTTAGTTTTACCTATATTTATTTTCATGTTAAAATCCCTAGTCAATACTGCCTGCATACCATTCAATACCCTTTCTAAATTCTTTTCGCTTTCTTCCAATATAGCTATATCGTCGGCGAATCTCAACATATATATTTTCTCTCCCTGTACATTCACACCTACACTATACTCTTCTTTTACTTTGTTTAGTGCATCTTCTATATTTATGAGGAGATTGAATCTAGGTTAGCAAACGTTAAAGGACAGGATAATCTAATTGTAACCGGAGATTGGAATGCCGTAGTAGGTAAGGGAAAGGAAGTTTCAATAGTAGGAGAATATGGAATAGGAACACGTAATGATAGAGGGGATAGATTGGTAGAGTTTTGTATTAGGAATAAGCTAGTGGTAGCAAACACGCTTTTTCAGAATCACAAGCGCAGGATATATACGTGGAAAATGCCAGGAGATATAGGGAGGTATCAGATAGATTACATACTGGTTAAAGAGAGGTTTAGGAACCAGATTAAGAATTGTAAGAGTTACCCTGGAGCAGATATTGATAGTGACCATAATTTAGTAGTCCTGGACTCAGAGGTCAAATTCAAGAAATTACAGAAGTCTAAACAGGTCAGAGTAGATGTCGATAGGTTAAAATTAGCTGATGTATATGAAAAGTACAAGCAGAAAGTAGAAATCATGGCTAATGGAACATCTAGGAACGACATAGATTGCGAATGGAGGGAAATCAGAAATGGGTTAACTACAGCAGCAAATGAAGTATTAGGCACAAAGAAAAGGGCAGGTAGGAGGGAATGGATCACGGAAGAAATAGTTAAAATGATAGAAGCAAGAAGGAAAATTAAAATTGGAAACACAGAAGCAGGACAGAAAAAATATAAGGAACTAAGGAACTTAATTAATAGGAAATGCAAGCTAGCGAAAGAAGAGTGGATAAAAGGAAATTGTGAGGATATTGAGGAGGATATGAGAAGAGGTAAAGTAGATTTGGGCTACAGGAAAATTAAGTCACATTTTTCTAAAGTAAAACCAAAGGGTAACATTATATGTGATAAGCAGGGTAAGGAACTCACAGAAAATAAGGAAAAAGCTAGAAGATGGAAGGAGTATCTTGAAGATTTATATAAAGGTAGGCAGGACATGGAGGAGCTAGAAAATGTGGAACAGATAGATGAAGATGACTTAGGTCCTAGCATACTTAGGTCAGAGTTTCATAGAGCATTAAATGATTTACGGAATAACAAAGCAGCGGGGATTGATATGATACCAGCCGAATTAATAAAACACGCAGGGGAAAAAATGCAGGAGCGATTATACAGGTTAGTTTGTAAAATATATGAGAAGGGAGAAGTACCACAGGATTTTCAGCGTAGTAGAATAGTAACAATGCCGAAGAAAATAGGAGCTAATTTGTGTGAGAACTATAGGACCATTAGCCTACTATCACATGCATCGAAGATATTGTTAAAGATTATTTATAGGAGATTAGAAAATAAAGTAGAGGAAAGGCTAGGAGAAGATCAGTTTGGTTTTAGGAAAAACAGAGGGACGAGGGAGGCGATTCTAGCACTAAGAACGGTAGTAGAAAAAAGAAATAGGGTAGGAAAGGTAACTTGCATAGCTTTTGTAGACTTAGAAAAGGCATTTGACAATGTAGATTGGGACATAATGTTTAGAATTTTAAAAGAAACGGGTATAGATTATAAGGATAGGAGAATAATTTTTAATTTATATAAACACCAAACTGCCTTAGTTAGAATTGAGGGGGAAGAAGAGGTAGCAAAAATAGGGAAGGGAGTTCGGCAGGGATGTACACTCTCACCGTTATTATTTAATCTATATATAGAAGATGCAATAAACAAAGTAAAAGAAGAGTATAGTGTAGGTGTGAATGTACAGGGAGAGAAAATATATATGCTGAGATTCGCCGACGATATAGCTATATTGGAAGAAAGCGAAAAGAAATTAGAAAGGGTATTGAATGGTATGCAGGCAGTATTGACTAGGGATTTTAACATGAAAATAAATATAGGTAAAACTAAAGTGATGAGGTGTGACAAAAAGGAATGCAGTAGAAAAATGAGGATCACAATAGGAGATAATAGAATCGAAGAAGTGTCAGATTTTTGTTATTTAGGCAGTAGAATCACAAAAGATAATCGAAGCAAGGTAGATATAAAGTGTAGGATAGCACAGGGTAGGAAGGCATTCGTAGAAAAAGAACAGATTTTAAGATCAAATATTGACTTGGGTATTAGAAAAAGATTACTGAAGGTATATGTTTGGAGTGTAGCACTGTACGGGTGTGAGGCGTGGACTATAGGAAAGGAAGAGAAGCGTAGATTAGAAGCACTTGAAATGTGGTGTTATAGGAGGATGATGAGGATTGGTTGGGAAGATAAAGTAACAAATGAAGCTGTACTAGAGTTAGTAGGGGAGAAGAGAAGTATTTGGAGAGTGTTACAACGTAGGAGAGACAGATTAGTAGGGCATATTCTTAGGCATGGGGGGATTATGCAATTGATCATAGAAGGTAGAGTGGAGGGAAAGAGAGGGGTAGGTAGGCCTAGATTGGAGTATGTGAGTCAGATAGTTGAAGACGTTGAGATGAATAGCTATAGGGAGATGAAGGGATTAGCTCAGGATAGATCGGCATGGCGTGCTGTTTCCAACCAATCTTTAGGATTGCGGACTCTCTAACTAACTAACTCTATATATAGATTAAATAATAACGGTGAAATTGTACATCCCTGCCGAACTCCCTTCCCTATTTTTGCTACCTCTTCTTCCCCCTCAATTCTAACTAAGGCAGTTTGGTGTTTATATAAATTAAAAATTATTCTCCTATCCTTATAATCTATACCCGTTTCTTTTAAAATTCTAAACATTATGTCCCAATCTACATTATCAAATGCCTTTTGTAAATCTACAAAAGCTATGCAAGTTACCTTTCCTACCCTCTTTCTTTTTTCTACTACCGTTCTTAGTGCTAGAATCGCCTCCCTCGTCCCTCTGTTTTTCCTAAAACCAAACTGATCTTCTCCTAGCCTTTTCTCTACTTTATTTTCTAATCTCCTATAAATAATCTTTAACAATATCTTCGATGCATGTGATAGTAGACTAATGGTCCTATAGTTCTCACACAAATTAGCTCCTATTTTCTTCGGCATTGTTACTATTCTACTACGCTGAAAATCCTGTGGTACTTCTCCCTTCTCATATATTTTACAAACTAACCTGTATAATCGCTCCTGCATTTTTTCCCCTGCGTGTTTTATTAATTCGGCTGGTATCATATCAATCCCCGCTGCTTTGTTACTCCGTAAATCATTTAATGCTCTATGAAACTCTGACCTAAGTACGCTAGGACCTAAGTCATCCTCATCTATCTGTTCCACACTTTCTAGCTCCTCCATGTCCTGCCTACCTTTATATAAATCTTCAAGATACTCCTTCCATCTTCTAGCTTTTTCCTTATTTTCTGTGAGTTCCTTACCCTGCTTATCACATATAATGTTACCCTTTGGTTTTACTTTAGAAAAATGTGACTTAATTTTCCTGTAGCCCAAATCTACTTTACCTCTTCTCATATCCTCCTCAATATCCTCACAATTTCCTTTTATCCACTCTTCTTTCGCTAGCTTGCATTTCCTATTATAAATAATATATAAATATATAAATAATATATTAAGAAAATTTAAAAGAAGAAGAGATATCAAAAATATTACTAGTTTAGAACAAAGTAATAATTCAACTCCAAAATTTGTTAAATTACCATTTGATCCTATAATTACACGTGGTTTCGATAGTATTTTAAATAAATATAATTTTAAAGTAACATATAATAGTCTTGCTAATTTTCTAGGAAATTCCAAAGATTTGATTGATTTCGATAAAAAAATCTGGTATTTATGAAATATCTTATTACGTCTTGTATGTGGTGGCTTGTTAGGCCTGTGTGTAGAGTGTCAAACGTCTGTTTCTTTCTCCGGTGTTTTGTATGTTTTTAATAGTGTGGTGTTGGCGTGAATCTGTTCTTGACGTTTTAGTTAGTTCGTGTAAAATATCTTGTTCTAGTTGGCCTAAAGTATATATAGAAGACAAACACGTAGACCAATTGAAACTAGATATAAGGATTTAAGCATTTAGCTCATTTCAGAAAAGATAAAAGTGCTGTAACCGAGTATATTTTTGAATCGGGTCATCCTATTCAAATTAGTTCACTTAAAATATTTAAAAGTGTTTTGAATTATTCCGAGTTAAATGCTTATGAAAGTATATATATAGATGCATAAATCTATATCAAATTTAATGAATTTAGATTCAGTCCAAATTTCATTTTGTCTTGTTAATTTATTTAATAAGAACTATTTTTTAAATCATTTTTATTTTATTTATTTTTGGTTATTTTAGATTTGACAAACCAGAGTTTATTGTTGTTACTTGTCAGTTTCGTTAATTATTAATTTATATTGTTTTAAAATATTTATAGGTCATATTATATGCCAATTTTTGAAGTACTTCTGTCATGTTGACTTATTTATTTAATAGTATATCAATCACGATTCGTGACAGGGGTATTTTATTTAGTTTTCATTTTGTGCTACTGAAGATGGGGTATAGCCTTCGAAATGTACATTTAGCTACTTAATGCTTTAGGTTACGGTATTTGGGTGATATTCTATACTATTATTTAACAACGTAGTAATAATTAAAAAAAAAATAAGAAAAAGGACGCAAGTAGAATTAGTCATGCTTACGATATTCAATTTTCTTGAAATTCCCATGGGATAAATCATCATTCCAGCATCAAGTTTCGGAAGGAAGCCGCAGCGGGTCAATATTATCATTTTTCCGCGGAAATGACCCATCGGTCAGCCGCGGTTGGCAATGATAAACGCCGAAATTCCCACGGGAATTTTTCCAAACAACTCTTCTGGGTCTAGCACAACGCACCGATGGCAATAGCGATGGCACCCAAGGCAGCCCAGCGCCGTCTCCAGAGGACAACCCCGTTGGGGGCACCGCTAGATGATAATATCGTCGCAGCAAGAGCTAACATAACCTCTAGCGACTTGCTTCCAATGGGACAACTTGCCTCACATTGCTCCTACATGTGTTATCAATGTATCCCCACTGATATTTTCATCAACACGTACATCCTTATTTCTATACTTCGTGATAATGCTATTACTCGCCCACTTCGGGTCTTCATCTTGCACATAGTGGGGCTCCTGGCAGGGGATCACGTGGTTCATAAACTCACGTAGTCTCACACATTCGTACTCACCAGAGGGCAGTTAATAACCGTTCCATATGAAAGTTCAACCATGGCCCAACATGTACCACTATCGTAGGTACTACAGCATTGAATCGATCTAGTCGTATAAGAATTGAAAGGAAAGTGTTTGGAAACATCAAAAAAGTTTCCGCAGCAATACCTATACGTATAATAAGAACTCGTATGAAAATCTTTGTTTTTTATGCTTGATTTTTCATGTTTTTCTATTTTCTATGATTTTATGTGTGATCCTTGCATATCTTCTAGCCTCGAGTAATATTACAAACTCCTTATTTAATTGAAGATGACTGAAAATACCCTACGTTGATTCAAGTTATGTTCTTCGAAAATCATAGATGCCGCAAAAAGTTGTAGTATCTGTAATAAAGGACTTTATAAAGATATGTTTGCTTTATTGAAGCGAAACTTCTACAGGCGCGGTAGGGCAAATTGGCCAGAACCTCACGAAAAGTGAAACGCACGCTACGCGCATGCGCCGCGTGTACTGTTAGTATACGTAGCATAAGGCAACCAGTAGACGCTTGCGTATTTTAATATATATTATACAAACACAGCTTAATCTTTTAGCTAACAATTTGTTTATCAAATTCGCGATGAGCAGGTTGAAAGAATGTAAATTTTGTGTATGACGCACTAGTGGGTGCATTTCTATTTGTCGATGGCTCGCTCAGCTGCATCAGATTCATTTCGTTGATCTCTCACACCGCGTGTATCTTCACGTGTAGACGGCACGTCTGAATCGGTGGCATTCAAATTCTCTATACCACTCACTGTGTCCTCACTTAACGACGGTATCGATTCATCCAGTGTATTTGAGGTCGTTGGAAGGTTATGTTATCCACCGTGTTTCTTTAACGCCCTTTGCCGGGCTCTATACTCTCTACTTCTTTCCAAGGTACTCGTTGGCACTTTTCTTGGCGGTTTATTCGCTTTCTTCCGTTTTCTAAAGGCTCGCACTCTGTCTGTACTTGTCTTTTTCTCCATTTTAATTTTCACACAATAGAAATTGTGTGAAAATATAAAAATAAATATATGAAAAAAAAAATGGTTAACAAATGGAAAAAAAGCAATGCATAAAATCAACTTTTCCTAGGAGCTAAGAAGTTTCACTTCTACCGCGCGAGAGTCTCACGCATATTTGTTTTTTATAAGAAAAAGAGTGAAAAGTTGAACTCGTTTGTATGTTTGAAAAGTAATATAACAATATTACTGTGAATAAGCTAACAGAAACCCAAAATTTTTATTTTCCGTAACATTAGAAATGGAGTCTTCGTATATCAATAATTGGCAGGTTAATAATACACTAGTCACAGAAAGAAATGAATGTACGTTTGATTTTTTTACTGTTGAAGACGATTGATAATCCATCAGTTACAGTATTTTGTCATTTTATTTCCTACCATGTAGTATTTTCGAGTGTTTGCAACAATATGTTAATGTGCAACCACATATTAGCATTCTAAATTCTGTATTCATCTAGTTAAGTTGGCTTTTGCGGAGTTTCGTTGACTATGGCGAAGAACACATGTTCCAGTGTCCAAGCGGTAAGCTTCTTGAGCCAGAAGGCTAGCAAACTAAGCACATATTCATATGCAGAATTTGTGTTCCCCTCTTTAGCTCAGCGTGGCTACTGACTAACCGGTACGTAGTGTATGTTACATATATTCAATTAAACAAAAATCTATCAACTGTTCTAACCTAAAGCACCTTAATCCTATGCTAAAGCTGCCATAGATATACAATGGCACATTTCGTGCGTGGTAGGATATGAAGAGGTGAATGCAGGATGCTACAAAAATAACTACGATACAGATTATTGGTACAAAAATTCTGACATTTTTTTTAAAACGTAATCATTCTTCCACATAAAATTATCTAGCCCGATTATTGTAACACCAGCACAGTGTTTCATAATATATAAAAATTAGGATATTATAAAGAAGATAATATATTAACTAAAATATCTATATTGAATATTATCCCATCTTCATTAGCATAAGTTTAAACGAAACAAAATATGTCTGTCAAAATATATCGCCATATTTGCTATACCATTGGAACTTGTGATACTAAAATTCACATCTATCTATTAAATGCTTTGTGTTAGGTATTTTGGTGATTTTTTAAAAATCATTTAACGCCGCACTGACGAATCCACATTATTAAATATACTTTTGTTATAAACTCCTTGGAATAAACAATTTTGAGAGAAGCGCGTTAAATTTAGAGCTAATATGCTTAATAAGGAATTTTCAGAATATTTTACAATGGTTCGAATAATAAAATTTTGAAAAATATTGGCACAACTTTTCAATAATGTTAATATCATCTAATGAATCCAACTTCATTTTTTCTCAAAAATTAATGGATCATATGTCGGGCTAAAATGGACAAATAACATTTAATAGCATGGAAAAAATCAAGTTAAGAAGTTGGAGGTATCAGAAATTTATTTATTTCTGGTCACGTGGATGTCAGAATTTTCGAGCATTATATTCAGTTATTTTTGGGTTTTGACTTGTCATGCAACATCTCCATCTCTTACCTTTTCAATATATTGATAGAGAATTGCAGCTTATAGAATATTATCATTTTATAAAAAATGCGATGCATAAATAGCAAAAAGTCTGCATATATTTTTATTGAAATTTGCATGTTTTTAAGGTATTACCATATGATGTAAAAGAGATTATGTATATTCATTATTTTTTCTGTTCTTCGGTACTTGAATTGGTTTGAATCTGGCACTATTTAATGGTGGCCTGTAAGAATGATATTAATAATAAGTTGTTTATTCCAACAAATATAATATATTATCAAATCTGTAAGAAAAAAATTATTATAAAAGAAAATAAAATTATGTAAAGTTAAAAAACATATTGTACAAATATGATACTGTGTGTAAAATAGAAGAAGAATCAATTTCGAGGTTTGAACGGAAAAATGCACAAGAGATAAACGTACATATTTAAAGTTGGAAAATTGTAGTTCCCATAAAAAACCAACATAAATATATCAACTGAATAATGTAAATATAAATTTAATAAAAGAAAAAGCAAAGATATCCATTAAAATTAAAAGATTAATATTTTTCATTTCTGTTTTTCATAAATGGAAGTACAATCCAAATTGTGGTTTCTTAAAATTCATTGAAACTGGTTTACTGAACTGTCAAAATCCCTTATTTACTTTCAAGACATTCAAGTTATTCTCGATAGTCCCAAAATATGCATCAACTCAATTAGAGT
Organism: Leptodirus hochenwartii; assembly: GCA_947310635.1. NCBI lineage: Eukaryota > Metazoa > Arthropoda > Insecta > Coleoptera > Leiodidae > Leptodirus > Leptodirus hochenwartii. Next base: position 11,045,595 of record OX371177.1, on the reverse strand, counting down.
CGACTTTAAACGTTTTAAAATTTCATCTCAATTTTGGGATTGATTTTGGGACGTCCTTTTCTACATACACTCATACGTTGCACATATACATCTCCAGCTATGTTGAGGGTCCTGTCCTCAGAATGCGAGGATTACGGGAGGATCCGACCGACCCCACCGTACACATACACGCAATATAGCCGTGGTGTATAAGAAGGGTAATTACCCTGCAGTTTCAGAGGCTATTCTATGCTCATTGATGACTATGGCACGAGCGCCATATATATATATAGAGCACTTCTAAACAACGAATATATACGTCACTAGATGGGGTGGTTATAAGCTTGGATCCGATGTTATCTCCCGTAGGGTCATTACAAGACACCAGTCACCAGTGCGCTCTCTGCATGTGCTTTACGATAGCTGGAGGGAGGCATATATGGACGCAAGTGTGTTTAGATAAGAATTTTTGAAAGTAGGGCAAATATTTGGGCAAGAGTCTATTAGAAAAATATTGATTTGGTTATGGTAACCAGATGTCAATTTGGCGAGGTGAATTTTTTACGACTTATTTTCGATAATTGTGTACGAGTTAATTATTTGCCGCGCGTTGTGATAAGAGGAATTTTCGAAAATATTTAAAACTAACTAAAAATTACATAAATGATGAAGCTCTTACTTTAACGGATTGCGCTAAAAACCTGGGCCAGCATTTAGATAACGAATTCAGTTATGAAGATCACTTATTAATAATAAACTTTTGTTTTGGGGGCTTAGTCATTTAACTATCTACCCAATTTCGATTAGATTAAACTTAAAACTACCAAAACTAAACTATAATAATTACGAGTTTCCCATTTTCACATCAAACATTCATGCACCATTCACTCATGCTTTCGCCTCAGTGGAATACTAAAAAACTTATTAGGAAAAAGATAGAGGATACATACGTCTAGGGGTCCATCAAGACAATTAAAAGACAAAATAGACAGGGCCACGGATCGGTAGGTATATGAATCAATAGGAACCAACAGAGGACAGCTACATAGTTTCATTCATTCTCAAACGAAAGCTATTCTAAACTATCCAAATTCATAGTTCTATTTTATTTGCACAAATGAAATCGAATGTGGTGTCATATATATTTATTGACTGAAGTGATAGCAGGTAACATAAATTTATTGGAAGCGTTGTGAATTTTGCTATCGAGTTCAAAAAGGGTATTTGTGAATTATGATACTTATCACACGCAAAGAAAATGTGGTTCAGGTCTTCTATCTGACCACATGGGGTGCATGTAAACTCCTAGACGAAGCCAACAGACAAGAATATGAGGGATTAAAGCATGGTAGAATTCCTATACGAACCCCCATGTAGTTAATACCGAAGATGAAGCACTTAGGAATAACACCTAAAGTGTTTTTTGTCGACTTCGAGGTGGCTGTCCATAAGGCCATACAAAATATTTATCCGGATAGCGATATTCTGGGCTGCAATTTTCATCTCGGGCAAACATGGCACCGATAAATTCAAAAGTTGGGTCTTTCCAGACATTACATTAACCCAAAAGATGATGTCGAAAAATGGCTGAACTACGTTTTTGGGCTATCATTTTTAAATCCCGCAGAAGTAGGAGATTGCCTTGCCGAAGATCTAATGGTAGAGAAACCGGAAAACGAACAAATCGATCATTTTTGCGACTAATTAGTCGATAATTACATCGGAGGAGGCAGCCATTTTCCGCCAATCATGTGTGCGAAAGCAGTTGTGTATATGTGTGCCGGACGACGAATGCTTGCGAATCATTTCATTCGGATTTAAACTCCAATTTTTACAGCCCGCATCCAAATATATAGATTTTTCTGGAGGTTCTAAAAATGCTTCAAGTGAACACTTATGTAAAGCTCGGTAGTGCGAAAAGGAAAATTAAAGCCAGACGCAATAAAAGCTCGCAACTAAAAAATGTATATATCGAAGAAAATCTGCTGCAATATAAAGAAGGCAAGCTAACAAGATGGAATTTTGTAAAGGCCGTAGCCTACAAGAATAGCACACCAGTTGTTTTTATTTGTATTGCCTAGATTCTTGTCTTACCGAGCATTCTGCAATACTACTACATATCATTACTCTGTAATTAACTACAAGGGGGTTCCTCGCGGAGTCCGTCTTGGAATTTACCTATAATTAGGATACAAGGATTATTTGGTCTAGGAGTTTACCATCACCGACCACATGCACATAAATTAGATTCTCTTAAGCCTATTCTATGTAGATGACTGGAATATGCTGCATGATTTGACCCGAGTCTACTTATTGTCGTAATGAAGTTCTTACTTCTATTGAAATTTTTAAACCAAGGTACATTTAGAGGATTTTTATTTATTTCCTTGTACCATAACCCTTTGATATAATTTTTGTAGATGTGTTTCCAATCTGTCCATATTTTTAGTATCTGAACTGGGACATTTTTAAGAGGGCGTATATCTCAACTGAGTAGCTTCTTTAGCCAAAGAGTCTACCATTTCATTGCCTTGCATTCCAATATGTCCTTTTATCCAACATCAATAATAAATAAAAGAGCTTTTCCCAATTTGAAAACAATCTATAACAACAGATGTTATCTGAATCGAGAACTAAAACAAGTTTTATGTGATACACTTGTTTTGCCCCATTACAATTACTGCGATGTTATATGTATTGATTTAGCAACTAAAAGAAAGATTCAAATAATGCAGAATAATTGTTTGAGACTTATTCATGGCATAAGAAGGCGAGATCACGTGTCCCATACGTTGACATGGATGGCTGGATATGTCAACAAGGAGAGAGCTTCATTTCTATATATATGCGTTCAAAATATTAAAAACCAAAACACCAGCGTACCTTTGGAATAAATTTACGTTCAGAATGGACGTGCACAATATAAATGTAAGAAAGGGTTTATTGTCAATGCCAAACCATAAAACAGATATGTTTAAAAAATCATTCACCTATAAATTTGTCAAAACTATAAATTCCATACCAATACTCCAACGAGAACAATCAATTCAAACATGATATTATAATGATATTATATGATATTATAAATGCAAAAGATAATAACAAATTAACAGTACTTATATTGCTAGATTATTCAAACGCTTTTGATTTGTTGAATCATACTATATTATTGTCTATACTGGAGCATATTGGATTTAATTGTTCCACTGTAAAAATGATGCTTAGCTATTTGTCTAATACAAATCAACTAGTGAGATATGATAATAGGACCTCCTCCTGTTGGAACATCTCCGGTGGAGTTCCCCAGGGCTCAATTTCAGGGCCTTTAGTATATACAGTATATACAAGTAAATTTTGTAATTATCACATGTACGCCGATGACACCCAGCTATATTCGTCCTTCGTACCAAAAGCAATAAGAATCTCTCTAATGTGTATTAATGATGATCTAGCTAGTTTAGTAAACTTCTCACACAAACACTCCTTGAAGATCAATGCAGCGAAAACTTCCGTAATGCCTTTTGGTAATAAAATTTTTTTTAACTTATATACAGATCAAATTATATTAACGCTCAAGCTTGTCAACAGTGCAAAAAATCTAGGTGTTATTTAATGGATATTCACTTAAACTATAGCGAGCATATTTCAAAAAGAAATATTAGAGCATATCTCTCACTAAAACAAATCTATAACAACAGAGAATTTCTCACGTCTGAAATGAAATTGTTATTATGTGTAACGCTAATTTTAAATAATACTTTTAAAAAATGTTTCAGTTACTGCTTTGTTAAAACCATTAACTCAATTACGCCAAATATGCGGAATTATTGCAACGCTTCTTTTAAAAAATTACTGTTTAAGAAATTGCTCCAGTCACAATCGTTTGATGTCTCAATGTTCCCTTAATTTCTTGATACTCTACAATTTTGGCTTTTCCAATTTTGTTGTACTTTTCACTTGTACTTTTTATTGTTTATGTATTTTTGTATTTTGTATCTTATATTGTATTTTATGTTACGGGTTGCGAGGAAGAGCAAGGATTAGTGCTACGTACGTTAATCCAATCATTTGATCGCTAATCCCTTTGGTATTTTTATTAGCATAATTCTTGTGTGATATATGTTTTATATATATGACATGGAGGAGCTAGAAAATGTGGAACAGATAGATGAGGATAACTTAGGTCCTAGCATACTTAGGTCAGAGTTTCATAGAGCATTAAATGATTTACGGAATAACAAAGCAGCGGGGATTGATATGATACCAGCCGAATTAATAAAACACGCAGGGGGGAAAATGCAGGAGCGATTATACAGGTTAGTTTGTAAAATATATGAGAAGGGAGAAGTACCACAGGATTTTCAGCGTAGTAGAATAGTAACAATGCCGAAGAAAATAGGAGCTAATTTGTGTGAGAACTATAGGACCATTAGTCTACTATCACATGCATCGAAGATATTGCTAAAGATTATTTATAGGAGATTAGAAAATAAAGTAGAGGAAAGGCTAGGAGAAGATCAGTTTGGTTTTAGGAAAAACAGAGGGACGAGGGAGGCGATTTTAGCACTAAGAACAGTAGTAGAAAAAAGAATGAGGGTAGGAAAGGTAACTTGCATAGCTTTTGTAGATTTAGAAAAGGCATTTGATAATGTAGATTGGGACATAATGTTTAGAAATTTAAAAGAAACGGGTATAGATTATAAGGATAGGAGAATAATTTTTAATTTATATAAACACCAAACTGCCTTAGTTAGAATTGAGGGGGAAGAAGAGGTAGCAAAAATAGGGAAGGGAGTTCGGCAGGGATGTACACTTTCACCGTTATTATTTAATCTATATATAGAAGATGCAATAAACAAAGTAAAAGAAGAGTATAGTGTAGGTGTGAATATACAGGGAGAGAAAATATATATGTTGAGATTCGCCGACGATATAGCTATATTGGAAGAAAGCGAAAAGAATTTAGAAAGGGTATTGAATGGTATGCAGGCAGTATTGACTAGGGATTTTAACATGAAAATAAATATAGGTAAAACTAAAGTGATGAGGTGTGACAAAAAGGAATGCAGTAGAAAAATGAGGATCACAATAGGAGATAATAGAATCGAAGAAGTGTCAGATTTTTGTTATTTAGGCAGTAGAATCACAAAAGATAATCGAACCAAGGTAGATATAAAGTGTAGGATAGCACAGGGTAGGAAGGCATTCGTAGAAAAGGAATAGATTTTAAGATCAAATATTGACTTGGGTATTAGAAAAAGATTACTGAAGGTATATGTTTGGAGTGTAGCACTGTACGGGTGTGAGGCGTGGACTATAGGAAAGGAAGAGAAGCGTAGATTACAAGCATTCGAAATGTGGTGTTATAGGAGGATGATGAGGATTGGTTGGGAAGATAAAGTAACAAATGAAGCTGTACTAGAGTTAGTAGGGGAGAAGAGAAGTATTTGGAGAGTGTTACAGCGTAGGAGAGACAGATTAGTAGGGCATATTCTTAGGCATGGGGGGATTATGCAATTGATCATAGAAGGTAGAGTGGAGGGAAAGAGAGGGGTAGGTAGGCCTAGATTGGAGTATGTGAGTCAGATAGTTGAAGACGTTGAGATGAATAGCTATAGGGAGATGAAGGGATTAGCTCAGGATAGATCGGCATGGCGTGCTGTTTCCAACCAATCTTTAGGATTGCGGACTCTTTAACTAACTATATGTTTTATAGTTAAATTTGTAATGAACTACCAATAAATGAATTTATTAAATGAATTTATTATTATTACATTTAAAAAGGATGTAAGAAAAGTATTGCAGATTTCCGAAAAGCCCTTATTGATTATATAGATATGTGGTTTATTATTTCCTAAATTTATATTTTTGTGCAAATGGTTGCTTTTGATAACATTATCCTTATTTGTTTTAATTGTGGTATGTGCAGGTATATAGTTAGAGGTTTATGAATTAATAATACTCTCTTATAAGTATAGAAAGTGATAGTTTATGGTCGATTTTTGTGTTCGAATGTTATTGTTTCTAAATTCGCTTAATTTAAATTAGTTATATTTTCACTGTCAGGGTTAAGTGGAAGAACAGTATCACCTTCCATTTTATAATTACTTTTTTAATATTTGTTTACTGAACTTCGCCATTGGTTAAAGATTGTCTTTATGTATGAGGTATATAAAATTATATTTTTTGTGCTCTATTATGTACAATTTTGGGGTCAATAAAGATTATTATTATTATTATATATTTATTATAAGATCATTTCAACTATAATTAAGCGTTGATTTTCTTAATATGATTTATCTATCCATACTTTGGATATTAAATTTTTGAAGATAAAATATTAATTAGCATTCATCATTTCATAGACACAACCAGCTAAAATTTTATTTAGTTTAATGCTCCGCAATCATTTTTCTTATTATTGAAAATGAGTAAAAATGAATTTTATACATGATTTAAATTATTACATATTTTTCCGATTATAAGGTGAAATTATTATAAAATTGTATGTAGATATTGTATCAAAAGTAGAGTATTCTAAAAACTATAACTCCTATACGTTTTTTATTCCTACTAGTTTCGACGAAACAATTTGCGAATTGATGTATTTCTTTGTTTCAGGCGATTGTCTATGAAGGTCAAGACAAGAACCCGGAGATGTGCCGCGTTTTATTAACTCACGAGATAATGTGCAGGTGAGCTAAAAATACTTTCTCCTCAACCATGATTCTTTGTATTCTTTGAAGAATGTAAACAAATTTCATCACATAGGATAAATAAATCCCTTAGACAGGTCCATTATTTGCCTTCCGCGCTTATTTACAGGCTCCCCTATTATTTAAAAATAATACCATTACACTGCAGCTGACGAAACTGATATATATCGCACATTGCAAAGCAAGTAGCCATATACTGCGTGATGTATTTAAAAAATAAAATATCATAAAACTCCTAAATTATTTACAACAAAATATTACAAAAACATTTTTATTAGATTCAAGATCTACCTAAACAATAATTATCTAGTTTCTTCGACTATGGTTATTACCAAATAAAAGAAAATTATTTTATATTGTTATTTTAGTATCGATTATAGCAGAAAATGCTGCATCCTGTACATTATGTTGAGATTGGCATAGCACGCGTTCCATGTTTTTCAACACAAAAACTCCTGCTACACATTCGGCATTCTTGTACCACGATTGCAGATGGTTCAACCACCTAATGAAATATATTAGCGACCGTTACAATAAATTAATTGGATTGTTTGACTATGCACTCTGTCTTCTTATTTACGGTAACGCAAATGACATAAGAACTACACCAAGTAACGAATAAACGCTACAGGAAAGAAATTGTTCAAGGCAATTCAAATGAGCGACTTTATTATTATTCTTTTAATATCAGACTAGTGCAAGTGTTAATAACGAATTGACCGATAATTATTACCAAGCTGTAAGGGCCAGTGCAGAACAGAACGCCGCCACAGTCCCAATTAACGGACTTGAGAAAATAAGAAAGTATATCATTTGATCAAAAGTTTTTGAAGTTATTTATATTAACTCATGTGTTAACAAAACGTTTTTAGGAATACTAACATTTCGGTGTCGAATTTTTATATTGTAAATTTAAGGCGTTGTCAATTTGCCAAAAAATATATAATTTAACCATTCGAAAAAATAGTGATCCCCATTTAATTTCGGAAACACAGAAAAATAATAATATTACGAGTTAATTTATTTCCTAAATTTGATTGGAAAAAAATTATTTCGCTATTTTATTGAGATCACAGCAGATAATATAAATCACCGTATAAATTAGATATGTCTTTGTATCATGGCTTAAGTTAAGTTATTCAAATTTTGATGGTGCGCGATTTAGTTAAAGCGCTCGTATAATAAATTATAATACTTAAAAATATGAAATAGAACAAAAAGATCCTTTTGCATTTATTTCGCTTTTTATATATTTTAACTAAATTTCGAAACACGAGCTAATTTTGGAAGTCACTGAGATCATACTGAAAAATTACCATTCCCAATAGCGATTTAAACGACCGTTGTAACAAAAAACAGCGTAATTTCAGACTTATGTGACAATGGAACAGTATAATATAAAAAAGTAACATATTCCATGCAGCGTACCATCAAACTTGCTCTCAGTAAAGCAGACGAAAATGCATAATATTGTTGTATGTGACTTCACACATATAAGAACACATCCACGGTATAAGATTGGCGAATGAGAGAGCAATGTTTGTTATGGGAAGATGCGGGGAAGTTACAGACTCCCTCGGGACTACAGCTAACCGACCCCCAATTTCAACATAGTTGGTATATGGCCTTGGTTTGGTGGTGTCTCTATTTCCTTACTCCTGCACCCTGCGCGTTCTTCCCTATGTCACTTTCCCTGCGCCCAAATATCTTATTCTTTCATCTACTTCGAACTGGAACGATGTACAGGGTAACATACGTTTTATCAGCAATAATTACTACTTAAAAGGGCAATTACATTCGTTAAGTTACATGAGGGCCGCGTTTTTTAAGGATAAGTCAAAATCATCAACTTCTTATATTGTTCTCTAATAAAAATTAGATTTTTTTCATCGCATATATTGATATTACTGAATCGATAAATTTAATTTAAAGAAATATTTGAGCTTGCACATCGAATATTTATCCATTGTGCCCTTCTTGAAAACATTCCATGACCATGGTTATAATAAATAGTTGCTTCCGGGGCAAATTCATAAATTAATATTAATCGAACGTCATGAGGTTTCTTGCAATTTATATCACTATCTACCTCTGTATTACTCAATCTATAAAAACCTTTTTATTGAAATAATTGCTATGAGACTGCAATAATTTTAAAAAATATTTTTTATTTTTGCCTTATGCTGTAAGGCATATTTGTCCAGTCACAATTTTTATTAATTTAAAGTCACGCGAAATTGCCAGAAGATTTAAAATGATATTGAAGTGATTTATTATAATGGAGTATATATGAAGAATCCTATTGACCAATAATTAATATAACAATCAGTTATAACTGTAGAAGAAGATTTTAGTTTTGCTTAAAAATAAAGTTGCTTGTCCTTTCGTAAAATTAATAATAAATATATAACCATTTTCTAATATCTTTTATTGCAGCCGATGTTGTGATAAGAAGAGTTGTGGAAATCGCAATGAAACTCCTTCAGATCCTGTGATAATAGACAGGTAAGTTTTCTTTTGCAATAACTTTTTATATGTCAAAACCTGTAAAATTTACATTTTTATGTGAACCTTGCGAATATACAATAGTCTCAATCACAAATGTTGTTTTGTCTAAAAAAAATTTGCATTTTTATTGCATTTCACAACATCCACATACAAATTACACATTGCCATCATAGTTGCAAGTGTACGTTTCCTGCATTCGTCGTGGGTGACTGTCCGAAAGCATTTTTGTCCTTTTTTCGGAGGACAACTGATCACCGATTCATACTGGTGGAAGGAAGAAGGAGATATACGTGGTAGAATTACATTGGTGATAGCGAGGGGATAGCTACAAAATGGTCTCCCCAGGGGCGACTCTCAAGATAGTAGACTTTTGGATAGTGTATAGGAAGACATCTTGCGGCCAGACAGATATCGCGATATACTCTCCCGTTGCTCAGTGCTTTCCTACACAAGAAAACGCACACACTTTCGCACAAAACATAACGACTTGAAGTGGACTTGGTGCAGATTGTCGGTTGAAATACTAGTAACGATAGTCCACGTCGATATTCAGCTTGAACGAAGAACTCAAAAAATCGATCATTTATATATTTACCTCTATAGATATTAATATAGAAGTTGTGAAAAGGATGAAGCGAATTAAAATATTATAGAGTCATCATAAAGCATATGCTAAACCTGGTAGTAAATTTTTGAAATTATTTCTATATTATCTTTTTATTATTCAAAAACACAACATTACAATTATTGTATGTTATTTAGCTTAGTGTTCCAATTTTAGCCGATTACTGGCCATATGACATCGATCAATAAAGCATTGCTACTAAAGATTTGTACGGATTTTTAACCAGTCATAAAAATGATTAATAATCATTAAAAATTAGAAAATGCAAGAAGCTTATTTTGCATAAGGGATCACCCAATACCAAAAAATACAAAGCATTTAATAGCTAGATGCGCATTTCAAAGGTTATGCCCTATCTTCAGTAACATAAGATTAAAATAAATATTATATTTGGTCATTAAATATGGTCATTCACCATGATTGATATAACATTGTGTAGGGTGATTTTCTATACAATTACTTAACATCGTAGTGACTAATTAAAGCTAACTGTAACTTTAAATATTTTATAAAGAATTCTGCAGTAATTCAAAAACAACTATGATTGAAATTGATCCATTTGCCTTCTGGACATCGATAAAACTTTTGGGATATTATTACCCTTTTGTACACTAATGGAAATTTTGCATTAATTACTATTTTACTTCAAAAGGTTGTGGTCAATATTCTAATATTTGAACATACTATAATAATATTAAGATACAATGCAAGAGCATTTTTATTGCAAAGATGTATTTTTGACTATAACAATACAAATTTAATATATTGTTCTCAACAAATTAATCTAAATCTACGAATTTGTTAACAATTATTCATTACAACATTGAAGATTGTAAAAGTTATTGAAATTCTCACTCTTCTTTCATTTATCCACAATACTTATGAAAATATATGTTCTGTATAAAATAATTCACTAATTGCGTCATTAGTATGACTATAACTAATTAATAACGAAATCGATTCAACAGCACTTATTTTATACGACTACTTTTAATCAAATTTCTGTTTAATAAACGTATAGTAAGGTTGCACAGAATATTTAATGATGGTAATAATATCCAAACCGTCTTAAACAAATTACAATTACTTAGCGATATTCTTCCATGTGCTTGTACATCCCGAGCTTTATTTATCAATGTAAACACGCGACCAGATACTTTCTCGGACACGTGGCTACAGCAAATTGCTGATTGTAACACGAAACGCAACTCAATATCCCACAGTACATGCTCTTCTTAACAGCTGTATAACGTACATGTGTAGAGCGACCAGCGACCGCAACCACTTGGCCAAATTGCAATTGGTGAAACAAAAATTCGACTTTGCGTTTTCGTTTAGTTTGAGTAGGTATTTCCTACAATGCCCGTGCTCAATATCGAATGCAGTTTTCCACAACACGCTTGCAAACCGATTCAATAAAGATGATTGCAAAAAAAGTGCACTAGCCAATTTTCATATTGAATTATGATATATCAAACTACATCGTGGCATTGAAGCTATGATGGATTAAAATTATAAATAGAATAATTACCCAATACATTAAAGGTATGTAGAAAATGGAGATAGACTTGTAATTCCTCATAGGTAGGTAAGAATTTTTATTGCAAGGGAAAATATACGGGTCGTTATATAATTTAAATCCTTCACCAGTTTCGATATTTATGTCATGATCAGAAGGAAATTGTCAAATGTTTTACAACCATTATATTATAATAAAATATTGCCATCAATTATGTGTTTAGAAGATTGTACATAATTATTTGTACATTGAGAATACAATTTTAAATTCTGTAATCTCTTCGCATCTCCTTCAAAAAATTGAATATTAAAGAGTAACACCTGTGTCTCTTCCATGACACAGGGAAAATTTGCAGAAGAGTGTGGTGTGAGTTTGGGGACAGTAAATGAAATCCTAAAATAGAAAAGGGAAACTGGGTCAGTTGAAGTTCAGAGGAAAGGAAAATGTAGGAGAAAGAGGCAAGTAGTAGGCAACTGCAAGAGATGAAGCATTTTAAATCAGGAATAGCAAAATAAATCCTAGGGAAACAAGTTTAGACTTACAGCAAGGCTTAGCCACTTCTGTAGTCAAAATCTATGATTCGAGAGTACGGAGAAGGCTGTTGAATTCGGGGAGAAAGGCACACATACCTCAGAAAAAACAATTGCTCACTGCTCCAATGATGAAGAAAAGGCTTCTTTGGGCTATAAAATATGCAAGTTGGACTGCAAATGATTGGAGGAAGGTGTTGTTGTCAGATGAGGCAGGGACAGCGTCACAATATGTCAGAAAATCAGACAACGAACAACTAACAGCGGCCCATATTGACCAAACAGTCAAACATCTCCTGAAGAAGATGTTCTGGGGTTGTTTTTCCTGCATGGGACCTGGAGCTCTTGTGCCAATTGAAGGAATGATGAATAGTGACAAATATAAACACTTACTGGAACGTAAACTAATCAGCAATTTGGAAAAAGGTTGTTCTGAACGGTGAAGCAATTTTTCAGCAAGATTCAGCTCCGTGCCATAAATCAAAGAAGATGATGAAATATTTTAGGGAAAGTAATATTACTTGCCTAGACTGGCCTGGGAATTCATCAGATTTAAAATTTAGAAAATCTGTGGGCTATTCGCAAGGCTAAGCTTCGAAAGTTAGACTGCACAACAAAAAATCTGATTGTAGAAGCAGTCATTGCAGCGTGGTTTCAGGACGAACTGTTACTGGAAAATTGCAAGAAATTGGTCGATTCTATGCCAAATTGATTTCAACAAGTAACTAAAGCTAAAGGGGGACACACTTCCTACTAATATAAGGAGTTATGTGTATGTAATTACTTATTTCTAAAATTTTATAAATAATAAATACTTTTTTTTCAATCATTTTACTTCTGTTCATATTAATTCGCACACTCGTATGAGGAATTACTATGTCCATTTCTATCTCAATCTCCATTTCTACATAATATTCTATCTCCATTTTCTACATAATAAAAGTCTATCTCCATTTTCTTCATAATATACCTCATACAACATGACAAAAACACATACAATTTAATTAACGGATATGTTAAAAATGTTAAAAGTATCGAATGAGTCCGAACTGTCAATAATGCGCAATTTTCGGCATTAGCATCGTATAGTTAACACACCATAATTTCTATATTAAAATACCTAATTATTAAAATAAATTCACAATTATTTATATAATTATTGTGTTACTTTATATGTTTAACATTTGATAATATGCATTTTTTTTTGTATTACTGCTAATCATTTAGACTCGAGGATTCTTACAATTATTACTGACAGATTTATAAATGCAACGAATACGAAGTTACATGTTAATTTAAATGACAGTTAATACATTGAAAAATTTGTTTTATAAATTGACAAATTAAAATAAATTTTGTAGTTTGTTTTTCGAAGATATCGTTTACAATATTACATGCAATATCGTGAAATTGTCCCTTAAAACTTCACATTTTCTAAATCGAGATTATTAAGTCTTTGTGTTGACATTCTTGTATCCCATGGATTTTTGATAAGTGAGATTAAGATACTGTATCAAAAATAAAAGCTACTATTTCATCAGAGCCACAGTTGCAAATTTCCTAAGAATGATTAAAAAATCAGTCCTCCTGGTCCTATTAAAAAGTTATGTAAGACAAAGGTCAGCGCGTCATCGCACGGAGTCAGACACCCGCTCTTTATATGCGGAAAACCGAAAAACCCACAAACAAAAGCGTATATGCATACAGAAACGCTCTCTCATAGTTTTGTCTGTGCGGGTATTTTAGAAGATTAGCTTTATATGTAATACGCCACACACTCGGGTTTTTGGGCATTTGGACCGTAATCCTACTGTCGGCTTGACAGGAGTCACTGGTGCAGAAATTGTTTTTAAAACAAGGATCTCTTTGCAAGCAACCACATGTACACCGCCGCCCATCTATCTGCACAAGTACGGACGACAGTCGGCCCCCTTATTAGCTGTCAGAAGGGGCAGAGCCATTGAAAAGGACTTGCGTAAGGCATCTAGATATATATAGGATTCGATTGGTAATTCTAGTTTGAGAAGTTAATCCGAAATGCCGTAATTACAAATTGATTAGGATTATGTAGAATTAAACATAAAATTGCAGGAGATGTTAAGAGGGAAAATAAGATAATAAGGTTTTAATTATATTTGAAGGAAGTTTCAGGGAAGAAAATATTTTGAAATTGAAAAAATCGTAGGGTGAAGACATTCTAGAGATTAGCAGAAGCCATATGGTATGGTATATATAAATATAATCACAGATGTATATTATTACTCAATTTTAAAAGCATTTGGGTTAGCACTTAATAAATGTTCAACCTTCAAAGTTATTAATTTAATTGCGCATTAGATATCATGATAAATCATGAAATAAATTTAAAAAATAATAAGTTACAATAATCAGGAATCAGATTTCTAATTGCCATTATATAAATTTCTTTTTTTTTCTAAATATGTCACTCTATCGAACACATCCAATCCTCATCATCCTCCTATAACACCACATTAGAAATGCTTCTTTTTGCGTTTCTCTTTTTTTTTATAGTCTACGCCTCATAGCCGTATAATGCTACACTCCACACAATATTCTTTTAGTAAACTTTCATTACTACTCAAGTAAATATTGGATCTTAAAATATGCCCGTTTTTTTTTTAATGACCTATCCTGTGCTATCCTACATTTCATACTTATCTTACTTCCCTTATCCTTCGAAATTATACTTCCTAAAAAACAGAAATCTGCCACTTCTTCTATTCATTTCCTATACTTACCTTCACCGTCACCTTCTTGTCGATACCTCATCACTTTGATTTCGCTTTATATTTATTTTCATGTTATAATGCCTAATCTTTGTTTCCTGTCATTATTTCAAAAATCTGTTCCCTTTTATTTATATTGTCGGCGAACCTACACATATCATTAAATTATTAATAAAATCAATAAATATAATTAAGTATTCCTGTCCTTTTATATTTGCTATCCTAGATTCCTAATAGTTGGTATAATAAACCGAATAATTATCACTACATTGGCAATAGCTCTTCACCCTACAACTTATTCTTATATTCGTTATAAAACTTACGCCTGTATGCCACATTATCTGATCCTACGCTTATATTTGGCTAAGCCATACAATATCGATTTTAAGCATCTTCGTTTCTAATTTCTAATTCTCCAATTCCACCTTCCAACACGTTGAATGTTCAACATAATTGTTCTAATCCGTTTGTCGAATATCTGCGTTTTAATTTTCTACCACTTAAAACTTAAACTTAAACAGAAGTATACATCGTTTTTTTGAAAGTGGCGGACTAGTATCGTCCACTACTGCGCATAAGGGCTGCACTTATATACATCACTTATACACATACATATACACAAAGTACTCAGCCACACCTAGTTTTTCTATTGACAATACACAAGCGTACCCACAGCATTATTCAATATGCCGTACGACTCACGCCATACTGTTTTGAATAGCACTGCTCTATACTGTATTGGTCAAGTCATTATACAGGTCTTGATTTATGATGCGTGAACTTCTGTCACTTTCCGCCACTTTCAATAAAACGGTGTATAGTACTTTCATCGCCTCGAATAACAAGTTCATGAAGATATTTTTTTCACGATTTCATTATTCAATTAATAGAAGCAAATAAGAACGAAAGGCAAAGTAAGTTATATATATTAATATATGATAGCATTTGTTAATTGCTAGAATTTCGAAAAATTCAGAAAAACTGATCAGTATTTATGAGTAAATTTCTCACTGAGAATCTAAGACCAAAAATATTATATGGTAATTCATCAAAGCGAAACTTTGGGTCGGCATGTTTATTTATTTATTTTGTGGTATCTGGTGTGGGCATTATACTGGGTGTATGCGGAAGCACTTAACGCCAAATTAGCCAGAAAATGTCTGTGTAGTCATTGAGAAGTGTTGTTTGTTCGAATGGGCCTTGTATGTTTCTGACATGGCCAGCTTCTCACGTTACAAAAGCAATTATCGGCTCATAAGTGGACTGATTATTTGAGAGCTTGTCAACAAGCCTGCCTGCAGATTAACATGTATCTGTTTCTCGCTCGGATGTAACACATTTATACATATATATATAGACTTCAGTTGAGATGAACAAGCATTCAAATTCGCAACATCTGTGGATTAGGGAAACGCTTGGTATAAAATGTATTTATTCCGGATGCAGTGTTAGAATTATCAAAAAAATTGTACGGTTCAAATTGTAAGCATTTCAATATCAACTCAATATTTCAAGATAATGATGAATTGCCCGGATTAAAATTAATTCTATTTCACGATTTCGCAAATTATACGTTTTAAAAACGTGTATAAAAATTATAGCCACCAATTTAAAATAGGTAATTAATTATTAAATATCCAATATTTTAATCTATAATATTGCAATATTCTAATTCTAATTGATAATGTGGCATAAGACGTGAATATTTTACCACGTGGAAATATTTTTAAATATGTATGGGTCAATCTTTGAAGTTTTTTCATTACATTAACCGTGATTTTTTTTGTCACTGTATTATTTTACGGGTTATCTTTTTGGTGTTACAAGCTATAAATTGTGATCCGCAGACGAAAAAGTTAATAAAGACTTTATCAATAAAATTTTCAAAGAAATGCATAGTTTACAAGCCAGGCATATTTTCAAAGTAGATAGATTTACAATACTGCTATTTTAACTCATATTTATCAATACTAATTCAATACAATTACACCAAATATAATATTTTTCGGCCTTTTATCTAATGTGCTACACTGCATTAATGAAAAATCGTATTGTATTTTATTTTATTTGGCTTTTATCTTCATTTTTTTCCCATAATTAAGTAATTTGTGCTCCATTTCGTGAATACTTATACTTGAAAGCAGATGTTTCTGTTTATCTTCCCTATTGAAGTATAATATTCATGCAGTGTCATTTTCAAGAAAAGGAGTAATCATTTCAATAATTTCATATCATTTATATGCATTTCAGATATAGTACATTGTAGAAAAACATCTATAAAAAATATATTTTCACTAGAGTAGATATTATGCTTCCATGAATAATTAGGACATATTTTTAATGATAAAAGTACTGTCATTTTGCCTGCGGCGCATTTACAATATCACAGCTGATGATTGTTGTTATAATCGGTACCTGCGTGTAAATTAAACACTTTTCTACAATAATTATTTATAATAAATTTTTTTGCACGCGCCTCTGACATTTTCTTTCAAATAGCCACATGAGGCACATGTTTTCGTATGTGTTTGTCAGAATGTTAGTGGTATATGTGAAGACATATTTCCATTAGCAGGTCGGCACTATCAATATATTCGCCCATGGCAATAAAAGGTGTCGAACAATTAAGATCGATTAGCAAACTGGCAGAATACAAGCTACTTCCGATATTATGTAAAGTGGATGCTGTTCCAGAAAGTCATAAAAGCATCAAAGACAGGATGCTATGAAAATACAAATGGACGGTACAGTTTTGTGTTGCCTGGTAAATGTTATTTAAAATTTGAAAAGTAGTTGAAATAAACACCTAATGATGAAGTTCAAGTTGAGATATTAAATTTATAAAAATAAACAAAAGGGTCTAAAACTTGGACATACTCTGCTTAGAGTTCTTTTGACTGCGATGTCGGCTTCATTCGTATTTACGATTTTTTTTATAGCTGAGTAATTTAAAAATATATATTCTCTCGGAGATAAACTGCAAGTTTGATACTATTAGTTTTAAATCGCTGCAGAAATATAAAGAATTTTATGATATTTTTTAAATTTTCGATACAGCAAAAGATTAATAATTTTATCAAAGTTACATGTAACGATGGAACTTGAAAAAGAAACGAAGAAAACAATAAATGCTAGAGCCAGTTTTAAAATAGCTTTCCACTAGATTTATATGATATATAATATGCTTTAAAAAATGATGAGGGCACTCCCATCCTCTAATGGCTTTATAGATAGCCAGCATTAATTTTTTTTAAATAATAGCACATTTAGGGAACATCTGAATAACAACATTCACAACATCCACGGTGCAGAAGAGAGTTTCATTCGGAAAATATTACCTTTGAGTGGCATTTGAACCAACAACATCCGCGGTGCAAGACTTGATGTTGAATATATTGACACTTCATGACACCAAAGAAGCTATATGTGCTAAGAACGGTCAAATGTAAATTATCGTTCTCAATTTGATTTGACTGACTGCGTTTTGAAGATATGTACTCCTCATCTAACAGCTTTATCGATGTTATAATTTCGATGACATGTTGTACCGGGTAATTACTTTATCCTCGATTATAGCCATTCTTTTCCTGTATGTTTATAAATTCGTAACTAATGCTTTGTTGTTTATGAGAAGATAATATACTATAACTATGTCTTTGTAACGAGAAAAGGTAAAATAATGTCGGAAACTTCCAAATAACATGAAGTGGCATTATAATTTCATAGACAATTTTCGCCATTCGCGAAGAGGATGAGAAATAACTGACAAAACACACTTTTACAGTAAGAAATATATGAAAAATCACATTTGATCAAAACTATAATAAAATATCTATGAAAGTTAAAAATGCCGAACGCAACGGTTATATTTTTATGTAATGATAATTTGTGTTTTTGAAAACGCTAAAATATACTTTTATATTTGAAAATATCTCTGTTATGGATAAACCATTTAAAAATAATTTATATCATCCATGAAACCCATAAAATCCCAAAATAAAAATCAAACGCCAGATTAAGAAACTAACATCTATTAAGTTCTAATTGAACAATATTTTGAACATTCCAAAATTGGAGTTTGCGGAAAAGTATATGTAGATGTAGTGCGTGTCACCATATTTGCATATATTGATGTTGGTCGAACTGACTGACCATCATAATTCACGTTGAATACCCACGCGGGTTGACATTTGTGTGCAATCAAGGTTTGAATAACTCATTCAAATCAACGAATCGTCAGCACAATACGCCGAATACGCAAATACATAACGATGTAGCCTCTACTACATGATATCATGTAGCGGTGTATGGGATCCTTATATACACGGTGTCCTAGAGAAAACATCTCGTAGCCGTATTAATTTTATGGAAGCACTGTGCACTACTATGCGTAAAAGAAAAATGTGTAAAAAAATTATTTTTCCCCTGTTTGATATATTTAGCTATCTTTCCTTTTATAATCAATTCTTTTGTCACTGTTTAAATTTGGAAATTACTTACTTGAGACAAATTATTAATCAACAGTCATTCTTCTCTTGAATGGATTAGATAAAGTTTCGATATAATGTCTTGACAGCGAACTAATTTCTTAAGAAGATGCTGTACAAGTTGAAAAGTTTAATTCAGCAGATCTTAACCATTTACAATTAATCTGCCGTATTGTTTTTTTTCGGCGTAGCATTTATGTCACTTTTGCCAGTACCACATCTAAAAAATTTCATGTACAATTTTATATTGCATGTTTTGATAAACTTTGTAATAAAGATATTAATTTTGTCCGACTTCAGACAAACTAATGAAACTATACTCAATGGACATGTTCCTATAATAGGTAATATTGATCAAAGATCTTTCTTTGGATATTAAATAAAGAACAAGCAAACAAAATAAGATTTACATCTCCTATAGAAATATCATCGCAAATACAATATGGCGAATCAATTTTATGTAAGTGGAGGGAAAGCATCCATGATTTAGTGTTATTTTAGAAGAGTGGAAATTGGAGTCATTTTTTCTAATTATATATGGAATCTTGCTGAAGAATTCAGGCTTTATTGTACTGTGTCTTCGAGGAAGCAGCAAAAACATCGTAATATGTTTTAAATTTCTTTAATAATTCGTTGTTCAAAATACAGTGCATATCTAATATCGTAAGCTTTAATGATATGCTAATATTTGGTTCTTTTGCTACTCGATCTGCAGTTTCATTGCCCGCAATACCTTTTATGTCCCTTGACTTATATAAATACTTTTCTCTATCTTATCGATGTTACATAACATTTCTGTGATATCTCATCTACAATCTAGTTTATTGGTCTTTCAGCATTTTCTAATGCTTTTTAAATTGATTATGAATCTGAAAGAATTAGTATATTTTGACCGAGGATGGTAAATTCCAATAAATATGGGGTCAGGTAGAAGAAACCGAAAATGTGTATGGTCAAATTCCTACAAACGCCTGTTGTCCATCGCCTTCCTCTTGCACGAAGCACTTATTTCTTGAACATGTTACTTTGTTTCCTCATGGGGTGATCATGCAATAAAATGCAGGCTTCTGCATTCTGAATTTCTGTACTTTCACCAACTGGGTCATCTGGGTCATTGTTAATTGGGTAATTGTCACGATCGTTAAATATATGGGAACCTATATGTATGTCTTCTTCTTCAATGTTTGATTTCAATTGGAAATATTATAGGAAACCTTATAGGAATTTACATGTACCTTTATAGGAATTTGACCATCATTAATTCGACTACCTGAAATTTATAGGAATATGTATTCACCCATTTTGACATTGTGGCTTATTGTTTAGTGCCCCATCCATTGCTTGTACTATAGCAAATGCTTCGGCAGTGAATATTGTACATTATTTATTTATTTTATATGAATTAGACAGTTACATATCCGATACATAAAATCCACAGCTAGTTCTTTCTTCATCCTTCCATCCATCAGTATAAATTGCCAACGGATTATTAAATTCGCTGTTTATGTCTTTAATTATTGCATTATTGAGGATCTCGTTTTCTTCATATTTAGGATATGTAACATCTGCAGACCTTACAATTATGTGCACTTAATTTCCTCTTATGTAGCTTCTGTAGCTGCCCTATTCTAATCTTTATCATAACATAATTGCTATAATTGTTTTACCAACTAGAAACGTTGTCGCATTTGATTGATCAATTATTTATCGTATATGTTAAATGATATTGGCTTTTGTTACGTATAGAAATAACGATTAGAATATATATATATACGGACAAATATATTTTCTAAAAACTACAATAATATTTCCACCAGATTTTCTTCTATGGTATAAAAGAACTAAATATTCTGTATAAGAATATACAATGAAATAATGTATGAGGTACTTGAATTCGTAATATATATTTTTTTGTGCAAAACTGTCGACAAATTATCAGCAATACATTTTACGAACGGTGTTACTTTGTTAAAAAAATTGTGTTAAATGCCTTGGTGTTAAAAAAAAAACAAGTGAAATATTTTGCTTTTATTCTATATTTATACTCGGCGTTAAACATTACCTTTTACCCACATAATGATCCATTTTTGCTGTTATAACTTAGTATTAAGTAAATTATAATTGTTAAATATAATATAAGAACAAAAAGTACATATAAAGTTATTTAATTGGGCCCAATGGTATATTCGTGAAGCGTTCATTTCGCACATCATTGTTGTAGCGATTTAAATTTCTGCATTTGTGTATATGCGAATGTCCGCGCAAATACAATCAACCCCATCATACCGTCGACAAAATACATATTTTTTATGTCCGACCAGAAAATATATTGTGTACGTACGTTGGTGGTGGACAAAGGACAATGAAGCCATGAAAGAATTGATGCGTAAAATTGTTACCGCAATATCATGTTCAGATCTGGAACATAATCGAAATGTAGATAAACCTATCACGAAATCGGAAAAATTAACTTGTACCACTATTCAATTAAAAGCTGCAGAAGTCTCTGCAGATACTATTATTTAAAATTTATTTTATCAAGATATGTAATGAAATAATTAACTTAGAATTTTAATAAATAAATTAACTAAGTTGATGTGGTGCTTCATGAATAAGGATAATGGTTAATATGTTGGCGCGAAGAGTTAATTTTTCTTTCAAGACGCATTCCACAAATAGCTTTTCTCAATTACGTCTTATATCCATTTGATTTAACCTGATTTATATATAAATTCATGATATAATGCGAATCATTCAATTGAATTGTAAAATTTAAATTAGCTAGTTAGTTAATTATGAATAAAAGAGAATTTTGTACGAAATTAATTTAATTTTCGTCTGATTGTAAATTACCATACTATCTGTAATCAACTTCTTAAAATTCAAGAAATATTATCATTTACCCTCGATGTTATCGAACCCATATTATTGTTCGATCTTTTTTTTTGAACATTTTTGAAAGAAAATTAATTGTTGGTTAACCAATAAAATTATGCGATTGAAATTTATAATAATAATAATAATCGATGTTTTTTTAAGAAATATTATTTTCTTTTCAATTTTGTACACTATATTCAATCATATACAATTAAATGCAAGTACAGAACATTCATACAGCGTCATTATTAAATGCCAACCCTACCTTTATGTTGCGCAACGAGACCCTTAAAAAATGACAATCTTATCTGGGCGGGAAATCTTATTAATCGTCTGCTCATTTGCTGGCTTATGATTAATATATGACATAATAGTATGATAGCTACATGTCGGAGACACATTTCGTAATGACGATTCTATGTAATTAACGTATGTCCTACTAATGTGTGTTTCCAAATGAGTCCGCAGATAGATTACATATAAGGTTTATAACCATATGAAGTCACAGGGTAGAAATCAGGAATTATAGAAGCCTTCCAACTCTATAAAAAAATAGAGTATTGTTTTGTTGTCAAATATCGTATTGACATTTAGTGTTACGGTAGGTACAGCTTATGGTATTAATATTTTTTTAATTAGTTCGCGTGTTTGCATTTAAAATTGAATTAACTAACAAATAAGATTTTTATTCAAATTTTTAAACATGACCATGATAAATTATTCCACTATGAAGAATGTTTCAATCTCTTATCAAACCCGTCACTATTATTTTTAATGAAAAAGGAACTCCGAACTCGCTTAGATGTATCATAAAAGTTTATTAAAGCTATTCGATTGTATAAAAACTAGGTTGATTAAATTCTTGCATAACCCGTCTCTGAAACGCTACTGATCACATATAATGAGTGACCAAACGTGGTAGGGGCATACCATAAAAGTCGCAATATACTTGAAGTCCAACACGCACGCAACTCAGTATTTATTCTTATTTGCTAAGTATTATCATTTGTCGGACAGATGCATAAATTAACACCAAATTAAATGTATATACTTTAATGGAATATACTTCCATTAAAACTAGATTCGAACGTAGTGAATTTATAGCTTTATTTGCACTCATTGTCAAAATTGCTGATACTATCAGTAAAGTGGACAAACTAATATTTCGTTTTATGTTATTTTTTCGGGGCAAATGTAAACAGAAAAATGCTATTGTTTTGTGTAAATAGTAAATAAACATATAGTTTGATATGAGATCTATCCCGCTAAAGCAAAATTAAACTTTCGGGGAAAATATGCAGTGTTTATTTTTACATGCACCAAATTTTGTTAATTCGTAAATGCTGGATTGATAAAATTAAGAGATATAATATAATTTTTCAAACAATTCCGTATATCTTCCTTATACTCTGTCAGCAGTTCAAGCGTTAAAAATGTTTAGTTTCTTTTCGTGAAAATATCACCAAAATTGTATTCCATTGCAATAAATATTATTGATAACATCTTTTGCCGGAAAACTTCTTTTTAGCGCTTAAATCCCACTATAAATTCAAACAGCTACGATACATTTTATTTCGCACAATTATTTATACTGTGTAAAAAAAAAATGTCAAGAATTCCAAAAGAAAGTCAGTTGTAATTGCCTAATTATAATTATGACATATTATTCATAATTCAACGAAATATATTAACCCTGTATTACACAGTGTAATACTGCGATATGACAGAATTTGAGGATATTTATGTACTTTGCAACTGAATATATGCATTATCAGTTCAATTAAATAAAATCTAAGTGCACAGTTAATGATATTCCGACCATATGTTTCTCAGACGGCGATCAGCCACCCTCGTGCTGCTTTAGTATAAAAAACTAATTCATTAACCTGATGAAAGAATACGGAATATTTCAGTCACGAAATTGTCCAGTTAAATGCACTTCCACGAACCAAGGGTTCAATCGATTCAATTTACAAAATTACTCTTCCATATGGACGCAGCAGACAAGATTACTGTTAGATAAACAGACATCTGAAATATTCATGAAATCTTTACACGAACGAGCGAAAGAAAATATTCTAAAAGAATCGTACTCTTTTCACCGCACGAATTGATCTGTTATATTTAAGATATCGCATTTTTAAATTGATTTAAATATAAGTCATGTTTGTCTAATAAATTCCTTAAGCTAATATCTTATATGTTAATTGGACACATCTAAGCGAATACAAGGTATATATTTGATAAATCTTCCAAAGCCAAATTTGTTGAGAAAGTTTAAAGAAGTCTTCTAGTTATTTAATCATATATTTATGCCGTGGTGGTTTTGATATTTTAACATATTTTAAGAGAAAACAACAATATACTTAGACGGGTGTATACAAGAGTTAGAAAAAATTAAATTCGAAATTGCATGTATGCGCAATGAAGATGCACGACAAGAAGGGTTGCATAAGTTGCGAATAGACTATTTAAACAAATTGAATTTAAAATGAAATTATTATTAAATAAGCTGATTTTTGCAGATTAGTTGTAATACCTAGTTTATTTATTTGTTTATTTAACCTCATACAAGTCTCAGAAATAATGTTACAAATTTCCAAAATAATTTGTAAATTCGGTCCGATGAAAATTGTTGTTTTCGGCATTTAAAATCTGCTCCTCAACTGCGTCAATATTATCGAGAGCTCCTAAAAGCTCCTCGTTATCAAGACGATTATTTCTAGGAATATTGTGCAAGACTGCTGTTGCAACAATTATATTTTATCAGAATGGAATCCTGCATAAGATCCATTTGAAAGACCAGCAAAGCGTCGCTTCCAAATTCCAAACGTTCTTTCCACCACACCTCTGCTTCTTATTCGAGCCTCGTTGAAAATATTCTCAATATCGTTTTGTGGGTTAGCAATGGGCGTTATAAGGTATTTTCGTAATGGGTAGGCACTGTTACCTAATAAAATACAATTTCCAAATTTGTTGGCTTCTAATCTTTGTTTTAACACAGTGTTGTCCAATATATTAGCATCATGAGATGAACCTGCCCATCTACACACAATGTCTCGAAACTTGTAGTTTGCATCGCAGACGTATTGAACATTTAGTGAGAAGAAACCTTTTCTGTTTCTATAAACTTCAGCATATTGTCGTCCGAAAAATAGTTTCTCAATAAATTATAGTAATGTAATAATATACAAATGTACCTGGGCTTTGAAGTTTTATGTGTACAATCTATAGCAACAATTATTCTCGGAAAACGAGAGATTTGCATACATTTTCGTTGAACATTTTGTCGCTCGTCCTGAGTCGAAGGCATTGAGATAAATCTTGGTCTCAGCCTGGCTAATTGGGCAGTGACCCTGTGAATAATTTTTGAAGCAGTCGTTTTGTGGATCCTTCCAAAATCTCCCACAGAAACATAGAAACCACCGGTGGCATAAAACCTAAGCGTCACCAAAAGCTGTTGCAAAGGTGGTATTGATACTAATACAGAACGCACAATAAATTAAATAAATGTTTACCTGTTTGATTGATAAATAAGGTTTTTTTCTATGAGGGGCAAAGAATCCGTCACAGATATTTTTGTCAAGCGAAACCTATCAAAAAATTCTAAATCGACCCAGTTATTTAAATTATCCCACTGTTCAAACCGATTCAGACTGTTATATGGACGGCGAATTTTATTTTCCATTGCGTCCTCAACTGCATCTAAGATAAGGTCTATGTCACCCATAATATTCATTATAAATGATTATTGTTATTTACAATATGCACGGAATATGAGCTGATATTTGAGGTTATATTCATCTCTGTAGTTACTAACAGGGAGTTGAAGCAATCTGTAAATTTAACTATTCAGTAAGGTCCATTTACATAAAGGTTGCCACTATTGAAAGATGAATATACGTTTGCGCATTATAATCTTATCATTAACGTTACTCAATAGTTTAGAGAATGGTGAATATACCGGGCCTTAGTCAAAGGCTTAGCGGCCATGTACAATCGAGTCAAAGAAATAGTCAATAATTGTGGCTTAAAGTGTCTGGCTTAAAATTATTCTAGGCGAGACCTGGCGATCCTATATATATCTATATAATTTATTTTCACATACATTTCTTATATTTTAATTTTCTTAAATATTTTATTTTGATTTTTGTCAAATATTGTACAGCAAATTATGTTGGATTTATGAATTACAAAATAAATACACACTAGCGTCCTCAAACAATCGGTCAATAATTGTATTTTCTTTTTTCAGATTTTAAACTATACATTGATGTCTGATTTGCCATATTCTTGGCAGTAGGTGTACTAATGTATAGATAAAATTCTGATAATAAAAACGCGTTTCTTGATAACGAATACTCGAGTAGAGCGAGAACTTTGTCAGAAAACGGCCAAAGTCTCGCTTCAACCAACGCAATCAACTTTTTCGAGTTTATATTCCTCACTTCAACTTATCGTTCAGGGTGCCTTTCAAACTGGCCATATAAAATAGCATGTGCAAAGATGGGATTGCATTCACGTAACCATGTAGTTAGACTTGAATTCCTCGCCGCGTTTGTCGAGAATAAAAAGTGTGTAATCTGTGTGTGTGTTTATCGTCGTTATCGCACACACATCTAATATTAAAATATGTAGATGGCGATACCAACACGATCAGCAACTGTAAATTAATACGCGATGTTAATTGCGTGTTCAATTTCAAAGTCAGCATTTAGAAACATTTTTATATGGACTGTCCATGCTAAGGTTAAATGGTCCATGCTAAATTTTTATTAAACGTGAAAAAATGATTGAATGGGACATTTTCTAATGGGAAATGACAATTTTGATGAAAATCAACAGCTATTGCTCTGCTCTTTTTCGATAATTTTTCGATAATTTTGATGAAAATCGACCTCTTTTCTTTTTCGATAATTTTTCGATAATTTTGATGAAAATCGACCTCTGCTCTTTTTCGATAATTTTTCGATAATTTTGATGAAAATCGACAGGTATGCACCTCTCTTCTTTTTCGATAATTTTTCGATAATTTTGTTAAAAATCGCCTGGTATATACCTGTCTTCTTTTTCGATAATTTTGATGAAAATCGACAGGAATATACCTTTGTACTTTTTCGATAATTTTTCGATAATTTTGATGAAAATCGACCTCTTTTCTTTTTCGAGAATTTTTCGATAATTTTGATGAAAATCGACAGGTATATACCTGTCTTCTTTTTCGATAATTTTGATGAAAATCGACAGGAATATACCTTTGTACTTTTTCGATAATTTTTCGATAATTTTGATGAAAATCGACCTCTTTTCTTTTTCGATAATTTTTCGATAATTTTGATGAAAATCGACCTCTGCTCTTTTTCGAGAATTTTTCGATAATTTTGATGAAAATCGACAGGTATGCACTCTCTTCTTTTTCGATAATTTTTCGATAATTTTGTTAAAAATCGCCTGGTATATACCTGTCTTCTTTTTCGATAATTTTGATGAAAATCGACAGGAATATACCTTTGTACTT
This sequence comes from Leptodirus hochenwartii, assembly GCA_947310635.1. Lineage (NCBI taxonomy): Eukaryota > Metazoa > Arthropoda > Insecta > Coleoptera > Leiodidae > Leptodirus > Leptodirus hochenwartii. The sequence goes on along the minus strand of OX371177.1, from coordinate 11,018,089 downwards.
TTTCGATAATTTTGATGCTAATCGACAAAAAAATTAAAATGTTCGACAGGTATATACCTCTGTACTTTTTCGATAATTTTGATAAAAATCGACAGGTATATACCTTCTTTGTAAATAATTAACAAATTTCGATAGGTATATATATACCTTCTTTGTAAATAATTAAAATAAAAAATAAAAGCGTAATAGCATTGTATACAAGTAATTGAATAAGTACATTTGTAGGAAAAATATTAAAAAAATAAATAGAAAGAAAGTATATAACAAACTTTAATAAATTTTACTCAATTCCCAATATAAAAGTGCGAATATAAAGACATAAAAGGCGAAATTCTTTCGTAAAAATATTGATATTGTAAATTATGTTTAGTCATGTCCGCTATATGCAATCACTGATTATATATATTTATCCTCAACTATAAGGATTAGCTGGAAACTGCATGAACATTACAATGGAATACATTTGAAGAACTTTGAAAACTAAAGTACACTTGAAATTATATCGATTTACGTTCATTCTAAATTTATGAACAATTACGCGTTTCTAAAGAATTTTAAAGGTTTTCACCGGAAACCGGTTTTCACCGAAAATTGGTGAAAACGGTTAGTCGGTGAACCGGTGAAAAATCACTTGCACCGGTTTCCGGTTTGATTGGCAAATATTCCCAGCACTACTATAAAGGGCTCCAGAAGGTAACGTACCCATAATGGAGGGGCGTGCAGAGAATTAGAACAGAAATTAAAATGTGTATAATAAAAGAATTTATCAAGCTTGGCATATATATAAACCAAAGAAGATTAGAACATATGTACAAGTATATACAGGGTTTTTTTGCATTTTATATAACAATACGTATTTAAATACCTTTAAATTAGTATAAATTACTTATATTGTACAAATTTACATAACATATGGATTGTATTGGAAACCAATAAAAGCATACTTCACTGAAAGATAAACTAAATAGCACTGGCTTAGAATTTGGTAAGATATTTAAGAGCAGTTCTGAAAATAAATGGATTTTATTTTAAAGCCAAAATTATTTTTGTAGCCGAAATAGTTTTACATAAATATCTGATGAAGAAAACCGATATTTTGACACTTCACAAATTACGGGATGAAATATCGATAATCCCATTTTATAGAATTTATATTGATGTATATGACTGTATATACCATGTAAAATTTAATATGACATATTGTTTTTTTATTGATTCCTACAATACCCTGTGTATTTAAATTACAACCACCTTGGACATAAGGGCATATTGCAAGACCTCCCACAAATTGCACATGCGACATCAAATAGCACCCATACAAAAAGTATGCTTGCCATCCGAAAGCCTATGTAAAACTGCTCATTCCACACTTTCTGCGGTGCATATCAATCTGCCTTCGTTCGCTCAATTGCACTCCATTCTCGCTTACTTCCACATGGCCCCAGTTGATACTGCAGACACGAATACAATAGCCGAAATGACATGGAATTTATCCCATATAGTAGCCCGATGGTGCAGGAACGATTCCCTGTGATGACTTTGTCCTCCGACTTAGTCACGACTCATTACATGACGATATCCGAGATTGCAACTCATGTAAAGTGGATTGACTTATTTGTATCAGTGAATGAAACGAATTAGATGGAGATCACTTCGAGTAGAGTGGTGTTGTTGGTGGATCGAGAAATAATTATTTCATTGAATAATTCGATTAGGGTACGGCGTATTTGTCTGGCGAACTTACATTGTACAAATGATTTCTAAAAATTTCTTATTAAAACTCTTATGAAAACTGAGCGCGAATTTGTCATAGGACAATCTTATATATAAAAATTCACCAATTTCTGGAAATTATCCCATTATTAGTAATTACTCTTATTCCTTTGTTATGTTTATTTTCTTTACTACCGCCAAATAATTTGAAATTTTCAAAAACCTCCTTTAACTTAATAAAACGCCACCCTAATTTCATTAAAATTCCCAAATTATTTTCGAAGTCATTTACGAAAATTCAGGAAAATATATTAAACTACAATATACAATTTTATGCTCAAATGATATTACATATATAAAAATAATAAACAAAGTAAAAGAAGAGTATAGTGTAGGTGTGAATGTACAGGGAGAGAAAATATATATGCTGAGATTCGCCGACGATATAGCTATATTGGAAGAAAGCGAAAAGAATTTAGAAAGGGTATTGAATGGTATGCAGGCAGTATTGACTAGGGATTTTAACATGAAAATAAATATAGGTAAAACTAAAGTGATGAGGTGTGACAAAAAGGAATGCAGTAGAAAAATGAGGATGTCAATAGGAGATAATAGAATCGAAGAAGTGTCAGATTTTTGTTATTTAGGCAGTAGAATCACAAAAGATAATCGAAGCAAGGTAGATATAAAGTGTAGGATAGCACAGGGTAGGAAGGCATTCGTAGAAAAAGAACAGATTTTAAGATCAAATATTGACTTGGGTATTAGAAAAAGATTACTGAAGGTATATGTTTGGAGTGTAGCACTGTACGGGTGTGAGGCGTGGACTATAGGAAAGGAAGAGAAGCGTAGATTAGAAGCACTTGAAATGTGGTGTTATAGGAGGATGATGAGGATTGGTTGGGAAGATAAAGTAACAAATGAAGCTGTACTAGAGTTAGTAGGGGAGAAGAGAAGTATCTGGAGAGTGTTACAGCGTAGGAGAGACAGATTAGTAGGGCATATTCTTAGGCATGGGGGGATTATGCAATTGATCATAGAAGGTAGAGTGGAGGGAAAGAGATGGGTAGGTAGGCCTAGATTGGAGTATGTGAGTCAGATAGTTGAAGACGTTGAGATGAATAGCTATAGGGAGATGAAGGGATTAGCTCAGGATAGATCGGCATGGCGTGCTGTTTCCAACCAATCTTTAGGATTGCGGACTCTTTAACTAACTAAAAATGCATTACATGTACTAAGATGCAAATTGCTAAGAACGTTAACCGTGACAGTCTTCTACAAAACTTTTTGAAAATAAAGTGAGATTTTTAGGATTAACAATGCTGATCCATTTTTATTTTCTAACACTATTATACAGTTCATTTTTCATTCATAAACTTAAAATAACTAAAATAAAATAAATAAAATAAAAATAAGTTAAAAAATAGTTCTTATTAAATAAATTAAATAGACAAGATGAAATTGGGCCTGAACCTAAATTCATTAAATTTGATTTAGATTTATGCATGTATATACTTTTATAGGCATTCAACTGGGAATAATTCGAAACAATTTTAATATATAATTTAAGTGAACTAATTTGAATAGGATGACCTGATTCAAAAATATGCTCGGCTACAGCACTGTTTTCTTTTCTCTTTAATCTGAAATGAGGTAAATGCTCCTTAAATATAGTTTCAATTGGTCTACGTGTTTATCCTATATATATATATATATATATATATATATATATATCTCCTATATATATATATATAATTGTCCTTATTAATGTTTAAAAATATATATAGGTCATATTATATGCCATTTTGTTGACTTATTGACTTATTTATTTAATAGTATATCAATCACGATTCGTGACAGAGGTATTTTATTTAGTTTTTATCTTGTGCTACTTAAGATGGGGGCATAGCCTTCAAAATGCGCATCTAGCTACTTAATGCTTTATGTTACGGTATTTGGGTGATATTCTATACTATTACTTAACACCGTAGTGACAATTTTTTAAATATTTAAATATTTTAACTAATAATTAATATGGAATGCTTTTTGTATACCATTTGTATTCAAATATACTAATATTTTAAAATATACAATAAATACAATAAAATCGCTATACTAATTCATTCACAATTTACTACAAAAATAAATAAATAAATATGACTAAAAATTAATAAAAATTGCTTTTACAAAAGTTTAATATAACAGGGTGACCAATTCATAACTCAAGAAATATGTATTTCGATTGTGTCGAACATAAACTTTTGCTAAATAAACTTAATTTTGTCAGGGGCATCGTAGCAGACTGTTCGCATCGTATCTGTCAAATAGAACGCAGTTCGTTGATGTCTCATTTAACAAAAATAGACATTCTAGCGTCCACAGATCTGATGTAACACCAGTGAAAATGGGGGGTCCCACAAGTATCAATATTGGCACCTATATTATTGCTCCTGTTCATTAATGACCTGTCTTCTTTAATTGAAGGATACTTCTATGCAGACGATACCTCAGCGGTGATATCAGATGTGTCTAAAGATAATCTTTTAATTAAAACAAACACTCTCCTGCACGATATGTCCACGTGGTTTAACAGCAATAAAGTATACCTCAACTACAGTAAAACTAACTTTATACAGTTTCATTTGCGTCAAAATCAAGATGCGGTTAGTATGAATATTAATATTAATGATAATACTATCAGTGAAGTAGCCGACACGAAATTTTTGGGAATAAATCTGGAAAATAATATGCGATGGGGTAAAGACTGTTTCTCCCTAGTTCCTAAAATAACCTCACTATGTTATAAATTGCGGTGCTTACGAAACACATTAGAACAAAATCAATTAATAAAGCTTTATTATGCTAAATACTATACACATGGTATATGCCTATGGGGTCCTTCTCCGGCTGTCAAAAGAATATTCCTACTCCAAAAAAGACTACGGAGAATAATAGCTTGTGTACCTAGCAGAACCTCTTGTAAACCAGTCTTTGAAAAATATGAGATCCTAACTCTTCCATGCAACTTTCTTCTGGAAATATGTTTATACATCTACGTGCATTGAGACACGTTTTTCAAGAACAATATTGTTCATAATTATAACACCAGAACAAATGATCACTATCATCTTCCCGATCGAAGAACAAATGTCTCTAAAAACCATGTAAATTATATAGAGCTGAAAATATACAACAGGCTACCTAGTGAAATAAAATCAATTCATGACATAAAATTGATGAATTCTTTCTTACCGATGTTAATTATTGACAATGATATACTCAGAATATGCAATAACTTTTAATATGTATTTGTGTTGTTCAAATTAATTTTATCCTGTCTATTAAAAATAGCGAAGGGAGTTCGGCAGGGATGTACACTCTCACCGTTATTATTTAATCTATATATAGAAGATGCAATAAACAAAGTAAAAGAAGAGTATAGTGTAGGTGTGAATGTACAGGGAGAGAAAATATATATGCTGAGATTCGCCGACGATATAGCTATATTGGAAGAAAGCGAAAAGAATTTAGAAAGGGTATTGAATGGTATGCAGGCAGTATTGACTAGGGATTTTAACATGAAAATAAATATAGGTAAAACTAAAGTGATGAGGTGTGACAAAAAGGAATGCAGTAGAAAAATGAGGATCTCAATAGGAGATAATAGAATCGAAGAAGTGTCAGATTTTTGTTATTTAGGCAGTAGAATCACAAAAGATAATCGAAGCAAGGTAGATATAAAGTGTAGGATAGCACAGGGTAGGAAGGCATTCGTAGAAAAAGAACAGATTTTAAGATCAAATATTGACTTGGGTATTAGAAAAAGATTACTGAAGGTATATGTTTGGAGTGTAGCACTGTACGGGTGTGAGGCGTGGACTATAGGAAAGGAAGAGAAGCGTAGATTAGAAGCACTTGAAATGTGGTGTTATAGGAGGATGATGAGGATTGATTGGGAAGATAAAGTAACAAATGAAGCTGTATTAGAGTTAGTAGGGGAGAAGAGAAGTATCTGGAGAGTGTTACAGCGTAGGAGAGACAGATTAGTAGGGCATATTCTTAGGCATGGGGGGATTATGCAATTGATCATAGAAGGTAGAGTGGAGGGAAAGAGAGGGGTAGGTAGGCCTAGATTGGAGTATGTGAGTCAGACAGTTGAAGACGTTGAGATGAATAGCTATAGGGAGATGAAGGGATTAGCTCAGGATAGATCGGCATGGCGTGCTGTTTCCAACCAATCCTTAGGATTGCGGACTCTTTAACTAATTATAATATAATGTATTACTATAACATGTATTTTGTCTATAACTGTACCATATAATATTGACTTACTCGGATTTATCATATACATGCTGTATTCATGTCCTTTGATGAAATAAATACTTTACTTTACTTTACTTTATATATATATATTTTTATCTATCTATTGATTAATCTATTAACTTACTATTTAATTCAAGTTACCATCGTTATATATGTTACATTAACAGTTATTACATTTCATTTGATTAAATTACATGCATGATTGATTGGCGATGATTTTTTACCACTCAAAATAAATTTTATCTTTGGAACAAAATTTATCATCTTAATTGTTCTTCAAATCTTAAAATCTTAAAATGTACTATTTACCGAACAAGACTTTATTTTCTAATAAATTAGCTAGAGGTTGTGAATTCGTAATGGCAAGGTAATTTCAGAAGTTCTTAATTTGGATCAAATAAAGTAGATCAAGGAGTAAGATGTATATTTAATATTTTGAAACCTTATTACCCGTTAGACATGCTTTGAAAAAAAAATCCATAGATCCACCTCGAACACTTAAATCGGAATTCATAATAAAAACACAAGCAACTTGAATATAGCTTCGATTCGCGAAGAACAAGACACGGCAGTTGCGAATTCAGCAATTCCCATAAATGTAGTATGTGCAAAGGTTTCCTTCGCCCCTTCTCATTATTCTATATAGTTGCTATCAGCCCATCGGGATCACCCTCTTCCTCCGTATCGTACACTGTCGTCGTCTTGTGCAAAACAGACACATCTAAATGCAAGAACGGTACTAGCAAAACTATCTACGCATTATACATACACACTGGCTGCTGTCTGTGTGTAGATTTACATAAGAATCTTATACTGGGTGAGTGGGAGGGCAATAGAGAATTCAAGTCAAAGGCGTTCAGTCGAAAGGGTGATATTCGGGGGGTGGTTTTACTGGAAAATAGTGGTGAATATAAGACGTACTTCTGTATGTGATTGGCATCGCTAATTTGTTAGTAGGCAAGATGTGAAATAATTCTTCGGTGTTTAATCTGAAGAGGACGAACGTAAAATACAAAGTAGTATTGGTAATATAGGAAGTATATAATAGGTAGTATGTTGGAATAAACCAAATATATGTATGGATAAGGCCTATTCTATTCCCAAAAAAATGGCTTAGCCATGGGTTCCCCCTTGAGTCCCCTACTTGCAGACATTTTTATGCACAACCTGGAATCAAAAATACTAAACTCTACATTGGGTAAAAAATATATCACTTTTTGGTATCGCTATGTAGATGACGTTTTAGCTTGTTTTAATGGGACTACCAGACAGTTAAATTCCTTTTTATTATTTTTGAATCAACAACATAATAATATTAAATTCACGTTAGAAATTGAAATAGACCAATCTATAAACTTTCTTGATCTAACCATTAATAGACATGACTCCAAACTAAATTTTAACATTTATAGAAAACCCACCTTCTCACCTATAACAATCCCAGCTAACTCATCGCATCCCTTAAAACATAAACTTGCAGCTTACAAATCCTTAATTCATAGAGCCTTCTCTATCCCTCTTAGTAATGAACTACTTAACCTAGAAATTTCAAATATCCTTGAGATAGCTAGATTAAATGGTTTCCCAAAAACCTCAATCTAATTCACAAAAAACGTAAACAACTGATTTTCAACTCTATCTACCCTGTATCTACGACTACTAATACTATTAAATATATTTCCTTCACTTTTTCCACGAACACATTAAAAATTGCCAATACTTTATCTAACTACAACCTAAGCCTTTCACAACGAACTCCTTATACCCTATCAAATCTTCTGTTTAACCATAAAGATAAAACAGATAAAATGAACAGGAGTGGAGTATATAAGATAACCTGTCCAGATTGCAATGCAATATATATTGGCCAAACAGGCCGTAGTTTTAAAATTAGATTTAATGAACATTTTAATAGTTATAAATTAAAAAAAAAAAATTCAAATTTTGCAAATCATAGTATTGAATCTCAACATAATTTTCCTTGTATTAATAATTTAACGATCTTGCATATTCGTTCAAAAAGCCCAAAACTAAATTTACTTGAATCATTGGAAATTCATAAGTACCGTAAAAACCCCAATTATACACTACTTAACGACCAATTAGACTTGGTCTACAGTCCCTTATTCGATATTGTGCGCAGATAAAATCTTGTTTGGTTATATACACTTGTTCCCCCCTTTTTGTTATTGTTATTTTTTAGTCTTGACAATGCTTCATAGCGAAACTAGTCGAATAAATCTTTAATTATATTTAAAATATTTTTACGTGATATTAAAACTTCGTATTTTTCTTCAACCTTCCTATAATATGGAATATCACAACGTAACGGCCAAATCTATAACCTATTTAAAATAAGTATTTTTATTTTTTATATGATATTTCTCGCCAAAGTAAGCATATTTTACATATAATAAATTGTTGATAAATATTGAAAAATAATGATTTAATTAATTTCTGCATCAAGTATTAGTGCGTTCTTCAACAAATAATTCAAATAAGAACAGATATTTATACAGTTTCCGGTCGTTTATATGGATTACCTCTTTTATATTAAAAAAAAAACGGTTTATAAGTTAAAATGCCTATTTTGACGAAATTTCTGATTTATAATAATAATAATAATAATAATAAATGCTCAGTATTGGTTAAAAAAATATAATAATCCATACAAAAAATATATAATGCAAGAATTAAAACATAACAATTTTGAACCAAGTTCAGCTAGTTATTACAAATAATAATACACCGGAAAAGAATAACACAATAGTATAGCTGCTCGTCCACTCCACCCTAGAATAAAGTAAATATTAACATAAATATCAATATAACTTCAAAATAAGAATAATTATTAATTATTATTGTTACACACAAATGAGTGAAACGTGAAATAAATTGTTACACATATATTGTCTACTATAAGATCTTGCTGATTTATACAGCATTGGTTTTCAGTTTTCAAAAAATACAATTGATGCAATATATACTTTCTTAGATGACATTTATGACGATTATAATAAAAATCGGTTATCTACTTCTTTATTTTGCGATTTATCGAAGGCTTTCGACCGTGTAGATCATGAAATACTCCTCAAAAAATTAGAATATTACGGATTCAGAGGTATAGTATTAAAGTGGTTCAAATCCTACCTAGACGGACGCAGCCAAGTTGTACGAATCATTAATGATAACAAAAAAAAAGTCTAATTCATCGCCCATTAAACGTGGTGTACCACAAGGTTCAGTTTTGGGCCCTATACTGTTTAATCTATATATCAACGATATGAGATTGCTACCTATAAATGGAAAATTACTCTCTTTGCTAATGATACGAGCGTCACTTGGAGATCGTCTAAAACAAACAATGATGCCTTAGCAGATATTATAAATAAAGACATAGACACTTTAAAAAATTGGTTCGATGAGCAACAAATTAACGCTAAATATTAACAAAAAGTCAATTATGACTTTTAAAGATGTGAATTTAATCGAATTGCCTATCTTAATTAACAACACTAGTATAAAATCCACAGAAACATATAAATTTATAAGAATTCGTGTAGATGATCAGCTATCTTAGGTCAGCTCATATCAAATCTTTGACTACATCACTCTCATCCTCATGCTTTGCGATAAAACGTATCCTAACTGACACCGATTTCAAAACCGCACTTATGGTATACTATGCTATTTTCGAATCAAAACTGAGATATGGGCTTCATTTCTGGGGTAGCTGTAATAACGAGCACTTCCAACGAATATTCAACCTACAAAAACGTGCTGTCCGTATTCTCGACAGGGCACATAGTAAACCCATCTTCAAAAAATACAAAATTGTAACAATGACAGGCATCCATATTTTAGAACTAAGCTCACTGGTCTTTAAACGTAAAAGCGACCTAAAAATGACAAAAAATGTGCACAACTACTCCACTACCTCATCTTCAAATATATTTGTTATCAATCCAAAATCTACTTTCTATATAAAACCTGTGTGTATATGTCTAAGAGAATTTTCAACAAATTGCCACTCATATTAAAAAACGAGAATAATATACTGAAATTTAGAATCAACTTACGCAATATACAAAGCTTACTATAATATAGAAGAATTTTTTACTGATCGACTGTGATATCAAAATTTGCCGGGACACTGTTGTGATATTTCATAGCCTTATATAACTTTTTTTATAATCCTTATGTAGATTTGTGCCCGGATTTATATCACATTCATCTCACTTAATTTTATTTATTTTAATTTGCAATCTATACTTAAATTTTTACTTTGTTAATGTCTCTAAATAATTATTTATCGTCGTTGTAAAAAATATGAATTGTTTATATTATTATCATTATTAATAGGAAAATATTTTACTGTGTAATATATCTGTCTATGATGGGAAATAAACGATCTATCTATCTATCTATCTATATTATCACATAATATTTACACACTACATAATTAGACATAACAATATAAAATCAAACTCCAAAAGTATATTATTAACTACAAAGACGTATTTGAGAGAATTCTTCCCCCTTTTCCTTTCTTATGATATCCATTTATATACATACATGATGGTATGTATATATAAGGTATTCTGCATCAATATGCTGGATTTAATAAATATTGAAACTACATTTTATTAAAATTTAATTAAAACTTCTACATATCTCCAATTACAATTAATTAAAGAAATAATATCTATCAAGTCAGAATAACCGTGAATATTTCATTCAATAAGGTGATTTACTGATCAATATATAATAAATTTATTATAAACTATAATATGTTGTACTAAAATTGTTTCACATTTACTATAATTAGATTGTCTACTTGTCTATTATAAAAAAAAAGTATTCATGGTAATTATTTGCATGTATTTTTGTAACAATGATATTTGTGCCATGGTGCTTTTGTATTTAATGATCTTATTGAATAATAAAGTCATCATCACTTTTCTATTGTTAAAACGTGCGCGCAAATGTATTCTTTTACTTTATACTTTAATAATATAAATTTTATAAAGTCTATAGATAAGGGAATATTTTTGTAGTTACTAGAATACGGATACTTCCTTATGAAATAATCTTTTCTAAATATTCTCTTATCGTTTATTATTATTTTTTTAATACCGATTGTTACTTCGGCTAAGTTACCTCAACATTAAACAGAACAATATATTTAGCATATGATAAAAGGAAACGATTGTTGCTACAAAAAAATACTACTTCTTTCTAATTTTTTTTGCAATTTTTATTAATTAAAAAGTACATAGCTTCTAGCTTGATCTATATCAGCGATAACTCATCAAAGTATTTTGTCAAAATATCCCGTTCACAAAAAATGTTAATAAGACCAAGCTTTACTACCTGTATTCAAAGAATGCGATGACAATTTTATTGGAATTAAATATATCTTCACTATTAATATAAGATATCAAAATAATTCATTAGTAATATAGTATAAATATATGAAATAATATATTTTTTAATATTCTTGTTTTTCCCTCAATTTTATGGGTACTCTCATTTATTCCTACACAATGAACAGCTTTCTGAATCGTTCTAATTAGCTCCTTGCATTATTCAAGAATTGAGGACGTGATTTAGCTGCACTCTGCGAGTGGGCTATCAACGAGTTCCTCTTTAACACCAGTATTATCGAAGACTATAGCAAAAAACCGCAACGAATACACGACAGTAATTCTAGTGGTGCATTTAGATTGAACTACCGTTTCCGTTACAACAACATGCGAATATAAAGCAATACTTCTTTGAAAGGAAATTGCTGTGCGTTGCAATGTGCATTTTGAAAATCAACCAATTACCAATCGTTCCATAAAACTATCTTTTTAAATGTATAATTAGTTAATTGTTTGTGAAACCTACAATAATCTGGATCTAGTATATACAGCTAATTTTTTTTTAATTAGCGGAGAAATTTGGTAGTCGTCTGCGCATAGGGTTGTGCGTATCGGGGTTATACAGTACCAGTGGTGCCAGACAACAAAAAATAGTCTAAGTCTAAGAATTTAAATTTGTCACTATTTTGTAGCTATTGTACAAATTAATTATGACATAAATATGATACTATAATAAGTATTTATCAACATTTCTTATATTCTAGTATGACTTTTCTGCATTTTGTATTAATTTCAAAGAATTCATTCTAATTGCATAAAATGGTTATAACTATGCGTGGTGATTTGTCAACATTTCATTTCTTAGGACGCACACCTTCTGCACTAGACACACCTACTTATTCTTTGGAGAAGACAGAAGCGTAGCGTGTTTTGGTAGAATTATATTGATCTGTTACGCTGTAAGCCTTACATGTTTCTCTCTTCCTCAACATATCTATAACATATCTACATTTGTCATTTTATCTACACACACGCAAACTTCACCAATTTCATATAGTACCTTTAAAGTATAGCATAATTAGAGAAGATTGCATAATTGTATCCAATCAAAATATAAAATCCAATTGGCGTAATGAATATGCATGGTCAGAGAACAATCGTTTATATTACAAAGAGTTATTCAGCAAACTTCTTACTATGACGACGTGGTTCCAAGATACAGCTCATTTTTTTTTAATTAGCGGAGAATTTTGGTAGTCGTCTGCGCATAGGGTTGTGCTTATCGGGGTTATACAGTAGCAGTGGTGCCAGACAACAAAAAATACTCTAGGTCTAAGAATTTAAATTTGTCACTATTTTATAGCTATCGTACAAATTAATTATGATACTATAATAAGTATTTATCAACATTTATTATATTCTAGTATAACTTTTCTGCATTTTGTATTAATTTCAAAGAATTCATTCTAATTGCATAAAATGGTTATAACTGTGCGTGGTGATTTGTCAACATTGCATTTCTTAGGATGCACACCTTCTGCACTAGACACACCTACTTATTCTTTGAAGAATACAGAAGCGTAGCGTGTTTTGGTAGAATTATATTTATTGAAATAAAAGTTATATTTTTGTTCAAAATCGAAATAATATTCTATGCCCAGCTCAAAGTCAACCCAAAGAGTTTATTAGTAATTATTTCAATTGATTGTATTTTGTAATAAATTATTTTTTTATATGTCTTAGCTCTAGTTCATATTAATCCTTTTAAAACATAGTTATCTAAATATTCTATCGTTAATAAAAATACGAACATTGAACAATATTTTCAATAAGTTCGAAAAATATATATAAAATGTCAGCTGAAGTTTAAGTGATTTTATTTCGAATTTATTTTCAAATTTTATTAAGTGATAAATAGGCGCCATATTTGTCTTCATATAATTTTTAAATAATATTAGTGATACTTTTCATGAATTTGCAAAAAAAATGTACTGCACTGGAATATTCAATGTGCTACACGACTGATACCATACTATTTCGAATAGCACTGCTATATACTGTATTGGTCAAGCCGTTATGACGGTTTTGATTTATGATGCGTATACTACTGTCATTCTCCGCCAATTAAAAAAAAAACGAGCTGTAGTAATCTAGGAAGAAACTTTATAAGAATCATGTGTATATGACGGACAAACCATTGCTTATGCCCAGCATATTTTTTGTATAAAAAACAATTAAAGGAAGAGCCAGCATGCGAGCGTGGGGCATACGGCTCAGCCCAACATATCAACCTAAAATGTAATCTATGAAACTAAAAGAAAAGAATTGTGGAAAAAGCTGTATAAGTAAACTCCTGCTCCTCTTAATCTGCAAACGTTGCTAACAACAAATAATATAAATATCTATTTCATTATTTACGAACTTATAATAGAATGCAAAATAATTCTTTAGGAACCAAACAATATAGTATGAACGAAAGAACGAAAGTGTGTTAGGGACTTCTATTATTTTTACTCGTTACCTTTTCTCATCCGTGGCCCTGTGTTGTTTGTGTAACAAGACGTTCTGATAGGCCCCTGGACGCGATTTATGTGTAATGGTTTAACCTTTAGAAAACGTATGATTTTTTTGATCGAAAATGGAAGTATGAATGAAAGTATACTAAAAATAAATAAGTAACAAAAACATAAGTAAGTTGGCTAATTTTGTACTCGAATTAAAAAAAAATATATATATATGTATATATAGTACCACATTTCAAAACCTTCTATTGTACAATGTAAATCTTATATAACTAATGTCCATGCTTCATACAAATATTATAGATTAAATAGTTTTTCACATTCACTGTTGTTTTAAATTTTTATAAATTGGCTAATGTAAATTTTCTAATAACGTTTGAATTACCTAAAGAAAACAACGATGTTATGATCAGATTTTGTCGATCAAACCCCGATTTATATATGACGTTCGCATTTTGCGAATCAATAAAAATTCTTTTGCCGCTTAGGCAACGCCGCGAAATAAAGAAATTACGTGGATGCCAACGCGAAATAATAAAATACTTTATTGCCATTATCTCTATATATAACAACAAGAACGAAGCACATTACTCAGTTATATTTCTATTTAATGGAATTAAATTGCAGTGTATAATTTTTTATTGAACTTAAAGGCAACAATAAAATAATTCATGATATAGAGAAGATCATCGTTTCAAGAAATAGTTAGACGTAAAAATATAGCACGATGATATAAAGCTCGTGGTTTTTATAAGATTCGAAATTAGCCATGAACTCGTCGATAGGGCATATATTGTAGAATCAATCATGTATTTGATGAGACAAATGGCACAATATGAATCGAACAATTGTGCAAAAATGCAGCTATAATAACCAAAGGCCGCTATTTTTCCAATCTAATTCTTTATCGACATATAAATCTTATTCAGCAGAAAGCAAAGGTACCCACGTACACACAGCATCTTAACCTGTAACTTTTTTGTCGTTCTTTCGCCGCTCTGGGATTAACAACGTCTGGTGTTGATAGATTTATTAAGTGGTGCAACGATATTATTAGAAGCATCCGATAAAATCAACAAAAAATACTACAATCTATTCGCTCATAATGCAAGGAAAGAAAAGTAAGCGCTCGTGCGTATATTTGTTTGAATGGATCCAAAGATATATATAAAGAATATTCCATTCCTAGGTATGAGCAATTCTCGACAATTAATACACCTGACAAATAGATGCAGTTATTATATTACAAAGGGAAGTAACAAGAATTTCATTAAGAGAATTATGGTAAAATATTTTTAGCTTTATCTAATTTTGGTTCTTACGGTATTACCTAAGATTCAATGTTATTAAAAAAAATGATTTAATATAAAACGCGTACTCGTTTTTATTTACCTAATCATTAAGTGTGCATTGCAATAAGATTTTTTGATATTAGAATTAAATCTTTGACTTTCATATACAGTCGAACTCGGTTATAACGTCATTGTAGGGACCGAGCAATTTTGACTTACTAACCGACGTGACGAATTATCTGAGATAGGAAGCGATACAAATTTAATGAATTAGATTTTTATTTGAAATTTATTTCAATAATACCTAACATTTAAACATTAAACATTAGAAAACAATCGGTTATCATTGTCTGCTTTTATCTAGAATTCCAAATTTTTGTTTCTAAATCCTCTTCTATTTTATATAAATTGTCTAAATGTAGACTTTTTTCTTCGGCTTCATAATATGTAATTAATTTATGAACCAGTAACAATGCTTCAGAGGTGGTAGGTTTTGGGTCTGGCATTATCTCTTCTTCTTCTTCTTCTTCTTCTTCTTCTTCTTCTTCTTCTTCTTGTTCGTCGTCCGATTTTTCATTTCTTGTCTGTACGTCTCTTACTAAATCGAGATCATACATTTCTCCTGTCGTTGGAAGGTCTTTCATCCATTTTGATAAAATCTTCTAAATTATTTGAAGTGGGAATATCGAAAGATTATAGCCAATGTTTCAGAGGTAAATCATCTTCCTCGTCAAAATGATGGTCGCATAAACCCGCATGCCGGAAGCAGTTCCTAATTGTAGCACCGGTGACGTCCTTCCAGGCTTTTCTTCAGAATTTTCAGAGCATCAAGTAGAGTTATTTTGCTCAAGTCAAAGTTTGCGCCGTCCGTTTCCATTATTTTCAAAACCAGTCTTTTTCTGTACGCGTATTTCAGGCTTCTTATTACTCCTTGATTCATCAGCTGTAGAATACTGGTTGTGTTTGGAGGCAAAAACTTCAAAGTTATAAATTTCAATCCTAGTATGCGAGGATGAGCTGGACAATTATCTAAAAGTAGAACGATTTTTCTCTTTGCTTTTTTGAGGTCCTCTTCCCAACGTCGGATTTCTTTTGCAAATAACTCGCTTGTCATCCAAGACTTTTTATTGGCTTCATAGGTCATAGGCAAGCTTTTTAGATTTTTGAAGCATCGTGGGTTTTTTGATTTGCCGATCACTAACAAATCTTTTTTTTCGGTGCCGCTTACATTAGCACAAACAAAAACAGTGATCCTTTCTTTTGGCAGTTTTCCGCCAATGCATTTTTCATTTTTGAACTTTAAAGTGTGGTCTGGTGTCAGCTTGAAGAAGAGGCCTGTCTCGTCCCTGTTGAAGATATCTTCATCTTTAAAAAAATTTCGGATTTCCTTCCCCTCATTTGAAATCCACGCACTGGTGATGTTCAAATTGACGTCCCTGGCTTCGCCAATCATTTTTCCAAAATTAATTTCATGCCGTTTTTTAAAACGGTCTATCCATGCCGGCGAACATTCAAATTTTGCTATTCCCAACAATTCAGCCAATTTTTCAGCTTTTACTTGGAGAATAGGTCCGCTTACCAGTAAATTGAGGGTTCTTTGTTGTTTAAACCAGTTCAATAAAGCAGCATCTACATTCTCATGAGTAGGTTTCCTCATACGCTTCACACTTTTGCTTCCTTCATTTTCTTTGATTTTATTTCGAGCCGTCCATATTGAACCCACCGATGAGTTTACTAAGTTGAAATGCTTACACACTTCACTTTTCTTTACACCGCTTTCTAACATATTCACCACTGCCAGTTTTGCTTCTAAGGTTATTGCTTTACGCTTAAGGCTTGCCATTTCGTTCTCTAAGAGATCAAACTCAAAACTGATTTGATGTTTCTGCTTGCATTTTGCTTGCAAGCTATTAAACAACCTCATTAGTCGATAATTACCAGAAAACCCATCTAATCTCCTAAACGGATGACATCATAATGTCGTCAACACAATGCCTTATTAAGCGAGGTATGATGACTTATTATCCGAAGTCATAATAAATAGAATATATGAGCCTTGGGTTGGGACCAAGCCATTTTGACTTACTAACCGAGTTGACTTATTAACCGATGACTTACTAACCGAGTTCGACTGTTATACCACTAATTTTTTATGTAAAAGAATATTAGATTAAATCCACGAATGAAGGAAATCATATCAAATGACAAATTGCTGAACTTTTTAATTTGTTTTTCTCAAAAATGTTTCTCTAATTGTGTTATTGTAATTACATATACTGTAATTTGCTAAAGAGAATGTAATTATATATGTTTCTCTTACAAATAGTTAAGCACTATTTATCTTATTGAAGGTACAATTTTTTAAGATAAAATGATAATATGGTTTCACTGTTGGATAATAGGTACTAAATATATTTAAGTAGAGAAGACATTTCTATAGGTATGGAACACACGTGAAAAGAAAAGCTGTAGTCGAATGAAAAAATCCAAGGGTGGAAATCTTGCTAGTATAACATAACGTAGGGTAGACGAAAAGAGAAGTTCGCCATGCCGAAAATAAAAGAATGAAACAGATTGCTCCGGATAAGAAACTTGTCAGGTTCTGTGAGCGCGTTCATCCTTGAAAATTAATGTTTGTGAAGTCACTGCAGAAATACTCCTCCATCCAGCGTTTCGCATATACACAAAACGAACGAACATGATTCTCTACCTAAGATACATTGCGTCATTTTGCTCACCTTCATATATAAATTGCACATACCCTACACTCAGTCTAGATATAGTTATACTAGACAGTAACACTTGCATTGAAAACGCGCACATCGGAAAAGAAATTGCGATTGAATTCAATATATCATCGGTTGCAGGAAAAAACAGATAAAATCTTTTGATGCACCATTGCGCAACTAAAAAGATTTAAAGAAAACTGCCTAGTCAATGCCGAATTGTCAAACAGTTTCGTTTCCACTTGTTCATTAAACTTCCACTAGTCAAATCATAGTAATTTACTTATGAAAAACACTGAAGCTCCATTGCTTGCTAAGTTTTTAAATAATTACAATAAGTTAATGGAAAGCGCCAAATATATGTTTTGGACATAAATATGTTTATTTATTTTAAATTTATGTCGTCTTTCTAATTACCTACTTAAATTTAAGGAAGTATTACAAAATTAATAAATGAGATCTTCAAGTGATGTATTAAATTGTTGTTTTCGATAACCAACTGACAACAATTTTTTTAAATGACTCAATGACAGCCAGCAATAAATACAATTTTAGTTTTGTATACATATTTTGATTACCTAATTATAATTTTCACTTCCTAATTAATTATAATTATATGTTAAATATTTAATTTGTAATGTATTGAAAATAATGTTGTATAAAATAATCCTTGTTGGATTTCATACTTTTGGGTGATTATTTGAATTATATTTAATAACTGTAAAATATGGCTCGAGGTAACGGCAATTAGATAAAACACGTCACGTGACTCAGCCGCTAGTTAGTCAACCATCCTTTGCGTGTGACGTAAATGAACCATTCCAAATTAAAATATCTGTTCGAGAGGAGCAGTTGATTATGCTGCTACTAGAGCTCACAGAGAACGATGGGCAAGGAAAAGTAAATTAACGTTCGCATTTTGAAAATACACCTAATACACAAAATAACTTTAGAAAGTAATATTCAATATACCATATTTGTAAAAAAAAATTTATGATATACGTCCTATATTTTATTTCTTTCAGTTGTCAATGCACATTTTAGTGAAGCCAGTTTAAGCATTTTTAAGCTTTCTCATTATTTTGGATAAATAGAAATGGGAATACTCTTAAAATCTATTAACAATTTATTTAGTATTACAAATTTGATATTATAAACATATAATAAATATACGTTAAGAACGTTATATTTGAATAAAACTTGATTCATCTAACCTAAAAGACTATAACTATAATTTCAAAGCTTATCTTTGCCTTAAACGTTACTCATAAATGTTGAAATCGGCGAATCAATCATAATTTAAATAAATCATGATTGGTGACAGAGGTATTTTATTTAGTTTATATCTTGTGCTACTGAAGATGGGGGCATAGCCTTCGAAATGTACATCTAGATACTTAATGCTTTAAGTTACGATATTTGGGAGATATTCTATACTATTATTTAACACCGCAGTGATAATTTTAAAAAATGATTTATTTTTATCTTGTTTAAATGTCAATGCAAGATTATGCGATTTTAAAGACTCGCTCAAGAATGACAATGTAAATATTTAAGAATTAAGACACTAAAGAATTGCTACATTTCTTCGTAAGACAGTCTAGTAAAACTGCTTGACGTTCTTGTTATTTTGGGTTCATTATTTAAAATATTCTCTTAATAGATTTTAACTTGAAACTAATTTCTCTTACATTATGTTATATATCGTACTGTCAATGGAAACCTAACACAACTCAAAATGGGTATCTTTAGAGGAAAATCAAATTGAAGTTTTCTTTACCGAAAAAATATATAGAGAGTGGCGCTTAGGTTTGAAATGTTAATAAATTTTGTTCATTTAATGTATTACCAAATAGTGGATAAAGAAGGGCAAGCTGAGTATTTTTAAATTTATATCTTAAAGTTATTATTTATAAAGAAATAATGCAAATATTTAATTATGGTGGTATTGCGTTAACAAATTATCATAATTTACTGTTATGAAATTTAGTAATTTAACCAATTTTGTACTATTGAATTACTTTTGCATTAGTTAAAGAGTCCGCAATCCTAAAGATTGGTTGGAAACAGCACGCCATGCCGATCTATCCTGAGCTAATCCCTTCATCTCCCTATAGCTATTCATCTCAACGTCTTCAACTATCTGACTCACATACTCCAATCTAGGCCTACCTACCCCTCTCTTTCCCTCCACTCTACCTTCTATGATCAATTGCATAATCCCCCCATGTCTAAGGATATGCCCTACTAATCTGTCTCTCCTACGCTGTAACACTCTCCAGATACTTCTCTTCTCCCCTACTAACTCTAGTACAGCTTCATTTGTTACTTTATCTTCCCAACCAATCCTCATCATCCTCCTATAACACCACATTTCAAGTGCTTCTAATCTACGCTTCTCTTCCTTTCCTATAGTCCACGCCTCACACCCGTACAGTGCTACACTCCAAACATATACCTTCAGTAATCTTTTTCTAATACCCAAGTCAATATTTGATCTTAAAATCTGTTCTTTTTCTACGAATGCCTTCCTACCCTGTGCTATCCTACACTTTATATCTACCTTGCTTCGATTATCTTTTGTGATTCTACTGCCTAAATAACAAAAATCTGACACTTCTTCGATTCTATTATCTCCTATTGAGATCCTCATTTTTCTACTGCATTCCTTTTTGTCACACCTCATCACTTTAGTTTTACCTATATTTATTTTCATGTTAAAATCCCTAGTCAATACTGCCTGCATACCATTCAATACCCTTTCTAAATTCTTTTCGCTTTCTTCCAATATAGCTATATCGTCGGCGAATCTCAGCATATATATTTTCTCTCCCTGTACATTCACACCTACACTATACTCTTCTTTTACTTTGTTTATTGCATCTTCTATATATAGATTAAATAATAACGGTGAGTGTGTACATCCCTGCCGAACTCCCTTCCTTATTTTTGCTACCTCTTCTTCCCCCTCAATTCTAACTAAGTATATTATTATATTTTGCATTAGTGAAAATAAAATAACACATTTGTGTTACGGTGGTTCATCATTATATACCCACAAAATTAACAATGCATAAGTAACATATTTGGTGTTATGTTACTTTTAGACTAAGAAATTAAATATTATTGTCAATAGAAGACTTACATAACTAAAAATCTGGTGGTATTGCATCGAAAAATTAAAATATTTCTCCATCTTAAGACAAACCAACATATTTATTTTTCAGGTGGTATGTATTAATATTTGAAGATGTTATGGTTTAGCATTACATAGATTTTAATGTACAGATACAACATAAACGTAATTTTTGTATATTTTGATTTGTGTTGGTATTCCATTGATACTGCAATATGTATATATAACATTAATTCATATTAAAGATGAGTTTCGAAATATTCATGTATATGCTTTAGTATATTGTCTTTAAAATTTGGTTGCAACAGCGTTAAATTGTAAAAATATGTTAGCATTGATAAATTTTACGTAGATTTAAGTTAATCTTGAATCCGATGTTTATTATAATTATATATAATGAATATAATGAAATTTTTAATACCTACACATTTTCTAATTTTCATTTTCATACATAAAAATGTATGTTGTCGTTATTCGTGAAAGGACCAGAATTTTAACAATTCTTCTTTCCCATCTTGTTGCTCCATGCAAATACAAACTGTACGATCACTTCTTCAACAGCCTCCCCGATGTATTCTAGTAGGTGCATCGCAACGTATGCATCTTCTTCTTACTCACGTGCAGGTGCATAATGCAGTCGCAGTCGCATCACAGTGTCTGCGTATCCCTAGGGACTAGGCTGGCGGTGGCGGCGACGGTGGCGGCGGCGGAGGAGCAGCTCCCTCGGGCCCGGTATTGACTCTCTCTTCCCCAAACAGAATACTGGTATGATAGTATGTAGTATATACACGCTGGTCCCCATGAGTCTCGGTCGTCAATACCGCAGGGAGCGCATAAGACGACCAGGGCCGATTGCCTCCGAATTGCAGGGAAACAGGCTCGGGTCCTTTGGAGCCACGTTACATTATAAGGAGAGAAATAATGTGTGTACGATTTGGATGCATGAGAGCATGTTGTTAATCAAAGTAAAAGATATTGTAATTTAAAAAGGCCTACGAGAAATTACAAGAATTTAAAATGATGAACTAAATATTTTCAATTAATCCTGAATATTTATGTCATATAATATTACGGTTTTTCATTAATTAAAATGAGGCTTTATTTGTACCATTTCTCTTAGGATATTTATAACGAAATCGTGATTTCTATTATTCGTCAATAAAGATTCTATATACTAGATAAAAGCATTTTCAAAATTCGAGAATGTAGCAATATAAAAAGTATCGACTTAAGATAATTGAAAATCGTTCTATGCTTCTTTTGTTATCATTAAAAAGCATGTAAATAAATGTAATAAATAAATAAATAAATAAATAAATGTAATAAAATAAATATAATGTAAGTATGAATCTAAAGAAGCATACTTTCAAATTTCTAAATAACATTAAGGAATGAAATAAGAAGATAGATAAGAAATAAGAAAATAAAAGCGCAACGAAGATTCTTTGCTTTTAGTTAATAGCAATGAAAAACACAAAAAGTTGAAAAAATTAAGAAGCGCGCGTAGAGCAACCATTTATTTTGTGGAAATAGTCAAATTGGGATATTTTCGTCATACACATTGAAACTATCCTCTTTCCGAAAAAATTGAAGTATATTCCTTGAAGATATTAATTATTAGTTAATAAATGTCCTTCTAAATTCATCAACACGGTGTTAAATAATTAAATAGACAATTATCCAAATACTGTAACACAAAGCATTTAATAGCTAAATGTGTATTTCGAAGGGTTTGTCGCCATCATCATTAGAAGAAAATTAAAATATGGATATCAATGTCACTCGACGCGATTGCTATAAAATTATGTTATCTTGTGCTACTGAAGATTGACTTCGAAATGCACGTCTAACTATTAAATTCTTTTGTTACGGTAATATGGGTGAAAATCGATAGATTTTTTTTTCTAATTAGAAAAAGTATTAAAGAATTATATTTTTATTTGTTTTGCTCATTTGGCAAATTTTCTTCGTCTCATTTTTGTATAGTTCCATTATTACTCTTTAGTGTTTCTGTTTGAAATTTAAAGCTACAAACTCAGTTAAAATATGTATTCTAATTTAATCTGCAAACATGCTGTATATGAGGTAGACCATCACGCTCCTAAGGCCATTTCTCGGTCGTATCCATAAACCATACTTTAAAAAAAGCATTACCGCCTCCAGAATCATGGTACAACTTCCTTGTTATAATACTGCTACTGCTCTCTCTATAATTTGGAACGAATGCTCTTTAGAGAAATAGAAGAGTAACCGTGTACGGTAGAGTTTTCCTCGTCACCAACATGCTCTTACTAATGATACCAAACTGCTTACAACTTGCTGCCGATGCTACAACACCTCCTTTAATGAAATGGAAGGTTTCATTACAATACTTATACCAATTGGATTTTACTAGACGGTTAGCCCAAATGCGATTGCTTACCAATAAAATTGATAAGCTGCAGGGAGCTAAACCACATGTTATACGAAAGATATCTTGGAAGTGTTATATGAAAAGTTATATGTAAACTGATTAGTTGCGTTGTAAGATATCTAAAAAAATATTAGTGATGGCTATTTGATAGTTTACATTATTGCTTAGTTTGCGTTTATTTTAAATTAGGGGTGGCCAACAGTTTTGAAAGCTGGTGCGCAATGAAAATTTTCAATAGGCATTGCGGGCGCGAGGAAGAAGAACCATGTCATCGTATCAAAATATACGATGACATAACATGACATCTTATTATTTTATTTTTGTTTTTCTAGGTTCGACTTACAAAGAATATGTCGTTACCTTTGGACAGGTGGATGGAATCTGGTAAGGAGCCCCTGGTTCGAATCCCATAGAATCTTTTTTTTTTTTATTAAAAAAACTAAAGTTGAGAATTTAAAATGTACTTTTGAGATGTGTCACGGGCGCTTAGAAGACCAATCGCGCCCGCGGGCACGGTTTTGGCCACCCTTGCTGTAAATATATGTGTTGGTAAGCTTGGTAAGCGGGAAACATAACACTCTCCACTCAACGCGGACGAACGGAGCTACCCTGGCAGTAAACTCTCTGTTTTCAAAGTCTAATAAATCTCACCTGCATTGCACACACACACTCTTCTCTACTTTAGCTTCACTACAGCTCATATTATTACGTTATTTAGTACACAACCCCGGGATATTTACGGCACGTATAATAACATTATGCTCAGGACATGAATATGAACTTGCCGCCACTTCCACACAGCCGCCGCTCTCCAGGGACTCTTCTCGCGCGCATTTTACCATTTATCGGCATACTTATCTAACTGTTGTACTCGCTTAAAAACTACAACCGACGATAACAACACTTTTAAAACACTTGTTAAACTTCTGCAAGATGAAAATGTACTCACATATATCTTCAAAACGTTAAGAGATTAGAATAACTTTGAGACTATGCAAAGGAACATTCAAAGGATCAAAGGAATATAAAATGTATTTTGCATAAAAAATGATGGAATTTATTAATGGATACAATAATATATTCCAGATGATTAAAAAAAATGCATTTTAGAAAACATGCATATGTGTTTTAAAGATATTTCTGTTTGGCTCTTTGCCAATATTAATTTGAATAAGGAACGTGAAGGTGGTATAAGGCGCTCATGCTTCGGCAGCATACTTCCCGCGTTGGATAAGTTAACAAAGTTAGCAACACTTCAGCGAGATATAACGCTTGAAGGTTAGTTTAACTGCTCGTCGTTGTCGGCGCTGGCGTCACCATCGTCGTCGAGCCAAGTTAATTTATAAGCGATTTATGATATGAAAAGTGTCGAGATGAAATCGAGTGAAAGTTGGCGACATCATGAATACAGAAGTATGTGAGTCGGGTAAAAGAGCTGCCAGAAGAAGAGAGTGGATGCGTAAAGCGAGATGGTGTGCTCTCGCGTAAATGCCTAACAGTGTAAACTTTATTATTTCGACAGAGAGTTAAGCGCCATTAAAGCGCGGTAGCTTGCGAATTAGCGTTGCAGAGAAAGGAGAGGCAGAGGACTATGGTTTACATAACCATCATAGCAGTTATACCCAAACGATTGGAATATATGTTTGTGGTGTACCTTCCTATTCAAAGAATATCACAAATTATAAGAATACAGCAACAATTTTATACCACAAATATTTATCTGAGGCGATCTTGCATTTCTGCAATTGTTAATTTTGTGGTACGAAAAGAACATCTTATTTCGTTTTTACATCATTATCTCTAATATAGAATATCACTCAAATACCGTAACTTAAAGCATTAAGTAGCTAGATGTACATTTCAAGCGCTATGCGCCCATCTTCAATAGCACAAGTAAAACTAAAGATGAAGATGGGCGCATAGCCTTCGAAATGTACATCTAGCTACTTAATGCTTGTTACGGTATTTGGGTGATATTCTATATTAGAATTTAACACCGTAGTGATAATTTTTTAAATTATCTCTAGTATTTTTTTGAAGTTTGGTACCACTGATTGGCAGGTTGTTAGGTGTACATACGACTCTGATGAACGAGAGCTGCTTTATGCTGGGCCGCAGTTTCAATATTGCATTACTCCAGAGACCGTGTGAAATTTACTGAGCAAATATTCCTCTTTCATCCTAGCACTGATTCACTTATAAGAATTGTTTTGTCGATTCCAACATACTTTCTCATAAATACTTTTGAGTGTATTCTGCAAATAAATCCGAAACTTTGAACGCAACGTGCCATGCCATTAGACATAATTTGAGAATATTAACTTGAGGATTTTCTTTCGTACAACCGACCTTTACCTATTCTTGGAGATCAATATACAATATTAGTCTTGTATCTATTTTAGCAAAGGACGAAGACATTGTTTGAGATCCCTGTGCAAAGATAGTGCTTCCGTTCGGTCTTAACGGCTCGTAATGGAAGCGGCATTAAATATTGAGATCACGTGATATGGGTTTTATTAATTGATGACAGCTGAGGAGCTGCGGATCTGCATAATTAATGTGTGAGTAGTTGTTGCATGATACGAGACAATACACATCTCAAAACGATATGATCTTCCAAATCTGAAAGATAATTTAATTAGAATTAAAATATCTGCTATTTGAACATATTAGTCCAACGTTTTCTCTTCTGCCACTAATATGCTGACGTTGTTGGTAAATCGAGAACAAGTTCCTCCCCATACTATCTTATCCTGTAGTATAAATGGTGCTTTCTCTCAACTTTACCGCTGCTATTTTGCTGGATGCTGCGGAGGCGCAAACTAGGCAAAGTCTAATTCTTCGCCGGGTGCCTCCAGAAGATAAATGACCGGCATTCGGTAGGCGATAACGATCGCCCAAGAATATAAAGAAGTGTGGCAAATATACCTTTGTTACAAATTAACGTAACGAGATAGCGAACGGCAGTTATTTATTAACCTTCTTCTGTTTTTCTTGAACAGCTTTCTAATATACCAAACTCCCAAAAGATATTCTTACAAAGAAAAACACGTTCTCTTCATATTGCCGCATACAATCGTAATCCCAATTCATCACCGAAACCAATCGAATATATTTTGTATTGATTTTATGTTAATCTTACTGAATGTAAATGTCTCATTTGATTAGTTTTGATACAATAACTGGTGATATTGAATTCTGCTAATAGAAAAAGCTGCCGTACCTTAAAATAGCCCCTACGAAAGCGAGGGTGAATACAAAATAACTAGCTCAGCGTAGCTATTGTTAAATAGTTGTTAGTATTGTAATATATACAGCAGTAATTGTCTCCGACGTAGTGGAACATGGGGACAACATTATCTTATTATACGACAAGTCCAAATCGTTTCCTTGTCATAGATTTTAGTTTATGTAAAGAGAATGTACAAATCAACAGAAAATGAACAAACAAAAAAGATTATTTAATTTTTATCTTGTGCTACTGAAGATGGGGGCATAGCCTTCGAAATGTACATCTAGCTACTTAATGCTTTAAGTTTGGGTGATATTCTATACTATTATTTAACACCGTAGTGATTTTTTAAATTGTAATTTTATAACAATTAAATTTTATATATCCATTGTAAGTTTCGTATATCTTTCACATTCCTCCGCTTGTATATTATATAACAGTAATATTGCATGCTTCCATAATATTCCTGCTGATTCTCCAAATTTCGGACTGCCATAAGATAAATAGGCCATGTTCGCTCCTTGACTCCTGCCATGTCCTATAATATAGCAATTGTGCCTCCGGGTAGGCAGAACAAGACTGTTCTGTTCAGGATATTGTAGGATGATATGCACAGAGGATTGTGTGTATGTGCAGTCACATAACCAGATTAGTCCTAGCTAATATCCTTGCCTAAAATTATTTTGCCAATTGTATACGATCACGTCAGAGCTTTGAACAAGAGGTTATGATTGAGTACATAAATTGTACATCACTATACATAAATTGCTAAGACAAAGAAAAGAATTATTGTCGCAGTGGTCTGAAGAAATATTTGAATTTTTATGTTATCTTCTAACATAATGTTGGTAAAAAACATTTATATGCTTAGTAACATACAAAGAGAAAAATCTTGAAAAAATTTCAACAATCTTATTTCAAATTGGTACTTATATCCAGTTTACTATAACAGCTAGATTATTATAGTTGGTGGGTGGAAAAGTACTGCCCTTATCGTAAATAAAGAAAAAATATCTTCTTATTCGCAACTCGTTTCGGTTTATTAAATCCTCTCCAGGCGAGCCTATAAGATTTACATATAAAATATTGTATATCAAAATTACGTTAAAAAC
Organism: Leptodirus hochenwartii; assembly: GCA_947310635.1. Classification (NCBI taxonomy): domain Eukaryota; kingdom Metazoa; phylum Arthropoda; class Insecta; order Coleoptera; family Leiodidae; genus Leptodirus; species Leptodirus hochenwartii. Next base: position 10,990,254 of record OX371177.1, on the reverse strand, counting down.
TTAAAATTATTATGCAATAACTTACGTGTCTATTTTATCTAAAATCCGTAATCGACATAAAAAAAAAAAACTTAATAAATATTACAGGTAGGTTTATTTTTTTATTATTATTGTTTCATTTCCAAAGTTATTCCACAAAATATAAACTTTAGTGTTTGTTATTAACTAGGTTAAAATGTGGTCATTATTTTTTCGCGAAACTAGTTGCGTCTAAGAATATATTTGTTCGTTATTTACGATAAGGGCAGTACTTTCCCACCCACCAACTATAATAATTTATCTTATCAAAAATGGATTCACTCAATAATTTTATAGCAAAATTATTATTTCTGTTTACGATTAACTTTACAATTAAATTACTCTTTTTTTTAAGTATTTACATTATCTAAGATAAATTAAACAGGTAAACCATTGGTATATTTCCCAACGAAGTCTACTCAATCTTATTTTATTGTAATTACTAAATGTTGATTACCCACTGGGTAACATAAAAAATGTGGTGGTAAGGGGATTTTTAAAAGAATAATTGTTATAAGCACTTATAATATATAATAAAAGAAGTTTTTCTCTGTAGCGACCAAAGCGAAATAAGAAATTTTATTACTTTAAAAGAATGATTCAGTAAATTGAGGTAAAAACGACGGTTACCCGTAAAAATGTAAAAACGTAAAAGAGTTATCAGTAACTTGTATATTAGTATATAAGAAACTTATACAGAATAGTCGATTAATACTGAAATGAATCACTTGTTCTTACATGTAACTGAAATTAAATATCCTAATTAAGGCAATAATTAATGTAAATTATCTTTAAATTAGAATATTTTAAAAGTAACTTCTTTTAAGACGAATCGACAAGTTTAAATTTAAGTTTCTGGTAATTAAATCGAGAGCAGTTAAACTAAAATAAATATTATTTCTTTATTTGGTCCAAGAATATAATATATATTTTAGTCGGGTATAGAGCACAATTGCATTAAAAATTTAATCATGATAAAGAATATTATAGGCATTTAAAATCTATTCTGTTATTGCGATGAAATTGAGTCCTTTTTTAGATAATTCAAATTTTATGCCTTACCATATAAATAGTAATTTTATTAACCAAAACTATAATACTGCATTCTCTTTGTTACAGATTCTTTCTGAAATTTTTCTTGAAGTGCAATCAAAACTGTTTGAAGAACGCTGGAAATCCAAGAGATATGAGAAGGTTTCAAGTAAGTAACAACTTTAAAATCATAAATAAATATCACATATTCACGCTGGAATAAATCTTTGAAATTAAAAAAACGTTTGTGAATAATATTTTATAAGTTCGTGTATCATGTAAGGAATAAATTTAAATAGATTAACACAGATTCTTGCAATTTCGTATTTTGCTAAAGAGGATTTTGCACTAATTTCTGCTTGATTAAAGTGGAGAAGCATTACTATAAAAATAAATGCGAAACGTGAGCGCGTATCACAGACCTCTTCGTAGTAGTCTATTTGCGAGGACGATATCTTCTCAAAAGCCTAGGCAATTATAAAATGGAGGAAGAGGCAAATTAACCACTATCAGTTAGAAAACCCTGCTTTTACTCTACTGTACTACTGCTCCCTGATTAAAAACGTTAAAGGAAATTGCCTTCACGGCTTGGAAAGCACAATCGGAACACTGCAGAAACAATACGATTACGATTATGAACATTGCTACACATATCTCATTTAGATTTCAATCTATATTCGATGTTTGGATATAATGTGAGCATTTACAACTCCCTATTAACATAATTCTCTATTCACGACCGACGATAATAACTGTTAACTTTAATTGTCAAAAATAATACAAGGGCCCTCTATTGAATTTTCATTTTGCATAAGCAAATTAATTCAAATATAATATATAATTATAAATTATTTGTGAAATAAATACTGATACATTCATATATATAAATAATATAAGCTTCCATCAGATTACTGCAATCGTTATCTATTTAAGTAGGGGTAGACAGTTGTAAGTTAAAAATTTAAAAATATCTTCTGTATAATGACTAAAACTTTCAATATCATATTTTAAAAGTTTAGCTGTCGAAATTGATTTTTTTCTTTTTTTTTTCTCTATAGGTTTGTATTATAACACATTGAAGAAAGAAATCGAAATATTTCTCAAGGAACTGTATATAAATATTAGTATAGAATATCACCCAAATACCTTTGTCACGAATCGTGTTTGATATACTATTTAACACTTAATATTTAACACCGTTGTGATAATTTTTAAAATGTTTATAAATATATCAAAATATTCAAATCATAGTTACTCAAAATATGAAAATGAATCTTAGAATGCGAAATACGGCCACCTGGAGCATATAGAAACATTTTGATTTCAAATAGTTAGGAACAATGAACGGGTGTTTCAGAAAATTTATTTAAATTAGTATGTACGTCTAATGAATCTTAGTTCTCGTCCGTAATGAATTAATATGTTGTAGTTATCGGGTATTTTCGGACAATTCAAAATGAAACCACCTTCTTTTAAAGCGACGGTTCGAAATATATTGCAATTTTTTCCTCAGGCTATAAAATACGTTAAAATTTGAACGGCGTCGAAAACACAAATATATCTTCCACTTCTTTTGAGACTCATAGACTCATATAAGACTAAGCAGTCATTGTAAGTGCGTGTATGCATGCTTGGTCGATGACCGACCATTCTCATCGTCATGTTGAAGCCAGAAGATACGTTGCTTGGCGATGTGCAATATCAGCTGATAGAGACGTATCGAACGGCGGCAGCGGCGGTGGCGGTGGTGGCGGCTCCAGTTACCACGACAGTGTGTAACCTTCGCCAGAGTTTACAAGCATCGGGGGTTGTATGGGCTGCAAGCAAGAGACCCCCCGAATAGTCAGTGCCCTTGCGTTCCCCGCGCACGAACGGATCATCGCGTGTTCCCATGGGAACGGCGACGGTGGCGGCTGCCTGCTCCCAAGGGAACATGGCCTCCACACCGTTGTCCCGAGGGAGGAGTCTAGTATACTGTCTTCTGTCTGCTATACCTACTGTGTAGCATACTACTGTTTGCTACTGCGGCAGTTGTATTGTAGGATTGTACCACCGAAAGTGTGCCACATTGATTGTGCAAAAGCACGAAATGGTTTTGGGTTCGGCGAGATAGTCCTTGCTAAAAATCGATCTTTCTGACCTCAAGAAGGCGGAATACATGTTGACGTTACAAAATGTATAATTTTTACTGAAAGTTACAAACCTTCCACCCATTGTTAAAAAATAGACCATTAATTTATTGAAAATCGCAACCCTTTTCAATAACTTATATATCGATATCATTTTCATTATGCCCAAAAAGGGGATTAAAAAATAATTACTGTTGGAAACTAACTTAACCAACGATATACGATTCTTTTCTTACTATTCTGAAACGTTTATTCAGATAAGCTTTTCAATAGGACTATTCACTTCTTTCATTTAGTGTTTCGTTCACAATAAGAAAAACTAGGAAGAGAAGAAAGAGAACAGATTAGGAGAACTTATCGTCTCTATTCTTCATGTTAATATCTGCATTTTTGCATCTTTGTTGCAGGTGGTGATTGCAACACAGGTAGCTGTGGATGGGCCATTACTTGCCATCTCTGATAACATGTTCGTACACAATAACAGCAAACATGGCCGCAGAGCGAAACGTTTAGATCCTACTGACGGCAGCTATGTAAATAGTAAGTTTAGGCCTTAAAACTACATTTATCAATCATAAATTATAATAAACTGACTACAAACTGAATAAACAACTACGTAAGTAGTTATAATATAGAATATCACCCAAATACCGTAACAAGCATTAAGTAGCTAGATGTACATTTCAAGCGCTATGCGCCCATCTTTTAGTTTTATCTTGTGCTACTGAAGATAGGCGTATAGCGCTTGAAATGTACATCTAGCTACTTAATGCTTGTTACGGTATTTGGGTGATATTCTATATTATAATTTAACACCGTAGTGATAATCTTTAAAACGTCAGTAGTTGTTTATTCTGATTGAATATTTTTTTAAAGCTCCATTTAAATTAATGATTTCATCGGTTCCGCATTTTATTTTTTTTATGACATATTGAAGCTTCCTCAGATGTTGCTGTTTCTTGAGCAGAATTGTTTTTTTTTCTTATCCGGTAACTGAACTTTTCCGTTCACAAACACATGTAGACTGCGCGTTGCATTCGAGTGATGAGCTGCTGAGATATTAGCCACAAATCATGGTCGACTCATTGGTATGCCGCACGAAGAAGCATCCCGATTCCACGGTACGCCAGTGAGCGCACCATGCTTGTATATACCTTTACTGTAGATCCTCTACTTGTATATATAAAAAGGCATGGCAAAGGAAAAGCAGCATTAACACTTGAAATTATAGTTCGGTAAAACTTCAGTTTGAATTTACAATTTAAATGCACTATCCTTTGAACCAAAATAATGCTATATTACAAAGCTGCGAGGCGTGGACAATAGAGAATGAAGAGTAACGTAGAGCATAAACATTGGTAATGTGGTATTATAGAAAATGATGATGAGTATTCATATGAAAAAGTTGCCTCAGATTTCCAACCTATTCTTACAATTGAAGACTAACTAATGAACATTAGTATTCTCCTATATTCATCTTATAATACAATCTGTATTTTCACGAAGGAGACTGTTACTTATAAATTATCCTTTTATTATTTGTACGCGTGCACCTTGGGATGAAGCGATACTATCGATAATGAAACTGTATAAATACATTCTTTTTAATACTAACCATTTTAGTCTTACATATTTAGATATTTTACATTCGGTAATTCTTAACATGGTTCTATTATCAAACATTCTATAAAGTAAGGCCAATTGCATTTGTTCTGGTGTCTATATTTATATATTAATTTTTCATTAGGGCAAGTATAATATTTATACCAAATTGGTACCAAGTAAATATATGATTTAAAAATAATAAAAAACTCCCTGCCTATTGTTCAATAACCACAAAAATGAACATAAACTCTTCCAAACCAACTTATTTTTAATTTTTTTTGCATTATTTAACCAACCTAGATATTAATACTATCACCAACTTAACTTCTTTAATAAACCAGAATTATTTTATTCGCCGATCATTTACGTTGATTCCGTGACGTGGTACTGACTTTACGAACCAATACCGATATTGCTACGAATGTAGATACTTGTACCGATACTTTCATCCCTACTGACGTCGCTTCTTCCGCGGAATCATCTCGTTTGTATGCGGACGCGAAGCGGATCCAAAACTTTGCGAAATTGGCTCCCGATTCAGTTCAGTGGAGGAAGGAAGCGGAAACAACGCATACATACTTGCTCGTTGCTCCGCTGTGCAGCACGCCGCGCCGTATATACTTTCTTATATGGCAATGTCCTTTAATCTTCTTTCTTATTCACTTTCTCCCTCTATCTTTATTACACGTTCGTTCTCGAGATTTGCTCGGGTCCTCCGTGGATTGATATCTTATACTTACGACCTAGCCACATACATTGTATTACCAGGTGGTTATACTATGGTAACATTAAACAAATATTCAGTTTCTAATTTACAATTACATTCAAATATGATCCCGAAAGAATGATTAACCAATCTGAGTTGAGGGCTACTTTCGATTAGTTAAACTTTTTGTTCGATAAGAATGGATTAGATTAAGTCACTTATATATTAGGCTATTTACGATACTTTTCAAATAATCATGTTTAAAGACATACTGTATATATTTCAAAGTATATGGGTAGAATTTCCACGTCTAGTATTATACATACTTATATTATCCGCTCGTCGCTGAACAAGCCATGCTTCACTCCGTTAATATCTCACTTTGTTCTACTTTATTCCCTTTATCTTAATCTTTTCGAGAAGCAACGAAAATCACTGGCCGGGATTTCCTCTAAGGCTGCTTGGCTTTCGTTGGTGTCGACCTTCACAAACTCGTTATAACTCGATAAATTCCACCATACTTTTCGCGATATAAAAGTTTTATGTTTTATATTTCTGATCTGCGTTGTGTTGCTACAATTCCAATTATTACACTAGATCTTTCCCCCTCTCCTCAAGGTCTCTACCCACCCTTACCTGTGGCTACACCGTGCATTAAAGCCATCAGTCCGAGTGAAGGATGGACATCAGGAGGCTCAACCGTTATTATTGTAGGTGATAACTTCTTCGATGGTCTACAAGTGGTATTTGGAACCATGCTTGTTTGGAGTGAGGTAAATGAGTTCTATATTACATCATAAGTAATTTTGATGGTCCTCGATGCAAATTGACACATTGTACTTTATTTCCTGGGCTTATAGCTTATAACGCCACATGCGATAAGGGTCCAGACACCTCCCAGACATATTCCAGGCGTGGTAGAAGTGACATTATCATATAAATCAAAGCAGTTCTGTAAAGGCGCACCCGGTCGATTCGTCTATGTTTGTGAGTAGATACGAATAACGTAACATATATGTACAAATATTCTACCTGTGTTTGTTGGAGTGAATACAATAATACGTGACCCCGGCTGAGTATCGTCTCTTTGTTAGCAGCTTTGAACGAGCCCACGATAGATTACGGTTTCCAGAGATTGCAGAAACTAATACCGAGACATCCTGGTGATCCCGAAAAGCTACCAAAAGTAATTTTATATTCATGTCTTTGTGAAAATGCTCAATGTTTGTTAATTATCTTGCAGGAAATTATACTAAAGAGAGCAGCAGATTTAGCGGAAGCACTCTATTCGATGCCAAGGAATAATCAGCTATCATTATCTGCACCCAGATCGCCGACAATGGGCAATAACGGCATGTCTTCCAGCTTCAACACGTACGCAGGCCAGTTAGCGGTCAGCGTTCAGGATAGCGGTGGAAACGGTCAGTGGACAGAAGGTGCTTATCCTTCCTTGCATTATATAATACCCCCTTTCTATCCTAAATATAATCATCCAAATTTTCAAATATATCTGTTCATTATCAAGTCACTATACTGATAGACGGATCTTCACCGGTAGGGTTTTTCTTTTAGAGGAGTACGGAAGGGCGCAGAGCAGCGGTAGCGTATCGCCACGTGGCGGCAATACCAATACGAATGGCGGATACTGCTCAAGTGCATCTACACCGCACTCATCGAATGGAGGCAATTCTTACACTGGCGGTGCTGGCAACATGAACGGCTACAGTAGTTCCATGTCAGCAGCTGTAGCAGCAGCCGCAGCAGCTGCTTCTGTTGCCGCTGCTGTTACTCCGACCAGTGCCGGGGTAAATATGATGCCTGGATCACCAAATTCAGGTGGCGGAACTGGATTGTTCAACTCAACACCTAGTAAGATAGCATCCAGTTTATTTATTTTATCTTCATGATTCAATTTTTGGTCAATCTGCTTGCTTTACATAACTGCTTTCCTTATTATTTGGTTCGTGCATTTTGTCAGCATATGCACATTTTTGTTTTAGTTTCTTCAGAAGGTGCACATTATCCGTTCAATCTAAATAATGGTAGTCAGTATCAGAAGCCGGATCAGAAAGTTAGCGGCAAAAGCGCCTTTGCACCTGTTGTTCGGGCTGTGTCACCTTCTCCCGTTTCGTCGTCATCTTCATCGTCATCACCGTCAATGTTACCAAATCCTTACCACCAATATCCCGCCCCCGCTCTTTTCCACCATCAACCCGTCACTGGCTGGCACCATCTTGCTGTGCAATGTTAGTATATTATGTCTTACGTGTTTGTTTTAACGCTTTCCCAACTCTTTTGCACTTTTATCGTCCTATAATTTTATTTGATAATAGCATGCAATTTAATCTTCAAAAACATTATTTAATATGCTCAACTGGTTATCAATGTTTACGAGACATGAAAAGTGAAACACGGAAAATGCTTCAAAGACACTTCAACATCAAAAGGGAATTTTTAGCTTAAATGGATTGTGTTCAAAAAGCATTACACTGTTTAAACTTCTATAAAAAAAAAACTTCTTCTTCAGAAAACCGTCTTTGGTATTGTGTTTTCGTTACAGCATAGAATTGAGGCTATCAGATTCTAAAACGGTTTGTGTAACCGGATATTCGAATACTCCCGAAAAATCATTTCTGCTTGTTTCAATGGATATTAATCACCAAGTACATTAGATATGTGACCCTTAATTTTTTCTCATGTTTAATTTATATTTGAGGCCAATATATTACCATTACATATGTTCTAGGAATGGGTCTTGTGTCCTCTCCCTTCGCATCAATGAATCCGTTCGCATTGCCTACATGTAGCGCCCAAACAGCTTATGGGTCGCCCATTCTAGGTACCACTAAATAACCAATAATACCCGGTGAGTGCCACCGCCCCTCGGAACTCGCCCTATCTCACTCTGCCTTGTACCCTCCTTAAGTATATTGTCTTGTGTTATTTAATTTGTAGTCGACCTTAATCAAGTAAGTCGAACATTAACAATCAATATTCCTTTCAAGAATTATTTCTTCATTTTAAATGCAATAACTTTATAATCAGTTAAATATATTATTTTTTACCAGGAACTTGTGATTTACTTGGCAAATTCCATTTTACATCTAACCGAAAACTTAAACTGTGATTAAAGAGATACCATTCATACATATACATAAAGAAATCGAAAATGTATACCAGATGATTTTGTGGTAATATAGAAGATATAGGCGTTAGTTGTAGATTGTATTAAGAATTTTTAAATTCATATCAATTTTCCTCGAAAATACATATCGCTTGAAGCTGGGATTCTGTAATATTGTTAGAACTATGTTTGGTCTTGTCGAAAATAGATCTCAACCAAAATGAAATCACCACGATTTGTATGTAGTTTTGTAAGTTATAAAGGCGTATTTACATAAAATAAATCTATGTAATCTTGTGTATATATAGTATATTATAAATTAAAAGTTCTTTAAGATGTACAAAGTTGTATAGAGACATATAGGTTACGAGACAACGACACTTCTTTTATAATTCTTCATATCACAGTGCAAGCTATACATCTCGTATTGTGTACATAAACTACAACTCTTAAATCAAACTAATAAGATAAGATCGATTCTTCAATTCACTACACATATTATAAACTATCAAGTAGTCTTGTGCAACTCATTTTGGTCACTTATAGATTTTAATATTCTTAAGTCTACATTTTGTAGGCGCAACTTTCACAAATGAGTACAACAAAAAGGAAAATTAATTTGATCTCTCATAATGGAATTTGTTGTAAAGACCTTCTTTAAGACCTTTTTATACATGGACTAAGTATATGTATCTCAAATGAAAAGGCCTTTATATATACAAAAGTGTACTTTTAGTATAAATATAGCCACTTCAAATCTGCCACTTAAGTAGGTGTTTTGACACATGAGTTTCCATTTTTTAAATAGATGGTCCTACTCGTATAACCAATTGGCAACCGTCGACATGTACATTGCACGCTCAAAACGCGTCATTGTGCATTTATCAAGTGTAAGTTAAGGCTAAATTATTCCATTTCATGTCAACAAGATATGGTCGAACATTCGTGTTCAATATGCCTAATTAAAAGCTATAATTTGTTATAGTCGTTGAAGTACAATAAAATCGCGTACTAATATATAAGTATACATATACTTCGTCCATGCGATGTAACGAGACAGTGTCTTCATTCTCCTTTGAGGAACATTTCAAGTATACGATAAAATTATCAAATATATTAGGTTCACCTAGCGAAATTTAGTTTGGTTGGATGGCAGTACAATGAATTAAATATAAGTACATATGAAATAATTATATAGTTTTGTACATAAGACGACATTTTGAAAGAAATAATTAATTAAAAATATGTCATCAATTATTTACCAATACACCCGATTTCATAGTAAGGCAAAGCTCAAAAAGACATTGAATTAATATAGTATCTATATACGCAATTTAGTGTAAATATGTAAATGTTTTGTTATCAGTTTCTCTACTTCCTGTATAATTTGTGAATATTGTAAGGTAATTTATTTTCAAAGAGCATATTTACGTTGTAATTCTGACTTTAAATGTAAAATAAACTTTTTATTATAAGCATACAAATATGTTTATTTTTACTTCCACTATAGTTGACTATAGTTCTCAGTTAACCTTTTCACTGTCCTAGTATTCAAGGATCTGTTAATGAAAATGGTAATCGCCTAAAGGTAAGATATGGAAGAGCCCAATGAAAGTATGCGTCCTGATGCGTAATGATTTTATAGAACGAAATTTATTTAATAATATTTTTTATGAACATGGAAAGTATATAATCTGTTAATAATTAATTGCTTGTGAATTCAAGAACTTCACTCACGATTCTGATTTTTTGACCACTTATTAGATATTAGGAACCCTAAAAGTTCTTTCCTGTAGCCCCTTTTATTAATATCCTCAATACACCACAGCTTTTAAATATATTCAATCAATTCTAGAAATATCGTAATTTTTTTTCATTAAGCGTTTTGATATTTTGGTCAACTACAGGTACGATTTATATTATATATTTTTGGTACTTAGACAACCGGTTTCCAACATTCTATAATATAAAGTTACCTAATAACAAATAATGTAATAAATAATAGTCACCCTGTAACAATTCCATTCACTTTTACCATCGAAAAGCATAAGATTGGCAATATTTATTAATAAAATGTCAATTTTTGCAATCGGTTATTTATCAAATGTATAAATTATTTTCGGATACTCGCTAATTAAAACGTACTAAATGATTTTTCGGTAATCATACGATTTCGAATACCAATTCAGCGATAGTTTGGACGAAGGAATTTTTGGGTATCGACGATAGTAAAATTGTTTCTAATCGCATGTCTATTATAGTTTTATCAGCCGTGTAACCGAGTGTGATGTATACTATATTGTATTATGCCGCAGAAGTCAATTCTGCTGATAATATAATAAAAGCTTTTTTATTTTACCAGTAATCAACTGAAGGGGAATTCAGAGTACGCCACTGATTTAATGTCCTACAATGAAATAAAAAATTATAACAACATGTACAGATTGTTCACTTTAAGTTTGCCAAGGGTCGTGCAGATAGCGAAGATAGCATTCGGCATTCTCCGTGAAGAGAAGGCGGTTCTTCTCTTCAACTCTGTCGACCAGTGGCGTTCCCAATAGATTTGTCGCTCTTACCATGTTCGCAATATAAGATTTTTTTGGGCTACTTTATTACATGTAACAAACTATGTAACAAAGATACAACAAGTCAAATACAAAATAGTAAATTAACATAAATTAATGCCCAATAAAATGCCGTCGTCATATGCTATTATAACGTACATAAATAACATTTCTTCAGTGAGATATTATAGGTAATGTTCATTTAATGGATATTTAGAAAGAAATAGAGTAATTTACAATTATTCCTCACTGTCACTATTTAAAAATAAATTACTGTCCTCTTCGTCGGATTCTTCATTCAGATTTATAATTAATTGTGTATCTACTATAGTTTCATTTTCTAAATTAAAATCTTCTTGTTTAATAACGTTTTCGCAATACTTTTTCCAAAGCTCCTGTCTGATATTGTTGAATTCCTCTTCTACTAACATTTTCCCTTCTTTTAAAGAGAATGTCACATTTCTTTTAGCAACACTGTTTTTCACTTGTGCCCATATTAGTTCTAAAGGATTCGAAATTCGATGGTAAGGGGGTAAACTTAAAACTCTGTGTCCATGGTCTGTGAAAAGTGTGTCAAATATATATGTAACGTGGTTCTTTTTATGAGATTTTATAATATTGTACAGCTGGGGCTTTAATATTAGATGCGTGAATGGAATTTTTTTTTCCGACAACCATTTTACCATTTTCTGCTTAGGAGAATTGCTGTTTGGTGCACGATTAATTTGCATGTTATGGTAAGGTGCGTTGTCGATGATAATTACGGAATCCTCCGGTAAATTTGGTAACAATTTATCTGTTATCCATTTTCTGTAATTTTCATCTTTCGTTTCATGGTGATAGTCTCCACTTTTTATACCCGACTGAAACATTGTCAAACTATTTGGTACAAAGCCACTTTCACTATCGGCATGAATTATTATTAAACGTTGACCCTTTGAGATATTCGTATGCAGTCCTTCATTGGAATTATCACTCCACGATTTCGACTGAGTATGTCCGGCGTGAATATATGTCTCGTCGATATAAATTATTGATTTTCCTAATTGTCGATAGTTGTTAATTAATTGTAAATAATTAATTCGTAAAACTCGAATATCGTGCCTTTCAATTAAAACTCTACGATTATTTGTTGTGCTTCTAAATTTAAATCCTAAATCATGTACAATATGATTTAATGAAGTTTTATGTCCTTCCCATCCTAAGTCACTGTATAGTTTTTCACGTAATGTTTTAAGCGTAACTCTTGTATTTGCGGTTTTGTGAATATTATATATTATATTTCGAAAGTCACACTTTTCAAAATACATTTCTAAATGTCGTACAGTCGCCTTTCGAATACGATTCTTTCCTAGTGTAGAAAATTTCGGTTCACTTTCATTACCTGGAGCTTCACCTTCCTTTATAATTGTAGCTACCGTTCTTATGGACACTTTGGTTGCTGCAGACACTCTTTCCATTACTTCCTTCGATGACAAATTGCCATCAAATTTAAAGTATTTATACACATTGAAAATCAATTCCCTTGATTGGCTATGGATTACTTTACCATTTAAAAGCGAAATCATTTTGGTAGTAAGTTGTTACGCCACTGATAGTACACAAGGTAGTGCCAAGGCATGAATGATTGTAGGTGCGTCTTAAGCAATTACAATTTATGGACAAGTGCGCATATCATTGCCAGGCAAATTAAACGCGAACAGACAGTATCCTAATATCCCATAATTTTTCATATATTAAATTCGACTTATATTAAAAATTGGCTGCGTAAACTCTCCTTATCTCATTGCTTTTGAAAAGGATAAGTAAATAAAATTAACTTGAAAATTTGAGCCAAGACAGTAGAATTTTAACTGCGGGTCTGATGTGTGGATATATTGGACAGTTTTTATCGTCAGCGGCGGCACATGTGTTAATTTCCAACAGGACAGTTTATGAATACATGATCTACATTTGCAGACAATATCTCGATACAATAGACAGCTCTGATTTGTTGTCCTGTTTATCTGTCACGATCGCACATACGAACAACAACACCACTTTTATTCCGGGTGACAATGCAACCACCGTTGATAGGGGAACATATTACGATTCGAATTCAAGACGGTGCAATATTTTAATATGAAGACGGATTGTGAAAAATAATATCTAGATATTAATTTATCCGCACTATTTTTATATTCATAAAATGTTATGTTGTGAAAAAAAAAATTTTGTGCTAACTTTACCCATAAATACGAGACAGAACGAGTCCTTTTGGACGACGGTAGAGTACAAACTAAGTATAGAATGATATTCGTTATAATCTCTAAGATGACTTGTTTTGAAAAATTATAAATAATAATTAAGAGTGTGTCGTAATAAAATGCCGGTAATAAAAATACATAACTTAGTTAAATAAAACAATGACTATAAAAAATCGAAAGCTGAACAGTATCAAAGAAAAAATAATATGGAATCAAATAAATTGTTTATTTGCAAAATCTGCTTACAATTAAAAAAATAAATAAAGAAAAAGTTTTAAAATTTAATACGTTTAGACCTAACAAATTTTATATAGGTAATTTGAACAAAACATGAATAAATTTGCTAATATGCTATTAAAACTAATAATTAAATCCGAGAATTATCTTCATTGGGAGTATATATAATATCTATCTATAATAATTTAATTGCAAGTTTTTAAAACTCTGTATAACTTTTAATTTGTACTCATACAATTTGGAACTCTATAGTCTGTTATTATCCTTAAATTTTTCGATAATTAGTTCCAAATTCACGATTACATCATTTTTAGTATAACAATTTTCTTAAATTTAACAATTAAACAAGTTGAAAAATTAAATGTAAGTGTTTGGATTTTAGATACTATTTCCACTAAAGCAAGGGGGTAAAAAATAATCCTGTACCATTTTTAGTTTGCTCTGACCTTTTCTTACAGTGGTAGCGTTTTGAAGTGGCCCCTTTATTTGTAACCGACTACGATGGGTTCGATTCAATACATTTTATAATTGATGTTGCGAGGGCACACAACCGTTTTGTATGTATTATCGCACGCTGCCCATATGGTGCAGATATCGTATAGTGCAAATATAAATATATACTGGTCAATATTAAACCCCTTCGATCGGTCCTTTGAACCCATTGATGATTTTTACTTAAACATTTTCTACAGGATTGAATCTGCTCTCGAAGGAAAAATGCGTTCAAACATAATTTATTAATTTAAAGTGTTCAAAATTCCGAATGTTTCGCTTTTGATATATGTAGTACTAGAAACTGTTTTGTAATTTGGATAATGTACTTTTAAATTAGTGATTTTAATTTTGCTTTATCTTCGGTTACATCACTATACCATAGAACGAATTGGTGTCATTTTATATTTGAAGTCTCGAATTTTACACACAATAGAATTTACGGTGTCGTTTTTCCTATTGACAAACCCAAGGTTTTCAGTGCGACAGTAACCTAATGACAATTTTTCAATTTATCTTTCGAATTCTGTTTTTCATTTCATTGCAATACCTAATATTTTTATAACAAAATTTTTAATTTATATTATAACATTTGACAGCAATTTCATACATATTTCTACTTATAGCAAATGTTCTAAAAAACTAATATATTCTGCAAGATTATTACTTATAATAAGCATTTCATTCAGCGTTGGATTTATTTTAATTGCAGTTTCTATTTTAAGAGCTTATAACATTTGTGGTGGCGTGTCATTGAATTTTTAAGAACCGAATCTGTTTTAGTATATTTCTTTTTATTTGAGTAAATTTTTTTACGACACAATATATTTCTTGGTATATAGATTTTTATTATTATTATTTAATTATTTAATCTATATATAGAAGATGCAATAAACAAAGTAAGAGAAGAGTATAGTGTAGGTGTGAATGTACAGGGAGAGAAAATATATATGTTGAGATTCGCCGACGATATAGCTATATTGGAAGAAAGCGAAAAGAATTTAGAAAGGGTATTGAATGGTATGCAGGCAGTATTGACTAGGGATTTTAACATGAAAATAAATATAGGTAAAACTAAAGTGATGAGGTGTGACAAAAAGGAATGCAGTAGAAAAATGAGGATCACAATAGGAGATAATAGAATCGAAGAAGTGTCAGATTTTTGTTATTTAGGCAGTAGAATCACAAAAGATAATCGAAGCAAGGTAGATATAAAGTGTAGGATAGCACAGGGTAGGAAGGCATTCGTAGAAAAAGAACAGATTTTAAGATCAAATATTGACTTGGGTATTAGAAAAAGATTACTGAAGGTATATGTTTGGAGTGTAGCACTGTACGGGTGTGAGGCGTGGACTATAGGAAAGGAAGAGAAGCGTAGATTAGAAGCACTTGAAATGTGGTGTTATAGGAGGATGATGAGGATTGGTTGGGAAGATAAAGTAACAAATGAAGCTGTACTAGAGTTAGTAGGGGAGAAGAGAAGTATCTGGAGAGTGTTACAGCGTAGGAGAGACAGACTAGTAGGGCATATTCTTAGGCATGGGGGGATTATGCAATTGATCATAGAAGGTAGAGTGGAGGGAAAGAGAGGGGTAGGTAGGCCTAGATTGGAGTATGTGAGTCAGATAGTTGAAGACGTTGAGATGAATAGCTATAGGGAGATGAAGGGATTTGCTCAGGATAGATCGGCATGGCGTGCTGTTTCCAACCAATCTTTAGGATTGCGGACTCTTTAACTAACTAATATAGATTTTATGGTATATTAAACATGTATGTTCTTCGATACAATATGTCAAAAAAAAATAAATGCGTGAGACTCTCGCGCGGTAGAAGTGAAACTTCTTAGCTCCTAGGACAAGTTGATTTTATGCAATGCATTTTTTCCATTTGTTAACGATTTCATTTTGATTTTGATTGTGTTTGATTGACACTCTGATCATCAAAGAAAGTATTATTAACTGTAATGTCGTACAGTCTATACAGAGGAGTTTGGATTAAATATTGTAGCCATATTTTTATAGTTTTTTTTCTCACCAAACCAATTAAATAACTCGATCTGTGTATTTTTCTTCTTTTTATGTGGACATTAATACAATGATCATCATCAATGTCCTTGGCAAATTATTCACCATCGTATTCACACATATTGGAATATTAATAATTTGCCCATAAATCCCATGTTGACCATGTACATGTCGTAAACGTCGAATTTGCATAAATTAAATTCTGGGTGAAATTAACCTCTCTGACACTAAATTTAATTCTGGTAGATGACCAGGTAATTCTGGGTAGACAAAACCATTTGACTTCGATAACATTGGAATGGTATTCCGAGTGAGAGCATTTCGGCATGAATTACACGCTATAACATCTTCAATGATAATGGCTGGAAACGCAGTATGTAACAGTTGCTCGTGCTTACGATCAACAGGATTCTCATCGTTCTTAAACCATATTCGATCACATATGGAACACACTATACCTAGCGGATTATTGAAAAATTGTTTATCAAATTCGCGACGAGCAGGATTAAAGAATGTAAATTTTGTGTACGATGCACTAGTGGGTGCATTTCTATTTGTCGATGGCTCGCTCAGCTGTATCAGATTCATTTCGTTGATCTCTCACACCGCGTGTATCTTCACGTGTAGACGGCACACCAGAACCAGTGGCATTCAAATTCCCTATACCACTCACTGTGTCCACTTAACGACGGTATCGATTCATCCAGTGTATTTGAAGTCGTTGGAAGGTTATGTAGTCCACCGTGTTTCTTTAACGCCCTTTGCCTGGCTCGATACTCTCTACTTCTTTCCAAGGTACTTGTTGGCACTTTTCTTGGCGGTTTATTCGCTTTCTTCCGTTCTCTAAAGGCTCGCACTCTGTCTGTACTTGTCTTTTTCTCCATTTCACTTTTCACACAATGGAAATTGTTAGCTAAAAGATTAAGCTGTGTTTGTGTAATATATAATAAAATACGCAAGCGTCTACTGGTTGCCTTATGCTACGTATACACATAGTACACGCGGCACATGCGCGTAGCGTGTTTCACTTTTCGTGACGGAAACGTTTCACTTTTCGTGACGTTCAGGCCAATTTGCTATATCGCGCCTATAGAAGTTTCACTTCAAAAATAGTTATGCTGTTAACTAAAGACGATTACTTTTGTTCTTTAAAGGGTTATGTTTATATCTTCTATCTATTTTTCGTAAGTTTTAAAAATTGTAGCGCTTAGTTCAGAAAACTGCCTATGGTTGAAAAGTTATGTGAAAAAAAAATTCCCGTGAAGAGCAATCAAAGTCCAAAAATCATTAAAAGAAATACAAATTATGCAAAAACTTTAATATAAAATTTATATTAAAAAGTAATTTACTAGCATTACGTATGAAACATACCTCCAAAAAATTACGTAGCACCATAAATGCCTCATACAGAATATACACACGATTTAATTTCTAATTCTTAATTCTTAAATTCTCTAATACTTGATTCTCTTCTTTCCATAATTCCATTTATGTATTAAAGTCATTCATATAAAATTGTCTTCGTTGGCTCTTTAAAATGCAATATATTTACATTCTAATACGATTCGTATGTGATATAGATATATAATGCGAGCTTTCTAATGATAATTGACACAAGCTTCAGGCACGAATATCTAACTTGATCAAGAAGCATTGTGGAAGTGCATGAGTGCAAGATAACCGTGCTATAGCTGCAGGATGTATTGCCCTTCAACTAACTCGTCCTGTTCCTGCCACCGTATAACTACGATGACAGATGGCACACCGAATAGGAAAGGTCACACACATGACGTCATTCTACTATAATATTCTCAATTTTATATATCGCGTTACATATGTGACTGTGATCATATATGTAGTGAACATACTAATTTTCATAGACACTTGGCAATATGGATATAAAAATTGAATTTGACAGTATATTTATACGGTTAGTATGCACTGCATAGTAAATGCCGACTAAAAATGTTACGGTGGTCAAAATGGATGCATCAAATACAGAAAAAATACATACCAATGTTTTGTTTATATGTTTGAGACTATAGCACACTTAATTTGAAAATGCGTAGTATGTGCTTAGCATTTTCAATCTTTAGTCAATCAAAATTATATAGATTAGAAAATCAAATACTATATTATTAATATTATCTTTCTTTCGTTGAAGTTCGTAGTTTATTTTATTTTCTTAAAATTAATACTATATAATATATAGGTTTGAAAATATCTGAGACCCGGCAACATGTTTTTAAATAGTATTTTAAAAAATTATGCATTATTGAGTTCTTAGTAAAATCAATAAATATTTTGTTTTTTATCATACATATAGTTCATATAAAAATATTGTCTGTTATGGTCGCGAATTTAGTTACAAGTTAATTCGGTTTAATAAATCAGTATATTCTGGAAAGAACATTTACAAAAAAATTACTTTTATGATTATATATCATAATATAATTAATTGTAATAATAATTAGATATTACCTAATATAATACCTTATAATTTGTACATCTTCTTATTTTAAAAAATCGTTAAATAATATAAATATCCACAAATGTTTGTAAAGCAAATATGGATAGTATGTTTCGTCGGATATCTTCCAGATTTGGGAACCTACCCTCAATACTTTTCTGTATAAGTAACTTAATACTGATGGTTCAATACAATTTTCTAAGGGGTACCATTTTCTATACTATAGAAGACAATACACGCATGTGTCTGCGATAATAATCCAATTGCATTCGAGTGATGAAAAAGTGGATCGGATTACAGATGCGATTTCGATCTGAAAAGATTGTATCTGCGCATAACTACCTTCGTCGTTGGCTTTTCTTAGCTCACTTTATTTGGTTTTCGATGTCATGATCTGATAATTTGCGAATCATTGCAAATTATTTGCAAATAGGCTTGCTTTAGCGATTTTAGCAAAAAATAACTTCAATACTAATGAACTGCTAAAAATACTTGATTGTTATAATTTGTCGCAAATTGTAAAGGCACCAACTCGTGTAACAGCCAAAACGTCTTCATTCATTGATTTATGTATCACGTCATTTTCTGAACTAATAATTTCACGTAATGTTGCCACAAATGTTCAAATAGCAGATCACTTTCTAGTATTTTGTAATATACTTATTAAACAAGAAAATATAAAACTATTTATTAAAACTTACGGGGTTTTTTCAAATTTTAACGACGTTAACTTCACGCAGGATTTATGCTCCATTTCACGACATATTGAGTCTTATAAATATTAATGATAAAGTTCAATATCTGAATCAATGTATTACAAATTTAATAACTAAACATTTTTCATTGAAAACTTCTAGATTCACAAAAAAATCGTCTCACTGGCTTACTACAAATATAAAAAGTATGATTAAACGCAAAGAAATGGCATTATCAAGGTTTTTAAGAACAAATAATATCACACATTATAATCGCTATAAATAAATTAAGAATTCAGTAAAATCATCAATAATTAGAGAAAAGGAGGCATTTTATCAAGATACAATTGAATCAAGTAACATTAAAAGCATATGGAAAAATGTACGTCTATTAAATATATGTAAAACTAATAATACTCTAACAATTCGATCTACTTTGAATAATGTGAATCAAATAAATGATTACTTTATTTCTTCAATAAGTAATGATAAACCTCATCTGAATTGGGATCTGATCGAATATTACGGTCAAGAATTATCAACTACTTTTAATAGCACATTAAATTTCAATATGGTCACAGAAGAGGAAGTCTTCTGCATAATTTCTAATATAAAAAGTAAGACTTCTGGGTGTGATGGGATAAATATTTCAATGATTTCATTATATTGTCCAATTATTTTTCTCTATATTACACACATTATAAATTACATTATAGAAACTAATGAGGTGCCTAAATTATAGAAATTGTCATATATTACACCATTGCCTAAAATAAGTGAACTTAAAGGCTATAGCGACTTGCTCCCAATTAATATCTTACCCTGTTTATCTAAAATTCTTGAAAGAATCTTGGAAACCCAAATTAAAGCTCACTTGAACACGTACAAAATTTTACGTACTATACAATCTGGATTTAGACAGGGCCATAGTTGTGCAACAGCTGTAACCCATATAACCGATGATATTTTTAGAAGTAATGACAGCAATAAATTAACAGCAATGATACTTATCGACTTCTCTAAGGCATTCGATACTATAGATCATAATTTACTTCTAAAAATTTTACACTTCGTAGGTTTTGACAATTCTGCAATTGGACTATCTTTTTGGTTGGATGCAACAAGTTAGGATTGATAAAGAATTGTCAGAGCCACGTCATGTACTTTCAGGGGTTCCACAAGGATCCATCTTAAGCCCTCTTTTATTTGCCATCTATACTACCAATTTATATGAATCCATTTTATATGATTTAATATTCTAAATATTTATAAATGCTATTGCGGTGAACCTTTTTATTTATGTTTTTTTTTTTATTAAATCGATATAAAAAATTTCATTAGTAATAAATATTCGTCAACAATTTATAACAGCAAGTTCACAACGTATTATGAATTTTCTAAGGGGAGAAATAGTTATTCTAGAATTATTTTAAGACGAGTTTAAAACTTAACAAGAAGTTTTGCAAAGGAAAACTCATAATACGTTGTAAAATAATTATATTAAAATAAATATTTATTAATGAAATTTTTATTGCTCTACATTGATTGCAATATGAGACATGCCTAATATCGTAGAATTGCATTCACCAGTCATCATGTTTCTGAAACCGACTATCGCATTTATTCACGCGAATATAATTTTTCTTTTAGAATTTGTCATGCACTCATCCTTGCTACTTTTCAATTTAATACTGATGCAAAAAGTACCGCATTCACTTTACTTTAATTACGTATAAAAATATATAAATACACTTTATTATATTTTCCCTATACAATATATTAGACGCTAAAATGAATATGACTCAATAATATAAAAAATGACAGAAGACACGAACATTTTATGATGAATTCTTAAAATATTTACGATGTTTGTAATTCTGCAATAAAGAAGCGTTCTTATTTGATATGTATTCTACCATTATATGTGCTTGAACAATGAAATTAATTATTTAAGTATAGATTTCGTTTCCATTAAAATTTTGAAGAATTCTGCACTTACGTGTTTATTTACTTTCTTCTAGTGTTTATGATAACACTAGAAGAAGTTTATAAAATCATTGCAAACGTTATAATATAAAATGGGAGCCGTCCTTTATCTCATGTTCAAATTTACATACTTTAATCAGGTTCACACCACAATCATCGACATCATCAACAAACACTATCTCCAATAAATCCTTTTAATCCGCACTTGTAATAAGGATAATAAGGCGGCACAAGGACCGCGTAGGTTTCTGTTTGCGTTTTATCTATTGCTTCGCAGGAATGAATACGTGGAAACATCCAATGCAATGTGCACACACCAAACACAAGTGACACGTGTCTAATTGACGAGTACACGAGTGAACATGAGTGCCCCATTGTCGTCTCATGTCAATCTAATATCGCTATTAGATTAGGTGCATACGCAGAGCACATGAAACGCAATGTGCTCGTACTTATATGAGAGGGATAATGCTTCATATGAAATGATATGATAGAAAAGTGAGATGGGACGAATTATGGTAGGTTATGATGAAACACTGAAAAAAATATTTTAGGTATTTTACACAAGCGAGTGTATTGGATTTTGTTTTATTGAAAAAAAGTTGCAATTTGTAAAAAAACATGTGTGAGACTCTCGCCGCGTGTACTGTGTGTATACGTGGCAAAAGGCAACCAGTAGACGCTTGCGTATTTTATTATATATTACACAAACACAGCTTAATCTTTTAGCTAACAATTTCCATTGTGTGAAAAGTGAAACGGAGAAAAAGACAAGTACAGACAGAGTGCGAGCCTTTAGAGAACGGAAGAAAGCGAATAAACCGCCAAGAAAGGTGCCAACAAGTACCTTGGAAAGAAGTAGAGAGTATCGAGCCAGGCAAAGGGCGTTAAAGAAACACGGTGGACAACATAACCTTCCAACGACCTCGAATACACTGGATGAATCCATACTATCGTTAAGTGAGGACACAGTGAGTAGTATAGAGAATTTGAATGCCACTGATTCAGGCGTGCCGTCTATACGTGAAGATACACGCGGTGTGAGAGATCAACGAAATTAATCTGATATAGCTGAGCGAGCAATCGACAAATAGAAATGCACCCACTAGTGCATCATACACAAAATTTACATTCTTTCAACCTGCGCATCGCGATTTTGATAAACAATTTTTCAATAATCCGCTAGGTACCATATGTGATCGAATATGGTTTAAGAACGATGTGAAACCTGTTGATCCTAAGCACGAGCAACTTTTACATACTGCGTTTCCAGCTATTATCATTGAAGATGTGATAGCGTGCAATTCATGCCGAAATGCTCTCACTCGAAATACAATTCCAATGCTATCGATGTCAAATGGTTTTGTCTACCCAGAATTACCTGGTCATCTACCAAATTTAGATTTAATGTCAGAGAGGTTAATTTCACCCAGAATTCCATTTATGCAAATTCGACGTTTACGACATGTACATGGTCAACATGGGATTTATGGGCGAATTATTAATGTTCCAATATCTGTGAATATGATGGTGAATCATTTGCCAAGAGACATTGATGATGATCATTGTATTAATGTCCACATAAAAAGAAGAAAAATACACAGATCGAGTTAATTGGTTTGGTGAGAAAAAGTACTATAAAAATATGGCTACAATATATAATCCAAACTCCTGTTTATAGACTGTACGACATTACAGTTAAAATGCTTTCTTTGATGATCAGAGTGTCAATTAAAATCAAAATCAAATCGTTAACAAATGGAAAAAAAGCAATGCATACAATCAACTTTTCTTAGGAGCTAAGAAGTTTCACTTCTACCGCGCGAGAGTCTCACGCATTTTTTTTTTCTTACTGGCAAATTTAGAATCATAGAAAATATCCAAATTGGTCTTGTAATCTGTAAGTCCAAATATCTTGTAAATCCAAATGGTTTTGTAAATCCAAATATCCAAAAACTTTCGAACAAAAGTAGAAAAACAACTTTAAATCCTTATATACATTATCTGATACGCAAATAATAAAATAGATACATTTTTTCAGTGTACTTTTTTGAATCAACTTCTGTCTATGGCTCTCAAAGCCTTCATTCTTGAATTATAGTTGGACACCTAACGTTACTACTGGCGGAAAATGATTATGGCATTAGCATTATCCCGGCAGGATGAGCAGCAGGACGACTCCAGGATGCGAAATAGGCAGTGTTCATTCAGTACGATCAACAAACAGCATATAGAAGCTATATGCAATCGACACGTGACCAAACCAAATGAGATTTTATTGCATATGGGTAACCAGATATTGGATGCAATCGAAGCGGTATAAAGAAAAAAATGTTTTGTAGACTGTTTTGTAGTAATATAATCCTTAAAGGGGTAGTGCTTAATGGAAGAGGGTGACATACTTTTTAATTGGATAATTGCTGTTAATCAAGTTTTTCTTATTCTTACATATCACAACTTAAAAATATTCCTGTGTTAGTGCTATCTAAAACAATCGTAAAATAGGCGTTAATAAAAATAATAATTGTGGAACATTAACCTAAGACATATTAATGCTTATATGAGGAGAGTTACAATAATGATATACTTATTAATGTTTATTATTTTATCAACATTTAATCAAGATTCAAAATATCAAAACATGGTAATTTGAATGTTGATAAAAGTTGATAAAATACTAATTAGGTAATTATAAAGTTTATGTTGTAAATTTGTCAAATTGTCAATTAGCAATTGTATAGTATAGAATATCACCCAAATACCGTAACTTAAAGCATTAAATAGCTAAATAGCACAAAATAAAACAAAATTATGAATTATTCTTGAATCCTTATGAAATTATATTCATTCATAAATCAATGAATTCAAATTCAAGCCCAATTTGATCTAATATATTTAGTTCATTTAATAAAAGCTCATTTTTATTTTTATTACTTTAGTTTGGCTACCTCTCATTTTTTGTTATTTCTTGTTTTTATTGTTGGTCTTATTTTCTATTATTCAGCAATTTATAGCTCACATTATATTCGTCAAAGATTGAAAAACCGCCGTCATATTGAAGATGAGAGCATAGCTACTGAAATGTTCATCTAGCTATTAAATGCTTTGTGTTACGGTATATTTGGGTGGTATTCTATACAATAAAGTTTCTAGTTTCTCGATGTGTTAAAAACAGTTAAGTGAAGCTTTCTATTATTAAAAAGTATTCATAGCTTATATCAGTGGTTCTTAACCTTTTATTGCATGCGGCCCCCCAAATGTACTAAAATATTTTCGCGGCCGCCTAGTTTTTTTTTCGATAAGTAGTGGTAGTTATTTTTAAGTAGTGGTATTAAGTAGTTATTTAAGTGGTTATTGAAACATTTTGAATTTTTTCTTCGAGGCCCCCTATAGAACCTTTCGCGCCCCCCTGGTTAAGAATCGCTGCCTTATATAACGAGATTATTACGATTTTTTAAGCAAAACAATGTATTAACAATTTCATAGACAATAAGATATTTACTTTAAATGTAATCATTTATTATTACAATAAACTATTGGTTGAGTAAATCCTTACAGGTTTCTTTATATTATGTAAATTTTCGACTAGTTTCAGCTTTTGGCCATCATCAGGTGAAAAAAGTGTCAGATATTAAGGACAACATGTTGTTTAATGGTTTTGTTAAGATCATATACATTTTGTTAAACAGCATCAGACTTCAGATAATAATTAATGTAAGTTAGTTAGTTAGTTAGTTAAAGAGTCCGCAATCCTAAAGATTGGTTGGAAACAGCAAATTAATGTAAATAAGCCGTAAATAAGTTGGGGATGGGTTTCGTCTTTTTTACGTTATTTTATATTACATTATCAAACTATGCTTTCTTTGGTAAGATTTCTTATATAATTCTTTATAATATTTGTATGGAGAAAAATTTATTATTACGTCTAACGATTTAATCACATACATTTATAATTTATATCTACAATAGAAAGTTTTCCATTTTTTTTATAGGCAATTTACTTCATAGTGACAAAATAGCGCCAAATTTTGATGGGATATTGTCAGATATTGAAATCAATACCAACTCTTTAATATTATAAACTATTGCTTGAGTAAATCCTTACAGGTTTTTTATATTATGTAAATTTTCGACTAGTTGCGGCTTTTGGCCATCATCAGGTGAAAAAACTACAATAAATTATGTACAAGTTGTAACATTAAATAAAAATTAAAAATTAAAAATATAATAATTTTTTGAGAGAATATTCTTGGAAAACATCTTCATTTGTGAACAATTTTTGCACTTATGTGTCAGATATTATTTTAAGGATAACATATTTTGTTATGATCATATACATTTTGTTAAACAGCATCAGACTTTAGATAATAATTCTAAAAAAGTATATAAATATAAAATTACTAGGTTTAACATTTGCTTGGGTATTTGAACATTATTTAAAATTTTGAAACGAACTTTATTTAAACTAGGATAATGTAAGATATATGTCGTGGTTGATGATTAAAGATGTTTTACAGTATAAAGATTTGAGCTTGAATGTAAGTTGTTTTTTAAAAAACCATTTGTATTTTATATAAAAAATTAAGGAAGCATGTGGTATTATAGGTTAAATCTGTATTAAAATGATGTAGTGGCATATTTATGGCATATTTACGTACAATGTAAATATGCCATAAATAAATTGGGGATGGGTTTCGTCTTTTTTACATTATTTTATATTACATTATCAAAGTATGTTTTCTTTGGTAAGATTTTTTATATAATACTTTATAATATTTGTCTGGAGCAGCATTAATTTCACTATGTGTGTCAAGTGTTAAGATGTGGAAATGTAAGTGGAAATAGTCTTTGAAATGGATGTCGAAGGCGCAGTAATGTAGTGACATGAAATTAAAATGTAAGAAATAGGGGCGACATTTAAAAATATATATTTAATAGTATGTAGTTGATTACAAATATAAGATAGATATTGTCAAGACTCGGAAGAAGAATTAGAAACACGATATATAACGGTGTGGTTAGTTTAAGTGTTTTAAAATCGGTTTAAAATTTAAATTAACTTAGTTAGTTAAAGAGTCCGCAATCCTAAAGATTGGTTGGAAACAGCACGCCATGCCGATCTATCCTGAGCTAATCCCTTCATCTCCCTATAGCTATTCATCTCAACGTCTTCAACTATCTGACTCACATAATCCAATCTAGGCCTACCTACCCCTCTCTTTCCCTCCACTCTACCTTCTATGATCAATTGCATAATCCCCCCATGCCTAAGAATATGCCCTACTAATCTGTCTCTCCTACGCTGTAACACTCTCCAAATACTTTTCTTCTCCCCTACTAACTCTAGTACAGCTTCATTTGTTACTTTATCTTCCCAACCAATCCTCATCATCCTCCTATAACACCACATTTCGAATGCTTGTAATCTACGCTTCTCTTCCTTTCCTATAGTCCACGCCTCACACCCGTACAGTGCTACACTCCAAACATATACCTTCAGTAATCTTTTTCTAATACCCAAGTCAATATTTGATCTTAAAATCTGTTCCTTTTCTACGAATGCCTTCCTACCCTGTGCTATCCTACACTTTATATCTACCTTGCTTCGATTATCTTTTGTGATTCTACTGCCTAAATAACAAAAATCTGACACTTCTTCGATTCTATTATCTCCTATTGTGATCCTCATTTTTCTGCTGCATTCCTTTTTGTCACACCTCATCACTTTAGTTTTACCTATATTTATTTTCATGTTAAAATCCCTAGTCAATACTGCCTGCATACCATTCAATACCCTTTCTAAATTCTTTTCGCTTTCTTCCAATATAGCTATATCGTCGGCGAATCTCAACATATATATTTTCTCTCCCTGTACATTCACACCTACACTATACTCTTCTTTTACTTTGTTTATTGCATCTTCTATATATAGATTAAATAATAACGGTGAAAGTGTACATCCCTGCCGAACTCCCTTCCCTATTTTTGCTACCTCTTCTTCCCCCTCAATTCTAACTAAGGCAGTTTGGTGTTTATATAAATTAAAAATTATTCTCCTATCCTTATAATCTATACCCGTTTCTTTTAAAATTCTAAACATTATGTCCCAATCTACATTATCAAATGCCTTTTCTAAATCTACAAAAGCTATGCAAGTTACCTTTCCTACCCTCTTTCTTTTTTCTACTACCGTTCTTAGTGCTAGAATCGCCTACCTCGTCCCTCTGTTTTTCCTAAAACCAAACTGATCTTCTCCTAGCCTTTCCTCTACTTTATTTTCTAATCTCCTATAAATAATCTTTAACAATATCTTCGATGCATGTGATAGTAGACTAATGGTCCTATAGTTCTCATACAAATTAGCTCCTATTTTCTTCGGCATTGTTACTATTCTACTACGCTGAAAATCCTGTGGTACTTCTCCCTTCTCATATATTTTACAAACTAACCTGTATAATCGCTCCTGCATTTTTTCCCCTACGTGTGTTATTAATTCGGCTGGTATCATATCAATCCCCGCTTTTTTGTTATTCCGTAAATCATTGAAACTCTATGAAACTCTGACCTAAGTATGCTAGGACCTAAGTCATCCTCATCTATCTGTTCCACACTTTCTAGCTCCTCCATATCCTGCCTACCTTTATATAAATCTTCAAGATACTCCTTCCATCTTCTAGCTTTTTCCTTATTTTCTGTGAGTTCCTTACCCTGCTTATCACATATAATGTTACCCTTTGGTTTTACTTTAGAAAAATGTGACTTAATTTTCCTGTAGCCCAAATCTACTTTACCTCTTCTCATATCCTCCTCAATATCCTCACAATTTCCTTTTATCCACTCTTCTTTCGCTAGCTTGCATTTCCTATTAATTAAGTTCCTTAGTTCCTTATATTTTTTCTGTCCTGCTTCTGTGTTTCCAATTTTACTTTTCCTTCTTGCTTAACTTGTTCATTAATTATTTTTATTTTCTCAATTTCATAAAATTCTAATAGAGTAAGTTTATT
The DNA here is from genome assembly GCA_947310635.1 of Leptodirus hochenwartii. NCBI lineage: Eukaryota > Metazoa > Arthropoda > Insecta > Coleoptera > Leiodidae > Leptodirus > Leptodirus hochenwartii. The sequence continues at coordinate 10,961,922 of OX371177.1, read as the reverse complement.
CCCTTTATCTTGTTTATGTAAGAGTTAGATATTGTCATTGTTCACACTAATATGGTTATGAATAAATAGGTGTCTATTGAAATTAGAAGTGTTGATGTTTCTGTGTTCTTTTATGCGTGTTGAGAGTGACCTACCAGTTTGGCCTATATATGTGGCATTGCATGAGTCATAAGAGATGGAATAGACTCCACTATTTTCTAAATTAGTAGTTTTGTCTTTGGCATTATTTAACATTTTGAAAATGGTATAGTTAGAAGTATATGCAGGAATGATGTCATATTTGTATAATATTTTGTTAAGGATGTTGTTTTTTTTACCTTGGTATGTGAATTTTCTGTAAAGTTTTGGTGAAGGAGAGATGAAATCATTTTACATGGTGGGGTGAATGAGTTATTCTAGTTTTTTATTTTCAATTTTTTGAAAATTTTGGTAATGGAGTTCTAGGGGAAATTGTGTTTTTGGGCAAGTTGGTATATTATTTGTGTTTCTTTTTCTTTCAACCTTCAATATTACTTATGAAATACAAAAATAATCTCGATAAATGTTATTTATCGTATAAATGTTATTTATATACCAAGTTATTGAATATTTCAATTATTTTACTGTCGGAAGAATATATATTTGCATTCATTATATAAGCAAAAATTGTACCATAAACACTTGAAAATTTCTTGGATCATGTCAGCTGCTGAATTTAAAGTTAGGATATTTATTGCTCTGTGATCGTTCATTTACATACGAATGAATTCGTATTTAATGATAAAGTCCAATGAAAATGAACTGACGATCTGATTTACAATTCCAATAGTATTATCGCGGATGAGCGCCAGACCACAGAAGCGCAGACCCCACAGATTATCATACAACATGTACCAGGCCCGTAACATAATAATATATTAAAAAATAGCTAAAAAGTAGCTTGGATAAATGATTTATTGCCAATTATTTTTTCGTTACAATTTTGTTATTTCGGTAAGTTTATTCCTTATATAATGAATATGTAATATAAAAATTGTATTTGTTTAATAAATATTTCATTCGTTGGAAAGGTTTTGAAAAAATATGTATTTTATTACAAAACTTTAGAATGACAATTATACGCTTTTAAATTGTTAATATATCAATAATTTATTTTAAAATTATAATATTATATGATGCGCATAAAATTTTCATGCAAAGTGAAGATGTAAAATGACTATTAAAAAATTAGTGACGATTTATAATTGGAAAATATATACTTATATATTGTTATAATAATTATAATTTTAGCATCGACTATGTTTCAAAAATATTAGTATATTAGTTGTACAATGACTTCCCAAATAAGAAAGTATTCATGATAATTCAAATGATTAGAAAATTATGTAAATATATGTCCATAATTCCTGCAATAAAAACTATTAAAATTGTTATTTTTCTTTCTCCACTTTTGTTTAGTATTTTCTACAAAATTTGCAATTTAAATTTATCTCTTGACAATAAATATATGGTCATTTATCCTAAGCCAAATCTGAACAATTTCTGTGAAATCTCATACCCAATACACGCATCCTCTCCAATTACTGATAAACCAATTACATTTGAAAAAAGTCATTTATATTTCATAACGTGACGGCCCACTTCATTTTTATGCGAAATAACAAATCCACTCGCTTGTAAAAATATTTATTATTCTGTTTTTGCTGGAGCGATTCTAAAATATATCGGAGTAATATTTTAGATCCTCAATTTTAAAATTACTTTACATTTGCAAACAAAGAGCTATCTATGTGAAATATTTTAGATATATATTTTGTATATAATTTTTATGCAAATATTTTTATAACTATAGGAAATTGACACATAAAATTATAATTAGCTTAGAAATAAATAATATTTACCGATGCAATTAACTCGTTCAAATATTTGACGCTGGAAATTTTCTTGTAAATTAATTGATCTTATTTTAAAATCGAGTACATTTCCATTAAATCTGCATTAAATATGTAAATATATACTGATTTAAAATAAATAAGATAAATTATTTACTTTTCTCTATATAGTTTATCTATATAGATGACCACAGAAGATAGAGTCATCATTATATTAAGCTACGGTTCTTATTTGACTTTGCTTATTTTCGTAAATTGTCGCTGTAACGCTAATTGAGTGAGAAAGTACTTATTGCCAAGTGAAGACATGGACGGAACAATTCTTGCGAATATTCTATAGAGAACTTGAATATTGTAAGAATTGAATGTATTTTAAAATACGAATCAACAACCCTAACAATTATTTTGTCCTGTGCTATATAAATGAAACAATAAAAAAAAAATTACAATCACAGATTGCATAAAATATCATATTCACATACAAAAAATATTATTTATAACCACGTAAGAAACTTTTAGAAATCTAATAAATTAATGTTCTTTACATTACTTTGTTCCACTTCCAATGGAGATATGTTTTAAATTGACAATTTAATTTTATATTATCTGAGCTGGATATATTGCAAATTTTTCAATATGATGTTAGATAATTGTATTAAAATAGAATATCTCCCAAATAGCTGCATGTGCAATTCGAAGGCTAAAAAATTGCATAGCAATCATGGTGCTTAAAGGTACTTAATTAAGTTTAAAGGTACTTAATTAACTTTAATCTTGTGTTACTGCAGATGGAGACATAGCCTTCGAAATGCGCATCCAGCTATTAAATGCTTTGTGTATTACGGTTTTGGTTGACATTTATTAAGCACGAGTTTGAAACAGTTTTCTTTCAAGTTTTCATATGAATTGTTCGCAGTGCATCTAAGAATTATGAAAATTAAAAATTATAAAAAAAACATACTTCTCATTATTCAATGTTTTCTAAAATATTTCGTATGGATTAGCAACGGAGAAGAATATGACAAAAAAATACATAATGAATATATGTAATAAACTTATTATATCTGCATGAATCAAACTAGTACCTCAGAAATATAATTCTAGTAATTCTAAATGTAATGAGCACCTAATTATTTCTCTGTTACGCCAATGATGTATAACAAGAGTTGTTTGAGTCCTAAATCCGTAAATCCTATAAGTCATTGACTAGTTATAACATATCGGTACAATGGGCGTGAGATATTTCATATTGTTCACTTGGTCAATGTTGAGCGTGCTAGTATATAGATTTCCTTTAAAAAAATAAGGAACCGCCGTAATAAATCAGTTCTTAATTTATATTTTTAAGCCGAAGTATATCTATTATAATTCGAAGTTTTAAATACAATTAAGAATCATCTAGGTATGATTATAAGAATTTAAATTTTTTAATTTTTTTTGATTCTTGAAAGTCACTGGTGGAATTTTTGTGGAATGAGTGCTTCTGTAATCAAATAAATTAATATCTGTTTCGAAGATGTTAGTGATTGCCCTAACAAATGAGAGCACCATAAGGGTGAGTCTGCATATGATATATAATAAAATAAAATAAGTCCTTTTTTAAAATAAATCCTTATATAAGGATTCAAAGCAGTTCTAAATTTGTTATTTAGCTCAATGCTGCATCGTAAAGCTATATACAAAAATTTATAACAACAATACGTTTGCAAGGCTATTACTTTTTGTGATGAAAAAATATGTCTACGTTACATTATTACATTTTTACTTACGAACAGAAAACATTTATATTAAACAAGTTAAGGCTGCGCTAAAGTTACAGAAAAAATTTCAGATATAATTTTGAGGAAACGACTTAGAGTTTTTTTAATAATATTTGACAGTTATATTACCAATATATTTATCTAGGGACTGTACGGCCGACTTTTCAAAAAAATAATTTTTTTAGTATTATTTTTTTCTTAAATACTCCCTTTTAATTTTTTTAAAATTTTAAGTTATTGCGTTCTCTTAACTTCAAAGCAATAAGATAGATCGTTTGTGTAACTTATCATTATCTTTAAAAATAAGGGAGATATAATCCCTTAAATTTAACATGGTAATATTTCAAAGATAATTTAAAGAAAACTATTAGGAATATGCCAACATATTGTCGCTATATTTCCAATTATGGTATATAGAGAATAGGCGTAAATGTATTGTTTTTGTATTTAATTTTTAATAATAAAAATATAAAATCACTAAATCTTAATATTTTATAATAATGAACGATTTTTTTTGTTGCCGCGCTGAATTCACGACCGAAAAAATGAATAGGATCAAATCGAGAATAGAACAGAATCTAAAATATGATTATATGATACTTGAATCAAATTCATCATCTTATATTGTTTACAGGACCTAAATATAAATGTATGTTACAGTTTCCTATTTTATTTACCAAATTTCTGTTCTAACATAAATGAGAATAGACAAATTCACATACAGTATACTACACGCGTTTTTTTAAAATATGCCTGCAGCAAATCTGCACAGACCAGAGCGCTAACTGAACGAAGTTGTAACAAACACACTGCAGTTTGAGAGTCAAGAGTGATAGTTAGATATCTTTTCAACAGAGTATTCTACAAAACTTTACTTTAGAGATAGGCAATAGATGGCGCAACGTACCACACTGATTTGTATGTATATGAATATTTTTATTAACATGTATTAATTGATAATATGGATATACATACAAATATAATACACATAATGTAATAATTTAATACAGAAGTAAATTTATTAGCATATAATATACAAATAAATAAATCTTCAGATATTTATGATGGTTCACCTTGCCGATTCGAATTTATCCAGGAGTTTTTTCAAAAATTACAAATATTCAACATGTACAAAAGAATTAAATAAATATTCCATAGCCATGTGCAACATCAGTCGTACTTCATATGGTTTATATATAATGAAATTCCTTTTTACATTATGACTGTTGTAAATTTGAATTTACACATTTATATTCTATTTTCTGCTCGTCCTATAGCCAATCGTGTTGAAATTAAATTCAGTTCTTCTATACGTCATTTGGATTTAAATCAGCAAAATAAACTCATATTTTTTTAATATATTTTTTCCAAATTTTTAACTGAATTTTAGATGTTCTGAAGTTTATGCACTTTTAGAAAATCATGCTTCATTTTTAATTTTAGTTTTTATTTTCTTCCATCAATATTGTTACAAATTTGCTTCATATTTTAATTAAGAACTTTTTTCTGAATTTGCTATAGCTATCACCTAGAAATTATGAATTTTTTTTTTCTAAATACAAGTATTGGATTCATGCAAATCATTCTCATTTTTATTTCATTAAAAATTATGTGCATGGTGATGGTTTAATAAGAAATAAGAACATGTAAAATTATGTTCCTTAAACAAGGAGAATTAGTTAGAGAGTCCGCAATCCTAAAGATTGGTTGGAAACAGCACGCCATGCCGATCTATCCTGAGCTAATCCCTTCATATCCCTATAGCTATTCATCTCAACGTCTTCAACTATCTGACTCACATACTCCAATCTAGGCCTACCTACCCCTCTCTTTCCCTCCACTCTACCTTCTATGATCAATTGCATAATCCCCCCATGCCTAAGAATATGCCCTACTAATCTGTCTCTCCTACGTTGTAACACTCTCCAAATACTTCTCTTCTCCCCTACTAACTCTAGTACAGCTTCATTTGTTACTTTATCTTCCCAACCAATCCTCATCATCCTCCTATAACACCACATTTCAAGTGCTTCTAATCTACGCTTCTCTTCCTTTCCTATAGTCCACGCCTCACACCCGTACAGTGCTACACTCCAAACATATACCTTCAGTAATCTTTTTCTAATACCCAAGTCAATATTTGATCTTAAAATCTGTTCTTTTTCTACGAATGCCTTCCTACCCTGTGCTATCCTACACTTTATATCTACCTTGCTTCGATTATCTTTTGTGATTCTACTGCCTAAATAACAAAAATCTGACACTTCTTCGATTCTATTATCTCCTATTGTGATCCTCATTTTTCTACTGCATTCCTTTTTGTCACACCTCATCACTTTAGTTTTACCTATATTTATTTTCATGTTAAAATCCCTAGTCAATACTGCCTGCATACCATTCAATACCCTTTCTAATTTCTTTTCGCTTTCTTCCAATATAGCTATATCGTCGGCGAATCTCAGCATATATATTTTTTCTCCCTGTACATTCACACCTACACTATACTCTTCTTTTACTTTGTTTATTGCATCTTCTATATATAGATTAAATAATAACGGTGAGAGTGTACATCCCTGCCGAACTCCCTTCCCTATTTTTGCTACCTCTTCTTCCCCCTCAATTCTAACTAAGGCAGTTTGGTGTTTATATAAATTAAAAATTATTCTCCTATCCTTATAATCTATACCCGTTTCTTTTAAAATTCTAAACATTATGTCCCAATCTACATTGTCAAATGCCTTTTCTAAGTCTACAAAAGCTATGCAAGTTACCTTTCCTACCCTATTTCTTTTTTCTACTACCGTTCTTAGTGCTAGAATCGCCTCCCTCGTCCCTCTGTTTTTCCTAAAACCAAACTGATCTTCTCCTAGCCTTTCCTCTACTTTATTTTCTAATCTCCTATAAATAATCTTTAACAATATCTTCGATGCATGTGATAGTAGGCTAATGGTCCTATAGTTCTCACACAAATTAGCTCCTATTTTCTTCGGCATTGTTACTATTCTACTACGCTGAAAATCCTGTGGTACTTCTCCCTTCTCATATATTTTACAAACTAACCTGTATAATCGCTCCTGCATTTTTTCCCCTGCGTGTTTTATTAATTCGGCTGGTATCATATCAATCCCCGCTGCTTTGTTATTCCGTAAATCATTTAATGCTCTATGAAACTCTGACCTAAGTATGCTAGGACCTAAGTCATCCTCATCTATCTGTTCCACATTTTCTAGCTCCTCCATGTCCTGCCTACCTTTATATAAATCTTCAAGATACTCCTTCCATCTTCTAGCTTTTTCCTTATTTTCTGTGAGTTCCTTACCCTGCTTATCACATATAATGTTACCCTTTGGTTTTACTTTAGAAAAATGTGACTTAATTTTCCTGTAGCCCAAATCTACTTTACCTCTTCTCATATCCTCCTCAATATCCTCACAATTTCCTTTTATCCACTCTTCTTTCGCTAGCTTGCATTTCCTATTAATTAAGTTCCTTAGTTCCTTATATTTTTTCTGTCCTGCTTCTGTGTTTCCAATTTTAATTTTCCTTCTTGCTTCTATCATTTTAACTATTTCTTCCGTGATCCATTCCCTCCTACCTGCCCTTTTCTTTGTGCCTAATACTTCATTTGCTGCTGTAGTTAACCCATTTCTGATTTCCCTCCATTCGCAATCTATGTCGTTCCTAGATGTTCCATTAGCCATGATTTCTACTTTCTGCTTGTACTTTTCATATACATCAGCTAATTTTAACCTATCGACATCTACTCTGACCTGTTTAGACTTCTGTAATTTCTTGAATTTGACCTCTGAGTCCAGGACTACTAAATTATGGTCACTATCAATATCTGCTCCAGGGTAACTCTTACAATTCTTAATCTGGTTCCTAAACCTCTCTTTAACCAGTATGTAATCTATCTGATACCTCCCTATATCTCCTGGCATTTTCCACGTATATATCCTGCGCTTGTGATTCTGAAAAAGCGTGTTTGCTACCACTAGCTTATTCCTAATACAAAACTCTACCAATCTATCCCCTCTATCATTACGTGTTCCTATTCCATATTCTCCTACTATTGAAACTTCCTTTCCCTTACCTACTACGGCATACTTACAAGGAGAATATGTACCAATAATTATAGAAGGTAGAGTATACAGAAAATAACGGTATGGTAGGTCCACATCATTATTCATAAGTCGCATGAAGAAATGAAGAGGTTTAAAATTTAAATAAAATTTAAAATTTAAAAAGCCGAAAGTTGGGAAAATCTTCTATTTCTAAGGAGCTATATTTTTATATACTTAATAAAAATTACCAGGTCTGTTTTAACTATACTTTTTTAATATATACTTTAAAAAATAATTAATTGCAATCAATACGCGTAGTAAAGGCAACATAATACCCGATTTTCTTGGATTAAAAAAATCACAAAATGAAACGAACTTACCATCAATAAAATTCTATAATGCATTACCAAAAAATGTTAAGGAATTGGCATATAATGGGTATAAAAGTACTATTAAAAGTTTCTTATAAAATTGTGCTTTCTAGTCAGTTAAAGAGTCCGCAATCCTAAAGATTGGTTGGAAACAGCACGCCATGCCGATCTATCCTAAGCTAATCCCTTCATCTCCCTATAGCTATTCATCTCCACGTCTTCAACTATCTGACTCACATACTCCAATTTAGGCCTACCTACCCCTCTCTTTCCCTCCACTCTACCTTCTATGATCAATTGCATAATCCCCCCATGCCTAAGAATATGCCCTACTAATCTGTCTCTCCTACGCTGTAACACTCTCCAAATACTTCTCTTCTCCCCTACTAACTCTAGTACAGCTTCATTTGTTACATTATCTTCCCAACCAATCCTCATCATCCTCCTATAACACCACATTTCGAATGCTTGTAATCTACGCTTCTCTTCCTTTCCTATAGTCCACGCCTCACACCCGTACAGTGCTACACTCCAAACATATAACTTCAGTAATCTTTTTCTAATACCCAAGTCAATATTTGATCTTAAAATCTGTTCCTTTTCTACGAATGCCTTCCTACCCTGTGCTATCCTACACTTTATATCTACCTTGCTTCGATTATCTTTTGTGATTCTACTGCCTAAATAACAAAAATCTGACACTTCTTCGATTCTATTATCTCCTATTGTGATCCTCATTTTTCTACTGCATTCCTTTTTGTCACACCTCATCACTTTAGTTTTACCTATATTTATTTTCATGTTAAAATCCCTAGTCAATACTGCCTGCATACCATTCAATACCCTTTCTAAATTCTATTCGCTTTCTTCCAATATAGCTATATCGTCGGCGAATCTCAACATATATATTTTCTCTCCCTGTACATTCACACCTACACTATACTCTTCTTTTACTTTGTTTATTGCATCTTCTATATATAGATTAAATAATAACGGTGAAAGTGTACATCCCTGCCGAACTCCCTTCCCTATTTTTGCTACCTCTTCTTCCCCCTCAATTCTAACTAAGGCAGTTTGGTGTTTATATAAATTAAAAATTATTCTCCTATCCTTATAATCTATACCCGTTTCTTTGTGCTTTCTACGAAATTAAAAAGAATTCTTTGAAAACTGTATTAATATAGAAAATTATATAAAATAACTATATTAGTATAATATTTGTTAACTATCATAATATGCCTTGTGTAAACATATTGTATGTATAAACACGAAATATATATCAAAATATATATGTTTTTTAACTATGAAATTTACGTAGCGCGAAAAAACATTTTTTTAATGCTTATATTATTATTTACTGATCGAATAATAGCCTTTTGATTTCGAAGTGCCTGTCTAGCAATTTAATTAAATTTACTTTAATTTTAATTTTATCATTATACAATTTCCTAGTTTTGTTATTTATAGTTGCGATGATTGATAAGATTTTAATTTCCATACAAAAACCACATTCCCACGTAATAATCAGATATTATTACATGAAGTGTCAGCCGACCGAACATAATGCAATAATTTATTATTAAATAGACAACAACGAGAAAAAGAGAACAACGAGTTTATATTGATTTGATTTTGTCCTTGTATTGATAGTTCATTCAATAAAGCTAAAAACAATCACCGTATCGCATCTGTCATAATTACAACTTCTTTAACACATTGGCGTATATAAAAACGTATTTATTTTTAGAATCTCCACAGCTGTATTAAAATGCATTGTGAAAATATCTAAATTCAATTCCGAAAAGTAAAAGCGTAATGCGGTTTTCGAATATAATATAATTAATGGCGTTCAATTTCAATGCACTTAATCCTTCACAACAAATTATTAATTTCGTTTTGATTGATTGGATTGATTACATATATTACGTATATCTGCTATTTCTACCGACAAAGAGTTGCTCCAGATTTAATTAATTTTGAAATTAATTTCCTAGAATATAGAATGAATTAATTGTTACATAAGTATCTGATATTTCAATCAACATCAGCTATTTGATCTTTGTACTCAATTAATTAATTTTGTTAACATTTCTAATAAATTCAAGTACTGGTAATTTTAGTATAACAAATAAATAGTATAATAACTAAAGTATAACAAATAAAAAATATATACGAAAATTTTTCGGGAATTGCAAATTAATTTTATCACGAGCTTTTTTAAGTTTAGCACGAGCTTTCTGCCGATGATGTCAAGACTATCGCATTTTTACTTGCATGAAATCCTTCAAACATTCATTATGAAAAATACCTACACATATGGCATAAAGGATTATTGATTTTAAGATTTTATTGAAGTTAATCCAAGTTCACATATAACGAAACGTGTTTGAATCACATATTCAAAGATTATGAAACATAATATTCTTCAAATAAACAAAATATTTCATACATTTTGTAAGAAATTGTAAGACAGATTTGAAAGAAAGATTGAAATATTTATGCAGACAAAGAAAATAACATTCGATTAAAATCTAGTACATTAATACAATTATTCTTATATAGGCAGAGAAATAATGAATTTCTTTAAAATTTGAATTGATGAAGTTACTGTAGTGAGAAAAGCTAAATTAAATTTACGTTAATTTTAATTTTATCATTATACAATTTCCTAATTTTGTTATTGATATCATTCGAGATATAACCTGAACTATTGGTAAGATTGAACATTATTTTTAATACATATATTCAAAAGTAGATGGTATAAAAATTTTAACTCATAGAATCAAAGAAAGTGTCGTATTTAAGATACATAAATAAAAAAAATATTGAAAACAATAACACAATTGAACCAATAACATTTGGTTTTTAATATTATTTAATTTCTTGCAAATTAGCTCTTCAAATAATAATGAGGTCCGTGCAAACTTTTCAGAGAAAGTACGAAAATGGTCAAGTGTAAAAATGGATGTACAAATAGGAGTCCAAACAAATTGGCCGAACAAAAATTTTGCGAAGCAATTTATTATTCATTTTATTTATAAACAATTTAGTTATCACATTGCATATAATCTAAATTATTATAATATTTATTACGTGAGACCTAGAGCTAGAACACCTGACAATATGATTCGCAATATTTATTAGATGAGACTTCGAGATAGAACACCTGACAATATTAGTCGCAATATTTATCACGTGAGACTTAGAGATGGAACACCTGACAATATGAGTCGCAATATTTATTACATGAAACTTAGAGATGGAACACCTAACAATTTGAGTCGCAATATTTATTAGATGAGACTTATAGATGCAAAACCTAACAATATGAGTCGCAATATTCATTAGATGAGACTTAGACATGGAACACCTAACAATATGAGTCGCAATATTCATTAGATGAGACTTATAGATGGAACACCTGACAATATGAGTCGCAATATTCATTAGATGAGACTTATAGATGGAACACCTGACAATATGAGTAGAAATCTTTATTAGATGAGACTTAGAGATGGAACACCTGACAATATGAGTCGCAATATTTATTAGATGAGACTTATAGATGAAACACCTGACAATATGAGTCGTAATCTTTATTAGATGAGACTTAAAGATGGAACACCTGACAATATGAGTTGCAATATTTATTAGATGAGACTTAGAGATGGAACACCTGACAATATTGCTTTTCGCATGCGCATAAACATGACAGAAGGCCATATTCATGTCCGGAAAATACTTTATGTAATGGATTCGAACCGATGATCAACAAGCCTGTAGTTTTCCGTAGCTAACCGCCAAGGCCCTATGGTGCAAGAATACCACCAATAATAATAAAGATAGTAAAAAAATTATTACGAGAAGAGTATAAAGAGTAATAGGACCAAATGGGTATCATCTCATTGACGGTTGATCGGATAGACACTTTGTATATTATCGTTCAGCAGCATTGATAAATGTCGGTAGGCGGTCCCGCGGTACTCAATGCTCTGGTAAAGCGGTACTATTAGAGTGAACTCCTCAGCCCAGAGTGAGTGCAACGTTTAATATGCATACTAATTAAGAAAGAAACATACACATTAAAAGCAGCGGCTACTTCTCCATAATATTGGCATTCGGAGCACGTACCTTGTTACTTTGGTTAATCAATATGCAGCCTGGCATATGATTAAAAAATATTTCTCTTATAGTGCGAGCAGATGTATCTATAGTTATCTTATTAATAAAATTGTATTTTTAAATGCATAAGCAAGTAATTCCTGTGAACATTTTTTGATAAAACTTAGTAAAAATACAATGTTTTATATCACGGTTAAAAATTCGACTAGAGTTTCGCTTATTAATATAGAATATCACCCAAATACCGTAACAAACATTAAGTAGCTAGATGTACATTTCAAGGGCTATGCCCCCATCTTCAGTAGCACAAGATAAAACTAAATAAAATACCACTGTCACGAATCGTGATTGATATACTATTAAATAAATAAGTCAACATGACAGAAGTACGTCAAAAATGGCATATAATATGGCCTATAAATCTTTTAAAACAATACAAATTAACAATTAACGAAAATATTGGTTTATGAAATCTAAAATAACCAAAAATAAATAAATAAACAAAATAAAAATAAATTTAAAAATATTTCTTATTAAATAAATTAAATAGACAAGATAAAATTGAGCCTGAATCTAAATTCATTAAATTTGATTTAGATTTATGCATGTATATACTTTCATAAGCATTTAACTCGAAATAATTCAAAACACTTTTAAGTAATTTAAGTGAACTAATTTGAATAGGATGTTCTGATTCAAAAATATGCTCGGCGACAGCACTTTTATCCTTTCTATTTAATCTGAAATGAGCTAAATGCTCCTTAAATCTAGTTTCAATTGGTCTACGTGTTTATTAGGACAACTAGAACAAGATATTTCATAAATACCCGATTTTTTGTTGAAATCAATCAAATCTTTTGGATTTCCTAGAAAATTAACAAGACTATTAGAAGTATTATATGTTACTTTAAAATTTTATTTATTTATAATACTATCTAAACCACGTGCAATTATAGGATCAAATGGTAATTTAACAAATTTTGGAGTTGAATTATTACTTTATTCTAAACTACTAATATTTCTGATATCTCTTGTTCTATTAAATTTTCTTAATATGTTATTTATAATTTTAGAAGAATAGCCATTTTGTACTGCTATATTTCGAATATTATTTAATTTAATATTATATTTATCATTATATAAAGAAAAATTTCTATGTGGTTAATTAAAAAATTAAAAACAGCATTTTATGTTGACGACAATGATTTGAATCGTTCCGTATACAGCAGTCCGTATTTGTAGCTTTTCTATATATATCAAACTCTAATATATTATTATTTCTAATGACTAAAACATCTAAGAAAGGTAACTGATTATTATTTTCGATTTCATAAGTTAATTTAATTTAAGGAAATTTAGAATTTAATATTTGAATAAAATCATCAGTATTAGATTTTTCAGTATCAAAAATCGCACAGATGACATTTACATATCTAATCCAAATTCTAGGAAAATAAATTTCAGTTTCCTTTAATTTAGTTTCAAAATAACTCACAAATAAATTAGCAATAAATGGACTTAAACAATTTCCCATAGCTGTACCCTTTTTTTACTCAAAGAATTTACCATTAAAAGAAAAACAATTCTGAGACATAAATAATTTAGTAAGTTTTAAGTATTCATTAATAATAACATCATCCACAGAATTATTTTTTAGCATATCTTCAAGATAAAGAATATTTATTATAGGAACACATGGAAATAATGAGCAAACATAAAATGAAATAAATATTTCATTATTTGATAGTGTTAGATCTTTAACATTATTAATGAATTTTAAAGAATTTTTTACAGCGAAACTATCGAAATAAAAATTATTAAGTGCATTTGCAAAGTAAATATGCTGAGGAGTTAATAGCAGACACTATTGGTCTTACAGATTTACCAGGTTTATGTATTTTTGGTAATACATACATCCTTGGTATTATAGGATTTGGAATTGAAAGTTTTCGCTTAAGAATAGGCTTAATAAGGTTATGACATGAATTAATTATGTCTTTGTAATCTGATACTAATTTATTAAGCGGATATTTTTTAATTAATTGATAAGGTCCATTAGAAATGAGAATATCACATTCTATTTAAATAATCGCATTTGTCTAAAATAACTAATTTATTTCCCTTATCAACCTTTAAGTAAAAAGATTATTTTTGTTTGAGTCCTTTAATAATGTTATATTCCGGTTTCTTTACAACCTTATTAATTAATTTTAAATTTGATACAATTTTTTTGATATATATTTTATAAATAGTTTCGCTTATCACGCATTATCAAGAAATGAACAATGAATTTTTATTTCTCTTCCCTAATATGGAATATCACAACATAACGGCAAAATCTGTAATCCATTTAAAACTTAGTAATTTTAGAGAATTTATTTGCAAACTATATTTGCACATTATTAAATTTATTAAAATATAATTATTTATTGTGCAAGCTATTGTGAGCTATAAAAAAATCAGAAAAATGAATTATATTTCACGTTGATGTTTGAAAGTTGATTATGTTATATTTGACGGAATCCATATTAACCCAGATATACCGGAATTTTTATTTTCATATAAATTTGAAATAAATTATTAAAACTTTTTAAATACCTTAAGACAATTAATAAAATTGTACCTAATAAACATAAAAAATGTTCCCAGAAAGTGGGCAAAAATGGGTGTGCTTTTTTCAGGACAGTAGGCAAATATACCACATATAGAATAAAAATACTTTTTTATAAATTGCTATTATTTGATATTATTTGATAAATATTACAAATAAGAGGAAATGAATGTTTAATAACAAATTTTATTTCTTATGGTAAATTACGAAATATTCCAAACATTCCTACATTGCATTTCGCGCACTTTTTCAAAAATGTCTTTTGGCAAACTCTGCACTCTGCACGCTGCTTTTCGCCACATGTTATTCATTTGAAAGTCTTACGTGTATTAGAATAATATTATTTGACTAAAGTGAAGTAAAATACTCGATTGGTGAGCAACGATGCTAAAATTTTAGAGTTAAATTTGAAATGACGTCCAATTATGGATCTACAAATACTATCGAATCATATAATACTATTTTCGTCAAGTATCAGTACGATACGATACTCTATAGAAAAATTGCGCTGCTTTTGAAATATTTGCATTGGGTATTGACGAAAATATATTAAACTTCTTATCACGTAGATATGCCAATAAATCAATGAAGATATTCAAATTTCAGGGTCCTACTGGAACTATCTTTTCATTTAATCACAAAAGAAAATAAAAGGAATATTAATGTATTAGTGATATAATGAATATAAAAGTGAACCATTTTCGTGTGTAAATCGAATTTCATTACATTTTTGATTTATTCATTTCATTCATAGATGCCGATATCTGTCGCGAAATTTCAGAAAATTTGAATCAATAGAATCGATACTATAATACGTAAGGTAAGCATAAAAAATAATATCAATAACCCAATATGCATCCCTCCTTTCAACTGACTATTAATTACAAATATAAAGATTGGGAATAGGTGTTACATATCGTCTTATGCAAAAATAGTCGAATAGCGAAGAAGGGATGGTGTTATAATTACAGAATTTTCAATAATTACTACTTGTTTTTAGAGGATGAAATAGTCGGGTACCAAATTGCGATTTTAAATATATATCCACTTAAAAAATATTACATAATGAATTTAATAATACACTAAAATGAATATATTACATTTTTCAATTATATTACCATATCATGATGATGGATTAAATTTTTAAAAGATTTTGAAATTATTTGTATTTATTATTGGTCGTTTAAAGAACTCCTATAAACAAGCCAAAACATGCCTGGTGGAATGATGAGTGTGATGAACTAATCCTAAAAAGACAACGAGCTTGGAATATCTGGAATGCAAATAAAAATGATAGGAACAGGAAAAAGTTTATAGAAGCCAGGAAACTTGCATCGAAAGGTCTCAAAAAGGTCAAAATACAACATATGAAAGACCAACTAACATCAATTGAATCAGACTTTAAGCAGAACAACACAAGGGACTTTTACAAAACGTTCAAAAATAACTTAAAGAAATACACACCACCAAGCTTACAGTTTACAGATCCCAAAACACAGAAAAATGCGTATAATAACACTGAGAATTGCAGAATACTTGCAGAATATTTCGAAGAACTACACAACTGCGATTCACCAAAAGAAAAATTTAATTTTGATAACATAATACCAGTTCAACCAGACTCAAAACCACCAACAATTGAAGAAATCAAAGAAATCATAAAGCAACTTAAAAATAACAAAGCATCTGGAGAAGACAATATAGTTGCTGAATTATGGAAACACTCTAGTGACAACATGATACTATGTTTAACAGAAATCTTCAATGAAATCTGGAAAACAAACAGTTTGCCATCAGGATGGACATCTGCACTAATACATCCACTACATAAAAAAGGAAAGAAAACAGATCCTAACAACTATAGAGGAATCTCCCTCGTGCCAGTAACCTACAAGATCCTGTCCAAAGTACTTTTAAATAGAACTGAAGGAATAATAGACCCACAACTAGGAGAGTATCAGGCAGGGTTTAGGAAAGGAAGGTCGTGCACAGAACAAATATTAAATTTAAAGAACATATTAGAAATGAGGAAAATCAGGAACTTGAAATATGTGGTTACTTTTGTAGATTTTAAAAAGGCCTATGACTCCATTGACAGAAATGCACTAATCGACATTATAAAGGAATTAGGACTCGATAATAAAACAAGTGAAATAATTAAAGCAACTTTAACAAACACAACATCCAAAGTAAAATTTATGGGAGAAATTTCAAAACCTTTTGAAATAAAGACAGGTGTAAGACAAGGAGACGGTTTGTCACCTCTACTTTTCAATTGCGCATTAGAGAAGGTTGTTCGTGAATGGAGGAAAGCCATAGATACTAAAGGTGTTCAACTAGGAAGAAATCCAAATAAAATCACCATAGACTGTCTAGCTTTTGCGGATGACATGGCGTTGATTACTGACTCACTGGATGATGCCCAAGAACAAATCAGAGAATTGCAGAAACAAGCAGCCAAAGTAGGATTACAAATATCATTTTAAAAAACACAGTTCATAACTAACATCAGTGATGCCCCTCAAAAGCTTAAATTTCATGACAACACAATATCTCAAACAAATTGCTTTAAATATCTAGGAGAGTTGATAACGAGCAACACAAAAGAAAAGGCAGCAAGAGAAACTAGAGTACACAAAATGGAAGGGGTGTTTCATATGACAAAAAACACATATAACAAGAAATCTTTATCCTGGAACACAAAACTAAGACACTATCAAACAGTGGTTAGACCTGAAACATTGTATGCGGCAGAAACACTTAAACTAACAAGAACTGGAGATCTTGAAAAACTAGAAAAGGTAGAAAGAAGAATTTTGAGAAAAATATTGGGACCTAAAAGTAATAGTAATGCAGAATACATATTAAGATCAAACAGAGAGCTATATTTGAAAGTTGAAAAACTAACTGATGTAATGAGGAAAAAAAGACTGCAGTTTTACGGACACATATACCGAATGGATAATAACAGACTAACCAAGCAGATCTTCAACTTACTAAACAGTTACAAATCCAAACCCACATGGTTCATTGAAATTGATAAAGATATGAAAAGTGCTGGAATTAAAAGAGACACAATAAATAACAGAAAACGTTTTAGAGAAGTAACTCAAAAGGCAGGATTTCAGGAAAGAAAGAAATCAACGAATGGAAGAAAGTGGACCAAAGAAGAAAAGGAACGACATTCTCGAAGGATGAAGGAAGTGTGGGAGCAAAGAAAATTGAATACAAAGAAGTATAGCCAAAGTTGATTTATCGTACCCTCCAAAAGGGTTATTCGAAAGAAGAAGAAGAAGCCAAAACTAAAATTCTAATTTAATGATAATTATATTTAAAAAAATTCTATTATATGTGTCTGGACAAGTCAAAATACAATGTTCTTTGTTTCTATGCGGTATATTGTAATGCCAAAGTTCTTGTTATAGCATAAATTAACAATATAATGAACTTATTAATTTGACCGTGTTAAAGTTAGAATATATTCTTATAGCCGTACCTTCATGTACTACGGACGACTTTAATTAACATTCCGTAAAAGGTAGGTAACGAATACCTTTTAGATTTTAGGATATGTGTTACAGTGTTCGCGAATATTGAAATAAATAATAAATAATAACCAGCCACCAGGGACCGAAAGTGTCTATCTATATCCTAATTCGCACTTACCAACTCACCCCAATTTACTTCGGATTAAACGAAACTAGAGTTTTTGTAATCAATGATGATTTTGGTGGTGAATTTCAATTGTCCTTGACAAACGAAAAGGTCAATTTATTTCATTTCCAACGGTTTATTTATGTGGTTAGTGTTTACACTCTATATAAGTTATAATTGATTTTTATCGTTAATCAATCAAATAACTTTATGTATAAATTTACGATCTGTTGAGACTCTCATAATGACACTTGACTCTAAACTGCCGTTATCTTATCGCACCTGTTGCTGTCGTAATGAAAAAACAGACATGAAAATATCTTTTCAGTATATATGACTATATGTACAAGTGCTGAGCGACTTGGTATTTGTGTGATCATATAATAAATAGCTAGTTTTATATCAAATAATCATAACAATCCCGCAATAAACGTTGGTTTTTATTGTGCACTTATTATTTGTCAGGGCTCGTAATGTTTTGTTATTGTAATCTCTTTACATACTAGTTTGGTAATGTTCCAAGGTGTGTCAGATTCAACAGTGACAACATTTAGAATCATTTCTTATTGTTCTCCATAAAATCAGGGATAATGTAATTCAGTTCATTTAAAATATATTGTAAATCTCTTTGAATACGAGCATCATGGTCAAAACTTGTTGTTAGTTTATTTATTTTTTATTTTTTTATTCTTTATTTACTCTTTTTTACTGTTTACTTATTTACTCTTTTTTTATTCTTTTTTTTTATTCTTTATTACTATATTCAAAATTTCACCGACTTATATTTTATTAAACTAAAA
The DNA here is from genome assembly GCA_947310635.1 of Leptodirus hochenwartii. Taxonomy (NCBI): domain Eukaryota; kingdom Metazoa; phylum Arthropoda; class Insecta; order Coleoptera; family Leiodidae; genus Leptodirus; species Leptodirus hochenwartii. Next base: position 10,942,669 of record OX371177.1, on the reverse strand, counting down.
GAACTTCACGCAATAAGCGAAGTTATCTTATTGATTCGATTTTAATTAATATTTTTGAATTTCTATTGTAATTGTTAACTATCGGACGACTAAAACTGTAGCACTATTATATCTACAAATCTAAGAATAAATAAGAAAACATTTGTTTATTAACGGCAAGGATAAACTTGTTGTTAGTTTATTTATTCTTCTTCCTTTACTTTATTCAAAATTTCAACGACTAATATTTTATTAAAATAAAACAACTTCACGGAACAAGAGAAGTTATCTTATTTATTTTATGATTCGATTTAATTAATATTATAGAATATCTACTGTAATTGTTAACTATCGGATGGCTAAAACTCTAGAACTATTATATCTACAATTCTAAGATTAAATAAGAAAACATTTGTTTATTAACCGCAAGAATAAACTTGTTGTTAGTTTATTTATTCTTCTCCCTTTATTTTATTCAAAATTTCAAAATTTACAGCACTAGTGCTGTACTGTTCATCATTATAAAACATCATTTTTTTAAACTGTAATATTTACATTACTGAATGAAAGTAGATAAAATATTTTTTAGAATATATTTCTAACAATACGATTCATTAAATTAAGCAAAAATTTAAGCAATATATCTAATATGTTTGCTTTCAAAAAGCAATATCATGTTATTATTTGAGTCCAGAGGGGATATAGATTAAAATTTTTAAAGCTGAGAAATTTATGGCTTAAAGTTCATTTGATAGAGTGATTTGAGTGGCGTAAAGTTTCACGTTTTACATAGTTGTTGTGTGATTTATAAATTCAAACCAATTGAATAGTTCAAACCTTATTTTTTTAATAATTTAAAAACAAAAAATCGGCATGCTTCAGTTTCGACTTAAATATTATCATTATTTGTACTAATCCATAACTGTAAATATCTTACAACGTAAACAACCAATTTTGGTACAACCAATTTCGTATTGTTTTGATTTAGATCTGAGGTAACAATGTAAAGAATATTTCTAATATGCAAGTATATTGAGGTATACGTTTTTTTTTCGGATTTCGTATAATATCTATATTTTAAAAAATTGCCATTTTTGCAGTAATATCATAAAAAAGGAACGACATAGATGCGAATGGAGGGAAATCAGAAATGGGTTAACTACAGCAGCAAATGAAGTATTAGGCACAAAGAAAAGGGCAGGTAGGAGGGAATGGATCACGGAAGAAATAGTTGAAATGATAGAAGCAAGAAGGAAAATTAAAATTGGAAACACAGAAGCAGGACAGAAAAAATATAAGGAACTAAGGAACTTAATTAATAGAAAATGCAAGCTAGCGAAAGAAGAGTGGATAAAAGGAAATTGTGAGGATATTGAGGAGGATATGAGAAGGGGTAAAGTAGATTTGAGCTACAGGAAAATTAAGTCACATTTTTCTAAAGTAAAACCAAAGGGTAATATTATATGTGATAAGCAGGGTAAGGAACTCACAGAAAATAAGGAAAAAGCTAGAAGATGGAAGGAGTATCTTGAAGATTTATATAAAGCTAGGCAGGACATGGAGGAGCTAGAAAGTGTGGAACAGATAGATGAGGATGACTTAGGTCCTAGCATACTTAGGTCAGAGTTTCATAGAGCGTTAAATGATTTACGGAATAACAAAACAGCGGGGATTGATATGATACCAGCCGAATTAATAAAACACGCAGGGGAAAAAATGCAGGAGCGATTATACAGGTTAGTTTGTAAAATATATGAGAAGGGAGAAGTACCACAGGATTTTCAGCGTAGTAGAATAGTAACAATGCCGAAGAAAATAGGAGCTAATTTGTGTGAGAACTATAGGACCATTAGCCTACTATCACATGCATCGAAGATATTGTTAAAGATTATTTATAGGAGATTAGAAAATAAAGTAGAGGAAAGGCTAGGAGAAGATCAGTTTGGTTTTAGGAAAAACAGAGGGACGAGGGAGGCGATTTTAGCACTAAGAACAGTAGTAGAAAAAAGAATGAGGGTAGGAAAGGTAACTTGCATAGCTTTTGTAGATTTAGAAAAGGCATTTGATAATGTAGATTGGGACATAATGTTTAGAATTTTAAAAGAAACGGGTATAGATTATAAGGATAGGAGAATAATTTTTAATTTATATAAACACCAAACTGCCTTAGTTAGAATTGAGGGGGAAGAAGAGGTAGCAAAAATAGGGAAGGGAGTTCGGCAGGGATGTACACTTTCACCGTTATTATTTAATCTATATATAGAAGATGCAATAAACAAAGTAAAAGAAGAGTATAGTGTAGGTGTGAATGTACAGGGAGAGAAAATATATATGTTGAGATTCGCCGACGATATAGCTATATTGGAAGAAAGCGAAAAGAATTTAGAAAGGGTATTGAATGGTATGCAGGCAGTATTGATTAGGGATTTTAACATGAAAATAAATATAGGTAAAACTAAAGTGATGAGGTGTGACAAAAAGGAATGCAGTAGAAAAATGAGGATCTCAATAGGAGATAATAGAATCGAAGAAGTGTCAGATTTTTGTTATTTAGGCAGTAGAATCACAAAAGATAATCGAAGCAAGGTAGATATAAAGTGTAGGATAGCACAGGGTAGGAAGGCATTCGTAGAAAAAGAACAGATTTTAAGATCAAATATTGACTTGGGTATTAGAAAAAGATTACTGAAGGTATATGTTTGGAGTGTAGCACTGTACGGGTGTGAGGCGTGGACTATAGGAAAGGAAGAGAAGCGTAGATTACAAGCATTCGAAATGTGGTGTTATAGGAGGATGATGAGGATTGGTTGGGAAGATAAAGTAACAAATGAAGCTGTACTAGAGTTAGTAGGGGAGAAGAGAAGTATCTGGAGAGTGTTACAGCGTAGGAGAGACAGATTAGTAGGGCATATCCTTAGGCATGGGGGGATTATGCAATTGATCATAGACGGTAGAGTGGAGGGAAAGAGAGGGGTAGGTAGGCCTAGATTGGAGTATGTGAGTCAGATAGTTGAAGACGTTGAGGTGAATAGCTATAGGGAGATGAAGGGATTAGCTCAGGATAGATCGGCATGGCGTGCTGTTTCCAACCAATCTTTAGGATTGCGGACTCTTTAACTAACTAACTATCATAAAACTACTTAGAATTTTACACACATTATAATAATTGATTAACTACATTCAATTATATTTATTAAGTAATAGTGTTTTATAATATATATGTTCTATAATATATATTGTTAAAAGCAAAGTATGGCAGGATATAACCAGTTTTTTTTTAGATTACTTATAGCGATAGTTTTCATTTTAAGTTAAATTTACTTTTATTAATTGTCCCAACAACGTGCGTTGAAGTATTTATTTAATTAAATATATAATGGCTGGCTCTATTATTTGTCTCAGATACAAAACAAAGGATTAACGATAAAATTTCAACATTTTTTTGGGATTTAAGTCTATTGCAAAATAAATGGCACGTGAACTCCATTGAATTTTACGAATAAACTTGTCCAAATTAATAGCTATTCCTCATTCTTACACAGATCTTATTATTTTGTATAGCAGGAAAATAAATACGTAATCCTCTGACCGTAATAAAATATTAATATTTAATTTAATAAATTCGTAAAGTCGTATTTATTATATAGGAAAATTTTCCATTCTATTTCTTTTTCTACATACGTAATATGTGTCTAAATTTTTTTAATCCATGACACTAATTAAAAATTAATTATATGAATAGACCAAAATCTATCTTGTACATCATACATTGTATTGACTTAAAAATTATATTAATAATATTTTTGAAAAACATATAAGTACAATACTTTTATTAGATTTGCTTATATTATAGGCTATTTAATTTTAGTATACATACATAGCCAAATATATTACCATTTTTCACACTGATTCTAATAACGCAAAGCCCTATAATATAACAAATTTCTCTTGTATATCGATAACAATCAGTTTCAGTTAACATTCGAACGATTTGTTAGTTCATTTCCATAACTATAATATAGGGGAAATTACAATAAAACCGCATATTATAATATCTACGATACATAATGCGATATTGATATATAATAAATCGCACAAAATAAGTTGTGCAATAAATACAACGAAACATATTGTTGTTGTAAGCTATTATAGCTGCGTTTTATATAAAGAAAAGTCGAACGCAAATTGGAACGGAAGGAATTGTCAAATATTGTTCTTGTGCCACTTTCTAGTTTATATTTTAACAATGGATAAGTTGTATTTAATGAAAAAGTTGCGTATTTATTCTACGTTTAGGTTCAATGAAATTTACATGCGCCAGAGTTAAATACAAGAAGAGGGTGACAAAAACCGCGCTTGGTATATACAGGGTGCACGTTTGTGCACACTCACTAACGGATAATGTGATCCCGGTATCAATTTATTATATATTGTATTAAAATTGGTATATCTTATTAAGCATGTGTAATGCAAACAGAAAATTCCAAACATACTGTATAAGGCAACTGTAATTTAAATATTGTCTATCTAAACTTAAAGGACATATCTACTGGGTTGTCGATTTATTTTTTGAGTTGATCTATAGTTAGCAGTTTGAACATGTTGCCTTACTTTTTGTCTCAGCAATGTATCATCAATGATTTAATTTCTACGCCATCAATGATTTAATTTTCTTAGATGAACCTCAAATGCCGACAAGATAAAAATGCAGCCAAATAAGTCACTTTCCACTTGTATACATTTAATGCTGTGTTATCAATCAATTTCTTAATTAAATTTATTTTCGAAATAGGACGACATTTAAGTGTGACCGAAGGATTTTAATCGATTCTGAGTTATTTGGAGCAACATCAAATCGGAATTATTAAGTATACAAAAGCATTTTGTCTAGTTTATAAACCATAAAAAAATTTGCGCAGGTGGACAATAATTGATTGGCTATTCAGCTCGAAATTTGTTTTTAAATATTGTTTAGTACATACTCCCAACGGGGCTATATATTAACGGATACATATATTAACTATATTAATACAATTATTTACTTAGGGGGAATGTGTGCTTAAATAGCACTTCCTTTAACCTCAAATTCACAAATAATAAAAATGCACAGAAAATTAAAACCACACCTAAATATATTTCCAGAATACATTTCCATCCCACAGAACGATTTAAACGCGAAATACTCCATCCTCAGTAAAATAAACTACAAACTACTAGAAATATACAGAAGACTAAACAATGACTAGAAATAGACAATATTATGAAAGAAATCAAAAGAGATACTACCAATCAATAAAACAACATTATAAGGAGTACTATTTAACCACACATCCCCCCTATAAATTACCTTATATTATGGACTTTCAACAATAAATTATTTACTTCTTGTTCCAACGAATAATATTAATATTAAAATAATAAATATTTAGGTCATCATATTAAATGTTAAATATTTTTCTTACTTTTGGCTAACCACAATTATATAAATTGTTTACCAATGACGACGTTTGAAATATTAGAATCAACAGTTGTTATAGAATATTCATAAAACATTTTAAGGTAAATTAGTCAGAATGAAAATACATTTTGCAATAATAGTCTTAAATTATGGCCAAGCTTACACAAAAGCTTACCAAATAAATCACGGTACCTATATTAGGCGGAATATATTCCCGTAACATACAATAATGTATATTATTCAAACTGTCCCTATTATGTGTCCCAAACAGAAATGCATGCATTTATCGTATTGAACTGCGTATTCAATTCGCTTTTTGGTTTGATTTGGTTTTGTGTGGATACCAATACGTTCAACACCCGATAGCCAGAGCAACCCCAGCTATTTCCAAACGCATTCAAAGCTCATTTGTTACTTGTTATTTATTTCCATTGTGAGGATGCTCAGCGGATCTCACACGTTTTAGAACCACATACAGAATGCTGAGGAACTGAATTAAAACACTTCTTTATCTCAATCGGCACATTTAAAATGATTCTCATGCAAGTAAAATCATACATTTTGTAACATTTTGTAACGGATCATTCTTTGGTTTTGTTTTTTAATTTTTGGCGTATTTTTAAGACTATTCCATATATTTGTACATCGAAATTTTGACACTTTACATGATATTGAATGAATTAATATCGGTACTTTTCTTGCATCCATTTTTCCAATACGTTTTTATCGTAGTATGAAAAATTATCACATCATCTGCGGATTATTCAATTTTATTATGTCGTTCTTTGTTCACTTTGTCATTATAATAATGTAATCATTGTTTATTTTTTATTTATATGAATTTAGTAAAGTCAATGTGATAATTATTTCATGATATTATACATGCAAGTATGTTCTGAGGTAGAATACAATTAAATACGCCAAAGTTCATCATTTTTTACATTAATGTTTCGAACCAATTTGCTAATAAAATCTTTATTCGCTTACAAAACTAGTCATCAGCCAAGGGTGAAGAAATCAATGAAGATACAATTTCTTAACGAAGAACTGATGTGTGAAGGCTTACTTTGTGCTAATCAGATTAGTAGTTTTATTACCTATTTATTTCATTCTTAACGAGGTATATTATTTGGACTGATTCTAATATTTTCTTATGGTCATGTTACATCGCCGGATGATCAACGAAAATGGGAGTTTAGCCTCCGAAATATGCAATTGCCTTTAGTTTCGGATTTTAAATGACACTCCTTCCATACATTTATTTAAGATCGTTATGATTAATTTGCAATATGAAATTTAATTACACGTAAGTTAATGCTTTAAACAATTGTACGAGTTTTCCAAACATCCCAAAATCCAAACATCCAAGATTAAAGAATCATAGTTTTATTGATAAAGTGATTTAAGGGAGAATTGAAATTATTTTGATATATCCTGTACAGCATTCAAAACAGAATGTAGTGTTTTCGATTCTAATTCGACTGTTGGATTACGGACAGAAGAGCCAGTGCAGTAGCTGATGATATAGTCCTCGTACCCAGAAATTGTTCGGACAGTTTTTATCCCCCCATCTGCATGAAATTCGAATGCATTTCCTGTATTTCTCTGTTTATTCTTCCATGCCAGAATTTGCACTCATTGATGCAATAACGAATGGCTTTACTATGCTCTGCCTGTTGTGCTTCGGAGATTTGATTTATTTGATACTGAGAGAAATCATTTTGGATTCAATGAGAGGATACGTATTCAAATATTCGTAGAATATTTCAAGAATATTATTACCTTATTTTTAGTCTTGGAAAAACTTACGTGGATTTGGAACTCCAATGCAATTCCATTTGAAAATACATTTTACGAAACTATTGCTAATAATTATGGTGGCAAAATTAAATTTTCGGTGATTCAGAAAAGTGACCTAATGTTGCTGCAGGGCTAATCATAAAGATCATTAATCGATTTCACTCTCAGGTCTACTATAAATAATAGCCAGTAGTAATTTAAATAATTTCTCAAATATTATAGTTATAAAACGAGGATGGTAAATTCCTATAAATATGGGGTCAGGTAGTCGCAACCGAAAATGTGTATGGTCAAATTCCTACAAACGCTTGTTGTCCATCGCCTTCCCCTTGCACGAAGCACTTATTTCTTGCACATGTAACTTTGTTTCCTCGGGGTGATCATGCAATAAAATGCAGGATTCTACATTCTGAATTTCTGTACTTTCACCAACTGGGTCATCTGGAGGTCATCTGGGTCATTGTTAACTGGGTAATTGTCACGATCGTTAAATATATCTATGTCTTCTTCTTCAATGTTTGATTTCAATTGGAAATATTTCTTTTGAATATCAGTAACGAGGGATTAAGGAGCTTATTTTCTTGGAGACCGAACCTTATTGGAATTTACAAGTACTTTTGTAGGAATTTGACCATCATTAACTCGACTACCTGAAAATTATAGGAATATGTATACATCCTTCTAATAGTGTTGCATGAAATTCAAATTAACACCCCTTTTGTGTACGATATATATGAAAATCTTTTTTATAACTATTTGAAAATTTTATACAATTTTTTAGACGTTTCTATAACACCAATAAGAAAGATGATTCGGAATTCATCATGTATTAAATTTATGCAAATACCACGGTAATTATTCTGACATATTTTAATGGCAGAGTCCATAAACAGTTCTAAAATATAATCGCATTTACACGCCACTGTTTTTCTTATTCTAACACTGTCCCTTAATTTAGATTTGAACTGTATTAAGAAGCCAACCTATATCAGTTATCTAGACCTCTATGTTTTTCATCGTGTTAACAATTACGCCGACCCATGAAGGGTTTTCTACAATTCGGTTGGAGCACTAAGATATATACGGTAAGAGATCACCACTCAGTATTCTCCGATTAACGATGACACGATTATTACAGTAATTTGAAGACGTTAGTCACCTCCACCATCGAGAGATTGTTCAGAGTGTAAAGTGTACGGGTAAATCTTTTACGGGTGGTCGATTTCTTTTATTCCACATCTTTCGCCGCAGAATTGATAGCTACGTAAAGTGGTGAGAACAAGGTGTAAATAGATTACCAACTGGTGGCCAAAAATGAAAATAGAATTATACAACGAAAGAAAGTTAAGTAATATATCGATGACGTAATATAATATTTGGCTTTACAAAATTAGGTAGGTACTTAATCATTAATCCTAGGGATTGATTGGAAACAGCACGCCATCTGTCGATTTCTTCTGAGCTAACTCCTTCATCTCTCTATAGCTATTTATCCCACAGGTCCTTCACTATCTTCTACCAACATAATCTAATCTATGTATACTCGTACTAATACTAAGGATTCAAACAAAAAACTGCAGATTTTTCAGTGGCGGTTTCTTATGCAGGCCGCAGGGCCGCGCGCCCCTCCTGAACATTGAGCGCATCACCGTAGATATATAATTGTATTGCGATATTTGATCTCGGCATTATTTTTCCTAAAAGAAATAGCTTGCGACGCGATATCAATCAACACAACACGGTGTGGCGTTCGTTGTGGTATCCGTTGCAAGTAGTAGAGTCAGTGCAGCGACCGATGCTGTATCTATCTATATCTATCGTTCGCGTGGTGTAATACCTATATCGCTAACATGGTGCCGAGATTCCACCGCCAGCCAGACGACCCAATACGAGTTAAATACCTATGCACTCACCTCACTCTATTGCAAGTAATCGGTGAGAGCGACCATATGCAGTATACCTTCTGTTTCTTCGGTTCGCTTATCGCATATATCGTCTAATATGTTTCGCACATTCCAGCGGCTATCCGAGGCCAGTACAAGTTAAATGCATATGCAATGAGATGAGAGTATCATAGAGTATATATATGTATATATATACACACACACACACATATATATATAGATATAGAATACGCCAGATAAGACAGTAGCATTTGTTCTGTAGTTACGTGTGTATGATTTTTCCACGTGTTTCTCCAAGAATATATTTAATAGAAATAATTTAATAAAAATGATTAGTGTTAGTTCTTTATTGAAAATAGAGTTTTATAGACTTTCTCTTGTGGACAAATTAAAAATTAAAGAATTAGATAGGCCATTGCCTGATTTAAATTTATCGCAAACTTGTGCAAGGAGTGCTCAAAACCGAACATTTAGGCGGCGTTTTACAAGAGACATTTACAAAAAAAATTATAACACAGATGAAGGACAGATTCTCATATCGTGGCCATCTACAAGCCGCTGAGTTATTTAACATGAAATCGATGCCAACATTTTCTAAACAATTTCCAGTGGACCTTCTGGAAACCGTGTGTCATGCATATCAATTTTTGAGATGAAACCAGATTAAGGACAGAATTGGAAGTTATTTACTCCGGATTTTTATGAAATAATTGGAGCCACAAATTTTATTTCGTTATTGCTACAAAATAATCTGAGTGAAACTTTCCCAGAAACTATAAAAATACTTAAAATTATTTTAACAACCCCGATGACCACTGCTGAATCAGAGCGTTGTTTTTCAACACTTAAAAGAATGAAGACTTTTTTGCGAAATGCTATGGGTAATGATCATTTAAACGCGTTGGCGATGATGTCTATTAATAAAAATGTGGTGCGAGATATTTACAATTTTAACGAAGAAGTTTTGGAAAAGTTTATATCAATAAAAGATAGAAGAGTGGAATTCACTTTCAAGAACTGATTGAATTTAATCATTTTGCATCCATTTTAGGTAAGATTTCTCACTAATATGTTATTTTTTAAGAAATGCGCCCTCCCAGATTGAAATGGCACAAGCCTTATTTATTAATGTTTAATATAACCAGAAAATTAAATTTTGATAATAATTTTTTTAAATTAAGGATAAAATGAATTTTGCAATCTTTACGCGGTTTTTAACAAATATATATGTTAAATAATCCAAATTTAGAGGGCTCATTTTATGATATAAAATTAATACATACAACTTAATTTTTGTGTTGGTGAGGTTTTCCAATACAATATTTTAGGTCATCCTTGGTCATCCATTGTCTTATGGGTGTTGTTATATTAAAATTATTTTCTATCTTTACAGCGCACATTAATACATATAGTCACACACAATCATATACCGATGGAAATTAGAGCCTTTAGTATGTTACAGAAATCAGCTTCAGCTATATGGATTTTATAGTGATACATAATAAGTAACAAACAGGATGCGTTTAGCTATATCGGATCCATCGGTTCCATAATTTACGATTGCAGCCATCCATAATGGGAATTCCTGACGCCCTGTTTGTTATATTTTCGACAAAATTGTAAGCCATACATAATGGAAACTAAACCAGACACGCGCAAATTAGCGATATCATTCATTACAAAAATGCAGATGTTAATAATATCGCACCAAAAATCAGAATACGTTACCCTAACTTGCAATTGTCTTCGAAATATGCCTAATAGTCTCGTAAGTTTGTAAGAAATTTGTAGCACGGCCAATTTTCAACTCCTGCATTTTAGTTTACAAGTTTAGATTAATATAGTGAAATAGATTTACGACACAACAACGCAATGAAAAGCAATGTAGATAAAATTGTAGTACTAGGAAAAGATAATGCGCAATGCTAGTTATATTCTATGTAGTTGACTGAAGCTTAAATTCTGATTGATTCGTAGAAAAGTACATTCTGAGCAGTCTAAATTACCAATGAACAATTATAGTGTAAATATTAAATACGGGAGGAATTAAAACTTTGTTTTTATATCACAATAGGAAGGTTTCTATAGTTTTAATTCCTCCCGTATTTAATTTACAATGGAATATCACCAAGTAAGCCTTAAACAGATCAATTTTAGTTAGTTAAAGAGTCCGCAATCCTAAAGATTGGTTGGAAACAGCACGCCATGCCGATCTATCCTGAGCTAATCCCTTCATCTCCCTATAGCTATTCATCTCAACGTCTTCAACTATCTGACTCACATACTCCAATCTAGGCCTACCTACCCCTCTCTTTCCCTCCACTCTACCTTCTATGATCAATTGCATAATCCCCCCATGCCTAAGGATATGCCCTACTAATCTGTCTCTCCTACGCTGTAACACTCTCCAAATACTTCTCTTCTCCCCTACTAACTCTAGTACAGCTTCATTTGTTACTTTATCTTCCCAACCAATCCTCATCATCCTCCTATAACACCACATTTCGAATGCTTGTAATCTACGCTTCTCTTCCTTTCCTATAGTCCACGCCTCACACCCGTACAGTGCTACACTCCAAACATATACCTTCAGTAATCTTTTTCTAATACCCAAGTCAATATTTGATCTTAAAATCTGTTCCTTTTCTACGAATGCCTTCCTACCCTGTGCTATCCTACACTTTATATCTACCTTGCTTCGATCATCTTTTGTGATTCTACTGCCTAAATAACAAAAATCTGACACTTCTTCGATTCTATTATCTCCTATTGTGATCCTCATTTTTCTACTGCATTCCTTTTTGTCACACCTCATCACTTTAGTTTTACCTATATTTATTTTCATGTTAAAATCCCTAGTCAATACTGCCTGCATACCATTCAATACCCTTTCTAAATTCTTTTCGCTTTCTTCCAATATAGCTATATCGTCGGCGAATCTCAACATATATATTTTCTCTCCCTGTACATTCACACCTACACTATACTCTTCTTTTACTTTGTTTATTGCATCTTCTATATATAGATTAAATAATAACGGTGAGAGTGTACATCCCTGCCGAACTCCCTTCCCTATTTTTGCTACCTCTTCTTCCCCCTCAATTCTAACTAAGGCAGTTTGGTGTTTATATAAATTAAAAATTATTCTCCTATCCTTATAATCTATACCCGTTTCTTTTAAAATTCTAAACATTATGTCCCAATCTACATTATCAAATGCCTTTTCTAAATCTACAAAAGCTATGCAAGTTACCTTTCCTACCCTCTTTCTTTTTTCTACTACCGTTCTTAGTGCTAGAATCGCCTCCCTCGTCCCTCTGTTTTTCCTAAAACAATTTTATGATAAATTTTAGATCAATTTTATGTAAATATAAATTTTTGGTTTTCATTCTAATATAAGCTATGTCGTTTTTCATCATTTTCGGTAGCTATAAAGCTTGAAATTTTCGCCACAGATGCCAAAATTCACAAAACTCCTTTAACTAAATACCTCTTTATTGGGAACACTTAGAACTCTGACTAAAATAAAAAATGCTAATAAAGTTGACCTTAAAAATGACGTCTTGTCATAGAATTTAAAAATCTTTGAATCAAAATCTTTTTGCATTATTCTTCTATTATAGTAAATAATTAAAAGTAAAGCATTTGATTTTCTATATCCGAGAATCACAAACAATATATATCTCGAGCATTTTTTTTTCATTTTATAATTTTGTTATGTTTGCGAAATGGACACGATCATTTTCAATGATATAACAGTCCCTAAAGAGATACTTGCCTTACACAATCCACCAGATTACCGTGCAAGATTACACGATACAACGCTTTGGTTTCTGGCTTATAGCCATTGAAGCAAATGACCACAACATATTATACATCGACTCGTTTGAATTTTCAAGCAGAGATCCTCAATAAATATATGCATTTTATTTATATATGAGAACTATTGCAAGATTCGGCAAGATATTTAAGACCTGTTATGAAAGAAATTGCTTTTCTTTTAATACAAATTTCTATTCCGGCAGTATTCCTTCGATTTTTCACGATATCATTCTTAAATGATTCTCGTTTCGTTTATATATTTTGCACTGATTTTGTTTAATTTTATTATGCTGTATTCATTTAAACTGATTTTGAAATGATTCACTGCTTTGCAAAAACAATAAACTCAATACTTTTGTTATACCCATTGCAATATTTCCACGAAATTATCAATGTTATTGTCGTCTGTAGTTATGTTACTTTGCTCATTAGCGACAGAAAAAATTTTGTTCAGTCAAATAGGGCAACTATCGCGAGCTTAACAAATTATTGAAAATTAATATGACAAGAAAAAAATATAAAACACTGGTCATAGCTAAATAGATACTTTGATACTAGTTTGATCAAATATTGTTCCTTTTCCCAAAGACTTGTTAAAATGACACTTTTTTTAATATAATCTCAATCGAAAGTGTGGAACGTTTTAAATATAAATATGAATGGTTGATTTTAACAATCGTCTAAAACAGTTTCGACTGTACTTGTAGCATCTTTTTTTAATCTAAGTGAAATATTTTATATATATAATTTTTTTTCAAGAGGAAGCCTTAATTAACTCTCACAGATATTTCATTTTACAGAATATATTAATCTTTCTTTATCAACACCGATATTAAAACATAATTCGATTCCTACGGATTGTATAAACGTTGAAAGGATTTGAATTTTAGAAAATGTTAGAAAAATTTAGAAAACGATGCTTCACAGTTAGTTCTTCTTTGGAGTTTAAACTATCGGTTTGAATTTGAACTTTTAAAAGGTAGAAAGAATAATGGCGTAGAACTTTATTAGTCTTTATTATTAATCTGTTAAAATAATTATATGAAGGAATATTTAATTATACTGTGGATTTCTATAAGACGTGCAATTAATTAATATTAGTGACTTACTCTACAGGTTATACCACAGTCCAGGACCATAATCGCTAGTTGATTTTTGCGCAAAATTAATAAGCAATATCAATTAATATTCACATAAAAAAAAAAATATTAATATGTACTTTTGAGTACTCCTGCATGTAGAGGACGATTCAATTAATCTAATCGGTGTACGGTGTTACTGACGTATGAATCTGACTACTACCAAATCCCACGATTACATTTTATGTACTACACCTAAGTACTATAAAATAATAGGCTAATGTGCGCGAACATTTAGAGAGATCATATTACCGCTTTTATAAGGAGAGATGTAATTATGATAGCATTATTTTTCAGTACCAACAGATTTGTAGCTTGCAATCGATTCCAAATTAGAATCTTGTTTTAATAGACATTGGCAAATTTTATACGTTTGTATTGCAAATGTACGTTTGTACAAATTTGCATTTGTTCATGGACGTTTGTACATATTATTGATAATTCAACAAATGCTAAATAATTCCAAAGCACATTTTAAAATGATGCGTGCGATAAAATTGCCAATTAGGAATACGAGTATGATATCAATATTTATTTGAACCATCAAAATTAACCATCAACCATAACCATACTTATTTTCATCACTCCCTTTTCGTCTTAGATTTTGTAAGTTTCTGGAATTAACCAGCACATTCATATATCTTTCGAGACTTCAAATCTCATCACGATCGCATCTGCTTTTACAGTCTACCCCTACCTTCACTTAATACCTTCACTTAAATATTCTTCATTATTCTACCCTCATTCATTCGCCTCGTCTATCTGAAATAATCATAAAACCCCCGTTACAAACATTTTGAAACTTTATGGTTTTGTAAATATCAAATTAGATACCTCGTCAATAAGATTGCATTAGGTGCATATTCAATTTATCTAATCATTGTTTGCGCAAATGATTTCTGACTTTGTTAAAGCACATTTCTTGGTAAATCTGCGTATATTAAAAATTCCACTTTGTTTTAAAAACAAAATAATGTTGAACATAATTGATTATTAATAAAGTATCGTGATATATCAATATCGTTTTTACATAGACACTGGTGTGTATATGATAAAATTTCTATTGTTTACTTCCAATTTACATATTATTTAAATTAATATAGTATGCACTATGTAAACACTATGTCCAAATTCTAGTTATTTCATATTCGTCTAAAAAAACGCGAACATCGTACGATATAATGTAGGTAGTGTTAGTATACAAACCCACACTCGTCCTCTCATGGACTTAATATTTACTTAATCCATCAAAATCCAACCTAAAAAAACTTAATTGTCCGCAGGTTGAATTGAAGTGCTCTTTTATATAATAAGACAGTTGTAGCATGATAATATTATCTTTCGTAAATTCCTAAGTCAACTTTTAATGACAAACTGAATGATTTGCTAGTAATAATTAAATTTAACTGGATAAATTCTATACTACTGACTTATATTGTTAGATTCGTAGATTATGGGTTGAAACATATTAATATATTGACTCGAGTTTTTACTTTTTACACCAAATAATAATGTAATAAATAGTGTTAAATTTATGTATTATATTCTATTAAGGAATCCATCATTATTTGAAGCGACAAATTGAATTTAATGCACGAATAAATTTCTTAATCATATTGATTGATACCGACAGTTATAATTATGATCGTGTTATTACTAACTGTGAGTAGGAAGGGACTAATTTCATATTTCTTGTGTGGCTGTAGAGGTACAGTTAGTAACTGGTTTGCTACCTACCTGTGTGACAGAAAACAAAAGATTGTATATGATAGCTCAACCTCTGATTTCCTAGTGAGTAATATTGGGGTACCTCAAGGATCAATCCTGGGCCCGACCTTATTCCTGGTGTACGTCAACGATATCTATAACATGTTTTCGACAATTTCAAACTGTAAAATTGTCTCATATGTAGACAACAGAAATTTGATTAGATCCAGCAGGGACATGTCCTCTTTGCAACAATCCTCAAATAATGCATATGTTAAAATTAAAGAATGGTTTCATTCTAATAAATTAACTCTCAATGGAGACAAAACTAACGTGATTCTATTCCATACTTCATTACATTCTGAATCTTCCCTATATCTAAAATTAAATTCGGATAAGGTTAGGGCCGTTAAGAGTGTTAAATTGTTGGGAATCCAAATTGATGAATACCTACGATGGGACGCTCATGTTGGCTACTTATGTAACAAGTTAAATTCTGCTAGTTTCTGTATCTGGGGGCTTACTCTTAAGTGCAGCTTGCAAGTGTATCGAATTGCTTATTTCGGTTTTTTTTACGCTAACCTTAAGTATGCCATTATACATTGGGGGCGGTGTAATTCTACGCTCATGAAGAGAATCTTTTTAATCGAGAAAATAACAATAAGGTCCATGCTAGGCTTGCCGTTTAGACATAGCTGCTTTTAAACAACTCTCCATCTTGATAGTCTATGCCACATATGTTTATGAAATTCTATGTTGTGTTCATAAGTTTTATGACTCTTTTAGAATATATGAAAACAAGCACGATTATCTAACCAGGTGTAAAAGCCTACTGCAAATACCAAGATATAACTTAACCCTTTACCAGAAGGATGTTTTCTTTAATGGATGTAAAATATATAATAAACTTCCACAAGATATAAAATACGTGAATAGTTTGACAGTTTTTAAAAACAAGTGTAAATCAATTCTTACTAATCTAAGTCCTTATTCTATAGAGGAGTACTTAGCAGCAAATTTTTAATTACTGCTATGCTTTTTTTTTTTTCCACACTCTACACAGCTCTAATGATTCCCACTTATCATACACATAATTTTTATCAGGGTTTACATATTTATGAATTTCTTATCCAATACGTGTTGTGTATTATTAGAAAAGTATTTTATAGACACAAAAACTGTGATATTTTTATCTCAATTAATGTTTCGAATTATAAATATCGAATTTTAAATTAAATAATGAAGTATAAAATGTCCTTAATATTGTTTATTTTTTAAGTTCTGACGTACATGTCTCCAAATTAATATGAATGACCATTTTATAAATACATGCGATTTTATAGTATACTTGTTATGGTGTAAATGGTCATTATATCTTATTTTTGTTTGGAAACAATAAAGAATTTTTGATTTTGATTTTGATTTTACAGCTCGGGATCGTATTCGATCTTTAATATGATATAATATGCGTTTCGAAGGAAAATCCTCTGGTGTATATTAAATTATATATATGCAATCATATGCTTACGTTAATGTACGTTTGCAACGTTTGCTAATGACTTCAGTTTTAGAATAAACCGAACCTGTTTGATATTTAAGCGACAATGAGGTGAGCGTAAGATATCAACTATAATATTGTCCTTCCCGATGCTGTGCATGAGAACAGTTGGTATAAAAACGCATTTTGTTGTCGATCTAATTACGAACTAATTGCATTTGAAACTGACGTTTCGTTTCGTAAATTATGCAGGTTCGAATACGGCTGCTGCACTATATAGTCCTGTCGGTATGTAGACTGTTTATGAGCGTAGGTTTGGCAGGTAATTATGATACATATGTTAAAATAATGAAGTTAATGCAGATAGGCATATTGGGAATATGTCAGCAACTATCACGATACATACAGGATAAAACAAAGCGTAATGATTTATGTGTGCAATCCAGGTTTTAAAAAAACATAGAAGGATTAAAATATATATAACACCTTATCATATTTCTGTAAGCAACTGTAGAATATATATCTATAATAAATTTTTATATAAACAATTATTGTGGTCAATACTAATAAAAAGCAAATTGGCATTTGTATTCCAAAATGACTGTTCCAGTCGAAATATGAACTTTATCTTCCTTATATCTTACGCGTATACTATATACGAGTATATACCTTTTCACGTTTTTTTAAATAACACAAGTGTGTAATTTAAAACAGAAGTCATAAGGTTCTTATGTATATATTTTAATCTTTTCTTAATAAAATGAAAGACGCTAACTTCTATCAGTTTTGTTGTAAAACTATAAAATATTTTAAATTTTTCGATAATATATTAATTCGGCATTTATCCTTAAGGATAATTATATTGAGAAAATATATCAAACGACATATATTAAGCGATATATGAATTATTATATGTTATGGCAAGAACGATATTTATTCAGTAGATTTGAGAGTACTTCCTTAAACTAATTGCAGCATTCTTAAGCATTTTTTTCATACCGTAAGTATAAATGTCATATCGATGTATTATTTATCTCATATTTGTTATAATAAATAATTGGTTTTTTTTTTGTAATGCGCATCTAGCTACTAAATAAACTTTTGGTTATGGCTTCGTTGTAGCATTCTATACCAACGAATGACGTATTTTTTTTAAACAATCCATGATAATTTTTTCTTTATAATCCTTTTGATTGTTTCTTGGGCTACGATAGCCATAGAGCTAGTAACTATTTTGTTTTATAAAATTCATTGCATAATAAAGATATTATTCAAGCTTATCTGCGGTACATAATCTCCTATATTTTCGAAAAGTACGTTCTTCAGCGAGATTCAAATCCACGGTTAACAGACCTGAGGCATAGCAAATACCGTAAATTAAAGCATTAAGTAGCTTGATGTACATTTCGAAGGCTATGCCCCCATCTTCAGTAGCACATGATAAAAACTAAATAAAATACCTCTGTCACGAATCGTGATTGATATACTATTAAATAAATAAGTCAACATGACAGAAGTATTTAAAAAATGGCATATAATATGACCTATGAATCTTTTAAAACAATATGAATTAATAATTAACGAAACTTACATTAACAATAAGAAACATTGGTTTGTCAAACCTAAAATAACCCAAAATAAATAAAATAAAATAAATTTAAAAATAGTTCTTATTAAATAAATTTAAAATAGACAAGACGAAATTGGGCCTGAATCTAAATTCATTAAATTTGATTTAGATTTATGCATGTATATACTTTCATAAGCATTTAACTCGGAATAATTCAAAACACTTTTAAGTTATTTAAGTGAACTAATTTGAATAGAATGACCTAATTTAAAAATATGCTCGGTTACAGCACTTTTATCATTTCTATTTAATCTGAAATGAGCGAAATGCTCTTTAAATCTAGTTTCAATTGGTCTACGTGTTTGTCCTATATATACTTTAGGACAACTAGAACGAGATATTTCATAAATACCAGATTTTTTATTGAAATTAATCAAATCTTTGCGATTTCCTAGAAAATTAGCAAGACTATTAGAACTGTTATATATTACTTTAAAATTACACTTATTTAAAATATTATCTAAACCACGTACAATTATAAGATCAAATGGTAATTTAATAATTTTTGGAGTTGAATTTGTTAGAACTTTGTTCTAAACTACTAATATCTTTTGTTCTTTTAAATTTTCTTAATATGTTATTTATAATTTTATAAGAATAGCCATTTCGTACTGCTATATTTCGGGTATTATTTAATTCAATGTTATATTTATCATTAGATAAAGGAAAATTTAATAAGGGGTTAATTAAAAAATTGAACGCAGCATATTTATGTTGGCGACAATGATTAAATAAATTAAATACAGTTACGGTATTTGGGTGATATTCTATACTATTATTTAACACCGTAGTGATCATTTAAAAAATGCATTTATGAATTACTCTGTATAATTATCTACGATGTGCATCGGCAACATTCTTCACGTTTATGTCTTTCTCATATATCTGCATGTATATGTTTATTAATGCAGCCACAATGTAAAAAAACACCTCTCTCGCGCCTCGATAATGAAGTTATATTATTAAAAATTATTATCCATGTTGAAATATTTCTTTTAAATCGAATATATTATATACAGTTAAATGAAGTACACACACCATTCCTCTGCCTATTGGCAAAACTACTTATACAATTTGGGAAGATAAATGACGGAACCCCGTGCCCATAGAAATGGAACTTTGCAATAGAAGAACCATTGCCTTAGACTCCTTAGAGTATAGATATTTTCGCTGATCGATTCTTTAGTAATTAATCAATATTGAAGCATGGTTCAGCTAATAGAAGAGAGTATACATGGTGAATACTTGAAAATGTAATAATAAAATAATCCCAATATCGAAAATTGAGATTACAGTAACGAAACTCTTGGTAGAAATAGAATAACATATGTTTGCCGAAAAATAACCAATAAGTGGTAGAGTAATCTTACCGCATTAGAGTATAAACATTAAAATGTTCAATGAATCACCCAGTATAAATTCACCAATGTACATGGAATTTTCAAGATGAATTTCAGAAAAAACGATTATTGATTTGAAATTTAAATACAAGATCACACAGCACAGGTTATAGTAACAATGTAAACATATAATCATATAATTTCTTTGTCTACTCTTGTTGAAAAATGGCCAGGTTAGGAGCCTCATGGCGTCGAATCCCCAATGAGTATAGATTTTACATAATGATATGACCTGATCTAAGAATACACTATAATGAAACCCTTTACAAAAATACTATATTTATTAATTTTTATTGTATTTGTAGGATTAGCATGAGAGTGGTGAAGAAATAAATAGTTATTCCTAACAATGTCCAGTTAGTTAGTTAAAGAGTCCGCAATCTTAAAGATTGGTTGGAAACAGCACGCCATGCCGATCTATCCTGAGCTAATCCCTTCATCTCCCTATAGCAATTCATCTCAACGTCTTCAACTATCTGACTCACATACTCCAATCTATGCCTACCTACCCCTCTCTTTCCCTCCACTCTACCTTCTATGATCAATTACATAATCCCCCCATGCCTAAGAATATGCCCTACCAATCTGTCTCTCCTATGCTGTAACACTCTCCAAATACTTCTCTTCTCCCCTACTAACTCTAGTACAGCTTCATTTGTTACTTTATCTTCCCAACCAATCCTCATCATCCTCCTATAACACCACATTTCGAATGCTTGTAATCTACGCTTCTCTTCCTTTCCTATAGTCCACGCCTCACACCCGTACAGTGCTACACTCCAAACATATACCTTCAGTAATCTTTTTCTAATACCCAAGTCAATATTTGATCTTAAAATCTGTTCCTTTTCTACGAATTCCTTCCTACCCTGTGCTATCCTACACTTTATATCTACCGTGCTTCGATTATCTTTTGTGATTCTACTGCCTAAATAACAAAAATCTGACACTTCTTCGATTCTATTATCTCCTATTGTGATCCTCATTTTTCTACTGCATTCCTTTTTGTCACACCTCATCACTTTAGTTTTACCTATATTTATTTTCATGTTAAAATCCCTAGTCAATACTGTCTGCATACCATTCAATACCCTTTCTAAATTCTTTTCGCTTTCTTCCAATATAGCTATATCGTCGGCGAATCTCAACATATATATTTTCTCTCCCTGTACATTCACACCTACACTATACTCTTCTTTTACTTTGTTTATTGCATCTTCTATATATAGATTAAATAATAACGGTAAAAGTGTACATCCCTGCCGAACTCCCTTCCCTATTTTTGCTACCTCTTCTTCCCCCTCAATTCTAACTAAGGCAGTTTGGTGTTTATATAAATTAAAAATTATTCTCCTATCCTTATAATCTATACCCGTTTCTTTTAAAATTCTAAACATTATGTCCCAATCTACATTATCAAATGCCTTTTCTAAATCTACAAAAGCTATGCAAGTTACCTTTCCTACCCTCATTCTTTTTTCTACTACTGTTCTTAGTGCTAAAATCGCCTCCCTCGTCCCTCTGTTTTTCCTAAAACCAAACTGATTTTCTCCTAGCCTTTCCTCTACTTTATTTTCTAATCTCCTATAAATAATCTTTAGCAATATCTTCGATGCATGTGATAGTAGACTAATGGTCCTATAGTTCTCACACAAATTAGCTCCTATTTTCTTGGATTTCAATGTTCAATTTTCAATTTTCACAATGTCCAATGGATCAACAATTAAATGTTTATTATTGTGCTCTTGCACTGTTTCAATGACAGAACTGTAACTTTGTTCACCTGTTAATCAACAACATTCTCATTTATCTCCTTCGTGCCGTCATCAGGTTCCATTGTACATTGTCCTGTGTTGTATCCTCTGATGGGGCCTTCATAATTCCGTTCACTCGGCTTCTCTTGGCATCATTCAGCAATGAATGGAATCAACAACAGCCCAGCCTCATTCTTGATCTCATCTCATGATGCGCGGCCCAAACACTGCTATTATAGTCATTCAGATTGGACGTTCGTGATTTGAATAAACGTGCTACCGTGTAAGTAGTGGTATAGTATACCTTTATTCAATTTGGGATATATAATGTCAGCTTAGAAGAATGCTCGGTTTGATCGTTGATGGTTATATGATGGAAGACTACAGTTCCTTAAATGAAATTACTTAAGAGCATAAAATCGTTTTTCAAGCTTATTATTGATGAGTATACGTATAAATATCATCTTATTTAACTAGAATCGCACGAAATGCGAATTTAATAATTTTAATGAACGAAATCAACTTTTTATCAATAAAATAAAATATATGAACGATTCTATATTTTCGCATCTTTATTTCTTGTTGAATCTTTGATGGACTGTTGAAAGACGTGAAGATTATACCCAAAGATAAAAGCAGCGATTTAGATGAACGATTGTAAAGATATATACTTAATTTGCATTTGGGCAATTTGTGATAAACACGTTAAGTTTTTATGTTATTAAATTTTTACGAAAATGTGGCCATTCCCTTCTGTACAGGAAAATATACACAATGCTTCTTGAAAATACACTTTGATTTCCTTATGGTAAACGAAAAGCTAAAGAAAGAGGTTATCTGGGTCACCTGACAGTTAATCATACCAAGCTCACATAGTAAAGCATTCTTTAATTTTCTCCCATGTTGTTATTGCGCAGCCGGTACAGTAGATAAATCACAAGAAAATTGAAAACATCACTAAATACTGTCACCAAGATACAAACCATCTCGAAGATGTATGGTTCTATAAATTACCGTGGTCACCATAAAATAGGCGCGCGAATAAACCACGGTAAATTATTTATACATTTTACCAGCTTCATATATACATAAATGGATGATCAAAACGTATGAAGGATATCGAAATATCGATACATTTTTAGTTAGAATAGATATTTACTGGCTTTATTCTTATTTATAATACCAGCGCCAATTAGAATAAAGAAAATATCTTAATATTCAGTCATGTCCATTTTTATCAATGAATACAGCTTTTACTTAGACCAACGGAAAGCTGCGAAAAAATCGTGTATGAGAGATATCTTTAAGCAAATCTTAAGCGAGATTATATGGGCAAGAAACTGTATTGAAATATGTTTTTTTAAATGCAAGTTTAACAAATATTATGCATAATGAAGGTAAAGTGTGAATGTTATTCCAAATGACCACAGGCTGCTTCTTAAATCTTATATTTGAAGATACTTAAAAATAAACTGTCTTGCTGAGTTATCGGTTCATCAATACATTGAGAAATTTTTGCAAGTTAATTTAATTCTGAGTACAATGACCCAAGTTGTCCCAACTAAAGAAAGCTACGGAGATATCACTGTCCATTTTTTGATTTATAAAAGTAACTTAATGGTGTATATAATATTACAAAAAAACCGTACTACTTAGCACGTAATATCTACATGCGCATTTCGAAGGTTATTCCCTATCTTCAGTATCACTTGGTTAAACTAATTAAATACCTCTTCCACTTGCAGCAATTGCTATAGAATAAGCACAAGTCAATATGTACTGACTTTAAAATTATATAACACCTTAGTAACAAATTAACAACTACTTTAAACGTTCCTAATCTCAAATTGCATTGTAAATTGATTCCAAATAATTTCCAAAACTATTCAAATATAAACCTGCTTTGAGTAATTGAATTTTACAAAATTTCCACAATTGAAAAAGGTAATGGATGAGAAATCGGTACACGTTTTTTATTATAGTATCAATAATGTGTACGGTTTAGTATTAATTAGAGTTGGGAAATTTAACAAAATAAAAGAATTAATGCTATCGAAATGTTGGTCATCCCTAGATATATGCGTGCAGAACAGCATACGTGTTGGACAACAAGAAGTTGATGCTGTGGAGCGTCATGAAAATTAAAACGCTCCGTGTTGGCCGATACACACACACACAGCATCTACGTAAATTGACAACGATAAAGAGTGACATAAACGACCCGCCTGTATGTGCAATATGCGTGTACACTGCCGATTATCATACCTTTATATTGTCAGTAACTAAGTTGGATGGTCAATTTAAAGTTTTAAACAAAGGGATAGAATTAAGATTAAAGTTTGAGGCTCCCTTAACAAAAATAATCACTTATAAGTCCAAATAAATAGTAAAGAGTATGAGGATTTTGTATGAAAAAGTCTAGCAGAACTATTGTTGGATATAGGTAGGTGAAATGAGTGCAGATTCAGAATTATTAGAGAAAAAGATGGGTAAATATAATCAGAGCGCAGGTGTGATGATATCTGTACTAACACCTTATACATATTTTCAAAATTTTGTTTGTATTTTATAGTAAAAACTCATTTTGGGAGTGAATCGAAGTATGGAATGAACAAAAATCGATTCGGAAACGCAAGATCTCTTTAAATGAATTTGTTATAAATTCTTTAATTTATCTAAATATTTAGTTAAAATCGATTTTTTTTAAATGACTGCCGGCAATATAATTCCTGTCAAAGATAGGTCGTTGAATTTTCGAATTTACAACATTGAAATAATTATACCTATCAGTGCCATGCACAATATATTTATACAAATTTAACACCTGATCAATTATTATCAAACTAATAAAATTGCATCGATATTACTACGAAAAACCAAATCCATAACGACTGAATTAGATTAACAAATCTGAAATTTGAATGTTGATTATTTAAGGATTTTGCGATTGTTTATCGTTTTTCCTGAGCTGACCTATTCTAATTTATGTTGTGAAATTCATAGTCATTTTTTGGTAATATTGCGTCCACTTATTGTAGTTTTAGAAACACTATTATCCTTCTTGGCTTGAACTTATGTGTTAATAGTCACTACTGTCGCAAAACCTCAGTATAGGTGTCGATAATCATGATATGAAGATTCACTACATAGAGGCTAATGGTCCGATGATTGTTGGTGACCATCTGCTAGCATACTAACGTGTAATTCGATTGCAGAAGTCCATGTTCATCATTGCTAATCAACATATAGTGAGATATTTGAGAAGGCAATAATGCTAATGAAAAGTTATAGATATGTTTTACTGTGAAAATAATAATAGATAACGAAATATCAACGAAAATATTGTTCAGAGAATTTCCTTTTTAACAGCATATATGATCAATTTAAAAGGAATTTCGTTAGAAATTAATCGATTTTGAATGAGTGCAAGAAAGGCGTAGAAATTGATGTTTTCCATGATAATTTAAGGATTCATACATGCTTTTATAACAAAATGCAATAGTATAGAATATCACCCAAATACCGTAACTTAAAGCATTTAATGCTCCCTTCGAAAGCTATGCCACCATCTTCAGTAGCACAAGATAAAAACTAAATAAAATACCTCTGTAACGAATCGTGATTGATATACAATAGTATTATTTAAAATAGGTAATAATCAATATATTTAACTAAATTGTATGTGTGTTTGTCCATGTTGTATGTGGTATATAATGCAGAAAAGGGAGATAGACTTGTAATTCCTCATAGGTAGGTGGAGTATCTTGCGACCTACCTATGAGGAATTACAAGTCTATGTCCCTTTTCTACAATATATTCAATGCTTTGAGTTACGGTATTTGGGTGATATTCTATACTATTATTTAACACCGTAGCGATAATTTTAAAATAAAACAAAATGCAAATTAAGAGCGAGCGTAATTGACAGGAATAAATCGGGATTAAATATTTTAAACGCGGGAAGGGTAACATGGGGGATTCCAATCCGTTGCTTACTGCAGAATTACAAAAATTGGATATATACGAAAGTTGCATATAATAGAACTTAATTTATTAAAGCCCACAATTTAAATATAGCCCATAATCTACCTTCCACCGCATTCTTGTACATTGCTACCAACATAATGATTGCATTATATCATCCAACACTAACACACAGTAAAAGGCGTGCGTTGCACCTGCCGCAGACAGCTTAGCACCTAACTTGTCTTCGGACTTCTTCACTTCTGCTTCCTCCTGCACGCGGTTTGGATTCGGCAGCGAACATTGATCGATGGCACACTTGCGTATGTAAATTGATCGGCACAGAGACCAGGCAGACACCCAGAGAATGAAATAACAACTTAAAACACACACATGTATATATATATAACTATATAAGAGATATCTCCCGTACGTGGTAATTCTTACATATTACCTCAGCATCTCAATATGTGTATGTAGGCACTCGTCTTCCGAGACAAGACACGGTGTGCAGAAGTTTACACTTCCTACGGCAAAACTACCTTAAACGGATGAGTAATTGGCCGTAACGGGAGGTATGTATACGTAGATGTTAAAGATCAATGTAATGAGGAAGGTGAAGAATTGGCAAACAGATTATTACTTTCCAAGGAGGAAGAAAATTTGGTATAGGAAAGTAATTGTTCTTATTGAATGTCCTGCAAACTATTTAAATTTGAAGTTTTTATTAGCAATTGAATATGTATTGACATTTTGAACAGTCTTTTATAATTGGCAAAAGCAAGTATACCTAATTAAAACCATTCGATGAATTATAATTATTCATAGCGCAATTTGAATTGGGGCAATTACTTAAAATCTAAATGAGATTTATGTACAAACAATTTATTTTTAACATGGGGTCATTTTGTATCTCAAAATGGAAATTTCTATGTTAATTACATTTTTGCAAAGGCAATGTTTGCATACAACTTGTTCCAAATATTAGATTATTTATGTTTTAAATTTGCAACTTGTCGCGCTTGCAATCAGGTGGTTTTTCACAAATTCCAATGAAGATAGACTTCGTCACAATATATCTCGGCATCCTGGCCATATTTATATACATGCCATTGAATGGATCGTTAAATGGCTGGCGTTTAGCTACAAATTCTTTATTTTTGTGGAGCTGTTTATTATTATGCAGCGGCGCGACTTATGTTAATGTTTATGACCAGATTTTATTAGCAAAGCACTTGCTGATATTACCTTGATTTCTGCATAAAGGTTACTTTACAAACCACAATTTAAAGAAACTGAAATCCTCTTAGCAGGACGATTGTATTGAAATTATATCGCAACCAATGATATTTTTGAAGATGATTGGTGCAGTTTCGAAAATTGTTGGTAAATGCATACTTTGTATAGTTTACTTGTACTAAAATTGTCATGTGTGTATGCATAATAAATATTTCTCAAGTGTGCTTACTCGGTATCACTTATTGCAAGGTTTTAACTGTCTCCAACAAATATTTAATAAGCATTTATTACCTAATTAATCAATGTATTTATTTAAGTTATTTGTGTAACAAACATAATTTTTAAACTGTAGACAGTATCTCATCAATGGGAAGTTTAAATAATGTATAAATACCTAAACTAAAAATTCCTCCACATACAACTACATACGAGTATATTACGCAGTTTTTGCTTTTGCAAAAACTTAACCACATGAAGGTTACGTATTTCATATCCTTTTTTTTTAGTCTTTCCTGTAACTTGTTACCTGGAGATGAGCGTTGACATAAAGCGCCAGTGGCGCCAGTGTCTTATACGTGGTAATATATCACACGCTTCGAACATGAACATCAAGAATCACTAGTGATTCAAAACAAATACATAACAAAATAGTTATAATTAAATATGCTAAATATAATTTAGATTAGGATTTAGGAATTTTATAAAAAAACTAGGTACTATTTTATAGTAAACGAAAACCTATGTTAATAAATATTTCAACATGTTATTACAGATCTACAAATTTCAACTTTTTACTGACTTTTTATCCTTCATTCATCGTATAAATTCTTCTCGCGCTATATCGGGATATTTCGTAATCGCAATCTATTCTTCACGACTTTATAAGCGGTAAAGTAAAAGAAAAGAAAAGCGTAGATGGACCCAGATAAGTCAGAGAGTGGAGGACGTTAGGATGAAATGCTATAGGGAAATGAAGTCGATTTCTTAAGATTGATTGACGTGATGAATCTTTTCCAGGATATATCTGGGTTTAATACTTAACGACAAAACATGCAATTAATTGCTTTTTTAGTCAATTTTTCTACGTAGGTCGATGAAAATGTCATGAAAGAAACCGAACTGATTTAATTGTGAATTCAAGATCTTCAATACAAAATTTTTTTTTATGAAATCTACAATCATAGTTTTAAAAAAGTTTTGTAATTATGACCATTACAGCACTAGCGCTGTAATAGTCGTCATTGCAGCACTAGTGCTGTAATAAGTTTTTGAGTAACATTTAGAGTAACATTTTAAAATTATTTATTATATACATTTATAACACATTTTTTGCAATTTGAAATTTGCAGACCAGAGGTGGGACATCACTAAGTTATTCAGGTTATTCAGCGATTTGAACCGTTATGGTTTTTTTAGAACCCGTAATCTTGTTTGCTATTTCTTTCTTATTTTCTAAAGAACTTTCAACATACCTCTCTGCAGTAGCAGAGGATTTCCACCCTCCGTGACGCTTAAGCATTTGCATATCCGCCCCACCATCTACCAGCATGGAAGCAGAGGACCTCCGAAAACAGTGCCCCGTATATTTTTCGGGTCTCTTCAAGCCCAACTGCTTTGCAATTAATTTTGGTATATTTCCAAAGGTATTGATCCCAACAGGCTGCGAGCTACATTTTCCTTGCTTATAGAAGACAAAAAAACGCCTGTGAGTAGCACTAGGAGGACGAAGATCAGCATATTTTCGAAAAATGGTTAAGCAGTTAATACCTGGCAAGTTTCCCTCGGTAACTATAAATTCTCGTACGATTTTCGTTTTTCTAGATGGGATCACGATTTTAACATATGATACTTTGTCTTCAAAGTGATCTAACATTACCTTCGTAAGTTCGTCTCGTCGACAGGCCCCAAAAATGCCAACGATCATCACAACTTTCATAAGCAAAAATAATTCATCCTCTGCTGTGCCCGAAACTTACATACTTATTTTTTAGAAAAAATGCTAAGTTATTTGCCGTGTATCCGTCTGATCTTCTTTTGAAAAAAGCAACTAGCTGTATAAATTTGCTTATATGTTGATTTTTTCTTACGGAAATCATGGTTCTTAACATGGAATAGTGCGTCCAAAGCGTTGACAGCTTTTGTGATTGTTGCTTTTCGGCTAAATACGCCAACAAAATTTGTTCCGACACTTCCTTTAATCTTTTGAATCACACCATTTTTCAAATTTCTGGTATTCAAGTTCATATCATAAGTTCATATATTCATTTGCAGCTTCCTCTACTTCCGAAGGTAAATTTTCTTTAGAATCAGACATTTTCAAAAGAGTACTTTTTTTGTAAACTTGTGCTATAAGTCTGACGTATTTAACAGTAACCAAGACAACTCAGAAACAACAAACAGTTCAAGACTACTTAGAAAACTTAAATCCTTGTAACAACAGGTAACATTTTTGTTTAGGACATAACACCATTTTAAATTTAATTTTGACAACTCTTGTCAAATATTTTTTTTGTAATTTTCGGATTACTTACGAAAGTAGATAAAATTTCGTACAATATTCGAGTTGTAAATTCATATTACGACACGAGATGTCGAATTGTCAAACGAGGCGTCAGCCGAGAATCTTTACAACACTTATATTGTAAATAACTAATACGCATTTTAAATAGTGATTTCTTAAAAAATTCTTACTAACCATACAATTTCTTGAGCTCTAATCTTTGTATCATTCTTGGAATAGTATAATTTATTTGAGCTTATGATTTACAATCAGTCATCCGTAACGTAAGTGTTTACATGCTACGTAAAAATGAATTGTCAAGAACTGCCGCCGACTTGGATAATAATACGCGATTGCATATAGTACTTATGCAATATAATATCACAAACTTACAAAACTCAGCCTAGTGCAACTCAAAAATTGTATCACTATCATATTCAGGCAGTATTGGTTAGTTGCAAAGATCTAAGTGAAATATTATGAAGACTTTTAATCTTTTTTTCTCTATCAGTGCTAGTGAAGATGATAAAGAAGAATCCATGAGTATACATTGAAATATTTAAGTTATTGATTCGTTAAATTAACTGAAATAAATATTGATTGTGTTAATCATTTATCAGCAATTCGACAACATTGTGGCAGTGGAAAAATAATTCGCGTATTTGTAATTGGATACTTCAAATTTTGTATAATATAAGAAAGAAGTTAAAATGAAATAACTGACACTTTGTACTTTTCTGTACATTATTGCAGTATTATTATAATTATAAATTAAAATAATCATTCAAGAAATTTTTGACAATGCAGTCGTTATCATTTGATGATAACTGATAATACCTCCACGTCTAAGAATATGACCTATTACTCTGTCTCTCTTATACAGTAATACCTTCTCTTCTCCCCGATTAACTCTAGGACGGCTTTATTTGTTAGATTTTAATATTATATTAGTTAATTAGGGATCTATTGTGTTTGGCATTTTAAATAAATCTTGGACATTGGTCAAGCTATATGGGCAAAACTATCCATTTGCCCAAGTCCTATATCGTTGTATATTACGTCGTTTGTGCGGTGTTGTTTAGAATGTATTTGCAATAAAGGCCACGAATAATTGCCGTGAAAAGTCCGCTTTCCCGCCTTGACCGCAAACTGGCGCCATAAGCGCGACACAAACAACCGCCAAGAACGGTAATCGTGAAGACACACTTTGCTACTCCAGGACTACACTAGGCGCATTTGCGTTTTCATGGCTCTGACGGCGAGCAATTTGCGTAGAAGACTGTTTAAATAGGAGCATTCTTTATACGGGAGCTATTGTGCAGAGAATTGTGGTCAACCACAAATTATTGTAGTTGATTTCGATGCTTCGCTCACCGCAAAGAACAACGCATTGCTTAAGTTGAAAATGTCTATACATTGAACGCCTTATAATCGCACCAATGAACAGCTTTTGTCAAAAATAATATATCCCAAATAATTCGAATAAATTTATAAATAGTCTATTATTTGCTAAGAGTTATGAAGAAATCAAAACGTAGATTAGTGTATATATAGGAATTCTAATTGCTTGTAATTTAAATTATAATAAATTTTATTCATATACAGGCGGCCCTCGACGTTCGCACATTCTACTTTCGCACAATTCGCCATTTCGAACATTTTTTAAAATTCAATTTTTTTAAGATTTTTGTCGATAATGCAAAAATTATTCGCTTCCATGCAGTCGCTCCCACGGAGCGCGGTAGCTCGCGCTCACTTACACATTGCCGCCTAGAGTATGATACGAACAAAAAGAAATTAAGGACTCATAAACTTCATACGATCGAGACAAAGATGGAAATAATTAGACGTTCTGAAAGCGACGAATCTTTTGCTTCAATCGGCCGTTCGTATGACATAAACAGGTCTTTCATATGTTCAATTTTGAAAAACAAGAATAAAATTAAGGAATACGTTCAAAATTGTGGAAATATATCTTCACATATTGTTTCCAAAAGACACGGCATAGTGATGGATGAAATGGAAAGATCTTTGTTATCATCGTTTTGATGATCAACATCAAAACGATGTCCTTCTGAGTTTTTCAATTATTCATGCTAAGGCTCTTAGTTCGCATGAAGATTGGAAGACTAGATTAAAAGAAGATTCTAACACGGTGTTTCAAGAAAGTAATGGCTGGTTCGACAAATTTAAAATGTGGTATTCTCTACATAATAATAAATTCACTGGAGAATCGGTTGGTGCAGATAAAGATGCTGCAAAAGAATTTATTTCTTCATTGTCCAAAATTATTGTATATGGAGAATATACTCCTGGCCAAATATTCAATGTAGACGAATGGAAAAAAATGCCTAATCGTACATTCTTATCAAAGGAAGAATCAGTTGCCCCTGGACATAAACCTTCTAAAAACCGATTGACATTGCTTCTTGGTGGAAACTTAGCTGGTGATTTAAAATTGAAGCCAATGTTAGTTTATCAAGCAGAAAATCCCAAAGCATTGAAAGGGAAAGATAAAGAATTGCTTCCAGTCATTTGGAAATGAAATAAAAAAGCTTGGTTTAGTGCGTTAATATTCAAAGATTGGTTCACTTTTCATTTCGTGCCGGCAGTTAAGCAATATTGTTAAGATAAAAATATACAATTTACAGCATTATTAATCTTAGACAATGCTCCAGGACACACAAAATCTCTGCAGAATTTATATCCGGAAATCAATGTTGTGTTTTTTCCTCCAAATACTACCTGCCTCATACAGCCCATGGACCAAACAGTGATAGCTACGTTTAAACGATATTATATGAGGACAATAATGAATCAGGCCATCAAGGCAACTGTCAGGAAAGGTGGGCCTACATTAAGAGATTTTTGGAAGAACTATAATATATGGAATGCAATAAACAATATTGGAGACTCATGGGCTGAAATGAAAGAGTCAACAATGAAAAGTTCCTGGAGCCCACAAATAAATATTATTATTGATAAATAAATATTTTAAAATACAAATTTTGATGCCTTTTTCACATCCCTCTACTTTCGAACATTCAACATTCGCACACATTTTCAGGAACCAATTATGTGCGAAAGTCGAGGGCCGCCTGTATTTTAAACGTATACGAATTGCTCTAAATCGTTTCTAATACAGCCTGAAATCAACTTGCAAATTTACTTGCCAGGGAAAATGCAACTTCATCTAGTGTAAGACTAACCTTATAATGTATGGAATCAGGAATTGCAACCATCTTTTGAGGTTTAAAAGTCGGGAGTTAATGGATGCAGTATCGAATTTCCACTAAAAATAACTAGAGGTTCAGATCATAATTTGGGCATAATGGAACGAATTATTTTGTAGCGCGAAACTTGTGTTATATTGATTATGATAAAAATTATAAGAGAATTAAAATGTTGGGTAAAACCTTCGGCTTCGAGGGATTAAAACCTAAGAATATTTAACTACCTTTATAAATAAAATATGATATAAGCTACGAAAATATTACGAAATTTTGTATGTACGATAAAATAAAGCTTGTAATGATTTTTAGATACCAAGGATATCAGATATATTTCCAAAAATATATACACATATGTTTGACATAAAAATCGGCACATACTATCGTGAATGTGTTTAAAACAAATCTAAATGTTTCCCTAATAGTATCTCATAGCAATTAACTCCAAAGTAAGGATTTATTACTTCTGCATCAGGGTGGTTCTGACAATTACCCTCTTTACTATCCCGTTTATGCACTTAATTATGGGATTTCATAAATAATCATACGGTGAAAGAGGCAGGCTAAGAGCGAGCCGAAGGGAATTCGGCGTCTCGGAGGGAGAGGAATATTCAAGCGCAAGCGGCAGCAAACGACCCAACGATACGTTTCTAATTGGACTATTTAGGCGCTCTGTGGCCACGCAATTACGTACCCATCATGCTGTCAGTTCCACTAAGAAATATGACGTCTTGCTTTTGGCTTTTCGGCACTATAACAACACTCAGACAAATGAAACGTACACC
The DNA here is from genome assembly GCA_947310635.1 of Leptodirus hochenwartii. Lineage (NCBI taxonomy): Eukaryota > Metazoa > Arthropoda > Insecta > Coleoptera > Leiodidae > Leptodirus > Leptodirus hochenwartii. Next base: position 10,908,861 of record OX371177.1, on the reverse strand, counting down.
CGACCATATAAAACTGTTTGTTTTAATTAATATTGAAATTAGATTTGATGATATATACAGCCATCATAATATTTAATGTATGTCTGCAATTAAAAAAATGTTTAATTGATGGTATATAAAAAAAGAGAGACAAAATCTTATATTACCCAATTCAAATTAGAATTGAAGGCTCTTCATATATCTACTGTAAAAGCGTATACCATAAACTTAGTTGAAGGTAGCCACAAGTTTTAACTTTGCCGCAATATCATCTCTTATCGGTCAATAAGATAATATTTTGATTATAGTAAAATGCGAAGAATTTTTAGGCCAATTAAAGCAGTTGCTGAATCTATCGCCAAGTCATCCAGAGGAGAGTAGTGTGTATTGGAAGCATTTTATTGCTGAAGAGATAATATTAAGGTTTATAGAAAAAACGTTGCGGTCTAACAATCATTTTTGTAAAATATAGTAGAAGGCCCCCCACAGCCGATTGATGGCCAAACGATTTGATTCCTGAGGCTTCGTTTTCATCTATCTCAATCTACAAGCAATCAAAAGCACATCATTAAAACGTCAAAATTTAAGGAAATATCAACAAGTCAAAAACGCCAATTGCAAATTAGGGAAAACATAACATTCAAAATATATAGCTGCTTTTCAATTACTAAACAACTATTAAAAAATAGATTTAATGTGTATAAAAAGTGTCAAATATCTCAATAATTATAAATATTTAAATCGATACAATTTCTAAGGACTCTGAAGAGATTCTCATATAGATTAAATTCCAAACAAGAGAAGTGGTATAAATTATTTTTAAAAAACTTTTTCTCGAGAGTTAAAACAAATATGTATAACTTGGTTGGTGTCAGGTTATAAAGCGCCCAGAGCCCACAAAATGCCCGAAACTAGTTTTGAGCACGGAACTCGATATTTTAATTTTAATGGGGGAAAAATTACATTTTAAACTTGTCGTAACTAGTTTTATGCTATCTCCAGTGGGAAGAAGTAGTTTAACTTACTAATACAAGTTATTTGTGACATATAAACACATGCATTTGATAAATTTTATTAAACTTTAATTGGTCAAAATTAAATATGGTATTCCTGCGTTTTAAAATTAATTTTACAATCAGCAATCACGATATCAGGTTACAATTATTACCAATCATCTCATTCTTGTTTAGTATAAACTTTTGTGAACTGTGCTTGTGTAGGCCATTTATAAAATTATTTATTTGGAATATCCTATGCCAGCTTAAAGGAGATTAAAAATAAATAAAAATTTAAATTAATTACAGAGAATTAACATAAATCAAGTATTGAATCTAACATATTTCAATTTTCATGTAGTTAAAATATTTTCGAATTACGGCAACGTAAAACTTTTCCAAGCTATTTGGGGTAATTTTCCCATAACATCAGATCAATAACTACGGCTCGCGAAAGTATTTATCGCTCGCCAAACTTAAATCTTGTAAATATATTAGAAAAACCGAGTAATAAAACTATAACGATATAAAACGTTATATCGAATTCCGTTTAAATTTTTAGTTTCTATGTCGTATTTATGTTTCTTGCCTTGTACTGACTCTGGAATAGATGGATATATGTGAATGGGTGCATTCTGCTGAGATAACCGCTGGGCAATATTTGATGTGATATTTGATCCCTCATGTCCAATTATCCGAGTGGAGAGAACCCGGGGGCCTCAACTGTGAACTACATCCAGTAGATATAATGAATATATGAGCTTAATCAATAGGTGCTGGTGGTTGAAACTGCTGGTCAACTAACAGGCTTAGCGCTCAAAGGCTTTGATCCCCGCGCTGATCCTTCAACCTCTATATGCACTAAAGCTTTTGATTATTTCATTAGAAAATTGAGTTATTATACACCGACTGAACACGCGGTAAATCTAATATAATATTCAAACGAATGCTGTTACTATTCCACCACATACTTTTAAAGCGGTATTTTTTATGGGTTTTCTTGAGTATTTGATAAATTGGGAATCGCAATCAATAAATATTATTGCGTTTAGACTTTGAAACCATTAATTGACGCAGTAAATTAATTGCGCCTCAGCTGTAAATTAATTGAGATAATAATCCTATTTTACTATAATAATTTACTATAATAATCGCTAAATCTGGAAATTTCTTGGAAATCTGATATAATTAATTATACCTTGTACCTAAATTATTCCAAGTACATCATTTTTATAACTGAGATGGATTTAATATTGATTTAATGTTAAAATTTTATAATATGTAAAATGATTTTTTTTCGCACAAGAATTTCTTAAATGCAAAAGGCATATTATGTAATGTTGAAAAGAAAAAACTGCGAAGAATTAATAAAATACTTGAAAATTTGAAAATAGAAGGATAATTTAAGTAAACCAAATACAAAATATAGGATGGCGCAGTGCAGAAAGGCTTGATAAAAAGAGCACATTTTATGGTTAAGAAAAAAAAATTTCAAAAAAAATACACTGCGCTCCCTAAAATTTTGTATATTTTAAGCACTGATGGTATTAAAGGAAATCAAATGTAACTTTAATTTTGAAATAATAATTTCTCCAAATTTATTAATAAGCTTAAGTTAGTATCATTGTATTGCCGGATTTACCTTGCAAAGATCTATTATTAAATGATAATAATGGAAATGAAATGATAACAATTTGGAATTTTGAAACCGAAATTTATTTACTTGTAAGAATATACTGTTGAAACACGACATTAATTTGAAATACATTTCCAATATGAAATATTTTCAAATTTTTCTAAATAATGTACAGTTGGTTCGCTATAAGTTTGCCTCGGGTCGCGCAGATAGCGAAAGGATATTCGGGATTCTCCGTGAAGAGAAGGCGGTTCTTCTCTTCAACTCTGTCGACCAGTGGCGTTCCCAATACATTTGTCGTTCTTACCATATTCGTAATATAATAAAAAAAATGTTTGTGCTTCTAAACTTAAATCACCATCAATAACAAGGCATCAAAGCCAAGAAAAATCAAATGCGGAGTACCACAGGGCAGCGCACTGGGTTCAACGTTATTCACAATATTCATAAACGACCTACCTGAACCTGAAGACCATAGAATAAAACTGCAATCTACGCAGACGACACCGCCATAATATGTACATCCAAAAGCATAGAGATCATCACAGAAAACCTGACCAACCACATGGAAGACGTCATCAACCACTTCAAAAAATGGGGAATGAACGTCAACGCAGAAAAAACTGAATCAGTCATCTTCCACAAACAAAAACTATATATAGAAGAAATAAGCACAGTAAAGCACAAATTCAAGAACATCAAATGGAAAAAGGAAGCCAAATATCTAGGACTAGTACTAGATCAGAAACTGAACTTTGAATCACACTCAAACCATGTCAGAAAGAAAGTCAACACAACAAAGGCAAAACTACACACAATTATTAAAAACCCAAAACAGAAATCTAAACACATCAAGAAACTAAACAACATATACATAAGACCTTTCATCACATACTATGCACCGATATGGTACAATGCACTAACAAAAACCAGAAAAAAGAAAGTCAACGTAATTCAAATAAAATTGATAAGAACTGCAACAAAAGGAGAGAGAATCACAAAAAACACAACACTATACAAAGCACTTGAAATAGACACACTTGCACATAACAAAACTCAGCAAGAAATTCCACAACTCCATCTTAAACCACACAAATGAGATACTAATCGAAACATGCACAACGAAATACGATGCACAACCAAAGCACAAATGCTCTATGTTCAGCCTCGAAGAACTATCACAAATAACCTAAGAAAGCTACAGAAATAGAACCAAGAATACCCAAATAAATCTAAGTGACGAGAAAATCGAAGAGACAGCAAAAGTAAAAAATCCAAAAGCGAACACAAGGGCAAGAAGTATAACCAATGCTTAAAAGCCCAAAGGAAATTAATATCCGTAAAGATAAGAGAAAATACGTTGCTGATATCTAAACTTAAATCCTAAATCATGTACAATATGATTTAAGGAAGTTTTATGTCCTTCCTATCCTAAGTCACTGTATAGTTTTTCACGTAATGTTTTAAGCGTAACTCTTGTATTTTCGGTTTTGTGAAAATTATATATTATATTTCGAAAGTCGCACTTTTCAAAATCTTCTAAATGTTGTATAGTCTCCTTTCGAATATGCTTCTTTTCTGGTGTAGAAAATTTCGGTTCACTTTCGTTAGCTGGAGCTTCATCTTCCTTTATAATTGTAGTTACCGTTCTTATGGACACTTTGGTTGCTGCAGGCACTCTTTCGTTTACTTCCTTCGATGACAAATTGCTATCAGATTTAAAGTATTTATACACATTGAAAATCAATTCCCTTGATTGGCTATGGATTACTTTACCATTTAAAAGCGAACTCATTTTGGTAGTCAGTTGTTACGCCACTGATAGTACACAGACTGAAGGGTAGTGCCAAGGAATGAATGATTGTAGGCGCGTCTTAAGCAATAGCAATTGCACCTCCACTATTTTTGGACAAATGCGCATCTCATGGCCAGACAAATTAAACGCGAATAGACAGATTTTAATTTTAAATGCTCTAACTATCAACGTACAAACACTATTAAATAAAAACTATGTACTACCTTTCAAAGATACAAAGCTCGCTGAATCATTGGTGATGGCACATAGCAATATTGAAATACGCTTCTTAAATTTTCATCGGCTTAGATAAGAAGACGGGTATGAATAAATAGTTTAGAATTCTGTCGACATGTTTCGCCACTGATGAGGGGCTTCTTCAGGACCTCAGAATTATAGATATAACAAAAATAAACAATTAGAAACCATAACGTGGCCCATCATTATGGAAACAACCGTAAAAAGGGGGGAATCCTCAAACATCTATATCTCCAAAAACGTAGGGTGTTCTAACCACTGTTTTTTTGGCAACACAGATTAAACATCGGAGGCATGATTAAGAAAAAACAACAAAAAAGGGACCACTATAGCCTCGTGTGTAGGCATTACTATAGTTGGGCAGTTAATACAATTCAATATTAACTTTTGGGAAAAGGATAAGTCCACTAAGATTAGATTAGATTAGATTATTGTAACTCCACATAGGTAGCAATTTTAAAGTTGAAATTCTAAATTCCCAATATTAGCATAGTTTAAACTAACAATTAGTCCAACATAATACTAGCACGATTTCCAACTATGCATCTCTTTGTACTGTTTCAATTGCTTATCTGACAAGCGAATGACATATACGTGCTGCGTATGCGTACCGCATACGTCCGCCCACGCGACTTCTTGGCACTCGTGAATTTATGCTTGAGAATTCTGGCAATTACCGCAGAAGCACGTTACCCACTCAGTGAAATATATCTGGTGATATGATAACAGCTTTAGAATGTAACGGATGGTCATTGTCTGAAATGAAGGCCCACAACACTATCTTAAGTTTATCAATTTTTTTTCTGGGTTTGCGGAAAAGTTGCTCTATTTATATGGAGCAATTGTTTATTTGTTTATCCGAACTACAATAATTTGGGTTATATCTAAGCCGATCTTATTATTTCCCAATTTATTATACATGACGAGCTAAAAAAAAAATTTTAATCCATTATTTAAATTTGGTCTCAATTTAATGCATTACAATTTAGAAAAGCAAAAATAGAAAGTAAAATATCATGATATTATTACATGTAGAACAATTGTGGTAAACTGTTATCTTCGAAATGTGGATGCTGAAGTTTTTATGGGGAAGCGTTCATTTGATCTCTTGTGGGTACAAATTTATTTTATTCATAATTATATTTTTATTAGACGCCAAATTATTTGGTAATTTTTGTAGAAACTAAATTTTTTTCAAAAACAATTTTAACACATTATATTTCGCTATTTTCATACATTTTCCCTACTTTATTAACGGATGACTTTTTAGGTGCTCTGACCGTTTATTTCAATAATACATTTTCGCTCCTCAACAGTAAATAAAACTCTATTGTTAGAATGTTTATTAATCTTAAATCATGAGTGAGTTTAAATATTTTCTACAAAAATACTGTAATCATGCAACCGAATCATGTTCTTGTAAACGAATTATAAATGTGTATTCTTCACTATGTTGAATTTCGAACTATCAAAATCACAAAACAAATATAAACATTCTTGACATTGGTATTAGATGAAATTTTTTAACTTGAAAAACTAATTTGCACCTGATGCAATATAAGCAGATATTAAACCAGAAATAACAGATTATTTATCAATATAGGATAACTAATTAAGACGAATTAAATCAATATTTGAGTAATCAAAAATCGATATGTAAATATATAATTTTGTAGAACATTTATTTACTTTTAAAAATCATCACTACGGTGTTAAATAATAGTATATCAATCACGATTTGTGACAGAGGTATTTTATTTAGTTTTATCTTGTGCTACTGAATATGGGGGCATAGCCTTCGAAATGTACATCTAGCTACTTATTGCTTTAGTTACTTGGGTGATATTCTATGCTATTTATTTACTTATTTATTTTAAGATGAACGACAATAATACAATTATTTCATAATTTTTGAGAATAACAGATTTAAAATATTTACTACAGGCTATAGTTACCTATATATTTTCTAGCGAATGTTTAGCGCTAAAAATGTTTATTTTAAAATAGCTAAAATTTACGTGAACAGTGTTTGTTAGGTTTGGGACAATAAATTTGGGACAATAAAGCAAAGAACCATTAAATCTTATGTTTGGCCCATGAACCGACAGATAGTGAAAGTAATATAGAAAATATACACGTTATTTGCTGAAGATTACCTTCCTTGAACGCGACACGAAAACATTCATTTAGATAAAAGGCGTCTTTGTTTCGCCATAGTATGAGAGGAAATCATATGAACTGTCCCGTAAAAATGTCAATGAACGCCCAGGTCCAGAAAAATCCTACACAAATAGATACTTTACCAATGCAGCAATTGAAGGGCTTGGTGCAGAAACCGGTCAGCTCCATTTTTATCAATTTTACAGAATAACAATTACATATTACAATTTGACAAGAAACTGTTTTGCCAAATATAACCACTGAAAAAAACTGGAGAAAATAATTTAGTCTGTTTTTTTGCCCAAAAATAAAAATATATATAATTATGTAGCAAATCTCAGTTTTATTAACTATCAAACATACAAAATGACTTTTACAATGTTAATACATTTCTACTTCAACATTTTCGTCCTCGCTATCCAGATCTTCTTGAGGTATTTCTGGTCCCACAGCATTATACACAAGATCGTAATACCATTGATCATTTTCGGGCACATATTTTTCAGCTAAAGAATGGACGTTTTAAAGTTTTTTCTGCTTGATGGGTATGGGGTAGTGCTGGGAATATTTGTCAATCAAACCGGAAACCGGTGCAAGCGATTTTTCACCGGTTCACCGACTAACCGTTCTCACCAATTTTCGGTGAAAACCGGTTTCCGGTGAAAACCGCGTTTCGGTAAAAACCGCTTTATGGTGAAAACCGATATTCGGTGAAACCGGTTTTAGGTTTGCACTGGACTACTGAATCTTACCAAACCGCATTGCTTCGAATCAACGCACTGCTTTGAAGTAACGTATCTATTCAATTTTCCAACACGTTGATACAGTGGCGTTGCTTCTGTTCAGTAGATTGCTGCACGGTGCAAAATAGATGATGAGCTTGGCGCATATAGTGTGTAAAATGTGTAAAACGACAATGTGTAAAATTCCGCAATTTTATATCGAAAATTTAAAAAATTCTTTAAAAACAACACGTAATTGTTTAGTTAGTTAAAGAGTCCGCAATCCTAAAGATTGGTTGGAAACAGCACGCCATGCCGATCTATCCTGAGCTAATCCCTTCATCTCCCTATAGCTATTCATCTCAACGTCTTCAACTATCTGACTCACATACTCCAATCTAGGCCTACCTACCCCTCTCTTTCCCTCCACTCTACCTTCTATGATCAATTGCATAATCCCCCCATGTCTAAGGATATGCCCTACTAATCTGTCTCTCCTACGCTGTAACACTCTCCAGATACTTCTCTTCTCCCCTACTAACTCTAGTACAGCTTCATTTGTTACTTTATCTTCCCAACCAATCCTCATCATCCTCCTATAACACCACATTTCAAGTGCTTCTAATCTACGCTTCTCTTCCTTTCCTATAGTCCACGCCTCACACCCGTACAGTGCTACACTCCAAACATATACCTTCAGTAATCTTTTTCTAATACCCAAGTCAATATTTGATCTTAAAATCTGTTCTTTTTCTACGAATGCCTTCCTACCCTGTGCTATCCTACACTTTATATCTACCTTGCTTCGATTATCTTTTGTGATTCTACTGCCTAAATAACAAAAATCTGACACTTCTTCGATTCTATTATCTCCTATTGAGATCCTCATTTTTCTACTGCATTCCTTTTTGTCACACCTCATCACTTTAGTTTTACCTATATTTATTTTCATGTTAAAATCCCTAGTCAATACTGCCTGCATACCATTCAGTACCCTTTCTAAATTCTTTTCGCTTTCTTCCAATATAGCTATATCGTCGGCGAATCTCAGCATATATATTTTCTCTCCCTGTACATTCACACCTACACTATACTCTTCTTTTACTTTGTTTATTGCATCTTCTATATATAGATTAAATAATAACGGTGAGAGTGTACATCCCTGCCGAACTCCCTTCCTTATTTTTGCTACCTCTTCTTCCCCCTCAATTCTAACTAAGGCAGTTTGGTGTTTATATAAATTAAAAATTATTCTCATATCCTTATAATCTATACCCGTTTCTTTTAAAATTCTAAACATTATGTCCCAATCTACATTATCAAATGCCTTTTCTAAGTCTACAAAAGCTATGCAAGTTACCTTTCCTACCCTCTTTCTTTTTTCTACTACCGTTCTTAGTGCTAGAATCGCCTCTCTCGTCCCTCTGTTTTTCCTAAAACCAAACTGATCTTCTCCTAGCCTTTCCTCTACTTTATTTTCTAATCTCCTATAAATAATCTTTAACAATATCTTCGATGCATGTGATAGTAGGCTAATGGTCCTATAGTTCTCACACAAATTAGCTCCTATTTTCTTCGGCATTGTTACTATTCTACTATGCTGAAAATCCTGTGGTACTTCTCCCTTCTCATATATTTTACAAACTAACCTGTATAATCGCTCCTGCATTTTTTCCCCTGCGTGTTTTATTAATTCGGCTGGTATCATATCAATCCCCGCTGCTTTGTTATTCCGTAAATCATTTAATGCTCTATGAAACTCTGACCTAAGTATGCTAGGACCTAAGTCATCCTCATCTATCTGTTCCACATTTTCTAGCTCCTCCATGTCCTGCCTACCTTTATATAAATCTTCAAGATACTCCTTCCATCTTCTAGCTTTTTCCTTATTTTCTGTGAGTTCCTTACCCTGCTTATCACATATAATGTTACCCTTTGGTTTTACTTTAGAAAAATGTGACTTAATTTTCCTGTAGAATAAATTTAGAATGAACGTAAATCAATATAATTTCAATTGTACTTTAGTGTTCAAAGTTCTTCAAATGCATTCCATTGTAATGTTCATGCAGTTTCCAACTAATCCTTATAGTTGAGGGTAAATATATATAATCAGTGATTGCATATAGCGGACATGACTAAACATAATTTACAATATCAATATTTTTACAAAAGAATTTCGCCTTATATCTCTTTATATTCGCACTTTTATATTGGGAATTGAGTAAAATTTATTAAAGTTTGTTATATACTTTCTTTCTATTTATTTTTTTAATATTTTTCCTACCAATGTACTTATTCAATTACCTATATACAATGCTATTACGCTTATTTATTATTTATTTTAATTATTTACAAAGAAGGTATATATATACCTGTCGAAATTTTTAAATTATTTAGAAAGAAGGTATATATATACCTGTCGATTTTTATCAAAATTACCGAAAAATTATCGAAAAAGAGCAGAGTCGATTTTCATCAAAATCATCATTTGCCATTAGAAAATGTCCCATTCAATCATTTTTTCACCTTTAATAAAAATTTATAATCTTAGCATGGACAGTCCATATAAAAAAGGTTCTAAATGCTGACTTTGAAATTGAACAGGCAATTAACATCGCGTATTAATTTACAATTGCTGATCGTGTTGGTATCGCCATCTACATATTTTAATATTAGATGTGTGTGCGACAACGACGATAAACACACACACAGATTACACACGATTTATTCTCGACGAAGACGGCGAGGAATTCAAGTCTAACTACATGGTTACGTGAATGCAATCCCATCTTTGCACATGCTATTTTATATGGGCAGTTTCAATGGCACCTTGAACGATAGGTTGAATCGAAGAATATAAACTCGAAAAAGTTGATTGCGTTGGTTGAAGCGAGCTTTGGCCGTTTTCTGAGAAAGTTCTCGCTCTAGTGGAGTATTCGTTATCAAGAAACGCGTTTTATTATCCGAATTTTATCTATACACTAGTACACCTACTGCCATGAATATGGCAAATCAGACATAAATGCATAGTTTAAAAACTAAAAAAATAAAATACAATTATTGACCGATTGTTTGATGCCGCTATTGTGTATTTATTTTGTAATTCATAAATCCAACATAATTTGCTATAAAATATTTGACAAAAATCAAAATAAAATATTTAAGAAAATTAAAATATAAGAAATATATGTGAAAATAAATTATATAGATATATATATAGCATCGCCAGGTCTCACCTAGATAATTTTAATTCAGACACTTTAAGCCACAATTATTGACTATTTCTTTGACTCGATTGTACATGGCCGCTAAGCCTTTGATTATGATATACAAGTCTGTATGAATGTAGACGAAAATAGTAATTCTTAATTTTCTATTTCTGACCAATTTAGCAAATACACTTAAATTTTGAACAAAATGGGCAAAAATAGACATAATCGCTTTAATATAACACCAAAATCATTGAAATCTGTCGAGCCGTTCCGCAGAATTTGTTTTATACGGGAAATGGTAAACTTTTGTAGTAAGCGTGGAAATAATGATTTTTATCTTTAAGCGGGACAAATTACCGAAAATCGGGATTGTCCCGTTAAAAGCGGGACGTATGGTCACTTTACTTATTTGTGTTATTAATTTTATTCCAATAAAATTTTATATAAAATAAAATAAGCAAAAATCTGTTAGGTAACCTGTTCATCAAAATTACCGAAAAATTATCGGAAAAGAGCAGAGGTCGATTTTCATCAAAATTATCGAAAAATTATAGAAAAAGAACAGAGGTATATACCTGTCGATTTTCATCAAAATTATCGAAAAATTATCGAAAAAGAACAGAGGCATATACCTGTCGATTTTCATCAAAATTCTCGAAAAATAACCTGTCGATTTTCATCAAAATTATCGAAAAATTATCGAAAAAGAACACCTGTCGATTTTCATTGCGGCGCATTTTAGGTGGACAATACAATTTTTGCTAACCACTCTTAAATAGTTGATATATAGATCCTATAGATAATGAATTGTTATATCAAGATGCAGCTTATTGCACAAAGCACAGTGCAATATAATCATTGCTCGATGTATCAATACTGTATAATTGTGGAATCAGCTTACCGGAACCATTCCTAGAACTAGTATGGGGTAGTTTTTGTATAGTTTTTCCGTTGGCATTGAATATGTAGCTGGTGATTTCTTGAATGAAAATTCGGAAAACATTATAATCCCTATGGTAATACTGCATTTTACCACATTCGTTTTTTCGTACTTGAAAACACGATATTTAGATATGGAAAACTTTTCCTTTGCATTGCTTGTAACGGTCTTTTTAAAAATCCTTTTGAAATGTTCGGCGAAATTTAGTATAATGTCTTGACTCACCACAACTACTGTAAACTTTCGAGATGTCTTCTTTACCAAATCGATCCAACCATTAGGCGTATACATTATTTCTTTGTTTCTCTTCCCTTTTTCTTTAAACCAAAAGATCGGTCACATGGCAAAAAGATCGGTCATTCCATTCTTAGCAATATTTCCCATTATATGGCACAGAGCTGCCCGTTTTTTGCACCAATGGATGCCCAATGCTAAGTACATTAAATTCCACACGAAAAGTCAATTTTGCTCAAAAATGCAGCTCACTAGTTTTTGCACCAAACCCTCCAATTCCTCTTATTAGAATATATAAAAAAAATTCAATTCAAAACAATTTTACATGTCCGGTGTTTCTAACAGCAGTTCTAACCATTTTTTTTAGTTTCTAAATAATTCTTTTAGTCTGAATTATATTTCAATTCAAGAATGATCTAAGATTATGGAATATAGGTCAACTAGTTATAGAATATAAAGACACAAGTAGCGCTAGGGTACAGGCGAAGCAGGACTTTATAAAACATTCTTTATTTATATACATTCAAATACAAATAAATAAATAGTATGCTCGTGATATCGAATGTACTCGCATAAACCTTCTTAAACCTAAAAATAATACAGGCAGATGCACACGTCATTTATATAATGAATGGATTATTGAATTATGAATATTATAGGTAAGAGATTTGTTCTAATAGCATTTCTTGATGAAATAATATTCAGTATTTGTCGTTTCTTTCGTATTACGAAATTATACCGTTGTGGTACTTATATAAGAGGCTAATAAAGGCCAATCGAGAAAAAATGCGAAGTACAATTATTTTATTATTATTTTATTATTTCGATATAAACGAATTTTATAGTTGTCACAATTCATTGTTATTATAAATATATTCTTCTACCATCTCACTTTCGTATTTGCATTTTTTTTGTGAGTAAAAATCTGTTTAACATAATTTAATATCAATTCAACAAACTCGGTGGCAAATTAACTTAACTTCTCTTTTCCTCGCTTATTTACCGAACCATTGCAGCCACAACCAAATATATAAATATATAAATAATTAATATATATAATTATATATAATTTACTAAATATTTAGTTAATTCATTTAAATTAATTAATGATTAAAAGTTCAATAAATGAAATTTTTGTCACTAGCGACATTTTATAAAAGTTTGAAAAGATTATCATCATATATGTCAACAAATTTAATACAACTTGTCTAAAAAGAGAAGAGGCGTAATTTCAATAATCAGAAACACTTATAAGAAAATTACAAAGTTATGATCCACATTTTTTTGCGGCATTTTGCATATAGAATTTACCCTGCGGTTTAATCCTTTCATATGTATATTAAAATTATAATTTCTCTGAATATAACCTCTTCATTTCATGCAAAAATATAATTACTAGTCTAAAGATTTCTAAATAAGATTTCTAAAAAAAAAATTGATGTAGTTATTCATTTATGAAGTCTTCAAAAGTAATATATGAATTTAGTTGTTTAAAATCAGTTATCGTGTGGGATGTATTCTTCTTATCTTATGGACTCACATCATCAAATTTTGGGTGTATATATATTCTTATAATTTTCAGGTAGTCGAGTTAATGATGGTCAAATTTCCACAAAGGTACATGTAAATTCCTATAATGTTCGGTCTCCAAGAAAATAAGCTCCTTAATCTCTCGTTACTGATATTCAAAAGAAATATTTCCATTTGAAATCAAACATTGAAGAAGAAGACATAGATATAGGTTCCCAAATATTTAACGATCCTGACAATTACCCAATTAACAATGACCCAAATGACCCAGTTGGTGAAAGTACAGAAATTCAGAATGCAGAAGTCTGCATTTTATTGCATGATCACCCCGAGGAAACATATGCAAGAAATAAGTGCTTCGTGCAAGAGGAAGGCGTTGGACAACAGGCGTTTGTAGGAATTTGACCATACACATTTTCAGTTTCTTCTACCATATTTATAGGAATTTACCATCCTCGCAAATTTTGATTTCTTTCGCTAAGATATGGAGTTACTGCTACAAGAGAATTTTTCATTCCAAAGATAAAATTCACTAATACTCGATTTAAGTCGAAAACTGTGAAAGCGAACAAAATGTTCTATTCAATTCTCGGCACTTATGCGGACCATATGCCTATATTTTAAAGGCCCCTGTATGGGTCATTTACACACAGTGAGATGTATGGATGAGATACCTTAGAAAAACACGATACACTGATTTATATTCCAGTTTATCTTGACTTATATATTTAATTATAAGTTTATATATCGGAATAATCCCTCTCCGAATCTTTGGATGACTGTGTGTGTGTATGTATGATTCCGTCCTATTCCTCTCGTTCATATTATTCTTTGGCTGGATCATGATGTAATTAATTCTTGCTCATCGAATAACAAACCGAACGAAATGATTATTAACAGATACTAAAGGATGTTCGGACAAACCAAAACTAATGGGGTTTATAGAATTATATATAAATATATTGAGGAATAGAAGATCATTTGAGGACATTTCTAAAATTATTGCGCTTTGAGAAAACCTTAACTCTGTTCGTGGTAACTCACAAACAGTTTTCTGCGTAAAAGTTTAGATAATAGCGTCAAATTATTCATCTTAACGACACAAATTGTTTTAATGGTTTAAGAAGACTAAAATAAAACATTTTGTTTGGACTCTAGGTTTTTTGAAACGTCAGCATCCTTTTGAAATTTCTGTGAGATATTAAAGCTTCTTCATTTAGTTTTCACAAAGTAAACTCGTCCTATTTTTGGTTTTGATAGCATTTGCGTTATATTTGAACAGAAATTTATTTAAAAAAATTTGATAGTATACAGATATAATATTTTAAATGAGCGAGTTAATGTTGTTAAAATTTAACATTTTAATACATCATAATTCAGATAATCCAAAATTCTTTTACACCAACTCTAGATATTGACTTAACTTTTAACAGCATATTTCTTTATTAGTTTGTTCAGTAATAACATGGCGCTGGCAGCAACCAACCTTCGGCTTGAGTACCTTTTTTTGTAATTATCTGCGATATCTTAATATCGCCATTCATTTAAAGTAAATGTTAGATTAAATGTCGTTCTTTCCAATTTACGTTTGACACAAGCGGGTCAAATCAAACAAACCGAGTTTCCCGCAATCGCTCTCTCCGATCAAGGATAACTGCCAGGAAGCTCCGCAAGCTGTTACAGTGCATTGTGGTACGATTCCTGCCATCTAAATCGATATAATATACTTGTCACACTCCTGTGGCACATTCGTTTTATATGAAGTAGATCTATTAAATTAAACGCTGCGGCAAAATCAATATCGGTGGCTGCGGATATTGTTGAAAGCTGCGGCGTTATTTATGTTTATATTATAAGGTTGGTACGCGTTATCTGAACGTATGATATATTATGGCAATAAATATTAACGCGGCTGTATCTATTTGTCTATAAATTACCATATTATAATAGCCAATCTTAATTAATATTAACACATGTCATTGCCACACGTAAGTAAAGTAATCGAAATGAAACGCCATGTAATGCGAATTTAATTAATGACGGTATTCTCAAAATCATATAACTAATAGTAATAATTAATCAAGAAAATCAAATGTATTGGAAAATTGCAAAATTCAATCCGCGTGGTTATATTTCCAACGCATTTACGTCAGCGTAGCAATTGTATAATTTTCGAGTTTAAGACGTTTGCATGGCGAAAACTTTTATTCTTAATAAACCAATGAGTTCGTGGTAGCTCACAAACAGTTTTTTGCCTAAAAGTTTTGATAATAGCGTCAAATTATTCATCTTAAAGACACAAATTGTTTTAATGGTTTAAGAGAACTAAAATATAACATTTTGTTGTGGGTGTTTTAGGGACTTTAGGTATTTTGAAATGTCAGCTACCTTTTGAAATTTCTGTGATCTTCTTCATTTACTTATCACAAAGCAAACTCGCCCTATTTTTGGTTTCGATAGCATTTGCGTTATATTTGAACAGAAATTTATGCTATTTAAAAAAAATTGATAGTATACAGATATAATATTTTAAATGAGCGAGTTAAAGTTGTTAAAATATCACATGCTAATTAAATATGCTAATAAAAGCAACTCATAAAAAAAGACATGAAAAATATTTTTTAGCAATCACATTTATTTATTAAATGATAGTGTGGTCAAAATCTAATAAAAAACATTACTGCCGATTTCTGCAACAAACTTCCTTATAAGTAAGTCAAAGAATAAAAGAGTACTGTATTTGTCAATGGTTTTTAAGTTGTGAAATTTTGCAAAAAAAGGACTCCAATGGCGGCTAAAAGAAATTTACATGAAAAATAAAACTTCCGTACATATGAAATGCATTTTTTAAATGTGCCCTAACCAGCAACGATTAATCATATGATTTATTTTTAATATTGAAAATTCTGACTACCAAGCAGATATAGTAGCAATTAAAAAAAAATATATAATTTAAAGCTTTAATAAATCCTTTAAATTTGTTTTTTTTCACATATAGTTTTAAGTCTTATGAAACAAATGTTATTGTGGTGATTTTATTTCATTAGTGCATCAAATGTGCCGATCAATAATATTTTTCAAACAGTGCCTCTGAAATAAAAATCCTGTATTGAAGCATTTTGTAAATAGACTTCCAAATAAAAGACAATGACAGGTAAAGTTATTTACAATATAAGTGTTGTAAATACGTTTGACAATACGTCGAGTGTCGTAATATGAATTTTCAACTCGAATATTGTACGAAATTTTATCTACTTTTGTAAAATAATCCGATAATTACAAAATGGTCTAATTTTTTAAATGATATTATGTCCTACACAAAAATGATACCTGCTGTTATAAGGATTTAAGTTTTCTAAATAGTCTTGAACCGTTTGTTGTTTCTGAGTTGTCTTGGTTACTGTTAAACACGTCAGATTTATAGAAAAAGTTTGGGAAAAAAGTATTCTTTGAAAATATCTGATTCTGAAGAAGTTTACCCGCGGAAGTAGAGGAAGCTGCAAATGGAGCAATTTCAAGTCTAATTCCCGCAAAATCAATGGCACGATATGAACTTGAATACCAGAAATTTGAAAAATGGTGTGATTCAAAAAGAATAAAATAAGTGTGGGAAAAAAATTGTTAGCGTATTTCGCCAAAAAGCAACAATCACAAAAGCCGTCAACGCTTCAGACGCACTATTTAATGTTAAGAACCATGATTTCCGTAAGAAGAAATGAGTTATAAGCAAATTTATACAGATAGTTGCTTTAACAGCACTTATTTAGAAGCAATAAAAACTCATTACAGCACTAGTGCTGCAATAACGACCATTACAATACTAGTGCTGCAATGGTCATCATTATAAAACCTTTTTTTAAACTGTAATATTTACTTTACTGAATGAAAGTAGATAAATAATAATCAGTGCTTAAATAAGCTTATGGGGAAGGCAAAATAGAAAAATCCATTTAATGTTTCAAAATATAATTGAAAATCATTTGAAATGACACCTGTATAATAGAAAGAATCTCCCCCAATGTGTTTGCATGAATGGTATTTATATAATTTTATTACTGATGTACTCATGCGCAATTTCATTTCAACAAGTCATTATGTTTGAGAAAAGAATCATAATCATCATGTTGTCCTTTTTTTCTTTTCGCATCACGATATAGTGTTGTTGTTTCTCACAATATTTATGGCTAATAAAACCAAGTTCATTATTCAAAATGATTTTCTGACTCTCTGTGTGCGTTTGTGTATCTGTGTGTAAATTGTGCGAGAGAAAGAGTGTGTGTTTATAGTTATATTCTATTAAGGGAATAATGCAGTATGTTATTGTGGCATGGAAAAGAAAGATGGAATTTCGATTATAGTTACGTAAATACAAAATGATGCAACCATTCATGCCTATTAGTTTTATTTGCTTTCTACCAGACAGGGATTCACTGAAAGCTGCAATTAAATTTTTAATGATTATCAAGAGATTGCCTTGTTTGTTTTATATCTAAAAATAAACTAAGAACTTTTTAATATTTAAAAATATATGTGTAAACTAGTAGCAGACTATCATAATACTTAATCAGACTATTTTGACCACATGTTAATAGCACTAACATATGCATGCAATAAATTTGATTGTGAATGTCTTGAATCATAATGATTGATTAGAAATAGCGCGCAATGTCAGCTAACTCTTTTAATTCGCTATAACTATTCAACCCAACACAATGCACTATCTGGCTTACATACTCTAATGAAAGCCTATATATGCATTTAAATTTGTTCCGCCTTATATAACAATGGCATAATATCCCCGTACACGTCCTGATTTTTTCAAATTGTACACCCATAAAAATATATGCTTTAAATAGAAACGCACAAAAATATTCGTTCCTTATAATGTTATTTTTAGTAAATAAATGTATACATATCACAAAAAACTAGTAGTAAATATTAGTCATTTTAAGCTAAAGTTGCTATCTCCTAGTAAGTTGATATTTATCTATTTTGTTTATGTCAATGATTCCCGACCAATCAACGAACATTGTAATTTTTTTATTTGGTACATACTGCACTTCTTACCATGTCCCTATTATTATACTATCCTCCATAGGTTCCATAAGCAACAACAATAACTTTCATCATATACTACGGATTAAAATAGTCCAGGTGGGTTATTAGTTAAAAGAAATCCTACAAAAAATTACTCTTGCCTACATATTAATAAATTCCTTACTGCGATTATAAATAGACTAATGAAATTGTTTACATACACAATTATAGACCAGAAGGTTATATCAAATTTTTTTAATCCTTCCAGCTGGTAATATATTAAAACATTTTCTTTAGAGTCAGTTCATAATTCCGCAGATAAGAAGAAATTAATTCACTGCTCATTTGTAGGTCTCGATACAGATAGGAAAATTTAAGTAGTCTAGTCCAATCTGCTCTACTTTCGAGAAAAGGCAAATTTAAAGTTGTCACAACTACTTAAGAATTAAGAAAAACTATTATGTCTAATATGTAGCATTGTAAGACAATAAAGCAGTAGAAAAGGATGATAAACTGCACATAGAATCATTTGGAACATAATACAATACGAATAGATCTTTTCGGTGGGGAGATGAATTGAAAAATAAAGACATGCAAGGTTAGTTAGTGGGGTAGAAGAATAAAATTTGGAAAATGATACAGCGTAGGAGAGACAGACTATTCTTGGACACAGGAGTATTAATCCATTCATTATAGAATGTAAAACAAAGAGGAATACAGTAAGAGACAAACCCGGAAGAGAATATTTAAGCCACATAATACAGACGATAAGATGAAAATCTATAGGTAAACGAAGGACATATATTACGATGACGTATTGTTCCCAACCAATGATTAATATTCAGATTATTCGAGATAATGGATTGATCAAAATCCGGACAAATATGGTCCAACATATTACTTGAAATTCCGTTCTCATATACGGGCTGAATTTAAGTTGACTGAAACGGCAGAGTTGGACGGGTGTTTAAAATTTATGTACCGACGAATGTGGTGTATGACGACCTTCCAAGATAGTAATCGTATATTCAATATTTTACGACATTCAAGAAGCGTTCAGCAATGGATTATTGTCGAAACGGCAGTAGAGGAGTCACTCTTTCTCTACTCCTGCGAGATGATTGTATGTGCTGCGGGCTGCAGTCCGCCTAAGAGACAATACCAAAAAAACAGCAGGAGACATACGTGGTAGCTTCCAAAACATAATAAAAGATTTGAACGGAAAAGTAACAGTAAAAGTGCCACTTCATGATTTTTGTGTTTGCTTTTTTAGGAATGAGTTCAATATAACATTTGTCATGTTTCGAGCTTTCGTTGCACACCTTTAAATCAATGTTTGTTTCTTAATGTGGCAACAGCTGATATTTTGGAATTATTAGTTTGTGCCTAACTGTACAAACTATTTTATTTATTATCGAACTTGTTCTATTTTTATTTAGTTATTTAACGCTTTTTCAGAATCACAAGCGCAGGATATATACGTGGAAAATGCCAGGAGATATAGGGAGGTATCAGATAGATTACATACTGGTTAAAGAGAGGTTTAGGAACCAGATTAAGAATTGTAAGAGTTACCCTGGAGCAGATATTGATAGTGACCATAATTTAGTAGTCCTGGACTCAGAGGTCAAATTCAAGAAATTACAGAACTCTAAACAGGTCAGAGTAGATGTCGATAGGTTAAAATTAGCTGATGTATGTGAAAAGTACAAGCAGAAAGTAGAAATCATGGCTAATGGAACATCTAGGAACGACATAGATTGCAAATGGAGGGAAATCAGAAATGGGTTAACTACAGCAGCAAATGAAGTATTAGGCATAAAGAAAAGGGCAGGTAGGAGGGAATGGATCACGGAAGAAATAGTTAAAATGATAGAAGCAAGAAGGAAAATTAAAATTGGAAACACAGAAGCAGGACAGAAAAAATATAAGGAACTAAGGAACTTAATTAATAGGAAATGCAAGCTAGCGAAAGAAGAGTGGATAAAAGGAAATTGTGAGGATATTGAGGAGGATATGAGAAGAGGTAAAGTAGATTTGGGCTACAGGAAAATTAAGTCACATTTTTCTAAAGTAAAACCAAAGGGTAACATTATATGTGATAAGCAGGGTAAGGAACTCACAGAAAATAAGGAAAAAGCTAGAAGATGGAAGGAGTATCTTGAAGATTTATATAAAGGTAGGCAGGACATGGAGGAGCTAGAAAATGTGGAACAGATAGATGAGGATGACTTAGGTCCTAGCATACTTAGGTCAGAGTTTCATAGAGCATTAAATGATTTACGGAATAACAAAGCAGCGGGGATTGATATGATACCAGCCGAATTAATAAAACACGCAGGGGAAAAAATGCAGGAGCGATTATACCGGTTAGTTTGTAAAATATATGAGAAGGGAGAAGTACCACAGGATTTTCAGCGTAGTAGAATAGTAACAATGCCGAAGAAAATAGGAGCTAATTTGTGTGAGAACTATAGGACCATTAGCCTACTATCACATGCATCGAAGATATTGTTAAAGATTATTTATAGGAGATTTGAAAATAAAGTAGAGGAAAGGCTAGGAGAAGATCAGTTTGGTTTTAGGAAAAACAGAGGGACGAGAGAGGTGATTCTAGCACTAAGAACGGTAGTAGAAAAAAGAAAGAGGGTAGGAAAGGTAACTTGCATAGCTTTTGTAGACTTAGAAAAGGCATTTGACAATATAGATTGGGACATAATGTTTAGAATTTTAAAAGAAACGGGTATAGATTATAAGGATAGGAGAATAATTTTTAATTTATATAAACACCAAACTGCCTTAGTTAGAATTGAGGGGGAAGAAGAGGTAGCAAAAATAGGGAAGGGAGTTCGGCAGGGATGTACACTCTCACCGTTATTATTTAATCTATACATAGAAGATGCAATAAATAAAGTAAAAGAAGAGTATAGTGTAGGTGTGAATGTACAGGGAGAGAAAATATATATGCTGAGATTCGCCGACGATATAGCTATATTGGAAGAAAGCGAAAAGAATTTAGAAAGGGTATTGAATGGTATGCAGGCAGTATTGACTAGGGATTTTAACATGAAAATAAATATAGGTAAAACTAAAGTGATGAGGTGTGACAAAAAGGAATGCAGCAGAAAAATGAGGATCACAATAGGAGATAATAGAATCAAAGAAGTGTCAGATTTTTGTTATTTAGGCAGTAGAATCACAAAAGATAATCGAAGCAAGGTAGATATAAAGTGTAGGATAGCACAGGGTAGGAAGGCATTCGTAGAAAAAGAACAGATTTTAAGATCAAATATTGACTTGGGTATTAGAAAAAGATTACTGAAGGTATATGTTTGGAGTGTAGCACTGTACGGGTGTGAGGCGTGGACTATAGGAAAGGAAGAGAAGCGTAGATTAGAAGCACTTGAAATGTGGTGTTATAGGAGGATGATGAGGTTTGGTTGGGAAGATAAAGTAACAAATGAATCTGTACTAGAGTTAGTAGGGGAGAAGAGAAGTATTTGGAGAGTGTTACAGCGTAGGAGAGACAGATTAGTAGGGCATATTCTTAGGCATGGGGGGATTATGCAACTGATCATAGAAGGTAGAGTGGAGGGAAAGAGAGGGGTAGGTAGGCCTAGATTGGAGTATGTGAGTCAGATAGTTGAAGACGTTGAGATGAATAGCTATAGGGAGATGAAGGGATTAGCTCAGGATAGATCGGCATGGCGTGCTGTTTCCAACCAATCTTTAGGATTGCGGACTCTTTAACTAAATGCGTGAGAATTAAATAAGAAAATGTTGTATAACATTTAGAATTGAAATTGATGCGTAGAAAAAATTTTACGTTTGCGTGAATGTTTCATAATAATAGATTGGAATTTTCATGAAACAATTATTGACAAATATATCTAATTTAAAATATTCGAAATATTAATAATTTGAAATTTCTCAAATCTAATCTCGGATATTTCTAACATATTTCAAAATAAATAATATTTGGAATGAAGCTTTTGAGTTTGGAACTATATTTTTAATTCGGAATCAATTCGGTAAACATAAACATCGACTGGTCACTAATTTTCGCTTCACAATGAATAGACATGGGGGCCACAAGTAATAGTTCCACGATAAACAATAATAGGAATTTTGTGAAACCCATTTGAACGAATACGTTGGCATGGAACTGCTCTTCGTACTTCTAGTTGTCTAGGTAGATGTGTTTGCTATTCATTAGCATTTATAGATTTAAAACTCGAGAAGGATTCTTGGTAGAACATAATACCTATACCACGGAGAGAATGGCGGCATTTTAAATACTTGTACAGTCTCCACCATATACCTTAAGTCACCTCTACTTTTACCTGGCAGTAAATCAAATTCTTAAGCAGCCTTTATCAAATAAGTGCATTTTCGATAGTAGTTCAAAAATTGGGTCAAATTTTAGAACATAGCAGTACGATAAATGGACAATTGCAGGTATAAATTATCCATTCCCAAGAATTTTATAATAATTATAATCAAGGTGTATTATTGTTGGCAAACATGTCCACTTTTCAGTAATGTAAAATGGTATGAGAGTTATTCTAGAATCTATGTATGCACATTCTTATGCTAAACGCAGATATTTTCAAACTCAAAAGTCTTAAGATTGTGTGACTGCCTATTTATTTGTATTGTTATTTAACACTTATATGCGACCTTTCGGGAGGGAATGTTTAAAAAACAAATTGATGCATTAGCTTTATCCTTGTTCCGTATTTTGCTAAAATGTACAATATTGTAAGTGAAAATAAATGTATACATAATACAATATTTGGTTTAATAAATGAAGAATTTCTCTTCAATTTAGTTAGGCAAGCTTTGATAGGAATAGTTACCAATTAATACTACCTAAATATTAACTATACTATTAAATATCGTGATTACGGTGAGATTACGCATTTTGAAATATAATTATAAAATTGGCATAGAAGTAAAATTATAATATATAACTTTTCGCAGGCCGTTAGCCTTTTATACGATTACCATTTACAAAGGCCTGAAAGTTGGCAAATACCACAGATATTTCAATAATGTGGCAGTAATCCAATTTGTAACAAAAGGTGATGTATCCATAATAGAGAATAATGGTATTTTTTGGGGGGCGTTCTATAACGATTAGATACACCACGATTTGAAAGCATTCGCTCCACACAATCAACTTGTGCCCCGTGCGGCCTAAACAACAAAGCCCCTACATCACGACCGAATAGGATTTGGGTTTTAGGGTGATTCGTTATTTTGCATCTGTACTGTGAAAATTCATCGGTAAGGATTTAGTTAGGCACCATTTTCGCTGCAGCGTGCTGTACATCCGAGGATTACGCGATGCAGACTTTGCAAATTTCTTGTAGCTATTTTCTAGCTCAGGTTCATTGAAGAAGTACGGTCTATGTGTTATGGTAAGGAATTTAGTACCTCACATTTTTATGGAAACACTTAAGGGCAGCAACATATGACGTGAGTGTATAACTATTGTAAAGACTGCGTTGTATAATTATACTCCGGTAAAGAATATTTATTTTTGTTATAAAACTTAATATGTCATAAAATATTATAAATGAATGAAAGAAAAATTGACTTACCTTTTTTTTTACCACGTCTTGTTTTTGATTGGTAACTAAAAAGGACTTTGTATGGTAAAAAGTGAAACAAAATGAATGTTTAATTTTATTACCTTTTCTTTTATTATTACTTTTTAGGTTTTAATCGTTTTGGAATGATTCTACATATACGGACATATTTCTGCATTTATACAAGGCATGGCACAGATCTGAATTTACGTTAAGCAACACATAGGCGAACAAACATTCTTGGGACATCCTTATAAAATAAACTGTACATTGTTGATAGCAAACCCGCCTATGTGTCGCCCATTAACATTCCAGTTTTTTCTTTTCTTATATTATTTGGTAAATAAAACGCAATCACATTGCTTAAACAATATAGTTTCTTCTTGTGAACTAATATTATATAGACACCAATTAATTGTTCAATATTACGAGAAACACTAATCGCTATCAACGTACACTTTCTGGTTTAATAGAAATGGAATTTCATATATGGGTGACTAAATAGACACTGACGCGATACAAAAATGGCAGCGAAAATGGCGCGAGGATATATACGGATGAGAATATGTAAGGATTATATAAATAATTGTATAATTGGTGTCGATACATATAAAAATAAATAAGAATATACATATAAAACTATAATGTACTCCACAGGAGCAAGAGTTAATTTGTACAAAGTAATAATACATTTCGTAGTAATTAGGGATTTAGTCGACTGGTTCCTTGCGAAATATTTTGAATTGTAAACACAAACTGAGAAAATGGGATAAACTTATAAATTACAATACTGAAACTAAATACATCGCTATAAATAATATCGTACAATTGTAACATTAGTAACATTATTCAAAAACTGCTTAATCGCTTCTAAGTTTATGTCGGCTTCAGTACCAAACACATACAGTCTATTACAACAACTATTGGAATGTTAGAGTGTTATGTTTCTAATGCAATGATTACCAAATATCTTCACAGATGAGGATTGCGGTAAAAGGCTCAAGTAATTTTCAATTCGCGTTATAGATTAGTAGTCATATTATGGCAAAAGTCAATATAATATATTAACTATTCGAAGCGTCCTGATTTAGGTCAATTCCACCATACTGGGCTGATCTGGTCGGTCTATCTATCTTTATCCCAGCGCAAGACAACTAGTTCATTTTGTACGTATACAATCTCGACATACATCAACACTTGTACCTTTCACCCAATCGCGAATGCCTCACACCACTTAGATATTTATGCAAATTAGCAGCAAGGCAGAGCAATCGCAACAAGGCGGCATTTGCAATCAAACAATCTACGAACTAGGCCCATACGTATCGCTGCTCCAATCGGTTACAAAATTCTACATCTTCCGGATTGATGACGAAGCCTTGCAGGATTATATGGAGATGCGAGTGTCGACGGCCTTTTCGTTTTTTCTTCAGGGCCATCATGCGTTTGTGGAATTCTATTTTCGGACAGGTACAACTGTACGTCTTTCGAAGAAAATAGTGCCTTTTGTTCAACAGGAAGTTCTTTCCCATTTGATATTGAACATACCCTCCCACCATTTTATTTGTACTTTCCGTAAAACTACAGCGATTCAGATTCGGGTACTCCTGCAATGAGAAGAATATATATATACATGGGAACGAAAGCATAGAATTCATTACATCGTTCAAATTTGGGTAACTTTTGACAATAATCTGTTTTAAAAATAAAACAAACGATTTAAATTTCGTAAAGTTTTGATTCATTAGCTAATATTTCACTAGGATATTTTTCTTTTTTTTACCTCAGTAATAAAGTTTCTTCTTTGTTTCTTATTTCGAGATATTTGCCGGCATATGAAACGTTCTGTGCGCGGATCGTAGAGTAGAAACTCGCCAACGTTTTTCTTGTTTGGGTCCTTCTTGTTGGGGCCTTTGGGTCTGGCTGAGGGGGGCAACGTGAACATATACAGTTCGTGTATGGGATCCTGGGACCAATCAACAGTACTCAATACGACTTGGGTACTGTTGTTCATCTCTTTGATTTGTAGTACTTTTGAGGTCCTTTTCTCGATGAGTCTCACAGACTTGACCTTAGCGTATGACTGACAGTTCTCGTCCACAAGTTTAGGGTACGCTACTGACACCTCAAATGCCGAGATGAATAACAGCTGCAACGAAAGACAAATACCTGAAACTTCCTCATCTGAGCTAAAAAATTACAATTTGTATCATTAAAAAAGTCTGTTCGTATAATATTTCGATATGTAGTCCGTAAGCATTCGATGTTACATGTATCTTCTTTTTAATTTTGATGTAATTTAGCAATGAGTGATGGGTATATATGCAAGCGGAAACAACAAAATGTTTAATTAGAGAGTAAATTAATTAGGGATTCAATTCAAGATAAACAAAATTATTTACGCCTTGCAAAATGCAAATAGCACAATTAAAATTATTATCAAGCCACTTGAAGATAAAAGCTGATTAATCTTAAATTCGAATATACCTACATTTCGATTACGATATACCATTTTTTAAAAATTTACCTGAATATTGTAATCCGAAAAAATCTTTATAATATTTTTCTTATATCATTAACTAATCATTACGCCGTGATCTAGCCATTGACTCTGAATCTACATGTAAGTAAAAATTAATACTGTTGGAATTTTAATGACTATAATCTAAGTCTTAGATATTATATCAAGTCGAAATTATAGATACTTAAAAGTGAAATGGCTAACAACTTCGATAATAACTTACATCTTGATGAAATTGCGCAAAAATTAATCCCCAAGTATGCTATTGGATATATAAGAACCCTTGTTAAAGTATCAGTTAATCTAGACTGTCCATAATAAAAACCTGCATTGCAAGTCGGCAAGTGAGATCTGTTAATGACGTCTTGTATAACAAGTAGCAGTTGTAATTGAATTAATTCATTGGGATGAGATACGTTTGCATAAATACCAATCAATTTAGCGTACATCTTAACATGTCAATTAGGCATCGGAGAGTTAAAGTTAGTTAGCTAAGAAATTTATTTAAAACCTTAGGCTAGGTTCTCAGTCGTAGTAATAGTTAATATAGTAGAAAACTGCAATATACAACTTTCATGCAATATAAAAATTACATGAACTTGTCCGTTTTTTTGTTATATTTAATTTGAACTAACGGTGAAAAATTGTGATAAACTTATTTCTCTGCATTATGATTACCAACAAATATCTTGACGTAGAAATTATAAAATACTGTTGAAATTAAAACGAGAATCTTATTCTTTACGCACATAAAGATTTTTGCAATTCTAGAAATTATATGCTCTAGAAATCGCCTGCCTAAAATTTTATAATTGCGATTTCCAAATTTCAGGGTAATACTTTCGGTGTGCACGATGTTTTTTTGGTAAGGAAACTATAAAAACTTTAGAGAGAAATTACGTCTGGTTATATAAATATAATATTATTTACAACTAGACTGTATCAAAAAATAAATAACGTTGGAAATTTAGTTAAAGTTAATCAAATTACTGGTCTAAAGTGTTAATTGATTTAAATTGCTGCCCACTAGTATTCCTGCTAATTATAATTATGAAGAAAACTACCTAGACACGTTTGCAGATTACTCATTGACCTATGATATAAAATTGATTTCTTAGGTTGCGGAGCAGCTAAATCATCTAGGGATATTTTGAACTGTTCGTAAAGGTATTGTATAAACTACTTGCTACAAGAAGGTGAACATTATCTTGAAACCATCGCTCCATATTTGTACAATGCTTGTTAACAAGCAATGCTAACATCTTACACGGTGGAGAATAATGTTTTGTTCTCAGGAATGCCAATTGAATTCTATGCTGGGTCTTGAATATACATATGGACGACTTGACAATTCATTCTGCCAATTACAAGTGTTAATTTAATCAACTAAGATCTTGCGAAATATGTATACTGGTTAATACTTCATTTAATGCAGATTATGGCGAGAGTAAATGTATATAGAGTTCGAATCGAAATGACAAAATCTAAGACACGAACAATTTTAAAATATTGGCAAATAGAGCAAGCTTTCCATTTTTCATGCCGTAATTATTTAAGTTGTAAGAAACCAGGCCACAGATGAAGATTAAAATAAATTTGATTATTGTTTTATCTTACTAAAATGTAACTAACTAGAGACGTAAGTCACACAGAAGCCTAATTAATAAATTTCTGATAAATCAGTATTTAAAAATTAATGTAAATTGTGTCTGCTAAAGAACTACTTTTTATTTAGTTGCCATTACGTCCATTCTTATAGACTTTCAGTTTTAAATACTACAATATGCATAAAAATGCCAAAATAAATATAAATAGGAAAATTTAAATTATTAACATGTTTATATTCTTTTCTGTGTGATATAAAAAAAAAAAAATAATGTACATGTTTATTGTTTAACTTACCAATAATAGCAATATTGTTTGGCGTAGTATCCTGAAACAAAAAGAAATATATTTGTATTAGAATCACGTCTCAAACATTTCCAATATAACCTTAATTACAATGGAAAAATGACTCTGAGAAAGTGAAATTTTTCTCATATATTATTCACGACATGCACTGGGACACCATTACAAAATATTCCTTTGGTCATAAAACGGCGCGACGAACCAATATTTGCACTTATAGAAATTCAGTTTAATCTCCACTTTCTATTGTTTGTTTAATTTTAATTACAGATAGTTTAAGAGAGACTTACGTCGAACCTAATTTCTTACTATGTGATTGGTTAACTATATGACAAGCATAGTTGTTTCGAAACGCATTGGAATAATATCAATGTAGTCGCAATACATTTTTCAATAAAATTTAATTGTAATTTATTATTTTTATTTCTACAACCAATCCTTGGGATTGAGGACGATTTAACTAACTAATCCAACTAAAATGATTCGTAGATTTGCTTGCCGTTGAAGGCACTATGTTAACAAAAGGAGTTTAAAAACTATATAAAACTATATATAAATAGTATAACTATATTAAACTAAATTATAATAATTGTGCTGCAAAAAGTGGTCAAGAAGTGGATATATATCGATTCCAGAACTCGATTAGAGCTCGCTTGTTAACCAACTACCCATTTCAATTAAATTCATTTGGCGATTAAATCGACAGAATATAACACAGCCAGTATTATTAAACATTTCAATTAAAATCATTTATATTTATATCATTAATATTACTGGAAACCAATGAAAATTCTTTAATAAATAAATTAAATTGCAATTGCAGCAGAAAATATTTTTTTATAACAACCATATTACAGAGTATTTTGAATGTTTTGAGCTAGTTGCGTATTTCGAAAGCAGAGACCCAATGTTCAGTAGCAAAACTACAAATTTTTTTCAACTGTTTTTAAAATCAACTAATTATATAATTTTTTACTATTATGAATTCTTTTTATTACAAAGGATGGGCGCTGAAGGCTCTTCTATCCTTATGGCCTTACGATCGAGCGCATTGGCTAGTATCAGTATATATTTATATATTATATTTATAATTCTTCCCCCTCAATTCTAACTGCCTTAGCTAGAATTGAGGGGGAAGAAGAGGTAGCAAAAATAGGGAAGGGAGTTCGGCAGGGATGTACACTTTCACCGTTATTATTTAATCTATATATAGAAGATGCAATAAACAAAGTAAAAGAAGAGTATAGTGTAGGTATGAATGTACAGGGAGAGAAAATATATATGTTGAGATTCGCCGACGATATAGCTATATTGGAAGAAAGCGAAAAGAAATTAGAAAGGGTATTGAATGGTATGCAGGCAGTATTGACTAGGGATTTTAACATGAAAATAAATATAGGTAAAACTAAAGTGATGAGGTGTGACAAAAAGGAATGCAGTAGAAAAATGAGGATCTCAATAGGAGATAATAGAATCGAAGAAATGTCAGATTTTTGTTATTTAGGCAGTAGAATCACAAAAGATAATCGAAGCAAGGTAGATATAAAGTGTAGGATAGCACAGGGTAGGAAGGCATTCGTAGAAAAAGAACAGATTTTAAGATTAAATATTGACTTGGGTATTAGAAAAAGATTACTGAAGGTATATGTTTGGAGTGTAGCACTGTACGGGTGTGAGGCGTGGACTATAGGAAAGGAAGAGAAGCGTAGATTAGAAGCACTTGAAATGTGGTGTTATAGGAGGATGATGAGGATTGGTTGGGAAGATAAAGTAACAAATGAAGCTGTACTAGAGTTAGTAGGGGAGAAGAGAAGTATCTGGAGAGTGTTACAGCGTAGGAGAGACAGATTAGTAGAGCATATTCTTAGGCATGGGGGGATTATGCAATTGATCATAGAAGGTAGAGTGGAGGGAAAGAGCGGGGTAGGTAGGCCTAGATTGGAGTATGTGAGTCAGATAGTTGAAGACGTTGAGATGAATAGCTATAGGGAGATGAAGGGATTAGCTCAGGATAGATCGGCATGGCGTGCTGTTTCCAACCAATCTTTAGGATTGCGGACTCTTTAACTAATTATCCAGGAATATATTAACAGGACATATCTGAGTGGCGACACTTAGGAACAAGGACTTTGCATTTGACATACACAGGAAGTACATCCATGGTCCGGAAGGAATTATTCCTTCGGAAAATATCACTATCAGGAAATATTATTTACAAATTAACATACCTATGGACTTCAGACACTATAGAGTGAAAATTATGAATTTTTGAATAGCATTTTTTAATTTACATGCGTGATATATACAAAAGAATACACTTCTAGCTACTACATTGATATGTAATGAAATTTAATAAATCGTGTGAGAGTATAGTCATGAAATTGTATATACAAAAATCCATAGTACTGATTTCATGAAGATTTGAATCTGAATAAGGTTGCTTTTATTTTAGTCAAAATCTTAATCTTTTGCTTTCATATAATACATCAGACAGAAGTATGTATCTTCGAATATGCAGTATAATTTAAGTCAAATAATATTTATTTTTAAATACAACATTACGAATATCATTATTTTGATACATGATTGTTCGCGAATAAAAAAGATTCCCATAAACGGCCCTTTTTTGGAATATGCGAATAAATTTGGAACATTTTAATCAGCATTACTTTATTTTCAGTTTAAATCAGCTTAAATATATTTTACTGCTTTATAAAATGTAGTGGGTGTATCAATATTTTAAAAAATCCATCAAAATATATTATAAATTGCTTTAGTATAGAAAATATTCAGAATTAGTAATAATATTTACAAAATTACAATTACAAAAATGTACAAAAAACGCAGGGCAAATATACTTTTATTATCCTATAATTAAATTAGTATCCTGCATTATTAATATAATTAATTTAAAATTCTATTTAAATAACCTATACAGTATTTATCGATGTTTGTTCATGTTTATCTTGTGTATATTGTTTATATTTATGTTTAAATAATGCTTAAAATGTTTGTGCCCGAACTTTCACGTGAAATGATCTGTTTTTTAACACTCACGTAATTTTTTTGTTACAACATTCATATCTCTTATAAACAAATTTGCGGATTAAAGAAAAAACAAGCGGATTAATAGCAAAGTACTAGCGAATATTATACTCGAGCAATACGTAATCTTGAGTGGTCCTTTAGGTTGAAATTTTTTTAGATATTGAAAATAAATATAACGCAAATTCATAATCCACAAAATTCGTTTTTTTAAATAATAACTAATAAATCAGATAAATTTAAAAACGTATATTTACATGTAAATTATAAATTTATCATATAGTAATATTCATAAGCAATTTACTTGCTTTATTTCGTAATAATAAATTTAATAATATCATTTCAAATGTGCTTGATTTTTTTCCTAATATTTAAAGGCAAATTATTAATTTTCACAGATTGTCAAAACATGGAGTTAATATGAAATATTGTAGGTATAAATATTTATACGGCAGAACGCAGAACCGAACACATTAATTCAGTAATTTTGATTAGGCTCGTAAATTCGAGCTAATGACCATCGGACAGCAATAGTACTATAAATGCCGAGGATAATCAACTTGGTCGGTAAGGCCGCTAAGAAACGAGGTCTGCTTTGCATATACAGGGTGGGGCATAAAGATCTCCCATATTTTGAAGGTGTATAACAAAAGGATGAAGCTATCTAGAAAAAAAAATTATATATTGTACACATAAAAACAGTTTTGTTTTTAGTTTGTTTAGTCAAATGGCGGCCGTCGTTGGCAATACGTTGCTGAAGACGTTCCCGGAATTTCTCCATCACTCTCCAAGTCATTTCAGGCGGAATGGTGTCGATTTCCTGTCTGATCCTTTCCTTCATTTCTTTAAGAGATCGAGGACGGTGTTTGAAAATATGTTCCTTTATTTTCCGTATCGCCAACGGAAAAAAATAACATGGGCTTAAATTTGCCACGTCTGCCCTTAAAGAGATCAAATGCCCAAGGAATATTTCCTAAATGAAATGATTTTCAAACACCGTCCTTGATTTAACAACGTCTTCAGCAATGTATTGCCAACGACCGCCGCCTTTTGTTGAATATGATTTTTAAAACCCATTAAAATAATACTATTTTTATGTACTTTTCAGATATATATACAATTTTTTTCTAGATAGCTTTGTTCATTTTTATACACCTTCAATATGTGGAAGATCTTAATGCCCCACCGTGTGTATAAATACCCAAAATTTACCGTTTCAAAAAAAATTATAAGTGAAGTTTGGATCATTATTCAATATTCTAAGCTTTCTTTAGTAATATTAAGCACAACGGCGAATATAATTATACCACTTTATACGTACTAAATCAATACGTACATTTTCAATAGTACAAAAATTTTAAATTTTAAAACAAGGTATATATTTTTCCTTGCTCCAATCTCTTTTTTTGTCACAAAAATATATTTATATATGTTAACCTTTCTTGAGTAAACAATAATATGCCCTATTCGAATTTATATTATTCGCGTAAATTCGAATGAATTTGTTTCTAGTTGCTCATACAGACGCATCTGTTACAGTTGAAAAACAAGCATGAAAGGACAATGTTAAGGATTAATATATTCAGATTGAAACAGTGGTATAATAAGTACCACAAATAGAAATATTCGATAAAGGATAATCCATTGAGTAACCTAAGCTTACCAGCTGGTTTTTGTAACTATGTAAGTCTGTATATCGAATTCATTGTAAAAAGGCTTAAGCAGGAATATCAATCGATATTCTATGCCACTACTCAAATAATTAAGGGGTTAAAACTATGAACGAAGGTTTAACGCAAAACGAAATTATATTAGAAAATTAAAAGCATTAAAAAAAAAAATTCTGAGCCTTGAATATATTCAAACAAAAAATACATTTTCATTGTCATGTGTGTTTCAAAAAATATTGGTATTTTATACGAGAATACAAAAATAAAATGGTAAAACATATTCCATACCAAAACGTTGTCAATTTATAAGATTTATATTAAAATGTAATCATTTGAAGAAATATAGGTCAATAAATATAACTTAATGTTAATATAGAATATCACCCAAGTACCGTAACTTAAAGCATTAAGTAGCTAGATGTACATTTCAACGGCTATGCCCCCATCTTCAGTAGCACAAAATAAAACCTCGAAAATAAATCAACTTATTTATTTAATAGTATATCAATCACGATTCGTGACAGAGGTATTTTATTTATCTTTTAGCTAGTGCTACTGAAGATGGGGGCATAGCCTTCGAAGTGTACATATAGCTACTTAATGCTTTAAGTTACGGTATTTGGGTGATATTCTATATTAATATTTAACACCGTAGTGATATATTTTTTTTAAATAACTTAATGTATTAATGATTGTTAATCAAAGAATCAAAAAATGTTATTGTTAATCAAATGTTAATCAAAAAATTTAAATCAGCACTTAAACCAAAAATGTGTAATTTTTCGTAAAGGTAGATCTGCGGTTATTTATAATTAGCTATAAAATGTATGGAATCATTTAATTCAAATTTGTTTAAAGATTATTATAAAAAAATTCTACTATAATATAATTTTGTTGTAGGTTAATTTCTTTTTAATTTTCGTTTAATTCTCGGTTTATTTCATTTTATTCCTTTTCTTATCAGATAATGGTAAATGTTGTAGAAACAATAAAATAATATGTCAAAGATTAATTTATGTAAATATCATAAAGAATATCCACAACAATAAGATTGACATTAAGATTAACATTAAGATAAATAAGTAATGATTCAGCTCTAACTTTATAACATAATATAATTAAATTGAAACTAGGCTAAAGGCATTAATATAATTTATAAATACAACAAATTATAATAAAGATTATTTGTTTGAGATTATTGCCAAACAAAACTATAAACTGTTTTACTAATATATAACAATATCATTTTAACTGTGAGAACACCGTCTTTGTAATATTTGAACAATAAAAATTATTTGAATTTTTAAAAGCGATTAAATTTCGAAGTAAATTACAACTGAACTGAAATGCTTAAATTAAAAGAAACCCATTTCCAATAATTTGGACTTAGTAGCGCATAATCTCCAATCAAAATGTATTGAGCGAGGATGGTAAATTCCTATAAATATGGGGTCAGGTAGAAGAAACCGAAAATGTGTATCGTCAAATTCCTACAAACGCCTGTTGTCCATCGCGTTCCTCTTGCACGAAGCACTTATTTCTTGCACATGTAACTTTGTTTCCTCATGGGGTGATCATGCAATAAAATGCAGGCTGCTGCATTCTGAATTTCTGTACTTTCACCAACTAGGTCATCTGGGTCATTGTTAATTGGGTAATTGTCACGATCGTTAAATATATGGGAACCTATATCTATGTCTTCTTCTTCAATATTTGATTTCAATTGGAAATATATTTTTTGAATATCAGTAACGAGGGATTAAAGAGCTTAGCTTATTGGAGACCGAACCTTATACGAATTTTCATGTACCTTTGTAGGAATTTGACCATCATTATCTCGACTACCTGAAAATTATAGGAATATGTATACACCCGTATTGAGCGTGGAAAGAATCAGGCATGAGCTAAAATAGTTGCAATTTAAGGATGACAAAGTAAATGCTTAATTCTTGAGATATACTTAGAAATGATATGTTCATCTGTCTTGAGCTAACTCCTCCAATTCTCAATTCATCCTGCACTATTTAACTTACGTTCTTTAGTATGGGTCTAGGTACCCCTTTCCTTGCTTTATATTTTTTCAATATATCTGCAATATCTAATTGCACGATACCCATGTGTCCAAGAAATTGACCTACTAGTCTATTTTTCCTATGCTCATAATATAATAGTTTTCGAATTATCCTCCTTGTAGATTATCCACGCCTCACAACCGTACAATGGTATACTCAACAAAATACCTTTAACAATTTAAAGCACAAGGAAGAAATCACTAGCATTTTAAATGTCTACCAACAAGTATTTCAAACTTAATTGCATATAAGAATAAGGCAATATCTACCGCTTTAGTAGATTTTTTCAAATCTTCAAATATAAAAATTTAAAACAACTGTACTTTTATAAAAATGATCACTATGTTGTTAAATAAGACTTTGAAATTAAATTGTGCTTGATATAAGGTAGAATGTAAGTTAAATGTATGTATTTAGATAATCCTATTGTTTACCCTAGTGTTTTATATTTCTTATGTTTTCCGTGGCCTCTTGTTGTGTCCTGACGGACCCCTGGACGTGAAGAACTGTGTCCTTGTTTCATATCCCTCAGCGCTATAAGTATTATTTTTTTGCTCGCGAATGTGATTATAAATGTGTTATTATACACTCTGAAACTAAATTAAGTTAAGTGAAATAATGTAAAATTTTAATTTTTTTTCCTCTTGAAGACAATGTATTTTTAAATACTTCTGGCCGTGTGACAATCTTCACATGGTCATGCCCATTAAAACAGTAAATATATATACGAGTATATTTCGAATTACTTAAGCACTTCCTAAAAGTGAAAGAACAAACGACTTCTTTTCAACATCTGTTAATAAAGCTCTATTTACTTCAGACATCCTTATTACTGGTAAATCTCTTGGCAGTGAAAAGTTATAATCGATTTGATGTATCCTACTGGGGTAGGGTACTCTACTGTCATAGGTATTCTCACGAAGATTGCTTTATAGAGGATTATGATCGGTGAATGTCTTAAGTTGTTGAGTATAACACCGATATAGTTAACAAATATTTAGTTTTATTTAAGGGTGTTCGCATGCACGCATACAAATATATATATGCAGTCCAAAAACAAAATATTAAGAGCAGGGCACGAAATAGTCCAAAAGTTTTGTTATGTTATACATTAAAGATTCTAGAACTGGAGCAGCATTATGCAAAATTTTTATAGCAGTTTTAGTTCGGGAAAACCATATGGCCCCATTAAGTTAAAATGAATTTATGTGCTGTTCATGTGCGTATTTTATTTGAAGTGAAATATAGAAAAATATCGCAGGATTATCCATGTATTATTAAGTCAGTCGGATTATGTTTCATGAATAATTTTGGGGTTTTTAAAGTAATGTATAAGATCATATATAAAACCATATAATATATAAAACATTATAAAACATAACCAATCTTAGTTGTAATAAGCCTTTATCTAAAAATGTTAAATTTGTATGATATTATATTTCTTCGACATATTTTTTGTGCTCATTTTGTACTAGATTAACGTATCATAATATATATTTTGTTTAAAAAAACTAATTAATAATTTACTACTCGATTTACACATGTTATTATATTTTCGATTTCAGGTCTAACTTCAAAATTATATAAATTCAAAATTCAAAATTATATAAATTCAAGTCATTAACTTGTATAATGTATTCTTGTAAAAGAGAATAAAAACGTTATTTAGTTTTATATCACTATAATTTAATTTTAAACAAATAGTTTCGCTCTTACGAGCATCTACAGGTATAATTTTATTATTATAATCATTATTTTTATTATTATTTATTATAATAAATTTATATTATTACATTCCAAACTATTATTTTTATTATTACAAATATTATACCATGAAGATGCTCACAAGAGCGAAACTAGAAGATAAAGAAGATAAATTCTTTTTAGAATAGAATAGATCCTTCTAATCCATAGATGGCAAGAAATTTACTTACAAAATTCACCACTTGAGTCGTCAAAAATTGCTATTTTATATCGCAAAAAAAATATTTAAACGAATATATGATTTGAAGGTAACAATTCGATACTTATATGTAGCAATGCATCAGGGGTACAAAATTTAAGTTAGAATGGGATTGCTTATTACATTCTAAATCATTGTAAAATAATCACCACGGTGGTAAATAATTATACAAAATATCACCCAAATAATGTAAGTTATAGCATTTAATTGCTAGATGCGCATTTTGCAGACTAGACTCTCATCTTCAGTATAACAAGATTAAACTAAGTAAAATACCTCAGCCACTGACGGTGATATAATTGAACATATAATTTAAGAATAGCAGACAGTTTTTGGATAATTTTTCCTATAATTTCTATAGAAAACTGTAAAATAAAATACAAATGTAAGTAAGTTTATTTTAGCTATTGGCAAAACATATTATATTTAATTAAGGATACCTTCGAAGATTTATAAATAATTTCGAATGCATGTTGTAGAAATATCAGCTATTTTACTGCACATAACTTTAAGGGACCGTTCATAGTACAAATCATCGAACGGTCATTTTCTTTCACACTGTATGAGTTCGTAGCATGTGAATATGCAGAATATGTTCTTGTATGTATACCTATATGGAAAATGAGAAAGTTGGTGTTTTGCCGCTCCACCCATACCTTTTAATAATTTCATTTACCATTTAATATCTGAAGAATTGAGAGAATCAACCTTTTCATATCGTGTATGGACTCACATGCAGGCGTAATGCGCAATGAACGTGTAATCTACCAGAAAATGCATTGGATTAATTATAAATGGCAGCTACAGTAACGTAAACGTATTCTCTGCATTGCTGAACATATGTTTGGCACCACCATCAACGGTTTCATTTCATTGATTTAGACCCCGCCTCATTTACAGACAGGTAGAGTTGTTCCAAGTCACATATTGTTGCAAATTGTCAATTAATAAATAAGCATTGTGTAGTGGGAAATTATAGAAATCTGCATGGCCTGTTGCAAAAAAGAATTTTTTTTGCGGAAAATTTGGTGACTTCATTGGGCAAATTATTTCCTGGATTCATTGATCAGGCATTTTAAATATGTTCATCTCGTGGCTTTGAATTTTGTTTCGAAAACATCGTTGTTAAAACGAGGTCTTCGCAACGATGACACCGCGAAGATGACTTCTATTGCAGATCGCGTCACTTTTCATTTAACTAATTGAAACGTATCATCATGTTCTCATATGGCGAGCGTCTAACGGTGATTAAGTTGCTCCTATATGACAGGAAGTGTCACCCATCCAAAGATATTATCGCACTCCCGTACCCGTTGCATCTTGGAGTGTCGCCTACAAGTCCATTGTTCAATCAAGTCATCTTGTATCTTCGTTTGTTATTATTCCCCATGTTCTGTATGAATCATAAACGTGGTTGCTCCGTTGTTGGCTCGTTGGTCGTCGTTTTGTGTTGGTACAATTCTAACGAGATTTATTTATTCCGCCTCTTATAACTAGAGAGTACGCACCACTATATGGGACGCAAAGTTAATTTGCACCTATCACACAGCCATGGGCAAACTATTACATGTCGATAAAACATGATAAAAAAAGAGCTCCATCATCAATTAGATTGTCATTCAAGTCCAGATTATAATCCATTACGAATTTATTTTCATACAATATTCCCAGTATTTGAAATGATTTGATCGGCTCATATTTATTAAATATTGGCTGTTAGTTGATATAGGCATAAGTTGTAAAAATTAAACTGCACAATTAAAAAGTTTAAAACTGTTACTAATCGTGATTAGAGACAGAGATATTTTATTTTATTTTTATCTTGTGCTACTGAAGATGGCCTTCGAAATTAGCGATGGCAAACTATAGGTCACTTTGTGGACCTAGTTCGTAGTTCATTTCAATGTACCGTTCACGAACTATAGGTCGTGAACTAATACATCTCTTAAAAATGAACTGGTTCACGACCTATATGAAATGCATGCACATACTGAAAATAATCTCTTTTTTTCTCAATATAAAATATTACATGGTACAAAATAAATAAATTGAAATATTACAATACTTATTTTGAATCAGGAATGAGGAAGAAAAGACAACAATGTTTATAATTTATACAAAACATATATATAAAGAAATATAATCCTCTCTAGGTACTCACGATTATTTATATGAAGTTCTAAAGTACTTATTGGTAGTTATTGATGAAAATGTTTACTACTTTATTAACACTTGAAAATTAATTGTACAAACTATAGGAAAATGAGCTAGATAGAATCGTTTTGTTTGGCGTTATAATTTATATTTTCTATTCCGAATCTTCTCTGTTCAAACTTCTAAGCTTTGATTTGATATTAAGTGATTGCATTGCACTCGGTATGAAATAAAAGAACTATAAGATGTAGATGTTTATTTTTGCATTATTGCAAAGATTTGCTTTGGCATGACATATTTAAAAACATATTTAATCTTGCGAATATATTAATTATATTATTCCAAATGAAATCTGATACCAACATATAAATTGTGACTCAGCTCGGCAATACTGCTGCTGCAATATTGCATCGAGTTTCCTATTTCGTTCCGTTCACCAACACACTTTATCACTAAATAAATGTTAGTACTGTATATGTAATGTATATTATACTGCAAGTATATATATAGTACAAGTACATCAATACGTATACCGTGCACCATGTAGTTCATAGTTCACGAACTAGGTCCTAGTGACCTATAGGTCTTTGCAAAACATCATCACAGTACGCCCGTCATTTGATTGAACTGTTCAGAATGAACGGTTCGCGAGTGAACTACACATCGCTATTCGAAAGTTAGGGTATTTTGGTGATATTCTCTACAACTATTGATTATATATTTGTTTTAAAATGAATTTTGACTGATTTCCGTGAAAAAATGCATCATTCATTAGTTATTTCAGCTGTATTCAAGACTGCAACTAAAAGTAAATCCTTTTATTATAATTAACGGAATATGAAACAGTAAAATTTGTTTAACTGACCTTACATCAGGAACAAGTTTTGCTTTAGTACATCACGATTAGTGACATATTTTATTTTTATCTTGTACTACTGAAGATGGGAGCATCGCCATCGAAATGCGCATCTAACTATTAAATGGTCTGAGTTACGGTATTTGGGTGATATTCTATATGTCAATTTGTCAATGGCTTTTAAGTACGTCTTTAATTCATGACGATATTCTCCTTATTCATTTATTAGCAGTGTTTGTTAATAGAGAATCGTAGTGGGCTGGTGATTAGCAATCATTATGTCTTCACTTTAATTGTTAGCAGTAATTAACAATAGTGATTGAGTACGCCATTCTATTTAAACAGTTGGAATTAATGAAAGAACTGTTTAATTGTTAAGCATGCTATAGTGAATATATTAATTCTTCAATAAATTGTTTCATTAGTTAATCATAGTCGTTGACATTGAACACTCCAACAATAAATATTATTATTATTATACCCAATTGAAAAATAAAAGTCCACTATAAATCATGGAAAATGTTACACGGTGAATCCCAGTGTATGTTTTATTATAATTTCGATAAATTGTTAAGTTTATGATGAAAAACAAGTATGTGAAGGTAAGTGATTACGACGGCTGGCCTCTGTCATTATTTTGACGGAGAATTTATTTTTTAGATAGAGGAGATAGAATAAGGATAATCCGTACACTCCGTACACATTTGAACTAAAACTTATATCACAATAATAAAGCTATATCGATTATTTTTAGAACACGCATTTTTTTTAATTCCTCGTTTATTACTGACAATAATTTATAACGCGATTACGGTTTCGATAGATGCACACATTAAATCCACAATTAAATTCTAAATATATTTAGAATATTGATAAAAACAATAGTTTAATTTATTATTGCCTAATAATGTAATTGCACCAAATAAATAAGCGAGGCGTACATATCTTAGAAACTACAATTCATTTCTCTCTCAGTTTACATAATATTCATAATATTACATATTCTTAAAGAACCATGTTTGAACAGACAATTTTTTTTGAAGTTTTTGTTTGTTACATCGAAAGTAACATTGTATATTTTTATAAAAAGTTAAATTTCCAAATTCCAATGTACATATAAAATCTATTAAAATATATTCATAACGATATTAAAATATATTCATAAAATTATCACCAGAGACTTTATAATATGAACTGAATTATAAAAAAAACAGTTTCGAAAAATAAAATCAAATCAAAGACTTCCATCGCATTATTAACTATGTATCGAAATATATAAAATATTATTATTTTAATAACACTTGAAATTTTCAAAAAACGATGCAATAATTATATCACTTTCCCGTTGACAATTAATAGAACTGTCAAATTTCACGTTTTCAGTCGTCTGTACCGACGCAATTAGGAATTCCTGCTTTAAACTTTATTATTTACATTTTATTTCCGAGAATAGTGTTTATCACGTCATATTTGTCTCTTCTTGCTTTAAGACAATTTAGCTTCGTTTTCCAAGGAATATGGACTGTATTTCAAAAAATTACGTTACTAACGTACCTTCCTTGTACATGCACGTACATTTGAGACCAAATATCAGGAAGTTTTCAACATTTACAAGATCATAAACTAAATTCAGCATTTCCTAGTCTAAACATGAAAGTTGTTTTTATTATGCAAAAGCAGCTTTCCGAAAGGAATTGGATTATTATTTAATGGCCTTGTATTCGACGCAACGGTTTAAGACTCAATTAACGTTACAACTAAATTAGTGCTCGATATATTTTTATGTTAAAATTGCTGCAAAATAACTAAGCGCATTAACAATACCGTGTGATGTACTGGATCCTGATGTGTGCAATTATGATCGTGTAATGAAGCCGCTTTTCGAAACGATGTTTTAGCATCACATTACATATGAAGTACGCAAACATTCGAAGCAATATCCTCAAAATTTAAAATGCATATTTGTTGCCTTATCCTTCCCGAACTACCAGAATGTTCAAAATAAGGATTCATGAATCCAAGGATTGAAACTTTAAGAACTGCGTAAATCCTTTTGTTTAAACAGTCGCAATTTTGATCAAATATGTATTTTGAGTACAACAAATTGTATGTTCAGCAAAATAATTCTCAAAATTGCTATATGAATATGCGAATCAGTTGCCTACATAGTTTCTCATTCTACACGTAAAATTTGAAACGTACAATAATGTACAGAGTGGATGTGTTGAGTAACTGAGTCATCTCCTACAGATGATGAAGGGGGCTTTTATATATTGATATATTAATATCTCAAATATGCGAAGGCAGTGATTTAAAAGCCATTACTAGAGTCAAATTGCGACACGTTTACGAAAATTGCATGTGCACTGAGACTGTGCTAAAGATTAACGGTAGACGCGCCACTGTGGTGCAACAGAACACCCTGAAATAAGAACACCACCGCACACGAAGAGGTCGATGATGTTACAACCACTTATTCGCCATGGCTCATTCATATGTTCTATAGTAATAATGATTACATTCCATATTAAATTGTTATGAGTAAGCGGTAAAATTAAGTGAGATTGAAATAGCAAATATGTATCGCATAATAATTTTTTTATATGGTTGTTAAAATATTTCCGTCATTTAGCTTACTCTGTATATTATTCAAATGCAATATAAACAGATGGATATGACTCTTTTTAATTTTTATTAATTAAGTAGTTCAGCGTTGTTTGATTAATTGCAAACAAATTAAACAACACTTGATAATCAGAATCTAAAATACATAAAATATTTT
This sequence comes from Leptodirus hochenwartii, assembly GCA_947310635.1. NCBI lineage: Eukaryota > Metazoa > Arthropoda > Insecta > Coleoptera > Leiodidae > Leptodirus > Leptodirus hochenwartii. Next base: position 10,865,798 of record OX371177.1, on the reverse strand, counting down.
TATAGATATGCACAACAAACACGTTACAATATATTTGATAAGCAAAAATTGTAAATTGTTACAAAAAAAAAGGAACGAAAAATAAATCTGACTTGAGTATTTCGGACTGCACATTGCGATAACAATAAATGTGTAACAAGATATGCGGTAAAAATTACAATTACAAGTATAATTATAAAAAATAATTTATAGAAATATTTCATATATATTAAATACAAATATCTTAAATATAATTTCAGTCTAGCATTACAAGTCAGCGAAAATGAACAATAAATCAAAATTATCAAGACATTTATTTCATATTCGATTATTGTCGTACGGCAAATAAATACAATACATTGTTATACACTGTAGCGTATTTATTAGAAAGAAAAATGCACGTCAATGACATGGCCCATTTATACAGCTCTTATATTTAATCTGATCTTCTAGTCAGTTGTGTATTGTAGTGATAACAAGGCGTTCACCTTTTCAACTCAGCATCTACCTGAACGCTGGCAAACATATGGAAAAGCCAAAGATACACAAAAAGTGAAAATATTTAAGAATGGGTAAATTTGAACTATACATACGTGAACTTGTATAAAAGAGATATGTGCTTACATAACTTATTGATTGAAATATATCAATGATGTATCGTAGTGAAGTCAATGATCGAACTAGAAGGATAATTAAAATAAATCTTAGCCACGTGTTATAAAAATAATGCTAGTCTGATAATATTCTGAAAATTTCTAAACTAATTACACTTAACCAAAATAAATAACAACAAATTAGAGGGCTGATGTACGAATTTGAGAATATATATTAATCGAATTTTAGGGTTATAATTATTTTTTTTAATTATCACTACGGTGTTAAATAAAAGTATAGAATATCACAAAATATAAAATGGCTATTCTTCTAAACTTATAAATAAATAACATATTAAGAAAATTTAAAATATATCAGAAATATTACTAGTTTAGAACAAAGTAATAATTCAACGCCAAAATTTGTTAAATTACCATTTGATCCTATAATTACACGTGGTTTAGATAGTATTTTAGGGAGAGAAAATATATATGCTGAGATTCGCCGACGATATAGCTATATTGGAAGAAAGCGAAAAGAAATTAGAAAGGGTATTGAATTGTATGCAGGCAGTATTGACTAGGGATTTTAACATGAAAATAAATATAGGTAAAACTAAAGTGATGAGGTGTGACAAAAAGGAATGCAGTAGAAAAATGAGGATCACAATAGGAGATAATAGAATCGAAGAAGTGTCAGATTTTTGTTATTTAGGCAGTAGAATCACAAAAGATAATCGAAGCAAGGTAGATATAAAGTGTAGGATAGCACAGGGTAGGAAGGCATTCGTAGAAAAAGAACAGATTTTAAGATCAAATATTGACTTGGGTATTAGAAAAAGATTACTGAAGGTATATGTTTGGAGTGTAGCACTGTACGGGTGTGAGGCGTGGACTATAGGAAAGGAAGAGAAGCGTAGATTAGAAGCACTTGAAATGTGGTGTTATAGGAGGATGATGAGGATTGGTTGGGAAGATAAAGTAACAAATGAAGCTGTACTAGAGTTAGTAGGGGAGAAGAGAAGTATTTGGAGAGTGTTACAACGTAGGAGAGACAGATTAGTAGGGCATATTCTTAGGCATGGGGGGATTATGCAATTGATCATAGAAGGTAGAGTGGAGGGAAAGAGAGGGGTAGGTAGGCCTAGATTGGAGTATGTGAGTCAGATAGTTGAAGACGTTGAGATGAATAGCTATAGGGAGATGAAGGGATTAGCTCAGGATAGATCGGCATGGCGTGCTGTTTCCAACCAATCTTTAGGATTGCGGACTCTCTAACTAACTAGATAGTATTTTAAATAAATATAATTTTAAAGTAACATATAATAGTCTTGCTAATTTACTAGAAAATCTAAAAGATTTGATTGATTTCAATAAAAAAATCGGGTATTTATGAAATATCTTGTTCTAGTTGTCCTAAAGCATATATAGGACAAATACGTGGACCCATTGAAACTAGATTAAAGGAGCATTTAGCTTATTTCAGATAAAAGTGCTGTAGCCGAACATATTTTTGAATCACGTCATCCTATTCAAATTAGTTCACTTAAATTACTTAAAAGTGTTTTGATTTATTCCGAGTTAATTGCTTACAAAAGTATATACATGCATAAATCTGAATCAAATTTAATAAATTTAGAAACAGGTCCAATTTCATCTTGTCTATAAATTTATTTAATAAGAACTTTTTTAAATTTATTTTTATTTATATATTTTTGGTTATTTTACATTTGACAAACCAATGTTTATTTTTGTTACTTGTTAGTTTCGTTAATTAGTAATTTATATTATTTTAAAAGATTTATAGGTCTTATTATATGCCATTTTTGAAATACTTCGCTCATGTTGACTTATTTATTTAATAGTATGTTTATCAATCACAATTCGTGACGGAGCTATGTTATTTAGTTTTTATCTTGTGCTACTGAAGATGGGAGCATAGCCTTCGAAATGTACATCTAGCTACCCAATGCTTTATGTTACGGTATTTGGGTGATATTCTATACTATTATTTTTTAAATTAAAATAAACATAAACTTATAAAACATGGTTTATTAAAATATAAAATATCACCCAAATACAAATATTTTAATAAATAATAATCTATATTATAATTTAACACCGTAGTGATAATTTTTAAAATGGTTTATTATGTTTATAAGCGTATCCTTTTTTCTCAAGAAATTTTTTTTGTTTCTAATACAGATTCTCATAGATAAGAATTTGATGATTGATTATGCAAAATTTACTAGATCTTTTAGCGAACACAATTTATATCGTTTGAAGAAATCGATTGTAGTTAGCTAAAAAAATTATAAGGGAAAAATATGTCAATGATTACTATTATTTTGTACCAGTATCTCTAAAAATATACAAGTATGGAGATATTTTGATTTAAGCCATTTAAATTAATAAAATGTGACATGAGGAAATTTGCGTCCATATTCGAGTCTTATTTAAATTTATAATTTAAAAAATTTGTGGCTCAAAACAGAGGCTAGAGGCTCACTTCGATGCCTAAGCCCTCACCTTCAGAATCTCAAATATGACAAGACAATACTCTTGTGTAACTCACCGAGCTTTCTAGAAAATTAACTCAATAATTCATATATAAAATGAAGACTCAGCTATAAAAATACAATTAATTATTATTATTAAGACGTTATTCTATGCAGTTTTTACCGCTATAAATTCAAAAAAATCGAATTTATTTTTGTAATTGTAAGGTATACCAACATTCTTATTAAAACAATATGGCTGGCCATCTTCATATTTTTTAAAATGTGTGTCATAAGTAATATAATAAGAAAGTGCTTTATTTCTAAAGCTTGTCAAAAACGATGATATATGCATGCATTTTATAAAAATTAACGTTTTTTTATTTGCGACAAATTGAATCATAACAACTCGCACAGGTAATGTAGTTACCTCAGTTACCTATATCGCTTTATGGCTAATCCAAATGCACTCTGTATTTTCCTATTACTCGAAGTTCACCTAATTGTACAACGATCATTAATAACCCGATAGATTTGTGCTTACCCACCCGAGTACCTTATTATTAAACATAAAGCCCTATTATTACTTACCAGATATCGATTAGAACATGAATAATTTAAATATAGGTATATAGATCACTCTGTGTAATGATTATGCAAGAAAGGTAGTCATTCTATTGCTTCCCTTGCATAATTATCATCGATAATCAGGCATGTGGCGATGTGATATTTATTGATTGTATATTTATAATAGATGAATCTTGATGCTCGAGATCCATCCATGTTTTAGTGTAAACTTGCTTTATTTGCAATAAATGTTGTAATTTCCAAAGTAGGGCAATAATAAATTTTTAATATCGATTTCCGTTTCAGTTTGTATTCGTTTATTTTTACATTAATTTTTAGAGTATAAGCTTTATATTTTATATTTAGCCTACTATCACATGCATCGAAGATATTGTTAAAGATTATTTATAGGAGATTAGAAAATAAAGTAGAGGAAAGGCTAGGAGAAGATCAGTTTGGTTTTAGGAAAAACAGAGGGACGAGAGAGGCGATTCTAGCACTAAGAACGGTAGTAGAAAAAAGAAAGAGGGTAGGAAAGGTAACTTGCATAGCTTTTGTAGACTTAGAAAAGGCATTTGACAATGTAGATTGGGACATAATGTTTAGAATTTTAAAAGAAACGGGTATAGATTATAAGGATAGGAGAATAATTTTTAATTTATATAAACACCAAACTGCCTTAGTTAGAATTGAGGGGGAAGAAGAGGTAGCAAAAATAGGGAATGGAGTTCGGCAGGGATGTACACTTTCACCGTTATTATTTAATCTATATATAGAAGATGCAATAAACAAAGTAAAAGAAGAGTATAGTGTAGGTGTGAATGTACAGGGAGAGAAAATATATATGCTGAGATTCGCCGACGATATAGCTATATTGGAAGAAAGCGAAAAGAATTTAGAAAGGGTATTGAATGGTATGCAGGCAGTATTGACTAGGGATTTTAACATGAAAATAAATATAGGTAAAACTAAAGTGATGAGGTGTGACAAAAAGGAATGCAGTAGAAAAATGAGGATCACAATAGGAGATAATAGAATCGAAGAAGTGTCAGATTTTTGTTATTTAGGCAGTAGAATCACAAAAGATAATCGAAGCAAGGTAGATATAAAGTGTAGGATAGCACAGGGTAGGAAGGCATTCGTAGAAAAAGAACAGATTTTAAGATCAAATATTGACTTGGGTATTAGAAAAAGATTACTGAAGGTATATGTTTGGAGTGTAGCACTGTACGGGTGTGAGGCGTGGACTATAGGAAAGGAAGAGAAGCGTAGATTAGAAGCACTTGAAATGTGGTGTTATAGGAGGATGATGAGGATTGGTTGGGAAGATAAAGTAACAAATGAAGCTGTACTAGAGTTAGTAGGGGAGAAGAGAAGTATTTGGAGAGTGTTACAGCGTAGGAGAGACAGATTAGTAGGGCATATTCTTAGGCATGGGGGGATTATGCAATTGATCATAGAAGGTAGAGTGGAGGGAAAGAGAGGGGTAGGTAGGCCTAGATTGGAGTATGTGAGTCAGATAGTTGAAGACGTTGAGATGAATAGCTATAGGGAGATGAAGGGATTAGCTCAGGATAGATCGGCATGGCGTGCTGTTTCCAACCAATCTTTAGGATTGCGGACTCTTTAACTAACTAAGCTTAATTTAGACATGGACTTTGACAATTAATAGCAGCTCTTAAAAAATTTAACATGGTTATAGAACTAGAATTTAATGTTTTTACGAATTTACAAATTTCTTAAATGGTGCTCAATATTTCAAATTTACAAATTTCTTAATCGGTGCTTAATATTTCAAATTTACTAATTTCTTAATCGGTGTTTAATCCGCGCTATATATATGTCAACAAAACGATTTTAAATACTAAAAATCTCACAGAAACAACAGGTTTTATACGTTCAGTATCTTAAATAGTTTAAGCAGAAGATTTATTAATACTATGTGTATAATATCTTGGTCAGGGACACCGATGAGGTTGAAAAATAATTAGACCTCACCGCTACTCCTCCCACTACTCCCTGGACCCATTTTAAATTTCAATTTGTGTCGGCATTTTTGGAAATTTAATGCCCACATAATATATACCTGGCTTACAAATGTTTCATTTTGTCCAATTCAAACCAACTTTCATAATATCCAAAGAAGTTGCCTCTATTGAACGAATTCTTTGTAAACTTTATAGTTCATTGTGTTGTTCAGTCTATGCAACGGATTTAATGTGTGGGCAGAAAAGAGAAAAATGTTTTTTTAATGAAAAATGCGTTGCATTCGAAATTTGCGTCAATGGGCTTGGAATGCAAAATTATAGCTCTTTAAATTTAAAATGAACATATCTCTATTGAGCAGTTATTGTAATTTCCGATATCGGTAATGGAATTGCAATCGTAAATTTTTCAAATTATAGAGAATAGTTTATTTGAACAGTCTGGGAATGTTCATAAAAATATGGAATACCATTTCCTTATGCAGTGTTAAAACTCGAAAATATATTGTAATTTAAATATAGAATTAATATAATTATAAAATATTTATTCATAATATTGACTTGTCATTTTCCGACTGCGGATAAACTTTTATTGTTTAAACATCAAATGAACTTTTAAAGAACTTATTAAAGCACGACGCTATATTAAATAATATTTACACTTTGTAGACGTTAGCGACATAATATTATTGTTAAATCAATTTAACTCAAACTCAAAAGATGGAACGTAATAAATTAATTAATTTTATAAACGAGTTTGTAGAAAATACTACAGCTCTCCTTGCAAATATAATAATATATCGTCTATTTTCTCCAAAAGTAATAGATAAAAATATTATTACCAAATGCCAGTACGCATTAAAAGTGTTATGTCACATTTTCCTTCTTGGTCAACTATTAAAGTTTTACTTTACAATTACTATATAATGGAAATTTATGATTGTTTTATTTTGTAGTGTACTTACTTGACTCATTCGATATTAGCGGGAAAATTCAAAAATTACAAATAAGCTAAACAATTATTCCATTCTGTTGTTTAATTTCTTAAAAAAAAAATTCAAAACGGTCAAAAGTAATGAGAACATCTCGAATTAAAGGAACAGTTTGGTAGCAAGATTATTTTATGAAATAAAAAAGAAATTAACAGCAATTTAAAAAGAAATATTATACAGAATTTCAACAAAATTATTTTCATTTATTTTTTGAACATGAATTCAATCACATGGAAGTATTTAATAAGTACTGACTCTAATTTAATAATAAACTTTATCTGAGTGGACAACATTCGTACATATTCTAGGACCATATATGCTAGAAATGTTAATGAAGAACAGTTTCACCCTCAACTGAATACGTTAGACCTCTTACGATGCATAATACACATGCTGCATACAACAGAAAGATTTTTGATATTTCATATTCGTAAAATATTCAAGTTATATATACGCATATACGCAATCCTACATATAATCGAAGTAACACTTCCATTTATAGTAAATTTAGTATTGAACTTTAGTATGTTCTAGTTCGAATATGCAGAATAGCATCTATCAAATATGAACTGTTTTAATTACTTAATTAAGCCGTAATTTGGGACCTAAATTAGCTAATTTTGGTGCAACAACATAGCGACATCTACAAGATATGCTTATTTTAGCCAAATATATGAATTGAAACAAATTAATATTGGATACGGTTCGTAATAAATTTCGGACTGAATTTTATCACTGCAAATTCCCGAAATGGTATCCACTATAAATAAAAAAATTATCATAATGGCTGTATTAGTCAATTAAGCGCCATCTCTACAACTTCAATTTATTTTCAGCATTTTACAATGTTACAAAGCCATCATATTCTTATGCTGGCACGCGAATGACCGCAGAACTACTTTAAAACGCCTAGCGGTCCAGAGTTCTCTACAACTTCCTAAGTCATAAGCGACAATTTAATTAGTTATATAAGCGCAGGTCACATGGCTACGTTTCGCTTACATCTAAAGCAACAACAATAGAAACAACGAGTAATAACTAGCAACAAACAAGTGGTCGCATTCAGAACTCGATTATTGGTTATTGGCATCGATAAACAATCAATGTCATTATGCCAATACACCTGATGACTACCTACACTAACCATACAAATAGGGTCTCATAGAATGCCAATGCTTAAGAATGCCACAATGACATTTCAAGTAATGATAAAATCCAATGTAAGTGCTGATATTAATTTTGTTAATTATCATTAATTGCTTATGTACAGGAAAAGAATATTCAAACACAAAATGCGATTGGAGCGGCCTAGGTAGTTTATTTACCTTATTTTAAACATTTTCTTGAATTTTGCAACTTTAAGCATTCGTTTTTTAGTTTCTAAGATTTCAGTTATTTATACTTCATATGGTGTCTTATTCTCTATCTATGAAATTTCATTTATAAAAGTTTCATTCAGTTATTGATAAAAGAGTCTCATATTATTGTAGTAACAAAATCGAATTTCTTAAAATTGTTTATACGTAACGACTCGAAACAATTCAATTTACTCGGTAGCCTTCTATAGATATCTTTAGCCGAACTCTTAACTACAGTTACTGTTGTAATAGAGTAATTGTATTGTTGTAAAGTGGAGTACAGAATGAGGAATGAAATATGAAATAAATATAATTTAGAGAGGTACATTGCATTTCAATTGAACTGCCCAGACCTTATACATTTATATAATAGATTTTTCGATAAAACAAATATTGATTATTGACGGCTTTCCAACTGAAAAGAATGTCTCACAATGTAATATGTTATTCGTTTTACATAAATCATCGCTCAGTAAGAAAGAATAAATGTTGAGTTGGTATTATTATTACTTTCTATTATCTTTTGCCAGGTCGGTTAATAAAACAAAACGTGATTTTTAACACATACTCAAAATGTATAAATATTTTGAATAAGAGATTTTTTCCTAATCTACATTAAAACTATCGTCATATATTTATGTGAAAGGCGTTCGTTTTGACATATTCAATAGGGTTTCGTTTTTTGTCTTTTTTGTTTTTTTCCTTCCAATTTATATCATTACCTAAGGACAATACACAACATCCATGATCATCCACTGATTTTTTATTTATATTATTATCTATGGACAATGCACAACATCCATGGTCTAGATGGGATATTTCTTTACCGAATATGTGCCCTCTGGAGTACGATTCGAACCCACAACAACCGCGGTGCCAAATAAATATATAATGTAGTTTTCAGTACAAAAGAACTAAAGTTAAATTCATTCCAATATTCTAGATAGCCTTAATTTTTGAACATCTATGACAATATATGGATATAGTCACCATATAACATTAATTTAGGATTTATTAAAAGAAATATAACAATTTTAAATTTTCTGCGTGATTTTACGTTTTCATACTTTTCTGCTATATCTGAAGATTATGTGTCTTTTGCCATCAGCTTCTACTACTGACATTTAAGTTTATATATGAATTGACAACCACCTCTTCTTCTGGTTGCCGAATTGTCAAAAAACTTAAGTCTTTTTGGATGGTACAAATTTAAGTTAGAATATTAATTATGAATGATTTGAATATTCAGACCCTGGAGCAAAAACAGATAGACCGCCGAAAAAATTAATTCTTACACTCAATTAAAACCTCAAAACCAATGGCAATTTGCATCGTTCATTTAATTAAGCATGTTGTTCTTTGTTTTAGAAAATAAATAGAAATGAACGCATCATCAACCACAAAATCTCTTCCCAATTAATTTTAATTACAATTGCTTTTACATTTTGTCATTTTCGCTAGTATAAAGCTATTTAATCTGTGCAGGTTTAGATGAAGCAAGTTCATGTTTTATAGTTGTTCAGTTATTGAACTATAAATATTTACCTCTAGCTTAACTGGTAGTAACCTGATCAAAGCACTACAGTGCGATTGCGATAACAAAGTTTATGTTCTATGGAGAAATGTTCAATAAAATCGTATAAAATTGAGGTAATAGGCGAAGTATTACCAAAGTAACTATTACCAATTACATATTAAGTGGTAGATGGTTTTCCGTAGTTGTAGCTATTTGGACTAATATCGAATTTGTGGTTAATGCTCACAGTGTAAATGGTTATCCAAATACATGCAAATGGGAAATATATAGTATTACATAATACAAATGTTTCAAGCATAAAATTAATTATTACTTAATTATTACAATGTAGCTAAAGTTCACTAGTACCATTAATCAGAAAAATCTTATATAGAATTAAGAAAGCTCTAATCATAACAAATATTGCTTACAATTCCTTCAATAGCAGTAAAATATTATTGAATATGATTTCAAGTGAAATTCTTTATTAACAGATTTCCTCTTCACATTGGAGGAAATACTTGTGTTATTGAATTGGTTTTTCTTATTTAAATGCCATGAATATTATTGAGTTCCGATAATCACACAAAGCCATTCGCTTTCAAACGCTCGTAATATCTTCAGTTTGACCATCATCACTATGTTAACATACTAATCAGAACCGTTTTGTAATTATTACATCGGAAAGTGTTCTTCTGACGGTGCGGTCTCCAATATCTTCGGAAGATTAATGATTTTACATCATATGTAAATCTATCAGGATGTTTATTGGAAAGTGTAATCCTGTAATACTTTTAACATATCTAAATTCTACTTTTATTCAAATATACTGATTATTAAACGGAGGTAACGCTTAGGAAAAATAGTTTTGTTACCATACGCAATAGTTCCTAATAATATGTACATTTACATTATTGATAAAAGAGACATGTTTAGATTGTTAAAAAAATGATGCATTTGATTTTCCAAATGTTGCCAATCTTGACTTGTCACGTTATTAACATTCGCAGTGACTTCTCTGTTGAATTCTTCTTTATTTTTAAAATAATTAAAGGAAAACAAAAAAAAATCATTTGAAAGTATACAATATCTGAATACGATATAAATTTACCACATTACCTTATTATATATAAAAATTTCCGTAATTTCAACTCCATTTGTTGATATTTTGAAGATTTATAAACAATGGTATGTAATTAGCTTTTGGAATTAATTAATAGCTCTCTCGATGATTAAATTTAACCCGTATTGATTTTTTTTTTATATAAAAAATATTTTCGCCAATTGTTAAGCATATTTTGTATTGATATTGATCATTTAATAATCACATAATTTCGATATTATTGCATATTCGCAAAAGAAAATAATATAGAATTTAATATCTTCACTTGAGTCCTTTATATAGTCAAAAAATGATTGTGTAATTCATTAAAGCTGATTTTGCTAAAACACAAAACTATAATAAAAATTGGTTTTCTACCCTTTTACTGTAGGTTGAGAAAATACTGTAGTGGAAAGTATTTTTTGCAAATAAAAATAATTTTTAAATGAACTAAATATTTATAGTCCACAGTTTAACTTTAAATGTTACAAAATATTTTTTTATAATAGGTTTTTTAAAGTTCACGTTGATTTTACCACATTTTGTCCATTTCGATTATTAAAAGTTAAAATATAGAAAATGACGAACACTTTAGATACCACCATATATATATGTAAATATTATTACTTTTACAGTAATGTTGTTTAAACGTTATTGTTAGAGGTCATGTTTGATTCTATAATACGTCGAAAAAATTATTATTCATTATAATATTACTAATATAACAAAATACTAAATAAATGCGAAACTATTTTAACTTACCCGAATTTGGAAATATATTGCCAAACCAAAATTAGTGTACAAACACAATTAACAATGATTATGTATTAAATAATAATAATCACAATATGAATATAAGTTTCGAATACATGAACCAAACAACACAAATTTGGATCTCGCCATTTGACAATGTAAAATCAAATAAACCACATGTTTAGCGGAAAATCGAATATACATAGTTATATCGAAGGTCGTGTTATTTCGAAATTGTTTATTTATATTATAATTTTGAACTGCAATTTGCACCTGATTGCTTGCCGACGGTTTATAGACGAGGTGGCTGACTTATCTATTATGGACCAAACTGCATTGTATAACATGCAAATAAATACACCAAACTATTTCATGTCGAAATCTTCCTTTTGCGATAAATAAATTCAATAAAAAAAAGGAATAATCTAAAGTTGCAACTAATTATTCATATACCACTGTTTGTATTTTGTTTCGTTTAAAATATAGGTGATTCTGGTTGTATAATTTCGTTACTTTAAGACGCATTAGTGTGCGTGAAATTTAGTAAGTGCTCGAGCGATGGTACACTTAAAAGTCTGCTACATAGAATTGATAACTTAAATAGATGTTGGGCTAACCGAGCTAGAATTCTCGGCGATAACGGAAAGTAGTGTTAATTTTTTTTTCAATAAAAATTTTACGGCCCCGATAGGTTAATAGGAAATCAAATATATACAATCCTAATGAATCGATAACGATGGGTAGGAATTTTATAGGTCCTCTGGGAAATGTTCAGTTATCTATTGACCTCCATGGATCGGTTGCGGTATAAAACGCACTTACATGCTATTTCGTTGTTCGAACACGTTGTTTCTCTAATTTCTATATTCGAGTATATATTGAATTGATATTGGTTTGTTTACTTTTTATCTCTATCACTATAAAATGTGGTCGGTATGTGCGATGCTCGACATAATGTTCGGCGGTACAAAAATTTTCAAGTGCTTGGATATATAAATTCGACCATAAATTCCATTCAAATTTTTATTAATAGATTTATGTATTAATTCGCGAAAAGATGTCAATGACTTTGATCCTTGATCCGAAGTAGATTTTCTTTATAGACATGACCGATTGTCTATGAATTTTTTGGAAATTGTTTACATTCATATCTAATTGAAAATAAAATACATCGACCTATTTCCACATATAAAATTTTAATTCATACCAACATAAATAAATTCTATGAATAATAAATTATGTTTAAATTTTCGTTTAAATATACCTGCGAATTTGATAAAATCAGTTTTATTTGGATGAAATATGTACATATTGAAATGGCCGAGTCGTAAAATTTATTTATAACTAAATAATTTAATCAAAAGAAAATTACTGATCTTAAATATATATTACATATAATATATTTGGGAAAGTAATTGTCTGGTAATTTTTTAAAACTAATTTATTAGTATTAATTGATTCTACACTTTTAAACTAGTTAAAAACATCTTAAATCTGAATTTTGGATGTTCACGGCAAATACTTACTTAAAATTTAAAATTTTCATCCAGTAGTTGAAGGGCGAGTGGTGCCTCTGGCAGCATCACTCAACATCATCCTTACTTAGAACATTCAGACAACGTACCGCAACAACACAACATTCACAAGTAATTTCATCAGCAAGAATAGATCTATATCATCAACACAACTGATACGAACATCAGTCACACAACAATTGAGTATAGAGCACCAGAATCACCTAAGTGATGGAACGGGGAGCGACTGACGTATGCAAGTACCAACCCCCATAGACAAAACACTATTAAATCGTGCACACACTGATCCCGATGGACAGATCATCGAATATCCGTTAAATGATGATTACTGTGCCGGTTCTTACTGTTGCAATAGAAGCAGCGAAATGTGCCTAAGTGCATAGTTAGCAAACGGTTGCAACAGCCGAGCGCAATGGTAATAATCCTTTCGGGTGAGTAAGGAGTCGCACTAGGACGATGTCGCACCGCATCGGTACTGTATGAGCGAGCAAAGGAGGACGCAGGAGCCAGGAGTCCAACTACGGTGAACCAACTATACGCGCGCTCGTCCGTGATCGTAGTGAGACGCGGGATGGTTGATGATGGTGAGACTGGTGGCGCTGTGATCGCCCGATCTCACATATTCGAGTCGAGGAGAGGTCCTGTGTGTATGTGCGTACGTAGATGTGCGTGTGCGTGTCAACGACGACGGTGCGGCGCCACGATCATACAATAAGCACACCGCCGCCGCTGATAAGGAACTTCATATCGCCAACCACGAGAGCAATACGAAAGCGTAGTACTATTTCACCAGTTATATTAAACTATACTATACTATACGACTAGATAGTTATATTAACTAGAACCCAGTATATTTAATTGGGATGCTAATATAGATAGATAGATAATATATAGATGCCAAATTTGAAACGATAACAATTTTTTTTTTAATTATCACTACGGTGTCAAATATTAGTATACAATATCACCCAAATACCGCAACTTAAAGCATTAAGTAGCTAGATGTACATTTCGAAGGCTATGCCCCCATCTTCAGTGGCACAGGATAAAAACGAAATAAATTACCTGTGTCACGAATCGTGATTGATGTACTATTAAATAAATGAATCAACATGACAGAAGTATTTCAAAAATGGCATCAAATATGACCTATAAATCTTTTAAAACAATATAAATTAATAATTAACTGACAAGTTTACTAAAAATTAACAAATAAAAATAAATTAAAAAATAGTTCTTATTAAATAAATTAAATAGACAAGATGAAATTGGGCATGAATCTAAATTTATTAAATTTGATTTAGATTTATGAATGTATATACGTTCATAAGCATTTAACTCGGAATAATTCAAAACACTTTTAATTAATTTATGTGAACTAATTTGAATAGGATGACCTGAGTTAGTCAAAAATATGCTCGGATACAGCACTTTTATCTTTTTTATTTAATCTGAAATGCTCCTATAAACCTAGTTTCAATTGGTCTACGCGTTTGTCTTCAATATATACTTTAGGACAACTAAAACAAGATATTTCATAAATACCGGATTTTTTTATTGAAATCAATCAAATCTTTTAGATTTTATAGTAAATTAGCAAGACTGTACCAGGTATTATATGTTACTATAAAATTATATTTATTCAAAATGCTATCCATTTTATTTAGGTTTTATCTTGTACTACTGAAGATGGGGGCACAGCCTTCGAAAAGTACATCTAGCTACTTAATGCTTTAAGTTACGATATTTGGTTGTATTTTATACAATTATTTCACACCGTAGTGATAATTTTAAAATTTAAGCAGCATTTAGCTCCTTAAATCTAGTTTTAATTGGTCTACGTGTTTGTCTTATGTATACTTTAGGACAACTAGAACAAGATATTTTATAAATACAAGATTTTTTATTAAAATCAATCAAATCTTTTGGATTTCCTAGAAAATTAGCAAGACTATTAGAACTATCATATGTTACTTTAAAATTATATTTATTTAAATACTATCTAAACCACGTAAAATGGTAATTTAACAAATTTTTGAGTTGAATTATTACTTTGTTCTAAACTACTAATATTTCTGATGTCTCTTGTTCTTTTAAATTTTCTTGATATGTTATTTATAATTTTATAAGAATAGCCATTTTGTACTGCTATATTTCAGATGTTATTTAATTCAATGTTATATTTGTCATTAGCTAAAGGAAAATTTAATAAGCGGTGAATTAAAAAATTAAGAGCAGCATATTTATGTTGACAATGATTTGAATCGTTCTGTATATAGCAGTCCGTATTTGTAGCTTTTCTATATATATCAAATTATTATTTCTAATGACTAAAACATCTAAGAAAGGTAACTGATTATTATTTTCGATTTCATAAGTAAATTTAATTGAAGGAACTTTAGAATTTAGTATTTGAATAAAATCATCAATATTAGATTTTTCTGTATCAAAAATTGCAAAGATGTCATGTACATATCTAATCCAAACTCTAGGAAAATAAATTTCAGTTTCCTTTAATATAGTTTCAAAATAACTCATAACTAAATTAGCAATAAATGGACTTAAACAATTTTTTTAATTGCTAAAATTTGCAGATTTTTTCACAATGTATTTTTACACGCGGGATGTCAACCTTATTATTTTCCAGACAATAGTATTAATAGTCTTAGAACACTCTTTCACCATGTGCAAAATGTTTAACTCCCTTCCACTAAATTCGCAAAATTGTTCACAAAATATTAGGCAATAGTTTCAATAGTTGTAATAGCTTTAATAGTTTCAATAGTCTCAATAGTGTAAATAGTTTCACTAATTTCAATTGTTTCAATCGTTTTAATAGTTAAATAATTTAAAGCGTTTGAATAGTTTCAATTTAATTCAATAGTTACAATATCTTTAATAATAGGTTAATATTTGTCCAAACTAATGTTTTGTTTCCATTACTAATACTATATTCTATTAACAATTTGATTTCAAAATGTAATTCGTAATTTATAATCAGTATTACTGGGTTAAGTGTAAGAATAGAGACTTTTACGTCATGTAAAATAACTCTAAATGTTGCCTCTTTAGGAATACTATTTAATCAAATTTATATAAATGGAATAATTTATATGTAACAATATAAAAATTGCATTTCTAAATAAAGTTATTATTATTATTATTATTATTTAAAAAGCTTCTATTTGCGCAATGAATTTACCATTTAAATAAAAACAATTCTAAGAGACATACATAATTTAGTAAGTTTGAAGTATTCATTAATAATAACATCTTCCGCAAAATTATTTTTTAGCATATCGTCATATTATATGCCACTTTTGAAATGCTTCTCTCATATTGATTTATTTATTTCATAGTATATCAAGCACGATTCATGACAGAGGTATTTTATTTAGTTTTTTAAATCTTATGCTACTGAAGATGGGGGCATAGCCTTCGAAATGCGC
Organism: Leptodirus hochenwartii; assembly: GCA_947310635.1. Taxonomy (NCBI): domain Eukaryota; kingdom Metazoa; phylum Arthropoda; class Insecta; order Coleoptera; family Leiodidae; genus Leptodirus; species Leptodirus hochenwartii. Next base: position 10,849,471 of record OX371177.1, on the reverse strand, counting down.
ATCTTGCTACTTAATACTTTAAGTTACGGTATTTGGGTGATATTCTATACTATTAACAATACTGCTAAGCCATTGCAAATTTAAGCTCCTCCACTCTTAGCATGTAAATGCAAATTGTCATCATGTGGTATTTCAATCAAGCTAATGGTCTTCTGAAGGACTAAAAACAACTTTTGCAGCTTGTTGCTATAGTATATATCAGCATCTATATCTTGACATAACCTATAACGAAGATTTTGCTAGTGAAGAAGAATACAATTCGGTTATTAGAAATCTTGTAACTATTTATAATTTAATTTAATATTATTTGTAGGTTGGAATGTATAATTTTTCAATACAGGAATTTTATAATATATGGATGTTATACAATTATTTTAAAGGTATCTTATTAAAATATATTTGAACCTATTGAAAAAGTTGCGTAGACATTTTAAAAATTTTTACTCGGTAGTATCAAAATTTTTTCCGTAGTCTCAATCTATTATAAAAAAAATACTGAAATCAAGAATGTAAATTATTTAATATTTCTAATTAAATTATGTCACATCTTCAAAACATAATTAAAGCGTTAACCTCAAGACCATATTCTGTTTAAATTTTAATTAACATTTTTTATAAGTTAAACATCGCCCTTAATAATAATAATAATAATAATAATAACAACATTTGGATTTAGTCTGTATATTTTAAGTTAATGGATATGAAATAATACGTTATCTAGTTATTTAACAAAATTGTTCAATAATATTTTTGATCCAAAAAGTATTAGAAAACGTTTACAAAATTGGCGAATGGTTTCCTCTTAATTATTTTTTATATCGTCTTTATTTTTCGTAAAATATTATTTAAATAATTCCATGATATACTGAAAAGTCCCTAACGAACTAAAAAACTATAATTTTAGTTGATAGTAGAGAATTTTGAAATAAAGGGATTAAAATATGAAAGTAATGTTGGGTAGACAAATAGTAGAGTAGCAATTGTAATTGCTTGTTCTATCTGGAGATAAGACGCTTTTGTATATTGGCGCATCGGTAAACATACTTATCAGAAATAAAATAAAAAATCGCGAAAATAAAACTGAACGATTACAATCAAAAATATGTCTACTTGGAAACGCTTGGATAAATCGATGACTGAGGAAATATTTTTTAAAGAATATTAAAAATTGACTCTTATCGAAATTATGTATGTTGTATTAATTCTCTGCGTAATTTGCATTTACAAAATAGTCTGCACGATTGTTCAAAAATAAGGATTTTGGAGAGTAATCAAAATTTAAACAATAACCGGACTCGAGCAACGCTAATTACGAAGGTCAATCTAGGTAAATATTATTTTTGCAAATTTTAATAACAGATTCTTACAAATATTTTACCATCCAACGGCTCATAAATTATTTAAAACATTGTCAAATTTTCGACGAAATTTATAAATAACTATTTATTCGAAAATCCTTATTAGATATTGTAACGATAATTACTTTTTTCACAATCAATTTTAAATGCGCTTAAAATATGTTGCTTAAAAATAACTTAGTCAAATAAAACACTTGAATGTCTCTATTTTAGATACCTAGTTCTTTACTTCATTTTTTACAAATCTATTTCTTTTACCTGAGTGCTTTTGTATCTTTTGCAAACAGAAGAGACTTCATGTTCATTCACAAATTATATTCACCAAACCCAAATTCAATGAAATATACGGAGTTTATATATGACATACTGCAATATACTATTGGATAAATGTACCAAGTTTCTATGTAAAGAAGACGGTCCCTTCTAAACAAAACCGGCTTCCTATTAGAAGGAGCTTGTGTACATTTGGTTGAAGTCCACCCTTAAACTAATGACATGTATGCATCTTTCTCATTTGTATTGTTCTTATCCAGTATAGCAGCATTTGCACCAGATTATACTCAGTAGCGATGTGTAGTTCAGTCGCGAACCGTTCACTCTGAACGGTTCAATCAAATGACGGGCGTACTGTGACGATGTTTTGCAACGACCTATAGGTCACTATGACCTAGTTCGTGAACTATGAACCACATGGTGCACGGTGTACGTATTGATGTACTTGTACTATATATATACTTGCAGTATAGTATACATTACATATACAGTACTAACATTTAATTAGTGATAAAGTATGTTGGTGAACGGAACGAAATAGGAAACTCTATGTAATATTGCAACAGCAGCATTGCCGAGCTGAGTCACAATTTATATGTTGGTATCAGATTTCATTTGGAATAATATAATTAATATTTTCGCAAGATTAAATATGTTCTTAAATATGTCGTGCCATAGCAAATTTTTGCAATAATGCAAAAATAAACATCTAAATCTTATAGTTCTTCCATTTCATTCATACTGAGAGCAATGCAATCACTTAATATCAAATCAAAGCTTCGAAGTTTTAACAGAGAAGATTCGGAATAGAAAATATAAATTACAACGCCAAACAAAACGATTCTATCTAGTTCATTTTATTATAGTTTGTACATTTAATTTTCAAGTGTTTGTAAAGTAGTAAACATTTTCTTCAGTAACTACCAATAAGTATTTTAGAACTTCATATAAATAATCGTGAGTACCTAGAGAAGATTATATTTCCTTATATATATGTTTTGTATAAATTATAAACATTGTTGTTTTTTCTTGTTCATTCTTAATTCAAAATAATTATTGAAATATTTCAATTTATTTATTTTGTACCATTTAATATTTTTATATTGAGAAAAAAAGAGATTATTTTCAGTATGTGCATGTATTTCATATAGGTCGTGAACTAGTTCATTTTTAAAGGATGTAGTAGTTCACGACCTATAGTTCGTGAACGGTACATTGAAATGAACTACGAACTACGAATTAGGGTCTTCAAAGTGACCTACAGTTTGCCATCGCTAGATTATAGAGGTTCATTATTCAGGATTATTATCTTTTATTAAGGTACCAAACATTTAATCGATCTTTCTGGCCGATTTCGAAAATATAAGCAGAAATGTTTAATTCATTTTATAGTTTCAACTCCATATTGAACTTATTATTAACTAAAAATCACTACAACGGATGCTAAGCAAATTTTATTTTTATACATTATTCTTCAGCATTCTTTTAGAAATTATATTATATATACTTGCATTATATTGAAAATTTTCTCCTCAAGATAGTAACCTAAATAAAACCGACTAATTTGGGTAAATAAAAATATGAGTATTAACAGACATATTGATATATCTTTATATGCATATTGATTTTACAATGAGTATAATTCTATATCAACAGTGCAATATGCAATAAAGGTTATGTCTTCTGAAAAAAATTACTTTTTTACTCATTATTCATTACTTTTAAAAGCATGAAGTAACAATAATTATAGTTCGAAGTTTCGTTATAGTTTTTTTTTAAGTAAATGCTTTATTATATTTTTAAATAGGTTAAAAGAAAATGAAGAAACAGAATTTTCAATATATATATCACTATACAGGGTAAGAATTAATTTAGTAATAAAATAAAAGTTTCAATCTTGTTGCGCTGTAATAATAGTAATAATTTAGTATTAGATAATTGTTGTAAATATATTAATTAGCACTGGTCTGAAAACTGAATCAGATTAACCAATTCAGAATATCGAATAATACTTATTTATCTATTTATGACAAATTAAGTATAGTTGCTATACTTAGTTATTTATAACATAATTAAGTATAGTAAAGCTTCAGATATAAATTCACGGAAAGATTTAGGTTGGTAAATATACCAGAATTATTTTTAAATGTCAGAATAAATATTGTTCATTTCATTGAATGTGTCCGATTGACTTCAAGCAATTCTTAAAGGATATGTACACAAGATACATTTACCAAAATTTAATTAACGAGTGTCAGTTAGCAATAATATTTGCTTTCTTACAACTCTAGCCTGTATGTAAATGAATATATTATTTCACATGAAGTACGCAATATGCATATGGTATTGAATATTAATATAAAATATTGCTATGTACTATTTGTGAAAAAGATAGTTAGCTATTGACGTACTTCAAAATTGCCACTGGAAAATGTTCCAGGTAAATAAAAAATAGAACGGTGTTAAGAATATCGGTAATTCTTGCTAATAATAACTAATGTGTTGAACGACATTTTAGGATGATATTATCGTAACTCTTGAGTATGGTTTCTAATTCTGATTAACATTATCTTGAGGATTTGTGACAGTCAGATGTTTTAAACAAACTATGTAAGGAGGAATTCTTTTTGTTGTTTATATAATATACAAATGAAGATAGATTTTAAAAATTCCAATTCCATTTTATGATTTATGATTTTACGGAAAACGAAGAAAAAACATATATATAGCATAGAAATATAATAAATTATGCGAGAATTTTATGTTATATAATAATTAGTAAATTCACTCTTACGTAAATTCTGTAGAAACTATAAAGTTATTAAAATATGTTCATCCCCACAATTTATTAAAAATTTAACCCAAATAGCCTCATTTTCCAAGCATAGAAGTTCTCATACAAAATCAGTATTATCATTGTAATATATTTTATAAAATTGATTGTAATTGTACATTCAATTAATTAAAATTTAAATATACAGTGATATGTTATTAAAACTATGAAACTTTCGAACATGGTTTCCTTTTTTTAGTATTTATAGATCGTACATTTTTAGTATATATAAATCCTACTTGAAGATTATACGTAAATATTTTTTTTAGAAATTTTATATGTATGAAAAAAATATAATCGATTTTATACAAAATAAATCTATAGCTTTCAACGATGACGCAACGCAATATGCTTTATAATTATTTATTGGGTCATATTTTGTAGAAATTTTATTTACTCCTAATTATTAAAAAGTAAAACGTAAGCAATAATTATATTTTGATTATAGCACTAAATTGGCAAATCAAAATATTGATAATCTATACAATAAAAAATTTATATGCACATTTTTGTTTATTGAATAATGCAATAATAACATAATATTGCAAATTATCACATTTGATTTTTATCATGCATTATTGTAGCCGTAAATAAGGATCAAGATTATGTACATACTTATATTTTTAAGCGATATATTTTCGAAAGAATAAGAAATAAAATATGTATAAATCAAGCAGATAAGTGTTTAAATTTTGTTGCTTTAAATTTGCTCCAAATTATTTGATTGAATGAAAAATATATTCTATTTTCCGTAGAGAAAACATACACAGGGTATTAGAGATTATTGAGATAATACATCTTAAACTTATATTAATATTTATTAATAGTTTTTAAAAGGAACGTGATAATGTAAGAGAGTTATACATATTTCGTAAGTTCCGATTCTAATTCTGTATATAAAAGTATTCGATTGATTTTTCATTTGCATACTAGGGAATTTTTTAAAGTATATTTAACCAAAAATAATGGTTCTAAAATATTTTGTTTGACATATAGATATATAGCTTTTTAAAGAAGTGCTTACGTTCAATGTTATGAATTTATTATCTAATAAAAAATTCGCAAACGTAAATGGATTTTCCTCGATTTATTGATTTCTATAAGTGCCAATATATTCATAAGCGTGATGACAGTATTAATTAATCTATTCCGATTTTTACTAGATGGTTTAAAATATGACAATGTAATTCGTATTTGAAGAATAGGTGTAATAAGAAATGTATTTTTAAACTTTAAATAATTTGTCATAAGTATTCCCATATGGATTTGCTACTTCAACCTGAGCACAAGAGAAATATTGATATTTTTTATTTGTTTGCAACAGCTTTATTTTTGTATATTTTTGCAACAAGGTAATGAATAATTGAAGGTTTGGTGCAAAAACCAGGTTTGGGCAAAATTGACTTTTCGTGTGGCATTTAATGAAGTTAGTACTAGGCATCTTTTGGTGTAAAAAAAGGGCAACTCTGTGCCATATAATGGGAAAGATTGCTAAGACCGATCTTTTTGCCATCGAAAATGTACAGTAGTTGTGGTGAATCAAGACGCTATACTAAATTTCGCCAAACATTTCAAAAGGATTTTTAAAAAGACCGTTACAAACAATGCAAAGGAGAACTTTTCCATATCTAAATATCGTGTTTTCAAGTACGAAAATACTAATGTAGTATTGCCATAGGGATTATAATGTTTTCCGAAATTTCATTCAAGAAGTCACCAGCTACATATTCAATGCCAACGGAAAAACTTTACACAAACTACCGCATACCCATCAAGCAGAAAAAAACTTGAAAACGTTCGTTCTTTGGCTGAAAAGTATGTGCCCAAAAATGATCAATGGTATTACGATCTTGTGTATAATGCTGTGGGACCGGATATACCTCAAGAAGATCTAGATAGCGAGGACGAGGATGTTGAAGTAGAAATGTATTAACATTGTAAAAGTGATTTTGTATGTTTGATAGTTAATAAAACTGAGATTTGCTACATAATTATATATATTCTTATTTTGGGGCAAAAAATTATTTTCTCCAGTTTTTATCAGTGGTTATACTTGGCAAAACAGTTTCTTGTCAATACTGTAAAATTGATAAAAATGGATCTGACCGGTTTTTGCACCAGCCCTTCAATTGTAGAATAAAATAATATCAAATTCACTTTATATTCACTAAGAGAACGCATCAGAGTGGCATAAGTTTTCTATTTTGTAGAAATGTGCATTTAATGTATGATTCAAAAATGATCAAAAACTATATTTTTACAAAATGTTAATAATATGATTAAAGAACTGAGTAAAAATAGTGGGTAAGCGGACTCAAAACACAACAGCAAACTTACCCATTATTTTTATTGACATGAATATTATATTCGCACAATAAAAACTAGTATTATGAATAAAGCAATATCGAGGTAACCAAAGAATTATGAAATAATACGAACTTACAGCATATCCATATGAATATGTTCGCGTAAAATTTTTTTTAAATATTACAGCAAACCTTTTTGTTGCACATTTATAGCACTGAGCACATTCTCTATGATCACTTTTATCATGAACATAATTTAGAAACATTATAGTTTCTCGGTTTCTATAATAATGTTTCATTGATTAAACGATTCGTTTCATAAGAATAATCTTATTGCAAATCAATCTATCGCTACAAATAAATAATGTAACAGCATACACGTTTCAATCAGCTCATATTTGTGCCGTTAAACCGCAGTACCGTTGCGGTACCGCGATGTCATTTCAGTGCAGGTATTTAATTTTAAGAATGCTCATAACGACACGACCAATTTTTATTATAGAAGTCGGGAGGCGATTCTTCCTGGAACCAATCAGTGGAATTTTCATCCGTATTTAAACTGTAAATTCTCAATTTTATGATTCGCAGCAAATTAAAAAATACTATGTGTTTAATATACTTGACACATTCGAAATGACTGCAGATAAAAATAGACGCCGAATCATTTTGCCATGTATTTAATAATGGTTATAAATTGTGACAAATTTCCCAATTCGACATAGAACCATGTTTCATTAATCAAGGAACTAGTGCGATATTGCCAATTTTATTTAATCTATAATCATATAAAGTATAGTCGAAAAATTAGTAATATCATTGAGCTAGTTATTTCAATATGTGGTGTTACCAAATGTTACAATATTTTGTTTAAATCTATTTCGGCTAATATAAACTAAATGTCAATTTCCTTTTTTTTTTTCTAGTACAGATTTAAATCTATTTTCCATGTATTTCAAACTAGAGATATTTTCTATTGTATTAAAGAAATATTTTTATTTTTATTTTTTGTATCGAAATAATTTAAATATCGACACAAAGTCTTAATAAAAAAATTTCATATATCGTTGTCCTAAATAAAAATAAATAATAAATTCTTAAATTAAAATTAGTTTTACTCAAACATTTTGGATACAATTTTAATGAGAAATACAAAATTTTAAGGATGGACAGATTTTCCGTATATATATTCGTATATGGCCTAAATATATTCCGTTGCTATACGGTAAAAATAAACTTTGTTATGTATTTTCTTTTAATATGCAGCTGAATGGTAATTTCAATAAATATAATACAAGAGAATTTGCACCATGTTATTCCATTTAAAAGCCCGGCTATAATAGAATCCTGTTGCTGATTTGACAAACTTTAATATATTAACACAAACAATGATTTATTTTTTGAAACGAATATTTTATTATATTTTTCACTATATCATTATATGATCTTTGACCAAGTAGTCTTTTCGTTTTAGTTAATATCTTAGATACACAAATAACTCTTTAATTTTCAATCTATACAAATTTTATCCGTTTCCATTTATATCTAAAAAAATGATTTAGAAAATTATAGCATTCTAAAATTCAATCACACGATTTAAATATTTTCTGACATACATAATTTAATAATTAGTAAATATATTTTAAGGGGACGAGATTGTTTATGTCACTTTCTATCAGGGGATGTAAAATTAAATTTGTTCAAACGTGGACTATATTTCTAAGCTGTGTGTAAAGTTTTAACATTATAAATAATCGTCAATTGATATTTTATAACTAAGTAGAAGCAGTTTATATCATAGTAAAGAAAATTTTTAATTTTGAGCCCAACCTCAAATTGTTGTGGCATTTTCAAATTGTAGATTTAAAAAATTATATTTGTTAACCAATTATATAATATCCATGTTTTAGTATTTTGCAATATCGAATCCTCTATATAAGTGAATATTAGTATTTTTTCTGTGAAAAGCATGTTTTCTAAAGAAAATTTTGTATTCTGTGCATGTACGCTTAGAAAAAACATAAAATCTGTTGGATACATACGTTCTTGTGCAAACAATTGTGTAATAATGTTGGCGTGTTTTTGCAACATCTGTAGATGTGAATAAAATTATGAAAATGTATGGCATGATTTGTGTTTGAATCCATATTTAGAATAATAATTTGAAAATACATAAATATATCACAACAAATTGACAAAGTATACAATATAATCTTAAGCAAGCGGCGTGTAATGAAAGAGGATAGGATACAAACCTTTTTCTGGCTTAGCTTCATAAAAATTGAGTTATTTTTGTACGGTATACGATTTGCTATAGATTTATATTTTAAAAAATAATTGCGTTCGCTAGAAAATCATACAAGAAATTAATTAACTCCTTTTTCCCTTTAAACGAAATTGAAGCCGTCACTGCGTTTTAAATAATAATTTATAGTGAGAATAAATAGAAATTAAATATAATTTTTATACAATTCATATTTACTTATTTATGTACCAACCAAACGTACAAAATTAAGATTTATTATATTTTAATAGACATTTGTGTTGACACAAGTAATTATTAGAACACCATGCTATTTATATTTTATTCAATGCCTTCTTTTGCGTAAATTGTTTGGTAAATATTGCGATCAATTATTTTATTAATGACTTCCTCACGTAAATATCTATTGATTTTATAATTATTGATAATTTCGATAAAAATATGTGGTAATATTCGCACATTATGCGTTGCTAGAAAACAAATTTGGAAAAAGTATTGTAACCATTTTTCTATGTTTATTAAAAGGAATAATAGTAACATTCCGCTATATTTAAAACTTGTATATAATATAATACTTGTAGAATTAAAATGTGTAGAATTAAATGGTAATAATATTATATTTTCATGTAATCCTCATCCATTCAATAGCATTATAGACTTTTTTGAATTTTAAAATTCAAAATTGCACATATAATTTTGAAGGTAAAACTAATTGATACAATATTTTACTAAAAAAATATTTTGTAATCGGTCTTTTAAAAATAAAAAATGCACATTTAACCATTAAGCGAGTTAGCGTTTATATTTAGAAAATCAATATATTCTCAGACGAACCTCAACCTTTTTTTATTTCAGATTTAACCACGAAAAGTATTGAACTTTGTTCCTGTCAAGTAATTTGTATAAGTTATTCATTGTTCTTACTATGTTATCATATACTAATTGTGTCGATGAGATTGTAGATTTAAAAGATAAAATTCCAATGGTGCAATTGTGTTTAAATTTAAATAAGAAGTACGGTGATTCAAAATTTCAGCATTTAAAAAATCATATAAAAAGGTGTGGATTTTCTTTGTGGTGTGGCTTAGCCTACGGTTGAATTTACCTAACAATGTTTGCTTAAAGTCCTTCTTGTCCCGTTCTTTAGCATAAGATAATAATAATTATAAATAATTATAATAAAATAATAATTTTATTATAATCCAGGTATTTTGATTAACTTGTGTACTTAAGGATTTTTTAGAGAAATTAAATTTAAACTTTGAAAATGTTAACTCATTTATGCCGAAAATGACATTAATAATTTCTCTGCGGTAAACAATTTTTCTTCACCTGACATTATAGTCAAATAAATATCTATTAGATATTGTACTGAAACTTTTCATATTATCATATAAAAATTATATCATATTGTGTACATATAGATTCCTTAATCTCAACTTTAAGAGGTAGTACACAAAATTGCTTCAATATTACAATTTACATAAACATTTAATTTTTTTGCATAATTCGTAATAAACAAACTATTTTCTTAGTTTGCTTTAAGGAAGAAAAAATTACGATGATGATTACATATGGCTTATTCTATCTTTAACACCTTTACAGGAATTTTAATTTGCCAGTAACAAGGTAATTGAATTAAGTGGCATCGCCTCAAGCCACGAATCACAAAGCAAAAAGGTGTAAGTGATTTTGTACAAAAATATACAGGCGGTAGCACAGATTTTGCATAATATCAAGTAAAATCAAGTAATACGACTGTATTATATATTTCCAAATTGTTGCGTTAACGTGAATAAATTTAAGTATTTATAAGTACGAGGAAGAATTTTCGCATTATATGGTAACACCTTCAAACATGACTAAATTTTAAATAATTCAATCAATATGGTCTTAATCTTAAAATAGGATCAGTTTTCAGTTGAATCTATTTAGTTTGTTCAATTTTTAAATTTGGACACCACCTTTGAAAATATTTCCATGAAATTAGGACTAAATTAAATAAATTAAACTGCATAAATGCAAAGAAATTTAACAATATATAAACGTTGAGAAAATATAAATACCTAATACGTATTTTATTTAGCTTTTAGCTTGTGCTATTGAAGATGGAGGCATAGCCTTCGAAATGCGCATCTAGTATTTGGGCGATATTCTATACTATTATTTAACATCGTAGTCATAATTTTAACATGCGTCCTTATTTCACAGTCGTCATTTAAAAGTAAAAATTCGAAAAAAGGATAAACATTATTCGTTATTTATATTTTATAGGAGTCTATCTTTTTAATATCAGTTTGTTAGTTAAGATGTTAGGTAAACACTATGTGCTATATTTTGAATTAGAAAATTTTTGGTATCAACTAATCTGAAAATTGGCATTAGTTAAGTTTACGAAAATACAATCATCAGCTTTTTTGCAGAATTGCTATTTTTATCAATGAAATTTCATTTCCAAAAATGTTCTGATATTCATCCAGGTGCTCCGAACAGTCAATTTTATCCAGGTGTAAGGAGAAAAGACCTGATTGATATTCATAAATATAGAAGTTCAAAATTTAGATTTGCTTTTTCCAACCAAGTAGCAATTAGTCGAAATTCTCTACCGACTAATATAAAAATATGTTGTATAAATAATTTTGTAAAACACTTTAGGAAATTTCAAAAGTTTTGATTTCGGATTTATTTATATATAGTTAAAACGAAAAATAATGCGATTGTGGTTGCAAATTGACTATGTTCTTGATTTTATTTTTTGGTTTGTTAATTTTTCTTTATTTATTACTAATTGAGCGAAAATAACTAAGAAATATTTTGCTTGTAATTATGAATGTTACTGTATTACTATGTTTGCTTTTTGATTATTATTTTTATTGTAATTTAATACTGTAAAAAAAATTCAATTACAAATTGAAAAAATATATAAAAAAGGGACGAAAATGAAAAGAATTGAGAAGGGAAAGAAAAATATATATGCGAGTATATAGTAGAATAAAAATATACTAGAATAGATAATGAATTTACAAACCGGTTCTTTCGTAAGAATGTTATTTGATTTTATTTACATTTGTATTTTATTTTTACTTGCAATATATAAGGGGGTAAACTTTAATCTTTGAGGTGACTATGGAAGAACAGATTTCATCTGAATAGTGACATTTTGATCGTATTTCATTCATTATATTTAGTTTATTTTGTGCACACATTTAAATTTTTATTTGTATTATATATATATACTAATATTAATAAATAAAAATAAAAATAATAACAATGTCACCTGCACTTTCTCCCCATTTTACTTTACAATTACTATAGAATGAATATACCGCATAGTAATCTCAACTTCTGTGATGTTTTTCTAAACTAACCAAAATACTATACAAAAGTTTATTTATGAGAAAATTTGTATGTCTATATGCAGCGAAGATAACATTTTATTAACTACCGGAATTGCTTATTTATTGCTTCACTGCAAAATTCAAAATATTCAGTTTAAAATTTAATAATTTAACAAATGTAACAAATAGAGAATCTAGCAGATAATACAATTCATTAGTTATTTATAATCTGGTAACTCTTTTCATTTATTTCACAATATAAAGAGTTTATAAGCATTTTTACACCTCCCAGGTCTCTATCCTAATTTATCAGGACTTTAGGTTTTCATATTATTAAAATGAATGTCAAATATGTAAGACATTTAATTTTAATATATTTGATTAAAGTAGGTTTTCATTGTTGGGAAGTAAATAAATAATACTATTAGGTCGAGTAATATTTTTTATATCATAGAGAAATCTTGTGGTATTGCTAATCTTACATTTAAAATCCCGAAGAGAACTCGAAAATCAAATGTAAAATAACGTTAATTCATAGTTTTCTTGTTTCTCAGACATGCTAAATCTATCTCGAAATCCCTGTCTGTGATCTTTTCTCAATAAATTCTTTGTATATCAGAAATATACTAAACCACCAACTTAACAAAATATGTGAACAAACACATTTACTTTGTTAATGCTCTGGTAATGAAGAATCCTAGGCTATATTAAAGGTTGGAGTGAATATTTACCTTCATGCTTTCTCTTAGAATTATTTGCCTTAGATATCTGAAAATATCTGTCGAATGTCTTCGTTTAAAAAAAAAGTTTCACAGCTATGACTTGCTGGTTAATTAGCCTAGTGTATATCAAAATATATATTAAATCGATTATAGTTTTAAAATAAAAATCCATGATTATATACTTTAATAAAAAAATATATTTTTTGAATTTAAAATCGGATTTTAAATTTGATTTGCTAACGCGAACAGTTTTTGTAAAAATATGTTATAATTAAAAAATCCTGCAACCTAATGAGTTGATTGAAAATAAAAATGGATTATTAAATGGAGAAATAACTAAGAAAGAATAGTTGAACATTTATTTCTTCATAGATTTGTTCATAGCATTCATTTGCATTACCAAATAAATTGAAAATATACAGTTAAAAAATATGACCACAAATTTTGTTTATTCAAATAGCATTAGCCCATTGATTCCATCCAGCATAAAGTTTTATACTCTTAGTGTGTTTGCTCACCTCAGCCACTTGTTGTTTACTTATAACATTCCATTTAAGAGGTGGCTTGTGTATTTGCGCCTCCAACGCCGCCTTCTAAGTGGAAGAAAAACCTCACCTTAGCTTTAGAATAAGTTCTGCATATCTCATATCTTTTTGCTTAGTTATATGATTACGTCTAAAAATTAAGAAAAATGTATATTTTTTATTAAACGCAACAACGTATAAGATACTATTTTTTAAATAAATTTCTAGAAAATAAACCCTTTCGTATAGAGTTTGGATAAATTTCGGGTGTGTAAAAGATATTAAAATAAATTATAATTTTGACATCTTCTATTGTCGGTTTATTTTTGTACTTATTCGAATATTGAAACCAAAAGGACCTTAAACGAATATTATAAGCCAAAAATATATAAATTATTAAACGAGTGATGGATTTTAGAATGAAATAAATATTTTTTTAATATAATTTATAAAAAAAATTATTCCGATAATCACAAATATTCAGTTAGTATTAGGATTATATGACTAGCAAAATTCTGAGGTTTTTACAGCATCATGTAAACATTTTTTTCAAAAGCAAACTTTCAATTAAATGACTATACTATTCTAAAACCAACAATTCGTTATTTTTAACGATATTACAGGTTAAAGTCTCTAAAAGACTAAATTAAAAAAATAAAGTTGGAAGCATTATAATCTATTAAACGACAAACTTGGGTCTTTTTAAAATTCAGTATTAAAAAAATATATATTACAAGTTCCATAATATAAGTCGTTATTTGATACCTTGTTCAATCGTTACTGTACCTCCACGAAGTAAATACAAACCTTTACCAAGACTTGGCAGTCTTGGTGTTTAGTGGTCGATCGGAAAATAAACGTGCTAGGAGACACCGCAAGGATGTTTGCCCAACAACTTAACACTGGCAATAGCGTAGCGGTCTGCGCTGTGAAGTTCTTACCATTTACTAACACCAAAACTGGTATGTCTATGGCAACTAGTAGTAAACCACGAAGATAACTACGTAGCAACTATGCAACTAACTGTTACACTAGATGCAAAGACATGAAGTCGAATATGAAATAAGTAAAAGTAGATAATATTCATCGTTAGCCAATAATTTGTTGAACTCAAATCAATGCTCTCATTCTGCAAATAACGATGGTGAGTTTTTGGTCTTATATAGCCATGCCAAGTTTCAAACGATCTTCGCTACATAGGTAAAATATAAGAAGGTGTAATGTTGATGACAGGATCTCAACTTGAAGAACGAGATTTGATTTTGACATAGCGTTGTCATGCTTACTTCCATGATAAATGGTGTTCCCACAAGCCAATCCCTACCACCGACAAGGGCGCTTGTTCCTTCTCAATACTTCTACATGTTGCGAGCTCTTTGTATATTTTAAGTATATCATAATCACGCCTGATCCGTATATATACATATAATTAAAATATGCCACTCAGAGCTCTGATTTGTAATCGCATTCGTGTCGGACTGTTCAAACTCTTACCGTCCGTTATTATTTCACGTACGCTTTAATTCTTACATCGCAAGAATAGTTAAGGCAACAACTTAACAAGCTCTATAATATATAACGATTTACCTAACGTATTTTGTTGAAAAGACATTTTTAAAGAAAATTTGTTTTTCTAAAAGTATACTAAGTTATTAACATATTGATTTATAGAAACCAAGTAATGTGCACCTTTTCAGTTTAGATTCACATGGCTGCTGTTGTTGATGTAAAAGTGGAGTATGTTTCGTATAGCATGTATGCAAAACAAAGAGATTTACTTTTGACAGGCGTACCAGCCTCCCACGATCCTGGTCGTCGTCCAGTGTGTCTGGACATCCTCATAGGATCCGCTCAGGCTCGCTAGGTTTAAAAGAGCGGCTCCGTCTTTTGATCAGCCACAATGTTAAGCGCCGTCAGAAAACAGAGAACCTAGATGCTATATGCATATGTTGAAGGAGATCATAAGGAGCAGCAAGCGCAGAACATACCTTGTCGTAAACTGTAGACGTTAAATTTCGATCATCTCAGCACCAACCGTAACATACCCACCTATAAGTTAATATTCACAATGTTAAGGCAGCATGCCCGTGTAGATAAAGATGAGGATCAACTGACATGATACGTCTTGAGTTTGTGGAGTACAAGTGAGCGATATAATGTGTGTAGAAAGAGATATTGCACACGCACTGCGTGTATATGCTAATTCTGATTTCTGTTCGCAAATCATCTCAGAGCTTTCCAATCGCAAGTCTTCCAAGAAATGATATTGATATGCTGCGGAGATTCATAGTTTTGTCAATATAATTTACTAATATAGAATTATTTGGATAAATACCACCGAACTAGCATATATAAGATACAATTTTTTATATGCATTCATATCAAACATTAAGGATTAATATAAAATGTGGTGAGTTCTTATTATATGTACTTTAACGTTATCCTTAAATACATATTGCAAGCTGATTTTTCATTGCTGATTTCAAAAGAAACAAATCAGATTTCATAAATTCTTACTATTCTCTTTGATGATGCTTTTTTACAATTCCCATTGCTGTTAAATTAAAAAATTAAAATGTTTGTACCATGATTACTTTTTCACTTTTTCTTCGTCGAAGCAGAAATGATATTTTATAGATTTGAATTAATCTGATATAGTATTTTAAAATTATCACTACGGTGTTAAATAATTGTATAGAATACAACCAAATATCGTAAATTCAAGCATTAAGTAGCTAGATGTGCATTTCGAAGGCTATGCCCCCATCTTCAGTAGCACAAGATTTAAGAAACTAAATAAAATACCTCTGTCACGAATCGTGATTGATATACTATTAAATAAATAATTAAATAAATAAATAATTAAAAAAACTAAATAAAATGGATAGCATTTTAAATCAATATAATTTTATATTAACATATAATACCTGTTACAGTCTTGCTAATTTACTAGAAAATCTAATAAATTTGATTCATTTGAATAAAAAAAATCTGGAATTTATGAAATATCTTGTTCTAGTTGTCCTAAAGTATATATTGAAGACAAATACGTAGACCAATTGAAACTAGATTTATAGGAGCATTTCATATTAAATAGAAAAGTTAAAGTGCTGTAGCCGAGCATATTTTTGACTAACTCAGGTCATCCTATTCAAATTAGTTGGATTCAGGGACAATTTATTTAATTTATTTAATAATGACTATTTTTAATTAAATTTTAAATTTTCAGTTATTTTACATTTGACAACCCATTATTTATAGTTGTTACTTGTTAGATTCGTTAATTGATAATTTGTATTCTTTAAAAGATTTATAAGTCATATCATATGTCATATTTTGAAATACCTCTTGTACTACGTCATGTTGACTTCTTTATTTAATAGTATATCAATCACGAATCGTGATAGAGGTATTTTATTTCGTTTTTAACTTGTGCTACTGAAGACGGGGGCATAGCCCTCGAAATGCGCATGTATACATGGATATGGTAAAATGATTTCGAATTGGTTGTGTGAACTAGTGTAAGTAGTAATGATGGGGCGGTCGAAAACGGAGCATTTTTTAAGTCATGACAACCACTAACCTCGCGAATGAGTAATTCGGTTTTAACAGATTGTGAAACGATAAAAAGCTGCAGCATTCGGGATACACAATGCTCCACGTTCAACAACAGTAAATATTTGAGAGGTGTGTTCTAAAAAAGATGTTGAACTCTAAATATGCGGCGGCGTTAAGTACGATCCACAATGAAATGAAAATATGCAAGAACTTCCGCCAAATGAAGGTTATTGGATAGTTACAATTTTCTTCGAATATTTGTAGATTTCATTTCATTCGATTTTACTGAATATTTGTTAGGAACGGTTTTTTTGTTGTGTAACAAAATAGTTGATTTCCATTTTCGTAGTTTGTAATATTATGACTTTTTTTTATGAAATAGCTGCTTCAGCTAAAAATGAGGTTTCAATTTCAGAACAAGTATTCAATGATACATGTAGGAAGTAATATCAAGGTGGAAAATTAGAGTTGGCGAAAGATGAATGACAGAAGAGAACAGTATAAAATTGGTAAAGTATCCGATTCTTGTTATTTGTGGGGTAGAACTATAAAAGAACAATCTAAATACACTACATATAATCATTCCGATTTACTACACTATGCCAAATTCGAATGTATTGCTAAGGATTTAGTTCAGGACTATTGTAGGTTAAATAAACCTTAGCTGAAAGGAAGAAAGAATTAAAAAATCTTACATAGTATTGACAAAGTTCTGATTTATTTTTTTATGCATCATACCGGATTAGCCCAAGGCTTTTTTTAAATATGTGTCCATTATCGTTATCGAAAAAAATGCAAATATCTTTTGAACTAATTACTTAATTAGTCCAAAAAATCGTAATGATTCTCTTTGAGCAAAACATTAGAAATACTACAAATAAGAAAAACTACGAAAGTAACTTTGCATATATTTGGATTTTACTATATTTCGTTTTTTAAGTATGCTATAGAAATACGCTACTTGAAGTCTATAGAACTAACTGACCTTTCATATTTAGTTAGTTATTTGGATTTTGAACTAAGGCAGCGATATTACGAAATATTTTACGAAATTCAACTCCAATTTTGAACAATGACATACCAAACGAAATGACGCACACATTAAATATAACTAAGTTTAAAAAATTATAATACGTATTGATTTATTTTACGTCTCGTAATATGAGTTTCATCGAATTAATTTCTCGAATTCATTTGGTTATATCCAATAGTATTAGATATTTCGTGTTTTATTAGAGTTCGTGAGGAAAAATATATGTTAATCTTTAAAAATCAAATTTTGCAAAATACTTATTGGAATGGAACCTTACTCCACAAACGAGTTTTTCCTGAAAATAAAACTATTTTTTTTAAATCACTGTATTATAAATGTAAAAATTGTAAAAATCGCCAGAAATATTACGTTCTGCCATATTATGACTCTCTTAGATACTATGTATTACACCTATTGAATTATATTGTATAATTAATGCATTTTATAAATAAAGAAATTTTGTATTGAATTGAAGTATTAAATTTGTACCTATGCTATGTTGTTTGTACCATTCTTTAGTGAGTCTTTTCCTTAAAAATACATTACAAGTTACGTACCAGCGATTTAATATTTACTTGGCGTTTGAAATACGCATCTTCAATATGGAAGGTATAGTAATTGCATTCAACGATATCTTCACTATTCTCCAGACGAATTAACTTTACTAAATTACTCACTCAAGTACATTATGCACAGTAGAAAACATAGGAGTAGAAAACAGTTGGCGATTTTTCGGCTGATTTAGTGATTATTTGTGATGTAGTTTTGTTTTATTGGTGGAAACTGCTGTAAAATTTTTATTTAAAATATTAACCGATATTAAAAAAATTGTGTGTTCATTAGTATTATGAAAAGACATGAAAATGATTTTACTCTTGCAATTGTAACTATATATTTTGCCCAATGTTCATAAGCTAGTGGAAATGTTTAGTAATAACTATAGGTGTGGAAAAACGTTATGAAAAAAAATACTTAAATAAAAATGAGTTAAATTCACGATTGGATAAAAGGATAAATTACATCAACAGCATAAATATTATTTAGTGCTTTAGTGCTTAGATTTAGTTATGTTTAATTATTTCTTAGACAATGGTTTTATGCATTACGATGTTTTTCAGAGAGGAATAAATTCCTTATTCGTTTCTGCTAAAAATTTCATTTTTCACAAAACAACATACATTTGGTTGGTTCCCTGTTATTTCACAAAATCGAAATTTAAAAATATATTATTATATGTTCAAGAATATGAAAAGCTATTTGGAACGGTGATTTGTAATATATTTTTTGTAAATATATAGAATAGGAATTTGATACAATCATTATGAATTTCGGTAGATAATAATGATTATTTGTTATATACTAGCTTGGTGTAGAAGCTTATTTGTTTCTTACAGGATCATCGGGTGAAAGAAGAAACTTGTTGTTCCATGCAGATAAAAGTCAAAAGTTTCCAAATTTTAAATAGAGAACGATAAAAATATTAATGTATGCGAAGGATTTTTAAATTGGTTTTAGTAGTTAACGAAAAAATATATACCCAAAAAAACAATTAGTTCGCACTCTCTTGTTGTCACTATTATCTAAATTTATTTTATTGCAGAAGTAGTATAGTTAAAAATTAATTTAAAAAGGGTATTAACATCTTCCACGTTATTCATATGAAAATTGTATTCAGTAGGTGATTTTTTATACGGAGATTTTCAAAAATGCGTTAAAATACCTTTCGTCCTTTTCTATAGAAAATTAAATTTCAATGAAATCGAAATTTCTATAGAAAAGGAACGTATTTTAACGCATTTTAAAAATATTAAAAATATTTAAAAAGGGTATTAACATCTTCCACGTTATTCATATAAAAATTGTATTCAGTAGGTGATTTTTTATACGGAGATTTTCAAAAATGCGTTAAAATACCTTTCGTCCTTTTCTATAGAAAATTAAATTTCAATGAAATCGAAATTTCTATAGAAAAGGAACGTATTTTAACGCATTTTAAAAATATTCCTTCTTAATTATTTCCGTATAAATTTTTTCCAATTTATATAGTGAAATAAATGTTTATTTTAAATTAAATAGGTAACAATTTTAATAGTTTTAGAAAATAAGTTATAATTAACATCCCAAAGAATGCAAATTAATTTTTCATTCAGAAAGTCAGTATTGTAATAAGGATATTTATAAAAGATGTATGAAATTAAAGTTTTATAGAAATTCACAACGAAGTGAGATGAAGAGTCTTTTCTATATTACCATAGTGAATTAACTATAAATCTTTTCTTGTCCTGGCGAATAAACAAACGTTCCGATTATATAAATACTTATAAAATTAACGCAATTATGACATATCTACACTAAATAAAAGTTTGCTCATAATTTGATTAAAGCATATTGGAATGCGGATCAATATTCAATGAAATCGATATCTAAAAATACAATGAGCGTGCACGTTTATTGAAAGGAAACTTTAATTATTGTAGTTAAATATGATTTTATTGGAATGCGCTCGAAATAAAGTATAATTGTTTATTTTACCTGAATAATAGTATGACGTGGGTTATCAATAAGGAACATATGCTATTCGTTATCTTTAGATCAAAATGACGATAACCTTCTATAAAGTTTTAATGATGAAAGATTTCATGTTTCTTTGCAATTTGCGTTGTATTGAATATTACCACCACGGGGAAACCAAATTACCTCTAACAAATACATATAAATTTAAATTGTCACATGCTATTTTATAAATGTACGAAGATTGAATCGAACTATGCAAATGGTTCATCTTGACATATCCGTTGCGAGAATCTTCGAATGAATTAAATATTAACTAAAGGATATTTTGCGCTATGATCTATATTTTATTTTAGAACTGGTAGAACTATTTTAGAATTTTATTACAAGTTGATTTAAACTTGTAATTTGGTCACCTGATATTGATTTATCAGATCGAATCTTCCAATATACTAGGAATCACAATTTGCTAAAAAAACAAATAAAATTTAGTAACATTATTCAGTGAATAAGAAATGCGAATTGGTAAGTGCATTAAATAATGCGTAAATGCGTAAAAATTTCATATTATTCAATAATTGAAATTTTACCGTTCTATCAGCTGATAGTGAATAACCAAAAATATTTCTTCATCTATTGGAAAACTATATGGCTAAGTATTAATTTTTGAGTGAATTCTGTTAAACGAATATTAATTGGAAAGCGATACACCAAGATAAGGTAAATTAATTAAAAAAAAAACACTACTTAGCTATATTAATAATATGTAAAACAATCTCCTGCTATCTTATACTATAATTTCATCATATCAGATCACTTCTTCTGATATTACGACAGAATTCCGCACAAATTTCTTGCGTGTACTTTGAAAACAGTTATCCTCAAAAGTTTTCAATTGGCCAAGTGTTCACTATTAGATAACTTCTGAATTTGAATTACCATCTAATTAGTAGAAAATAGTAATATTAATATTGTATTATTAAAGTACTGTCAACTTTAGTAGAAGCAAATAATATAATTGTTTGTTTTTGTGCTCACTTGTATGCAAATACAAATTTTTTAGTAGTGATATTTGTGAATGTAGATTCAGGCATAGTTTTCGAAGAACTTATTAATCGAAAAATTATTAAAATTTCAAAAATCGTACCAATCTGAGATTCCTTTTTCAGATTTATACCATTTCGTTATTATAATTATCATTTACTTCCATACATGGCTTATTGTGATTATAATTTATCATATGAATAACATTAGCTTAGGAATATGGTTAGCTTGGAAATTTATATATTACGACATACTTCGAAGACGAGTTTCTGTTTGTTATTGAAGTTTTTAAAAAACTATTATAAATGATTTAATTCTGGATTATTTGTGTTGAATCACTGCGCAAATACCCCAAATCTCCAAAATATCACCTTTCATGGAAATGGACAATTTAAAAGCGTATTTCAGGTAGTATATATTTCAGACCATCAAGTTCTTGCAGGTTAGAGTTTGTCGATTACTGGTAGGAATATATACCTTTATATATGTACGTAATATGCGCTTTGGTCCGACTAATAACACGGTTACCAGATCACGTTCCACCCATTCCCATATAAAATACCATAAACCGGCTAAAATAACGATAATCAAGCCGCACGACGTTCATTGGGAATCTGCAGATTATTTTTAACAATACACACAAGTGGTTTAAATGCACAGACGCTTCAGCGATACCACCAACAACTTGCAGCTCTGTTATTACCGATGAAATCAATTTATTTGCGAATATACTACTGCAAAAAGGAATAAAATAGTTCAATCATATGGTTCCGCTTAGAGTTTGATACTAAATTTTGACTTACGTCAACTATGGTCAAAGTTTATACCAAAAGGTATTTTTCCTTGTGTAAAATCTAAAAAGAAGCCCATTATCCTTAATATTAAAAATTTTAATATTACTTACTTCTAAACGATGTAAACTGATTACACAAAAAATATTAAATGATGGTACAATTATTTTTTATATCCGGATTACTAAAGTTTCCTTGCAATAAGAAAAATAAGATTATATTATGTTGGAATAGCATTCAGTTAAACATTTTGAAATTTATTTTTTTATACATAGATAACTACAAACAAGGCATATTTTTCAATTACTAAAAAGTACGTACAAATCGAAAGGTAGAATATTAAAATCGAAATAATCTAGGATGGCATACCATTAAAAAATATATCTTTGCATTATCATAAGTTGATATTTTTGGATATTTTATATAGCTATGTTCAACAGTGAATATTTATTTTGAAGAGCAATACGTTGGGATTTAAAAAGCAAGTCTTTACTAAGCAACACGTGGAAACCAGCTTATTTTATACTTTATTTGACATTGTTCATTATAATAATATGTCTTCACTTAGAATGCCATACATTCTTATCTAAAAATGCTCTTCTAACTCACCACTGTAAATAATTGATTACACAAGATACACGTCAAATATCAACTAATTTGAATAAACTCTGCTTTGATTGTCTGTCACACGAATTAACATTCTTTCCTTCACGTTCTTCTAGGCGCATCTCTTCAGGTCTACATTGGGAAAGTGAATTCGGGCGTGAGAAGACATGAATTAACCACGCCGAAGACATCATTCAAATGTGAGGCAATTATTACATGTGAGATAATAAAATACATAATATTTGACCAACGTAACTTATCTTAACAAGCTCAATGAATATGCCCTATATATGAATGTTATTAATTATTTTTAATTGAAAGTAAACTAATAAAAAATATATATTGTTTGAGATACATTTGATTAAAAAATATTAGAGAAATTTCAAATGTACATCGCTGAGATGAACTTTTTTTGATATAAAATGAGGTTGGCTATTTAATTTAACATTTAACTCTTTTCTTTAATTTAACTGTGTCCACACCGGTAATAATTATTTACAATAAATTAAGATACAATACTATGTAATTTGAAAGGAAGATTAAATTATTCGCAAATATAAAATATATAAGAGAGAGTTACTAAAAGAGTTAATTAAGAGTTACTTAAAAAAGAGTTACTTAAAAGAGTTAATAAGAGAGTTACTAAAACCGCCTTCATTTTACAACGTTAAAAATCAACTCCGCCTTAAAACTGCACTTACTATTGGGAAGTACAAAGATAATATTATTAACATGGTGAATTGCATCGCAAATTATTTATCCATAATCTAGTCGAAAAGTAGTCAAAAAGTTGCTGGGAATTGCTTTCGAGGATTGCTGACTTTTTTTAATGTTTCTATTTGAAATATTGTATTTATATGTATGAGCTGTTTACTAGATATGTGCAAATAGAGACGCTTATGTCTTTATGTGCAATAAATGTCTTCAATAAATTAGGGTTTGTACAATTTTATAAAAGCGAATTGACTAAAGGATCACGTATTAATAATATAAAACCTAATTTGGTCCTATGATTTGAATGAAGTGTGCTTAATATTGAAATAGCTCTTCATATTCCGAACTAAAATTAAGCCATTAATTAAATAATCCCAATATACTGGAAGAAATGCGATTTTATTTTTGGGATCAAATTTGCTCAGAATGAAAAGTATCTATATTCTCATAATACATTTCCCATCGCACCTGAACAAGATTGGTACTTACCTCAATCTTATATTTCTGTAACTGATGCTAGGACATAGGAAGTATATTTTAAAGAAAAGCATAAATAATTGTGCGTTTTGTTCATGTGGTGGCTTGAATGTAGGATGCGTCAAATTAGTTTTGTTCATATGACCGCTCAGGTGATCTGCAGCGAAGAGCGCACGAGACGCTGCAGCATCAACAACGGATTCGAGGAACTGCCAAGCGCACAAATACACTATAGCCTTGCAGCCGTTTAAACACCGTAACCGTTTGGGCAAGGATACAGGATGAAAAAAAGAAATAATCACAATTTCGCATAAGGAATATTTTGAGCTATGGTACTAGTAGCCTCATAAGCTCCAGGACTAAAAGTCTTGTGGTGTTTAGAATACAGGATCTGAAACGACAACTTGATTTGTTAAAAATGAAAAGCAACTCGTGATTGGTGTAATGGAAGATTCTTGAAAATCAGTTAGATATAAATCTTTTTGCATATATATCATCTTGTTGAATTACATTTATAATTTTCAAAGATTCTTGGATAGGGAAGGCATAATTTCTTGTTACGACTACTTTTTAACACCTCTTCCTGGTGTAGAAATACTTATTTATTTCTTAACCTAGATACTATTACCAACGATTATAGTTAGATTACATCTATATCTTGCTAGAAATTTTTTATAATAAGAATATGGTTAGATAAGGTCAACTAAAAATGAGGTACCCATAAGCCTATTTAATTCAGTGGATAGGAAAATACCATAATAAGCATCTCTCAACTGATAAATGTGCTTATATCATTCTTATTTATATTCCCAAGCATTCTAACAATGTGCCCCTATCATTTGCACACGAAAGAATGTTAATTTTCATCTAAGTACAATAAAGTAAATGCTATTAGGAATACAATGTAGTTTATGCGAGGATGGTAAATTCCTATAAATATGGAGTCAGGTAGAAGAAACCAAAAATGTGTATGGTCAAATTCCTACAAACGCCTGTTGTCCATCGCCTTCCTCTTGCACGAAGCACTTGTGCAGAAGGCTTCTACATTCTGAATTTCTGTACTTTCACCAACTGGGTCATTGTTAATTGGGTAATTGCCACGATCGTTAAATATATGGGAACATATCTATGTTTTATTCTTCAATGTTTGATTTCAATTGGAAATATTATAGGAAACCTTATAGGAATTTGCATGTACCTTTGTAGAAATTTGACCATCATTAACTCGATTACCTAAAAATTATAGGAATATGTATACACCCGGTTTATGTAATAACCCCTTGCAAATTTTTATCTACGATACTACATAAATATATTAAAAATACTAAACTCGCCAAAATCTAGTACCATCAAAAATTGATTATAAATAATCGCATTCTTTTGAATTGAAACATATCATCCAAGCAAGTTATTGTGGTAATGTATGATATAACCTTCGTGATCGTAATTATATAAATTTTATTCTTTGTTTTGGGTTATAATAACCATTATCAGTTACCTCTATTGGATACGCTTTTCTCGTTTTTCAAATTCTATAATTCAACGGTTGTCTGTTTTCAACTGAGTGAATTTGAGAGAAGTTTGAATGTTGCACATTGTTTAGTTAAACGCCTTAGTTAGTAGATTAATTGTAATTTTCGAAGGTAGTGATGGTAGGACCAAAAGTTAGTGATGTTAAATTTATTAAACAGAATGCAATTATACATTTGGATGTCCATTCATTTTCTGTATAGTTACTCTTGCCATATGTTTTAACAAAATGTATTAATGCTGAACCAGATTTACGGCATAGATTAATAATTAATTATCTAATCAGCGATTAATTGACCGTAGATGTCATCAACAATTTAAACAAATATTGGTCGTGCGTAAAAAGTCAAAGCTTACAATTCATTTTGCATTTAACACAGAACGTATTTTCATAACTCCACAAGGATTGAGGAGATTCCACCTGAAAGTGTAAGGATCCCTGTATACGTGCATTTATAATTTTAAATGTCCCATACCGTCTATATGGTGCATTTGTGTATATAGATATATGTGTGACTCCAGAGCGAAAGGCAAACAAACGGTGCGTATTGAATCAATACATTTACAGATAGTACAGGTTCTTTCAAATAGTAATGAGCTACGAGTCCCGTACAGAGGCCATTTCACATGTTTACTGCCGTATGGACACACACATGCATAAGAAGAAGATGCTCAAAACAAGAAATCAGTGGTGGCGCATCCACTATGCCAACGAGCACTAGAGAAAATTCAATGCTTAATATAAAATAGAAACAATTTTGAACATGTTAACGTATATGCCATCGCATAATTTCGTAAATTGAAATATATAAAAGTTTCCAAACGAAATGTTAGTTTTAAATGCTTTTCCTCAGGTTAAATAAAATTTCGATCATTAGCAGGAGTTTAATTGAATAACTGTGGCGATCTTACAATTTTCCAACATCATCACGATTTTTTTTTAGTTCTTATACCCCCACTTGTTCTTTTTAGCGCCACTGAAAACAAGTATACATAATTCAGACACACTGCCTAGAAAATTACTGTTCAAATCGATTAGATGTAGACTGTGGTTCTGCTGACTTATTCCAAATCCAGAAAAGTAAAAATGAATATACATTTCCTATTCTGTGAGCGCGGATGAAGTAGAAACATTGAAAATACAACTAATTAAAAATAAAAATGTGAAGCTTCATCTGTTTTTAAACTCGATAGAAAATACTATAAATATATTAATAGTTTTGTAATTATTTACTTCTTCATAACGATACAACCATGTCTTAAAGAGTATAGTCTAAAAATAAAATTCAAAATCAGAAAATGGATATATTTCAATCGAAATTAATTTATACTAAAAGTAGTTTATGTGCAATATATTTTCATGTAATATTATAAGCCAGCAATAAATTCAGTATATACAACATTTATTTTGTTCTATTAATTTTTGTTTTATCTGTACTTATATTATACAGGTTAGTTTGTAAAATATATGAGAAGGGAGAAGTACCACAGGATTTTCAGCGTAGTAGAATAGTAACAATGCCGAAGAAAATAGGAGCTAATTTGTGTGAGAACTATAGGACCATTAGCCTACTATCACATGCATCGAAGATATTGTTAAAGATTATTTATAGGAGATTAGAAAATAAAGTAGAGGAAAGGCTAGGAGAAGATCAGTTTGGTTTTAGGAAAAACAGAGGGACGAGGGAGGCGATTCTAGCACTAAGAACGGTAGTAGAAAAAAGAAATAGGGTAGGAAAGGTAACTTGCATAGCTTTTGTAGACTTAGAAAAGGCATTTGACAATGTAGATTGGGACATAATGTTTAGAATTTTAAAAGAAACGGGTATAGATTATAAGGATAGGAGAATAATTTTTAATTTATATAAACACCAAACTGCCTTAGTTAGAATTGAGGGGGAAGAAGAGGTAGCAAAAATAGGGAAGGGAGTTCGGCAGGGATGTACACTCTCACCGTTATTATTTAATCTATATATAGAAGATGCAATAAACAAAGTAAAAGAAGAGTATAGTGTAGGTGTGAATGTACAGGGAGAGAAAATATATATGCTGAGATTCGCCGACGATATAGCTATATTGGAAGAAAGCGAAAAGAAATTAGAAAGGGTATTGAATGGTATGCAGGCAGTATTGACTAGGGATTTTAACATGAAAATAAATATAGGTAAAACTAAAGTGATGAGGTGTGACAAAAAGGAATGCAGTAGAAAAATGAGGATCACAATAGGAGATAATAGAATCGAAGAAGTGTCAGATTTTTGTTATTTAGGCAGTAGAATCACAAAAGATAATCGAAGCAAGGTAGATATAAAGTGTAGGATAGCACAGGGTAGGAAGGCATTCGTAGAAAAAGAACAGATTTTAAGATCAAATATTGACTTGGGTATTAGAAAAAGATTACTGAAGGTATATGTTTGGAGTGTAGCACTGTACGGGTGTGAGGCGTGGACTATAGGAAAGGAAGAGAAGCGTAGATTAGAAGCACTTGAAATGTGGTGTTATAGGAGGATGATGAGGATTGGTTGGGAAGATAAAGTAACAAATGAAGCTGTACTAGAGTTAGTAGGGGAGAAGAGAAGTATTTGGAGAGTGTTACAGCGTAGGAGAGACAGATTAGTAGGGCATATTCTTAGGCATGGGGGGATTATGCAATTGATCATAGAAGGTAGAGTGGAGGGAAAGAGAGGGGTAGGTAGGCCTAGATTGGAGTATGTGAGTCAGATAGTTGAAGACGTTGAGATGAATAGCTATAGGGAGATGAAGGGATTAGCTCAGGATAGATCGGCATGGCGTGCTGTTTCCAACCAATCTTTAGGATTGCGGACTCTTTAACTAACTAATCTGTACTTCTTTATTTTGTCGTAAATTAATTTTACACAATAAACTAAGTGATTGTTATATTAAAACAAACTTATTCTAAAAAGTTTTTTTGTATGCTAAACTGAGAGATCTAAATAACAGTCTACCTGACATTTACTTGGACATACATATATCATATATCTTGACGATCTTATCAGCGTATTCGCGATTAATCAAGGACTTAATGCACCGTATAATTTACTACAAGGTAATTAACAGTCAAGTAAGAATATCGTAATTAGTATCGAAACCGTCGTATTATACGATCGACCTCTCAGCGCGAGTCTTCACTTGAGAGCTGAGGCTACTTTAGCATATGTTTTCAATTTTCGCATAAATATGTGAACGTTTTAAAATATGGATTTTGTCTTACTGCATAAACAAAAGGGAATGTGGATGAGAAAAGTAATTTAGAAAACTTTATATAACTTTATAGCTCT
This sequence comes from Leptodirus hochenwartii, assembly GCA_947310635.1. Taxonomy (NCBI): domain Eukaryota; kingdom Metazoa; phylum Arthropoda; class Insecta; order Coleoptera; family Leiodidae; genus Leptodirus; species Leptodirus hochenwartii. The sequence continues at coordinate 10,820,294 of OX371177.1, read as the reverse complement.
GGTATTGAAAATGTCAATGAAGCACCGATAAATAGCATTCATTTTGAAAAATGTATGAACACATTCATATTCAATATTTTACGAATTCTGCAGAGTAAAAAGTATGCTGAGAATTTAGAATGTGGTTGCTGATTGGGTCAATATACCAATATGTCTTGGGGTTGATGAAATTTTGAAAAAGCTGTTTGATAATTATAAATAATTCACTAAAAATGAGACTAGCAATCATGTGGGAAATTTTAATCTCGTCTTGTATTTGTAAAATTTAATTAGAGAAAAAATATATTTAAAGGCTTATTTTAGACTAATTTAAAGGATATATTATAAAAAATCTTGGGAAATCTATGTGAAATCTTGCATAGAAATTGTAAGGGATTTATTATCCTGAATATTTTTACATTTCAACGTGTCAATGCAAGAAATATAATGTAGACCTCTTCTCTGGCCGAGAATTTAATATAAATAATAAAATATTTATTTTTGGAAAATACGTTTATTACTGATACGAGGTTTTTGAACATATGGGGTAAGAAATTGTTTAAATATTGAAGTATATTTTGAAAATATATTCAGTTCAAGTTGTTTTGTTGTGGTGTAATTAAACATATTTATATTAATGTAATCTCTTGACTTTTTTTAACTATTATTTTTTTAATTTCCTTTTCAGTTTAATTATTCATGAAGAATGAATCACAAAAATACAAGAAAAAAATTAATTTCCTCGATTAAATCGAATTTCATTAATACAAGGTTTTATAAAAAAAATTCAATAGAAAATTGATGTAAAACCTGAAATAAAATTGATTTTATAATATATTTGATTGATTTTTATTTTTTAAAGCGTGGTATTAACTGGTATTTTCATTTATTATTATTAGAATTATTTAAAATTGAAATTTTCCAAGTATGATTTTTAAGGAGATTTCTGCACTAACTTAGTAAAATGAATTGGATTTGTTTTTGATCAAATGTGAACATTAGGAAGTATATTATGTAGTTAGTATCCAGGATCGGATTCAAAACATTTTATTTAATAATATATAATAACTATATCAATGGACAATTTTAGCGGAATTCTAAAATGATTGACTTATTCATATTAAGCTAATTATAATATGGTCACATATGTCAAAACACTTGATTAGATTCATATTTTCTATTTGAATAAAAACACAATATAAGGGACTGCATCGTTTTTTAACATCTAAATTTAAACATGATATTATAGAAAAAGTAGCAAAATATAGTCCTGGTAAATCGATTAATATTATTGCAATAAAGAAGACGGAAAGCAGCTGAGCGTATATTTCTTCGACTTTTAATGCACCATTAAAGTTCTTTCTGTTTGCCGAGATTTACTGGAAAATTGTTGAGAAATTGTCTCTAGAATCATGGTAATGGACCATTATGCACTGTGGCCATAAAAAATTTCACATTTATTTTGTATTACGTTGAGAAAAGTAGACAAATCTAAAAGAAATATTGCCAAATTGTGATACTTGCATATTTTAGATAATATTTTAGAAGCTTGACTACAGATTATTATATAAATTAATAATTTATATCATAAAAACAATACAATTCAATGAAGTGTTGGTGAAAAGTAATAAAATTATTTCAAGGAATATTTCAGATTCAATTCAGGAACTGATTCCTTCGTTGATTTAGTGCTTAAAATTTAATGTGTTTTACGAGAAGTTAAAGATATTCCCCGTATTTCTTTATATTCTCGTAATAGTTGTAAAGGTGCATAAATATAATAAAATAAATATTTATAAACACAGTACAATATTAACACTCTAATGCGGCAGTATGTATTAGATGTATGGAAGTTTCGAAGATTAATGTACATACAAAACTGACTACTTACATACTAACACCATATAATTAATAGAGGTAATTTGTATTAATTATCTTCAGACGCTATGCATTTCCACCATATAAACGTGACTTTCAATAATCATCACAGAAAACGTTTACTAGGTAGGCATTCAATTACATGTTCATCACCACAAACCATTCTCTTCGTTCCCTCTAACCAAAAACATATGGTTTAGTCATCAATTCGCTATTTTAAATTAGAACATTAACCATTTTAATAATTTAATAAAATATTAAATTAAAATTTATATACAAATCAATTCATCATATACTTGCTTAATTTTGAAAAATTATATAATTTTCGTCTAGTAATTAAATTAATATAATGTTTGGAGACAAAGAATTTAATTCTGTATTTCAATTTACTGATTTAGAAAAAATCTATTTTCATCCAACTATTTTTGTTATTTCTAAATGGCTTCTTTTGCTATAATTTAAATTAATTTTACTACAGAAAAATGTACCATAACGAGAACGATGGTAGTTTACCTCAGACACGTAAATTATTTGGTTGAATTTTTGTTTTTGTATTTCACGTTGGACGTTGGCCATTAAACTCTTCGCGCATCCTTACCGATGAAATATACTTCTGTAAATTATATTATGAAATTTGTATTTTTCTTTAACTAGACTGGGTAAATGCAAAACAATGAATATTTTATCGACCTCTTTCACATATGTTCAAGGAAATCGTTGCACAACTTACGTAATTGGTAAAAATTACAGCAACATGATAAAATAAAAGTATTCTACGATGGCCCGAACGATTCCATTGAAAAGTATAACTAATGAATAATATACATCTTATATATTATTATTGACATTATTTATTGATAAATTTTGTATACAATATAAATTATATAGCTTATTTTAATCGCGTCTCGAGACATGTCGGGGACAAATAAAATACAAGAATTTCCATTGTTTCCATAATTCACATTAACGAATTTCCAAAAGGCTATAATTATATAAAATGTTAATTTAAAAAGACAGGCATTTTCAACAATATAACACTCGCCAGGTTGCTATAATTATGACTTAAGAAAGAAAAAGTTGTCTTTTTTAAATCAATAATGAACCTTGATACAGATAACAATTAAAACAAAAAATTGATTAAAAAACATAACTAAATAATGAAGTATAATAAACATATATATAAAACAGATGTAGTAAATTAACGATATTTATTGCATATAAAAATGTACATATTGCATGTTTATATATGCATATATTTTGTTTTTATTTCCAAAGTATTTTCAACAATGAATCTGAATGGTTGTAATAGTGAAGAATATTCCTCATTCTTCATTTGGGCAGATTTGGAGCAGCACTTCCGCAATTCAACGTGAATTATCATCGAAGTTGTAATACTCCGACCTTTTGCACCATTATTAATGCCTGAAAGACATTTACCTCAAAGCAAAACATAATTTTATAACTACGTGATGAAATGCAAAAAACAATGTAAATTTGGAACAGATGATAGACCTTGTTGTAAACAATTATCTTAATACCGTCTATTAAATTTACACTTGATTGAAAATTTGTCTTCAGAAATGTGAAAATATCATTTCATTGTAAAATATCATAGTAAAGATTAATAATCTTAAATATCTTAAGTATAATATCATACTATCGTTTGCCATTTAGTAGTGGCAATGTTATAAACATTACATGTAGCACAAAATGTCGAGATTTCTCAGAGAAAGAGAAAGAGAAAAATTTTAATGCATTTGCACCAAATTTTATAATAGTGGTTTAGTACGCTGTAATTTTATACTGCAAATACTATTTGCACACCATTACATTCGAAATGGATAAATATTCAAATATCTAGAAAATTTATATATTTAAACTGCGACGGGGTTTCTTTGGACAGTTATTTTGCGGAAACGGCTGGACCGATTTCAATGACTTTGGTGTTATATTACAGCTAGTATGGTGTATATTTGCCGATTTTATTCAAAATTTAAATATATTTGTTCGGAAATTAAAAATAAGAACGACCAATTTGCCTCTACAGACCTTTATTTTCTATTTGTTGAATACAACGATAGCCTAAAATCTAAGAAGAAAAATGAAAGTCACTAAAAAAAAAACGGCAATTTTTGTATTTTTATTAATCGAAAAGAACGAGATCTCTTAAAGCACAATATACGTCTGGTAAGTGTAGCAAAACATGTTTTGCAATAATTATAATTGGTAGCTTCATATTAATTAGATTGTTTACAATTTTTATGAGAGTACTCATCTCATAGCTGCTTCATAATGTGCACGTTGATTTCCATGGTCGTTCAAAGCACGATTAAGTAATTAGTAAGTACACTTTGCTTAAGAGAAGATTAGGAAGCGAATATTAACTTGAGCAGAAACAAAAAACCGGCATTTTATTGCTCATATATTACAATACTACGGAAGTCAAACGTGAAAACTTTAAAGGAAATTCGTCTTATGTTATTTATTAGTTACTAAGACATAATAGTTCTTTGTGATGTAATTGTCTTAGTTATACAAGATCCTGTTTATACCTTAAATACAGACGTGTATATCTATTAGTAAGGAGGTATTGGCAAAATAGTGACAACTAAACTGAGGTATTTTGCAGGACTGTTTGAAAAACACTATCATTTATATCATACAAAATTTCAATTTAATATATCTCGATATTTCTGAATCAAGCAAGGTCCTGTCAGGACTGAACTATGTGTATCTTTTAATAGTATAATATGTGAAATGAAAAATTTTAAATTACGCTTTTATATACCTATTTCGTAATTCATAGTGACTCTAAGTTATAGTTTCACGGAAATAAAGATTCACAGATGTGTCATTTGTCCTGCTCTTCTCACACCTTGTTCTCTTTATTTACTGAAAACTCAATCAAAGTTTCAATTAAGCTAATATTTTAGAATTATCATTTTTACCATATCAACTAATTAGTGTTTCAAATTTTTCATAAACACTAAATTAGGAAAAAGTTCCAAACTATTAAATTCGACGCTAAAAGGAATAAAAGTCGGGTGTTGTTCTATCATCGTTTTGTTGATATAATCTTTCGGACAAAATTTTAAGTTTAAGCCAAATAAAAACGGTTTTTGTGAACCTGATCCACAATTTATTATAGCGCAACCTCAAACTTTGTTCAATAAAACTCTTTGCTCTGCTCTTCAGTGCGTTCTTCATCTCCTTGTAACTCCGAACACATTCACCGATAAAGAATTGTACTCTTCCAGATAAATTCGCCCATATTTATTGAAGAAATGTTCGTAAACTGAAGGCACCTCAATCGCGAAACGGTGGGCGGCTATTGTTTGTGCGTCTAGACGCGCGCGTCGGTTGGACGACGTCGACGTCGTCGATGGAAGTTTTGACTTACCAAGTCAACGACCACCAAGTGTTACAACATACCGTGGGGTTGTACTTAAAACATGGATCTTTGAAGTAATTTCATTATGCATTTTTTATTTGATTTGAAAACTGCAGTTTGCATAAAACTATGTTTTTAAATTATTATGGTTTGTTCAAATTGGCGCAATAATTCATCTAAGTTAGCTTCAATCATCATATTTTTTTTTGTCGTAATTTATGTTTTGCATTAATATTAATATTAATATTACATCAAGGAAATTTGTTAGATTAAAAAGTATTTCATTTTTCATTCATTTTTCATTTTTCAAATTATATAGGTTTAAAGTGAAACGTATTTAACTATAAATAAATATATATTAAAACATAATTTTGGCTAGATTTTGGTTTCAATCACATATCAAATTTTGTTCTACTTTGCAAAATGTCTCTTTTTAAAGTTTATGTAAGATATATAGTAAAGAAAAACGTTGTTGAGTAATTAATTCTTATACCTTAAGGAAACAATGCAATCAAGAATGGAATGGATCTATCAAATAGTGCAACTTATATCGAATGAACTACTTATTACAAAAATATAATTTGTATTTAAAAATAATATCCATTCTAAAAATTATTTGCAGATGAATATCTGCTGCTTTTCTATTATCTACTTATAGAGAATTAACATGATGAAAATAATTCTCATTGCTTAAAATTGCTTTGACTTTTAAGTTATTAATTTACGCAACAACATTAGACTAACAAATTTTAAAAAATATATACATATTCCACTTTAACTATTTTGATTATGGGAGTTTTAAGACTTTCTATTTTGGTGGCTAAGTATATAAAATCAGTTTAACATAATAAAATGGTTTTATTTTCAATTATTTGTGTCTTAACATAATTGAGCAACTCTGTACTCTCACCCAATAATTCATCGGTCGTTTTCTGGTCACCTGCAATATCTATTTTTGCAGTTTTAAAGCTTATAGTAGTGTTTCAGTTTACGCGCAATCACGTAACTTTGAAAATGATTACAAGTTTTCGAATTCAAGGAATATATCCAAAATTATATAATTTATAATATGAGCAGCAATAAAATTCTAATTCTACTTCAAATTATATTCAATACTTACTCTACTTGCAATACTATTTTTCTGGGATTAGAGAGCTTGAAATAAAATATTCCAGATATATTTTATACCATGCATTGTAACTGAATTTCTACTGTATCTAAACCCGAATATCTTTAACCGGTAACAGAGTAACGTATAGCGTTAAAGTTTTCAGTTTTCAGTTAGGAGGCGCCACTTTGACTTACCCGATTCGATATCGCTATATATAAGTGACATATATCCCATACTTACTTCAACCATTCCAGCGATAGTTGTGCGGCGTGTGCAAGTTTTCCTATTCATTTTACAAACGGAAATACTTAATAATATATTCCAAAGTTTTCTCTACATACTAAACAGTCCACCGTGGAAAAGATGTTTTGCTCAAAGAAATTTACAAGATGGGATGCAAGAGGTAGTTCAGGATCGTTTCATAGAAATACTTATAGAAGGTAACGATAAATTTAAAAGAAATGGTTTTGATAAGTGTAATGATAAGACAAAACTTAACAGGAAAACGCAATTTGATTGCCGAACATTTTTCAATACATCACAAAGGGTCCTTTGAAGATTATGTTTCAAAATTGTATATATACATAAATATGCAGAGTTTAAATAGAGATGGTAAATTGGGAATTTACGCTCAAATGGAAGTCTAGTAGAAATATCATTTAAAAAATGGAGCGTAGAAATTGAGCCCAATAAAATAAAAACTGCAATTCTTTATAAATTATTAATTTCTTGTTTTTTTTTTATAAGTAAGTATGTGTATTATTCCTAACACAATATTATATACATAATGCAGTGTTCAATTATTTTTCAAAAATTGCCTAAAAGCGATATTAACTTGTATGTTACGTATTTATTTAAATTAAATCAAATGTATCAAATATTTTTGTATCAAAATCAAATTTTGTATCAAGCTTTGAAATTTTTAGCAGAATTTTTAAGAAATTTAAAAAAAATTCAAATAACCTTTCTGGTATTACTCTAGGTATCCAATTTATCTTTTCTGCGTTTTTATTAACATAAAAATAAATTAGTTGTTTATTTTTTTGTACAGTTCACGATATCGAAACAAGAATTTGCAGCGAGTGCGCCTCTGATTTCATTTACCTGTCTTAACTATACTATATGTTACAGTATTGATACATTTTATCACCGGAAAATAAATCTAGGAGCGAGAAAGTGCAGTTCTAGCAAGTGCTAATAAATTTTGCGAGGGCTTCTGCAATTGCGAATTGTTTCTGAAACATAAATCTATATGTTTGTTCGATATTGGATTATTATGAAATATTGCTTCACCCATCTTGTACTTGTTTGTACAATGTTTAAGGTAAAAGCATTTGAAAATATGGAATATAAGTTTGATCTATACGTGCGTTTAATTTAAAGGTAATTGAAAGTTAAACATGCCGACGAAATTAAGCTTTTTACTTTTTTTTTACTTTTTACCTTTTTACACTTGAACTTATTTATATTCAAATTGGATGTTCCTCTGCGTATTTTTATGTTGCAAATGATTTGCATACAAATTTCCGTCATATTTTGTTTTAATTGATTATACTACTTTAACCCAACATATTGTATATAAATTATAAATCTTCCGTGTTTATTTTTGGTCATACCAATTGTTTCTAACACAAAATAGTATATTTAATATTCAAGTGGATATGTGCTATTCCATTTATGCTTATTACATTTCTTGTTTTCTAAGGAAAAGTCTTTAAACTTGTCATTCCACAACATATTGAACTGTTGACAAATTCTATCAAGGAACTGTAAGTGTATATTTCCAAGAATATAATTTAGAATGTACAAACTACTTCAGCAAATAAACTATTGAAGATATATATCATTTCTTCTATATATAATTCAAAACTAATTTTTCCATGGTATTTATTTCCCTTTTTTAATGTATGGTATTTTTCCCGAAAACTTCCTGTTTGACAATGATATAGAAGGTAAACAAAATTATTTAAAAAAAATACAATTATTTAGCACTGCTTTGTTAAACAATTGATTTTCAATTACCAAAGTAATGACAATTATTTGCTTTATTGAAATTAAATTAAATTGAATTAAATTGTATTAAAACTGAAATTAAATCATATCATGGAAAAATGTGTATTGGGAATTAAAAATTATAAAATTTGTTATACTTTCGACATAAAATCTACGACAAATTAATTGATTAGTTTTATTGCTTAAAATTAGTAAACAAATTTAAAGTACTTTTTACTTTCTAGGAAGCTTTTCAACATAATATTCCTCGAAATATTTTTACCATCATTAATTATATATGAAATTTATATATTAGAAATTACTAAATATAAACAATGTTCGGTTATAATTATTGAATTAATCTAATATCAATTGTGTTTTAATCTATTTACGCAAACAAGGAAACTCGTATCGGTATGCAACAATTTGTTTGATGTTAATCGATTATTGTTTGATTTCTCTCAGAAAAAAAAAAGTTTTTTGGTAAGAGAGAATACGGGACTCAAAGTACTAAAAGCGAGTGAATTATTATATCAGTAAATTAATCGGCTAATTAGAAATACAAATTTTGGCGGCATTGAGAATCAGTAAAATCTCAAAAACGAAATTTGGACTGCACTAAAAGTAATTTCGATGATTTCCATTATATAATTTTTTACAATTTTCCGATAATGAATTGCTTATGTTAAAACCAATATTTATGTTTAAAAGAATTTGATTTATGGTAATAATTGCGAATGTCATTTCAAAGAAACTACAAATTTTCCAATGGACGAACATAAAAATTATTTGTATATGTCTATATACTTAATTATTTAACCTTTTATAGAATACAGAGTCAGACAGGAGTGTAAATTTACATTTTGAATTATTGATGACTTATTTAATATTCATTATTAACACGTGACAATTCACAAAGTATATTTTGCTGTATTGTACAGCTAGAGAGGTTCAACATCTAACTGTACTTTGTTATTAATATGCAAAAAGCAAAAGAATCAAATCATTAATATAAATAATCTTACAAAAGAATTATCCAAAAAAATGTTGAAAAACGAATGATTATATATAAAACTTTCCCTATATCGATACTAAGAACATTTTATTTTTTGAACGATTTAATGAATTGGTTTTTCCATGTTAAATATAACGTAGCAATTAATGAAATGTAGTATAAAGTAGTAGTGGTAAAATATAATAATTTATACAATTTAGTATCTTAAGTCAATTCCAATTTTATATACATTAATGCATGTGCAAAATATTTAAATAATTAAATTTTGTGCATTATTAAATAAATCTATATTACAAAGGATTTTTGTTGAATTTTTTTAAAAAATTTGCTCTAATTAACTAAATTTTATATATATATATATATTATATCTTTAATAAAATGAAAATTATTTTTTTAAGACTGCCTATTTATGAATTTCTTCAATATTTTTAAACTACAATTTTTTTAAAATTGCAATCCCACTGAGTGACAGCGTATATTGTCTATGCACCTGAATTCTATGTTACTCAAGATGGGAGCTTAGTTTCCAAAATGCGCTCAGGCTTATAAAAGTTTGCGCTACAGTTTTTGGACAATATTTTATGGAATTATTTAATGCTAAAGTAACTAATTTCAATGTAAAGAGAGTTAGAGGTTAAGAGAGTATACGAAATCTTTAATGTATATTGATAACCAGTTTCGGGCTTAGCCCATCATCACACAAAAATTGTCAGGTAATAGAATTATTATTATATTTATCTGGGTGAACAGAAAAAAAACAAAAACTGAATTCGTATTTAAGATTTTACATAGGTACATGCAACATGTTCTATTTGATAATTTCCAAATTAAATCATAACATTATATTAATTTAAACCTGGGAAAATTGCAATATATATCGCGTACATAATAATAATAATAATAATAATAATAGTAATAATCATCTTTATTGGGCAAAAAACTAAAAAACTAAAAATACATTATATAAAATACAATAGGAAAAGAATAACAATGTTTTGCCACAATGGGCGAAGTTCAACAAAAAAAAAAACATTATTCAAAAAGAAAAATGTCCAGTAAAATAAATGTTGTTGCTCTTCCAGTTAACCCAGATGTCATGTCCTTAAAAATCAGTAGTATAATATCGTATCGTTTTATAAGTTGACAGAATCAATTTGCGAATAGAATAATTCCAATTAATTAATAAAATCAACAGAATAACAAGTAATGCTTGTTAACGTGGTAATGTTATTGACGTCAATTTACGCGGCCAGTATATACTTCTAATCGATTTCGCATTATTCGGTTTCTCACGAAATATAATGCGAAATTTAAACAACATTTAAACGAAATTTACTCGGAATTTTACCCGCATTAGAATATCAGACACAATTTGTATGAAAATTAAGTGTAAAGTATCATTGAATAAAATTACTTTTAATTAAATGAATATGTCTTATTACACGAAAAGTTTTTATATCAACTTTATAAATTGTGAGAATTTAAAATGATGTAAGTGTATATTAAATGGTGGAGCGAAAAGTAAGAACTAGCGAATGTAAAATCGTTTTAAATATAAGTTAACGAAGATGAGATGGTATGAAAAATTTAGAGTAGATGAAGAATAAAGACTACAATATGAAATAATAAAATAAGACGAGTATTAGGTTTCAAATCGGATTAAAAGGACAATTTCAGTAAGCTAGATGCTTCAATAAAATACCGCATAATTGTAAATATATTATTATGTTAAATAGTTATATAATGTATAGAGACCGGATTTTATGCAAAATGCCTTAAATTGCCGTTTTTGCCTATTTCGACAATTCTGATCAAATTTTGCGTATTTTTCAGTTTAGCGCCTATTTTGCCTATTTCGACACTTTTCATGCATTCGCGCCTTTTTTTCGTATTTATTTTGCTTTTTACCATAATTTATTTTATTCGATGATAAAAACTTTCAAAATTGTTTGTCATCGCTACATTACCAATGAAAAAATCCCTAATCGTTCTTAATGTACTCTTAAGTACCAATAGTAGTTATTTTGTAACAACTGTTATTTCAAATAAATAATTCACCCTTCATTTCTTCAGTCTCTGTTTAGTTAGCGCACGAATACATTCGAAAATAAATTCAAAATGCCTAAAAATGGCAGTGCAGATGAATCCAACTCCAAAAAATAATTCGGGTGTTCGGCTCCAATATTTTTAATGGTAACGGTACAATATTATTTTGTAAAGTTTGCGATACAAAATATTTTGTGTTTTTTATTGTGTTTTTCATGCCTTTTTTGAGTTTTTTTCAAAATAAGAAATGCATTTTTTAACGCCTTTTTTTACGTATTTTAGTGCCTATTTGCCGCCTATTTTGGCATTTTTTTTAGTACCTATAATCCGGTCTCTAATAATGTATCACCCAAATAACGTTACATAAATCATTTAATAGTTAGATGCGCATTTCGAAGGCTAAATTAGAAAATTAAAATTAGTCACTTAAATTGCTTAAATGTGTTACAAATTATTCAGAGTTGAATGCTGATGAAATCATATACATTCTCAAATCAATATTAAATTTAATGATTTCAGATTCAAGCCCAATTTATTCTCGACTATTTAATTTATTTAATAAATACTAATTTTATTTTTTATTTAGTTATGTTAATTTAGTTAAATTAGAATTATAGTTTATGTACTTGTAATTTTTATTATTACATAGCAATTTAAAGGTCATATTATATACATTAGTGATTGTAAAAAACTGACATTGAAAAAAGGTTGAAAAAATCAGATTGACTTATCATTAAATACAATAGTATATCAATCACGATTCGTGAAACAGGTATTTTATTTAGTTTTTTCTTGTGCTAATGAAGATGGCGGCATAGCCGTCGAAATGTACATCTAGCTACTTAATGCTTTAAGTTACGATATTATATACTAATAATTTGTGTTATGAAATTTAGTAATACAACCAAAGCATTAGTGAAAATAAAAATATTCGTCTATGTAAAATAACACATTTTGTGTTACGGTGGTTTATCTTAACATACCCACAAAATTAACAATGCATAAGTAACATATATGGTGTTATGTTACTTTTAGACTAAGAAATTAAAAATTATTGTCAATAGAAGACTTACATAACTAAAAATCTGGTGGTATTGCATCGAAAAATTAAATATTTCAAAGATGGACAAACCAACATATTTATTTCTCAGGTGGCATTTGAAGATGTGGTGTTTTAAATTAGATAAATTAAACATCTTAATGTACAGATACAACATAAACGTAATTTTTGTATTTTTTTACTTGTGTTGGCATTCCATTGACAGTGCAATATTATTTTTTTTATATTGATACATGCAAATATTATTTATTATTACCAATGAAATAAAAAGTTCTTAATAAACTAAAGAAAAATCAATTTTAAAAAAAATTAGGATTCCTAAATTTTACAGGATAATACATAAATTGCGATCTATCCAAAGTGATGTGCTCTAATTTTCATAAATTGGTCAAATTTGATCCCTTCCGACCATTTCTTTGTTTTATTATTATTATATTTATTATTATATATATGTTTGCGAATTATTAATAATTACCGGTTTATGTTTAACCTTGTTATTTGGTTTGTATTAATAATAGCCGGTAATTATTAATAAAAATCGTAACATATATAAGGACAACATAAAGTAGAAAAACATTCATAGAAGGAAATCACGATTCGTGACAGAGGTATTTTATTTAGTTTTATCTTGTGCTACTGACGATGGGCGCATAGCGCTTGAAATGTACATCTAGCTACTTAATGCTTGTTACGGTATTTGGGTGATATTCTATATTATTCATAGAAGGATCACTAAAATCACGAAAAGACTATTGAAGACAAATAGTGGAATTTACATTTTTATGCTTCAAATGAAGAAAATATTATATGCAATAATACAGGAAGGCAATCAGGATTGGATGGGTATATAAGGACAAATGCAGACGTTTCAATTAATTTGGGATTTGGGAATTCAACTAATTTCCACCCAGGCGTAAATATTATTTTATAAGTAGCCTAGATTAATATATAAAAGACATCGGGATAAATATGGAATATTATACGATATTTTTGGAATAATCATTAGGATTAGTAGCAATGTGACTGATTGAAATCGTTTTTATGTCCCTGACTTTTTTTATATATTCAATTTACTATATTATTAAATTAGGCTTCAGCGGTTAACGGCCAACTACTAGCACTCCTACCATTTGATGTTTCAGATTTAACTCTCTGTTCTCTTTTCGTACATTTCTCTGAAATATAGTTCTATAGTTCCCATCAACTGCACTTATTTTACACCTATATTATTGTAGTTTGATTTAAATTGTTATGTTAGGTGCGTGTTATTGTAATAGTGGCTGAATGGACTTTACGACTGTTAACACCTAAGCAAATACCGGAATTGAATACACTTTTTCGCAGAGTTGCGGTACGAAATTTCGAAACGAAGGGTCCTTTACAATTCTAATACCTGTAGTCCCGTTCCCCCAATGTTGTATCAAATAGAGAGCTTAAATACTTTATTAGACGCGGCAAAAGATAAATGTCCGAGTGTAAATCACTGCAAAAACTATGCAAACGTAAGAGTTGCAATGGTCTAGAATGGTGAGGGTTACCACCTGCGTTCGCATTGAATTTTGTATGTATAAATTGGACACCATGCAAAATGAATAAGATTTAAATTCTGTTGGTAACTTCTACAAAATATTACCATTGGTCATTTCAGTTTATTTTTTCATTACGCACAGTTTACGAATGTAAAATTTACAACCTTCCTTCAAAAAAATGGAATAATATCAATTGTAAATTACTTTCAATACGATATTACAGTTATATTGGTTTGGAATATACTTTCTGTTTTTTGTAAATGATTTTTATGGCTCGATCCGCTAAACTGAATGGCAATTAAAATTAATTATAATACCCCAACAAGTATTTTCTATTTTGTAGATATATTAAAATAATTGAGAGCATTAAGTTGGCAACCACTTTCACAGGTAATTCAGCAAAAATGAGCCATTTACCTGGGAAATTAAGGCGTTAAAAGTTATGAGATCAAACGTAATCTATAATGGTATGGTTTTACAAAAGCAGGTATATTTTTGAATGTTCTAGTACCTTGTTCAAATACCATAAACTTCAGTACTTGGAAAATTAAAACATCAAAGAAGATTTAAACGTGATATTAAATTTCATTCATAAAATGTACAGCTTAACTTGAAAGAATTTTAACATATAATGACAAATATAAATCAAATAATACTGAAAACATATTCAACAATTAATTGAATTCTAAAAATATAAGTACTGCATTGGTAATAAATTTAATAACGGAAATCAATCACCTGGGGTATAATATTTTAATGGTTTGATAAAAAAATAATCTGAGCAGTATATAGAGATTTTTATGAATGTGCAATCGATGGTAAACAATAAACAGGAAGAAAGTATTTGATTCTTAGAATTTATATCGATCACTAAATTGATAAACTTAGGTATTTATTGTTATTAGTATTTGAGATCCAGGTAAATACGAAATAGTAAATACTTGCGCCATGGTGCAATGCACCGTGAAGAAATAACTTATTATTAATGGGTACGTACATGTGCTAATTACAAATGATAGTATGTTTGGTTTTAATAATTGTTTAATAGCAATCAATATAGCGGCGGTACCACACATTGATTTATTTAATATAATATAAACTAATTGACTATAAAGAAAATTATGCAGTAATTATCATACAAAAATGTCGTAAATTATGCATACGAATCTCTGGAGCTTAATTTCAGACATTCTTCTTAAATAAAATAAAATAATTTTTAAAAATTATCACTGCGGTATTAAATAATAGTATAGAATATCACCCAAATACCGTAACTTAAAGCATTTAGTAGCCGATGCGCATTTCGAAGGCTATCTTCAGTAGCATTTAGAATTTAATATTTTAATAAAATCATCAATATTAGATTTTTCAGCATCAAAAGATTTATAGGTAAATATTATATGCCATTTTTGCGAATTAAGTGGAAGGGAGTTAAACATTTTGCACATGGTGAAAGAGTCTTCTAAGACTATTAATACTATTGTCTGGAAAATAATAAGGTTGACATCCCGCGTGTAAAAATACATTGTGAAAAATTCTGCAAATTTTAGCAATTAAAAAAATTGTTTAAGTCCATTTATTGCTAATTTAGTTATGAGTTATTTTGAATCTATATTAAAGGAAACTGAAATTTATTTTCCTACAGTTTGGATTAGATATGTACATGACATCTTTGCAATTTTTGATACAGAAAAATCTAATATTGATGATTTTATTCAAATATTAAATTCTAAAGTTCCTTCAATTAAATTTACTTATGAAATCGAAAATAATAATCAGTTACCTTTCTTAGATGTTTTAGTCATTAGAAATAATAATTTGATATATATAGAAAAGCTACAAATACGGACTGCTATATACAGAACGATTCAAATCATTGTCGTCAACATAAATATGCTGCTCTTAATTTTTTAATTCACCGCTTATTAAATTTTCCTTTAGCTAATGACAAATATAACATTGAATTAAATAAAATCTGAAATATAGCAGTACAAAATGGCTATTCTTATAAAATTATAAATAACATGAAGAAAATTTAAAAGAACAAGAGACATCAGAAATATTAGTAGTTTAGAACAAAGTAATAATTCAACTCAAAAAAATGTTAAATTACCATTTTACGTGGTTTAGATAGTATTTAAATAAATATAATTTTAAAGTAACATATGATAGTTCTAATAGTCTTGCTAATTTTCTAGGAAATCCAAAAGATTTGATTGATTTCAATAAAAAATCTTGTATTTATAAAATATCTTGTTCTAGTTGTCCTAAAGTATACATAAGACAAACACGTAGACCAATTAAAACTAGATTTAAGGAGCTAAATGCTGCTTAAATTTTAAAATTATCACTACGGTGTGAAATAATTGTATAAAATACAACCAAATATCGTAACTTAAAGCATTAAGTAGCTAGATGTACTTTTCGAAGGCTGTGCCCCCATCTTCAGTAGTACAAGATAAAACCTAAATAAAATGGATAGCATTTTGAATAAATATAATTTTATAGTAACATATAATACCTGGTACAGTCTTGCTAATTTACTAGAAAATCTAAAACATTTGATTGATTTCAATAAAAAAAATCTGGTATTTATGAAATATCTTATTTTAGTTGTCCTAAATTATATATTGAAGACAAACGCGTAGACCAATTGAAACTAGATTTATAGGAGCATTTCAGATTAAATTAAAAAGATAAAAGTGCTGTATCCGAGCATATTTTTGACTAACTTAGGTCATCCTATTCAAATTAGTTCACATAAATTGCTTAAAAGTGTCTTGAATTATTCCGAGTTGAATGCTTATGATAGTATATGCATTCATAAATCTAAATCAAATTTAATAAATTTAGATTGATGCCCAATTTCATCTTGTCTATTTAATTTATTTAATAAGAACTTTAATTTATTTTTATTTGTTCATTTTTAGTAAACTTGTCAGCTTCGTTAATTATTAATTTATATTGTTTAAAAAAATTTATAGGTCATATTATATGCCATTTTTGAAATACTTGTGTCATGTTGACTTATTTAATTAATAGTATATCAATCACGATTCGTGACAGAGTTATTTTATTTAGTTTTTATCTTGTGCTACTGAAGATGGGGGCATAGCTTTGGAAATGCGCATCAAAGCTACTTAAGCTTTAAGTAACTTTATTTGGGTGATATTCTATACTATGAAAAATTTATGTTTAAAAATTATCATCAAATTAGATACATTTTCTACATTTTATAAAAGAACGTTTATATTTTGAATCTTCTTAGTTTTTACATGATTTGTAGATACTAGAAACTAACAATCAATTTTTTTGTACGCATATCTATAGACGATAGGTGAAAGCATTACTGGAATTATTCGTTTATTATCACGAGTTTATTACGGTAAACTGCTTCACATCATTCTATAATTGTTTGCATAATGTCCCGTGCCTAAGGTAATGGTCAATAATATAAAGCTTCATTAGTTTCCTCTAGAGGGCAGCGTGGAGCATCGGTATAGTCGATAGGACTAACACTAACACGTCGCGCTGGTTGTGGGTTCGAATCTCACCCGGGAGGATACTTTTCCGAAAGATAAATACATTCCAGACCATGGATGTGCTTCCTGTGTGGTGTTGTCTAATGCAAAGCCTTAAATCGCCATTCATTTGTTCCATGAGTGAGCGTATATATTAATAAAGTGTATGAGCTGACCACAATTATTACGGCAACATAAGGCCATTAAGGAAGGAACATTTTCTTCTAGTCTGCGAGTCCGCATCATCTTCCTATAGTATCACAACTCAGACATTTCCTTGCTTCGTTAATTTTTTATTTTTTGCCTACGTCATCGACAGCATTAATTTCGATTTATTGAATTAATTCTAGATACGAATATTTGCTTAACCTTCTTTTCTATGTAAAATGTCATGATAAAATTTGATGATTCTGTTATCAGACCACCACAGAAGTATATTAAGTATAGAAATAGCTTATATGCACATAGAAATGTGCAATGAAAACCCTTTTCGATATTTTATTGTACATGGTTGCCATATCCTGTGAAAAAAACTAAATTACTTCAATAAACCTGAAACGCTCTTACAACGTAATCTTAGAAAATTGTATAAATAGTATTGTGCTTCTTTTCTTTGAGAAATCAACAACACTGTCAGATATCTTGCAGGGATGTGATTTGCTACTTGCATATATAAAATCGCGCAGGATAAATATATTTTTAACTAAAAAATATTTATTCTTAATATAGGTATATTGGGATTTACACATAATGAAATTTTCTAGTGTAAGATAGTAGATATATAAAATAGATTTAATTCAACGTAATTCAGAAGATAAATTAGGTCACAATGCATAGTGCCAGAGCGTATAAGTTATGACTGTGTAATATTAAATTACTCTTGTTAAAAGAATTCTTTTTCCTACTATTTAATTTCTTTTTATGCATTAGACATTCTTATTCCTAAAAGCTCGTATGTTAAAAAGAAATTTTTGTGCACAATTTTTTTGAAGAGTAAAATTATTAGATTTGGTAAAATGGCGAAATAAATGTTTGCTAGATATACAAATTGAGGCGGAAGAAGAGAAAGCCGGAATAGGAAAGGGAGTCAGACAGGGATGTACATTTTCGACGTTATTAATCAATCTGTATATAGAAGATGCAATAAATAAAGTTAAAGATAGTGTGTAGGTGTGAAAATTCAGTCAGAGAAAATATATTTGTTGAGGTTCGCCGACGATATAACTATCTTGGAAGAAAGGGAGCAGAATTTAGAGCAGGTTTTAAATTATATGCAGGAAGCAACGGCTAGGGGCTGAATAATAATATTAAAATTGAAATAAATATGAGCAAAACAAAAGTTATGAATAAGACATAAATAATAAGAGGTAGGATTACAAAGGATAACCGAAGTAAGGTAGATCTATAATGTAGGATAGCACAGGGTAGGAAGATATCCGTAAAAAAGGAGCAGATTTTAAGTTCAAATATTTTAAGTCCTAAATTTTATATTTCTGTTTAATTAAAAAACATATATATATTGACTTGGGTATTAGAAAAAGTTTACTGAAGGCATATGTGTGGAGTGTAGCATTGTACGGGTGTGAGGCGTGGACTATAGGAAAAGAAGAGACACGAGGAATAGAAGAATTCAAAGTGTGGTGCAATAGGAGGATGATTAGAATTGGGTGGAGAAAATGTGGAACAAATAGCTATAGGGAGATGAAGAAACTAGCTCAGGAGTGATTGGCTTGGCGTGCTATTTCCAACCAATCATTTGAATTGAGAAATATCTACGAAAACAATTTTTTTTTAGAAAATGAATTTTACATAATTTTTGTTAACCATAATTTAGGAGTTCTGTGTAATTACAATAAAATCTTAGTCTTCCTACTTCCAGACATTATCTTGCACACAAAACAGTTTATAATGAAAATATAAAGTATCAACTTTTAATTATGTGCCAATGGACCCTTACCTACATGAATGGAACATGTGTCATCAATGTATACTACAGTCGTACTAATCGTACCCCATCTAATCTTCACTACATTGGTCAGAAGCATTTGGTCAATGACTGCTGGTCGATTCGTTCCGCTACTGTTACCTCACACTTTCAATACCGGTAATATCGCGCGCTGTGTCAAATCGAATCGTCGCAACTATAAGCCACTGAACCGGTAACTTCTAGCGCACGTGTACAGTTCCGTTGCCGGCGCGCTACTAACCCCAGCGCAAGATCCTGATACCCCAGCGAGTAAGTTGTGCCATGCGGAAGGATGGCGACGGCCGCCGCGACGACAGCCGCGGCGCAGCGTCTGCAAGGATGTAGCAAGTTCCATGGTGCGTGTTCGATAATACAGAGTGATTCATATGCGATTATCATATTTGTACATACTAACATATGTTTTATCCTCGGAACCATCAATTCACACCATTATCTTTAGACTTTAGTATGATGCAAGCAATTCCTTTTGCTCTAAAATATTAAACCCATGAAATGATTTCAACATAAAATATTAATCATAATGTTTGCTTCAATATAAGTGATTAATTTAAATTATAATACTGCAAATATTTATTTGAAATTATTATGAGGTTCTTCAGTATTAACTTTTTTCATAATACAGTACAATCTCGATAGTGTGAACATTCGTTACTGTGAACAACTCGATAGTGTGAACAATCTTTTGAAGATCATTTTGTTCATAAGACCCCGATAGTGTGAACAGCATATTCAAGCAAGCAAGGATCGAATTATCAATGCCATTAGTAATATATTAAAACCAAATAGGATGTGTACTTTGAAAAAAATCTATGTTTCCGAAATTGGAAAAGAAATTGTATACAGGGTTTCTTCAACGACGCGAGAGACATATGCCAGTTGTAGGTGATATCATGACGCAAAAAGCACTAAACTTATTTTCAAGCTTGAATCTTGTCAATAATAGCAATATAAAATTTAATGCAAGTCATGGGGGTTGCAACGAATTAAATGTCGTTTTGGAATACGATTCTTGAAAGTTACAATGCGGACGAAACAGGTCTATATTGGAAGATTCTGCCTGAAAAAACATATGTCGGACTAAGTGAAAAAACTGCTCCTGGATTGAAAATTAATTGCCAAACAACGGCTTACATTTTTGTGTTGCGCGAATGCGACTGGCTTGCATAAATTGAAGGAGTTTGTGATTTGAAAATCGAAAAATCCTCGATGTTTTAGAAATTTAAAAAATCCCACAATTTACAAGAACACAAAAAATGCGTGGATGACTGGAGATATTTTTAAAAGGTGGTTCTTTCAACATTTCGTTCCAGAGGTAAGTAGAATTTAAAATTATATATGTATTGTTTTCATGCATAGGTATTTCTAAAATTTAAGGTTAAAAGATTTTTACGCCAACAAGGCCTTTCGGAAAAAGCAGTTCTTCTTCTGGACAACGCACCATCCCACCCTCCAGAGGAGGAATTAAAAACTGAGGATGGGATGATATTTGTTATATTTATGTCTCCGAATGTTACACAATTAATCCAGCCGATGGACCAAAATGTTTTAAAGTTGACAAAATTATATTATAGAAAAAGTTTGATTAAGTTCCATTATGCCAAACAGTCAATAGATAGGAGAAGAACTGAAGAAACCTCCTTTAAAAGATGCCATCATACATTTACACAGTGCCTGGGAAAAAATTACACCAAAAACAATTTCAAAATGTTGGCGCAACTAATTATGCAAGAGTTGTAAATTTACTGAAGGAGATAACATGCCATTGAGTCAACTTAAGAAATTCGCGAAAGATGATGACGTAGAAAGAGTTGTTTCAGAGACTGTAACACTACTGAAAACGATTCATGCTCATCATTATACTGCATCAGAGATTCTGGAATGGAATTTGGACAACATTGAAACCTTGGATGACAACAGTGAGCATGATGATGACGATGATTGTTTTGATGGAAGGTCTTGAACGCAACTTTCCAAAAATAAAACATGATGAGGCTATTCAAACATTAAAAGTGGCATTAGAGTGGGCCGAACAGAATGATCTTGAGTTATTAGATATTTTAAGTATTAAAAAGGTTTATGAAAAAGCTGTGCTTTACAATTCTGCAAAAAAACAAAAACAGACAAAAATAACTTATTTTTTTAAGTAAATCTTGTATTTATGATGGATGCATGTATCAAATAAAGAAAAATAAGCTATAATTATCTATTTTTTTCACCCCCTATAGTGTGAACATGCTTGGCATTTTCGTGTTCACACTATCGAGATCGTACTGTACTTTCAAAATACACAGAAAAGATTAATTACCAATTCGCCAATTTCAAAATTTTTAGCGAAAATCAGTTAGAAACTTAAAAATTATCACTAGGTGTTAAATAATTCTATAAAATATGAACCAAATACCGTAACATAAAGCATTTAATATCTAAATGCGCATTTCGAAGGCCTTCAGTAGCACAAGATAAATACTAAATAAAATACCTCTGTCACGGAGCGTGATTGATATACTATTAAATAAATGGCATATAATATGACATATAAATCTTTTAAAACAATACAAATTAACAATCAACGAAACTAACAAGTAACAACGTTAAATATGCGTTTGTCAAATCTAAAATAACAAAAATAAAGATAAATTAAAAAATAGTCCTAATTAAATAAATTAAATAAGCAAGATGAAATTGGGCCCGAATCCAAATGCATTAAATTTGATTTATGCATGTTTTGCATTTGCATTATGCATAATTCAAAACACATTTAAGCAATTTAGGTAACCTTATTTGAATAGGATGACCTGAGTTAGTCAAAAATATGCTCGGCTACAGCACTTTTATCCTGTCTATTTAATTTGAAATGATTTACATGCTCCTTAAATCTATTTTCAATTGGTCTACGTGTTTGTATTTTATTTCGTTTTTATAATGTGCTACTGAAGATAGGGGCATAGCCTTCGAAGTATACATCTAGCTATTAAATGTTTTGAGTTACGGTATTTGGGTGATATTCCATACAATTAGGAAATTGATTTTATATTTTCGATTTCGATGAAATTTTATTGAATGTTTGAGTTGATGATAACTTAGCAAAAATAGAATTGATAAAAGTTTTGGATCGTTTTCTGTATAGTAGCTTCCAGTTTGCATATGTAATTCATATGTAATTAGAAATCGCTGTAGTAAGTTTATTGTTTGTTTAATGTGAACGTTCTGGACGAAAATGAACGATTGACATGATCATAATTTAGAAGGACGTAACTGAATGATTCCATTGCAACAATAACTATCAATTGGTTCGTAATTATCGTAAATAAATTTTTAATAAATTCGTAAATTTCGCAATGAGTTTAGCCAACTATTTCAATTATACATACTGAGGCTTACCATTTTAAACATGAATTTTTGTACTCAGTGATTTAGTTGATAAGAAAATAGATATGGAATTGGACTTGTAGTTTTAAACTGGACCCCAAAGTACTAATTCGATTCATTCAAATAATGGTCCAGAAATCTATAGTACTCTATATATACCTTTGCACATTCCGCAGTGCATTACATGGAATAGACATGATCGGTTTGGTTGCGTAGGAAGACATGCTCAAGCAACCTGTTCATGATATTGAAATTGATAACCATTCCAGTTCAATTATAAGCATATAAACATAAATATGTAATAAGCGCATATACACATTCGAATATAGCAATGTTCAATGTATCTGCAAGTTACAGGATCTTCCAGAAATACCTATCCAAATATGAATGATTCGTCAACCTTGTACTTGAAATTTCTAGTATATATTCCTTCAAATCAAGTATTTGGTTCACTGGAAGATCACGCCAAGATTACATTTATGAGCTTGCAACCACAAAATGATTTCTTTGGATTTGGAAGATCAGCAATTTTGACAATGTCGTAAAGAGACATTCAGATTACAAACTTTAATACAAACAAACTTTAACCAATTACAAAGAGACATTCAGATTACGAACTTTAATACACAATATAAATGCAAACCGATTTCAATTAAAATGCAACGTTGTTAGAGTTATAACTTTTCTTTTATTGCATATATTGCCAATATTTAAATTAGGACATCTGTATTTCTTATTGAAGTTAAAATTCTTATATCAATAATATTGGAGGTACCTGTAGTATATTAATAAATAATTTATAGGAGATCGTGCCGACATAATTTATACTGGCTAGTTGGACCATTAGTTCAATTATATTAAAGTATCGACTAATATATCAATTATTCCGCAATCGCGACCGCTGCAAGAAAAACCAACCAACAGCTCTGTATTACACTTATGTTACGATTAACCGCTATAAATTGAGCTTTCAATTGTCCATAATTTACCATACCAATCATTTACAATCATGTAATTATTTGGTATAAATTTACACACATTACAAATGATATACTTCTACATTTATCAGTTCATATTATAAATCGTTTTAGAATCTGACAAGCCGTTATTATATTATTTTGTACGATTTTCGTTAACGTATTATTCAAGATGCTTTTATATTGTTTTGTTGGCTTTTATTAAAATGTCAATTTTTGAAATAGCGACGTTGTAGTGCAGTTGCTTTTTGAAAATAATATTATTTAATATTCTATTTTACGAGATTAATAAAAAGTGGAATGTAGCATTAATATAGATTATTAAAAGTGCACTTTACACTTTCTATCGCTAAGAATATAAAGAAATTATACATAAAAAATACATTTGTTTGTAGAAAATATTATTTTAAAGTCAAAAAATCTTTATTATTACCAATACAAAAATATAAACTTTTTAATTTATGCAAATACAATGAAATAATCAGTTATTATAATATATTGATAATATTTTATCGCGTTGTAAGAATGGAATATATCAAGGACAATTTTCGCTTGTTTATATTTTTATTTAACTGTCTATATTAATTTTATACAATATTCCATTATCAAAATCATAATCCGCTGGAATATTTCGCTAATTATAATGTAATTATTTAATTTTGAAATTATAATTTACTAACGCGGGTTTTCTTTTAATAAAGTATATTTTTACATAAGTAGTAATTGTATATTTATTATAAAAACGATCGACATCACTAGACTAAAAAAAAAGTATTCAGATATTTAAGTTTTCAATAAATGTACGAAAAAAGAAAACGATGTAAGAAATATTTACAATATTGGTGAAATATTTAAATTTATTTTCAATAATTAATTGTTACTGTTTACAATTTGCAGAACATATTGTTACAAGTTTACACGTGCTTATTAAGATTCTTAAAACGCCCTCCATAAGAAAATATGGTAATTTTTTTTTATACTGTATCATAAAACTTGTGCAATCAATTCATCAGCTCCTATACGTAAACGTAACTCACATCTTTCGCAATAATATTGTCATTCCTTCATAATTTAGGGTAATTACTGCATTCATTTTTACCGTTTAGCATTCAAATTTTGACCGACTTATACGTCGCTGTTAAAACTCTGCACATGCTCGTACAGCAAAGGGACTGACAAAGCCTTATAAAGGTCAGTTAATTTAGATCCCTACCTTAGATATGGTAAACAATTTAAATGAATTGTCAGTAGCGACCGCGTCCACTTGATAAATTGTGATTTTTAACTAATTTTCGAAGGGAATAATTGTTTATTCTTTCAATGCGTACTTATTTTAAATCAAAGAGATTTACGATCTTGAAAAGAAGTCAAGATCGCTAAAAAAATTCAAACAACCGACGGTATTGAATAGCAGATGTTCTTTTAGCAGCATTTTTTGGTCATATACTTTTTAAGGTAAAATTCCTGGCGCATTTCTCAAAAAATGTTGTGCTTTATTCTCAATTGCGAATTTTATAATTTTATTGTTATATATTAATTAAAATAAAATAGAACATGTCTGGTAGATTTGGAAAATTTCTTCTTCAACTTTTCATATCAGTAATAACCAATAGTTAGTATTTGTACTAATTAACTTTGATTTGATAACTAATTAGGACAGCAAATACGAGTTTAGTTTAGTCCTGAATTTTTAGGCTAGGAAATTCGTTAATTTCAACCTAAATATTTTCCACTTAGGACTTTAAAACCATTATCTTAACTTCACGTAAGTCTTTTACCTGATGTAAAAAGGCAGGTGGTTGATTGAAAGCTGGAAAAAAAAACGTCTATAAAAATTAATGTGAGCCGGCACTTGGAGGTGTTGTGGGTGGCCTTAAAACCAATAAACATAAATAAATAAAGAAATTGAATAAATTTAACGCTGCCATAATTTAGATAGATATACAGGAATTTTTGAATTAACATAATATAATCAAATTAATGGGTAGAATGATGTACCCTTTTCAAACATAAACGAAACAATTGATATGCTTTACTAAAATGCTTCAACATTTTTGTTCTTTCACCATATATAGTGAAGTTTTTTTAAGAATTCTCAAATGTTAGAAAATATTTGTAACTACACATTTGTATTTAATGCACAGTAGCAATAATTTATAATAACAACGATTTTTTTAATTAAAAAAATAATTAAAAATATTTCTTTACAATGAAACTGTGTTTTGATTAATTTATTATTTAAAAAAATATGGTTTCATAATTTTGTACTTAGAGGGCCATTCAATTTTCTTATTTATTGTATTCAAAATCGAAACTACACCATCCAAATATCATTTCGTATTCCCTTATACAGGAAACATTATTCTTAAAAAATATTAAAATATACCAGTAGTAAAAATACAAAGACAATAGTACTAAAGTATAAAAAAAAAAAAACAAAGATTGAAAAAAGAGGCTGAATAAAAGAATAGGTGGAAAAGCAAATAAAATGTTCATATTTTGGAAGTGTAATGCATTATTACTATTGCTGTAATTATGTCAATAATGTTCAAATAAGAAAGATTTCTAATGATATTTAATGGATTTCTAATAAAGAAAGTATATAAAATGTTCTGTGCGTAAAGATGAAATTTATTTTTTTGGAATGCACCTTTACAAAAAAATTTTGAAGCATTACGTTTCGTAATTCGTCAACCAAGAGGATAGTTTATTTAATACTTTAATACTTTAATACTTTCGCAATAGTAATTTGTTGTGCAATAAATAAAGCGGTGGTTTCGAAATTCCAGCATCTACAAAAAAATTTATCGACTATTTCTGTTTGAAGTGTAAAAAAACATGTTAGAAAAAAATGGGCCCTTGACGCTTCTATATAACAATTAGAAAATGCAATTATATTTGGTGATATTTATAGAATATGGTCAAATTTGTGTAAAACGAATTAAAATACTTCCTTATATAATATTTTTATTTATATTATCCACTAGTCTCGCTTTTATTGAAAAAGCATCTTCAGGAGAAAATTGTTCAATAAAAGCGAAACTAGTAGAGAATATAAATTAAAAATAAAATTTATATAAGGAAGTATTTTAATTTATTTTACACAAATTTGACCATATTATAAAAAGCATGATATCAATAATTTTTATATATATATATATATATATATATATATATATATATATATATATATTAGTTAAAGAGTCCGCAATCCTAAAGATTGGTTAGAAACAGCACGCCATGCCGATCTATCCTGAGCTAATCCCTTCATCTCCCTATAGCTATTCATCTCAACGTGTTCAACTATCTGACTCACATACTCCAATCTAGGCCTACCTACCCCTCTCTTTCCCTCCACTCTACCTTCTATGATCAATTGCATAATCCCCCCATGCCTAAGAATATGCCCTACTAATCTGTCTCTCCTACGCTGTAACACTCTCCAGATACTTCTCTTCTCCCCTACTAACTCTAGTACAGCTTCATTTGTTACTTTATCTTCCCAACCAATCCTCATCATCCTCCTATAACACCACATTTCAAGTGCTTCTAATCTACGCTTCTCTTCCTTTCCTATAGTCCACGCCTCACACCCGTACAGTGCTACACTCCAAACATATACCTTCAGTAATCTTTTTCTAATACCCAAGTCAATATTTGATCTTAAAATCTGTTCTTTTTCTACGAATGCCTTCCTACCCTGTGCTATCCTACACTTTATATCTACCTTGCTTCGATTATCTTTTGTGATTCTACTGCCTAAATAACAAAAATCTGACACTTCTTCGATTCTATTATCTCCTATTGTGATCCTCATTTTTCTACTGCATTCCTTTTTGTCACACCTCATCACTTTAGTTTTACCTATATTTATTTTCATGTTAAAATCCCTAGTCAATACTGCCTGCATACCATTCAATACCCTTTCTAAATTCTTTTCGCTTTCTTCCAATATAGCTATATCGTCGGCGAATCTCAGCATATATATTTTCTCTTCCTGTACATTCACACCTACACTATACTCTTCTTTTACTTTGTTTATTGTATCTTCTATATATAGATTAAATAATAACGGTGAGAGTGTACATCCCTGCCGAACTCCCTTCCCTAATTTTGCTACCTCTTCTTCCCCCTCAATTCTAACTAAGGCAGTTTGGTGTTTATATAAATTAAAAATTATTCTCCTATCCTTATAATCTATACCCGTTTCTTTTAAAATTCTAAACATTATGTCCCAATCTACATTATCAAATGCCTTTTCTAAATCTACAAAAGCTATACAAGTTACCTTTCCTACCCTCTTTCTTTTTTCTACTACCGTTCTTAGTGCTAGAATCGCCTCTCGCGTCCCTCTGTTTTTCCTAAAACCAAACTGATCTTCTCCTAGCCTTTCCTCTACTTTATTTTCTAATCTCCTATAAATAATCTTTAACAATATCTTCGATGCATGTGATAGTAGGCTAATGGTCCTATAGTTCTCACACAAATTAGCTCCTATTTTCTTCGGCATTGTTACTATTCTACTACGCTGAAAATCCTGTGGTACTTCTCCCTTCTCATATATTTTACAAACTAACCTGTATAATCGCTCCTGCATTTTTTCCCCTGCGTGTTTTATTAATTCGGCTGGTATCATATCAATCCCCGCTGCTTTGTTATTCCGTAAATCATTTAATGCTCTATGAAACTCTGACCTAAGTATGCTAGGACCTAAGTCATCCTCATCTATCTGTTCCACACTTTCCAGCTCCTCCATGTCCTGCCTACCTTTATATAAATCTTCAAGATACTCCTTCCATCTTCTAGCTTTTTCCTTATTTTCCGTGAGTTCCTTACCCTGCTTATCACATATATATATATATATATATATATATATATATAAAATAATTTATTCCGGGTGATGTCTGGAATATCAAAATAATTGATTGAATGCACTATAATAATCAATAACATTTGCTCCTTTTAAATAAATACATCTACCACAGTTTATCCGAACAGCAGAATAAATTTTATAATCCCAAGTTACAACATAATAAAAACATCTAGAAATTTCCGATCACATTACACCACAAACAGCCGTGTAATCGCACATAAATACAAATAAACGAGTAGCCGAATTCCATCTGTTTAACTTGACAAGAAAACAAACATCTTAATCCTGTGTTATATGAACTCCAGCATCGCTGTGAAATCGATGTCTGCAAACGAAGGAGCAGTACAAATTATCTGGCGCTGAAGCTAAAGATTAAATAGAGTAGCAATGGCAATGATAAATCTTAACGAACGAAAGAAAATCAAACAGGGGTAAATATTGTATACCTAGTTTTATGATATCTGTTTATTGTATTCTAAATGTATTTTTTTACGATATATATAAAAACAAGCTTACAATACGTAAATTGATTTGTGTGAAACGGCCTTTACAAGTCTTGCCTTTTTCGAACCCGCACATTACAATATATCAGACAGATAGTAAAGATAAACGTAAAAAATGAGATCGATAAATTTGCGGCATTTCGTTATTGGTTCGGGTCCAGTACACTACTGCCTTTTATAATTTTTAAGTACTTATACCACCGCACATTCAAATAGCGTGAGAACACGAAATTGGAAATGTCATGCTAATGATATTGCAATCTTTCTTAATTTATGACGAAATCGCAACGGGACACGATCGCGATACGATACCTTGAAATCACATTGCCGACGAAAGTCGAAATATACGAGCCACAATGATTCGGGTTCAATATAGCATCAGGGAACAAGGATCATAACATCCATAGTTTATTTATTATATAAAGAGATTGTAGGGCTTTTAAGCAAGTCAAATCGACAGGTAACAGGTATATTGAAAATATTACTATTGATTAACGGGTTCCGCAATAAAGAATCTCAGTGTCGGACTTAATTTCAATTGTACACGAAATCAACATTAATCCGTAATGATGAAAACTAAAACTGTAGTTTTTGATTTTACCCATAGTGACAAAAAATATTTTGGATGAAATTGTTGCAAGAACATAGTAAAATTAACAAATAAATTCGGTGCTTGGAACTGATTAAATAAATCATTAAAATTTGTTATGCAAAATGTAACTGGAACGACTGCATGTTCAAAATGAAAATATACCTGAAATGAAAGTTTAATTTCAAAGAATACTTTTCTAAAAATTATCACTACGGTGTTAAATAATAGTACAGAATATCACCCAATACCGTAGCTTAAAGCATTAAGTAGCTAGATGTACATTTTGAAGGCTATGCCCCCATCTTCAGTAGCACAAGTTAAAAACTAAATAAAATACCTTTGTCACGAATTGTGATTGATATACTATTAAATGAATAAGTCAATACTATCTAAACCACGTGCAATTATAGGATCAAATGGTAATTTAACAAATATTGGAGTTGAATTATTACTTTGTTCTAAACTATTAATATTTCTGATATATTTGTTCTTTTAAATTTTTTTGATATGTTATTTATAATTTTATAAGAATAGCCTTTTGAACTGCTATATTTCGGATATTATTTAATTCAATGTTATATTTATCATTAGATAAAGGAAAATTTAATAAGCGGTTAATTAAAAATATAAAAGCAGCATATTTATGTTGTCGACAATGTTTTGAATCGTTCTGTATATAGCAGTCCGTATTTGTAGCTTTTCTATATATATCAAATTATTATTTCTAATGACTAAAACATCTAAGAAAGGTAACTGATTATTATTTTCGACTTCATAATTAAATTTAATTGAAGGAAATTTAGAATTGAATATATTAATTATAAAATCATCAATATTAGATTTGTCAGTATCAAAAATCGCAAAGATGTCATGTACATATCTAATCCAAACTCTAGGAAAATAAATTTCAGTTTCCTTTAATTTTGTTTCAAAATAACTCATATTTTATAAATAAATTAGCAATAAAAGGACTTAAACAATTTCCCATAGCTGTACCTTCTACTTGCTCAAAGAATTTACCATTTAAGGAAAAACAATTCTGAGACATACATAATTCAGTAA
The DNA here is from genome assembly GCA_947310635.1 of Leptodirus hochenwartii. Taxonomy (NCBI): domain Eukaryota; kingdom Metazoa; phylum Arthropoda; class Insecta; order Coleoptera; family Leiodidae; genus Leptodirus; species Leptodirus hochenwartii. The sequence continues at coordinate 10,789,409 of OX371177.1, read as the reverse complement.
GATATATTTTTCAAAAGATAATTATTCATTAATAATAACACCATCCAAAAATTTATTTTTTAGCATATCTTCAAGAAAAAGAATAGTAATAATTAATAAAATATAATAAATCTATACTATTCAAAGAATATATTCTTAGAGCTTTAAACTTTAATTAGAGTGAAATTATTCGTCCAGTAGTTATATATTTAAGAGTGGAATGTTGGGTCGTGGACAAGTTTCCACGTAAAACGATTAATTTGGCAACGTTTCGTTTATTTTCGTAAACTTCTTCAGGCCTTATAATCACAGGTTGATATTAAAGAAATTTTGTAGTAAACACATAATGTAGTATACGACAAACATTAAAGAAGTTATGAACTAGACTACTAACATTTCTTTATTTTTATAAAATTGTAAAATCGGTGTATAAGACACTGTATATTAAGTAAAACAAACCGTATGGTCAGTGGCGGTACAAAGCTGGTTGATGTAGACCAAACTTTAAACTCCAATCTGCTTTTGAAGAAAAAAGATTAAAGATAAATTCCTGTTAAAGCTGAGGCAATAATCAAAATCTTTATAGTATGGACAAATATTTCCATGCAAAATATACGTTTTTTTTCTAATATTCCATAAGGAACGTATGGCAGTATATTATTTACCTTATAATATTAGCTGCAATTTTTTAGCGCAAATAATTTTTTTATGTGCAAAAATGTAATCTTAAAGTTCTAATAACAAGTAATTTAGACACTCATTAATTCTAAAGAAATAGTACTTATTTAGCTCATATTGAATTTTAGCATAGATATATAAAAAAATTATTTAACTACCTAAAATCTTCAAAAAAATGCACTACTGGGCTTAAATCAAGACTTCAATCTACACTTAAATTTAAACGATAAAACGGTAGAATTTAATTATAACTAAACAGTAGATTTTTAACAGAAAATAACGAAAACATTAATTTTATCTCGTGGAAAAGTAACAGCAATTTATTAGCTCCGAACGCATTGATCAGATAATGCACGTTTAATCAAAATGAATCACACAGTTACAAAGTTCGAATAGAGTTTACAATGTAATTTTCTTACATGCAACGGGCTGCGATTGCATACTTTTTTTAAAACTTGATACGTGTCTTATTTCGCTACCTCAGTAGCGGTAGGTTATAGCTAAATGTTGTCGTGGACATTGATCTTGAAGGAATATGGCGCCTCCGGATCTTATCTTCATCGTAAACTCACTTTATAACAGATAACTTACGTAAAGGTAATCTCCGTTTAGTTTCGTGGAAGTTTATGTGATATGGAAACTATGAAAATTGATAGCCGTTACTAACTTAAACTCACCCTGTTGATGACTTTATAAAATCGAAACACGCATTCAATTCAAAACTAGAAAACCTCCATCGTTAACACTGTTGATAGATGTTCTTTGATTATCAACGAAATTATTAAAGAAATCCAAATACCTAACCATACAATTTAAAAATGTGTTTGTAAACACTTTGAAAGTGTGACTATTTTAATATAAAATGAAAAATGAATTTACTTTCTAAACAGTGTCCGAGTTTATGTCGGCATGAAAAGGAACAATAGCATGTTTGTTTCTTGACGTTGAAGTGTTTTGTCGCACATCTTACATTTTATGTCAAGATAGACTTATGAGGGTCCCACTCAGATACATGGGAAATCGCTTAAGATCACACGATGTCCAAGAAAAATCATTAATAATCGTACTAACGTTTGACCAAATGTATTAGTGATAGTGATGTTATGGATAAGATTTATAATCTTTGTTTAATTTAACATTAAAGAGGTTACAAGTTTTAGTTAAATGTAATCGGCGTCGTTGAAACTATAAAAATACATTAACTAATAACGATTTTAATAAGTTCGAAATTGATTTCTTACCTTCCAATAGTCTGTTCTCAAGTTATAGAACCATATGCGTAGGAATATCTTGATCAGGACGTGTGCAGAAATAAATAACAGTTCAAGAAGCTTGAGGCTAGAATCACTTCTTTAATGAGTTATTAGGAACAAACGCAAAACTTGTTATAATTATGACATATACAATTCTAAATGGATTTATTTATTACTAACCGCAATGTAAATTTATCAATATCGCTAGTGACTATATCTTCATATCAGCAAACCGAACATACAATAAATTAACATTTTAATGTTCTTTTAATTCTAATATATAATATAAACACATTGAAATAGAAAGATATGTTTCATAACATTTACAAGCGCAATTAATATATATTTTTAAGATGGCAACATTTATAATAAAATACATAATATTTGCCATATAGTAAACAGTACACTGTGAGTGAGTTATATATATACATGAAAAACATAATTAATAATTATTACTACTGTACAAACAGTAACATGTTTCAATTAACAATAGAATTGCTCTATCTCACCATTGCAGAAGGCAGATGCCAAATTCGACGGAATTATAACACAAAAGGAAACTAATTATGGAAAACAAAACATATATGGCATTTTTAGCATATTAAAAGTTTAGTGCATTATATTTTTCACTATTTTATTATATTATTAAGGTAAATTTTTACAATATACAGAAGGATATATTCGATGAATACAGATTAAAAGCACAAGTTTCGATTCTACACAGATTATTTTCCAAATCGATATGATAGCATATACTTCTTTGTTATGCATTTTTATATTAGTAGATGTTATCAATACAAAAAAGATAATTATAAAGTTGGCTCCTTTTCAGTTCTTGGCATGATATATTTATTATGTATTTACTAGTTTTATAGAAGAACCATAGAGTAATGTAGCTAGGATTTGTCGATTTAAAAAAAACGGTTTTTTGACTAAATATGTTACATTCGAAAACCGGTTTTCAAATTTTAAAAGCACGTACTACCACCAGTATATAAAAAAAACGTAATATTGATCCGCGCTCAATGCACCAGTTTATATTTGTACGATTTTTGAATTGTCTTTTACTTGTTCATTTTTGATTTATTCGGAATATATTTCATATTTCTGTACGATCACAAATATATACATATTTTGAACTAAGTATAATAATTTTATAACTTGTTAACTATGTTTTTTTATATATTCGTAAACCGATTGTTTGGAAATGCTGGAATTCGAAAATTGGTTTTTCAAAAGTCGGTTTTTGTATAAATCCTTATTGCAGCTCTATTTTGAGCTGGTTTTTGAGCATGTCTCATAATCGAGGAAGTCTTGTAATCCATTTGCCACGAAGGGTGTTACACTTTTTTATAGTTTCGGTGTTTTTATTTTGTCATGGACCTTAATTTTCAGCCAATTCTAAACTATGTGCATGTTAGTCATTTCTGAGTTACTTCATCGTACTACTTCGGGATATTTCGGCAATATAATTAAAATTATAATATGGTGCACACCCTTAAGATTTTCGGGTCGGTCTGATATCAAATCTAAACATTGCTATCAAGTATTGTAAAATTGATAGATTTTTGAAGAATTATTGATTAACATATTTATCTTATATTATAACATATTAATCGACTTAAATGGAAAATGTGGGTTCTCACTTAGGTTTCTTTACGTACTTACAATAAATTTTATGCAGTTAAGATGTTATATCAATTATCATAATTACATTGGTTATTTCTTTGAGGATCGGTGTAGAGTGCCATCCAGTTTATAGATTAATAATGGAGATATGGAAGGTATTTGCAGTAATTCATCGAAATTAAAATTCGCGTTTAACATATTGAATACGAAGTACGAAATCTCAATGTGCCTCACGTTACAAGAGATGTCACATCTTTAATTGTGGTTGCCACGTATAAAACTTTGAAATTGAAATATGAAAAGACATTGAAATTTGGATGCTACGTACGTATTTTATGGTCTGATATTTTCTAAGACAGTTTAGCATTCGATTATAATCACAAGATATATTGTTCTAGCAAACGATTTGTGTGAATTGGAACAATATTATCTGCGTATACTGAATCGGCTGTTGTGTGAAGAATTGAGCAGATAATTAAAAAGATTTTTATAAAAAAATTAAATTCTCTCTATTTCACTCAAATGCTCCAAAAGTTTGTGTAATATATTAAGACGTTATTTGTACGCGGATGAAGTATATTTCACTTGTGTAATATGTCAGTGACGAAATTTGAACGGTCGATCTTGTAACCTCGTGCTTTTTCGTATTCTGAAAATTTCATAATAATGGATTGTTGAATTAACATATGCTTATACTAATATTATAAATACAAAAATCTTAATTTTTTATATATTTGTTCATAAATTACCTGATTAAATTAGATATTTTGTACATGAGTTCTGCACCTTTCAGAGTAACAACTTTCAGTTTAAAAATTCTATACTATAATCTAGCCAGGAAATTTAATATATCAATCTATTTATATATTCGATAGATATTATATTTGGGTAGTCTAGTACCAAAACCAGCCACGCCCATTTTATAAAAGTTTTCAGGAGAGCCAAAAAACTGATTACGCTCAAAGTATGGTAGCTACAGTTTCTGTTTTTCAGTTCATGTTATAGATATTGGATACTACATTCCTGAGTAAAAATCATAAACCTATGTGTTTCCAAAAGTTAGAAAAATTATTATTTTTGAAGTGAAACTTCTATAGGAGCGGTAGGGCAAATTGGCCTGAACGTCACGAAAAGTGAAACACGCTACGCGCATGCGCCGTATGTGTACGTAGCATAAAGCAACCAGTAGACGCTTGCGTATTTTATTATATATTACACAAACACAGCTTAATCTTTTAACTAAGAATTTCCATTGTGTGAAAAGTGATATGGAGAAAAAGACAAGTACAGACAGAGTGCGAGCCTTTAGAGAATGGAAGAAAGCGCATAAACCGCCAATAAAAGTGCCAACAAGTACCTTGGAAAGAAGTAGAGAGTATCGAGCCAGGCAAAGGGCGTTAAAGAAACACGGTGGACAACATAACCTTCCAACGACCTCAAATACACTGGATGAATCGATACCGTCGTTAAGTGAGGACACAGTGAGTGGTATAGAGAATTTGAATGCCACTGATTCAGGCGTGCCGTCTACACGTGAAGATACATGCGGTGTGAGACATCAACTGAATGAATCTGATATAGCTGAGCGAGCAATCGACAAATATAAATGCACCTACTAGTGCATCATATACAAAATTTACATTCTTTCAACCTGCTCATCGCGAATTTGACCAACAATTTTTGAATAATCCGCTAGGTACAGTGTGTTCCTTATGTGATCGAATATGGTTTAAGAACGATGTGAAACCTGTTGATCCTAAGCACGAGTAACTTTTACATACTACGTTTCCAGCCATTATCATTGAAGAGGTGATAGCGTGCAATTCATGCTGAAATGCTGTCACTCGGAATACCATTCTAATGTTATCGAAGTCAAATGGTTTTGTCTACCCAGAATTACCTGGTCATCTACCAAAATTAGATTTAGTGTCAGAGAGGTTAATTTCACCCAGAATTTCATTTATGCAAATTCGACGTTTACGACATGTACATGGTCAACATGGGATTTATGGGCAAATTATTAATGTTCCAATATCTGTGCATACGATGGTGAATCATTTGCGAAGAGACATTGATGATGATCATTGTATTAATGTCCACATAAAAAGAAGAAAAATACACAGATCGAGTTATTTAAATGGTTTGGTGAGGAAAGGAACTATAAAAATATGGCTACAATATTTAATCCAAATTCCTCTTTATAGACTGTACGACATTACAGTTAATAATTCTTTCTTTGATGATCAGAGTGTCAATTAAAATCAATCAAAATCAAAATCAAATCGTTAACAAATGGGAAAAAAGCAAACAAATCAACTTTTCCTAGGAGCTAAGAAGTTTCACTTCTACCGCGCGAGAGTCTCACGCATATTAATTTTTTTGGACATATCTTACTTTGAAATTAAATTGGGGAAACACAATGTTACTTTGCTGTTTTTGAAATACATTTTTCGTGAAAAATTGAATTTTTATTGATTGTAGGAAAAACATTAACTGATTATTTTTTTATGAAATAGTCTCAAAACGTAATATTATTATAATTTATTGTAACGTTTTAGTAAAAGTAGAATGTTAGTTAAATTTTTTAATAAAGTATTAATTTATGTCGTCTTAGTTTACGTCAGAATTATTGTTATCATTCATTAGTGCATTTTTGTAGAATTGTAAAGATGATATTTCAGTAAATCTTTAATTTGATTAATTCTTCAGTAAACGATTAACATCATTCATTTTCCATGTTTAAACTGAATTTGCTGTAGACAATCAATGTTACTTAGAACTTTACCTCTTTTGCATAAACTGTTAAAATTACAACTCTCATTGTTGTAAATGAACTACTCCTTTAATAAGGACATTATCTCCTAATTTATTCTTCTTGAACACAATTCGTTTCGATTTACTAAATTTGCAATGGCATTGACAAGCCATTTTAAATATATCGTGGACAATCAAAAAGCCTATCTACTAAAGGCTCAGTGGTACCAAAACTTACAAATATATCAACATATTCACTTGGGTCCATTATAACATTTTTCTTTTTCGTCATTTTTTCTGTACGTGTCAGAGGTTACAGAAGTTTATTGGCGCTCCTAGTGACGTCATCTGGTACTACGAATGTTTTCAAACTAACTTATAATTCCAGATGATTTGGCTTGTTTTAATTCATTATAAATGTTTTGCTGTGTTCATAATGCAAAAAACGAAATTAAAAAATTTTGGATTCGGCTGGTTTTGTTACTAGACCACTTATTTATTCGCTGTTGTTGATTTCAGAGAAATATTTGACATTGAACCTCCAGCAGAACCAAATTGTTAAATAAGTAGTCACGTCTTCATTTCAGGAAATTCTTTTAGAATTGTATTTAGGATGTACAAAGAAGGGGCTCTTTCGAAATATGAATAAATCTTTTATAACTTTGAACCATATGACTTGTTCTCGTTGTTGTTGCTGTTGTTTCACTGGCGTGATTACGGCAGAGGGTAATATAGGATCTTTTAGTGCTTAACAACTAGTTTAAAGCGACGCTTTATTTACGGCTTGTAGTTACAAATAAGGAAGAGAGCGCCTTGTTTATGGTCGGTGTAAATAATAACGCATATATCTCCTGAAACATGCATAGATATATATATATATATATATAGCAAACATAAATATATGTGCATATACCTACACACAGACACACTTAGATAAATATGCACAAACTCCTTAACTTAATATATATGCCAACATTCAATCTGATGAGGAAGAAAAGTGCAAAATTAGTCACTATAGAAACTAAATGAAAATTGTAAATTTATATTTGAAAAAGAGGTCTTTTCTTTTGATGGTTAGGGCTTTGATTGTATATCTGTGTGATGTAAATGACTTATAGGTAAAAAATTTATCAGTAGGTTGATATATCATGATAATAATATTAATTTTCACTACTATTTTTTGATACATTCATTTTACAAGACATTGCATGCAAATTTTTTTTGAAAATGTAGTTAGCAAATAAAATCATTCATATAGTTGTTTTTTTTCCTCTCAGGTAGTATTTAATGAATGGTATTTTACGGGTAAAAATTGCCAATATTTCCAAGACTTGTGATACACAATTTTCCCCATTGCTGGCAATAACATTTTATTTTTTATGGTCGGTAATTATTTTAGCTTTAATAGATGTGTTCACTGTTTAATTTCAGGTTTATTTTGTGTGTAATGAAGCTATACTTACCTTCGCTGTACTATCTGTAGTACAAAACAGATTCAAAATAGAATTAATTGCAATTCAGTAAATAAAAGTGTGTTCAATACGTAAAAGTTTACTTACGTTCAACAGCCACCTCTGGCACAAACCCCATATAGCTCGTCATATATTTGCAGATGAAATATCCCGTCCGGTTGAGGCCATGGGTACAATGGACTCCAATTAAAGCATCTGCAAGGAAGACATACATAATCATGTATTTGCAATTTGCATATCTGTATATAAATCATCGATAGGGTAGTTGATCGAAATGTTCAGATATTTATAGCAATTATTTGACTCTAAGCTAATGTTTTTATATATCTCTGAGTGTGATGTCTCTAGCCATTTGGTCCTTTATCTAAATTATTAATATATCTTTATCAAGACGTACGCAGGTTAAACCCGAGTATGTTGCACTATTGGAGAAGGATTCTTCGCACTCTGAGTAATTAAATGTAAACCCTCAAAAATTATTGTTTTGAGTAAATTAAAATTGAACTTCCATATCAGTTAATAGAATACAGTACGATCTCGATAGTGTGAACACGAAAATGCCAAGCATGTTCACACTATAGGGGGTGAAAAAAATAGCTAATTATAGCCTCTTTTTCTTTATTTGATATATGCATCCATCATAAATACAAGATTTATTTAAAAAATTAAGTTATTTTTGTCTGTTTTTGTTTTTTTGCAGAATTGTAAAGCACAGCTTTTTCATAAACCTTTTTAATACTTAAAATATCTAATAACTCAAGATCATTCTGTTCGGCCCAATCTAATGCCACTTTTAATGTTTGAATAGCCTCATCATGTTTTATTTTTGGAAAGTTGGGTTCAAGACCTTCCATCAAAATAATCATCGTCATCATCATTCCCACTGTTTTCATCCAAGGTTTCAATGTTGTCCAAATTCGATTCCAGAACCTTTGATGCAGTATAATGATCAGCATAAATTGTTTTCAGTAGTGTTACAGTCTCTGAAACAACTGTTTCTACGTCATCATCTTTCCAGAATTTCTTAAGTTGACTCAATGGCATGTTATCTTCTTCAGTAATTTCACAACTCTTGGATAATAAGTTACGCAAACATTTTGAAATTGTTTTTGGTGTAATTTTTTCCCAGGCACTGTGTAAATGTATGATGGCATCTTTTAAAGGAGGTTTCTTCAGTTCTTCTCCTATCTATTGACTGTTTGGCATAATGGAACTTAATCAAACTTTTTCTATAATATAATTTTGTCAACTTTAAAACATTTTGGTCCATCGGCTGGATTAATTGTGTAACATTCGGAGACATAAATATAACAAATATCATCCCATCCTCAGTTTTTAATTCCTCCTCTGGAGGGTGGGATGGTGCGTTGTCCAGAAGAAGAACTGCTTTTTCCGAAAGGCCTTGTTGGCGTAAAAATCTTTTAACCTTAAATTTTAGAAATACCTATGCATGAAAACAATACATATATAATTTTAAATTCTACTTACCTCTGGAACGAAATGTTGAAAGAACCACCTTTTAAAAATATCTCCAGTCATCCACGCATTTTTTGTGTTCTTGTAAATTGTGGGATTTTTTAAATTTCGAAAAAATCGAGGATTTTTCGATTTGCCAATCACAAGCTCCATCAATTTATGCAAGCCCGTCGCATTCGTGCAACCCAAAAATGCAAGCCGTTGTAAGCCGTTCAATCCAGGAGCAGTTTTTTCACTTAGTCCGACATATGTTTTTTCAGGCAGAATCTTCCAATATAGACCTGTTTCGTCCGTATTGTAACTTTCAAGAATCGTATTCCATAACGACATTTAAATCGTCGCAACCACCCATGACTTGCATTAAATTTTATATTGCTATTATTGACAAGATTCAAGCTTGAAAATAAGTTTAGTGCTTTTTGCTTCATGATATCACCTGCAACTGGAATATGTCTCTCGCGTTTTTGAAGAAACCATCTATACAATTTCTTTTCCATTTTCGGAAACATAGATTTTTTCAAAGTACACATCCTATTTGGTTTTAATATATTACTAATGGCATTGATAATTCGATCCTTCCTTGCTTGAATATGCTGTTCACACGATCGGGGGCATCGCTGTTTACATTAGCGGGGTCTTATGAACAAAATGTTGTTCAAAAGATTGTTCACACTACCGAGTTGTTCACAGTAACGAATGTTCACACTATCGAGATTGTACTGTAATTCGCATTTATTTTGAAATCGGTATTCCAGTCATCCATAATAGGTATTCAAAAAATCAAGGTAGAATATTACAGAATTTTTTGATATTCACTATACCTCGAATTTAGAAAGAATATTTTGTGTTGCAGTACTTGAGCAATAATACTTTTTAAAACATTCCTACTTTAAATATATTACGCAAAATTAAATATCAAATTTTATTTTATCAAATAACTTACCCGATTACTATTAGCTTGCCCCTAAATTAAAATTCACCTTACAGGGCAAATTTCAATATAGTCACATAATTATTATATGCTGTTAGCGTTTCGCCATTTAACCATATTCTACGTTTTGGATTGGATATATTAATTATTCATGTGAATTCGGTAGTTCTTAATAAAAAAATTTTTTTTTTAACTTTGGACTAAGCAATTTAAAATATGCCATACCATAGCGAAAGAAAATGACTCTGTTATAGCTAATATATTCAAATACTGTTATAAAATTTGGTTGAAATGTCCTAAATTGATGATTCGATTTAATTTAATGAGAAAATGTGACGATATGTAAATTTCAGTAGTGACTGATGCAATAATTACTAAAATAATGGGTTTCATAACAGAAATCAAGACATCCCAACTATCTGCAACAACTTGTCAATGAGGCAGTGTTATAACAAAGAAAGGATACAGTTATTAAAAGCAAGAAACCCCTCTTTGGTCTACTATTTTGACGTATTTATTTTATACACGGATTTTCAAAATATATTATAAATGTCTTATAATTCAGATCCTAGAAGAATGACAGTCAAATACACGTGTAACTCGAGAATTGTTTGGATGAATTTACAATTAATAAGCTTAACTAAAGGTTGTGCATTTGATATGCGATTGCATGACATGCCTGTGAGACTAGCATGTATACGAAATAAATATGTTGAAGGACAACACTCCGAGCTTATAAGGTTCAGAAGAACGTCAAACAAATACGTATAGTATGAGCCGTCAAGTGAAGACTAGCATCGCACCATATCGGATCGGTCAGTATATTATTCATCGATGGCTATCTCAAATTGGAATGCAAGAATGCAAGCACGCGCTTCCGTTCCGTGCGCAATTTAGCAAGGATTCGTGTTTAGGTGCGTGTTGCAATCATATAGGTCATCTAATCAAGTTTCAGAGCAAGGATTCCCAATATAGACGAATAAATTCATGTAAATTTGAAGCAGGTCGATGGATTGTAAAGAATATCACCCAAATATCGCGACCTAAAACATTTGATTTTCGAGTCCTCTTCGGGATTCTAAATGTAAAATTAGCAATACCACAAGATTTCTCCATGATATAAGAAATATTACTCGACCTATAGTATTACGGAAAATAAATATTTATTTAGTTTCCAACAATGAAAATTTTCTTTAATAAAATTTATTAAAGGTAGAAGTCTTACATATTTGAAACTAAATTTTAATAATGTGAAAACCGAAAGCCTTGATAAATTAGGATAGAGACCTGGGAAGTGTAAAAATGTTTATAAACTGTTTATATTGTGAAATAAATGAAGAGTTACCAGATTATAAATAACTAATGAATTGTATTATCTGCTAGATTCTGTATCTATTACATTTGTTAAATTATTAAATTTTAAACTGAATATTTTGAATTTTGCAGCGAAGCAATAAATAAGCAATTCCGGTAATTAATAAAATGTTATCTTCACTGCATATAGACATACAAATTTTCTCATAAATAAATTTTTGTATAGTATTTTGGTTAGTTTAAAAAAACATCACAGAAGTTGAGATTGCTATGGTATATTCATCCTCTAGTAATTTTAGACTAAAATGGGGAGAAAGTGCAGGTGACAACATGGAAAATTTCGTATGTCTTCCAGTCTTAGAAATATTTACTAAAAATTGACTATTTGGAAGAAGACATATCAAAACATTTTTGGAAATCAAGTTTCATTGTGACAATTATCAGTTCTGTAAAAAAAGCTGACGATTGTATTTTCGTAGAAGTAACTAATGCCCAATTTTCAGAATAGTTGATACCAAAAATCTTCTAATTCAAAATATAGTATATAGTATTTACCTAACATCTTAACTAATAAATTAATGTGAATAAGACTCCTATAAAATGTAAATAAGAAATTTTTTTTTTCTTTTTTGGAATTTTTGCTTTTAAATGGAAACTCTGAAATATGAATGCGTAGTAAAATTATCACTACGGTGTTAAATAATAGTATAGAATATCACCCAAATACCGTAACTTAAAGCATTTAGTAGCGAGATGCGCATTTCGAAGGCTATGCCCAATTTATGGTCGATGGAAAATTCGAGAGATCGATTGGAAGCATATGAATACATCAAAAAATATTGTACCGATTTAAAAAAAAATTAATAATTTTAAAATGGATATGACTACCAGTTCAGTAAACCAAAACAGGTATTTTAAAATTAAAGCTAATATTAATAACTTAGGTGCTGATATTAAGTTCCTTAAAAAATGTAAGGTAGAACGAATTTTTCCATACTTCATTAAAATTTTTACTTTAATAAAAAACGTGCAAATAAATTTATTAATATTGCTAAAATAGCTTGGTTAGATTCTGAAATAGACTATTTTTATGCAAAGCGAAGTTCTTTAGAATTGGAAGCATTTAGTTAAAGAGTCCGCAATCCTAAAGATTGGTTGGAAACAGCACGCCATGCCGATCTATCCTGAGCTAATCCCTTCATCTCCCTATAGCTATTCATCTCAACGTCTTCAACTATCTGACTCACATACTCCAATCTAGGCCTACCTATCCCTCTCTTTCCCTCCACTCTACCTTCTATGATCAATTGCATAATCCCCCCATGCCTAAGAATATGCCCTACTAATCTGTCTCTCCTACGCTGTAACACTCTCCAAATACTTCTCTTCTCCCCTACTAACTCTAGTACATCTTCATTTGTTACTTTATCTTCCCAACCAATCCTCATCATCCTCCTATAACACCACATTTCGAATGCTTGTAATCTACGCTTCTCTTCCTTTCCTATAGTCCACGCCTCACACCCGTACAGTGCTACACTCCAAACATATACCTTCAGTAATCTTTTTCTAATACCCAAGTCAATATTTGATCTTAAAATCTGTTCCTTTTCTACGAATGCCTTCCTACCCTGTGCTATCCTACACTTTATATCTACCTTGCTTCGATTATCTTTTGTGATTCTACTGCCTAAATAACAAAAATCTGACACTTCTTCGATTCTATTATCTCCTATTGTGATCCTCATTTTACTACTGCATTCCTTTTTGTCACACCTCATCACTTTAGTTTTACCTATATTTATTTTCATGTTAAAATCCCTAGTCAATACTGCCTGCATACCATTATATATTATATAGTTTGGATGATTCTCAATATTTAGAATGGAGTGAGTTTCAGCAGAAGATTATTGATGTTAATGAAAATAAATACGCTAAGAAAACAGCAAGTTTACAATTAAAATTTGAAAGTTTGTGCAAAAACCAACGTAATCTTCAACCAGAACAACATAATAAGCCAATAAACAATATTGTAGGTAATGAATCGTCTGTATCCTTTAATAATGATGAACTAGCTCTTTTGAATAAAGGTTCAAAGCATAATTTGAGTTAAATGAAACCTCCTTTGGAACAATATGTAGCTGGCATTGAAAGTGCGTTACAATTCACTTATGATATAATTTAAAATTGTATTGGAAATGACTGCTTACGCCAAATTGAATCAAATTTAAAATTAATTAATGAGGTTGTAAAGAAACCGGAATATAACATTATTAAAGGACTCAAACAAAAATAATGTTTTTACTTAAAGCCTGATAATGGAAATAAATTAGTTATTTTAGACAAACGTGATTATTTAAATAGATGTGATATTCTCATTTCTAATTGACCTTATCAAGAAATTTAAAAAGATTCGTTTAATAAATTAGTATCAAATTACAAAGACATAATTAATTCATGTCATAACCTTATTAAGCCTATTCTTAAGCGAATACTTTCAATTCCAAATCCTATAATACCAAGGATGTATGTATTACCAAAAATACATAAACCTGGTAAATCTGCAAGACCAATAGTGCCTGCTATTAACTCCCCTAGAATTTGGATTAAATATGTAGATGACATCTTTGCGATTTTTGCGATTCTAAATTTCCTTCAATTAAATTTACTTATGAAATCGAAAATAATAATCAGTTACCTATTTCTTTTTATTAGTCACCTGGATGTATTATGTAAAAGTAGGTGGTATTACCAGCATAAGAGAAATGGATTTAGACTTGGCAACCAATCATTTATTTATTGAAGGTAAAGTAGAAGGTAAGAAGATAGGTCTAGATTAGAGTACATATGTAAGTCAGATATTGCATGATGGTAGGATGAGTAGCTAAGCTATAGGGAAATGAAAGAATTATCCCAGAAGAGATGGTGTGCTATTTCCAACCAATTTAATTATTGATTGATGACTAACTAATTAACCAGTTATGCAACATCTTAAGAAATAACGTAAAAATTATTATGGGGTCGATTAAAAAATGTTTTATAAGGAATTAGTCGTTGGGTAGATCCCTGATCTAGATTTTTCGTCCTTTGTAATATTAATAGATACGGCATTTGGTTTCAGCACGAATATACCAAACGGTAAATTGTAATTTTGGCAACTGGTGCAATATGTACATGTTCGTATAAACCAAAGATGAACAATGCAAAGTTATTATGACATGTATCACAAATAATTTATTAAATTTGGCAAAGAAAACACACAATAATATTTAATTACCAACAGTTTTATTGAAATTGTAACAGAAAAATTTATTATAGCTATTATATAATGGGTCTTCTTAATATATTATTTAAAAATTATATGCATGTATATCAAAATGGCATCTGACGATACAATCGAAATAAAAAATTTATTATTCAGTACTTGTTCATGTACTTGTTCACCTTGGTTAGTTATACCAAGAAATTGGTAGTTGACAGATGGGCCTCCCAGATTGACCATCATTCGATATGATCGGTAACCGGTAGGGGGCCTGTCATTTACTCGTGCATTTATTACTACCAGTGCATCGGTAGTGTACATGAACAATACCGTTAACTGCTTCAGTATGCAATGATTGTACTGCGTTTACATGGTGTAATTGTATTGTTACACTTTGCTAAAGGACTTTTTGATAAGGCGAACTTTGGCAGACGCTCCGCAACAAATCAAACCGAATTAATTGTATTTATTTGGAAATGATAAGAGTTTACTATGGTGTTAAATAATTGTACAGAATATCAACCAAATACCGTAACTTAAAGCATTTAATAGCTAGATGCGTGTATCGAAGCCAACATTTATGTTGTGGTACTGAATATTGGAGCATTGCCTTCGAAATGCGCAATTATCTATTTGTGTTACGGTATTTGGGTGATATTCTATACAAAGAAACAGTTAGTTTTGTCATTGTAATATAAATATCATCAAAAATCATCATATAAGAAATATTTCTTTGGAGATGTACGCTTGAAGACAATTTACAGTTTAAAGCTTCCATTTTCCATACATTGCTCGAAATTCTTATACCAACGCACTACTATTGTTCTGGAGTATACAAAATATAGTTAATTTAAGGCAAGATATTAAAATATACATAAGAACAAGGATATATATATTTGAAATAAATTTTGTATTGAAATACATTACATTGAAAAATTAATTAAAATAAAGATATTTTAGCCTAAAATTCTATTATGAATTCTATAGTGTTTTTTTACCACGTTATTTACTTTTACGTTCGTTTTTAATATACAGTACGGTACCGTTTTTAATTTGCGAAGTATTTTATTAAATAACTTTGAAGCAAATATAATCGAGCGACTTCTTTAACATTTTACTCATTATGTACTACAATTATCAAGCCATCTGAAGTCACATGTATGTCAGGAATTGGCGACAGGATACAAGTCCATTGACCATCTAAATAATATTTTATTAGAGGTTCTTGCCAAAAACAAAAATGGGCAGAAATGATCTAATGCAACCAAGGTTTAAGGAAGGAAAAAAACGAATGAAAACGAAACCGAAATTTAAGCTAGCTCTTTTCTTAAAAAAAGCATGCCTCTTGTTATAACAATAACTTCATTATATATATATATATATATCCCCTCTATAGTAATATATAGGCTATTTTTTTAAAGTGGCGGGCCCGCCCCTTCTACTGCGCATTACAAATTAAGACTAGTTTATGCATAAGACGTGAAGAGATGCTCGCCACTGCATTTTTGTTATTTGAGGGTGTAGTCAAAATTACTGCAATGTTGTCATATCGACAACCAACAAATACATATTAGCATAATTGATCAAAACAAATCATAAATAACTGGAAACTTTTTACTAAATAGTGGACTTTAATCGAAGCCGTATATATTCATACATTAAATATTCTCAATCTGAAATTTGCTATGCAGTTTACAATTTGAGCACTTTGTACTGAAGTTTTTTATTCATATATAGCAACAATGGTACTAGAAGCTCAACCCTTATGCGCAGTAGAGGATGAATTAGGTCCGCCAAAATATAAAAAATGACTTATACTACTAACAATTTATTAATATCAAGGTAGAAAGTTTTTTTTATGAAAGTTGGTATGTGTACGATATGTTTAATATTAAACGAAGGACTCTTTTTCTCACATCTCATTTACTACATTTCCCCATAGGATAAAATTATAGAGTAAGTAACTATAAGAATTCTTGTTCGCATGCTATAACAAGTTTAATCAATTTCTTGGTCAATAAGCATTTTTCTGTAGTAAAATTAAAGTATTGTATGTGCTCTTATACACCTGAAGTATGAAGGGCGAAGCAAAATTTTTTTAAAAACTTCTGTATTATTCCTTTGTATTACATAATTTATTTTTGTTTCAAAATTGTACAGTAATCTCGGTAAGTGACAGTGTTATATTATTTGTAAGATTTTGAAGCTACTGAAGATAATGATTAGCTTTGGAAATGCGTACCTTACTCATAAATGAATTGCATTACGGTTTTTGTTTATATTTTCTACCAGTAGATTAAGGAAGACAGGATGTTCTAAATAAAATAATTAAACAAAGCTCGCTGAATCCGACACAGCATTTAAAAAGAAAACAAAAAAAAACATGGTTTCATAATAATTCCAATTCAAATTTAACATGTAGATTTACAATTTTGATAACCGTCTATTTTCTTATACTCTCAACATGATCATTACCGTGTGGTCATTCATCTATCACATAAACTAGAAGATGATATATGATAATCTCTACTGGTCTGCTCGTATAAGATCACAGCAATAACAAAATGTACGAACAAATGCTCTCCGCTATGCTTCAAGACTATCGTAGTACCTTCAGTAGTAGTACTTGTAGAAGAGTATTTTTTTCCGGTTTGATTGGAAAGTGCTAGCGGCCGTAAGATATTAGGTGGGAAGAATTATAGGAAATGCACGAGGTAGCTGTAAATTGAGCAATTTTCCAAATGTGATAGAGTGATAAATATGCTAGTATCTACATTATCCGTACAATTTTTATTTCATTTTATTGGTACTAAACTACAAATAGAATATTATAATTTGAAGTTCAAGTATAATATGCAAATGTTTTAAAAATTTCAAAAATTACCTGTACGGTGTTAAATAATTGTATAGAAAATCTATGCACTAAAACTAAAATAACTAAAATACATACATAGTTCTGTATTTAATTTCGATGGGGTATGCCCCCATCTTCAGTATTTTTTCTTACCCACCATGATTGCTATATGGTTATTGTTTTTTTTCTTATACTACTGATGGGAGCATAGCCTTCGAAGTACATATCTAGCTATTAAATGCTGAGTTACGGTATTTGGGTGTTATTAGTTTATTACCTATCAAAATCAACTCAAATAAATACTGCAACTAGCAAACAATAGCTTTTATACACACAGTCGACAGTTAAGTAAAGTTTTTTAATCGTCGTAAAGTTATTAACACTGCACAATAAACCATGTTCGTTCAAAACGTAGAGATCTCTTGGACTATAGTGCATTTAGTTATTTAAATGCACTATAGCGTTAGATGAAGCAAATATCTGTCATCAATTAGCAGAAAGAAGAAAGATGCTTCTTTTTGAAAAAATACTGAAAATCTGTTTAAGACACTTATTAATTTTGAAGATCTGTGATCTATATTTCATTATATAAAGAACAGAATGTTTTATACATTTAACATATCCCATTTTTAAGAAATTTGCTTTTCTACTTGAGTAAATTGTAAATCTCTATAAAACCTCCAAAAATGGTTAACTCAAAATAAATTTCATTAATTAATTAAATTTTGTTATAAGTTTTAAAACTATGTGAAACTATCGATATTCCTATATCGCAAGTGAATTTAAGGTGAATGTGTCCAGATTTGCAACTCTTAAACATTTTCATGTCAAATTACATTGGAATATTATGTGTAATATTATATATTTTTCATATATTATGAAAAACGATATTTTGAAACTTAAAACATCTGTATTTGATTATATTTAATTTATTAATTTTGACAACATATTGTGTAAAATTCATCTGATTTTGATTGCTTATTATGAATACGAAATACAAAGTTAATCAAAGTGAGCCTAAATAGTATTAATTAATAATATTTAATAATTAATAATTAATAATTCTCTTTATTGGTGACAATAACATACAAAAAAAAACTATAATAATAGACCTTTTAAGAAATAAATCACCAAAAGGATTGTGATTAAATTGGTAAAGTATGCAGAACATGTTTCACCTTTGGTCTTCCTCACAACCTATTTTTACATAAAAAAAATATTTACTTATATACTAGATTAAAAAGAACATTAAAAAACACAAAATCAGAACATCTCATTTGCATAATATAAAGAACAACACTGTAGTGTGCATAATTACAGTGGAGACAAATAATTATTCATTCATGTAACATTAAAATAATTAAATTTAAATTAACATAATACCAAGTATTTAGCAAAGTTATTGCAAAATTATAGCTTATTGGTCTTGAACGGATTTTAAAATTATAAACAATTTCTTCTTAAAAGTTGTGACAGTTAATATTCTATTATTCAATCGATTGAATCGAATTGATTGTTTTTATTAAGCTGTATATAAAGGCTTTTTTGAAACTTTAGTTTTATGATGTGGTATGGTCCAATAGGCCTTTATTTCCAATATTGAAATGATGAATATCCGTTCTAAAATTAATCAGATCGTAAAGATAAGGCGGGCATTTATTTTGTAATATATTCAAACAGAAGGTATTTAAATGCAAGACATATTTAACCACTCAGCGTGTTTTTTTAACCTTAAATACTTAAAAACGTAAGCAATTGTTTTGCATGTATTGACGTCACAGTCATTATAATGTGACAGCACCATAGTTTCACAAAGCAGGATTTTCATATGAGTGGTTAAATATCTTCTATTTATATAAATTTGCTTAAGTGATAAATAGGCTCTGGAATTTAGTTTAGAAACATGATCTCGAAAACTCAAATCTTGATCAATAATTAAACCTCGATTTCTTGCTGATTTTACTGGAATAAGTTCAGTATGTTCAAGTTGCAATTTGATGTCATTTTTATACAAATTTAAATTTTTCCTATTACCAATTACCTATTACAGATGTTTTCGCCGCATTAATTTTTAGTCAGTGTTTATGCGATATATGCATTATACTGTTCAAGTCTTCATTGATTCTATTTAAAGATAACTGTAACGTATCGGGACTAAAAGAATAATACACCTGCGTATCATCTACATACATATAACACTGACAGTATTTTATGAAGTCACAAAACTTCGCAGTGTACAATGTATACAGAAGTGGGCCCACGATAGAACCCTGCGGAACACCTCCAATTATATTCATACTATTAGAAGAGACATTATTATATCTTACCACTTGTTTACGATCTATTAAATAATCTGCAAAGCCGCATCAATAAAACCAATATGCCGCAAAATATAGAGCAAAATACAGTGATTTAAGAAATCGAAGGCATTCGATTTGTTAAATCACTGTATTTTATGTTAAAATATGTTAAAATATGACATCATGTTGCCAGAGCTGTTGCACAGCTATAGCCCGGCCTAAATGCAGATTGAAAACTAGGCAATGTTTTATTAGTTTCAAGATGATTGCATAATTGACCAGCCATGATGATTTTTAGAATTATTGACATAAACGGTAGTATACTGATAGGAGGGAGCTCATTATAAGTTTCATTTTTCGGTAAAGGCATTACCCAAGAAGACTTCCAACAATCCGGAACAACAGAATGCTTCAGACAGAAGTTTATAATGTGAAGTATATGGTGAATAATTTCTGGGCAACATAATTTGATCATATCTGGTGAAATCCGATCAATACCTATTAAAGTATATCATAATATATCTATTTAGAATACAAAAATAAGGATATTGGAAGAAATTTTAAGAAGCCATATTAATCTATTCTAATAATTACTTTAAAAAAATAAATGCAAAATAGATTTCGCATCTGGCCGGTATTTTGCATTTTGTTGATATTTTTAGATATTTTGGATTTTAGTAAACATAAATCAGTACATCGATTTTTTGTTGAAAATTCAGTAACTACTATAATTACATTGCACAACAACGTGCACCTGAGTTAGAGTTATGGCATATAACTTTCCACATTTCTACATTTAAAAATGCGGAGTAGTACAAAATACAATATGTCTAATGCGAACGAAGATACTATAAATTGTTATATTTGATTCCTTGGAGTGGTGTGTAAATATCATGCCAGGCATCTTAACTTACCATCAATAGGTACAAAACATTGGAAACACTTTCGTCTGAATAAATATACGATTTGTTCGTTTACTACTTATACAAGTGATTCCTACCAATTGTTATTATAGGATATCAATATGCATTTCTGTCATATACATATATAGTATAAAAGGTAAATCTATAGGGTAAAGACATGAAAACAGAATACATTCCTCAATGTGTTTACCTATTATAAATTTGGATGTTATAATATATTATATAAGTTTAGTCACATGTACAGACAGTGTCGTATCAAGACATAGCGGAATTTAAAATTCAAAATTCCTCAAATAAACTACAATTATTTTTAAAAAATACTAGATAAAATATATGCAATTTTTGTCATTTCTTAGTTAGTTAGTTAAAGAGTCCGCAATCCTAAAGATTGGTTGGAAACAGCACGCCATGCCGATCTATCCTGAGCTAATCCCTTCATCTCCCTATAGCTATTCATCTCAACGTCTTCAACTATCTGACTCACATACTCCAATCTAGGCCTACCTACCCCTCTCTTTCCCTCCACTCTACCTTCTATGATCAATTGCATAATCCCCCCATGCCTAAGGATATGCCCTACTAATCTGTCTCTCCTACGCTGTAACACTCTCCAAATACTTCTCTTCTCCCCTACTAACTCTAGTACAGCTTCATTTGTTACTTTATCTTCCCAACCAATCCTCATCATCCTCCTATAACACCACATTTCGAATGCTTGTAATCTACGCTTCTCTTCCTTTCCTATAGTCCACGCCTCACACCCGTACAGTGCTACACTCCAAACATATACCTTCAGTAATCTTTTTCTAATACCCAAGTCAATATTTGATCTTAAAATCTGTTCCTTTTCTACGAATGCCTTCCTACCCTGTGCTATCCTACACTTTATATCTACCTTGCTTCGATTATCTTTTGTGATTCTACTGCCTAAATAACAAAAATCTGACACTTCTTCGATTCTATTATCTCCTATTGTGATCCTCATTTTTCTACTGCATTCCTTTTTGTCACACCTCATCACTTTAGTTTTACCTATATTTATTTTCATGTTAAAATCCCTAGTCAATACTGCCTGCATACCATTCAATACCCTTTCTAAATTCTTTTCGCTTTCTTCCAATATAGCTATATCGTCGGCGAATCTCAACATATATATTTTCTCTCCCTGTACATTCACACCAACACTATACTCTTCTTTTACTTTGTTTATTGCATCTTCTATATATAGATTAAATAATAACGGTGAAAGTGTACATCCCTGCCGAACTCCCTTCCCTATTTTTGCTACCTCTTCTTCCCCCTCAATTCTAACTAAGGCAGTTTGGTGTTTATATAAATTAAAAATTATTCTCCTATCCTTATAATCTATACCCGTTTCTTTTAAAATTCTAAACATTATGTCCCAATCTACATTATCAAATGCCTTTTCTAAATCTACAAAAGCTATGCAAGTTACCTTTCCTACCCTCTTTCTTTTTTCTACTACCGTTCTTAGTGCTAGAATCGCCTCCCTCGTCCCTCTGTTTTTCCTAAAACCAAACTGATCTTCTCCTTTTGTTTTTTATTATTTTAATGTCATTTCTTACATTTCTCTAATTTTTTAAAGAATAGTACAACTTACTATATAAATGTCGTTGAAACATTACAAGAAATCAGCCATTATTATCAATATATTTGTTTCTAAAATCAATATAAAAATCAAGGCAGTGGCATTATATAACACTAAGACTAATTTCTAAGTTGGAATATTTGTTAAATCATATAGACAATTGAGCCAATCTCAGACAGACTGGCATACTTCTTCAAATGGACATAAATCATTGACATCCGTAAAAATCTCCTAAATGGTATTGTATTAGGCATAAGTATTATATATTAAATATTAAAATATTAATAAAACAATATAATAATAAGTATACCTCATCTAATTATTAGAATTTGCAATTGAATGAAATCGCTCATTGGCTGAGAACTTGCGAACCCAAAATGCGGCCCTATATTTGAGATGCTTCTAGCAAATGTGCGAGAAAGAATAAATAAGCAGAGGAAGAAAGATTCTCATCGCCATATCAAAAATAATAGAATTCCATACTCAAATTTTCATCTATAATAATCTTAGTCGTGAAATTCATCTTGGAAATCGGAATTTTTTGGAACAACATTTTTAAACTGCATTAAAATTATATATTATATGAATGAGCGTAAGCCGATTTGTTTCAATTATACTTTCATTTTCGCTAGGTCATGAATTTGTAGGAATAATTCGAACATTATTAAAAACAACATTTTCTTGAGAATTCCTACTACAATTTAATTTATGTTTCAATACCAGATTAGTTCGTTTCGGTAATAAACCAATATTAAATTACGAACTCGGATATCGATAATATAAAATATTATTACGTACATTGGAACCCACGTTGCTACGATATCGATCCAATAAAACTTCTTAGAGACTACAAATTATCCGACACATATTCGAATGTTATTACAATAGCTCATGGCTGATGCTTTAAGGATGTATTAGAGCTACTCTCAAACTGCTCTGATTCAGTCGCTTCCTTCTACATCATCAGGACTGCCAGACACACCCAGCTCTTTATATCTTGTAATATCGGTGCTTCTGAGCTTCGTTTAAAATTATGTACTCCTAATTTTCATCGATACTCTACACTATATTATATTAAACGTGAGTACGTATCAGATGAATAGATGAACGATTTTGTACACAGTGAAACAATAAAATACTTAAAATACTTTTATAAATCTAAGAAGAGGCCAAAATTGAGACACGTAAAAATTAAACTAGTATTATTCCGATAAGCAAGGGCACACTTAATGACAATATAATAAAGTTGCGATACAAAATTATTTTTCTTCTATTAAAAATTGGGAATTCGCTTTAAAATTCAAATTCTTTGTTCTTAACTGGTAGCGTATTAAAAATACTAGGAACTAAAGGTCCACTTCCTCTTAGTGAAATGCATCATTTTGCTGAATACCTTGAATTATTTTTTTACGACACACATATTCATTTTGGCGATAAAAATAGCAAAGTAATTTTTCTTGATGTAGATGAAATAGAAATCGAAGATTTTGAATATTTCCTGGAAACTTTTCAATTTGTGCAATTTCAGTATCAAAAATACATATTATTTTTTTACGAATTTGAATTTATAATTTATGAACACACTTATATTGTTTACAGAATCAATTTTATAAACGAAAATATTATTAATGAATTAATTACAATGTGAATTCTCGTCTCGAGTTTATATAAATAAATTTACTCTAGAAACAAATCGAATTGCTCTTGTAGAAAATAATTCATCATTTTTATCTTTATCAGCAGTATAAAATTATAAAATATTTACCATATACAATTTATAATATATTTGCTCATCAAGTTTGGACATTTGCGTATATAAAAAAAAAAGAAATCAACAGCGATTACCAGAGGAACAGATTTAGGGAACAGAAAATAAAAAATATTGATGTATGACAATACACAGCATATATGGGAAGAAATAAAAATTGAATTTGAGAAATACATTGAAAGTGTAGGTATATGAATAAATTATAATTCGATATAATAATATAATTTGCCCAAAATATATATCTAGAATATGGCCCCTTAGTGAGCATGGTTTTGTTTCAGAGTGAATAGAATGAAAGAGGAGTTTTCAAAAAGAGCTTTTACAAGGAACATGAAAAGGTTCGTGGATGGTAAATTCCTATAAATATGGGTTCAGGTAGAAGAAATCGAAAATGTGTTGGTCAAATTCCCACAAACGCCTGTTGTCCATCGCCTTCCTCTTGCACGAAGCACTTATTTCTTGCACATGTAACTTTGTTTCCTCGGGGTGATCATGCAATAAAGTGCAGGCTTCTACATTCTGAATTTATGTACTTTCACCAACTGGGTCATCTGGGTCATTGTTAATTGGGTAATTGTCACGATCGTTAAATATATGGGAACCTATATCTATGTCTTCTTCTTCAATGTTTGATTTCAATTGGATATATTATAGGAAACCTTATAGGAATTTACATGTACCTTTGTAGGAATTTGACCATCATTAACACGACTACCTGAAAATCATAGGAATATGTATACACCCAAAAGATTGATATTAAGATATAATGTGAAGGATGAGGGGAAGGTGATTGTTTTTGTGGTTTTGAATAATTGGAAGATAATTATGAATATACACACTCTATATATATAATACTTCTGTACGTTTAAGACTAGAACATCTAAAACATTGTTACATATCAGGTCTTCACTTTGATCCTAGCGATGGTATTTCATATCGTTGGTCCTCTTTGCTTTCGATTAACTGTTTTCGTTGTAATTAATTGCTGCCGATGCGCAGGCAGCAGCAACAACAGCATGCATCCATTGCATTTGAAAGTTTTGTTATATTCTACATGTACCAGTTGATGCGTCGTTTGTATCCAGAGAAGAATATTGGGTTATTCATTCAACTGCATTAGGCGAACATTTTATGTGGTAGAATAAAACTGACTTGATGCAAAAGGGAACGATACAATTACGATTCTCGTAGTAAAGTTTAAAGTACAGTATTTGATTTATTTTTGGTACATAATAGATATCGTTAGTAACTTCATGACTGCTTCCAATGCTATCATTATTCTAAATAATGTTAGTCGTCATTTGTGTATTAGCTAATCAATAAAGAGGACATTCTAGGACAGCGTTCGTTTATTTCCAAGAACTAAGCTGACATAGTCAAAGTATTGGTTTTAATGAAATAATAAGCAATGCTTAGGCACTATAGGTATTGTATACCTGTCTGTTTGAATTCAAGTTTCAAACTGTACACGAATTTCTTATCAACACTAGTACGGCATCAGAAGAAGCAGGGGATAACGGGTTGGCGTACTTCATATTGGTGTCTGCTGTAAACGGTTAGAAGAAACCTAGAGGCGGAATTACACCGATATTATCACCGTCAATATTTCAAATCCTGTAACATAAATAATCACTAGCGGACCACGGATACATGTATTTTAATTCACTCCATGTTCACTGGTAGTCACTTCTGGACACATGGACGTAATGCATGTCAAAAACACAGTCACCAGTTAGTCACGTTTTCTTTCATGTTATACTAGACGACTTATAGAGAAATGGTGATAACAAAATATGAATGAAAACCTCTAAATCTATGTATAGTTTGATTTGTAGAACAAGCATTTTTATTGTCAACTTCTTGTGTAATAATGTTAGGGTCCACGTGGTTGGTGTTCATTGATTTATGTAACTGTAGAAGCTATTTCTAAGCCTCTGTGGTAGCACCGTGGCTATCATGGGATATGTTATACGACCTTACGGCAGCATAGAATCTTCGTTGTAGTATGAATACTCTGGGGACATTTCTCAAATTTTCAACCGTCATCGACATTTTTGAAAGAATTTCCGTGGGCGGACTAGACTCAGTTCTTTGCGCGATGCTTCGTCGACCATCGATGAGAGCGCCTTCCTCTGCTCTTCATCTTCTTCTGATGCTTCTTATCTGCTGGCCGGGCTCTCTAATTATCTAAGAGCTTTATCAGGAGTATAATATACTCACGAGAATAGTTTAATTCCGCCCGAATATTCGAGAGGTTACATAGGCCTCGGGTTGGTGCACTGAACTTGGTAAGTAGTGTTGGTTTGTACCAATTAAAGGGAATATTGTCAGTGTTATTGCGACATGATTATATAAAGGCTATTGGCGAAACAAGGATTTTAAACGAGAAAAAGTTAAAATTTCTGTCGAAATATTTATATAATTTAAATAAGCTGAGATAAGTTGTTAAATGCCTTTTTTTAATTGTACAAATATAAAATACTGTAATCGGCTTTTGCAACATATTAACTTTCAAATCTGAAAATATATAAATGAGTAGGTAGTGTTAGAAATCCATTTTTGAATAGATTTTTTCAATAAATTTGAATTAATCAAGATTCATAATTATTATATTATAAAGCCAATGAAGATAAATTATGTAATAAATAAACTTATATTAGTAAAAATATATAAAATTATATAAATTAATATCTGTTGCATAGAATCAGATTGTTTCTAAAATTAAAAACTCTTAAATAAAAATGGTAAAACATTACAATTCATATTATTTCTTCATTATATTTTCATACGTCTATAAGTCTTAGTTAGGATTTGTAAGTTTTAGGCCGGCATTGCACATCAAGGAACCATGTTTCTTTCAGTTTCTACTTATATATGTTTATATTCGACTCTTATTTATGATTAATAACATACTCGATAAATTTTACTCATAATATTCTTTATATTCGATGCTAAATTATTTACCGTATATATTTTTATAACATAAAATATTCAAAATTGCGTCAAATATGATCACAACAATTTAATTTTTACACACTGTGGAATGTATTTCGAATCCATTCCAACAAATTTAACATGAATCATAACTGCATTTATTAATGCAAGTTTGGGCATGTTAAACCAGTATTAAATAATATTATTTATTTCTTTTATCGGAATTGAATAATTGTTTAGTGTTCTTTTAAATCAAAGTAAGTACACAAGTCCCGATGGTCCTGTACTAAAAAAAAATAATACCGATATTATGTTCATGAATACGTTTCAATAGTTATCATCAGTACTATAATATTTTTGTTATCCAAACTATAGCTCATCATACGAAGAACTGCAATGTGCCGGTCGTAAAATGTTCGCGTTCTTTTATTTAGGACGTATCATATAATGCGTGGCTTAATCAGCCACTCATTTGTGGATTTAAGACATTACAGTCCGAAGCAATGCTCGTCTAGACACAATCCATTGACAGTGACATTTAACCAAGATGATCGTGAATTATTTTGAAATTATTCAAGATATAAAGATCGTGGTCAGATATTCTAGTTTCCGATCATTCCTAGCTTTGGTCACTTTACTTGATATATCCAGTGTAATGAATATATAAATAGATTCGAAGAAATTGTTCATCACTTTGGTACTTACGATATGAAAATGATTCGAAATTTAATTCGATTTTTTAATGTAAATGGTTTTGTAATACGTACGTGGATCCGATTTCGCTGTAGTACATAGGAAATTTTGAACAGTTCTAGCGAATCTGCGAAAAGTAAAAATGAAGAATTAACAATTTTCACGATAGATTAACTTATCTTTTAGTTGTATTTAAGTCTAATATATCAAAAAATCTAAATTAAGATAACTCATTTCTTTGATATATGTAATTATAAATCATAAATCAATAGATATATCACATTATTATTACACAGAAAAATATATAATTAAGCAAAACCAAATTGAAGCATACATTATGAGGCAGTTACTAATAAAATGTTAGAAATTATTTTAGCAGGTTTTATGTTATATAATATGGTATAATTAAATATATATTTTAAGACAAATATTTTTCATCAATAGATCAATTTGCATTTAACACTTGAATTAAACAAATTATTAAGTACAGTCGAACTCTGTTAGTAAGTCATCGGTTAATAAGTCAACTCGGTTAGTAAGTCAAAATGGCTTGGTCCCAACCCAAGGCTCATATATTCTATTTATTATGACTTCGGATAATAAGTCATCAGACCTCGCTTAATAAGTCATTGTGTTGAAGACATTATGAAGTCATCCGTTTAGAAGATTAGATGGGTTTTCTGGTAATCATCGATTGATGAGGTTGTTTAATAGCTTGCAAGCAAAATGCAAGCAGAAACATCAAATCAGTTTTGAGTTTGATCTCTTAGAAAATGAAATGGCAAGCCTTAACCGTAAAGCAATAACCTAAGAAACAAAACTGGCAGTGGTGAATATGTTAGAAAGAGGTGTAAAGAAATGTGAAGTGTGTAAGCATTTCAACTTAGTAAACTCATCGGTGGGTTCAATATGGGCGGCTCGAAATAAATCAAAGAAAATGAAAGAAGTAAAAGTGTGAAGCGTATGAGGAAACCTAGTCACGAGGATGTAGATGCTGCTTTAT
This sequence comes from Leptodirus hochenwartii, assembly GCA_947310635.1. Taxonomy (NCBI): domain Eukaryota; kingdom Metazoa; phylum Arthropoda; class Insecta; order Coleoptera; family Leiodidae; genus Leptodirus; species Leptodirus hochenwartii. Next base: position 10,760,577 of record OX371177.1, on the reverse strand, counting down.
TAAACTGGTTTAATAAGCAGAGAACCCTCAATTTACCGGTAAGCGGACCTATTCTCCGAGTAAAAGCTGAAAAATTGGCGGAATTGTTGGGAATAGAAAAATTTGAATGTTCGCCGGCATGGATAGACCGTTTTAAAAAAACGGCATGAAATCTATTTTGGAAAAATGATTGGCGAAGCCAGACGTCAATTTGAATATCACCAGTGCGTGGATTCAAAATGAGTGGGAAGGAATCTGGAAATATTTTAAAGACGAAGATATCTTAAACGGGGACGAGGCAGGCCTCTTCTTCAAGCTGACACCAGACCACACATTAAAGTTCAAAAATGAAAACTGCATAGGCGGAAAACTGCCAAAAGAAAGGATCACCGTTTTTGTTTGTGCTAATGTAAGTGCACTGATAAAAAAGACTTGTTATTGATCCACAAATCAAAAAACGATGCTTCAAAAATATAAAAAGCTTGCCTGTGATCTATGAAGCCAATAAGAAATCTTGGATGACAAGCGAGTTATTTGCAAAAGGAATCCGACGTTGGAAAGAGGACCTCAAATAAGCAAAGACAAAAATCGTTCTACTTTTGGATAATTGTCCAGCTCATCCTCGCATACTAGGGTTAAAATTTATAACTTTAAAGTTTTTGCCTCCAAGCACAACCAGTATTCTACAGCCGATGGATCAAGGAGTAATAAGCAGCCTGAAATGTGCGTACAGAAAAAGAGTGGTTTTGAAAATGATGGAAACCGACGGCGCAAACTTTAACTTGAGCAAAGTAACTCTACTTGATGCTCTGAAAATTCTGAAGAAAGCCTGGAAGGACGTCACCGGTGCTACAATTATGAACTGCTTCCGGCATGCGGGTTTATGCGACCATCATTTTCATGAGGAAGATAGATAGTTTACCTCTGAAACATTGGCTACAATCTTTCGATATTCCCACTTCAAATAATTTAGAAGATTTTATCGAAATGGATGAAGATCTTCCAACGACTGGAGAAATGTCTGATCTCGATTTAGTAAGAGACGTACAGACAAGAAATGAAAAATCAGACGACGAACAAGAAAAAGAAGAGATAATGCCAGACCCAAAACCTACCACCTCTGAAGCATTGTTACTGGTTCTTAAATTAATTACATATTATGAAGCCGAAGAAAAAAGGCTACATTTAGACAATTTATATAAAATAGAAGAGGATTTAGAAACAAAAACTTGGAATTCTAGAAAAAAGCAGACAATGATAACCGATTTTTTTTAATGTTTAAACATTTAAATGATAGGTATTATTGAAATAAATTTCAAATAATTTGTTCTCTTTATGAAAGTCTTTCTGAGCTATCGTTTATTTTATATTTAGTTTACCTTGATAATCATTTGTAATTCTATTTGCTAAATAACAAAAATCTGAAAATTCAACTTCTTCTATTTGACCTTCACCTTAGCCAAGTAAGTTTAGTACTCGTATGTAAAAAAATATATAAACTCTTGCCATTTTTAGGATAGCTTCGTCGCCAGAAGAATTAGAACATCTTTTACATCGAATCGCATTAATTTCGATGTTCATTAAATTTATATCCCTTCCTACCTCAGATAATAAGTCACCTCGGTTAGTAAGTCAAAATTGCTCGGTCCCTGGAATGACGTTTTAACCGAGTTCGACTGTACTTCCAACATATCGAAAGAAAAATCTTTGTCGTATATATATATATATATAAATTTTCCCAAAATATTACTTAGTGAAAAAAGCAACATCCTGACAGCTGTAAAACAGATGTAAATGACTGTAATTATCGTTTCGGATCCATTAGTCGAAGGTACACTCTAGATCCTTTCGGTAGTGTTAGGTGTTGCTATAAATTAGTGCATTATATTAAATTAGATCGAAATGACGACTATGTTAAGTCCATATCGGTTGGTTCTTTTACCTTTTAACAGGCCCACGCATTCCCTAGTCCCTACCCTATTAACAGTCCCAAAAGGTTTCCCAACAGAAACAGTCTAAGACATCTCGTTGGCATTTTTTTTCTTCAAGTATTGTTCATATTGTTCATTTTGTTTGTTTGCGAATTTATATATATATATACACGAAAACCATTGAATTGAAAAAGTTATCTTAACTGGGAATATAATTATAATAAAATGTCGTAAAATGTCCGTAAGATGCCACCGTGTGATGAAACATAATGAAATCGTTAGGAGATTGTAATTACCAATTATCAAAAAGATGCGTGCACTAATATACTAGGATATAGTTATTAATGTGTTGAGCTTGCATTTCGTTTTTATAATAAAAATGCAAATGAAGACATCATACCAGATTCCACAACGGAATCTATTAATACTGGCATTTTAAATGCATCTTTATGTTGAACCGCTTACCTTTGACTAAGCGGCACTTCACAAATAATAAATTAATTGAAAATTTGAATATGAAAAGAATTACTATATCAGTGAAATCTAAATTGAAAATTATGGAAATCCATTTCAATTTGGTCGACCGAAATAAAAGCCGCAACATTTCCCAGTTTTGTAGTTTCTAGTACCATTTAAATACAAAAGGATTCAACCTATTCGATGTTAAGACTTAAAAAACGTGTTTTTTTATTGCAGATTCTCACCGTCATCTGGCGCTTCTAGAGAAACAATGCAGAGTGATACTTGACCACATGTCGCCGCTGTGGCAGTCACACCTATTGTTCTCCGAAAAGACAATTGTTAAAAAGGGGCGGCTAACGGTACTTGTTAAAACATAAATAAAGTCTGTGTGTTAATGTACACAAATGTACAAACAGAAAACCCGTAGCAGGGCGTGTTCTATTATGTTAATAGATTCAAAGTCAATGAGGTGGTAATGAAAGCATTATGTAAATCGAAGTGGTCACACTACACGCAATAGAATCACCCAGCAAGTCTACGTACAATGTTTTATTTTCAATGGACAGTTTCTAGTAATGTGTTTGTTCCTATAGTCCTACGCACTAGGACATTATTGTATATAAAATTTAAGGACTTTCCAGAGAAGAATTATCTTTTTTTAAACTGAATACTTCCATATACCGCGTATATTACTTTAATATAGCTGATAAACGTAAAATTCATAGTGTAGTAAAAGGAAAAATTTGATTTTCAATATGAGTTTAAGGAAAAATTTGATTTTCAATACGAGTTTAAGGAGAAATTTGATTTTCAATACGAGTTTAAGATCTTAATTAGAAATAACTACAAATACCACATTTGGATCTAACAACTGTTAATGAAATTAATTTAAAAATAGGTTATAATTATTGAAAATAGATATAAAAAAGGAAATCATGTAACTTCAAAAACAAAATTCGGAAGAAAAAAAATGAAGCTGTTATGTTAAACTAAAATGATATTATAAAATTGGTTATCAAGAATTTTCATATATTCACATTCAGTTGGAAAAATTATAGCTGTATTTACATTTGCAAAATGAGCGTATCAAGAAGGATGCATTTTCGGTTGAGTTTTTGGCAACTCCTTATGAGTAAGGATTTCAATCAAACATAAAATAATATCAATCTAATGGTAAAAGTACAACTAGTCATATCTCTTGTAAATTTAATTTTTATGGGCATTACAGCTAATACAACTCTGCATTTATTTACCGATCATTATTTTTGTTCAAGTGCTAAATAAACCAGGAAATAAAAGATTGAATTGAAAATAATAAATAATAAATAAATAACAGCCTGGTAATTACAAGAACGGCAATGCAGCAAACATCTCGTCAATAGGTAGGTTTGAAATAATATTACAAATAAGAATTTTTTCAAAAGTTCGTGGAAGAAAAACTAGATAATTAATAGAAGATTTAATAGAAGAATTAATTAGATAATGTATTATATTTATATATTTTCATTGTTATAAGGTAATTTTTAAAATTTACTTAGCACGAATCCTTTACGAAGTGAAAAGTGGTTTGCGGTTTTTACCGTAACTTCTACATATTTCAATTTCCGACTCTATTTACTACTATAATATTTACACTTCTCTAATATTTATAGAATTTTTATATATCATTAATAATAATAAACATGAAATTGTAGTAAACTTCGCCAGTAGTCTAAGCTGCTGATTAATACTTTTAATAAACACAAACTTTCGTTCATCGGTATGATAAATTCAAAAAGCAGTAAAAATGAATTATTATCTTATATAGTACGGAAATTTATATACTTGTGGATAATTTATAGTCGCATAATTTTTAAACTGCTAATTAAATCCTTATAGAAAACAATCTTATACTATGTTGACGATACGTTTAACTAGTGGGATATTTATAATAGGGAAAATTGTAAATTGAATTATGTCGTAGATTTTATGCAAAGTTGAGATATGTAGATATGTATGTTTATAAATTACACGCCTTCCACACTCAATTTAAGAGTGGTTTAAGCTTACGAGTATATACTTTATACAAAAAAGCGACAAAATTTCGCCCGAGTGATTTAATGCAGACATTTTATTATTCATTTGATACTTTTTCACGCATTGTTTTATGAGCACAACTAAAATTTGAACAGAACCAAGAAAATTTATTAAATATTTATAAGTGTTTAAAGAAAAAGTACAACAATAATTTAATTAATACACTACAGCTAAGAATATTCTAGATACTCAGAGAGTGTGGGTTTAATTTGCACGGACAGTATTTTTATTGCTTAGTATTAGTTGAATTTATAAGAATTTTAATAGTAACAATTTTATAATTTTGTCAGCAAAAATACCATAGCGAAAAGAGCAGTGGCGGCTCGTGCGATTTCAATCTGGGGGGGCGCATTTCTTAAAAAATAACATGATAGTGAGATATCTTACCTAAAATGCATGCAAAATGATTAAATTCAATCATTTCTTGAAAGTGAATTCCACTCTTCTATCTTTCATTGATATAAACTTTTCCAAAACTTTTTCGTTAAAATTGTAAATATCTCGCACCACATTTTTATTAATACACATCATCGCCAACGCGTTTAAACGATCATTACCCATAGCATTTCGCAAAAAAGTCTTTATTCTTTTAAGTGTTGAAAAATGACGCTCTGATTCAGCAGTGGTCATTGGGGTTGTTAAAATAATTTGAAGTATTTTTATAGTTTCCGGGAAAGTTTCACTGAGATTATTTTGTAGCAATAACGAAAGAAAATTAGTGGCTCCAATTATTTGATAAAAATCCGGACGCGAGTATAAATGACTTCTAATTCTGTTTTTAATCTGGTTTTATTCAAAAATGGATATGCATGACACACGGTTTTCAAAATGTCCACTGGATATTGTTTAGAAAATGTTGGCATCGATTTCGTGTTAAATAACTCAGCGGCTTGTAGATGGCCACGATATGAGAATCTGTCCTTCATCTGTGTTATAATTTTTTTTGTAAATGTCTCTTGTAAAACGCCGCGTAAATGTCCGGTTTTGAGCACTCCTTGCACAAGTTTGCGATAAATTTATATCAGGCAATGGCCTACCTAATTCTTTAATTTTTACTTTGTCCATAAGAGAAAATCTACAAAACTCTATTTTCAATAAAGAACTAATACTATTCATTTTATTAAATTATTTCTATTAAATATATTCTTGGAGAAACACGTGGAAAAATCATACATACGTACATATCGTACATACACAGAACAAATTCTACTGTCTTATCTGACCATTCTATATCAATTTATATATATATATATACTATCTGTATATATATACCACTCTCTGTTCTCTCTAAACTTCTCTAGGACGTTAAAGAAGCGCGATATCCAATAGATGATATACTACATCGGTCGCCTGCACTCTATGATACACTCATCTCATTGGATGTGTACTGTATATATGTATTTAACTTGTACTGGCCTTGGATAGCCGCTGGAATGTGTGAAACATATTAGACGATGGAAGCAATGAGGGAACCGAAGAAACAGAAGACATACTGCATACGGTCGCTCTCACCTATTGCTTGCAATAGAGTGAGATGAGTGCATATGCATTTAACTCCTATTGGGTCGTCTGGCTGGCGCTGGAATGTCGGCACCATGTTAGCGATGTAGGTCTTACACCACGCGAAGGATAAATACAGATGATATACTGCATACGGTCGCTCTCACTTTAGCGCTTCCAACAGATAGGATGAGATTTGACTCGTACTTGCTAGCTGCTATATCGTGTTGAGTGTTATGTTCTTTTAGGAAAAATAATGCCGAGATAAAATATCGGAATACAAATATATATCTACGGTGATGCGCTCAATGTTCAGGAGGGGCGCGCGGCCCTGCGGCCTGCATAAGGAACCGCCCCTGGAAAAGAGCATGTATAATTATGTTCTTAGCAGAGAAATTTAACAAAATACCAAAGAGCCTCTACTGTTCTATATATGATTGTGATCAATAGCATATGTTATTATTCGTATACGGTTTGTTTAATTCATTACAAAATAAATCAATGATCTCCAATAATAAAATTAAAATTTTTTCACCTTTTTTCAAGTTTAATCTTAACAAAAAAATATTATTGAAAAATTGTAGACTCTTAAAGTTCACAGGAGAAATTAATAGAATTTTGAACTTTTTTTATAAATATTTGTAATACCAATTTACATCCTACAATTTGACCATGCCTGAACTATAAATTTATACGCATATTACGATCTGTGCACTAAGTATATAAAAGTATTCGTGGCTTGATTTACAGTTTTACATTATTCATAATTATCTATAAAAATTTCATGTTTCCAGTGTAATGTCTAAACGTGAGGATGTGTACGATGATGTCTGTTTGCGTGTATGTGTAGCATTGTAGCTCTGTAGCCGCCCACCAACGCACAACGCGCCGTTAAAATGACGTTCCGAATGAAGAAGATACTCCTCAAGACGACCACGATGAAGAGCGTACGCGTTGCTGAAGAGAACAATGATGCGTGTGCTTCCCATTGCACACACATATGACGTTTATACTGTACGTCTTCACGAGTAGATAAACTACTGGACAGTCCATAAAATCTGCCCTAAATCTTTTAGACTGTAAACCAAAATTAAGCCGAAAGCAAACGTCGTAAAACATAAATGAACGACTGCTTCATAGCGATTTTGCCAATAAAAAAAAGTATTCTAAAAATCCGTGAAAATTTTGAAATTCAATATTAATATATATATATATATATATATTCAAAATAATCTCGCATTAGATGCGTGACAAATCCATTGTAATAATAACACTGAAAATGTTACAAGTACGTGAAATTTAATTTTCACATCCAATGGGATTAACTTAAGCCACATTTCAAATACATTTATAAAATATTTTTTGGCAGTGAGTCCAGTTCAGTCTGTAAGTGACCGTGGAAATTTTGTTTTTGAATAAGTATGGTTTGTACAAGAATTTTTAACTATTACTGCTTAGGTCGTGATTTTTATTTCTCTTCGCGATTGCCTTTTGTGAAATTTTTATAAAATTAACGAGTTTATCTTACTTAGCAGCAACCCCTTACATATATTATATTATATTATGCGTATATTATAATGTATGTAATAAAATTTTGTATTACTTAAGGTTAATAAAGGTCTATTTAAAAAATACAAGCTAAGCAAATTTTGTGGGCCGCTCAGTATAGTATGATGAGAAGACGCATCGCGACAGACGACAACACTGTATCACAACAATGCATGTTATAAACAACCAACAAACATATACACATACATCCAGTACTTACATTCATGTAAGCATCAATGTAAGTCTGTATGATGGAGATATGACTATATAAGGTATCTGTATCGTAGACCACACATTAAAAGTCCAAATGTACATTGTTAAGAGACCAGGTATAACATAAACGAGGTGGGAAAACGGCCTACAAATTATCAAAATACTATTGAATATAACAAGAACAATGATAACTAGAAAAATGCATACGATTTACCAAACATAACCCGTTCTAATTTTGTTTTAATCAAATTATTTTGTTACAATTAAATTACATGTCGAGTGAAAAACTATCGATATTTGATAATCTACTCAGAATAATAAAAAAAGCAGTCGTATAAAGAACTTGCGGCATGTAAAATAAATACTTCTAATATATTTGGGTTATTTTATAAATACTTTTTTTTTAGGATGCCGAAGAAATTCTAAGAAACTATGTCTAGATTCAAGCAATAAGACCTTACTGTTAGTATTTTTTTTTATTGCTAAAATTTTCAAAAATCAATTACAACGCTCCTCCTGTATGTGTTAATTTGAGAAACATTCTTTGAAATATTACAAAATCTGATATTTAAAATTGTCACATATTAAACGTAAATATTTATATATCCTTAGATGCTGAGGAAAATGGATTGATATTTGTTTAATTTTTCATTTATTTTATAAATTGTTTTAGAATAGGCTGATGTTCTTAAGCATTTTTGATTTGTAACGCAAAATTATGGCATAAAGTATTCAAAATATTCACATATTTTAGAAAATTAATGTATATTAAAAGCGAACAAAGTTGTTGTTTATAATTCGCAAAAAAAAACTTACTTATTCAATAAAAACTGCGGGGGTAATTTTCCTCCTCCACGAACTGGTATTGGTATAACTGATATTCCTTTAGAAATAAAATCCTGCAATTAAAAGCATCATAAGTGCACAAATATCCTAATTAACATAATTATGCTTAGAATGCAATTCTGATAAGATTAATGCAAGTTATAGGTAATTATAAATGTACACCGAGAAGTTTTTACACTATCCAAATGTAGCGTATGATTGTAATCACAAGTTTTTTGCTCATTTACGATAAAAATTTGAATAATGAAGTAACAGATTCGAAATTATTATTCTGCACGAGACTTTGGATGTTGCCTTTCTTACATAGTAAACCAGTATATCTGCCATATATGAGCTCACAGGAATTTTTATGATGTGTTAAAGAACCGCATGTAGGTAGAAATTGCAACATATCCTATAGCGAATAGGCGCCAAAAAAATTTCTGCTTATTTTTAATGTCGACGTTATTTGACTAATATAGAAATTCCTATACTCGCAAAAAATGTTAATATTTTGAGAATAATGATCATTTTATTGAAAGATATTATCTTCAAGTATGTCTTGGAATATACAATAGATATTATGAAAAAAATATTTTGCATAAAAATTCTTACTTACGTCGTAATCGTAATATCTACCATTTGTTGTGTCGGTCAAATTGATGACCAATTTCACATTTGGGTTGGCCGCTATGAAGGAGCTTGTGGTATGTCTAAGAAAAATTGGTATATTAGTTAAAGAGTCCGCAATCCTAAAGATTGGTTGGAAACAGCACGCCATGCCGATCTATCCTGAGCTAATCCCTTCATCTCCCTATAGCTATTCATCTCAACGTCTTCAACTATCTGACTCACATACTCCAATCTAGGCCTACCTACCCCTCTCTTTCCCTCCACTCTACCATCTATGATCAATTGCATAATCCCCCCATGCCTAAGAATATGCCCTACTAATCTGTCTCTCCTACGCTGTAACACTCTCCAGATACTTCTCTTCTCCCCTACTAACTTTAGTACAGCTTCATTTGTTACTTTATCTTCCCAACCAATCCTCATCATCCTCCTATAACACCACATTTCAAGTGCTTCTAATCTACGCTTCTCTTCCTTTCCTATAGTCCACGCCTCACACCCGTACAGTGCTACACTCCAAACATATACCTTCAGTAATCTTTTTCTAATACCCAAGTCAATATTTGATCTTAAAATCTGTTCTTTTTCTACGAATGCCTTCCTACGCTGTGCTATCCTACACTTTATATCTACCTTGCTTCGATTATCTTTTGTGATTCTACTGCCTAAATAACAAAAATCTGACACTTCTTCGATTCTATTATCTCCTATTGAGATCCTCATTTTTCTACTGCATTCCTTTTTGTCACACCTCATCACTTTAGTTTTACCTATATTTATTTTCATGTTAAAATCCCTAGTCAATACTGCCTGCATACCATTCAATACCCTTTTCGCTTTCTTCCAATATAGCTATATCGTCGGCGAATCTCAGCATATATATTTTCTCTCCCTGTACATTCACACCTACACTATACTCTTCTTTTACTTTGTTTATTGCATCTTCTATATATAGATTAAATAATAACGGTGAGAGTGTACATCCCTGCCGAACTCCCTTCCCTATTTTTGCTACCTCTTCTTCCCCCTCAATTCTAACTAAGGCAGTTTGGTGTTTATATAAATTAAAAATTATTCTCCTATCCTTATAATCTATACCCGTTTCTTTTAAAATTCTAAACATTATGTCCCAATCTACATTATCAAATGCCTTTTCTAAATCTACAAAAGCTATGCAAGTTACCTTTCCTACCCTCTTTCTTTTTTCTACTACCGTTCTTAGTGCTAGAATCGCCTCTCTCGTCCCTCTGTTTTTCCTAAAACCAAACTGATCTTCTCCTAGCCTTTCCTCTACTTTATTTTCTAATCTCCTATAAATAATCTTTAACAATATCTTCGATGCATGTGATAGTAGGCTAATGGTCCTATAGTTCTCACACAGATTAGCTCCTATTTTCTTCGGCATTGTTACTATTCTACTACGCTGAAAATTGGTATATATATATATATATATATAATACAATAATTAGCAGAAAACGAAAAGCATTTTTCTAAAACAATTTTTAAACCAAGTTAAACCAAAAATGATCAGAAAATGTACCTATAAATACAAAGTTCGTTATTTGATTTAAATATAAACATCACATTTCGTAAATACTCCTATATTCGTGAAATTAAAATTCAGATATTAGTAAACAATGCCGATCTATTATTATTTTTAAATTCGAATGGTAAACCCAGGGACATCCAATCAATTATAATATAATTTACATCTTATATGTAATTGTCTTCGGTATTTAGATTAGTTTCACGACGTCGTTACAATTTTCTGTACATTTCCTTCCATACTTCGTCATGAGCTTGAAATACCTGAATTTCCATTCGATCAAAGTAAGACTCTGATGTTGATATCTTTAAGAGATAAGAGATTATACATCGATTATCTTTTACCAGAATCTGACTTTGCAACTTCATTTACAAACTTTAAACGACCTGTTCCTATTGCAAAAAATACGTAGTTTGAAGTATAACTTCAGTCTATCTAAATCCCGCAATGCTACCTTTATGAAACTAGTATGTCTAGGTATTTGCACTAGTTAATAATATTAAGATTACTTTAGATTACCAACTTGTCTTTAATTAAAAGACAAGATGTACTGTTCGTTCAATTTCACGTTGGCTTTATGTCAGCTCTCGAGATATTATGTCTTTATTTAAAATCTTACGATTAAAAAAATTATGTTTTCTTTTTAACTTACTCCATGCCACTAGGAACCATCAGAGTCTGAAACAAAGAATTGCAACATGACTAAGAAAATCCAATATGTTTTATTTAATAAATATTCAAATCACAATGTCCGATTAAAATGCATACGCAAACTATGGGATTAAGAAATTCAACATTTTGCTTGGTAGTAAAAGGGTGAATCGAAATGGTTTAAAGAAGCGAATAATCGCGTTAGTTCTATCTGTTGACACCGTAAGAACCAGCGGGGATGGAAACCTCGTTTACAAGTATTTTCATAGCTTACCACATAAATATGTACAATTCTTAAAACTCAACACAATAGTTGTAACAGTTTGAAAAATTACGATCAATTTATAATATTTAGACACGCTTTTCTATAATGCATACCTTATCATTCAAAATCTCGAATCTATAATATAAATTAATGCAGAAGGTGTTAAATAAATGCAAAATTCCAATACTTCCCTTTCAAAGTCATCCATCCGTACCCCTGTGGTGAGATTAAATTATTATTTCTAATATGTTGTGGCATGTTTCTATACATATTATTTATGTTTCTTTTTTGTGTTGTAAAAACGCCATCGTCAAACATCAGGCACCTTTACATATGAATACATAATTAATACAAAGTAAATAATATCACTGTACTTCTATAGACGAGAAAAAAAATTCTATTGGTCATTTACATAGAGAAATGCTTGACCATCTTTTATTCGGTGTGTTCGAAGTTTTTGTTTAATAAAGACCTCTTCTACTGCAATACCTGTTTGATTTACGACAATCTTTATACGACTGGCAATCAAATTCTTGGATATATAATTTATCTATTCCCATGCATTTCCACACATTTTTAATCAGAATAAAAGGTTAAAACACATTCTAATGATTTGTAATTGCAATTTGAAAATATTACTTTAATACATAAAATTGCTGTTGTAGATGGTGTTGTAAAATATTACATTTTAAACAATATTTTGTTTTTATTTATATATTCCCTAATATTATTATGGAATACCATAAAGTATCGGCCATCTCTATATCCTATTTATATATTATTGCTCTTGATTGGTTCATTATTAAGAAATTTCTTATTCATCCCTTCAGGTAAAATTGAAAATAAAATTTTATCATTTCCTAATTTTTACACGTCTTGCCGAATCACATAATTTTCTGCTATCTTAGAATAGCTATGTATAAATTTTCTCTTTCAAAAATAATTAACGTCCCTGAAGTAGAGCAAAATTTTCTTTTAACTCGATAGACAGGCACTTTCTATATAGTCTGAATTGTGAGCATGAAACAAATCGATTAAATTATCAAATTTAAGGTAATTATAAATATCCTGTCAAACCAACATACTAGTCTATAAGAACGCAGTTTAAAAAAAAATTTCAATAGAAATTTGTCTAAATAATATGCATATGAAAAAAATCTAATTCAAAAACTATCTGAAAATATTAATTATCGTAAATATAATGCTCATGAATTTCATGAAAATAGACAATAAAATAAACAATAATGAAAAGAATATAGTGCAATTAAGGAAACTTAATCTTCAACAAAAAAAAGAAGTTGGTTCTAAAAGAAGATGATGATTGGTTGTCGACGAAATTTACAAGTAACTTAAAATATTACATCTAAGATTGCTTACAATATGAATACGTGTTAGAATTATTTAAGCTAAAGAACAGTATTTTTGAAGTGACACTTCTATAGGCGCGGTAGGGCAAATTGGCCTGAACGTCACGAAAAGTGAAACACGCTACGCGCATGCGCCGTATGTGTACGTAGCATAAGCCAACCAGTAGACGCTTGCGTATTTTATTATATATTACACAAGCACAGCTTAATCTTTTAACTAACAATTGCCATTGTGTGAAAAGTGATATGGAGAAAAAGACAAGTACAGACAGAGTGCGAGCCTTTAGAGAATGGAAGAAAGCGAATAAACCGCCAAGAAAAGTGCCAACAAGTACCTTGGAAAGAAGTAGAGAGTATCGAGCCAGGCAAAGGGCGTTAAAGAAACACGGTGGACAACATAACCTTCCAACGACCTCAAATACACTGGATGAATCGATACCGTCGTTAAGTGAGGACACAGTGAGTGGTATAGAGAATTTGAATGCCACTGATTCAGGCGTGCCGTCTACACGTGAAGAAACACGCGGTGTGAAAGATCAACGAAATGAATCTGATACACCTGTGCCATCGACAAATAGAAATGCACCCACTAGTGCATCATACACAAAATTTACATTATTTCAACCTGTTCATCGCGAATTTGATAAACAATTTTTCAATAATCCGCTAGATACAGTGTGTTGCATACGTGATCGAATATGGTTTAAGAACGATGTAAAACCTGTTGATCCTAAACACGAGCAACTTTTACATACTGCGTTTCCAGCCATTATCATTGAAGATGTGATAGCGTGCAATTCATGCCGAAATGCTCTCACTCGGAATACCACTATATTGTTAGCGAAGTCAAATGGTTTTGTCTACCCAGAATTACCTGGTCATCTACCAAAATTAGATTTAGTGTCAGAGTGGTTAATTTCACCCAGAATTCAATTTATGCAAATTCGACGTTTACGACATGTACATGGTCAACATGGGATTTATGGGCAAATTATTAATGTTCCAATATATGTGAATATGATGGTGAAGCATTTGCCAAGAGACATTGATGATGATCATTGTATTAATGTCCACATAAAAAGAAGAAAAATACACACATCGGGTTATTTAATTGGTTTGTTGAGAAAAGGAACTATAAAAATATGGCTACAATATTTAATTGGCTACTTTAATCCTAACTCCTCTTTATAGACTGTACGACATTACAGTTAATAATGCTTTCTTTGATGATCAGAGTGTCAATCAAAATCAAAATCAAATCGTTAAGAAATGGAAAAAAAGCAATGCATAGAATCAACTTTTCTTAGGAGCTAAGAAGTTTCACTTCTACCGCGCGAGAGTCTCACGCATGTTTTTTATGTGTTTTTATCGTCGATTTTTTGCTATGTACTTATTTAAAAGTTTTAATTTTTGACTGGCTCTTGTCAAATTGAATACTTTATGCCACATTTCGGCAATTTTGTGTTACAAATCAACAATGCAAAAAGAACATCAGCCTATTCTAAAACAATTTATAAAATAAAATGAAAAATTAAACAAGCCATTTTCCTCAGCATCTAAAGATGTATAAATATTTACGTTTAAAGGAACAAAATCCACCATGCTTATTACATAAAATAAAGTTTTTGAATGCTTATTTATGCTTATTTTGAAACCAACTATTTATGATCTTCAAGATTCTGTTAGATCCTGATACTAAATAAAATGAGGATGTGATTTCAATTATGATAAACGCACATTTTTTAATTCAGTTTTAAATTTTTTATTTAACATAGAAGTTTTCATAAATTTTATGCTTTTTCCCTGCATATTTGCACGGCAAACGTTTCTTCCAAATAAAAAATACCAGTAGGAATTGATTTGCAACGATAAATTTATCATCCGTCGAATCAAGATGACGGCTTAATCGGTTCTATTGTTAGACTCAATCTGATATATATCTATACAGCTTCCTTGTACCATATAAGAGCACACGATGAAACGTGAATTTAAATGACCGCACGATGCGAACGAAGAGCGAGTGTAATATCAGGTGTGGTCCACTGATTGATGCAGTGCTAACTTGACATGTGTCAACGAACGACTCGCGATATGTCATTCGATACGTCAGATGTCAG
Source organism: Leptodirus hochenwartii (assembly GCA_947310635.1). Lineage (NCBI taxonomy): Eukaryota > Metazoa > Arthropoda > Insecta > Coleoptera > Leiodidae > Leptodirus > Leptodirus hochenwartii. The sequence continues at coordinate 10,745,464 of OX371177.1, read as the reverse complement.
CTGCGATAATAGCGAACTGAATTAAATTGATGATTGATATAACGTGAATACAGATGTACAATCTCCAAATAATGACATACGATTTACAAACAATTATTAATTTTTCATTGGAGTATTGCCACGTAGAGTACCAATATAATGAATGTTTCTAAATCTTGATATTTTCATATTAAATATAACAAAATATTTTATATATAAACAAAATAGAAATTTTATTTTATATTGTTGTAACAAAATTTCATAACGAAATTTTTAATAAAATTCTGATAGCTTTTAAATGATATTTTACTAGTTTCCATTATTTTAACACTCTAATTGGTCCGGGAGTGTATCCACGACCTTATTCAGCATTTTGAACATATAATTTGTTCCTGGCTTATTTTATATGCAACAATCAAAGATACTTTTATCGATCCAACTAATTCAAGTTTAACTTATAGGTCTTGAATTGTATCAAAAATATAATACAAGAAAATGAAGTTCATGATTATTTTTCTAATTTTCTACCACTCACGAATAGCTCATTATAATAGCAAAAGCTATAAGTTAGTAAAATAATTTTCCTTGTGAAACTTGTAAAAATAAACTAGGAAACCAGAATATCAAGGGGCAAGTGCCAGTTAGTGCCACCTTCTATTTTAATCTTTATTTAAAACAACGCCTTTATTGTAAAAATAGTCTGCTTTTTGACTTACTATTTCACATCACTACTGCAGTGTTAATCAAATAATTAATTTCTTGTTACCTAAAGTAATGTCTTCCTAAGTCCATCAGCTGCTAATCACTCTATTAAAGAATAATAAAAATTGAGTGACCCATTCCTTGTGGAATGTCTCCTTTTCCCAAGAGCCTAAACTAAAACTCTTTAAGACTGCCTACACCTCGTCACTTCACGGTACATGCACTTGTTGATGATGACCAGCATAATGCAGAACACGAGAAAGGAATTTGTTCTGAATTATATCCGTGGTTTCTGGACAGGTCCGCAATTCAAAGTGTATGTGTCGATCATAGCACCGATGTATGCAATACACGTCTTTAGATGCGGAGCGACACAACATCTATATAACGTGGTTCTGATTAACATTAGCATAATTTCATCTTGAATAATTAGAATGTAATCAGTCAATCATGTCTGATGTTGTTAACACCTTAACGTAATGATTACATTTTGAATATTCATGAGTAATGATGATAAGATGACACGTGAAGCAATATAATAGCGTTGAAATGAACGTTAGTTTCGAAGGACATCACTTTTATATTAGTAGATTTGTCAAATTAAAAACTAATTAAAAATTACGTCACCTGCATTTTTTTGGTAATATATTTTAGCATCTTTATATCCTTATTAAAGCGTATTCTAATTGCATTTTATAAACTCGTTTATCAACGAAGTGTTTATTGAGGTTTTATTAGTTATTTTGTGATATATTTACTAAATATCAATATTTTTACTTTTTATTTCTTATAAAACAATAATTAAGACACTTAATTAAAAAAATAAGCTATATAAAAACCCGTTTGAATAAAGGACAATACAAAGTTCGTCCTATAAAAAATATCTCGTACCATTAGAAAGAATATTATAAAACTAATAATGATAAAGCGTACTTTTCAGTAATAGAATTGACTGCTTAGTACTTATCTATTAGTAAGGTGTATTTAGAAATTTCGAATTGACATTTTAACTGTAAGTCAAGTTAAATAATTTAATGAAGCATGCGGGTCTAAAAGATTTCAAACCGCTGAAGGAAATCAAATCTTCTCAAATCATTGAAAAAGTTAACACTATATAATTTATTTACATTTTGCCCAAAAATTGATGTTAGAACTACAACTTATTACTTGTATATATTCCTTTTAATTCAGAAGGATTAATTTTAAATTTTGAAATGTCTATAATTGCATGTTACGTAATGTGATATTCATTCCTTTTTCGGTAAAGTCATCAATTTTTTAAATGCACAAAATAAATTCGATGGTTAAGAGTATTAGGAAATATAATATTTTTGTTTGAAGAACGACTACTAAATCTGTTGGACCTCCTCAAATCAATTTTTACTTCTTTTTCATTAAAAATTTAGTGGACGCAACATTATAGGGGCATACCGTTCGCTAACGAAATCTTGACTAACGTACGCACGACGGCACAGCGGGCTTTTGGTCAGATTCCAGTGAAATTTGTTGAGTCTTTGGGTGACACCGCGGGGGGCACTAGCTAGGATGTATACTATATATATATGTACCCTATAAGGGCCTTGTGTACTATATATTGGTAACAACATTATAGAACTTTATTGTGTGTGTATAGCGGGTCTTCGGGGGCGAACGAACAGTGTCTGTCCCATAGGCACCCATCAATGGTGCACGCGGGTCCACACAGTCGGTTGTAAGTTGTAACACATAGGTCATTTTGCGGATTGTAGGTACCAAAAGCCTAGACCATATAAATTGTTTAGTTTTGCTAAGAACCTATCTTTTATACAAAGATTTTTTTAATTCCAACCTGGATTTAGCTTTCTGCTGTTCATCGTCAACTATTTTCGCTTTTTAACAAAAAAAAATCGTTTCCGAAAAATTACGGCTTCAAATTATTTCCATTATATTATATTACATTTTTTGGGTGATATTGTATACTAATATAATATTACCTTCGGATTATTCTGGACTAATAATTCACATTATAATAGTTATGCAAATGGCAACGTTGTAGGTTAATTAATATCAGATATATATAGAAAAAATTGAATGACTAGTGCACTTTTTAATAAAAAATGTAAATGGATCGTTTAAAACGAATCCAAACCAGTGGCCATTATTGGGTAATGATACTATAACTAAAATGAAAAATTATCCTATAAAATATAAAGTAATATGATATATTGCTCTGACAAAATTTCAGAGTACATTTATATATATATGGCTACATATTTCTTATTACTAAATTAAGGTAAGATATATTAAATTAAAGTAATTATTTTAAATTATTTCATTGATAGATTTATATACAGTTGGTACCACGCAGGGTAACATCTGGTGCAAATAAATCTATAGTTATTTACATCAATTTGTTGTAATGATAGGTTTTACAATAAAGTTGTATATGATAAAATTTATTTTACGGATAGTATGGTAAAACACTTTTAGTTCTAAATAATTTATTCTAAATTCAGGAGGTAGTTCGAAAGTATTTTCTTAAAAACATTGTAGGAGCTATTCCTGATTTCATTTGGGATACTATTATAGTCATTTGTAGCTATTTGAGTGCATTTGCCTATGACGGGGGATGTGAATGTTTTCCTTTGATCTTGTATTGTGAGAATGCACTTCACTATTTGAAAAATAATTAACATTTGTCTTTTGTGCGTTTTTTATTGATTTGTGCACTAATTTGCAGTTTTGCATTTTTATTAATTTAGATATATTAAGTTTCTTTGTTATTTTATATACATTTTCTGTCGGGGTACGATAGTGAAGTTTATATAAGCTTTTAAGGGTAATGTTTAACTTACGATGCACTAATTTTAAATTCGTTTTGTTTGCTTGGCCCCAGGCGGTTAAATTGTATGTAACGTGGCTTAAGGCATGTGCATTATATAAAACTTCAGCAGTTTCTTTTTTTAGTTTCGGCAATCGTCTAAATGCGCCAGCTATTGCACTTAAATGTTTATTGATACGATGTATATGGCTCTTCCAGTTCATCTTGCAATCAATTAAAGTTCCTAGATATTTCACCATTTGCACCCTATTAAAGTTTCACCATTTATTTGAAAGTCCGTTATTATATCACTTTTATTTTTGTTAAAGAAGATTAAGTACTCAGTCTTTTTAGTATTAATAGTTAGTTTATTAGCAGTTAACCAATTATCGATTTATTACAGGTCCTCATTTATTTTCACTTCTAGTTCTGCCTTTAGTTCACTAGCGTATACCATGGCCATATCATCAGCATACATGGTATAGTTGACACTTAATTTGACATTCTTTAGATTCTGTAGGTATAGCACGAAAAAGATGGGTGCAAGTACCGATCCTTGCGGCACCCCTCTTCTCACAATCAGCTCTGAACTGGAGATCGATTTAATTTTAGTACTACAGGTACTATTTGATAAGTAACTCTTCATGAGCTCATTAGTGATTCCTCTGATTCCTATTTGATATTTTCTATCAGGCTGTATCCGTTACAACGTGGCTTCTATATTCAATCCATGCGTGTGCTATCATCCAAAGGTGCAATAAGTTCTTCAGCTGTCCGAGTCACCTGTATATAGGGAAACTGCCACCATCGAGAGCTCAGGGTTGGTATATATAATGGTCAGGCAGTCCTATGTTTGTACGTCCAACTGTACTGAGCCCTAACTAGGAATAGACGTCGATTATATAATAAAAGCGACGGCGTACCACGTCGTAAATCTAGTTACTCTTAATAAGTCACCTATAAGGAACTATAGGAAATTGCCAAGACGTAATCTATGAGAACATACATACTGGGTGTTATGATGTGAATTTGTACGAGATTATATTTATGGAATTTAGCTACGAATTTGTAAAGTATACTAAATGTAAAGTATTAAAAGAAAGACGGAATTATATAATGAAAATATAAGCATGGCATGAAAAATGATTTTGTGTTAGATTTTATTAATTTAGCAATAACTAATATTTCAACACATTAAATAAATTTATTAATTATATGGAAAATATTAATACTATAATACTGGAATATAACTTTAACCATTGTCATCGCCATTATTAGCAACAAAAAGAATTTTTGTACGTATTGAATATGTCTTGCAACAAAATGGAAATTTTTTGTTTATTTAGTATAAATTTAGCTTTTTCATATACTGTTGTATATTTTCATCAACTAAATTCTATTGTTTGATATAAAATCGAATTTAAAAATAATACAATAAATTATTAATAAAACTATTAGTATAGAATATCACCCAAATGCCGTAAATTAAGTAGCTAGATGTACATTTCGAAGGCTATGCCCCCATCTTCAGTAGCGCAAGATAAAAACTAAATAAAATACCTCTGTTTAACACCGAAGTGACAATTTAAAAAAATAAAACTAATGATTAACTCAACCAAAGAAGATTCCATTTGATATTATAGATTAGTTTTAGTCCCGAAGGAATTGTAAAAATAAAAACGCAAGTTAGGTAGGTAAACTGAAACGGGAAAACACATTTTCTACATATTCCTGTATACTAATCAAAAATTCATCCAACGATCCTTTTATACTATCCGTGCTTGATTTATTTATTTTTGTTTTCTTTAACTGCACCACGTGGCTATTATCCACTAATAGCCTTTGAGAAATGCCCATTCTATAACCGAACACATTTCATTCCTTTCATTCTTTACCCGACGAATAAAATTCCTTTTTAATAATAGAATTAACGGTTGCATTTTAATAGACCTATTATAAAGGTATAAATATGTAAATGAGTTTTAGGGTGGCTCCTTTCCACGTAAAGCAAATATAATTAACATATCACTTGTAACAGCGATTTTTTTATATTAATAAAGTTTTTCAGCAAAGTAATCCGATATATTTTGAACTGGAGAAAGTGACTACATTTATTGCTTTAAATCTGAATCAATGCATTCGTATATTGACCATGTTTCACGCGTTAATTAACGACTGTGAAATTATTAGATGTCCAGTCGATATTAAGAAATAGCTTCAGATAAAGGCAGATATCCTCTTTGAGAGATCCACCGTAACTATGCGTGGGACTACTTGATTTATAAATTCCATCAAAGCATTCTTTCTGCTACATTTCGATTTTACCGAGCTAGAATGATATTAAATATTATATCCCATTTTTGGTGACATAATTTATGAGATTCGTTATTAATATACGGCTCCAGCAAATAGATATATCTAATACAACAACTAAACTACAACAAATTCAATCAAAAACGCAGCAAATCTACCGTAAAACAAAGAAAACGAAAATCTTCAAAAGACGACAAAATCTGTAGGATGAATTGTTTTTACGCATCTTACCTATGCTGTCTTTTATATTATGATCATTCGTGCTTGTTTATAGATTCGGGATTTATCGAATTTTCATCAAAGAAGGTCAAATCGACTTTGCTTGACCCATGAATATGTCCGCTGTAAGCTGTGGTGTTTGCGTGCTTCTAATTAATTTAATAGGTGACGACGAGGAAAGGCCGTAAAATTTCGATATAAGCACTCCGATAGGCATCGCGCGGGTCTCCACCAATTTACGATTTTGAATACATAATATGCATCTCTTCTGATACCTCGGCGAGTATATGCGTGTGATAATGCCATTTTTATGGGAATATACTCACACGCAATGTGCAACATTTAACAAACTCTTTGCATAAACACTGCACACACACACGATCTAGAAAGAAGTAAAAAATTGATGTTTCTAAATTTTAAACGCATATAAATTAACGCAAATTTATATACTTCGTATTGAACCCTTCGTACCCTACATACTCTAAGCAATGCTGTGCTTAGAGACACATTTTTTAATTACTCTTTGTTCAGTCATGGCAAATAAAAGCAAAAAAGTTAACATCTACTTTGTTGAAAACGGACTTATTTAGATATAAACTTTCCCATTTTTTTCTAAAAATATAAATAATAGTATTTTAACTATAAAGCTATCGTACCTTGCGAACAAATCGAAACGTAATGGGAAAATTAAATTGAATAAATTGATTTAATGCGCAAAAATTTTATTTTTGTAGTTAGTTAGGATAATTTATTTTATGCAAAAGGATTGCACGAATTTCCAACCTGTATATATAATTATAACTTGAATCAAACTGTATATTTAAAAAATTTCAGTAAACGCTGATGTACTTTTGTCAATATAATAGATGCAGATTTTTTGTGCAAAATACATTAATAAGTAAACAATTTAAATAAATCATTAAAGTAATAAAAGAAAATTGTACGATTTCTATCCAAGCAGAGCGACCATCCTTATTTATACACTACATTATTTTCTGTGGGGAAACTAATTTTGTATTGGTGCTCGTGTATTTTAAGATGTCCAATTTTGGAAAATATAAATTTATCGTCATTTCATTCAGTATGGGATATTTTATAAATTACTTTATTGCTCGTTGGGAACAAAGAAATTGTAATTTAAATGTAGCGAGCATAGAAAAAATTCTATATAAAAAAAAACGCGTGATCATGCCAATTCGATATTGTACTGTTAAATAAAACTATCTAATTACGTCCTTTATAAATTCCGAGTAAAATAAGCGAATCTCGTGTGGAGCTTTTTTCGGAAGAACTATCTTCCCCATACATAAATTGTAATAGATATCGAGCTTGACTTTCTTGATAAAGTCATGCAATGTTACAGATCTATAGATTTTGGAAAAGAATGATTCCGTCCCGAGATAACTGAAGAATACTGTACAGTTTGAAGTATTGTCTTGGACGCCATCAGGAGTAATAATGTCAGAAAGATAAATGCAGGATCGTGTGTAACGTATCAGGCACATATTGTGCAACTGTTATAGAACATATGCTGTCCTTTTGCTTATTTTCACTACAAATGGAGATAATAAGCTACCTCACCTGAATATTGCACAATTGATTTACTGAACGAGATGAGAAAATACTTGTTTATATAATCGATTGGTATTAGGGAAATGAACGACTCGTGAATAGCCACAGCAATAAGAAACACCTTCAATATTTTATTTTGTAATTTTAGCCTTTTAGAAAAAATAAATAAATAGCATATTTTCACACCAAATACGCTTTAAGTTTAATTTTAATTCTTGCAGGTATACAAGATAAATATTTGTAAAATTCTTATTGATATAAAATAATTAACTTTATTATCGTCAATTCAATTCATTGTTCAAGCGAATCTGAATTCTCTATCCTAAATCTTTTTTGTAGAAAATTTTCAATTTATTTTTAAAACAAGGATTGATGATCTATACGAATATGTGTAATACAATGTCCATTGTGTATGCAATATGTGAAAATAATGACCTGATCCTTCTTATTAGCAAATGGTAGATCTATTCAACAAATATTTAATTGCATTAAAATGTAATTCTGAAATAATTGAACACATTAAAATATATTTATTTAATATAATGGTAAACTTAAATCGAATGAGATCAAAATAATCATCAATGAATGTAGCAAACGGTACTAAAAAATATATTAGCTCCCCAAAGATAAACGCAATAATCATTGTGAAGTGAGCCTAAAAACGGGATTGTTTAAACAATATATTCAGCACTCGCACCATCCTCAGGTATGAAATATGAAGAATTAAGTCTAAAATTATATCAGTTTTGTAAACTTTGAATTTGAAAATATTTGTTATGGTTGTCGACATTTAATTTTTAGCGTCACAAAAGGACCTTAACATAGTATTGAAATTCTATCAAAACTATAACTAAACTAAGACTTCCCTTACATTCTTTGCATATAAATATTATCAAATGCTGACTTTAGTTCCTCAAACTTCCTATATATTATATATTCACTTGCTAAAAATTGCATTAAAGTAATAAATAAGTAATTTTGCTATATATAAATTGGTCTTCTATTTTTCCTAGGATGTATATCACACCATTAAATGAGAATGTTTTGTTTTTATTCGGTAGCTTTTTCAATCTACAAGAAATATTAAAATAATCAATTTTGAACAACGTTGCACCATCTCGTTTCTTTAGCGACTATCTTGAGCACATACGGAACCAGAGGACAGATGTATTTGTCACCAAAGCGCTCAGGTAAGGTCTTCTTTATGCGCATTTCACCTACCTGAGCTGAAATAGTGTGTGTGGTCGTTGATGCAGTTGCTATCTTCAGCCCTGCTCCCGATGTTCTTCTGCTGCTTTAAATATACAAGCATCTGCAAAAGCAAGGTCCTGTCTCCTCGGTTGAAAAAGTAGCTTCAACAGGACTCAATTAAATTTAATATTACGTTTAAATGTTGTCATTGTTATTAATAGTAAAAGTGTGATACATAAGAATAGAGATAGGGATTCTGATACGAACATTGTCAATAAAATTTTGATTAAAATAACATGAATAAAACCTATCCAAACATTTCTCACTTACTTTAGGGGTTACGCAACAATACTTGAAAATTATGGTATGGTAATATTATAAGAATGAACATATTGTTGTGACAAATGGCCAAGATCTAACTAGTTCATATATTAAAGAAAGAATCTTTACAATGTCAAATTAGCAGCATAAGGAAAATTAATAGATTTCTGATACAGAAAAGACGTTCTTCCAATGTTTGTACTTTTGCTGAAAAGCTATTAGATACTTCACACGTAAATATTGTTCATCTAATCTTTTAAAATGAGTTTTGAATGTCTTTGATCTATTATCGACTGGACTACAAATATTTCATAGCTAAAACATCATTAATCAAGTTAAGTAAGTACATAAATGGTTCGTAAAATTAATATTGGATATCAAACACGTTTTAACATCTCTATATTTTTTCTTTCCATTATTAGTTGCTTCCGAATTAAAAAAAAAAGGAAATATCACCAATATCGCAGATGTTAATATAACACGGCTCTATCTAATTTTTCATACTATAAAATTCGATAATACAAATGATTTACATTTCTAATTTAGAAGAGTGAAATTATTTTCAATTAAATTTATTTCATGCAAGTTTACAGTTTCGGAAATTCTTTAGCCTAAACATTTCTTCCAATATTGCTAATTGGATTTATTGTATCAAAGATCTTTATCCATTTGCACTGTAAAACTACAAGACCAAAAATATAGGAGTATTATTAATAAATGGAGCCTTCAAAATGTCATTGAAAATAGCTAATGTCATTTATGTTTAATTCACAATGAATTTTGAAATATGCGGTGTTAGGAACTATATCTCATCATTTCGTTGACATATTGGAGTCATCTCTTAAACAGGTCTATGTACCGAAGGTTCCAAAAGAAAAACGTCCAAAACAATCACGGCCTTAGTTTAGAACGTTTCAATTAACTATGGAAGTTTACTTGCGCGTATAAATTAGAAATAATGCTGTATATATGTATGTAGCAGGAGATTCCATTACATAGGGCATCCTCCAAACGTCCAGTGTAATCGAAGCCAAGTCTAATATCTTGGTCCATCGGGACCAAGATATTAGATAACCGGGACTAGATCAATCACGGTAATTGATAGCTACATAAAACCTAAATACAGCTATAGAAGATGTGGTCGCTGATTACTGGTACAGTGCTAACGAAAATGAAGAAATAAAAAGAACTGGACGTGATTGTAAACTAGACCATTCAAAACAAAAATTTAAATGGATGGATGAATTAATTGTAATATAACAAAGATGTTACGTTGAATCAATAACGATATCAGTATTAACTAAATATTTAGAAAATTTCGATACAACAAAGATCATATTTACCATACAAATTCACCAGTCGTTTTTTTTTTCAAGGAAATTTATGTTGCTAAGGTTTAGGTAAGTAGTGATAAATAAATAAAACAGGACTTCCCTTTCTAAATGAAAAAAATATATAAATCCATACATGTATAAAATTTCATCATTCTACCAAAAATAATAAAATTCATTGAGTCAGTTACATTATTTTTGCGTACGCTGTTTGATCCCCCTAGACTAGTAAAAAGTTCTTTTATTCTTATCCTTCAAAATAAAGAAATATAAAAGTTTCATTCGCTCTTGTACATTTGTCACTACGGTGTCAAATAATTGGATGAACTATTATCCAAATATTGCATCATATAACATTTATAACTCGATGTGCATTTCGAAAGACATTCCCTTATCTTCAGCAGCACATAATTAAGTATATAACGTACCTGTGTCAGTTAATCATGTGATCACTTTTAGCAATTACGGTGATTGCTGTCGTTGTGAATGCACAAATTGTTTCCAAACATAGTTCTACGCGTTAAAATAATAAACATTCAATGATTTTCAAATTTATTTAATTCTTATTGGACGCCATTTATAATTTTATTGATTTTTTGTATTATTTTATTTTTGACTGAATAAAAATATTCAATTCTTCCATAAAATCAATTATCAACGAAAAAATTGTAATACCTATTGATATTCTATATTATTTATACGAATTATACAGCCGTATAGTCAAATTTTATGTAAGGCATATCAATATCAGTCTGCAATCGATATTTACGAGATATTCGTATGGTTTAGTTACACCATTCGATAATAGCACAAAGGTACCGCCAGCTTTTCAACACACATAGAAAAAACCGACAATTTAATTTACATTTTAACCACAACGGGGTGTCCCGTGGTCTAAAGTCTTCAACATAACAATGAAAATGAAATGAAAATATATATAAATCATCACGTGACTGATGTCTGGTTAGTTCCTGGTAAAAGAACCCTTAAAATATGCATGCAGTCAAAATATACTCAAACTTAATCTAAACAAATATCAATTTATTACTTAGACAAGAAAATAAAAATGAAAGAAGACTTAGTATGTACGCAATATCCTTAAATCCTTACACTTAGTTTTAGGGACTTTCTACAAAATGCGTAGAATCCTAAAATATATTTATACTTTACACTGTATCTCCCCTACATTGTTTATGAATATTTTAACAACCATAAGTTTTAATAATGGAAATATGATTCTTAATAATTACTGTTAATTGAGACAACTTGAAAGGTAAGGTTTATTGAACTTCATAGGCTACCAACGAAGATAAATGTGCAACTTTCAGCTAATATCCTTCCAAGGTATATATAAATAAGCGTAAAAACGCTGATTGTCCTAAAATTACCCACAAAATCAGAAAATTCAATTTTATAAATGTGCTAAATTAGTAGTAGATATTTTTAACAATCCTCCATCTACTAACAAGGTTTCTAATTCTAAGTGATATTTATTAAAATATTAGTTGTATTGAATATCATTCATATATCGTATAATGGTGCATTTAATAGCCAGATGCGCATTTTGTGGGCTAGACCCCTATCTTTAGTTGCATGAGATTACATGAATTAAAATAACATTGTCACTCACTGTGATTGCTATACAATTGAAATAAATGTTAATATAATGGCCAATCTAAGTTCTTTGAAATATATACCCAAATATTATTATATTTGGTTGGTTTATATACTACTACAGATGAGGTATAGTCTCCGAAATGCGTCGCTAGCTATTGTTTCGGTATTTCGGTGATATTCTATACAATATTGCAAAAGTAACCATTTTACAAATATCTTAATTGTTATTAAGTCATATGTGCAATAAAATTGTATTTTTGGTCTGATATAATGTGATATTAATCTGCTTTTTAAAAAATAAATTTTTCATTTATAATGTATTTTTATTATAAAAAGAAGCAGTGTGAAGTTTTGTACCACCGATTTTAGAAAGAAAATCCTACATATTACTAAAGTGCCAATATAGCAATGTCTTAGTATTAATAGGATCTGTACACTGTGTCATAGTAATTACTACAGATATATTTTGTTATACAATTTCATAACAAATTTGAAACCACGGTGTTAAATAATTGTATAGAATATCAGGCAAATATTTGCTACTCAAGATAGATTTTTAAATGCGCATCTAGCTATTCATTGTTTATTTATTTATTTATTTATTTATTTATTTATTGGTGATATCTGCTAGGATTTACACACGTCAAATAAATAACTACAACACTGTATGATTTATAAATAAACAATAGTAAAACAATAGAAAACAAAAACAAAAGAAAACGAACCTATAAGTACAATTCTCTGAAACATATTAGCACTGGTAACATTATACAGAACTAACATATATATCAAAAAAAAAATCCAAAAAAATTACATATAATTATAAATAAGTAGTAAGAATTTAAAATTTAAAATCAAGGAATTCCTTAATCGAATAAAAACAATTTTCGACGAGTAATAGTCTCACATTTGTCTTAAAATTATTATAATTCAAATTACGAATCATTATAGGAAGATTATTATAGAATTGCTTGCCATAAAGTTACAGATTAATCTAGCAGCCTTAACTCTGGTAAAGTCATTTTGCAAATTATTCTTATATCTACAGTAATATTCATCATAGTCACTTCTCTTGTCTAAATATATAATTTATATAAATATAGGATTTAACCCACAACAACACGGCTTTCAAAGTAATAGCAATATCCAAATGGCTACGATAGAGGTGCTTGATTTTATAAACAAAGGTCTGGATCAAGGAGATTACGTTGTATCCGTATTTATTGATTTTAAAAAAGCATTCGATATGGTAGACCTCGGGATACTAGTAAAGAAACTTGATGAGCTTGTCATTTAAGGAACTGCAGCCAACATCTTTAAAACATATCTACAAAACAGAAAGTTGCAAGTGTATGTAAATGAAGCCATTAGTGTACCACTATTAATAACAAAAGGAGTGCCGCAAGGGTCGGTCCTTGGCCCAATATTGTACCTACTTATATACAAGATATGCAGGCAATAGGATTGAACCGGTCCTACAAGATCTTCGCGGACGAGACTGTGCTATTATATAGTGGAAAGAATCTATTGAAATAGAAAATGTGATAAATAGTGAACTTAAAAATATTGTGAGTGGCTACAAACCAACAAACTTACTATAAGCACAACAAAAACAGAATACTTACTTTACAAGCAAAAGAACAAAAGTGATTTACAACTCAACCTTAACATAGACAATGAAATATTAAGTCGGAAATTTAGTGCAAAATATTTGGGTGTAGTAATTGACTCTAATCTAAATTATGAACTAAATATTAATACTATCAAAAAGAAAATAATACCGTTAGTGAGTGCAATAAATAGACTGCCAACTTTACCCAAAAAACTTATTAAACTCCTATACCACGCGTACGTATATCCGAACTTAATATATGGCATATCAGTCACTTCACAATGTGCAAAAAGTGTTTTTAAACAATTAAATGTAGTTAAAATAAGGCACTTAAAGTCATGTTCAAGATCCCTCATATGACACCCTCAGTGATATTATACAAAAATCTAGAACTATCGAATATTAACCAAATAAGTTTCATAGAAAACTGCAAACTAATATACAAAATAATAAATAAGAAAATAAAAACTAACCTACAGTTGCGGTTCAATGCAGACATACATAGTTTAGGAACCAGAAATAGAGGAAAATTTTACTTAGAAAGTGTTAGAAGTAGTGCTGGGAATATTTGCCAATCAAACCGGAAACCGGTGCAAGTGATTTTTCACCAGTTCACCGACTAACCGTTTTCACCAATTTTCGGTGAAAACCGGTTTCCGGTGAAAACCTATAGAATTCTTTAGAAACGCGTAATTGTTTATAAATTTAGAATGAACGTAAATCTATAAAATTTCAAGTGTACTTTAGTTTTCAAAGCTCTTCAAATGCATTCCATTGTAATGTTCATGCAGTTTCCAACTAATCCTTATAGTCGAGGATAAAAATATATAATCAGTGATTGCATATAGCGGACATGACTAAACATAAGTTACAATATCAATATTTTTACAAAAGAATTTCGCCTTGTATCTCTTTATATTCTCACTTTTATATTGGGAATTGAGTAAAATATATTAAAGTTTGTTATATACTTTCTTTCTATTTATTTTTTAAATATTTTTCCTACCAATGTACTTATTCAATTACTTGTATACAATGCTATTACGCTTTTATTATTTATTTTAATTATTTACAAAGAAGGTATATACCTGTCCATTTTTATCAAAATTTTCGAAAAAGTACAGAGGTATATTCCTGTCGATTTTCATCAAAATTATCATTTCCCATTAGAAAATGTCCCATTCAATAATTTTTTCACGTTTAATAAAAATTTATAATCTTAGCACGGACAGTCCATATAAAAATGTTTCTAAATGCTGACTTTGAAATTGAACAGGCTATTAACATCGCGTATTAATTTACAGTTGCTGATCGTGTTGGTATCGCCATCTACATATTCTAATATTACATGTGTGTGCGACAACGACGATAAACACACACACAGATTACACACTATTTATTCTCGACGAACGCGGCGAGGAATTCAAGTCTAACTACATGGTTACGTGAATGCAATCCCATCTTTGCACATGCTATTTTATATGGGCAGTTTCAATGGCACCTTGAACGATAGGTTGAATCGAAGAATATAAACTCGAAAAAGTTGATTGCGTTGGTTGAAGCGAGACTTTCGCCGTTTTCTGACAAAGTTCTCGCTCTAGTGGAGTATTCGTTATCAAGAAACGCGTTTTTATTATCGGAATTTTATCTGTACACTAGTACACCTACTGCCAAGAATATGGCAAATCAGACATAAATGCATAGTTTAAAAACTAAAAAAAGAAAATACAATTATTGACCCATTGTTTGATTGGGTATTTATTTTGTAATTCATAAATCCAACATAATTTGCTATAAAATATTTGACAAAAATCAAAATAAAATATTTAAGAAAATTAAAATATAAGAAATGTATGTAAAAATAAATTATTTAGATATATATAGGAACGCCAGGTCGCGCCTAGAATAATTTTAAGTCAGACACTTTAAGCCACAATTATTGACTATTTCTTTGACCCGATTGTACATGGTCGCTAAGCCTTTGATTATAATATACAAGTCTATATGAATGTACAGGAAAATTAGTCATTCTTATTTTTCAATTTCCGACCAATTTAGCAAATATACTTAAATTTTGAACAAAGTGGGCAAAAATAGACATAATCGCTTTAATATAACACCAAAATCATTCAAATCTGTCGAGCCGTTCCGCAGAATTTTTTTTAAACGGGTAAATGGTAAACTTTTGTAGTAAGCGTGGAAATAATGATTTTTATCTTTAAGCGGGACAAATTACCGAAAATCGGGATTGTCCCGCTAAAAGCAGGGACGTATTGTCACTTTACTTATTTGTGTTATTAATTTTATCCCAATAAAATTTTATATACAATAAAATAAAATAAAATAAGCAAAAATCTGTCAGGTAAGCTGTTTATCAAAATTATCGAAAAATTATCGAAAAAGAGCAGAGTTATATACCTGTCGATTTTCATTGCGGCGCAATTTAGGTGGACAATTTTTGCAACCACTCTTAAATAGTTGATACGCCACTAAATCCCATAGATAATGAATTGTTATATCAAGATGCAGCTTAATGCACAAAGCACAGTACAATATACTCATTGCTCGACGTATCAATACTGTATAATTGTGGATAATTGGATAAATAAATTGCATTTTTAATCAAATTCTATATGCTTAGAGAATAAGTGAATGTAAACTTATGTAAAATTACTCTCTATAACTCTATTTGCATTATCATTTTGCTGTGGTCAACTGTTTTTTAATATTTTTTTAATTCTGATACCAACACCAGTATAATGAGCTTGAAATTATATATTTTTCAATTTAATAATAGCATATTTTGTTTCGTTTTTCACTTTAGATCAGAATCTTTGCTTTGGAAATCTACCTTAGGATTAAATCATTGCATAAGATTATTTTAGGATTTTAAGATTAAGTTTTTTAAGATTATTTTAAATTCAAATGGTTTAAAATACTTAATACTATCATATTATTTAATATTTAATATCTACTAGAGTACTAACTATGGTAGAGCTTTGTCTCTGCTGCTCTAATAGAAATCAACTGGCATAAACCGGTTTTCACCGAAAAACCGGTTTTCACCAAAAATCGGTGAACCGATATTGTCTTGGTTGCCGGTTTTCGACAAAAAATAAACCGGTGCACCAGTTTACCGGAACCATTCCCAGCACTAGTTCGAATTAATAAAGGACACAACAACTTTATATTTAGGGCAGCACAATAATTTAATCAATTACCTGAAAATACAAGAAACGCAACAAAACTAGTACAATTTAAGAAGCTTCTCAATCAATATGTATTGCAACATGATGTTTAATATTTTATAGTGAAATAGATATATAGTTTAAAAAACAATTGTTACTTAAGACTGACTGCTTAATACCTTGCTTTGCTTGTTTAGCAGCGGTCAAAATTACAAATGTTACATTTAGATATTTTATATTGTATAACTACTTATTTTTAATAATAATAAATAATAATAATAATAAAAAAATATTGTACATCATTTTTTACATAAAGTAAACAGGCGAATATGTACAGACAAGGTAATGTAAGTCATTTCTTTTCCCTAAAAACATCTTTACTGTCAACCCTATATTTAAGTTTACTGATATCTCGTATAGCACGTCTTTGTAATGCGAAAAGCCGCTAACTTGCTGAAGAGTGACCCAAAGCCAATATAACATAATTTAAATGCATCTGAATAACAGCATAATAGGCATTTAAGACAGTGCAATCGTCGACACAATTTTATAACTCGACAGTGCAATCGTCGAGTTATAAAATCTACATGATGATTCCACTTAAGTAAGGGACCAAATATATACCTAGAAACTTAATACTAACACTCGAATTTACAAAATCACATGGTCTCAGAGTAAATGCCATGTTCTCTACATTTAAACTTAGTTTGTTTGACAGCAACCAGCACTATGCTTGAGCAAAAGCATTTTTTTATGGTTTAACACATCAGTAAGAATATTATTTCTGTTGGACAAAGTCGTATCGTCAGCGAATAGGAAAGTAGATGAGTCGATACTCTGAGGCATATCATTAATGAAAATTAAAAATAAAAGTGGTCCCAAAACTGACCCTTGAGGTACACCATTGTGTATATATTGTATATTATGATTTGTAGCCTATATGTTGAACAAATTGCTTACGATTTGACAAATAAGATTTTATAAATGAGCAGCTGTTATTTGAAAAGTTATATTTGGTTAATTTTTTAATTAAAATATTATGATTCAGGCAGTCAAACGGTTTAGTCAAATCAATAAAGGTAGAGGCACAGAAATCTTTCTCATTGAAGCTATCCGCGATATTGGAGCATAAAGCCTGATTGTTTCGTCTTACAGTATTTGGGTGATAATTATGCAACAATTTTCTCAGATTATAATTCGCTTGAAAATTATTACATAGCATGAAATAAAAATTGTTTTTAACTATCTGTTTAATCATAAAAAAAAAACAATAATGAATTAAAAAAAAACACATTTTGCTATGACACATTTCCTACACGACTACTCCTTTAATCCGCTACAATATCTATGACTAAAATTATCCTTTGGAATGTCTGGGACGATTCGATAACCTGAGGCACCAGTTTGATGTCATGTACCATTATACCTATAGCGGGACCAACATCTCTCCCTTTACTCCGATATCTATCCCAGTAAGGTTTTTAATTGCTCCGGTTTATTAATTGAAAAATGGTCTTATACGGTTCGGGCTTTCGATCCACTGCCTGCACGTACTACGTAATATATTTCGTAAGTTTCCATCAGCAAAAGTTTGCTAGTTACTTGACGATATATTGAATTGTTTTACATGGACAGAAATTTAAACTGAATATAGAAATTTTGTATATTCACTTTACAGAATATGTACAACTGAGAAATTCCGCTAGATCTTTATAGCTAATTCCTTGTCACCTAAAAGCATTTGCCATCGGTCAACTTTCGGTGAATAGCGCATATCCAGGTAAGAGAGTGAATAGTGACTTGCTCGCTCCATGAGCATGTACGAAGTGCTCTTGAAGCGGCTGATATAATTGAATTTGCTTCCGGGTATGCTTTCAATTAGTCCTCCTGTTACCCTTCTATAAGGCTATATAATCATACACGACCCATTATACAGGGTGATACATACAAAACTGCCATATTTTGTAAGCTATTCTCATATATATTATTAATGTAAACATGTAATGGTAGTGATTGTGATGTTTTGTTTAGAATGTCCAATATCATCACTAATTCTAATATTTACGCAAATTCGATTCCTTATCTAAATAATTCAAATTAACTAATTTAAAATTAGCCAGCATAGACAAGTAAAAATATGAAGTTAAATTTCTGAACAAAGTTCACAAAATTCAATCAAACGAAAATCGCTTCTAATTTATAATAACAAAATGCGATATTCGATTTATAAAATGCAAATAATATTAAGTTAACTGTTAATATTATATAAGAGAATAAATGATTACAAATTCGCTACCGATTAAGAAAGAAGTATATTCATAGATTAATTATTAATCCTGAATAAATCCTAAAATACCCCAAATTTAACAAAAAACTATAATAATAATTTATGTTGCATAATCTTATACTTCTTATCTATTTTATTTACCCATAATTTTTTAATGAATGCACGAGTACTTTGTATAAGTAAAATAAATGTAGATCAATACAATCATTTATTAAATTAATATTCCTTACGATTGTTATTGTAATTTTAACTGCTGCATTCTTAAGCTGTTGCACATATAATTGTCAATTATATTTATTATCATCAATTATACAAATGGATTGATAAACGATGCCAATAATCGTAAAATTTCGTATTAATAAAGTGGGTCGTAATATTTCCTCGTGCTTGAGTAATTTTCTGGATTTATTTATTTGCGGATTTATTTATAAACGTTACATTTCATCATAATAAACCATTCTGTGTAACGAGAAATGACAGTGTTTTAATTCACTTATTAATGCCATTTGTAATGTCTGCGATTTCCCAATGGATCGTGACTTTGTAATAATAAAAAAATTATTCCTTTGCATAATGTAAAATCTGATTTAAACCATAGGGCGGACATATATAGTAGCTTGACAAAAATTAAAACTATTTGTAATAATATTATAATGAAAAATTGAATATTGTTATATGTCGTTGTAATCTATAAAACTTTCTATAAAAAGCAGAAATTTTGACGTAAATTTATTGATTTGTTTTTATTAAAGGCATCTGTCAGTAGCGACTCAAATTCTCCAAATCGTTTGTGAAATTTTCATTTTAAATTAATTATGGAAATGATACTATAAAAATAGAAAATATATTTTTCAGTTTTTAAGGAGCTTTTCTTCGAACAAATAAAATCTATGATAATTAATGGGAAGAGGGCGAAAGAGCGAGAGTGAGAGAGATCAGATGACAATATGACTATCTTAAAATAACGAGCCCAAAATTTTGGAAAGGATATTTCATGGTGTGCAGAAAGAGAAGGTTAAGGACCAACTGATAAATGTTTCTTAACTTCTTTTTCCTTGTGGCTTCCTTTTGAGATATATTTTTCGCTGTGGCTCCCCATATAACTATTGTCGTCGTTAGTATTTGTTAAAAATGATTCTCACCATAAGCAAAAATTTATATGTATATTGAATGTAAAGCAAAATCTATAAGTATCACTATATTAACGAAGAAATTGTTTCAAATAATAATATATTTCCTTAGTGCAATCCTTCGGCATGTTGTAAGTCAGTCGTGTTATTATTATTATACGACTCGCATTTATCACTATCTAAAATAGTGAAATATATTTTAAATAGGTTATAGATTTTGTCGTTATGTTGTGATATAAACATTGTATTTTTATTTCTCTTCCCAAATATATTTTATATTGAATAATGAATTTCGATTTCAATAAAACATTATAATTCTTCATAACTCGATTGCGTGGACATTTACATGTATGGAGTGGACCCCCGGAGGGCTTTATGTAACTTAAAGAACTTTGCATCTACATCACAGGATGCTTATATTTTGTAGAATGGTAAATATTCAATGACAAAGTGCTACACTATGGAATTCAAAATGCATACATAATATCGTTTGCCGCGTGGTCAAAGCCCTATTCTATTTTGCAAAAGGAACATCTTGATTGCCTTTATACATATGGTACTGATGATGGCATCTTCTCTTCTATTGTATAACTCGAAGGCATTTAAGCGCATTTTGTTTCTTCCATAATCGATCTGGATGGCGCGCGTGGGTTGTCTCTTCTTGTTGATCCGATGGACCCATTAACCGGGCTCGGGTCATCAGACGTTTTTCCAAATATGGCAACACCCGTATGTGTTTCTACATACATTATACTGCACGTAATATCATATCGTATATTTACTAGACAACGCCGAAATAAATAATAATTCAGATTAAATTATGCAAACGAAATTTATTATTTTTATACTCTCACATAACAGAGAATTATTGGGATATGAGTGAATTTATTTTTGCCACTAAATAAGAATGTAAGAAAACTTTAATTTGAAAATTTTAAAAACGAATTATAAGCAAATAAAACAAATTACATGTATCATTTGCGCGCCAATAAATCGTGTGTTTTCGTATTGATAGAATTCTATTAAATATTAAAAAATCCTTTCTTGTGTAATGTTATTTAGAATTTGTAAAACTGACAATGTATTTTAGAATTTCGCTCAGAATTATAAATTTGAAGTAAACAACCTCGTGGAGGTTTACAAGGATATCTAATGTCTGCAAAATATGGCGAGTAATATTTATAAATGTAATTAAAGTTTTAATAAATAATTAATAATTTAATAAATAAGATAATAAGACTTCTGGATATTTTCTGGAGGTAAATTCCTTCCGGACCATGGATGTTGTGAATGTAGGAATTTCCTTGATAAGCATTACTCAAATTGATGATTTAAAAATAGTCAAAATTATATATGATTGTTACATGGTAATATATATCTATATACGCAACTTTTCCAATAGTCGGATATAAAAAAATATATATATTAAAACTACCAGTTGTTAGTAAAAAAAAATTATCTACGAAAAATATTTCTAGCCTATTCTAGCTTATACTACTTGGATAAGAAACTGAGCTATATATTTCTATTCGCGCGAAAAACAAGTACAGTATTATTAACATCGTTACTAATGCATCGTTAATGCATATTTTAAACATGCACGAAACTCTCTTTCAATAAATCAATTCTTGAAAGTCTACTAATTTCCTCCAATTATTATTTTTGTGTTTTAGTTCACTATTTCTGAACAGATGCTTTTTACTTATTTCGTTTCGCTTCTGTCACCAGCTTTCATCGTTTATAGCCAATAAAAGGTTATATAAATGTTAGCCAGGTCGGATTAATTGAGGTATTTCTCGGGTGCACTCTCATTCCGATGCCGGAAAAGGTGTCTTAAGGCAGGTGGGAGCCAGGATATGAATGTAAATAGTCCTCAGACTGTTTACCAAACATTCGGATGCTCGGCAGCAGCAAGAGACCTCGTAAACCAAACACATATAAATGAGTGCAAGAGGAAAGACCACACCGCACTGACGATGCTATTTATGAACAGATTCTTTCATTTTAGAGGGTTAAAAAAAATACAGTGATGCCAGAGTGAAAACAATACTAGAATGAATGGTATAACAACACAAAACTATTCTGAATTCGTATATAACTATCAAACTTATATCTTGCCATTTTAAAGTAATTTCAAGCCTTCAAACTAAACTATTTAAGTCCAGTAGTAATACGTACGGGAAAACTATTAATGAAGCAATTTTTTTTTTAAGATAGCAAGATATTATATTATTATATTCGTTGCGGATTTTAAAAATAAATCAATCACACTGCCCTTTAAATTTAATTTCGATAACTGGCTACAATATTGGAATGTTTAGTAGAAATTTTACGTTTCTCATGAATATGACACAAAATAAATGCTACTGAAGTGGCGAAGTCCCAGAAAACGGAAACGACACGTAAATAAGTAAGCAATGGAGAAATGCACCTGCCTTGAAATGCGGGATATTAAAAAGGATATGAAAATCCAGCAAAGGAAATATAATAATAGAAAGCAATATTGTGAAAATTTTGTAAAATTTCGTTATTGTTCATTTAATTAACTACTTTCATTACTCGAGAGATTCTTAGTTTTATATTAGTTCATATGGAAATAAGTATAATTTTAGGGGGTCGCCTAAATCTTATTTTTTATAAGTACAATGTAAAACTACACCTTTTATTTGGAAGAATTGAAAATTACCAAGTATTTATATTAATTTGAGCCCTAATTCTTATAATTATATTAAAGCATATCTATTCTGATTTAATACAGTTTAGTTTAAAGGTAACATGTTACCTTTTGTCTAACCATTTTATAGGCCCGCTAAAATAATAGAGGCTGACTGACGGATTTTTTTACCACACGATTTAATTATTTGAAGAGAGTTTTATGTGGCCGTCACTGGAATGACGGCCCGGTTACAACTTAATCGGCCCGGTGAGAAGAGATTGATGATGTTGTAATTGGACCATATTACATGCAATCTGCCCCTCTATAACAGCTACATTACGCGGCACTTTTTTTTTGTGCAGACCGTGGTTTTTCTAATAATGGGGTACGTTTATGCGCCAGTTTGTTAAGAGGGCGCAAAAACGATTTGAAACAACTTTCCATGGCAAATTAAATTTATTTAATAATTTAAAAACCTATTTTGTAAGGATAAATTAAACATCGATATATTTTATACATCATTAAAAAATATTTGTAAGTCATATCGAATTATGATGTAATATATTTCATTCTCAACTCATTTCTTTAAAATTATGAAGTGTATTTAAAAGTAGTTCGTAAGTTTTTATAAGTTTGCCAAATAATAGACAAGCACAGATGATGTTAAGTATTTTTTTGCAGCTTTTAAAAAATTTAAATAATTTCTGGTTTTATCAAAAATCATTATTGCAGACAATGTGCCACCCGAGGCTATAAAATTATATATAAATATTGTGGATATTTTTCCATGTTTTATTTGTCACTAAATATATACAATATTCATGCTATTATTTCATAAGATCCAAACTATTTTCATTAGTTTATGGGCCAAGAATATAATGAAATTCAAAATGTATTCAATACCATTTTTACAAGTATATGTTATTAGCCATATATAAATTTCCTAAAGGATTTAAATAAAAATATTCTCATTTGATTCATGTTGTAGATTTTTCTTTAATTATATACCATCTTAATTCTTTTAATTTGCATGGTGGGTATAATAAACTAAATGGTCCTTTTGTTTTTTTTTTTTATTTGTATTCTGTGAATTATCAACTTTGATAAATTCATGCTAAAAACGAAAGGCTGTAAAATCATTTTTTTACATGTCGACAAATCGAGCCGAAAAGAGCCGCAAGCTCGTTTAATCAATGTTGTATGTCCGCAGTTAATTAATAAAAATAATGCAGCAGTAATTATCAATCATAAATATAGACTAAATACAAATTAGAAATGTGCATAATGTACAGTAAAATCTCTTTAATTGATTCATAAAGATAGTTGTTAAAAATTCAATAAAATCTTTTAATTAGTTAATTAATGCAGGTATTATAAGAAATGTTCAGTGCTTTAATTCCTCTGACTTATGTTACATTTTCTAGTCAAAACTTTATATGTTTATGTATGAATTTTGAAGAAGAATTAAGAACTAACAGGCGGAATTTAATGAATTCAATTAGGAATAACTTTATTAAAATATTCGCCATTTGTATTCAAACAAGCTTTTCCTTTGTAAATTTGTCCCAACGGTGTTAAATCATAATATAGAATATCACCCGAATACCGTAACTCAAAGTAGCTAGATGCGCATTTCGCAGGCTATGCCCCCATCTTCAGTAGCACAAGATAAAACAAGATAAATTAACACTGCGACTAACTGTAACTGCTATACATTTGAATAAATGCAAAATGCGCATTTACCTAGTATTTTTAGCGATCTTTTTCATGTCGAGATGGAAGCGTAACTTCCCATGGAAAATGGAGGTTCTACATATCCATGTTATAAAGATTTGTGTAGGTGATACACAGCTACTCTGTTACCGATCTAGTATATGTTCTCTGTCCGGAGTTACAAATGCATTGTAGACTGTACCGGAGGTCGGTACTTGGCGGTACTTGCAATATATAATGCGAGAAGATACATCACAAAGAACAGAAAATGTACGCGCATAATCATAAAGTTGATCCGTATCTAATACACCAATAGATACTGGATCAGGCCATATAATATGCAAACACAGAACGCATTTTTTTTTAAGAAATATGTAAGATTTATTTATTTTCTTAGCATTCAAAATTAGCACCTTCTAAAAATTTCAATTCACCGATAATTTTACTATATCTTCATTTTCATCGGTCCTTGTAAACAAAGCATCAGAGCTACTGAAGATGGGGGCATAGCCTACGAAATGCGCATCTAGCTACTTAATGCTTTAAGTTACGGTATTTGGGTGATATGCTATACTAGAATAAATTAATGTCAATTAAATTGTGTGAATTTGAATACTTGGCACGATAATTTGAAATGATAAAAATTAGTTCAAAATTAATTGAGTTTTGAACGTAGATTCAAATCCTCACTACGGAGGGTTTACTTTTCGGAGACGAAATGTACTTTTTGTACCATAAATATGCTTACATATATGTGAATCGACCATATTTTCGCCTGCATATTTGATTACGTAAAAAAAATTGGAATTTATTTAAACTGTGTACTTTAAATCTATTAGCATGGACTGATATACGCAGAGCTGATACCAACAAAAAGGAATGGCAAAGACTTCACCCGCCTTTTTTGAAAAAAATATTAAATTAATTTACATCAAAGGTTCAAAGATGATTTAAAACGATTCGCTACAGATTATCAAATTAATTTAGTTAAATATCCAGCACATCCAGCATACAATTTCCAGTTAATATATAATTAGTTGCACTTCTTCAAACGCCGCGGTTTATTCGACTTTTACGATATATTAAATCCCGTTTCTTAAAGTAATGCAGTGATGAACCATCTAATAAATTCCGCAAATTTTATTATGTTCATTGATATTATACAAAATCAACTGTTTATTGCTAATTGATACATCCTTATCGTAATAGTATGCAAATTAATTCCATACGACGCGGAGAAGACAAAAATCCTAGACGAATTTTGAAAGGACACCGCAAACAATCGCTTATTGGGCAAGGCCGGGTACGTGCTACAAAAAGGACACAACGAAGTCACATATGTTCTGTGATCGGTTGAGATATTGCTCGTTGATCCGCGTGTATCTGTGGTGCCGTCGCCGCACTTTATAAGCGATCAACGTTCATAACAATTTGGCAATAAAATACGACTACTGGTAATCCGACCTTTTGCTCGAACTATTGCTAAAACCATATGGGATGATGAACACACCACACACATGAATGTTTGAAGAGGAGATTTCACCTACACAAGACGCACGTACGGGAACAGTCTTCAGATAAAATGTAGCCATAGTATTGTGAATGATGTAAAAGCATAGACAGAACCTGTGTAAAGTCGCGGTACCGTCTCATGTTCACCCACTGCTCTCCAAGACATCTCCAAGATCAGTCTACATACGTACAATATAAATGTAAGATACCGGATTTATAGCAAATTCCAGTTCGAATGGATTTGACCTTTGGACGCTAGTTAGTACCTCACAGAAGTATATAACAACCCTATTATTGAACTATTTTACACTTGGAATCGAACAGTACTTAGGATATATATCATTTACTATTAGATGGTGAGCTTTTGTCGATATGTTGGAGAATAGCGATGTGTAGTTCACTCGCGAACCGTTCACTCTGAACGGTTCAATCAAATTACGGGCCATTATAAGTCATTATGACCTAGTTCGTGAACTATGAACTACATGGTGCACGGTGTACTTATTAATGTATTTGTATTAGGTCCTGACCTCGTCGTGTACTAAACCGTTCGTGAATCACAACGACTCGTAAACGATGCAGTATAGTATACATTACATATACTGTACTAACATTTATTTAGTGATAAAGTGTGTTAGTGAACGGAGCGAAATAGGAAACTCGATGCAATATTGCAACAGCAACATTGCCGAGCGAGTCACAATTTATATGTTGGTATCAGATTTCATTTGGAATTATATAATTAATATATTCGCAAGATTAAATATGTTCTTAAATATGTCATGCCATAGCAAATTTTTGCAATAATAAACATCTAAATCTTATAGTTCTTCTATTTCATACTGAGTGCAATGCAATCACATAGTATCAAATCAAAGCTTTATAGTTTGAACAGAGAAGATTCGGAATAGAAAATATGAATTATAACGCCAAACAAAACGATTCTATCTAGTTCATTTTATTATAGTTTGTACATTTAATTTTCAAGTGTTAGTAAAGTAGTAAACATTTTCATCAGTAACTACCAATAAGTATTTTAGAACTTCATATAAATAATCGTGAGTACCTAGAGAAGATTATATTTCTTTATATATATGTTTTGTATAAATTATAAACATTGTTGTCTTTTATTCCTCATTCTTAATTCTAAATAAGTATTATAATAGTTAGTTAAAGAGTCCGCAACCCTAAAGATTGGTTGGAAACAGCACGCTATGCCGATCTATCCTGAGCTAATCCCTTCATCTCCCTATAGCTATTCATCTCAACGCCTTCAACTATCTGACTCACATACTCCAATTTAGGCCTACCTACCCCTCTCTTTCCCTCCACTCTACCTTCTATGATCAATTGCATAATCCCCCCATGCCTAAGGATATGCCCTACTAATCTGTCTCTCCTACGCTGTAACACTCTCCAAATACTTCTCTTCTCCCCTACTAACTCTAGTACAGCTTCATTTGTTACTTTATCTTCCCAACCAATCCTCATCATCCTCCTATAACACCACATTTCAAGTGCTTCTAATCTACGCTTCTCTTCCTTTCCTATAGTCCACGCCTCACACCCGTACAGTGCTACACTCCAAACATATACCTTCAGTAATCTTTTTCTAATACCCAAGTCAATATTTGATCTTAAAATCTGTTCCTTTTCTACGAACGCCTTCCTACCCTGTGCTATCCTACACTTTATATCTACCTTGCTTCGATTATCTTTTGTGATTCTACTGCCTAAATAACAAAAATCTGATACTTCTTTGATTCTATTATCTCCTATTGTGATCCTCATTTTTCTACTGCATTCCTTTTTGTCACACTTCATCACTTTAGTTTTACCTATATTTATTTTCATGTTAAAATCCCTAGTCAATACTGCCTGCATACCATTCAATACCCTTTCTAAATTCTTTTCGCTTTCTTCCAATATAGCTATATCGTCGGCGAATCTCAACATATATATTTTCTCTCCCTGTACATTCACACCTACACTATACTCTTCTTTTACTTTGTTTATTGCATCTTCTATATATAGATTAAATAATAACGGTGAAAGTGTACATCCCTGCCGAACTCCCTTCCCTATTTTTGCTACCTCTTCTTCCCCCTCAATTCTAACTAAGGCAGTTTGGTGTTTATATAAATTAAAAATTATTCTCCTATCCTTATAATCTATACCCGTTTCTTTTAAAATTCTAAACATTATGTCCCAATCTACATTATCAAATGCCTTTTCTAAATCTACAAAAGCTATGCAAGTTACCTTTCCTACCCTCATTCTTTTTTCTACTACTGTTCTTAGTGCTAAAATCGCCTCCCTCGTCCCTCTGTTTTTCCTAAAACCAAACTGATCTTCTCCTAGCCTTTCCTCTACTTTATTTTCTAATCTCCTATAAATAATCTTTAGCAATATCTTCGATGCATGTGATAGTAGACTAATGGTCCTATAGTTCTCACACAAATTAGCTCCTATTTTCTTCGGCATTGTTACTATTCTACTACGCTGAAAATCCTGTGGTACTTCTCCCTTCTCATATATTTTACAAACTAACCTGTATAATCTATTATAAAAATCTATTATAATTTATTATATAAATATTATAAAAGTATTATAATATTTCAATTTATTTATTTTATACCATTTAATATTTTTATATTGAGAAAAAAAGAGATTATTTTCAGTATGTGCATGTATTTCATATAGGTCGTGAACTAGTTCATTTTTAAAAGATGTAGTAGTTCACGACCTATAGTTCGTGAACGGTACATTGAAATGAACTACGAACTACGAACTACGTTCTCAAAGTAACCTACAGTTTGCCATCGCTACTGGAGAGTATTTATTATAAAATATAAAATAAAAAATTGTTTACGGATACAGAATTATTACGCAAATATTATACAATTGCATACTCACTATTTTAATAAAATATATATTCATTCTTTCTTCAATTTGAAACTTATTTATTAAATACCGTCAATTAACAAATAATCTTTCAACGCTGTAAGTGCGACTTGTTCAGACATGAAATTTACTTTTAATGTTAAATTTCAAAGAAAATCAAATAAATTGACTGATAAAAATTTCCATAAAATAAAATAGAATAAAGTTATAAAAATGAACGCATTTTATTCTTAATATAGAATATAACCCAAATTATATTATATTCTTGTTTCATTGCAATAAATAAATAATATATTCAGGATCTGTTTATTAACATGTTAGTTCCTATGTAAATATTGTAATTTTTTATAACATGAAAATATAAATTAATTTAAATTTTGGGTGATATTCTATACT
Organism: Leptodirus hochenwartii; assembly: GCA_947310635.1. Taxonomy (NCBI): domain Eukaryota; kingdom Metazoa; phylum Arthropoda; class Insecta; order Coleoptera; family Leiodidae; genus Leptodirus; species Leptodirus hochenwartii. The sequence continues at coordinate 10,716,021 of OX371177.1, read as the reverse complement.
ATGAAAATAGAAATTTGAATTTTGTCGATTCAGCATACTATCGGTTGCAACGATTCTATGCAGTTTATTTCCAAAATAATGCTATCTAAGCCATAAAATGCGTCCTTATATACTTATTCATTGACATACTAATCGCTGAACAAAAGTGAAAACCAAAAAGACTAGCACGTACTATATCTGCAATGATATAAATATACGGGCGCAGTTAGCTGGGTGGAAAAGAGCAATAGAAGATACTATAACCATCAAATGTACCTGAAAAGATTTTTGCTTAACAGTTAGTGAGTAAAAATTGACATAATAAATTTTACGTATTCGAGGTTTTATAGATCGCATATTTTATGTAAATTTGCTTTGTATGTCAAAAAAACGTAATTAAAAATAAATAAATAAATAATAGTCTGAACTCAAAGAAAATAATTCCACTTGATATATAAACGAAAATTTTTTGCCAAAATTAGTCACGTTAAAATTCTAATTATGTAACGCGTGTTATTGTGGTGGTTCTTAGTAGCAATAATAATACAGATTTTACATTTATCTGGCGAAACTTTATACGTGCAAAGTTACAATTCCACATTAACATTTGATTATTCTCAGCTTTTAACGAATTCATTCGATCATAAGGTCATAAAATGCAAATTCATTAAATTTTGAGTAGTCATCAAAGTAATTCTTCGAAGAACTTTATTTAAATTTTGCTAAAACCAACACATCACATTATTACTACCATTAAAAGATGTACTGGATATTCCTAGATGAATTTTTTTAATTGAATTCTCAGTTTTGTTATTTACCACTTAAAAGTTAACTTATACGCTACGTGTATAAGCATTTCTTGTAATGAAAATTGATGTGTATAAGAACTATAATCTAGTTTTATTATCCGTAACATAGTTTTAAATTATAGCATTAAAGTTGTTGATCAAACAAGCTTTCAACATAATATCTCCGTCCACGCGGTTATAATCCTATTTATACGATCAAATCTTTTTAGGAACCGTATAATCTCCTTAACGGTCATTATTTTCGTCACATAATAATAAGTTAAATAGCCCAGTTTTGGCTTTAGTAAATACATATAATAATATATAGCATTAACCAAATAAGAAATGTAAAGAATACTTAAATGTAAAGAATAATGAATAGTAAACATTGTGTACTAATTCGCTGAAGTTTTAGCGATTTTAGCAATTTTAACACTTTACAAGTACTTTTCTTCTTCCCTACTAACTCTAGCACAGCTCTATTTCTTACTTTATTTGCCCAACCAATCCTCATCATTTCCTATAGCACCATATTCCGAATGCTTCTATTCTACATTTCTCTTCCTTTCCTATTGTCAACAATTGGTAATCTTTTCCTAACTCCTTACTCAATATTTGACTTAAAAAATCGCTCCTTTTCTATGAATTCCTATCCTGTGCTATTCTAAATTTGATATCTACCTTACTTCGGTTGTTCTTCGCAATCCTACTTCCTAAATAACAGAAATCTAACACTTCCTCTCTTCTATGATCTCCTATTCTAACCTTCATTTTTAGCCTGCTTTGCTTCTTGTCACACCACATCACTTTGGATTTACTTATATATATTTCCGAATTGTAATCCCTAGTCATTACTTCCTGCATACTATTTAATACCCGTTGTAGAATCTGCTGCTTTTCTTCGAAGATAGTCGGCGAACCCCATCCTATCTATTTCTTCTCTCTTAATTTTCACGCCTATATTTTAACCTGTTTTATCGCATCTTATATATAAATTGAATATTAACGGCGAAAGATTGTATCTTTGCCTGACTCTCCTTCCTATTCTGACTAGATAATGCGGTTTTATATTTATATATATTGAACATAATCCATTACCATTTATTCCCGCTTCCTTTAATATTCTAAACATTATGTCCCAATCTACATTATCGAACTTTTCTAAATCTACGAAAGTTATGTACTTTTCTTATTATTATTATTTTTTTATTACATTTCTGTAATTTCTATTCTCTTCTTAGGCAAAAATAGCATTACACTTCCTCCCCCATTCTTCCGAAAACCGAATTTATCGTCCACTGGCCTTTCTTCTACTTTATTCTGCAACCTACTGAAAATAATCCGTAAAGGTACAGAAAAAAATTCAGAAACAATTTTGAGAAAACGACTCAGAGTTTTTTAATTATATTTGACAGTTATGTTGCCAATATAAATATCTAGGGACTGTACGGCTCACTTTTCCAAAAAAAAAATTTTTTCCCGAAATTATGTGCGATGCATGCGATAGTGAGATTTCGCTCATGAACCATAAAAATTACAAGTACCCAATGGATATTTTCGAAAATATTCTGCAATTTCTAGTTTTTGGTTTTAAAAAAACCAAAAAAACGACATACTTGAAAAGAGTGTTAATATCAATAAATACGAGTAAATAGAGGCAACATCCATAAATATTGGTAAGTAATGAAAATTCGTCTAAACATCGGAACAGACATCGGTAAATACAAAATATGTAGGTAAATGCAAGCAATTATCCGAAAGAATAGGGAAAAAGTTAATATTTCCAAAAGAGAAATATGATTCACGAAATTTCTCATTTGTTCATGTCCCGCAATTTTCACGAAACAAATACAAATATAGTCATATATTTTTTTTACTCACCTCTTTCAATGGTACCTTGAAGGGGAAAAATTTTGTATCGGGTATAACGGTGCCCCAGTTATTATAATTCAACCATCTGAAATGAAATGGGAATTTATATTTAGGTAGGTATAGGGAATCTTCTTAACTTTTATAGACAAGCGCTAAAATCTAATATTTCTAAGCATATATATGAAAAACCTGTATATATTCAACTGTAACTAATCTATACTTCATAGCAATGTGATAAGAAATAAGTACAAAATAAAACTTAAAGTGTAAGTATCCAAGAAAAGGCAAAGGTAAAATTGTATATAATTACATATACAACAAGAACTGCAAATAGTAAATAGTTAGCGGGAGTTATAGCTTCTTGTGATGTACTTCCCTTACGGTTTCATTTATGGTGATTGTCTTAATCATTGTCTTAAAGAACTTAGGTCTTCTAAGTTCTTTTTTATAGGAACGAGTTTACTCAATATAAAGTTAAAAGAATTCAAGCGCTGATTGTTGCGCCATCTCATAATGTTATTCCCAATCACTCTAGCTAACGGAACACGCAATTTGAGGTAGTCTCAGTATTATAGGTATTCTATCCTATACTATCCTTTGCCCGAGGCTCAGTATTATAGTTATTCCCTACTAGACATGCAGCTAGTACACGAGATCTCATGAGAAGCGCTTCGTCATAGAAGGAAACTGTTATGGAGGCCATTATATTGTAGAAAATCGATAAATTTTAGAATTCAGTATAAGCAGACCTTAATACAATTTAGTAATTTAATCTAGGATTTCAACATTTATTGAATTAGTAAATGAATTTTTTTTAATTATAACTAAAATAGAACAAGCACGGGGCAAAACTCGAAGAAATTTTTCTGAAAAATGTACGCAAGTTGCCTATGCTGTTATATATGGAGTTGTCTTTAAACTAGGTATACACACCAATTTATTGTATATTTTAATTATAAATGAATTAACTTACCCTTCAGGGATATCTTTCACCATTTTTATAACTAAGTTTCGACGATCACAACCCTAGTAATACGTTCACAATAAGACCACTTGAAAATATTTGTTCCACTTATGCCTTCATATGCAAAACGATATTAAAACAATGAATACCAGAAGCTATAATCAAAATGTGCTTAATACTAAGCATGTCAAAAAGACATCATGTTTTATTCCGTAAATATATTTCAAGCAAAGTAAAATTAATAAATACTCAATAAGTGAGGAAACGTAGACCTTTACACACGAAACACACTGTAGCAAAATTGTAGGTTATCTAAATTTTGCATTTTGTTTAGTTCGATATTGTATACGTAGTAAATACTTAAAAAAATTATTTTGTAGTGTTTATACTCAATAATTATGTTGTCGCTGAGAATATATTATTCTGTCTATTCTAGTAGTTAATGCTAGATGCTTTAAAATATATTTCGTGATCCACATATCAAATATTATATTAATATATTTACTATATCCTCATATATTATTTTTTTATTTTAATATTATATTATAAACATTGTACAAATTCTATTGTGTATGAGTATATCTATTTTCTGTAGTGATAAACGCCACGCAAAATTGCCTTAGTATGTGACACTGTGGTTCGATAAAATGGGATCCCGGTGTGTAGGAAAGATTTCAGTATAAGCCACTGTATTAGGGGCATTAGGCTAAGTCTGTGTAGCGATGGCTAAAATATGCACTCATTTGTCGATGTAAGGCAAAGAGAAAGTTGCACATTTTTGTCAAGTATATATATGGTAATATAAATATAGAATATCACCAAAATACCGTAACAAGCATTAAAGTAGCTAGATGTAGATCTATCGACAGTGTTCGATATCTCCAAATGCTGCAAACAGAATTTTATCCAGAATTGGAAGCACGATAAATCCAAACGAATCTTTATGCAGAATGGGGCTCCTCCACACTGACGACGAGTGGTTCGAAATTGGCTAAACGAAAAGCCCGGATTGTTGGATGGGACGTGGATCCCAAAACATGCCTTGGCCTCCTCGATCACCGGATTTAACACCGTGCGATTTTTTTCTGTGGGGCTTCGTTAAGTCTATACAACACGACCGGCGAACATTCAGATGTTGAGGAACGCATTATCGATGCTTTTCAGCAAGTTACTGTTGAAATGAGAATGAATGTTTTATTAGAATACCACGAACGTTTGTTCAAAATTGAAGAGTATAATGGTGATCACGTTGAGATTTAGTATGTTGGTTAAACTATGTTGTGGTCAAGTTTTGTTTAATTTGGATCAAAATATAGCAATAAAAAGTAAACTATCGATAGATACGTGGGACACCCGGTACATTTCAAGGGCTATGCCCCCATATATTTATATATTTGGGTGATATTGTATATAATTTTTAAAATATATACTTGGTAGTGTGGATTTCTAACGGCGCTAGAGTGACAGAGTTAATAGCAAGCTGCCCTACAGATTCACAGATGGGAAGGATTCGACCAAACCGACAAACCGGTTAGACTAATTTCTTCAGGCATTCTACGTGTCGGACGGTAGATTGTTCGTAGTCTTGAAAAAGTTGGAAAACAAGACAATTTGAATTTGGATACGGAGAGGTTTCAATTTGTTATAGTAATTAGTGAAGTTAGATGGAAAGATCATGTATAGGTACGTGCTTAGGGGGATGTAGAATAATATGTAGAGCGTTAGATAATGGGCACATAGACGTAAGTTTCGCTGCAATGAATAGAAGAATTGCATGTAGGATGAAGAACTATTGCGAAGTTAGAGATAGAGATATCTAACGTAATAGTTAGACACGAAGTCAATGGACGCAGCAATAGTGCAGGTATATGTCTAGATTAGCAAATGTAAAAAGGTAAAAAACTTGATTATAAATAGCAGACTGGACTGCAATAGTACGTAAGTGAAAGTAAGAATCAACGGTAGAATTTGTAGTATGAACACGTGATGATAGTAATATAGAATATCACCCAAATACCGCAATTATATTATAATTTAACACCGTAGTGATAATTTTTAAAACGTAACGATATATTTCTGTATTAAAAATGATGGTAGCATTTTTAGTAGCAAAATCGCTCCTTAAGAATCATAAGCCTAGGATATATACATGGATAATGCCAGGAAATATAGAAATCGAATTAAGAACTGTAAGAGTTACTGTGGTCATTAATCCACAACTTAACAGTTTTAAATTCGGTTATGAAATTTTTAAGAAATTTGTACAGAAGCCTAAACAGGTTGGAGTAAATATTAATATAGAAAATTGATTGTAAATTCCTCATAGGTAGGTAAGAATTTTTATTTTTAAATGAAAAAATAAAAAGACGCTTTATAATTTATATCCTTAATCGATTTCAACATTTATGTCGTCATCAAAAGGAAATTATCAAATCTTTTATAACAATTGTAATATAATCAATATTTGCCATATATATTTGCCGTATATAATCAATAATTGCCATCAATTATGTGTTTAAAAGATTAGTTAGTTAAACAGTCCGCAATCCTAAAGATTGGTTGGAAACAGCACGCCATGCCGATCTATCCTGAGCTAATCCCTTCATCTCCCTATAGCTATTCATCTCAACGTCTTCAACTATCTGACTCACATACTCCAATCTAGGCCTACCTACCCCTCTCTTTCCCTCCACTCTACCTTCTATGATCAATTGCATAATCCCCCCATGCCTAAGAATATGCCCTACTAATCTGTCTCTCCTACGCTGTAACACTCTCCAAATACTTCTCTTCTCCCCTACTAACTCTAGTACAGCTTCATTTGTTACTTTATCTTCCCAACCAATCCTCATCATCCTCTTATAACACCACATTTCGAATGCTTGTAATCTACGCTTCTCTTCCTTTCCTATAGTCCACGCCTCACACCCGTACAGTGCTACACTCCAAACATATACCTTCAGTAATCTTTTTCTAATACCCAAGTCAATATTTGATCTTAAAATCTGTTCTTTTTCTACGAATGCCTTCCTACCCTGTGCTATCCTACACTTTATATCTACCTTGCTTCGATTATCTTTTGTGATTCTACTGCCTAAATAACAAAAATCTGACACTTCTTCGATTCTATTATCTCCTATTGTGATCCTCATTTTTCTACTGCATTCCTTTTTGTCACACCTCATCACTTTAGTTTTACCTATATTTATTTTCATGTTAAAATCCCTAGTCAATACTGCCTGCATACCATTCAATACCCTTTCTAAATTCTTTTCGCTTTCTTCCAATATAGCTATATCGTCGGCGAATCTCAGCATATATATTTTCTCTCCCTGTACATTCACACCTACACTATACTCTTCTTTTACTTTGTTTATTGCATCTTCTATATATAGATTAAATAATAACGGTGAAAGTGTACATCCCTGCCGAACTCCCTTCCCTATTTTTGCTACCTCTTCTTCCCCCTCAATTCTAACTAAGGCAGTTTGGTGTTTATATAAATTAAAAATTATTCTCCTATCCTTGTAATCTATACCCGTTTCTTTTAAAATTCTAAACATTATGTCCCAATCTACATTGTCAAATGCCTTTTCTAAGTCTACAAAAGCTATGCAAGTTACCTTTCCTACCCTCTTTCTTTTTTCTACTACCGTTCTTAGTGCTAGAATCGCCTCTCTCGTCCCTCTGTTTTTCCTAAAACCAAACTGATCTTCTCCTAGCCTTTCCTCTACTTTATTTTCTAATCTCCTATAAATAATCTTTAACAATATCTTCGATGCATGTGATAGTAGGCTAATGGTCCTATAGTTCTCACACAAATTAGCTCCTATTTTCTTCGGCATTGTTACTATTCTACTACGCTGAAAATCCTGTGGTACTTCTCCCTTCTCATATATTTTACAAACTAACCTGTATAATCGCTCCTGCATTTTTTCCCCTGCGTGTTTTATTAATTCGGCTGGTATCATATCAATCCCCGCTGCTTTGTTATTCCGTAAATCATTTAATGCTCTATGAAACTCTGACCTAAGTATGCTAGGACCTAAGTCATCCTCATCTATCTGTTCCACATTTTCTAGCTCCTCCATGTCCTGCCTACCTTTATATAAATCTTCAAGATACTCCTTCCATCTTCTAGCTTTTTCCTTATTTTCTGTGAGTTCCTTACCCTGCTTATCACATATAATGTTACCCTTTGGTTTTACTTTAGAAAAATGTGACTTAATTTACCTGTAGCCCAAATCTACTTTACCTCTTCTCATATCCTCCTCAATATCCTCACAATTTCCTTTTATCCACTCTTCTTTCGCTAGCTTGCATTTCCTATTAATTAAGTTCCTTAGTTCCTTATATTTTTTCTGTCCTGCTTAAAAAGATTGTACATAATTATTTGATGTTACTGTTTAATATTCCATTTTTTTAGGGAGATGCGAAGAGATTACAAGTCTATCTCCATTTTCTACATTATATACCTCATACAATATGGACAAAAATACGTACAATTTAAATATTAATATGTTAAAATTAGAGAATGTAAATGAAAGCCTATAAGGAGAAAAGATAAATCGTACCTGGTGGGATAACTATGGATAACAGAGAGCAAATAGATGGAAAATCGGGATGGGTTGACTACAATAGAAAAGAAGTATACGAGCATATTAACGCAACTATGGGCGATGTCGGTATTGACGTGAACAGTTTCTACAAATACTTTTGATAAATTGCACTTCGGTTAAGCGGATAGAGCACCTTTCTTTGCCATAAGAAAAACAGTGCAATTTATTTAAGAAATTACTCCTTCATATTGACTCGATTTTTTTCAAATTTCTTACTGTAACAGCTTATAGATGTGAAATTGATCGTAAGCTCGCCGTTTTTTGAAAAAGGTTTTAATTAGTTGACAAATTGCTTCTAAATATATGCCATTTTTTATTAAGATAAATTGATCGAAATGCAAAATTCTAAGAGCTTAGTGACTTTTGTGTGGGTATTATGACCCCCAATATAAAATTTCGTAAAAATCTGTCCAGTAATTAATTCCAAACTATACAATTCAATTGTATAACGATCCCGGTGAGTGACACGACGTATCTTTATTCGTTCTATCATTGTGCTATTGAAGATGGGGGCATAGCCCCCGAAATGTGCATCTAGCTAATAAATGCTTTGTGTTACGGTATATTTGGGTGATGCTTTATACACTATTGCTTTTATGCTTTCAATTTTTTTTTATATTTATCTTTATATTGATTTAGCGCAAATATCAAACATATCAAACATTTACATTTGCTTATCAACGCATATCAAACAGATTTGAATTATATAAAACATTATGTATACTGACATATGCATTGCGATTGTGATTATATTTTTATTTAGTTTCTATTAAGATGTAATAATTCTAATGAATACTTCCAAAATTGATTTTATTTTCATCTTTGTAATAAAATTTGCTCTATAATAGAATGTTTAATAAATTGTATACTCTTTTTTATCATGAACTCAACCCACTTCATTCAATATAATTTCTATTTATGCAAAAACGCAATAAAAGCTGAACTAATTTAATCGCTTCAAAATATACAAATATTGTCCTATCATATTATAACCTTGATAAAATGAGTTGTAAGTAGTACACATGGGCGGTATATATATATTATATACTCGTATGGGCGCATAAACATACACTATCTAAAAAATAATGCCATCTACCACTAAAATGCAGAACTACACCGATTGGATTGTCTTATATATAAAAAAATTACAATGTTAATTTTGAAAGTTAATATCTCCCTGACTTCTGGAGATATTGACGAGGTATAAGAAATTAACGACTTTTTCAATAATTGCCAAGTTCTTCCACTTATAATTTTATTTAATATTTCAAAAATAAATAATAATAATTATTATTTTATTGGGAAAATGTGCCGCCTATTCTCTAGATATCATGATTAAAAATATAGCCACAAAATATGTTGGCATAATCCCAGTAGTTTTTTCAAAATTATCTCTTAAATATTACTATGTTCAATTTAAGGGATTTTAAGGGAAATTTCTGCCTTATTTTAAAAGATATCGATAAACTACAAAAAGCGGTCTATTTTGTTGCTTCTATGTGAAGATAACGCAATGCTATACAACTTTAAAAAAAAAATTTTAATGAAGTTTTTTAAAAAAAAATTCGAAATTTTAATTTTTTTTGAAAAGTAAGCTGTACAATCGTTAGATACATATATTGGCAATATAACTGTCGAATATTATTAAAAAACTTTAAGTCGTTTTCTCAAAATTGTTTTCTGAATTTTTTTTGTACCTGTTATTTTATAGATTATAGAATATATAATAGTCAAAATCACAAAAATGGTAGATTTCTTAATAAGAAAAGCATATTTATTCGAAACATCGATTCAATCAGCTGCCCTGTTTAGATTTTAAATAGTAAGCTTGTTAAATTGTTGCTTTGTGATACGGAATCAGAAATTCAATTATTATATATTGATCGGCTGGAATCGATTTGTTTGTTAAATATTTATATTTTAGACTGCTTAAACTTCGTGTATTATAATGTATCGTATGATATGTTCAATGTTACTAGTTCGGTTCAATTCTTGAAAGAAACAATTTAAGAATTTTTTAAGAATTTCAGAATTTTACAATAAAAGAAAACTTTCCAATACATAGAATTATTGTAAAATTGAATATGTACGTGTACAACTATTCGACATTTTTAATACTAGTTTAGTTAAAAAAAACTAAATTCGCATAAGAAATATATATTTTTTAAACATATAATTTGTCATCATTTTGGTTTCCATTCTTTATACCGGTTAAAACCACGATTTAAATTAATTCATATAAAAAATAATACTTTTTCATAACCCGGATTTATGGACTTCAATTTTCAGTTTTATCCAATTTCTTATTGGTTAATGTTTTACTTCGCTAATCAGACCGAACAATTTTAACTTATTTTCATTTAGATTCTTAAATAACTTATTATCTACAATCATACATAAATATATATCCAAAACCTATTCGAAACTGATTTAAAACTAAGTTTAGTTAAAGAGTCCGCAATCCTAAAGATTGGTTGGAAACAGCACGCCATGCCGATTTATCCTGAGCTAATCCCTTCATCTCCCTATAGCTATTCATCTCAACGTCTTCAACTATCTGACTCACATACTCCAATCTAGGCCTACCTACCCCTCTCTTTCCCTCCACTCTACCTTCTATGATCAATTGCATAATACCCCATGCCTAAGAATATGCCCTACTAATCTGTCTCTCCTACGCTGTAACACTCTCCAGATACTTCTCTTCTCCCCTACTAACTCTAGTACAACTTCATTTGTTACTTTATCTTCCCAACCAATCCTCATCATCCTCCTATAACACCACATTTCAAGTGCTTCTAATCTACGCTTCTCTTCCTTTCCTATAGTCCACGCCTCACACCCGTACAGTGCTACACTCCAAACATATACCTTCAGTAATCTTTTTCTAATACCCAAGTCAATGTTTGATCTTAAAATCTGTTCTTTTTCTACGAATGCCTTCCTACCCTGTGCTATCCTACACTTTATATCTACCTTGCTTCGATTATCTTTTGTGATTCTACTGCCTAAATAACAAAAATCTGACACTTCTTCGATTCTATTATCTCCTATTGTGATCCTTATTTTTCTACTGTATTCCTTTTTGTCACACCTCATCACTTTAGTTTTACCTATATTTAATTTCATGTTAAAATCCCTAGTCAATACTGCCTGCATACCATTCAATACCCTTTCTAAATTCTTTTCGCTTTCTTCCAATATAGCTATATCGTCGGCGAATCTCAGCATATATATTTTCTCTCCCTGTACATTCACACCTACACTATACTCTTCTTTTACTTTGTTTATTGCATCTTCTATATATAGATTAAATAATAACGGTGAGAGTGTACATCCCTGCCGGACTCCCTTCCCTATTTTTGCTACCTCTTCTTCCCCCTCAATTCTAACTAAGGCAGTTTGGTGTTTATATAAATTAAAAATTATTCTCCTATCCTTATAATCTATACCCGTTTCTTTTAAAATTCTAAACATTATGTCCCAATCTACATTATCAAATGCCTTTTCTAAATCTACAAAAGCTATGCAAGTTACCTTTCCTACCCTCTTTCTTTTTTCTACTACCGTTCTTAGTGCTAGAATCGCCTCTCTCGTCCCTCTGTTTTTCCTAAAACCAAACTGATCTGCTCCTAGCCTTTCCTCTACTTTATTTTCTAATCTCCTATAAATAATCTTTAACAATATCTTCGATGCATGTTATAGTAGGCTAATGGTCCTATAGTTCTCACACAAATTAGCTCCTATTTTCTTCGGCATTGTTACTATTCTACTACGCTGAAAATCCTGTGGTACTTCTCCCTTCTCATATATTTTACAAACTAACCTGTATAATCGCTCCTGCATTTTTTCCCCTGCGTGTTTTATTAATTCGGCTGGTATCATATCAATCCCCGCTGCTTTGTTATTCCGTAAATCATTTAATGCTCTATGAAACTCTGACCTAAGTATGCTAGGACAAAACTAAAGGGCAAACAATAGGCACACATCTTGAAGTCAAGTCATAACAATTCAAACGCACCAGAGGTAGACCAGAGGTAAACAGGTTTTTTCGGAGCGTATTTCTAAGTTCATGTTGCACATTTTACATTTAAAATTATAGATGCTACATAATCCGAGTCTACGCTCTGAGGCAAATTCCATTTCTTTCCACGTACAGGAAAACGGCGAATGCGATGCAGATTTTATTTGTTCAAAAAAGTACCCAATATCGACAATCCTCCGACCTTCTAATAACGTGGCGTTGGCCGGAAACCCTTCTTCAGTTTCCTCTGGTTGTATGGTAATCGGTGGTACAGCGGTGTTCTCAGGTTCTAAAAGAAGTATATAGTATTAGAATACAGTGCGTTCATAATGAAACAAACAAATTTGTGAAATCGTATCAACTTTTTTTTTTACCCACGGACCCTTCGTTTTATATTTTTGAATAGACATTCTACTTAAAAAATGAAACTTTGGTTTGAACACTTTTATAGTACAGTTCAAATGAAGATGCATGCAAAATGAAGCAAAATTTTTATAAGTCACATATTGAATTATCGCACAGGGTGTTCATCTAGAATTATAACAGGATATAGTGTAATATGTAGTAAATCTCATAATGAATTCAAATTGAGAATCCGCCCCTAAGACTAATTTTTTTTATCAAATTTATCATGGAAAACATGAAGAAATATTGGAACTTACCATCGGGAAAGAATCTGTGTGTAGTGTCAGGTACAGGTGTATGTGTAGGCAATGGTGATATTATGTCCATGAGGTCGCCCATAGAAATAGATGGACAAGAAGTACTGGAACCACCTCGAGATTGTGTGAGACATTCGCGCACCCTAATAATTATAATCATTATCAATTAGTATTACGTAATCTAAATAAATCAGTAAAATATTGTTCGACCCTATTCTGAAAAGTTATATGTAATCAAAATATTTCTATGGATGCAATGCTGTTACCAGAATAGAGCTTATTATTAGTCATAATATTATATTTGATACGATAAATTAAAAAAATGCAATCAATAAAATTTAAATTATGAAATTACTTACATTTTCATCTTGTGTTTCAGGCTTCTTTTCTTGTATGGAGCTTTATCTTTGCGCAACAGAATTTCATTTTTAGAAACCATTGTAAAATATATGGTAGTTTGATCGTCAACGTAATGAACTAACAATGTTACACAGTACACAGATAAAATACTAATGGATGATTCCAGTATCGTGGCTCTTATTTATATCATAATGCTAATTTTCGCTTTGGGTATAATCTAGTGTTATTATTATTAATATTAAATATAACAAACTATATATATTAAAAAAATCTTGTACGAGAAAACACCGATTATAATATTTCACATTTTGATTTTATCGAAATCCGCAATTAATTACTGTTTAATTAAATTTACATGCAAAAGTCGTGTGGTGATGACCGCAATTTTTTACTCGATGTTATATTTTTATTATACAATATTACGCCAAAAATTTTTGCGTAATTAAAAAATAAAAAATAAACTGACTTTAGTTATATCATTTACACTTTATGTTTGTGCTTTCAAGAATGTTTTATTTGCAATAAAATAGTTTGCATTTAAATTCTGCGTCAATTCGGTATTTTCTGTCTGCCAGACGCTAATATTCGTTTGGAATTCATGGTGATAATCGAATGATACTATGAGCAAATAATGTAACTAATAGCATTCTAATAGACATATTTTTAGAAATGGTCGGATTAGTTGCCCAGTTTAGCCAGTCATACCATCTATCTTATTTTTACTTGAAATTAGTTGAAATTATGTCAACAAATGCAAAATAGAAGTCAAACTAAAAAAAAATGTTTGTATTAACCATATAAATAGGTATTTGTAATGATTTTCTAAAATTTTGATATCTTATGAGAGTGTGATAAATAATAATTTATAATGAATTCAAATACTTTGTTTTCAATATATTGCAATATACGATCCCAAATTTATATTGAATTAAAAATCTGGCAGTTCAGGTATATACTACTACTATAATATATACATCTATATTATCTACCTATATGCAACTACCTGGCGCCGATAATTCCTTCGTTGTATTATATTGTGTGGTGGTTTTGAGAAAAAGACGAAAGATGAAAATGGGGGAGTTAGCAAATAAAGTTGCTATTATTACCACTAGACGGCGACAGATTCGCCATCAAAAATAATCAATTTTATTGTATAAATTACGGACAAACTAATAAACAGATTTTAGTAAAATTTTCAATATATACTCAATTACATATTTTCAACTGGGCTATAGATTTATATTTTTAAAATACGTTGTAGTTTATTTTCAATACAAAGTCGTGTTTTATCTATTAATTAAAAAGAAAAATCAAAAATCTGCCTCTATAACCCAGTGTAGTATTTATTGATAAACATTGTGTTAAAATTTGAATTTGTTTGAATAACTAATAAGCGAGTAATTTATACAATAAATTTGGTGCATTTCGTATATGGCTATTTATGTGTTCAAGACCCTTAAGGAAAACACATGGGTAGCTAGCTAAAGCAGACAAACAACATTATTTCCATTCGATTACTAAATGAACTAATATATAGTTATAGCTCAATTGTACTATTCATTACGAACTTATAAATTGCATAGTAAATTTTACTATTTTTCTGTTTTAATAATGAAAACTGATTCACAGGCACCTTTATTACTCTAGAGATTTTTCTTTTTTTTTCCAGCCTTGCCATCGTGTATTTCTTGCAAACGAAAAAATATATTCTAAGTCTTCCTCTACTTTACATGCCGGGCAAAGATTTGAGTTTTTGACAACAGTCCTATGTAAATGAACCATATGTCGCATCTTTGGAAAATTAAAACAATATATATATACCTTCTTCGTATAAAAATTTAAAAAAACAAATTTACATCGCTTATCAATAAATATTTATACTAGCGTAATCTACAGATATTTATATAAACGTTCATATTCATAGAATTTTTGTTAATTTTGAAATCTTCTTACAATTTGCTTGTCTTATTTTGTGTTTTTTTATGTATCTTTTAAAAATAAAAAATTTCTTTCTTTATTTGTAAACGAATGTCTATTTTGGGCTAAGGCTTATTGATGTTCCTATCAATAATAATAAATTTTAAAAAAATGTATGCATTTGTATATAATATTACAATTTTTTCACAAAAACACTTTACATACACACACTTTTCAAAAACAATATATTCGATATCAAATATACACTTCAAATTATTTCATAATCGTGAAAATTGCATTCATGTTTTTTTTAAGTTGCCACGCTTTGTAATTTGTAATACAGTTTTCATTACCTTTGACGCATTGCTCAAATATGGTATATTTCGGTGCACAATTATGAAATAATAAAATCATACAAGTAATTAAATTAGGGTAGCTTTTGTAGTGATATTGTCCGCCATCAAAGGGGTGAATATTTCCACTGTAGTAGATACAATTGTATTTATATACAGCATGGAATAGAATATTAATGTATTTGAAATGAATTAGAATAGATAATGAAAAATTAATGCAACTTATTATTACATAACTTCACTATATTTTATCATTCAATTTTATTTTTGTTTTAATATAAACTATGATATTTTGATTTATCTACATTAATTTATAATCGCATAATCTCTCATTTACTTTTCATTTCTAAATTGGTATAATAAATTATTCTATCCAATATGAAGATTTTATAAACATTTTAATTTCAAATATCAAAATAAATACCATGCTAATTGTTACACATTTATAATGATGTGTTTAATATGATTACATATTAATAATTTAAAAAATATAAACAAAACGTTATATAAAACTATTAAATTTATGTTCTACAATTAAATATTAGTTCATCGATTTTAAGAATATGGAAGCAGGAATGAAAAGTTTAAATATCATTTATAATAATCACCCTGTATCGATATAAGAAACAGTATAAATTTCAAGTGGTGAATATGAAAGCACGAGTCCTCTTTTCGTTGGCTTTTTAATTTCACCCTTATGAAAAACAGGGGTGCATTGTCAATTGAATATTTCGACGATATTTGATATAGATTAATTTTTATTGTAATAGCCATGTAGGTTATGATTGAATTGAATTATACAAATTCTAGAGAGAACATCTTATATATAAAATAATGTATTATAAATTTATTAAATTGAAGCCTAAAATGAAGTTAAATTTATAATAGAAACATTAATTAAAACGCATTAAACGTTATAAAAGTGATAGTGAATACTGCTCCAAAAGTGACAGGAATTTTTGTGATTTGTGATTCTTTCCAAAATGCCCATAATACCCGTATTTAAAGTCGTGAAGCTACCATAATGTCATATTTTTTTAATTGATTCTAGTTTCGTTTGCATCTCAAAATTTGACGAGCCAGAAATATATTATATAAGTACCTTATTGGATATTCATATGGATATTACTCAACATCAATTTTTAATTGATTATATTACGTACACTTTTATTAAAAAATATTATTAGAAAGGGATTTGATTTTATTTTAAAGAGTTAGCTCCTACTTTTTAATACTATTTATGCGTAGGCCTGTATCTTTTGCGACATTAATTATTATGAATTCTCGTATAATTAAGCAAATATTAGAAATAAAATTAAATAATTTCTTCAGTAATTAATTACCTATTTATAGCAATGATTCTGTTTAATTATAATTACATATTCTATTATATTTTAAATTCCATATATGACAATTTACATATACCTATTATTTATATAATTTTATTACGTTTATAACTTACATATTTTATTACCATTTAAATGAAAAGTTACTCATACATGTTACTCTCATGCACATTTCTATATTAACTACCAATTAAGCATATAGATTTGCGCTTTTTCTTCCAATTCTTTCTTCCTAGTTCGAACCTGTATTTACCAAAGCATATTTTATTATCATTCGTCCTATGCCCTGCTATGTGAAGTCCCATTGCAAATCTAACTACGTCGTTCCTTTTGTAGTGTGCAGAAATGGTATATCATCCAAGTCCAGATACGTACTACAAGAAATTCTATCCAATTCGATAGTAAAATTAAAATCATCGTGAACGGGGAGCAGTTTTAGTCTTAAAAGGAGGATGATGCAATTTTACACACGATTATAATATATTTTTAATCGCTCAAAAGAATTTTTTTACAGTTTTAATTTAATTTTTTAATATGGTTAATTATAAGTAATGTTATATATAGTATAATAATGTAAGATAATATGGAAAAAGCAAATGCTAAGTCAGCTGGGCTATCTAAAGGTATCAGTTAAATGTTATTTGAGCTAAGACGGCATATGTCGTAGAAAAACAATCACACAAGTATTATACTTGTGTCACTACCTATGAGTGCTATATTGAAAATATCATGAAATTATTTGAGGTGGTTTTACAAAAGTTGCGGCGATTTGGGATATTCGATAAAGCGGATATTCAAATATCGTTTTCAAATATTTTGTTGTGTACGTGGCTCATTAAGAATTTATAAATGTATTCTTAAAAACATTCTCAAAATTCAATATTCATTGATTCGACTAACGGTTTATTGTGGCAATATTGGGCAAAACTGGCAAAACGTACCACATAATATTCCTCTCTTTACCGGAATTTTGCGAATTTTGAACACGTGAACTATTTTGAATATTTAGTATGTTTTTTAACCATATTAAGATATTCACATTCAACCCCCAATCCCTAGCCACTCACACAATTTATTTTAAAATAACGGCCTGTGACTTGTGGGGGCTCATTGAAAAACTTATTGCGAAATAGATCAGACTATAACAATAAAACCTGATTTAAGTGTATCAATATTCAATTTTGAGGGTGTTTATATCCAATGGGCCAAAAAATACGAGTCAATGTTGGAAGTCAAAATTTTACTGCATGAGGTTCAATCCGTTTCTTTTAGCAAGTAGTAATATAAATGAATGCAACCAAATTTGACCTAGGCAAATTGTAGGCCCGACCCTGATTTACTAGACCCCATCTTCTGCATGTTATATGTAACATATTATGCGGTTGTTCATTTGTATTGGTTCAGCGAACAGAATGATATTTATTATATTAGCAATGTAACATATTATTATCACCGAGCAGCTAATATGCTCGGATGTTTTATTGCAACAACGAGATTACTCTAATTCGTTTTGTATAGATGAATTGCATAATGTGTAGATAGTCACATTATCAGACAAAGGACGAACTGTAACCCTGTGCAGAATAAAGGTTTATTTTCTAGGAGTTGTGTAATGATAGGGGGGTGTCAACTCTTTAATCTTAACACTATTATGATATTATGAAATTATAGTATCGGGTAAAAATGACTTTATTGTAAAGTGACCATATTTTGCAAGTGACAAAGCGGAAGGCAGTGAAATTTTTTTTTATATTTAAGGGGGAGTAAATTGTAAAAACTAATATATTTAGGAACCAGAAAAAAGTTTACCGTATTAATATTATTAATATTTGCCATATAAATCTTGTTCCTTGTTTTTGTTACACTTGGTCGATTTTCTTCCAAAGATTCGGATTATTAATTAAATTTTCATAAAGCTTTATGGCACGAGTTTGTGCCAAAAGGTTTATATTATTTTACGCAATTATTTTACTCAATATTATTTTACAATCATATACATTTTATGGTTTTTATATTTAACCAGTTGCAGATTTAGAATCCTCCCAGCATTTCCTATTAGAAAATGTCCCATTCAATCATTTTTTCACGTAAAATAAAAATTGAAAAATTTAGCATAAAAACGTTTCTAAATATTGACTTTGAAAATCTACAACTTTTGAAATTGAAGAGGCTATTAACAGTGCGGATTCATTTGAAGACGTAATAGTTAACACTTACCAAAGAGGTATCGCCATCTGAAAATTCTAGCATTAGTTGTGTGTGACAACGACGACGATGCACAGATTACATACTTTTTCATATTCTCTCCGATCGAGTTTAGAATTTTTTTTCAATTCTCAACGCAGAGAACGGTCAGTTCAAGTTTAGCATACATTGTTACGTAAACGCAATCTCTTATGATCTTTTATTTTACATAAGAAGTCTCTTATAATCTCTACGCAATCTCTTATTTTATATGAGCAGTTCCAATGGTACCTTATCTATTTTTTCAATTCTCAACGCACAGAGCGCTCAGTTGAGGCTTAGCATACATTGTTACGTAAACGCAATCTCTTATGAACTCTTATTTTATATGAGCAGTCTCTTATAGTCTCTACGCAATCTCTTATTTTATATGAGCAGTTTCAATGGTACCTTGTCTAACAGTTGAAGCGAGACTACCTTCGCTTCGACAACACTCAAGAACACCTGCAGCAACTATCGAGTATTGTTATCAATAAATCCTTTCCGTTTTTATTAACAGAATTTTATGTAAACACTGTAAACCTGCTGCCAAAATTGCTCTTATTTATTTTCCAGTGATTACATCGCTCACTTTTCATACAACAAAATGCAAACAGAAATTGGAAAAAGAAGAATCGAGTACAATTTACTACTCAATTACGTCATGAATTAAAATATCTCTGCAAGAAATAGTTTCATATTTCATATTAGAATGTTTTAAATCAGTTTTAGAATTATAATATCCACAATCATTGCCACCATTCTTGATATCTAATAGGGTGTATACATATTCCTATAATTTTCAGGTAGTCAAATTAATGATGGTCAAATTCCTACAAAGGTACATGTAAATTCCTATAAGGTTCGGTCTCCAAGAAAATAATTCAAAAGAAATATTTCCAATTGATCAAATCAAACATTGAAGAAGAAGACATAGATATAGGTTCCCATATATTTAACGATCGTAACAATTATCAAATTAGCAATGACCCAGATGACCCAGTTGGTGAAAGTACAGAAATTCATAATGCAGAAGCCTGCATTTTATTGCATGATCACCCCGAGGAAACAAAGTTACATGTGCAAGAAATAAGTGCTTCGTGCAAGAGGAAGGCGATGGACAACAGGCGTTTGTAGGAATTTGACTATACACATTTTCGGATTCTTCTACCCGACCCCATATTTATAGGAATTTACCATCCTCAATCTAATATTACTTCTTGCTGCCCTAAAACTGTGATATAAACTAATATACTCGTACTTACCTATGCTATTACATGGTAGGGCTGACCTTTATCTATGATAGTGAAGTAATATATGTCATAATACTCTCAGCGATATTTATTAATTAAGTTTATTCCACCTATGAAGTGGTTATCAATTTCGCTCTTGTCATCCCTATACTAATAAATAGTATTTAGTGCATTATGCATAAATGTGTGCGAATCAACGTATATTTATTATTTGTTAATTTTTACCTTTTTTCATTTAATATTTCTATCGTAAACCTTGAGAATGTATAACTATATAGCAAAACTGTAATATAGTTGCGAATAAATAAATCTATCTATCAATCTGTATTAGTTAATTAATGAAACAAAACGTATTAAATTTGATGGTGGACGAAGGTAATAGATGATCCTTAATGACGGTTATAAGTATTTTTATTATATAAAGTTTTGAGAGTTATATTCTAAAAATATTTTTAAGTAGGATTTTTTCCCAATTAATAAATTAATTTTCAACAATTTTGATATATACATTTTTCTAATATAGAGCTCATGTCATATTATTTTACAGTAGCTTTAAAAATATGTACCCTTAGCATACTTTCAGTTTCTGGTCACCCGGTAACTAATTATATTTTCAAAATATCGACATTTTTTTAGTTGCTTTTATTATTGCGTATTACTATTATCACATTATTATATTACATTAAGATAAAATTAAGGAAAATAAAATTTTCTTGTTTTTACATAATAATGTCACCTAAGTTTTTAAAGAGCAATAGATCGAATAAAATCGAATAAATACAATATTAAATACAATATTAAATATATATGATATTATTATATATAATAATATATAATAATACATTCCATATTAATATAAGTTGATAATTTTGAAACGTGAGCACCTTTATATGCCATAAAAAACGATTTAATTTATATTTACTTGACTAAGTGGTTTCTATTCTGTAATTTACTGTAACCAGATATGGCAAAAATAAGAAATAATGGAATAATCGATTAATTTTTAGAGTTTTTAGTCAGATCATGAATAGTACAAAAAAACAGGCTATAAATTAAAGGATATACTTCAATAAAATATTTTCATCTAGACTGTAGAGCTCCCAAATTTAAATTAATTTAAATTATGGCTCTGCAGTTATCATAAAACATTTTTTGTGTGCAAATTTTAATTCATCGTAACAAAAATATGTTTCATCGACATTTGCAACATAATAGTCGATTTTTTTAATTATCGATAATCGTTACTATCTATATTTTAAATCTAACTATGCCCCTTGTCTGGTGCTGATGTCGATTATCCTCGTATAAACCTCCAGATCCTCATTCCGATATTGCAGATTGGGATGATATCGCGCTTCCTGGCTTTGTTGGATCTGACTGCTTCCAGCGAGGCCGTCGCGATGCCGTTCCGGCAGCTCCTAATGCTACTGCCTGCTGTTAGGGGATGTCTGGAATGCGAGGTATTTCAATTAATCCGCGAATCAAAAGAGACGAGCACCGCTTTGCGCTCAGTCCATATTATCCTGTACCGTGTGTATGTGCGGTACCTATACAAATACGTGCAGGAAACATTTCAGTGCTGCACGTATAATAAACAGGGCCGGTTCTATCGATTTTTTCAACCTAAGCAAATGTGATTTCCAAACTGGAGTCTCGCTCATTTTCTTTGCTGAGAATTTTGGCTAATTTTACGACCGTTCAGAGGTCAATTTAGGCTGGACCTTGCAAAACAATGCAAATGTAATAAGATAGTGATTATATATAAATTAAAGTGAGATATAAATAATATCTTCTTCATTCGTGGAATTATGTAGAATTCGTATAATGTACGTGTTTATATACATTGATATTCTTCTTCTTACCATTATGGTAGAAGTCCTTATCATATGTAAAGAGTGAATCCTTAAACAGACTATTTAATAGCCAGCTAACATGATCTTATATTTCATCTCAAAAATGAATGTTAATTAATCCACATCTGCATTTAACTTAAACGGTACTTTATAGTTAATAAAAAATTTCTGTTTAATTTTGCCGTGTGTGCTATGTTGATATTTTGGGTATTCCTTGTACAGTTTTCTCCAAATTTTACTAACTTTAGATTTATATATGAACTTAGATATAAAGAACTACTGTAAGTAATAAATGTGTGACATTCATTATTTAATCTGCGGCTCCAAGAACAGGCACCCGTTTTACGGGTAAACTGAATGTTGCCATTTTTTTCCACAAGAATTAATCCTATTTTCTGTGTGTGACATGTGTATTTCGAAAAAAATAAATGATTTATTTATTATTTATTTGTATATATGACAGGTCGACCACTATTATAAACCAACTTACCTGATGTTAGATGCATTTATATAAAGCGTTTACAAATAAGTAAATTTTGACAAATTTCATGGGTGACCAGTTTCCTCAGTGTTTATTAAAACATCAAAACATTAAAACGTTGGCAAATTAAAACGTTGGCTTGGTGGCTAGGCGAATCAGGGTATTCAGAAAGGAATACCTATATAATGTTATATATATTAGAAGTTTTAATTCTATATATAACTAATGTTATGTTATGTATTAAAACTTGTCTTATTCTACAGGGTGTTCAAGTTTCGTCATGTACACATTAACTATTCAATTTTAAATGTGATTTTTTTTTTTTGAATTAAAAATAAATAGTTATACTATATAAAATATCTAAATCTAACATTTGTAATTTTGACCGTTGCTAAACAAGCAAAGTAAGGTATTAAGCAGTCAGTCTTAAGTAACAACTGTTTTTTTAACTATATCTCTATTTCACTATAAAATATTAAACATCATGTTGCAATACATATTGATTGAGAAGCTTCTTAAATTGTACTAGTTTTGTTGTAGTATTTTCAGGCAATTGATTAAATTGTTGTGCTGCCCTAAATATAAAGTTGTTGTGTCCTTCATTACTTCTAACACTTTCTAAGTAAATTTTTCCTCTATTTCTGGTTTGTAAACTATGTATGTCTGCATTGAACCGCAACTGTAGGTTAGTTTTTATTTTCTTATTTATTATTTTGTATATTAGTTTGCAGTTTTCTATGAAACTTATTTGGTTAATATTCGATAGTTCTAGGTTTTTGTTTAATATCACTGAGGGTGTCATATGAGCGATCTTGAACATTACTTTAAGTGCCTTATTTTGAACTACACTTAATTGTTTAAAAACAGTTTTTGCACATTGTGAAGTGACTGATATCCAATATATTAAGTTCGGATATACGTACGCATGGTATAGAAGTTTAAGTTTAAGTTTTTCAGGTAAAGTTGGCAATCTATTTATTGCACTCACTAACGGTATTATTTTCTTTTTGATATTATTAATATTTAGTTCATAATTTAGATTAGAGTCAATTACTACACCCAAATATTTTGCACTAAATTTCCGACTTAATATTTCATTGTCTATGTTAAGGTTGAGTTGTAAATCACTTTTGTTCTTTTGCTTGTAAAGTAAGTATTCTGTTTTTGTTGTGCTTATAGTAAGTTTGTTGGTTTGTAGCCACTCACAATATTTTTAAGTTCACTATTTATCACATTTTCTATTTCAATAGATTCTTTCCACTATATAATAGCACAGTCTCGTCCGCGAAGATCTTGTAGGACCGGTTCAATCCTATTGCCTGCATATCTTGTATATAAGTAGGTACAATATTGGGCCAAGGACCGACCCTCGCGGCACTCCTTTTGTTATTAATAGTGGTTCACTAATGGCTTCATTTACATACACTTGCAACTTTCTGTTTTGTAGATATGTTTTAAAGATGTTGGCTGCAGTTCCTTGAATTCCAAGCTTATCAAGTTTGTTTACTAGTATTCCGAGGTCTACCGTATCGAATGCTTTTTTAAAATCAATAAATACTGATACAGCGAAATCGTCTTGATCCAGACCTTTGTTTATAAAATCAAGCACCTCCATCGTAGCCATTTGGGTATTGCTATTACTTTGAAAGCCATGTTGTTGTGG
Organism: Leptodirus hochenwartii; assembly: GCA_947310635.1. Classification (NCBI taxonomy): domain Eukaryota; kingdom Metazoa; phylum Arthropoda; class Insecta; order Coleoptera; family Leiodidae; genus Leptodirus; species Leptodirus hochenwartii. The sequence continues at coordinate 10,691,664 of OX371177.1, read as the reverse complement.
GTCAAATCCTATATTTTGTTCTATATAATTGTATAGTCTTAATTTTATCACCTTTTCTGCTATTTTTGAAAATACGTTCAGTAGTGATATTGGTCGGTAGTTGTTACAATCAGTCATGGTCCCTTTTTTGTGAACTGGTATAACTTTGGATTGTTTTAATATTTCTGGGAACGTCCCTTCGCTTAAGACCTCGTTTATTAATGTGGACAATACATATGCTATTCCTTCCATATTATAAATAAAGTCTTCTTTTGTAATACCATCAGGACCTGGAGCCTTATTGTTCTTAAGGTTTATTATTATGGATTTTATTTCCAATGTTGTGGTTGGTTCAAATCTCCATATATTTGCATTTATTGGTTCTTCATATATTTCCTCTATGTTGTCGTTCTGATTAAATGCGTTTGTCCGATATTTGTGAAGAAGTTGTTGAAGCAGTTAGCTATTTCATTTGCATCTTTTATACATACATTATTGTGATTTAATTCTGCTACAATTGTTGTTTTTTTATTTCTATATTCATTTGTTAAAGCGTTGTTTATATGATACCATAACGATGTTGGTTTGTTTTGCGCCAGATCAACTTTCTTCTGGAAAAAGTCCATTTTTGCTTTCCTTATTTCATTATTCAGATGGTTTTTGTAATTCAAGTAATTTCGTTTCGCTTCTTTGTCGTTTTCGTTTTTCTTATATTTTTTATATAATGAGTTTTGGATTTTCATTCTGTCTAGTATGTTTTTACTTATCCAATCGTTTCCCCTCGTTCTAATTTTCTTTTCAAATGTTGATTTCATTTTTGACTCGCTGATATTTGGGTTAATTTTACAAAATATAATACTTATTTCTTACTTGTATCATACTACAAGAAAGTGGCTGGAATAATAATCCTGCAATCGATTTCTGCCTCTATTAGTTGGCCGCGAAGTCTTTTAATTACATTACTTTGATACAATTTCAATAACACGCAGGACAGTGATGGAAATCATTCAGAAAATAATTTCTGTTGCTGTTGTTAACATATCTTCAGTCATATCAAAGAACATATTTGTCATATGCCATTTGGCTTACGATTCTAGTAGTTTGTTGACCAGGTTACCATAAACTGAAGATGAAAATTTTATTATTTGAAAACGTTCTGCCACTAAATAATAATTATATGGGTGTAGATAGTATGTATTGGTTTTTTTTTATGTACGATCGCCCACCACATAAACCGTTTTTTAAAATCTATAATAATTTTTTAATCATCAATTAAGATATTTCTAATATAAACAGAAATTTTGTCTCATTATGTTATACAGTTGGAAAACAGCATTAATTTTCTCAAACAAGTACAGAATATTTTTTATAGTTAAATCATTTTACGCTAATACTATATGATGAAGAGGAAATTAAATCAAAAGCGGATCCATGTACATCTTTGGTGACAAACTATTTATAATAATTTAATAAAGCAAAGAGCACATTATGAGTAAAACAAAATACAAATCTACTTATTTATTGACTAATGGTTTAAACATTTTAACAAAAAAAAATTAAATACGATGCTTTTCTGACTACGACACTTAGACAACGGTCTAATTTTCTTAAAATTTCTTAAATGGTAGGGTACTGACCCGACATTAAATTGTTTGTATGAGCACACGTTCATAGAGATATATTAGAAGCTAGCTTATGTATGGAAATAAAATATATATTTTCCGCTCAATAATTAGTAAGGGTTAGCAATTTTCGGTTTAAAATAAGTTTCATTACTTCAGTTATCAAAAAAACTTTCAGTTTTATGGGTAACAGAATTATTTTAGAGATGGCTACCTACTGAACTAATAAACAACGATACCATGAACTTCGAAGTTACGAAGAATTAATTGGACAAGATTCAAATATTCGTTTAAGGCATTTTCATAATTTTTATTATTTTTATGCTTAAAAAGTTATATATTAAATCGCAATTTTCGTTTGAAAAAGCAATGCTTGATTTTAAACAACCTTTATCCTCTTTTATATACATACAATTAATAAATCATGGACAATAATAAATAAATTAAATATGCCAAAAATATACAACACTTCTGAAATTTTTTCAGTAATTGACATTACTTCGCATTATCTAAATAGCCATATATCTATTCAGATAATAGCTTTTATGTATCCTCCAGGCATTATTAGGTCCGTGCCGAGCATTTTAATCAATTAAATACTTCTGGAAGCCGTTTTACACACCATCGAGTAAAAACTCCGAAGCAAAAAAGCATATATATTAGGGTCTCGTCGAAATTAAGCAACATTTCATTCGCTTTCGACTTTTTTAGCACTTCTTTATTGCATTCACTTGGATTTAATGTAGAATATAAATCGCCCAAGGAGCTCGCTTAACACTCCATTTTGTCTGCATCTTCTAATTTTATGAGGAACTCGTAAAAAATCTCATGTAATTTCCATTGGAAATTATCACCGAACATTTTTCTATCATTTATTTCATAATGGATGTATTTTATTAACTTTTTATTTAACACTTTTTGAAGCATTGTTTATATGTCCCCCATTGGCTAAACGAAAGAAAATATCCATAGCTAAAACCGATAGCTAACATTTCATTATTTAAACTATTAATTGGCTGAAAATATAAATTTGTGCTGGCACGAGTGATGAGTGTATAATATTCGGTTTTGATCTTTATGCGATCACGATCCTCCAGGGGCCACAGAGATATTATCATCGAAGCGGAGCCGTTTAAGTTCCCAACAACTTTATTGATAATTTACTCATAATAACCGTCAAAGCGGCGTTCCGTATCTATAGAATCTAATGCGCTGGATCTTCATGGCAAGAAATTAATTAAACCCCCGCAAATTACGCAAGAATAACAAGATATTAGCTCGGCTTTAATATGCTTTCAAATGAGTTCACTGTAAGTTTGATAGGCAAGTCATAATTAAAAGTACTTTTTTGTACAGCAAAAAATTACAGTATTTTTAGAAAATCATATATAAAATATCGTGACTTTTTATGTAACAAATAATAAAATTTGATGATTTCATGATTTCAGAAATCACGAATACTAGGAGAGGTATTTTATTTTGTTTTATCTTGTGTTACTAAAGATAGAGGCATAGCCTTCGAAAAGCACATTTAGCTATTAAACGTTTTGTGTTACGGTATTTTGATAATATTCTATACAATGGATATTCTTTAATAATTTACGACTAATATTCGCAATACTTCTGTTATAGTTAATTTAAATCCTCATTCAATTTTATCAAAATTTGCCCAGTTTTCATTGCTTTATTGTTTCATATTGTGGACAGGTAAATCTCGTTCAATTACCTGGCAAAACTGAAAATTGAAATATGATGACAATACCCTATGTATACACGATGTTGAAGTTGAAATATCAAATCAACAACTAATTGCGTACAATGTAATAATTTTGACAAGAGTTACCGTACAGCGTTCTAAAATACCCAGCGGTTCATATAAATAATTGTATAAGACTATAAGCACTGTAATAATGACAGTTGTAAAATGTAATTGAATTAGTAAAGAGTTCTTTCATAGCTGGTTATAAGCATTCGTTCAATCGTAAGCTGAAATATTTTATTTTTAATATCAAATTTTTAATTTCGAAAATATTCCAAAGCATTTAAATCTTTTTTTAAATAAACAATAATGTCTTTTCATATCATTAATATAAATCGTTAATAGAACCATTTCAGATATATCAATTGCATTAAATTTTTGCAATTTAATTAACCGTCCACAAAGGAACAACTTAATATTTTAACACAAAAATTTGTTAATTCCACGAAAGGTAATATGTATTAAAAAAATTAAATTCCGAAGTGTTTCATTGCTTAAATTATTAAACACATTTTTAGTAGACTTTAGTAGATTTTAATGAAATAATTTCCAATAAATATTTCAGAGATACTTTAACGAACGATATTGAAAAGGGTAATAGAATAATGAAATTATAGGAATAGCCAAATTTATAAATGGAATGGCTAAACATTTCTAATTTTGTAATATTAACGGAGGAACATAAAAGGATAAAAATGGAATTAATAATATTCGTGATAAAGTTAATTAAAAAGAGGGAAGTAATTCCAATATTACAGCGTAATCAAAATAGACTTAGTTGGTAATTTTTAAAGATGTTAAATTATTTTTAGAGATCTTGCAATTAATTATACAAGGAAGTACAATATGCTCATAAAAATAATTATTAAAAAAATAAATAATCAGGTTTTCTGATCTGAATTATTACAATTGAACGCAACCTCGCACATTTTGAAATAAAGAACGGGTAAAGTAATCAATTTTCACAACCGAAAATGAGACTCACAGTGTATATATTCATCCGCGGTGTATTATATTATTGGCTTGTTGGGTTATACATGTATGGCAAGGCATGTAACGCAATGTATCTGAGTTGAGAAGCAATAAATACATACGGAAATCAAATAAAAGGCAAAGCGGTGGGCGGTGAATTGCCGCCGTTCTGCGGTATGGCGGTGGTACGTACATACGATGGCGGCGGCAGCTAACGTCCCCGGGAAAAAAGTAATTACACATCAAACGAATAGCGAAAAATGTGGCTGGAATTCATATTGTTTTCATAACTTAACGATCCCGTGACGGAAGCGGTAGATGCTGCGCTTACGAGTGGAACGCACATCAAGCTCTGTCATATATGAGTATGAGTGCTTCTGGAATACAGCACCGTGCCAAGGGAAAATTAAAAAAAAAATTATTACACGAACCGTGCAAGAATACTTAATTCTTGCGTAACAAAGCGAAAGAATTAATTAAAATGTTCATTCAGGATATGATGAACGACATAGTCATTTCAAATTTGATTTTACTGTACAAACCATTAAATGGTTATTTTTACAGTAATATTTAACATTTCTAACATCATACGATTTTTCTTTTAACGCAACATAGATAACATACAGTTTCTTGATCCTTTGAAAATTCATTCTAAAGTTTAGAAGGTTTTTCTTTCTGAAATTTATAAAATGACAAATTCCTAATAAAGTGCCTAAGAATGGTAAAGCCGTCGCGAGTAGTCCTAAAATATGATTCTTTAATAATTTGTGTGAATAAAACATTAATTATTAGGATTGCGTGGTAAATGATATGAAAATGAAGAGTCGTTGGAATTAGATGATGAATATGGAAGCATTTGGACGGCACTGGATATTATTCAAACGGCTGTAGAAGGTAAAGTAGTGGGAAAGTAGGTAGGTCTAGATTAGAATGTGTGGGTCAGATAGTACAGGACAACTTAATAAGGTAAATTAAAAGGATTCAATATTTGTGTACTAAATTAAAAATTACTAACTACAAAGCAGATAAAGTTTTTTTTAAATTATTATTATCACTACGGTATTAAATAATAGTATAGAATATTACGCAAATATAAAATATCATAAGGTATATATAGTACAAACACGTAGACCCATTGAAACTAGATTTAAGGTGAGGATGGGAAATTCCTATAAATATGGGGTCAGGTAGAAGAAACCGAAAATGTGTAAGGTCAAATTCCTACAACCGCCTGTTGTCTATCGCCTTCCTCTTGCACGAAGCACTTATTTCTTGCACATGTAACTTTATTTCCTCGGGGTGATCATGCAATAAAATGTGCGTGCGGGGTCATTTGGGTTATTGTTAATTGGGTAATTGTCACGATCGTTAAATATATGGGAACCTATATCTATGTCTTTTTCTTCAATGTTTGATTTCAATTGGAAATATTTCTTTTGAATATCGGTAATGAGGGATTAAGGAGCTTATTTTCTTGCAGACCGAACCTTGTAGGAATTTACATGTACATTTGTAGGAATTTGACCATCATTAACTCGACTACCTGAAAATTATAGGAATATGTATACACCCATTTAAGGAGTATTGAACTCATTTAAGATTAAATAGAAAAGATAAAAGTGCTGTAACCGAGCATATTTTTTAATCAGGTCATCCTATTCAAATTAGTTCACTTAAATTACTTAAAAGTGTTTTGAATTATTTTGAGTTAAATGCTTATAAAAGTATATACATGCATAAATCTAAATCAAATTTAATGAATTTCTGTTTAATTATTTAATAAGAACTATTTTTAAATTTATTTTTATTTGTTAATTTTTAGTAAACTTGTCAGTTTCGTTAATTATTAATTAATATTGTTTTAAAAGATTTATAGGTCCTATTATATGCCATTTTTTGAATACTTCTGACATGTTGACTTATTTATTTAATAGTATATCAATCACGATTCGTGGCAGGTATTTTATTTAGTTTTCATCTTGTGCTACTGAAGATGGGGTATAGCCCTCGAAATGCACATTTAGCTACTTAGTGCTTTGAGTTACGGTATGGTATTTAGGTGATAAATTTTCTTTCAAAATATCGATAAAAATTTTAAAAGTTATTACATTATATTCATTAATTAATGTGCTTATTAATAAATAGGTAATATTAGAAATTGATAAAATGAAATCTGTTCATTATTATAAGATATTTTGCAAATAATTTTAATATTTAGTTTTCTACTATAAGTCTAATGTTCATTAATAAATTTATAAAGAAGCAAATCTGCAGGGATTAAATTTAAAAGTAATTATACATAAATCGTAATTAATTAATTTAAATTATTAAATTAAATTACTATTTAATAAATGATTTGTAGCACTGAATTAGCATTAATCGATTTGTATATTGTAAAAGGATTTGTAAAATTGTAAAAATATTTTATAATTTCGTTAATTATATATTTTTTATATTATATAAACGGATTATTAAAAAAGTGCTTGATTCGATCAAAAACTGTCACTGTAAATCTTGAGATTTAGTTGAAATATCACTTTACGCTACAAATAAGCAAATACGTTTTATTATATAAATCCAATATTTCTTTCAGATCTCTAGAAGATATACGAACTAGGTAAAAATATATCTAGTTTATGTGTGAATATATCTTGTTAAGACCACCCTGTCTATCGCTGGAGACACGACGAATTGATGGACTATGTTAATATCATCTGATAGTGTCCTTGGTGTACTTTCTATGATGATGCACCCTCGGTCGTCCTTCCGTTAACATAGCTACTATTGAAGCGGCACCAATTTGTCCTCCCTTACACGATGTTCCGTCACGTTGTCCCATAGCTAGCACCCACTGATACTGTACCACTGATATGATGCATACGGCCGAGTCAAGTACCGTTGCTAATCCCACTGTCATGTGAATTGAATGCAATACCGACGAGGTATCAGAGGGTGAAGTTGAATGTCGCTAGTTTAATAAAATAAATATGGTCGATTTACTGATTCGTCTCGCGATATTAGAATTGGTGGGACAATTGCTTGTCAAATGCTACTCAAACGAACTGGAATATAGCACTTAAAGTTTTTCAATTTTTTTTTAAAGCAAGGTTAGTGGTGCGTATGTAATGCGTGCAAATATTGAATTCTTCAAAACTAAATATCTACTTTAATTATTGATGCTATTTTATTTATATTTCTTAAATGTTACTGGAGACAAAGAACCAAATTTTCTAAATAAAATACACTGTTCCTTAAGATCGAAGGTTGTCTCATTTATGGCCGATAAAGCTCAATGTATTTTTCTTATGTTTTACATTAGAATCTTCGTTCAATCAAACCGTGACATGATTATAATATTTTACTTGATAATAGAAGAACTGTACAATAATATACGAGGTGTGTTTAAAAAGTAATGAGACTGTTTCAATAAAACTCTTTATTTATTTTATATTTACAATTCAACATTATCACCTTCAAAATAGTTCCCTTCTGAGGCCACACAACGTCGGAGACGTTGCACCCACTGCTCATAGCAGTGTTAGAAGTCGTTAAGTGGGATCGAACGAAGTTGGTCCGTCACGGTTTTCTGAATGACGTTTATAGTGTCAAAATGATGTCCCTTGAGTTGAATTTTTAACTTGGGAAAAAGGAAGAAGTCACAGGGTGATAGATCAGGTGAGTATGGGGGCTGAGGAACCACTGAAATTCATTTTTGTGTCCAAAATTGCCTAATAGAGAGTGCTGTGTGACAAGGTGCGTTCTCATGATGCAATATCCAACTTTCAGAAATGCTTGGTCTGACTCGAAGAACTCATTTCCTTAGTCTCTCGCGAACTTCGCGGTAAAACTGCTGATTGACAGTTTGCCCCGGGGGCACAAACTCCTTATGAACATCCCCTGACTGTCAAAAAAGCAAATGAGCATTGTTTTAATCTTGGATTTGCTCATCTGTGCTTTCTTCGGACGTGGTGAGTCGGGGGTGTGCCACTCCTGACTTTCGCATTTCGTTTTAGGGTCGTATTCAAGTACCCAGGATTCGTCACCTGTGATCACGTTTTTTAGAAAATCTTTGTTAGTTTCAATGTTCTGCAGAAGATCTGAACACACAGCTATCCGATGTTGTTTTTGCTCAGGTGTCAGGATATTGAGAACCATCTTCGAACACACCTTTCGCATGCCCAAATCCTGGGTTAACATGTCGTAGACAGTGGCAATGTTCAAATTCAATTCACTGGTGATCATTCTGACAGTCATTCGTCGATCAGACATCACAAAAACTCGCACTTCGTCCAAATTTTCGTCGGTTTTTGAACTGCGCGGCTGTCCTTTCCGATTTTCATCATTAGCGTTTTCACGTCCCTCTAAAAAGGCCTTGTGCCACCTAAAAACTTGAGCTTTCGATAAGACCTGCTCCCCATACGCTAGCATCAATTTTTACAAAGTTTCCGTTGCGGTTTCGGCAAGTTTGACATAAAACTTTATCGCATAACGTTGCTCCAATTTTGTTACGTCCATTTCCGTGACACACTTAAAAAACTAGCTTCACAAGAACACGTAGTAAAAAAAGTGCAGTAGCAGTGGGTAGTTGATACTTCTATTGGAGGTAGATCAAATGTTTATCTAAATAGTTAACTGGCGGGAAAACTTGCAATGTTGCCAAATCACGCACTGTGCATGCGTTCTCACTACTTTTTAAACTTACCTCGTATAAACAATGCACTTACTACTTTAATTTGTTATTATTTGTACCACAATGGGGTCTTCCACACTAACATCAGCGATCGCTCTGTTTTCATAGATTTTTTTTAGATATTATAGATTATTATTAATTATTAGATTATTATAAAGATTTGTCGCTAAATGAAGAACTATGAGCAATTTAATTTATAATTGCACATACTGCTTGAACATGCTTTTATACGTCCGCAATTTTTAAATAAAATATTCAATAAATTTAATATTACAATATAAAAAAATTGTTGGTAATTTATCGCTATAGGTTTCGTCACTATATATGATTAAAAAATCACACCAGCTTTAATCGAACACATTGATCAAGTATAAATATAAATCAGGAAAGATTTATTTATAATATCCATTATGTACACCGAATCTGAATTTCATTTTCTAATTAGTTATAGTTTTCGAAAATAATTAATTTTTGGCAGTAGTGTGACGTATTAAATATCCCTGGGAATTCTCTTATTATAGCCAATGACCGACATATGCAAAAGATTTGCATTGAAGTGCAGTTGCCTATTATTTCTTCATAAATTGAATATCTTGTGAAAATAAATTAAGAAAGCATGTTATTTTTAGAATTTTGACCTGGTTTGGCAACGGTGCATGGACTACGGATATCATATTACACAGTTGAATCCTTATCAGTTCATTATAGGGACATTTATTACAATTTACATTTGATCAAATATTATTCATTATTATTCATTATTTATTTTTTTTGATAAACGGTACAAATTTCGTAAAGAAATACATGGCAAATGTTCATACCATAGGAAATTTTACATTTTATCAAATATTATGCAAACTGCCTATCTTAAATATATTTTATTTATTTATTTAATTTTTTTTTGTAAACGGTACATATTTACTTAATAATTTAACAAATTTAGTAATAGAATGCACTAAACTACTAATATTTTTGATATCCCTTGTTCGTTTAAATTTTCGTATAAGAAAAATCATTTTCGCTAGAGAATGTTTTCCATTTTCATTCTATTTTCCGTATAGGAAACCATTGCTTTAGTAAATCGAGATGGATTAAATTAAGAATATAACCAGTTCATCTCATGCTTACATTTGTATATATATTTTCTACCATCGTATAAAATTTCACATTTGTAAAAGGTTTATATCGACTAGTTGGAAATATAAAATACAAGAAAAACACATTGGATTAACATGAAGGTTCTGTTCGAGATTGATATACTCTCCTTCATTGTAAGATTAAATTATTTTTATATTAAATTTAAAATAGCAAGATTCTATTTCCATATTATATTAAGCAAACTAATAATTTAGGTCTATCTTCCCATAAACCATTAAATATTAATTTAAACAAAATGCCAACGCATGGTCCCCTACCATTTAGCCCAGTTAATTAAAAATAATTTCAAATTACTTCCAAAATCCTAAACAAACTAATAATGTAGATTTACCTTCCCGTAAACCATTAAATATTAATTTAAACAAAATCCCGATATATAATAATCCTGCCAAATATCCCGGTTAATTAAAAATAATTTAAAATTACTTCCAAAGTCCTAAATAAATTATGATTTAAATTTGACTTACTTTAAGCCGTTAAACTTTAATAAAACCAAAACTCCAACTCATTATTCCAACAACCAATAATTAAATTTACTGAAAATAAATTTATTCCAAAATACTAAATAAACTAATAATTAATATAATAATATCTTTTAAGCATATGTATTTTAATTACCTGATCTATTTTAATCGTTCAATTTAGAGAATGTAAATGAACAATTTAATTTATAATTGCACAATTTCTTCCAACTGCTTGAACATGCTTTTTTACGTTCGCAATCTTTAATTCAATAAAAAATTTGTTCAATAAATAATAAATAATTCAATAAATATAAATCAGGCAATATTTCTGTTTGCATATCAACTTAAGAAATCGTGCAAATACCCATTTTTGAAATATCTTTTAAATTTATCTTACAATCATGGCAATTATATTATTATAAGTATAGCATTCATAAAATTTAAGAATATTTAAGAAATGTCCAAGAAATATATATTCTTTTATTATATGATTAAGCAAAATGAAAATTGAGATGTCTAAAATAATCATAATAATAATTTGCTCTTGGAAAACTTAACCATAAATTTACATGTATTATAAGAAGGACTAAATAACTGCATAGAATATCATCAAAATATCGCGAATTTATATGCTGGATGGGCACTTCGAAATCACCTATCTTTAGTACAGTAACAATCAGATAAATAATTTACCTGCATCACTCAACTGAATAGAAATCTGGGTGTTGAAAATCTTGTTGTACAGAAAATGAAGATTTATCTTATCTAGCTTGCAAACGCCATACGATATTTAATTTAATTTACGATATTTAGCCAATATTCCAAGTAAAATTGAATTATATTTAACCTTTCCAGTATCGTAACATACGCTATGATATTTGCAATTTAAAGCTTCGTTTGAATGTATCAAGCTGTGCTTTGCAAGTAAAGCTCGTACCTTTTGCTATGTAGATGATAATCTATTAGATGTGCTTGTTACAAAGTTTAAATACTATTAGACATCATTAAAGCGCGTAATCGATGTAGATATACCAAAGAGGCGAGCGCGAGTCTGTCGCCCCCCTTTGGTGAAACACAACAGCTTATTCCTGGACAATATGTCACAAAACCCTCTTAACTTGTAGCTTATTGCAAATTGTAAAGAGCACAGCCCGATAACAAGGGGTAATATAATATACCAACATCAAATATACTGTGTGTTATATAATTTGTTAAAAAATCGACCGAAATTTTGCGTTTTGCATGTACTAAAACTGAAAACGCACAGATAAACTGGCCCGAACAAAACATCAAATTATAAGAAATAAAAAATCGATAAAATAACTTAAAACGATGAAATTATGTGACGCTTTTTTTCGACATAGCATTAACTGTTGATTATCATTTATTGTTAACATCATTTATATTCGCGTTTTCAAAACATTCATTAGCAAAATTGTTCATTTCCTGTTAAACAATCGAAATGTCCTGCAAATGGTACAAGATTTTTCCGTTTTGATTGAAAATGTGATCGATCACAAAAAAAATACTTCAAAGATGAGTGATAGATGTAATTGTAGTCTTAGTCTATGATAAATCATTTGTGTCGAAATTATTAAATACATAAACGTCAACAAATGCAACTGAAAATAATCTTAAACTTTGTACTTACGCTTCATAATATTTTCCATTGTTGTCCGTTCAACATGACCGAACGTCATCAAAAAATTTAGCTTCCACTTTTTCAAATCATAGGAAATGTTCTTAAATAATAAAAATAATTACAGAAAATTCAATTATTAAAAATAAATAGGAATATAGAATATAATTGGAAATGCGGATGATAAAGCGTGACTTGTATATTTTGCACTTCTACTCTTAATGTCATGCTATAAACTATTTATCATATTGATTTAAATAATAATATTCCACCTAAATATTGTCGTGAATTATTTTTTGCAAATTCTTTTTTGTTTTACTTGTTGACCTATTAGGCTATTGAAATTATTATGAAGAGGACGCTGCTGTGTTTTTGTATACATTGATCATAAAAAATATTAATATACATTAATATGCTTGGTAGATAAAAAATATGAAATTTTATGGAACAACATCACTGGAGAAACTTTTAATTTGAATATAATTAAAAAATGTATTTTTTGAAATATAAAGCTCAAGTGGAAGAAAGACATATATTTCCAGGTATAATAATTTCAGGCTTCAATAATTGAATGTGTAAGAAACATAATAATTTCTAGAAATTATTGTTTACGCAGAATTTATAATTCTTAAGAGGATGATTTCCATAACAATGATATAAATCGCCTCTATATTCTTAAGCGTTGTAGTATCAGTGGCGCACACATAAACATAATAACCAATTATGTACTACTTTAAATATCTTTTAAGTGTATGTATATTAAATATTCATTAAGTGTATATTAAAAAAATAAGCAAATGAACGTAGAAACTCTTCAACAAAATATATTGTTATTACAGGCCGCTTCAAAATATACTGGCCGCTTCAACACCACGAAACCTTATGCTCGTGAAGAGATGATCGCCACTGCATTTTTGTCCTTTGAGGGTGTGGTCAAAATTACTGCAAGGTTGTCATATCGACAGCCAACAAATACAGAGAGTATTATATTAGCATAATTGATCAAAACAAATAATAAATAACTGGAAACTTTTTACTAAATAGTGGACTTTAATCGAAGCCGTTTATATTAAATATTCTCAATCTGAATTTTGCTATGCAGTTTACAATATGAGCACTTTGTACTGAAGTTTTTTTATTCATATATGGCAACAATGGTACTGGAAGCTCAACCCTTATGCGCAGTAGAGGATGAATTAGGTCCACCAAGATATAAAAAATGACTTATATGAGCAGTTAACAATGAAATAGTTTGTACTGAAAATGGTTTACAAATACCGAAGGAATAATACACGGTTTACCATAAAATATGAAAAACTAGTACAACTCTTCTAATTTAGTAATATTCTAGTTTATTTATTGTGCATCACACGGTATATATGTAGCCTGGGAAGTATAGCGTGGGCTATTTAAGCGAATCAGGCGAAACAGTCGTTCGCAACGCTTTTATTAAAAGTCAAGCGTACCTATATTACAATAGGAATGCTGAACACAACGAGCATAAAGGAAGGACGATTATATAATATATATGTGTATATAAAGGACTTTTAAGGGATTAGATAACTGCGAAAGCGAATTTTTAATAATAGATAGCAACGTTTGGATTTTACGTGATCTCGATCAAACCATTAATTAATGAGATATATGAGTTGTTGACTACTTTATGCAAACCCAAACAAAATAATCATAGGATTAATGGAAATCAAAAATTAATTTTAAGAAGACCGTTTGAAAGTGAGGCGGTTTCTAAAGGACGAATGCGCCAATTTGTCTTATGAAACAATCTTTCGGAATAATTCACATATATAGAGAATTTTTTAACGAATTATTACAATAAATAAAACACAAATTATTTCTTAGAATGTGAATTATTTTGCTTATATATCCTTGTGAACAAACATGAACTATATTAGGAAATGTATTTGATTATATTTTTATTTGTGAGTTTTTTTTTAAACATTGGAAGGGCAGTTTTGTAGAAATATTGACAGAAATACATTATATTTTAGATTAAATACAATATTTACAAATTCCAGTATATATATTAGTAAACTCACGTATCATTACTAGAACTATTACTCTCCTGAACGTCTAAATTGTTATCATCTATCAACATTTGTTGTTGTTGTTTTAGTACGGCTAGTCGTTGGTGAGTGATTTCGAGGTGGTGCTTTCGCCATTTAATTCTTCTGTTTTGAAACCATACCTTGACCTATTTGAGTAATAAAAACTAAATGAAATGTTGATACAATGTTAGCATATGATACAACCTTAAATATTACTGTTTTAACCCAAATGTTTTGTCAAATAATGCATGGACATGAATCTCAATATAACATTTCAAATGCAACTAGCTTTCATTTGACAATAGTAATTATAAGACATCATCATTCTATAAATAATAAAAATTTCTAACTTTTTGTGTTAGTTTGCATTAATAAGTTGTTTTCCTATATTCTTGGGTGAAATATTATTTGTACATTTGCACACGTACTTTATTATTTTTCTCATGTGAGATATGTCTTCTTATTGCACTTAAATATGGAATTAGCTGTGTATTTAATACCATAGGCTTCTAACATTAGTCCTCAGCGAATTATTGGTTAACTCACGTAAACCCACAATTGTCGTCATTCTTTTTAAATAATACATTCCCATATAACAACAATGGTGAAGAGATTCTAATAATTGCAATTGAACCGCGCGATTTTATTTAGCTTTCAAAATTACACCAAGATATATTTCATTCGACTTTTTTTAATTTCCATAACGCAGCCCTTGACAATTATGCAATTCTTTAGTTTTAGTGATAATAGCACAATCAAGCATAAAAGACATTAGTATTATAATATATTGGACTGTTCACTTCTTTGAAATCAAGAATGAATACATTTTAAATTTATGATTATCGCAAAAATATGGCAAAAAAATAATGAAAATAACTAATACAGACCTTTGAACTAAAATCGAAGAAATTGGAATCATTCCAATGGTTTATTAAAAAGAACTTTCGACTAAAAATGGGTCAAAGTATAAATGATCAACTTAAATGTTCTTGCACTATACCTTAACATTATACGCAAATGATTCTAATATTTTGAATAGTATGATTTAATAAATCGATTCGATCGTTTAAATTTAGAGTGAAACGTTTCGTAAACACTTACTTGAGCTTCAGTGAGTTGTAACGTATGTGCTAAATAAAGACGTTCTGGTCCAACCATGTATTGTTGTCTCTCAAATTCAGCTTCTAGTCGTTCTAATTGTTCGGGGGTGAAGATCGTTCGAACTCTTTTACTCTTGCACGTTTTCTTGATCCCAATAACTTGGTGGGAAAGGTGTTTCAAACCTCGTGCTATGAAGACAAATTGAAAATAATTATCAGAAATAAATATTTTGAAACAATATGCAACACAAAACCATTTTTATTTACTTTTTAAATTTTACTAGGTATATTTATTAATTTACTTGCAGTAATTTTTTAGACATTGTTTCCGTAGTCATCCTTTATATAACTCTTTGTAGGTTTGTAAACTATTTTGATTCGTTCTTAAATTTCGCTAGTACCTTCGATTTTTCGATATCTATCCATTGATATGATTGATATGATACCAGCCGAATTAATAAAACACGCAGGGGAAAAAATGCAGGAGCGATTATACAGGTTAGTTTGTAAAATATATGAGAAGGGAGAAGTACCACAGGATTTTCAGCGTAGTAGAATAGTAACAATGCCGAAGAAAATAGGAGCTAATTTGTGTGAGAACTATAGGACCATTAGTCTACTATCACATGCATCGAAGATATTGCTAAAGATTATTTATATGAGATTAGAAAATAAAGTAGAGGAAAGGCTAAGAGAAGATCAGTTTGGTTTTAGGAAAAACAGAGGGACGAGGGAGGCGATTTTAGCACTAAGAACGGTAGTAGAAAAAAGAATGAGGGTAGGAAAGGTAACTTGCATAGCTTTTGTAGATTTAGAAAAGGCATTTGATAATGTAGATTGGGACATAATGTTTAGAATTTTAAAAGAAACGGGTATAGATTATAAGGATAGGAGAATAATTTTTAATTTATATAAACACCAAACTGCCTTAGTTAGAATTGAGGGGGAAGAAGAGGTAGCAAAAATAGGGAAGGGAGTTCGGCAGGGATGTACACTTTCACCGTTATTATTTAATCTATATATAGAAGATGCAATAAACAAAGTAAAAGAAGAGTATAGTGTAGGTGTGAATGTACAGGGAGAGAAAATATATATGTTGAGATTCGCCGACGATATAGCTATATTGGAAGAAAGCGAAAAGAATTTAGAAAGGGTATTGAATGGTATGCAGGCAGTATTGACTAGGGATTTTAACATGAAAATAAATATAGGTAAAACTAAAGTGATGAGGTATGACAAAAAGGAATGCAGTAGAAAAATGAGGATCACAATAGGAGATAATAGAATCGAAGAAGTGTCAGATTTTTGTTATTTATGCAGTAGAATCACAAAAGATAATCGAAGCAAGGTAGATATAAAGTGTAGGATAGCACAGGGTAGGAAGGCATTCGTAGAAAAGGAACAGATTTTAAGATCAAATATTGACTTGGGTATTAGAAAAAGATTACTGAAGGTATATGTTTGGAGTGTAGGACTGTACGGGTGTGAGGCGTGGACTATAGGAAAGGAAGAGAAGCGTAGATTACAAGCATTCGAAATGTGGTGTTATAGGAGGATGATGAGGATTGGTTGGGAAGATAAAGTAACAAATGAAGATGTACTAGAGTTAGTAGGGGAGAAGAGAAGTATTTGGAGAGTGTTACAGCGTAGGAGAGACAGATTAGTAGGGCATATCCTTAGGCATGGGGGGATTATGCAATTGATCATAGAAGGTAGAGTGGAGGGAAAGAGAGGGGTAGGTAGGCCTAGATTGGAGTATGTGAGTCAGATAGTTGAAGACGTTGAGATGAATAGCTATAGGGAGATGAAGGGATTAGCTCAGGATAGATCGGCATGGCGTGCTGTTTCCAACCAATCTTTAGGATTGCGGACTCTTTAACTAACTATCCATATTCTCACACATTATATTTTCCTTTAACTGTGATAAACTTGCTATGTTTAATACCTCTATTACATTATTTGTTTCTTCAAGGTGTGACAAGATATAAAAGTTCCAAGCTGCAATTAGTGTCTTCCTTTCTTAAGTTAGAATAAATCATAAATATCTATTTTATTCAGAACTATACTTTGAAGATAAATCTGTGACGTGCGAAACTTTATAAAATGCGCATATTTTTGAAGAAAAGCAGCACAAAGTGTTTAGAAACAAAAGAAAATGTATTGTACATGTATTATACAAAAAATGTATCTATCTACTTTCATCCAGTAAAGTAAATGTTACAGTTTAAAAAAAGTTTTATAATGATGACTATTACAGCACTAGTGCTGTAATGAGTTTTTATTGCTGTAAATAAGTGCTGTTAAAGCAACAAGCTGTATAAATTTGCTTATATCTGATTTCTTCTTACAGAAATCATGGTTCTTAACATGGAATAGTGCGTCTAAAGCATTGACGGCTTTTGTGATTGTTGCTTTTCGGCGAAACACGCCAACAAATTTTTTTCCGATACTTGTTTTATTCTTTTTGATTCATACTTTTCAAATTTCTGGTATTCAAGTTCATATCGTAACTTTGATTTTGCGGGAATTAGACTTGAAATTGCTCCATTTGCACCTTCCTCTACTTCCGAGGGTAACTTTTCTTCAGAATCAGACATTTTTAAAGAGTACTTTTTTTGCAAACTTTTGCTAAAAATCTGATATGTTTAACAGTAACTAAGACTACTCAGAAACAACAAACAGTTCAAGACTACTTAGAAAACTTAAATCCTTATAATAGCAGGTATCATTTTTGTTTAGGACATTATATCATTTTGTAATTATCCGATTATTTTACGAAAGTAGATAAAATTTTCGAGTTGTAAACAACACTTATATTGCAAATAACTATTATACGAAATTACTGTACCCATTTCAAACATTATTTCATTGACGGACACGTTACATGTAACTTCCAAAGCAAATTGATTGTTCTTTTTGATTGATCTCTTCAAGTTACTCGAATGAGCTTAATATGCGCAAGGAGCAGTAATATGAAGCAATTCGAATTAAGATCATGTTATGTTAATTCGAGTAGTATTACATCTAGCATCGATTCTTAAATCACAAGGACTCGTATAATACATAAGTCGAACTTAGTGTGTAAATAACTTCGATGTAAAATAAAGAATACAAATGTTAAATAAATTATATAAATTGACAAGTGCACCATTTGATTGCAAAATTATTTTAAGGACCAATGATATCGGTATTTACAGGATTATATACAAATTCATAATTGAAAGCGAAATTAATATATAAAATGTAAAGTGGATAAAGAAAAGTGTGAATGAGTGAGAGAATGTGAATTCCTACTTTAACCTATTGTTATTTACCTTCCTAACCATGGTCTACCTCTTGTAATTCCTAAATGTCATGACGGACCCCTTGACAACATAGTACATATTTAAAAAAAAAATTGAGATGCTCTCAACCAATTGAGGGCATCTCAAAGTTAGTGTGAAAATAATAATTAAAAAAAAAAAATTTGATGTATAAACAATTGTTGAAATTATATTTAATTTTGCGATGTTAATTATAAAAATTTACGACACCGTCTAGTTATGGGACAGTTGCAATTGTAGATTTCTAGTTCGTCTCGGAAACAATTAGATATTAAATACATTTTAATCCATTTTTTTTTAAATTTCTTCACGTGGAGTTATAATATTGAGATAATTAGTTTTGTGAAAAATTATATATTTTACTGTATAAGTAATATTTATGTTTACGATTAAAATAATTGTAATTTTAACTGTAATGTAATTTATTAGTCTAAGTGCAGATAGTTTTACATCCTTACAGGGGATCGTTATCGTACTGGATGCAGTACGATTTTTTTTACGATTTTTACGATTCATTATAAAATAAAATATTTTATTACCAAAATATTGAAATATCACTTATCATAACTGAAATGCATCAATACTAAATATTGTTACTTTTGGACACAGGATTATTTTCTATAGAAAGCTATATTTTAAAAATACTGAAGTCTCATAAAATAATAAATATATTAGCTTCAAAACGATGGAATATTAATGCGAGAAGACAACCACACTATTGCATATTACATAGGTTATAGGAATCAATGTTATGTTTCCATATTTAAAAAAAACTTAACTTCTTTGACAAGAATTACTCATTAAATTGTACAAATTCGTCGTGCAAATTTAAGTCATCAAAATCTTGAAATCATTGAAATCAAACACAAATATCAACTCAACAAAATCTACCTGAAGGATTCCTATTGCCGCCATTAGCACAGCCGCCGCCAACACCGACGGCCGCCGCAAACGGATTACTCCCAGCGGCGGCGGCAGCTGCGGCCGCAGCTGCTACATTCATTGCAACGTTTATGACCTGATGTTGCTGGTGGTGTCGTACCGCATCCGGCAGAGATGGTAACCGATTGCATAGGTTACCAGCACCGGGAGTTGTGTTGATGGCGGTGCCACCATGGTGTGAATGATTGACACTAAGGTTGACCACTTGAGATGATGAGTTGTTGCTTAAGTAGTGATGTGAGTGGGGATGCTGATCCGAAGGAGAGTTGAGCGGTGTTGGTGGATGATGGCCGTTTTGGAGACCGAGGATGGCAGCTGTGAAGAAAGTTACATAACATATGTGAAGAGGACAAATCACATTGAAGCAACTATGTTATTATGCTATTAGTTCATTCATTTTTCATTAATCCTATCAAAATATTGAATAATACATTTTTATATTTAATCTTTATTATAATCAACTATTGGTTGAGTAAATCCTTATAGGTTTTTTTTATATTATGTAAATTTTCGACTAGTTTTGGCTTTTGGCCATCATCAGGTGAAAAAAGTGTCAGATATTACTTTAAGGACAACATGTTGTTTAGTAGTTTTGTTAAGATCATATACATTTTGTTAAACAGCATCAGACTTCAGATAATAATTAATGTAAATGTGCCATATATAAGTTGGGAACGGGTTTCGTCTTTTTTACGTTATTTTATATTACATTATCAAAGTATGCTTTCTTTGGTAAGATTTTTTATATAATTCTTCATAATATTTGTCTGGAGCAACATTACTTTCACTATATGTGTCAAGTGTTAAAAAATGTTAAAACCATTAAACAACATGTTGTCCTTAAAGTAATATGTGACACTTTTTTCACCTGATGAAGGCCAAAAGCCGAAACTTTACTCAACCAATAGTTTATTATATTCAACCTTACAAAGATGGACTTCCACAACTTTATTATAATCGTTAAGACAACTAACAACAAAGCTTGTAAGATTAGTTACGACTATTTTAATAAATGCTTCAAATTTCAGCTTATTACAAAAAGTCACAGGAGTGTGATACGCTAACATATAGAAGAAAAATAAAAGTTTTAACATATATTTTTCGTACATCATTACTGAACTAGTTTGTTTTCAATTAAATGGCAATATTATCTTATGCCAATTCTATTTCGACTTGAACAAAATTTAGAAACTGAAGATTGATAAAATTGTATTCATATTTTTGTTGATGAAGTTGAATTTAACGGATTCTGCTGATTGCTCTAGAACCAATTAAGGATCTATTTCCATTTGCTTTTCTCTTTAACGCTCACCTATCGTGAAAGACTTATTCGTTGCCGATGAATTGCTTTTACATCGACCATCATCTTCAATAATTGAATTAGAAGTCTGTTCTGGATCCACATTGCTTTGATCATCAAATTGATGGTAACTCAAAAAATGCGACAATGAAGTCGAATAGTTATAATGATGAATCATTGTTTATTTTAACCACTTTTACACAACGTCACTAAATCACAAAACTGCCTTGTTAGTGAACAATATATTCCTCAGATATTCGTCTATAATACACTTGTCCCTAATAACCAAACCTTTGTTCTCACATTAGTGCAAGGCGCCCTTAAAGTCACCTCTAGAGTATTCTTGTATCTATACCACATGAAATGATACTGATGAAGTCAGTTCTCGTTGTGATTCACCGCAAATGGAATTAACGTGTGTAGGTATATTCACCACATATGCCATTATCCAATGTATATTAGGTAAATGTTTGCATTATCATCGAGGGATGAAATAGGAAAGAGTACTGCTACTATAGGTGATGATGTTGGCGAAGAGAGACAAACACTTGGCTGTTGTTGGCTGATTGCCACCTCCACCGCAACTAAACTACCAGTTTGGGGTTGGACCCACGACTGAAGAGGACACTCCCTCCATTCTATCAAGGGATCACGATGATCCTGCAGGATGTGTAGGAGAAGATGATACAGGGTTACCATACAAGTGATTTCACCGGATGAAGTATTTCGATAATTGAAATCACCACTAATTCAAAACTTAAATTTATGCTGTTTTTGAAGATACATGTAAAGCTCGGTTTATATGAAATATTGTAAATGTGTGATTAGTGCGACATAAGTTAGTTACTTGTAAAAGTAATATTAATTAATTTATTTTTAATTTACACAAGAAATAAATATGGCGCTCAAATATATTTAGAATTTTTTATATAGTGCCATTATCTTTAAATACGTTATTTGTAAGATATTACCAAATATAGTAATACAGTTATAGAAAATTTCGTCACATAAAGTTTACAGATAAAATGCAAGTTATCCTAGATCCTTAAGTCCAGTATATACAATCAATGCGAGTAAGGATAACTGCATGTATTTCTATTACTAACAACAAAGATATGTATAAAATAAGATAAGTAGTACCATAAAATCATTTCATATGATATCATATCCATCTGTTGTAGCAACTTATTATAGCAGCCTCTTGTGTGCGTTGGTGGATTCCTCCTATGGCTGAAGTTTCAACCGGGTGGCTTCTTTCTTCGGTGATGATTATAGCAGCCAATAAATTTTACTTCAACCTGTATACATAATCTAATCTTGGTTATGTTACCACACATCATGCGAAGTTTGATATGATCCACACCACCTTATTCTGTTGGGCTTTATCATCATTACAATATAGAGTGAGGTGATATCATAATACATAAATATAGGTTGCTACTGATGATATCATTGCTGAAACGTCGGGACAGGTGATCTGTCACTGAGATTGTATGATAGTTTAGTAGAGGGGGCTATTTGTAGCATGTCTAAATATTGGAACTATGTAGTAAACTATGGTGGGTTGTGTTAATATTGTTAGGATGATTGTTAAGTGTGATTTAGTTCCAGCAAGGTAGTTGATGGCATCGAATCGATAGTTTTATTAGACTGGGAATGGTATCATTTTGAAGGATACTAACGTTTTGTCTGATTTATTTTAAGCACTTTAAGTTGCTAGGTTAGTAATATATTTTAACATCACAATAGAGTTTTTGAATTCCCAAGTTCTTTAACTTTAAGCATTTAAAACATTTGTTCGCTGGAACATTTTGTGGAGAAGAAATTATGGAATTTGAAATAGATTTCGAAGATTTTATTAATCGAGCTGGATTAAAGATTATTGCGTAATAGTTAAGAATTACAATGCATATATAATTGATTAATTTTCAGTTGGCACTTATAAGTTCTTGTTCAAATCGTACATTGCAGGCGTTTAATTTACTAATATCTAGGAGAAACTCATAACCATTTGAATTTATATTACTTCTGAATAACAAGTGCTTATAATGTATAATGCTACAAGAACCGTAGCAAAAAGCATTTATTAGCTAATGTTTTATACAACTTCTATTGTATATTAACAATATTGTAAAATAATATAGTCAAATAAAAATTGCAATCTCAAAAATTCATCTTCATCGTTTGTATATTTTCTATTCCGTTTTTAAGATTAACTTTAGTGGCTTTGTAAACATTACCTAAAGCCATAAATTTTTTTCTTTTAAGATTAGTTATTAGTTTTCCTTAAAACATACCAAGTCCATATTCCTACATTGACCTAACTAACAATCTAATATTATCGTGTTAACCTCCACCTCTTCTTCTCTACGATAACCGCCACCGTTAGCGCAATAAGCTCGATGATTGCGGTTTCATCCTGAAAACCAACCCTCCCTTCCTCTTTGCTGCCCTCGTCCCCTGAAATGCAACCCAATTCGTTGTGAAACATCATCATCAGGGACAATAATCTCTTTTACGAGATACAAACGCTCTGCACGTAGATATAACGAAGGGGCACAGGGGGATGTCAGCACGTCACCGCCTCCAATATATTCCACGGGAAAAGGATGATACTGCATGTGGTGGTTTGTTGGTGGCGTTGGCCCTGCGCATTGCCTCAATAAGAAGAGATGTTCCGGGTTACGTCTGTGTTAGCATCATAGATGGGTCTGTGTCCGGGCTGAATACGGTGGTGTTAAAGGGTGACGTGAGGAAAAAATTAATGCTAGTTTATGTGACGAATATCAGTAGTTAGTAGGTTCAATGGTTCATAAATAATTTGGGATTTAATATTAAAATTATTGGAATTTAATTGGAGTAATTATAATTTCGCTACCATGCATAAGTGAAGGTTAGGGGCACCGTGGTGCCGTGGTATGTCTTTAGACTGACACCGCGGAGGGTGTGGGATCGAATCCCACTCCAGACAGGGATATTTTCTTGAGGAAAAATCCCTTCTTGACCATGAACGTTGTGAATGTTGCCTGAATTCAGGTGTTCCCTGAATGTGCCATGAATAAGTTTATTTAAAAAAATATATACACTGGCAACCTATAACGCTAAGCGTGGAGTCATTGGAGGATGGAAGGACTTTCAGCGTCCATTCTTTTTTTCGAAAAAAAAAAAAAGTAAAGGAGTCAGATTATTTGCCAAACGGAAAACTATTTTTAATTAAGTTTATATCATATTCTGTTAATCTAGTGATAAATATAAACTAGTGTATAATGTTTTATATATACGAGTAAATGCCTATATGTTTTTATTGGTTTTAATCTCCAAGAAAGCTTTAAGGAGCATTTAGCTCATTTCAGATTACCTAAATAGAAAAGATAAAAGTGCTGCAGCCGAGCATATTTTTGAATCAGGTCATCCTATTCAAATTAGTTGAATTAAATTACTCAAAAATGTTTTGAATTATTCCGAGTTAAATGTATATGAAAGTATATACATGCATAAATCTAAATCAAATTTAATGAATTTAGATTCAGGCCCAATTTTCATGTCGTCTATTTAATTTATTTTTATTTTTTTTGTTTATTTATCTATTTTTGGTTATTTTAGGTTTGATAAACCAAGTTTATTATTGTTAATTGTTAGTTTCGTTAATTATTAATTTATATTGTTTTAAAAGATTTATAAGTCATTTTATATGCCATTTTTGAAATACTTCTGTCATGTTGACTTATTTATCTAATAGTATATCCTTCTTCCGAAATTTTTTTTTGCAAAATTATCAACAAAGATGAAAAGTCCAACTATATTATTATATTAGTATGTACGTATTTCGCTTAATATCTCCAGTGCATGTATGAATTCAACACAATGCATCTTCGTATGTACAAATATTGTATAATTAAAAAAAAATTATTTAGCAGAACATCTCTAGATTTAGGAAAGTAAGAAGCAATATCACTTATCAAAGACACATCAGTTTTACTACATAAAATTTATATGCAATTGCGATTTTCAATTGCTAACGTAGATTGACGCTTGAAGGTTGATGACGTATAATTATTTTCATAATTAAATATGTTAACGACGTTCCCACGCTGTGCTGTGGCAACGTCTTTAGACTGGCACCGTGGATGTTGTGGGTTCAAATCTCACTACCAATGGTATATTTTCAAAAAGAAAATCGCTCCTTTTCTTTCGGGTGTGATTCGAACCCATGACCAGCGTTAGCATTAGATCCAAAGACTATACCGGTGGTAATCTGAGGAGTATATTTATATTACACATATTTAAATCAATGCCCGTCAAATGAACTGTCTAATACTTCCTTTCATATTTTCATTAATATTTTTGGCTTTTTCTGTATTTGGAGTCTTACAAAATTTGTTTTAAGTGCACTTCTCTTTGTCTTAATATACTACTTAATATACTCTTTTTTAATCTTATTGAATTCATGTTGGACTGCACCCAACATATGAATTTCAATATTTGTACAATTCACAATAAGGTTCGAAAGGAATTTTATTCCGAAAAATATCCTCCCGAAATGGGAATCACATCCCTTACTTTGCGCCACTTGATCTTAATTTCCCCTCATTTCTCTTTCCTCCATTATGGTATTCCCTCCAGAACCTACCTATCCTTCCCACCATCATCAAGCATACCACAATTTACATGCCACCCTCACATGATATGATAACGCATTACAATTTCTTCATAATGTTTAGCAAGAGACCAAGCATTGAACCAAGCAGACATGTAAATGCCGTTATAACATCGTGCTCTTCGTATGATGAGGCCGAGCGTGCTCCATATAAACGATAGGGCGCACAATCCACCGACGGGATTATTAATCCCATAAGCCCTTAATATATTTCCGCCCCTCTATTGTAATATATTATAGAATGTTATCGTTACTTTGCCATGATGCTGAAGGAAAATGCACTGTAGATATTGTGTATACCCGGCACCATTTAACATTATATTGTGAAGAAATTGTATGTTTAGGTAGTCCACTAGAAGCGCATTAAAAGAAAAGATTAATTTCCGAGTATGGTCCACTTGCCAGTGGAAAATAAATTTGGTTGCATTTAAATTGTGATTTAAAATACCATACCGATTTAAATTTAATCACATTTCCAAATTCATAGAGCTACTGTTCGAGATGTTAAAAAAAATAATTTGAAATCTCACTAAAAACATAATATTCATATTTTATGCATATAACACAGACAAAAAAGATCTTCTTAACAGGAGGTAGAGGCCAAAATATATTTTTTTCGTCGATCCTTATCAAATGAAAAAAGGGAGTCATACAACTAAATTAAAATGATTTATAATAAAATATATTTTATTAAAGATAGATTTAAAAATATAACTGATTTAAATTATAAGTGATGAAATATGGAATGAAGTAATTATTGATGAAGTCTTTTTAGGAAACAAGAATTTTATAACTTTATAAAATTCATATCTACGGCTGAAACCGATAATTAATAATATTAGAAGCAGAAAATATTTCTTGTTAAACAATTTGCATTCTTATTTCGCTAAGGAAATAATTTATTCGATTCAATCTGATCGAAAGACCTATAAACGAATTTGTGTGGTAACTATACCATCATTTTCCATTTTGATTAACTCTAAGAGTTTATTTAAGTTGTAAAGCCTTATTATCTCTAACTTTAAGATAATCAGACATCCTTGGTTATAAGACTTAGTAATTTAAATTAAATTCATATGGAAAAAGAATAATTTTAAATATTTCAGAAATTCAGATACTCAAATGATGAAATTAAGTTGGATCCTTTGCACTAATATATATACTTAAACAAAACAAGGACCATTTCTCTCTCTGGTTGTCTTACTGGTACTGATTATTCTGATGGAGATTAATTATCATTAATTATCAATTATCATTTAAAAAATAAAAAACTCTTCAGGTCACGATGGTATTCCAACATGTTTGCTCACTTTTTTTCCAGATTCACTACTAGATATAATTGCTGAACTGATAAATAAATCATTCACAGCAAGGATATTTCCGTCTGTAGATTAAAACATGCCATAGTTATTCCTATTCATAAGGGCGGTGATCGGGCAATTTCAAATTTTCGTCTGATTTCCTAACTTCCTATATTATCAAAATTAATTGAGAATGTGGGTGAGGTTAGGGTTATTTCTTTCCTAAATAAGTTTAAAATAATTTGTGCAAATCAATTTGGTTTTCAGTCATCAAAAATACGATTGATGCGATATATACTTTCTCAGATGACATTTATGATGATTATAATAAAAACCTCTTATCTACTTCTTTATATTGCGATTTATCGAAGGCTTTCGACTGTGTAGATCATGAAATACTCCTCAAAAAATTAGAATAATACGGATTCAGAGGTATAGTATTAAAGTGGTTCAAATCCTACCTAGACGGACGCAGCCAAGTTGTACGAATCATTAATGATAACAAAAAAAAGTCTAATTTATCGTACATTAAACGTGGTGTACCGCAAGGTTCAGTTTTGGCCCTATACTGTTTAATCTATATATCAACTATATGGGATTGCTACCTATAAATGGAAAATTACTCTCCTTGCTAATGATACGAGCGTCACTTGGAGATCGTCTAAAACAAACAATGATGCCTTAGTAGATATTATAAATAAAGACATAGACACTTTAAAAAAATGGTTCGATAGCAACAAATTAACGCTAAATATTAACAAAAAGTCAATTATGACTTTTAAAGATGTGAATTTAATCGAATTGCCTATCTTAATTAACAACACTAGTATAAAATCCACAGAAACATATAAATTTCTAAGAATTCATGTAGATGATCAGCTATCTTGGTCAGCTCATATCAAATCCTTGACTACATCACTCTCATCCTCATGCTTTGCGATAAAACGTATCCTAACTGATACCGATTTCAAAACCGCACTTATGGTATACTATGCTATTTTCGAATCAAAACTGAGATATGGGCTTCATTTCTGGGGTAGCTGTAATAACGAGCACTTCCAACAAATATTCAACCTACAAAAACGTGCTGTCCGTATTCTCGACAGGGCACACAGAACATAATATATACCCATCTTCAAAAAATACAAAATTGTAACAATGACAGGGATCTATATTTAGAACTAAGCTCACTGATCTTTAAACGTAAAAGTGACCTAAAAATGAAAAAAAATGTGCACAACTACTCCACTACCTCATCCTTAAGTATATTTATTATCAATCCAAAATCTACTTTCTATAAAAAATCCTGTCTGCATATGTCTAAGAGAATTTTCAACAAATTGCCACTCATATTAAAAAACAAAGCTTTTGAAAAAGCTTACTATTATATAGAAGAATTTTTTAATGATCGACTGTGATTCGTGGATGTCAATATATCACATTCATCTAACTTAATTTTATTAATTTTAATTTTTAATCTATACTTAAATTATTACTTTTTTACATTGTTAATGTCTCTAAATAATTGTTTATCGTTGTTTATAGTAAAAAAATATGAATTGTTTATATTATTATCATTATTAATAGGAAAAGATTTAACTCTGTAATATATCTGTCTATGATGGAAATAAACAATTATCTATCTATATCTAACTATATCCATTCAATTTGTCACATGTAATTCGTAATGTAATTCGCATGTTTTAGATCTTTTAAATAATTCCTGTTGGTGACGAATATATCTGATTCTAAATACAAAAACTTCTTGTTCGATGATCTATTACTGAAGTATTCCAATTTTCAATTTTTTCCATTTTATGAACATTGATTTAACTTTTACCTAAACAAAATCTTACGGTAAATTGCTTCTAAGATTGCACCGCCATTCTTCTATTATAATCCTTGGAGAATTTCTGAAGTCCTTTCTTGAATATTACCTAAGAAACTTTCCACCATACTTGCTACATTACCCTGCCGGCCTATTCCTCACTGATATGGCAAAACTAAACATATTCAATCCACCAACACGCATTATGTACCCATATATTAACATACTGAACATTTACAAGACATTTAGTTTAGAGAATCGGTCGGTATACAATATTATAATATGCGGAAGATTTAAGGCCATCTTGAGACTAGACTAATAACGTAATATACGAAGCAGAATATAAAGTTATGTGTATAACTTTCAAACAAAATTAGTATATTAGCTGAAAGCAAGCTGAAATTCTTCTGTCTCCAAGACTTCTATCATTTAAAAATATTCTTGCAAGTAGCTTCTATGATTTTTTTTAATTACATAAAAATATGTCAATATCACTTGATTATTGGCTATATTATATGATAATATTGCTCTTCAATTAGTAATTAGTTATTAGCAAACCGTATATACGCTTTTTTAAGGTAAAATCAATTAATCAATCAATTAATCAAAAAAATTAAAATTTTAAAAGAAAAACTGGAAACTAAATTAAAAAAGAAAAACTGAAGTTAATGTTATGATTCAAGGATATTATTTAATTATTGATTCTTGCTTTAGTCTTCTATTTGATGGGTATTTTCAAATTTTATTAATCAAAGGTCTATTACTAAAAGTTTTAGTGCTATTTGAAAGTGTAATTTTTCATATTTTTTATATTTGTAGTAACTGAAATAATAATCTCATCAAACCTTGTAATATTGGAATTGTTATTTTTTATTGTGATAAAATTTAGCATAATATTTGCATTTACATATTTTCTGTTTTAAGAGGTAAAGCCATCATTTTCAAAAACAATAGTCATTAGATATAGATTTTTCTTTGGAGTTTTTGGAAGAACGTGAAACTGGAATTATATTTTTATATTAGTAGCAACAATTTAAATACTAATTAAACGTTATAATATTGGACCTAGGATTTTTTATTAACTTTTTAATTTAGCTGATCATTTTCAATACGCTCTCTCTCATAAAATATAAATAAATATAATTAATTGCAAGAATTCTCATTATTTCCAAAAACGATTATCGCAAATATATTATTAGATTTTTTCTTTCACAAATTTTCATTCATTTTATTCGCGTTATTATTTAATATTTTGCCATAATTTAAACGTATAATTTTATTAATATACGCATATTTTTTAAAAGTGTATTATCAAAAATCAATATATCATACTGCTTTAAGGAGGATTCTGCGCGAAAAAAGTTTTAAATAGCGGCAGGATAATAGAAATAGAGCTTTCGCTGGTAAGTAACGTATTCAAGGACTAACAGATAGCGCCACCAAAAAACGTTTGAAGTAAAGAATTTTAGACTTTGTTAAAGATTTAATTTCTTTATATATAGATATTGTAGATTGGAAGATAACGTTTAGAATTTTAAAAGAAACGGGAATAGATTATAAGGATATGAGAATTATTTTCAACTTATATAAACACAAACAGCTTTAGTTAGAACTGACAGGGAAGAAGAGGTAGCGAGAATAATAAAAGGAGTCAGGCAGGGATGTACACTTTGGCCGTTATTATTTAATCTATAAATGGAAGATGCAATAAACAAGATAAAATAAGAGTATTGTGTAGGTGTGAAAATTCAATGAGAGGAAATATATATGTTGAGATTCGCCGACGATATAGCAATCTTGGAAGAAAGGGAGCAAAATTTAGAACATGTACTAAATGGTATGCAGGAAGTAATGACTAGGGATTATAACATGAATATAAATATAGGCAAAACAAAAGTTATGAAGTGTGACAAAAAGGAATGTGAGCAGTTCATATTCTTAGACATGGAGGTATTAGGTAAGTATAGTAGTAAAGGAATATGTGGGTCAGATAGTTGAGGACGTGGGCAGATGGGCAGATTTCATGTTGCAAAAGAGGATGTTTCATGAAATTAATTTAATGTAATTTAAAATTGTAGTTCTCTATTGCTAGTAGTAATTAAATATTTGCTATAAAATATATGGCTTCAAGAGTGACGTGACTACAAAATAAATTTAAAATATTAATTATTCAATTTTAAACAAGTGTGAATTATTTCGCAAAATAATTATTTTCCAAACCATAACAAATTGAAACATATTGTTGGTGAGGACTGTAATTTTTTGACATTAATGATATAATTTGATAATGATTTTGATCTATTTTGATTTATAATCTAATTTTTTATTACATGTTCAGACCACTTTTTAATATACTCTAATAGAACTATTTTATAGATAACCTGCATAATTATCTAATATCACAGTATTAATGCAATGAACAATAGTTAGCTCTTATGATATCAGAAAAGCAGCAAGATTTGCGTTCCATACTTTTTTAAGTGATGATTGTATTTTCAGTCATCATTATGAGAATTAACGCGATTGCAAAATCTATTTAAATATACCATACAGTAGATAATTTAGAATCAGTTGTTATACATTTCAATTTAAATGATTTTCTTCTGAAACGAAACAGATTATGCAACTTACTGAAGCAGAGAAATATTGTCACATAATTTTCTAAAAAAATGTTCTTAATAAATAATCCATGTGTCAAAACTGGACTTAAAAAATCGTACTTTATATACTGAAACATTATATTAGGTTGATGCAAAAGTTTGGCACTTTTTGAATGTGCTTGGTTTGAAATGTCATATCTCTAGAAATAATCACTTTTATTAATCAAAATAAGCACCAGTCGAATCTATACACTTTTGCCAATGCGAAGCTAATCGATTTATAACATCAGTGTAAAAATGAGGTGCTCGGGACTCGATGAAAACAATGAATGCTGATTTTACCTGGTCCTGATCATTGAACGTTTTATTTCTAAGGAAGTGATCGAAGTGCTTGAAAAAGTGATAATCGGTTGGCGAGAGATCTGGGAAGTATGGTGGGTGAGGCAGAACTTCAATGGCTAATTTGATCAATTTTTGCACAGTAACATCTGAAACATATGGTCGGGCATTGTCGTGCAACAAGATTGTGCCTCTTCTGTTGACGAATGCTGGTTTCTGCAGGCGTAATTTTCCGTACATTTCAACGATTTTTATACAGTACTTTTCAGCTGTGATTGTTTCACCAGTTTAAAAATATATATAGTGGATGACAGCGGCTGCGACCACCATACGCTGACCATGATCTTCTTTTGGTGGATTTTCGCCTTGGGAAAGTGCTAGGCGTGCTCGTGTTTGTCCAGCCACTATCCAGACCGTTTACGATTATCGTACAGGATCCACTTTTCATCACATGTCACAATTCGTTCTAAAAACGGGTCATTTTTGTTGCGCAATAGCAGTGAAGCGCAAGTTTCCAAACGCGAAATATTTTGCCGGTCGCTCAAATCATGAGGGACCCACTTGTCCAGCTTTTTCACCTTTGCAATGCTCTCTAGACGGCTGGTGACAGTAGATTAGTCAATGTCAAGCTTTTCGGCGATTTCTCGAGTTGTTTAACATGGATCAGCTTCGACCATAGTCTTCAATTCATCATCTGAGATTACTGTGGGTCGACCAGTACGCGGCTGATCTTCGAGGCTAAAATCTCCAGACCGAAATTTGTTAAACCACCGTTGTACGGTATATTTGTTGACACTATTGGAACCCCACACCTGATTAATTTTGCTAGCTGCTTCAGCAGCACTTTGGCCTAATTTGAACTCATAAAATAAAATGGTCCGTAATTCTTCTGCGACATGTTACAGTAATTGACAAAAAAAAAAGAATTTTAAACTAGGAGTTTAAAGTGACACACAGTTCAATAGAGCAGAAAATTTACTACACGCCTGATCAAAAGAAACAACACTGAAATTTTTTTATTCATAGTAAATACTAATGACAAACAAAGCACATTCAAAAAGTGCCATACTTTTGCATCAACCTATTAGTAATACGACCGATAGAGTAAATGCTTACGACTATAATTCTTATGAGATATATTTTGAATTTCGAATTGAATTCTTCAATAACATTATCTACCCTATCATTTTCTTGATCTATTAAATCTGTAGGTTTATCGTGTGTCTATTTATGAACAGATATTTCGAACTTTGTATTGTATATCTAAATCTAATTCTTGTTTTCTGCGGCGATATGAAAGTGGTTTTAAGTGCGCGTGGCGGCAACTGCCACCCCCTCAGACCTAAAGGGAGTTCATTTATATAAATTCCCCCCATTCAGCCCACGGTCGATCACTTCGCTTGATCAACTCGTTAATAACACAAGTGTTTCGTTTACTCATTATATGTGCAACAGGTATGTAGATTAGTAAAAAATAAACTGTTGTTTATTACTAATTAGATTTGGAACATTAATCTAAAGTTATTTACAAAAATAATCGCCTGATTAGATACATATTTTTTCATATTTCATATTTCGTCACCTCCAAATTTATGAAAGAAATGTTAAAATATCAAATCAAGAAATGAAATATGGATGCTAGTGTGTTGGTAATAAATTGATATAATTTATTCTGGATTATGTCAAATATAATATCTGAAATTCTGATTCTGATATTTGCGTGCAAATCAAATTTAAGCTTATAAACTTAATTAATATTCGCATTTTTTAAATTATATTATTAAGTTTATAATTTAATTTAAGGAATATATTTAAAAAATAAGTTTTCATATGTTCCATAGTAACTTAAAATGGAAGTGTAAAGAAAAATATTTATTTATTTTAAATATTACAACAAAAATTCCTAGCGTAACGTAAATTTTTTTACAGTTTAGTTTAGATTATATTAAAAATAAGTATATACATGTATATATAATATATTTAAAATAAATGTGTGAAATCATTATTATAAGCATTAGCAAGCAGCAAATCTTGTTTCCAAAAAAGAAACTAATTCTGCGAAATTCCACTTATTGTTTTTATTAGAAACTCGAGTGAAAGGTAACACAATTATTTTACCATGTGATACTCGATTGAAAGATTGTTTATAATTATATCATACAGTTGAATATAAACCTTTACCCTCGGCAATTACATGTGCATTAAGAGCTTTCTATTTATGACCAATTAATTTAATTTAAGCTGGTGCAGATATTTACTACCTATACAATTAAATTAACTCAAAATAATTGTAATTCAAAAGTGATTGCTAATATCAAATTTGACGTAGGAATTCAAATGCAGATTTCTAAATTTGTGATTTAGATATATTACGTAAATTTTCATGATTTAATAGTAATTACATTTATTACTATATTGTAAGGTGCTGAAAAATGCAGTTCGGTTTAAGAAAATTTATAATTTCACTTAAGTATGAAGAATTTTAATTTATTTTATCATAATAATGTATAGTATAGAATATCACCCAAATACCGTAACTCAAAGCATTAAATAGCTAGATACGCATTTCCAAGGCTATGCCCCCATCTTCAGTAGCACAAGATTTAAAAAAAATAAGAAAATGTTAATCAATGAATTATAATGTTAAATTTAAATTTTTTAACTTTCAACGAACGACAAATAGATTTGTATGGATTATTATTAATTATAGAAATTGAAGTAAACTCAACGAAAACATACCGAGTATAAGAAAATTCAGCAGTGGTTGCGCTTTAGATACACCACAACTTCCATTGAAATATATTTTTTTGGAAATATATTGGTACTTTTTTAATGTACTAATTTCCGAATCACTAAAAATATAATATGGATAATATCAACTTTACAGGTCAATTGTGCCGTAAATATTGACTGTGAAATGCAGAACCGATTAAAATGAATCGAGTATTTTCACATTTTTTTCTTCGAGTTAGTTAGAGAGTCCGCAATCCTAAAGATTGGTTGGAAACAGCACGCCATGCCGATCTATCCTGAGCTAATCCCTTCATCTCCCTATAGCTATTCATCTCAACGTCTTCAACTATCTGACTCACATACTCCAATCTAGGCCTACCTACCCCTCTCTTTCCCTCCACTCTACCTTCTATGATCAATTGCATAATCCCCCCATGCCTAAGAATATGCCCTACTAATCTGTCTCTCCTACGCTGTAACACTCTACAGATACTTCTCTTCTCCCCTACTAACTCTAGTACAGCTTCATTTGTTACTTTATCTTCCCAACCAATCCTCATCATCCTCCTATAACACCACATTTCAAGTGCTTCTAATCTACGCTTCTCTTCCTTTCCTATAGTCCACGCCTCACACCCGTACAGTGCTACACTCCAAACATATACCTTCAGTAATCTTTTTCTAATACCCAAGTCAATATTTGATCTTAAAATCTGTTCTTTTTCTACGAATGCCTTCCTACCCTGTGCTATCCTACACTTTATATCTACCTTGCTTCGATTATCTTTTGTGATTCTACTGCCTAAATAACAAAAATCTGACACTTCTTCGATTCTATTATCTCCTATTGTGATCCTCATTTTTCTACTGCATTCCTTTTTGTCACTCCTCATCACTTTAGTTTTACCTATATTTATTTTCATGTTAAAATCCCTAGTCAATACTGCCTGCATACCATTCAATACCCTTTCTAAATTCTTTTCGCTTTCTTCTAATATAGCTATATCGTCGGCGAATCTCAGCATATATATTTTCTCTCCCTGTACATTCACACCTACACTATACTCTTCTTTTACTTTGTTTATTGCATCTTCTATATATAGATTAAATAATAACGGTGAGAGTGTACATCCCTGCCGAACTCCCTTCCCTATTTTTGCTACCTCTTCTTCCCCCTCAATTCTAACTAAGGCAGTTTGGTGTTTATATAAATTAAAAATTATTCTCCTATCCTTATAATCTATACCCGTTTCTTTTAAAATTCTAAACATTATGTCCCAATCTACATTATCAAATGCCTTTTCTAAATCTACAAAAGCTATGCAAGTTACCTTTCCTACCCTCTTTCTTTTTTCTACTACCGTTCTTAGTGCTAGAATCGCCTCTCTCGTCCCTCTGTTTTTCCTAAAACCAAACTGATCTTCTCCTAGCCTTTCCTCTACTTTATTTTCTAATCTCCTATAAATAATCTTTAACAATATCTTCGATGCATGTGATAGTAGGCTAATGGTCCTATAGTTCTCACACAAATTAGCTCCTATTTTCTTCGGCATTGTTACTATTCTACTACGCTGAAAATCCTGTGGTACTTCTCCCTTCTCATATATTTTACAAACTAACCTGTATAATCGCTCCTGCATTTTTTCCCCTGCGTGTTTTATTAATTCGGCTGGTATCATATCAATCCCCGCTGCTTTGTTATTCCGTAAATCATTTAATGCTCTATGAAACTCTGACCTAAGTATGCTAGGACCTAAGTCATCCTCATCTATCTGTTCCACACTTTCTAGCTCCTCCATGTCCTGCCTACATTTATATAAATCTTCAAGATACTCCTTCCATCTTCTAGCTTTTTCCTTATTTTCTGTGAGTTCCTTACCCTGCTTATCACATATAATGTTACCCTTTGGTTTTACTTTAGAAAAATGTGACTTAATTTTCCTGTAGCCCAAATCTACTTTACCTCTTCTCATATCCTCCTCAATATCCTCACAGTTTCCTTTTATCCACTCTTCTTTCGCTAGCTTGCATTTCCTATTAATTAAGTTCCTTAGTTCCTTATATTTTTTCTGTCCTGCTTCTGTGTTTCCTATTTTAATTTTCCTTCTTGCTTCTATCATTTCAACTATTTCTTCCGTGATCCATTCCCTTTTCTTCGAACAAGAAGAAAACTGTGAATCAATTAATTTTAGGAAATATTAATTAGAATCCAAAAGCTATGTATACTAAAAATTCTCATTCGAAAATTATATGAAATTATACCATAGTTCAAACTATGTAATATGTAATAACAAAATTTTTAATGGAAACAATTATTAAAATAATAATAATAATAATAATGAATGAGTTTATTTATGTATCCCACAAAGATATAAACATGAAATTCAAGAGAAAAGAAAAACATAAAAAAAACAATGCTAATCACATATTGGTAGCTTTCAGCTATCTTCTTATAATAAGCAGATGCTGCTTTTTAAAGCCACCACTTTATAAATCTTAACGGTATAATATAAAACACAATCATAAAGCAAGTATTGTGAAGTTGATGTAAGCTAATAACACAGAAAATTAGTGATAAAGAAAAGAAAGTGCCATTGCGTTAAAAAGTAAATATACAAACAGATGAGTAAGTTTAGCTTATGAAAATTGATGTTTTAGGAGGAGTTTTGTCAAAGATTTTTTGAAACATGTGAGATTCAAAGATGTAGGTAATAAATTATTATACACTCTTGATATTTGTGGGGTTGATACTGGTGGGGTTAGTGTACCTTTAAATCTAATTGTGAACATCATTTCTAAACGAGATTTTTTCATATACATATTCAGGACACTTTGTTAGAATTATTTTATGAAACTGGCATGCAGAATGTAAAAATCTGCGATTACGCCTACTTAACCAACCAGATTCTTTTAATTTATATGAAATTCTATCATATTTCCTAACACCATGTATAAGCCGAAGACAGGAGTTTTGCATTCGCTGGACTCGTCCGATATCAATCGCATCTAAGCGAGGGGAATAAAGAACATTACAAAAGTTAAAGACTGACAAGACCAACGATTCACACAACATTATCTTTGTTTTCTTATTTAATCGATGCCTATTTGAATAGATCAATTTTAAAGAGCAATAACCACGCTTCAAACAAGGAGATACATACAAGCGAAATCAAAGGCAACACCAAGGTTTTTTGAGCAGTCTACAAGTTCACATTTATAATCGTTATAATTTATAAACATATATATTCACTTCATTAGTTATATTTTTAAATGTAGCCCTTGGTCTAAACAACATCACATTCGTTTTTAGTTGATTTATAAGAAAAGAATGGTCCTTGGAATAGTTAACTAAAATGTCAATGTCATTTTGAAAGCTTGGTTTAGAAAGTTTAAATTAAATGTATAGTAAATCTGGCTAGGGTCGGCATACAGGTGATATTTACAAAATTTTAGTTAGGCAGTTATATTAGTTGTATATATGGGGAATAGAAGGGGGCCTAGGATAGATACTTGAGGAACACTA
The DNA here is from genome assembly GCA_947310635.1 of Leptodirus hochenwartii. Taxonomy (NCBI): domain Eukaryota; kingdom Metazoa; phylum Arthropoda; class Insecta; order Coleoptera; family Leiodidae; genus Leptodirus; species Leptodirus hochenwartii. Next base: position 10,653,669 of record OX371177.1, on the reverse strand, counting down.
GAGCGAACCACAAGTGAGTTAGATGTAGTATTTTTCACATTGACTATCTGTGTTGTATTTTCTATACATCTGTCTGTGTTATATTTTCTATAGAGTCTGGACCTTGAAACGATAGGAACTTAAATGTTTTTTAATTTAAAAAACATAAGCAGCTATTTCAAAGTGTCCAAAAACTATATAACAGCAATAATTACCGAATCAAAATAGCCAAATTTTAGACCTTTGCATAACCTTTAAATATTTCTTATGCATGGTAATAAATCGCATTTTTTTTTCAAGCGTTTTGTTATTGCCCTAACATTCAGACGGGAATAAATCATATAGCTTGTCAATACCCTGCGGCACTGGTGCACCACTGGGACAGTGGTCTCAAACTAGGGCCCGTGGGCCGCATCCGGCCCCCGAAGCAATTTGACACGGCCTGCGAATACATTTCAATTATGTATTTATAAGTGATAGGCTCTAAAGAAAATTTAACCGAAAGAAAGAGTCTCATAATTTTAGTCAGGAAGAGAAGGGAATATTAATACATTTTGTTAAAAAAAAAAATTCCGGCCCGTCAGCTGCTTTCAGATCGTTCATTCGGTCTGCATGCAATTTGAGTTTGAGACCACTGCTCCAGGATCTATTATAGGATCTTGGTAATTCTAGAGCACAAGGGCTACTGTTGCCATATGATTCTTGCAGCTCGTACAGTCCGTCATATCAACACCCACACGGGGGTAAAGAGTCTTTCATTGTTCGTTCCCGGGGGGCCGACTCATACGCACCAATAAACCACACACATTTATCAAGTGATATAGACACATGTCCTGAATTGTAAACACAGGGATGGACTTGAAATTGGTTCGCAGATTGAAATCGAAATAAATATATGCACGAAATATCAGAAGCTGATCGAAAAGTTCGCGAAATTAATGTTTTAAAGTTAATTATGTGCAGTATATTAAGGGATCAAATTAAATGTTTACCAAATTAAACTCGGTACTCCAAAAAAAAAATTAATATCAAAAATACTTGTGAGATACCAAATTGTAATGATAGATCGAAAAACGAAATTTGCGTCACTAAAATAATAACGGTTCCTATTGTTGTAGTAATGCCAGTATTTTAAATACTATGATTATACTAAATTTAGTAAATGTTCGGCTAAATGTATGCGATAATACTGCCAAAATAAATATTTACTTTTGCAATTATTGTAAACACTTTGTCCTTAAAAAAAAATCAAAAAAAGCCTTACTAATTCAATAATTACTTATTTCGCGTTTATTATGTGATTTTATTTTTAATAATTAGTCAGACTGATTTCTATATTATGATTATTATAATAAAACTTTAACACATTAATTGTTTAGTTTTCATTGTTTTAACTTAACACCTATAACTACAAGTATTTACAGGTAACTGCAGGCAGGTGTATGGATATTACTACTGTTATTTTTTGGTAAAAGAAAAGAACTTTAGATTTAGTCACGAATTATTAATTTTAATTTCAGCTGCAATATCATAATAAATAACATAATTATGATTACATGTTCCCCGTTTTAAAAATACGTAGTCTTCGTTGTATTTCGTTATATTTAAATCATAGTTAAATACAACGAAAGATGTTAATTAGATATAATATTAACAGTTACCTATTCTTATCTAGTCCTTGCAAATTACAACGAAACAAGGCGGACAATGCATAACGTAATAATTCATACGTTTTTACTTTACAATGGGTCAGGTTAAATCTATGTTTTCAACAATGAAAAGAAATTTGAGTAAAGGAACATGATAGTAAACGGTTATCAAAAATTTTTGGTTTTTATAAAGAATTAGAATTAGAAAATTCATTACTGTTAAATGCTAAAGGTACTCACTTTGATTAAAATATAAACCTTAATGTTTATAGTTTAAAATTGTTTTTGTATTGTGTAAAGCATGCTATTTCTATTAATGATAAGTAATTAAGAAAATTGTATTTTGTTACAGGAATTATGATCGATACTAGATTTGTAATAACAACCTTAGTATTGCTTGTTATATTCATAGAAGTGCAGTCAATTTTTCTTCCAAGACGAGTAAGTGTCACCAATTCCTTCAATAATTATAGCTTTATTATATTTGCGTAAATTACAAAATAAGGACATATGCCAATTAATTTATTGTAATTGATTTTATTTATTTATTTTTATTGTTTTATTTATAGTATTTATTTTATTTTCGCTAGTTTACTACTCTTTACTTAAATAGTGAGCATTATATAGAAACCATTCGTATTTTCTTCAATAAAACGAACCTTAGCTTACTTATATACAATTTGTGTAATATTAGGGCCTTATTCAGCTGCCCTGCAGTGTAGTCCTGCAGGATTAAACACCGCAGACTTGAAAAACTGTTATTTGGTTGCATAGTGAATTTTTACAATATAGCAACAGGCCTGAATATCTTTGGCATATGCTAACTAATATTCTACATATAAGCAGTACTTCACCGATTTTAAAACGCTATGCAAAATCACCACATTATTTGTAATTTTTTTCCTCATAAAAAAATTGAAAATAGTAATATACGCATATCAGTTTGCTATGAATTTATTTCATTTTGTTCTTTAATTAATATGTATTACAATCAAATACATTAATTACAGGTAATAATATAATAATATGGTTATGTTTTAATAGTTAATTAGTAAGGAAAGAAAACATTTTTTCTGCAAGTAGAAGTTTTAAGTAGCGCGATTACGCGCTGACGTAAGTTCAAATCCTTATTAAGTAAGGTTTTCTTTTTGAAGATAAAAGGTGCGTGTATATACACCATGGGTGTGGTTTCTGTGTATTTTTATTTATTTTTTATTTAACAGATAATTACAATAAGATATAGAAAAATGTATTGCACTTTTATCTAATCACGCATCTGTGCTGTTTTTTTTTCATAATATTACGTATACATTTAAAAATAAAAAAGTTTTTTTAATATGTCACCTAACCATAGCTAGGAGGTTGTGCGTGGCACTTGCTTTTTATATTTGTTTTAAAACGTCAGTGTGTATAGCTAAAAAGAAAAAAATTTGTATAAATACTTATAAAAAAGAAGATTGAACTATAATTTTTATACTGTCTTAGTGATACAATTTTTTAACTTCTTATATTAAAGTGAAAAAGATTCTCATAGCTGAGAGTCTGAACCATCGTTTCATTTTGTTTTTGTGAAAATAGTGACATTGTAACAGTTTTTAAACTCTGAAGTATTTAATACTGCAGTCTACACTGCAAGGCAGCTTAATAGGGCCCTTAAGCATATACATCCACCAGCAGCACATGTAGAAGAAGTCGTAATTTTATAATCTTTATTATAACTATAAGCCTTGTATGGTTTCATCCCCTAAAGATGGAACATTTCAAAACTATATCGTCGTTTAACTACTAAAACCTTGTAGGTCTTGAAATCGCAAAAAAAATCAGTAGATGTAAAAGACAAAAAAAATTCAAAATATTTTACATAATTTTAACAAAATATTATACACACTAATGAGCTAACATGATTAAAAATTCCCTAATAAGGAAATTAATGAGTAATGTAGATATAGGAGCTTTTGAGTAGGTTAAGTAGGCTCATTTGCATTCTAATATTAATTAAATCCTTATAAACCGAGATATTTAAACTTAATAATAAAACGGCGATATTTAACTAAAGTGAAGTACTGGAGTATAAAATAAGTCTTAATCATAATGTTTTCCTATGATAGCATCATGATGTGCGGATTAAGCTATTTAGAATTCCAATAAAGAGGAACAATTACACTATCTTGATGAGATCTTCGAATTTGTAAATCAAATTATTATATTCCTTAGCAAGTTAATGACTACGAATTTAAACTGTATAATCATAACTCAGATCATAAAATATATGAACATTTTAAGGTTTTCTTATATTATACTGAAGATAAGTGCTTATCATTCCGAATACGTATAAATCTTGTAGATTCTTAAAATCAAGTTGATATTCTCCACAAATATTTTCTGCAGTGATGAAAATATATTATTTCGCTAAATTAAAAATTCACAGAAAATGTTAAATGTTCTTATCTTCCACTAATGTCAACTTGAAGCAAATTGTGAAAATTTAATTTTATGTCACACCTTGGACCAATTTTCGCTGCTAAAGAAAAAAAATTAATGTCATCCTGGCTAAATCATCTTATGATTTATATATTATATCCTGATGAAATTGCTAAACATACTGACGTTTATTTTTGTTTAATAAAAACAGAAAGAAAAACGATATATATGAGTACACTGTATATATGTCCTATGTCATAGCAACATTCTATATAGTAATTACGTATTCGACGATTTAGCGAAAATTAGCTGTTCTTTCCCAAAACCGCAACGGAAAATATGTGATTGACGTATCAATTCTACATGACACCAGCAGCTTGGCATGCTATTGAGATGTTGTTTACGACCCTCAAACTCTATACGACATCACTTCTATGTACACTAACTGAAAACTGATTGTTTTTAGGCGGATAACATGTACATTGGCCGTGAAAAAGTCTTGGCCGATCCGAAAAAAAGACCGTTCTGTAACGCCTTCACAGGTATGCAAAAAATATTGGGACAGCAATTAACTTGATGTTTTTCGTTTACTCTGGACTAATGGAATTGTGGTTTTATGTGGGAACTGAATTCTTAATTTACTTTTTTTGATCGAACGTTCATTATGAAAAATGGCCAACAATATATAATATAATATAGAATATCACCCAAATACCGTAACAAGCTAGATGTACATTTCGAAGGCTATGCGCCCATCTTCAGTAGCACAAGATAAAACTAAATAAAATACCTCTGTCACGAATCGTGATTGATATACTATTAAATAAATAAGTTTGGATGATATTCTATATTCTATATTAATATTTAACGCCGTAGTGATATTTTTTTTATTATATAATATACTTTTATTTTACGTAATCAGATTATCGGCAAAATAAATATTTTTGTAATGAAGAATGCGATTCAGAATATTTATTTAATTTTTTGAGACATTAAATAGTCATTGTATGATTAGCAATCGAAATATTCCATATTCGAGTTAAAAATCTTTTTTTATTTTTCACATAATTTAATACTTTGAGATATCCTTCAATTAACTATAATGAAAATCTATTATGATTTACGTAAGAAAGCACTGACTATTTTCAGTTCATATCACCTGGATTTGTAGGGTTGTTTTTATGGGATTCGCGAAAAATTTTATATTCAAATTGAAGCCCCTTGAAAAGTTGTGTCCGATAAATTCAAACTATAGCGGGACAGAATTTATACAACAACTATCTTCATCTATTGCAGAAATTGAAATAGTCATTTGGTATAAAAATATAACACACATATTCTTACTAGATATAGAAAACTCATAACTTTTATCATTTCTAGACATATATATTAAAATTTAAGCTTATAGTATAGTACAAGTTTTTAGCTCTTGTATAAATATATTATATTTATCTTATTACTCAAGTTTATAACACAATCATTGTTCAAATTTTAAGTCTTAATGTTTGTATATATGGCTAGCATATAATGGTATTTTAATCCCTGAAGCCCGAAAGAAAATTAAAGATTAAGTGCTCAAAAACTTTCGAAATTGTTACGCTTTCGAAAATGCTATATATTTATTTAAATTCGAAAACCAAAGGGATTTATTGGTTACCAATTGAGGAGCGAATTGCCGATTATTTAATATTATTAATGGAGTAGAACTGGATCAATGACTTTTCTTATTATTGTCCAAATACCAACAGGACCGAAGTCCCTACTATATGAAATGATTTATAAATTTTCTGTCCTATCAGTACTCGAACCCACGATGCATTTAAAACATTAAAAAACATATTTTCCTCGGCGAAATATTCCTTCCTTTAGGATGTGGCCGTAAACGTTCCAATCTGCCGCCCCTGCCGGTCCTTTCAAACAATGGTCTGATTGCCCCCATGCAGCATCATTCGCCTCTGAACTTCGGCAATGACGAAACTATCGACAGCCTTCTTGACTTGAGTGCTGAACCTGCCGTTGAGGATCTATCCCGCCAAATCATGAGCGAGGCAAAATTATGGGAGGCCATCCAGGAAGCGAACACGGAGCTATTGAGACGCAAGCAGGAGTTCGAGGAAGCAGGAAATGGGGCTGTGGGACCTGAGGGCCTTGGAGATATGGACGTGATGGCCGGTAGCAGCTTCGATGAAGACGAGGCGACGCCAGCGCGTAGTGCCATCGCCTCTTGTGCCCTGCCACCGTGCTATATATGAGGCATTTATTGATGTGAATATGTAACAGTATTTGTAGTGGATGGTTCCTGTGTAACTAAGTGTTGCTGAAGGAATAAATACAATAAAGTAATTACTATGGATATTATTATTATTACTTATATCAACGTCACAATTTTGCCTTTATGTTGTAAAAGATAAAATAAAATTAAAAGTTACTTGAGAGAAAAATTAAGCTTGATACAATCACAAAATGTTTTCACAAAAAAACATTATAGTTTGAAAAGAATTGAGATTACAACTGAGTTTACAATATCACAATAAAACGTATCTTTTAATTAAAAAATGTTTGGATGGGGGATCGGCTGGCCCACCGATTCATTCATCGATGTTTATATTATTTTATTGAATACTGGAAAAAAGAAATTGAAAAAAGAAACTGGAAATAAAAATAATGCAAATTCGCGAATAAGCTTCTAACTACCGTTGTACTAATGGATAAAAATAGGTTTTTGATGCTGAAAGCGGTAATATAAATGATCAGAAATTATTAAATAAATGCAATTCCTTCAGCAACGCATATATAACATATATAACAATAGCATAATATAAGTTGTTGTGTACTAATTATCGAAATTGATATTACCATTTACATTATTTATAATTTTGATTATTGTCCAGTTGTGTAGTTCCATTTTCATTGATTATTCATTACATTATTATTATCCTTCTATCCATAATTATGCACTTGTAAAACTTTATTTTGAAATAATACAAAAACTTGATCGTAAAAAAGTCAATTTTATTATTCTCTGTTTATTATTCTCCTACAAAAAACGATTATCTTAAAGAACATTGCTAATGTTCACTTCGTGGTTTCGGAATTATAAAATGACAAAACAGTATTGCTTGCATATTGCTGTTATATTACAAATAATTTGCATTAACCACAAAGTCAGCGCTTAAAGACTTCTTGTTCGAATGGAAGGAACTATAATGATGGTTCAGAACCGATAGATTGTAATATAGTACGAAATTGGAATATAGTAAAGGAGCAAAGAATATCCCTACAAAGAAGAAATAGATGTAAGATAATGTAAGATTTAAATAATGTTGCACTTCTCGATAAACTGTAACTATGCTTATAAGTTCTTGAAAACTGGTTTCAGGAAAGCTGTAAATTTGCATTTTAATGCGATATAATTGAAAATATACTATTTGAAGTAGTTTTCTTTGAAAAACCGTGTGTACAAATATGTATAAAACTTTTATGTCATGTAAAAAAATAACACAGAATTAATAATTAATTTGCAACAGTTGCAATTTTATTATTTGGTACTTTAAATTGGTAATATTTGGATAGCAAGAAACAAATTTTAACCCACCCTACCAAATACTTCATCATAACGTACACTATTGATAAAAAAATACGATTTTATGTTTTTGAAATAATATCTTAAGCGGCTTAATTATAAAATATCTTTAGTAATGCGTAAAAATAGTCGCTTGAAAGTATAACCCTTGAAAGGTAAGTAAAAATCAAACAATTAATCATAAATTCTACGATTTAATATATTTGTTACAACAGCCGCATAAATCAGTTAAATAGAACAATTACACCCTTGCCATCAATTCGCACCCTCCTGCACCCTTAACATCATTGACTTCTATCCAAGCCACCGCCAGTATTTGGTCCAACAACACTTCCTTGTGGTGCATCATGGTCATCCACATACATCTCATAGAATCTGTCGTACAAGGGATTCTTCAATGCTCGGGCCAACAGCATCTCCAATCGCTGCTGCTGGGCAAAGTTATGATCTGGAATGTCTTGCATGAGTGGCGGCACCAGAGGCTGTTGCAAAATATCGACGCTGCGCTTGCGCATGTAGTTGAAGCAACATGTCTTGAACTGCCGAGTACCGCAAGCTGTTTCGCACTCCATGCCGCAAGAATTGCAGGAGCGGACATCACGGGAAGATAAACTACCTAAATACCAACGAAGCAAGTTAGGCAAAGCGTGAAATCGTTATATTTAATGAGTACAAGAGGATGAAATCAAGATTACGTAAGTTGAAATTTTGATTTATTTACTTTTTACAAAAATATTCCTCACCTAGTGTAAAAAGAGATAACATTTTGTAATAGTGGAATTAGATTTATGTGAATTCAAGCAGAGGGTACAATTAAATCAATTGAAAATCGTGAATTACTTAAGTATGTTCAACGACCATTATGTGCATTTTTAGCTGATGACAAAGAATGAACGAAATCAAAAATCAAAAATGACAAAAATCCAATGAACGAAATTGATATTGATTTCAAAGCTACTAAAGCGAGTTTTGCGACCGATTCGAACTAATCGTTTGAATTAATTTAATTATCATAGTTATATTAACAAGAAATATAGATAGCGATGAAGAAATTATTGTTTTGCTTCTTTATTCCAGAAGTGCACTTTTAGAAAATGAGAAAAAGTAGCATTATAAAACAAAGTTTATTACTTTTTCAGATTGGGCAATAGAAAATTGTATTGAGCGAGAAAGTGATGACTTTTTTATTTACATGCTATAAAACAATAATGAAAAAAAGAAATTTGCGTTATGTGCTATATATTTGCCGTACTATATTGTAATATTTATACCTGATTAAATTCAATGCGGTTAATTGACTTAAAATTATGACTACGGTGTTAAATAATAAAAAAAAATTTAAAAAATAAATAAAAATTGTATAGCAATCACGATTAGTAACAGAGGTACTTTATTTAGTTTCTATTTTGTGCTACTAAAGATGGGGGCATAGCGTTCGAAATGCGCGTCGAGCTATTAAATGCTTTGAGTTACGGTAATTGGGGGATATTCTATACGGTTAATTGACATTCTAAATTTTTTTTTATTAACTAACAAAATAAATAACATCAGAATAACATTTGGACGAATTACTCTAAGTAAACATGCATATTGAATTTGTGCTATTAAAAATAATTAACCGTGACTACTATAAAATTGATTAGTAATTTCGATGATCAATATTTGATCAGTGAAGAGAGGTGGCTTATATTTCTAAATGGACAAGTAGCTAATAGATGTTTTGCGTCTTGTTTTTTCTGTGATATTCTTTATAATTCGCTATTATATTTAACTTTATTTTAATAAATATATTGTAGACATGTACAAATAGGCAAATACAGTTTAAGAATATAAACGATGGTAATACTTTTCAAAAACTTACCAATAATTAGGATAAATAAAAACACTAAAGCTATTCGGACACCCATCACCATACTAGAGGACGTTGTTTAAAAATTATTTATACACTATACAAAAAAGCAACCTTATGCAAGCTGATTCTTGTTCTGAGGCTGTTCAAAGCGGTGTAACGGTTTATATAACATCCAGATAACCAGAAGGATGGCTCGGTGAAATCGCAAGGGCTGCTATCGCTTCTGATGTTGAGTGATGTTTATTTTAGAAAAAAAAGTTTTTCTATTTTATCTATACTATAGCCAATAAAGTATTCAGTGCGTACGCTACACGTTCAAAGCGAGAAAACTTGTACTCGAAATTAGTTTATGATGGGTTATTTTCTTGCGCGTGCATCGAACACCCTTTATGTCAGATTGGCTCACGTCGCTGTTTGTTTGCAGCCAGCAAATGTAATTTATGCAAAATAACATGTCTTTGAAGAATTGATACGACTATGTTAATGCCAATGGAATATTTCATACAGGATACAAGAGTAAACACTCAGAAATATAAAAAATATATAGATCCAGATAATTTCAATTTAATAACAATGCACAGTTTTATTTCAAGTACAGCAAATTAATTTAACAAACTAAATATTTTAAATCGTAAACTACAGAAAAAAACCTTAAGACTTTCTTTGGTTAATTATGACGTTTATTACATATATTACACTATGGTCGAAATTGAATTCCTGAAGAAATCGTGATCATTGTACAAAATGTCAAGATGGTTAATTGTGATAAGTACTGAAATGTTGAATATTTCAAAATGATAAAAAAAAAATCAAATTGAAGTGTTTTATTTTACTTTTATTTATTTATTTGTTTGCACGAGTATTATATATATATTTTTTGGATTATATATATCAAGATTTTGTAATCTTGCAACAGGAATTTATTAAAAGATGACACGAGATGATTTGAGTCCACCATTTCAGCCATTCTTTCTATGTTTTGCCATTATATTAGATTAATTAATTATTAATTTATTACACCAGTAAAACTGAAGAGGTGTATCGAATCTACCCAAAAGTAATGATAATTCCATAGGTAAGGATTTACTACAAAATATTAAGAAAACTACATTCATATCCAGAAGCACTTAATTAGAAAAGAATTTAATGAAAGAGGAAACAATAATTCATAAAACCATGTGAATCTATGTAGGTATGTCAAGCAAAAGTAAAGAACAAAAACATTAATGTTTTCAATGTTCCAAATATACAATACTCATTATAATGGGTACTTTCACATCAACAAGTACCAATCCTAATACTTCTATTAATATGATTCATTATAGTTTTTTGCTTTATTCATTTTTAGTTATACTAGATCTTTATTAAATTGAAAAATACATATTTATATATACTTTTCAGTTTTCTGATATTTTAATGAAATATTTTTGGCTGTAGTGCTATAATGTTGGTGTGATGTGTAATATGTGTACACTGTTACCAACACCTTCTTCATAAGTTAAAGAATATTAATTTAAAGATAGTAAAGATAGTAAAGATAGTAAAGCAGTAGTTTATACAATAAGTAAATTGTTTTAGCATTTTTGCTAATATTCAAAATTTCGATTTACGCGGTTATTAAATTATTTATCATGGATATAGTGTAATAACTACATATTTAGATGATTGATTTAAGCCGCCATGTTTCCTTTTCTTAATTTTTTTAATTCCTCAGGATTGGTTAGAACCAGCACGCCATCTGTCGATCTATCCTGAGCTAACTTCTTCATCTCCCTATAGCTATTCATTCCACGTCCTCCACTATCTGACCCACATACACCGATCTAGGCCTACCTACCCCTTTCTTTCCCTCTACGTTACCTTCTATAACTAATTGCATAATAACCCCCATGTCTAAGAATGTGAACTACTAGTATATATATTTTTTAATTAAACGGAATATATTGATCTAATGAAAAACATAACAAATGTTTTTCACTTAATCTATTTTAGTTGTACAAAAAGATATTTCATTTTTTTGTGCAATACAGTGCACAATAATCAAAACCATACTTACTGAATTTACGAACCTGTATCTCAGATCTTTAACATCTTTTTTCTAATTATTAATTAATATGGAAATTCAATATCTAAAGTAATTTTCATTCCATTAAGATAATCGAATTCAAGAAGATTTATTTCTGATTTCTAAGTATAAATTATTACTAGTCGTATATATTAATTAATAAGACTGCCCTGGCCTATTCAAATTTGTAGTTGCAATAAAACTTCAAAGGGGGAATAAATTATGTAAGAAGTAATAAAATGTATTTATTTTTAGAACGTGCCTAGGTAAATTAATTTCTAAAAGTAATTAAAATCAAAACATGAACGGCCTGTTTAAATATTTCCCCTAATATAGAAATAAAAACTTATTTCCTGTTTTTCACAGATACACGTCTATTTACCTGTGTTTTACAACAGACACACCTGATGGAAATCTCATCATCTGGTTTACACTTTTACGTTCCATTTTGCAGTCAATATGGAATGTATTAGCAATAAAATGTCACCATAAAACGTAGATATGGAATGCGATTTATGAGTTACAGTGAAATTATCAAGAACTATATATAATAAACAAATATTTTCTAAGGTAAAACCTTTTTATTAACCTAATAAACTAATAATAGAAGTATATAATCATGTACACAAACATAAATATGTGCTAGTCAAAGAGAAACAATTGGAAGGTATTACATCATAGGAGAGGTCGTATTCTCAGATATGGGGTAATACGCAAATAGTTATAGAAGGTAAAGTACAGGGAAAGCACAGGGTAGGTAGACCTAGATTGGAGTATGTGAGTCAGATAGTGGAAGATGTTACGATGAATAGCTATAGGGAAGTGAATAAGTTTGGTGAAAGAATTGGCCAAAGTAAATTATAATCATCAGTATATTCAATGTATTTATTTAGCAAAATTGTGCTGCGTTTTAAATTAGTACATATTATAAAACAAGTGATTTTATAAATCCTTGAATATGAAGTAAATGAGCAGTAAGTTCATATGATTAAAAAAATTAATGGCAATAGTTCTGTATATCTTCTCTCTCCTGTTTCTATCTTCATATTATTAACTTTCCTTCTATCTTCTATCATGTTAACTTCTTATTTTGTTATCCATTCCTTTCTACATACCCCTTTCTTTGTGCCTATTACTTGTTTCGCTGTTGTAGTCAACTCATCCTAATTTCCATACAATTGATATCTATGTCGATGTATTTTTATTCCTATAGTGATGTATTTTTATACCTTTCCCTTACATCGGCTAATTTTAACATATCTAATCTAATCTAACCTGTTTAGACTTCCGCATAAGTTTCTTGAATTTCATCTCTGCATTCAGAACTACTTAGTTGTTTTTACTATCTATATCTGCTCCAGGGTAACTCTTACAATTTGATTTGTAAACTTAATTAGTAAGTAAATTTTAAATTTATTTTTATTTTATTTGGTTATTTTAGATTTCAGAAACCAATATTTTTTACTGTTACTTGTTAATTTCGTTAATTGTTGATTTGTATTGTTTTAAAAGATTTATAGGTCATATTATATGCCATTTTTGAAGTACTTCTGTCATGTGGACTTATTTATTTAATAGTATATCAATCACGATTCGTGCCAGAGGTATTTTATTTTGTTTTATCTTGTACTACTGAAGATGGGGGCATAGCCCTTGAAATGTACATCTAACTACTTAAATGCTTGTTACGGTATTTGGGTGATATTCTATATTATAATAAAAGTAGTGTTATTCATTTATACCCAATAAAATGCAGAGGAATTTACGTCCTATTTACTTTCAAGTAAAAACAAACAATGCAAAGTTAATAACAAATAACAGAATAAAATTCCGACTGCAAAAACTAATATTAACAAATAAAGTAAAATGGCAATCACAAAAAAGAAGCTTCTTATATATTTAAATTTTATACTTTTTTATTAACTATTAACTAACTATTCGTCATGGTGATAACAGAATCCATATTGTAGCTGAGGTCTCAAAAAATGTTTTACAATTATAAATTAATAATTAATCCAACAAAAAGACAAATGTTCGTAATTAATATAACCGAAATATAAATTTAAAACAAAATATTGCCAAATGGTCAATTCATTTATCAAACACATAAAGCTACATTTCTTGGTTTGACTCTCGATAGATAAAAATACTCCCAAAGTATTTTTTTATTTGCATATTTTCATTAAATTTGGTAAGCAGTTAAACACAAGCCTCTATAAATCATACAATAAGGATAAATTATATTTTATTTAAAAAGTTATCTTCTAATACACATAGAGCATACATGGGATAGGTACATTATTTTTTCGCAAATTTCTTCTTTTTCTTGAAACCTTCAAATTCCATGCAGGCTAACGGGTTCGCTTTATTTTTCTAAAAGTAAAATCAAAGATTAAATACATAAGACATACTATATCACAAAAGGGACGACAAAGCTGCCTTCTCGATCATTACCTGAAATTTCGTTAATTTCTTTGGGCCTTGTTGAAGACGTTTCTTTTTTCTTGCTCCCATTCCCGCTAAATGCTTCAGAGTGGGAGGAACTATATATTCTGGGACATCCGCCAGATGCTGCTGAATTTTAACTGTGTGTAAAGCTTTATCATGACGAAGTACTTGAAGATCATTGGGATTATCTTCAAAGTAGCCCTATAAAATACACAAAATAAACAAACATGAATCTTAAAATAGACTTTTAAGTTACCTTCAATTTTTGACAATTAAGTATTTCTTGTTTTATTTCTTTGAGACGAGCTTCTCTTACAGCGATCCTTGTCACTGCTTTCCACGCATCTTTACTTCGATATTTAAAAGCATCCAGTTCGTCTAATTTAAATTCATACGATCTAAAAAACATAAATGAAAACGCGAATATTTAAAACGCACAAACATCAAGAGCGTATCTATGATTTACTTGAAAATATCTTCGTTACTGTTGTTTCTTTTTTTAGTGTGCTCTTTAACAGCATCTAGCAAAGGTAGTTCCTTCATGCTGACAAATGACAATACACTACCCTAAAATCATATTAATAACATACTCACTGTATTTTAAAAATTAACACTACGGTGTTAAATTATAATATATAATATCACCCAAATACCGTAACAATCATTAAGTAGCTAGATGTACATTTCAAGCGCTATGCGCCCATCTTTAGTTTTATCTTGTGCTACTGAAGATGGGCGCATAGCGCTCGAAATGTACATCTAGCTATTTAATCCTTGTTACGGTATTGGGTGATATTCTATATTATACTCACTGTAACTCAAACGTGTATGTTAACAATGGAGTTATAATTCCTCGTGATAAATGAAGTGTATGCAAGATTCACATTTTGAACAGTTGTTAATTAAAGTAAAACAGGGCTTCATTTCGATCAAATTTACCTGATTATTTCCTCTTGCAGTTCGGCCAGCTCTATGAATATAAGCAGAACCATCCAGTGGAAAATCAAAGTTAATAACATTCGATACGCACTGGAAATCAATTCCTCTGGAAACACCACTCTCTTTATCCTTCCTTCTTTTACTACTTTTCTTACTATGTCCAGTTACAGGTAGCTCCACGGGTTTCTCCAAAGCAAGCTCATCAGAAGCCACTATTATGTCGTACACACCCTGATTGAACTGATTAACAGAATGGCAGCGAACTACAGCGGGCAGTTCAGAGTTCAAAACACATGTTGGAATACCGAATTGTTCAAGATATAGCTTTATCCTGAAAGAGAATGTTTTTCAGTTACAAAACGATCGTGTTTGTTTGCATAGAAAAAGCAAATAACAGTACTTCCAAAGTATATAATACAACAAAGCATCTTACCATCCCAGAAATTATTGACCTCGATATTTGGAAATTGGTAAATAAAACTATACCAGGGGCTATAAAATCTAACATTGACCTTATAAAAAATTATGAAATACATTAACACAAAACTAGAAATGCAAACAATGTACATTTGCCTACTGTAAGCACTAATAAAGAATGGAAGGATATAACTTTTAGGGCCATAAGATATTATAACAATTTACCACAAGCTATAAATGTTACTAGAAATATAGGTATATTTAAAAAATATATTAAGTTACACATAATAAATAATAGATTACGTAATTATGTTAAGAAAATAAAAAATTGAAACGCAGATTTGAATATGTAAGAAGTATGTAGAATTGATGTCACTCTTTTCTAATACAAGGTTTTATTTAATTAAATTGAATTTATAACTACTAAAGCATTCTCTCTAACAGCAGCGGGGATATCTGCTGAATGAGAAGATGTATATTTATCAATATCTTATTGTAAATGAAACTAGGTTTGTAAACCAACCTACATAATAAAACTGTTCAATAAAAAATAAAAATTCACATGTAACATTTGCAACTCACTTGTAACATTTGTCCACCGTGTTTACAAAAATAATTGTCTTTCCTCTAATTAAATGTAGTTTCAATAGTGCATATAATATTGTGGCTTTTTCTTGTTCTTCTGCATTTAAATGATAATGTGTCAATTGGGTGGAAGGTGCCAGATCCGGTTCCTCAAGTTTCAATATTACCGGATTTTGCAAGACAAGGTTCTTTAAAGCTTTAACATCTTCACTCAATGTGGCCGATGCTAAAATTGATTGGTAGATATTTGGAAAATACCTAAAACACAATGTATTTCTTTATCGTGTTTAAAATCTTCGAATACGGATTTCACATACTTTATTAATTCCTTTATTTCGTCTTCGTATCCAAATGAAAACACCAAGTCCGCTTCATCAATAACCAACATTTCAAGTGACTCTTTAACATCGAAATTCCCAGCATTCAGATGCTGTAGAACCCGAGCGGGAGTGCCAACGACAATATCAGGCTTTTCTACTAGCAGAGGTTTTTGTACATTCAGCGCCACTTGGGGCGAAATATCCACGAATCGAATGACCCGTGAACACTTTATCGTCAAGTCTTTAATAACGCTGCATATCTGTTGGCAAAGCTCCTTACTTGGGGATAGTATAATCGATTTTATAAGTTGATGCTTAGCTAGATGTTTGGATGTTAGGATCTTTTGCACAACGGGAATAGCAAAAGCGGCCGTTTTTCCGGAACCAGTTCTTGCACGTACCAGTACATCTTTGCCTTCTAAAAGCAAAGGGATTGCTTTTTCTTGGATTAAGGTAGGTACCTGCCAACCAAGTTGAGCTATGGCCTAAAATAGAAGATGAAATTACAATAATTTGTGTGAAATGTAAATTAACCAGTATCCTACTTTTAATATTCGATCATCCAGTTCCATTTCATGGAAATGACTACTAACATCTTCATTTGCTTCGTTCATTTTTATTGAATAAAGCAAAATATTAATTTATTGCAAACAACACGTGCTTATATTTCTTTCATGGTATATGCAACCATATGTTCGCGGTTGTGTAGAAATTGCATATTGCGACGTCACGAATTTTTAGTAAACCGGGGTTGGAGGGATATTTTAAATTCAAATTTGTATACTTTTTGTACGCATACATTTTTGTAAATAAAAGTAAAATTAATGTGAGAGAAATTAACAATAATATTGGACCGGTTCTTAGTAGATAATGCGAATTTATTTTATTTTAAAAAGTATTGGAACGACTGTGCCGATATTATTTTAAAATTATTTTTATATATTTAAAATACATATTTAAAATTATAACCAATGACAATGTATATATAGACGTTGCAAGTCCATATAAAAGAGAGATTCAGAGGGGAATCACATATCCACAAATTTCATAGGCCAGGAAGTGCTGCAGACTATTGGTGATATATAAATTATGGTTGTGTTGAAATATTTGATATCGAAGATAAATCCTGCTTGATTGCATCTATTATAATAATCTAGTTGATTCAAAAGCCACAGCGGTACATGCGCTGTTTGCAATTTCTTTCGTTTTTCATCGGGTTAGTTCGCGGAAGAGTTCGAATAATCAATAAAAAAATATTAATATTTCCAGTTTATATTCATTTACCGCAACCAACGCATAGTTGTCAAATATTACATGATTTGTATAGATTTGAAGAATTATGATCAATTTATGTATGCGACTATTATATATACATTGTCATTGTCAGTGATATCAATGACAATGTATACATAGACGTTGAAAGTCCATATACGAAAACGAATCAACTTATGATTTCAAACGGAAAAAGTTGAAATTAAAAGTTGAAATCGTCTTAAAACAATATTTTACTGATTTCCGGTTCAAATGGGAAAAGTTGAAATTATCGTCGAAAAAAGTGAAAAAGTAGTGTATATATACCTTTGAAATAATCCGATTTTTTGGCGATTTTGGTCAAAGTTTAAGGAGTGCTGCCCAAAACAATGCAAAATGGCTATAAATCGTCTTAAAACTATATTTTACTGATTTCCGGTTCAAATGGGAAAAGTTGAAATTATCGTCGAAAAAAGTGAAAAATTAGTGTATATATACCTTTCAAATAATCCGATTTTTTGGCGATTTTGATCAAAGTTTAAGGAATGCTGCCCAAAACAATGCAAAATGGCTATAAATCGTCTTAAAACTATATTTTACTGATTTCCGGTTCAAATGGGAAAAGTTGAAATTATCGTCGAAAAAAGTGAAAAAGTAGTGTATATATACCTTTGAAATAATCCGATTTTTTGGCGATTTTGGTCAAAGTTTAAGGAGTGCTGCCCAAAACAATGCAAAATGGCTATAAATCGTCTTAAAACTATATTTTACTGATTTCCGGTTCAAATGGGAAAAGTTGAAATTATCGTCGAAAAAAGTGAAAAATTAGTGTATATATACCTTTCAAATAATCCGATTTTTTGGCGATTTTGATCAAAGTTTAAGGAATGCTGCCCAAAACAATGCAAAATGGCTATAAATCGTCTTAAAACTATATTTTACTGATTTCCGGTTCAAATGGGAAAAGTTGAAATTATCGTCGAAAACAGTGAAAAAGTAGTGTATATATACCTTTGAAATAATCCGATTTTTTGGCGATTTTGGTCAAAGTTTAAGGAGTGCTGCCCAAAACAATGCAAAATGGCTATAAATCGTCTTAAAACTATATTTTACTGATTTCCGGTTCAAATGGGAAAAGTTGAAATTATCGTCGAAAAAAGTGAAAAATTAGTGTATATATACCTTTCAAATAATCCGATTTTTTGGCGATTTTGGTCAAAGTTTAAGGAATGCTGCCCAAAACAATGCAAAATGGCTATAAATCGTCTTAAAACTATATTTTACTGATTTCCGGTTCAAATGGGAAAAGTTGAAATTATCGTCGAAAAAAGTGAAAAATTAGTGTATATATACCTTTCAAATAATCCGATTTTTTGGCGATTTTGATCAAAGTTTAAGGAATGCTGCCCAAAACAATGCAAAATGGCTATAAATCGTCTTAAAACTATATTTTACTGATTTCCGGTTCAAATGGGAAAAGTTGAAATTATCGTCGAAAAAAGTGAAAAAGTAGTGTATATATACCTTTGAAATAATCCGATTTTTTGGCGATTTTGGTCAAAGTTTAAGGAGTGCTGCCCAAAACAATGCAAAATGGCTATAAATCGTCTTAAAACTATATTTTACTGATTTCCGGTTCAAATGGGAAAAGTTGAAATTATCGTCGAAAAAAGTGAAAAATTAGTGTATATATACCTTTCAAATAATCCGATTTTTTGGCGATTTTGGTCAAAGTTTAAGGAATGCTGCCCAAAACAATGCAAAATGGCTATAAATCGTCTTAAAACTATATTTTACTGATTTCCGGTTCAAATGGGAAAAGTTGAAATTATCGTCGAAAAACGTGAAAAAGTTGAAATTATCGTCGAAAAAAGTGAAAAAGGGGTGTATATATACCTTTCAAATATTTCGATTTTTCGTCGATTTTTATTTTAATATTTTTTGGCAATAGTGTAGTGATACTGTTTATAAAATCCTATGTTTTGTCGGTGTCGGAGTGGTCTCGGCGTTAAGGTGTCGGCTGACACCGCTTGGTCGAACGTAACATTCTGTGTAAAATCCTGTGTAAAATTTCTTGTAAAATATATATGCAAAACGTTTTTCTGCAAGGGTTCCTACGATATATAAAAGTGAACACAAGAAGTAGTAAGTACAAATTTTCTTTATGAAGTAAATGTAATTTCCTTTTTTTTTTGCTAAACTGAAAATTGTTAAAGAATTTTTAGAAAATAAATTGAAGAGTTTTGAAGGTAGTTAATTGTATACTTCTTTAGGTACAATTATTAATACTTCTTTAGGTACAATTATAAAGAAATTGTAATGAGTGACAGAAGTGAAATATTTGTTCATGACGGAAGTTTAAGTTACGAATTGCGCATTTAAAATTTGTTTTTGATGGAGTGTAAGAAGAGGAATATATTGAGGAGTGCAAGTTAATATATGGCTCGTATATTAATTAAATCTGCGTTGTAACTAATGCCAATGACAATGTATTTTATCGAATTTTATCAATTCGATACATTTCTCTCGGGTTGTTGAATGTTTAACACATTTTATTCATTGTTTTGATGTTGCTGATGTCGAACAGCTGACCGTGTTCGAACACAGTAATCGAATGCTTGGTTGAAGTTGATTGGGGACGCAACGCGAGTATTGAATTCAATTAACACATTGCTTATGGGGAGACAATGGCGCCACACTAAGTGGAAAATTGTCAGAATTTCGTTCCCGTGTATTTGGTCAATATACTAGCGCAGTCTTCAGTTATCTTCACCAAGTTCTCGTGGTGAAGATATCGACAGATGTCGCCACATGAAAATCAACCACTTAAAGTTGATTCGTTTTCGTATATGCACTTGCAACGTCTATGTTTACATTCTCATTGCTTATACAACTTTTATAAATATAAATAAGATTGGGATTACAACATAATTAATTCGGTATATAATAGTAAAGTAGAATTAACATAAGAATAATTGTTAATAGAGAATTAAAAACAAAAATCCGAATATTGTAATAAATTATACAGATCATAGACAAAGAACGAATATCTTAATAATTTTATTTATTTTTATGGAATATTCATTAAATCTTCATTAACATTATATCAATATAATATTCAGCATCATTGGGTTAGTATCATTTTAGTCATGATATTGTATTGGTGGTAAACTTCGAAAAGCAATTAAATGCCTTCCAATTAAGATAGTAGCCAATTATATAAACAATCCTTTTCCAATAGCATATATACGTACATACGGAAGCTCCAAAGAATATGGGAAAACGGAAGCTGTAGGAGGAAGTAAATATCTATTCCTGTGGATCGGTCTTGTTCGCCCTATAATAAACATATATCATATACGTTCTTCCCGAGTATAACTAACACTATACGATATATAATATATGTATATGTATAGCGATGTTCTTTATATCTGATATAAAGTTCAATCAAATCTATTTTTATGCCATCTTAGTAGTTTTTCAGTAATTGACAAAGAAAAAGGACGAAAATAGTATACACAAAAACAAATTAATAGTTCACTGCTTTGTGACAGAAATCTTAGCCTGGGTATAAGAGTAAGGATGGCAAAATGTTATATATTTCCAGTGCAGGAGGATGGACCCTGAACAAGGCACAATGTCGGAAGCTAGAGCCTTTCGAACTGTGGATTTATGGGCGAATACTCAAGATAGCATGGTGGAGCGTATTACCAACATTGAAGTGGTAGACAAACTAAAGCATTGTTCACTATCAAAAGGAAGGAGCTAGAATATTTTGGACATATCATGCGCAACGGCAAATGCCAACTCCTTCAGGTTTTTATAGAGGGCCAAATTACCGGAAGTCGCAGTAGGGGCAGAAGGGAACATCGTCGTTGAAGAATCTACGAGAAAGGTGCGAAATGAGTAGTAAAAGGATTTGTTTCGTGCTGCAGTTTCTAAAGTTAGGAGCATTGATGATCGCCAACCTTCGCTAGAGTACGGCACGCTAAGAAGAAGAAGAATCTTCATTTATAAAAAATACGAAAAGATGTGAAGCAGAAATAAAAGTGTTTATACACGAATATTAATATTAATACAGACACGTATTTTATCATCTTAATTAATTGCATTAATTGTATGATATTGTATTGGTGTATGTATTTTAATCGCATTAATAAATGCCAAAATAGCTGTGAAGTCAATTGCAGTTTGCAATATTTTGCAGTTTTGTTGAAAAATTGTTTGCGCAAAAATGATTAAACCCTAAACCATTTAATATAGGCCTAGCCGAAATCTATAGTGGTATAAAAATAGTCTGGCTAGTACTTTACGAATATACAAAAGAACTTTAAAACCCAATGAAAAGAAAATCGCCTTATATTATTATGAATCCTAAAGTGTAGGTAAACAAGGAGAGGTTTTGATGAAATTTTTTGATAATGAACAACGTTCTTAACTAAACAGACTTGAATAATATTCTAACATTGGCATATCACCCAAAGAAAATTTGGTGAATTCCCCTTAAACTCATAATAGGTTTATTTTTTTTAAGTTGTTCGAACGAACACCACATACAAAGACTTATATAAATTCTGATCTAAAATATACCGTGCTTAAATATTTTATCGACTCATTCCATCTAAACATATAGGTACCTATAAGTAAGTATTATAACTTGTTGTTCTCTTTCTTTAATATCTTTTGCAAGCAGATCTCTTGGGTGAACGAGTTGAACAATGGGCTGAATTTAGAATCACCTGGTATGTTCTCATGTGGTTATAAGCATACGTGTATAAGAGGTAACCCGCTGCATATTCTGCCTCCTCTGCTGCCGAAAAACTGTAAATGTCCGCGAGCTTTGACGGAGATGTAGAGGGAGATTTTTATGCAAGCAAAGTCCTTCCTGAATTTACGATTGCATGCCATATAGGGCGCTTGCACAGAAGTATGTTTCATATGCAAACTGCTTGAAAATTCCATCGAAGTTAATGGATATATAAGCATACTTGAAAAACTTTACAATATGTTGAAAACATCCTTGCAAAGATTTTTAATCTCCTAGTAAAATAATTTGTTGAATATACATGAATGTTATGGATAAATTTTAATATTAATAAATTACAAATTTTTGCTTATTTTTGTTTAGTTCTTTATTTATCAGAGTCCCTGAGATATTCTCAAAAGGTTCTAAATAATTTGAAGGAGACAGAATTATGTAATATTAAGCAATTAATATTACATAATGAGGGGGAAGAAGAGGTAGCAAAAATAGGGAAGGGAGTTCGGCAGGGATGTACACTCTCACCGTTATTATTTAATCTATATATAGAAGATGCAATAAACAAAGTAAAAGAAGAGTATAGTGTAGGTGTGAATGTACAGGGAGAGAAAAAATATATGCTGAGATTCGCCGACGATATAGCTATATTGGAAGAAAGCGAAAAGAATTTAGAAAGGGTATTGAATGGTATGCAGGCAGTATTGACTAGGGATTTTAACATGAAAATAAATATAGGTAAAACTAAAGTGATGAGGTGTGACAAAAAGGAATGCAGTAAAAAAATGAGGATCACAATAGGAGATAATAGAATCGAAGAAGTGTCAGATTTTTGTTATTTAGGCAGTAGAATCACAAAAGATAATCGAAGCAAGGTAGATATAAAGTGTAGGATAGCACAGGGTAGGAAGGCATTCGTAGAAAAAGAACAGATTTTAAGATCAAATATTGACTTGGGTATTAGAAAAAGATTACTGAAGGTATATGTTTGGAGTGTAGCACTGTACGGGTGTGAGGCGTGGACTATAGGAAAGGAAGAGAAGCGTAGATTAGAAGCACTTGAAATGTGGTGTTATAGGAGGATGATGAGGATTGGTTGGGAAGATAAAGTAACAAATGAAGCTGTACTAGAGTTAGTAGGGGAGAAGAGAAGTATCTGGAGAGTGTTACAGCGTAGGAGAGACAGATTAGTAGGGCATATTCTTAGGCATGGGGGGATTATGCAATTGATCATAGAAGGTAGAGTGGAGGGAAAGAGAGGGGTAGGTAGGCCTAGATTGGAGTATGTGAGTCAGATAGTTGAAGACGTTGAGATGAATAGCTATAGGGAGATGAAGGGATTAGCTCAGGATAGATCGGCATGGCGTGCTGTTTCCAACCAATCTTTAGGATTGCGGACTCTTTAACTAACTAAGCAATTAAAAGTGCCAACGCACCAATTTTCATGAATTGTTAACCATATAAGATGTTAGGTGAAGGTATGAAATGCGATAGCCAATAATTATGTAACAGCGAATTATATAATAGTTGACGTCATTTATTTTGTTTTGTCCTTTTAGCATTTTTAACCACCCGTTTCAAAATCTGTCAGTAATATGTCAGATCCAATAAATATGTAATTTAACTACAAACGTTTCTTTTAACACAAATTAAAATTTAACAGATAATTTCAACGAAAGAAGCACGATACAGATTTGAAAAATCATAAAAATCTTTGATCACATTTTCTTTCCGAATTGCAAACTAAAATAACCAATACTTTGAAGCATATTAAATTAAAATTGTAATCAACAAATTAATAATATCTGTTAGATAATATCATTAAGTATAAATTAATATTAGGGTTGTTTGAATTTGCCACATTGTTATGCAAACATAAAATAAATTGTGTAATTATGTTTCGATAGTTGTTGAGTTATTTGATATTTAAAGGTTTCACTTTATAGATTAAACTAAATATAGCGCCCTCAAAAAAAAATAAAATTAAAATAATGATTAATTATATTTAAATTACTTTTATAAGTTATGCATAATTTAATTTTAAAAAAACATTAAAGAATAGAAAACGGCATTTTTAAGAATAAGCACCTAAATAAAGTTTACCTTATTATTATATTTTTGGAAAATACCCATTGCTAAATGTGTAATTATTATATTATAATAAAAATAGATTTTTAGCAATTGCTAATTGTCAATAATGTTGTATCATCATGAACTACTGCACATTCGCTTAATATTTCAGGGTTTATGCAAGGACTTGTATTATAATATACCCTAACTTAAAGTGCAGCATAATTTATATCTAACGGTAAATATAATTCATTGGATTTTATTGAATAAATCTTAATGTGAATAGTTCACAACTTGTTGAATTAATTTTCAAACGATATATTTTTAACATTTAGCGTTGACGCATAAAAAATTATACAAATAACTAGCAGCCCGACATATAAATTATAAAATATTGAAAGACGAGAGGAAACTGCAAGCATTTTTTTCATAATTAATTAATTTTTTGCCATTGGTTTAGTGAAAATTAAAAAAAAAACAATTATTAATAATAAATCCATTTATTGGCATATGAAAAATTAGGAAAGTACAGCCAAAGGGAATGCCATCAAATAATAAGCTTTATCACTGAAAAAAAAGATCTGCTTCATAGCAAAGAAATATTTATTCCCATGACATTTATTTCAGTTTACACGTAGTATAATTTTTACAAGAATGCGGTGTATTAGTTAAAAACGTATTTCTTTACTTTAACACATCTTCATTTACTTGCAATAAAGACAGTCTTTCTTTCATTACATTTCTTCGCGAGAGATAAATATTGTTTCTATGAAACATATACACATTCAAATATGATGTTGTGTAAGTGATAAGTTGCCCATAATAAATGTGCCCATAATAAAATCTTCATTATTGATATTATTGAACAACGATCAACTTTCTAATTGATATACACCTTCTTCCAGGGGATGGAGAAAAAATTATATGTAGTATGACTGTAGATGATTATTAAATTATGGTTTGTCAAATTTGAGTATTTGATTGATTTTTGATTAAATTGTTTATTGATATGAGTCATTATTATGTACTAAGTATTGTACTACCATATTTTTTGATAGTATTAATTTAAAATTATATTTTTGTTTTTATTTTTTAACTGATTATACTATTTCTATTTAACATGCGTATTTTCATTACAATAAAATATTCCTTTATCCAAAAAGAAGAAGAAACAATGGCAAATAATTCAAGTTTATACCAAAATTGCGATATATTTCAAATAATTATATTTATTTGAATTGGAACGCGTATTATTTACGCTTAAATAATTTCTTTGGGACAAATAAATTAACGTAGCATTATTTAAGTAAATTTGCTTGTATATAATTCGTTAGAAATATCTAAACAAAGAATTTCTTTGTACTTACATAGATATTAATTAATGCAAATAGAACAATATTATTTGTTAATGGGAAATAAATTTCATTGTCATAACACAGATTTTTTTCCGTGTAAGACATCGTTGCTCTTCCTTGCTTTTCTTCCCCAAAATTTATAAATATTTTCTATGGGTACCTTAAAAAACCGACTGGACTTGTATTTGGGACTTCGGTCCAATTGGTGTTTGGCAATTACCGTAAAAACCCACGTATAAAGTACCTCCGCGCATAAGATACCCCCTACTTTTTGAAGGCTTTTGACCAGAAAAACCATTACTCGCGTAAGATACCCCCAGTGAATATCAGTTGTCAAGGTCGTTGAAGATAAGATAATTAATTTTCAACGTTTTATTATAAGGCAGCGGAAGGAACACAAGTTACCGCTCTACTTGATAATAAATGCCGAACAAACGCCTTTGACGTTTGATATTGTCCCTAACACAAGTGTTGAAGTCTAACAAGAAAAAATTGGCGCTAAATCGGTCAACATTGCTACAACAGGTATGATATTATACAGTTTAAAATAATTAAAACTCATATCGCATCTTTATGATGATTTGATGAATGTTTACTGTGAGCTTACAAAAGCATTCAAAAAATGCTGCATTTCCAATGATTTGGATGGAACTGAAGATGATATCGTTTTTGGGAACAATATGGGATTAGAGGACGAAATGGATTGTGATGAAGATTTAATCTATGCGGATGATATGCCTGAAGAAATGGAGCCTATTGTTGTTGAAATGTATTAATCAATATAAAGTGTGTAACGTGTTTCAAACATCACATTTTACATCTTTTGCAAGTGTTTCCAGATTTTGAATTGCTTGTACCCGCGTATAAGATACCACTAAGTTTTAACCTCGAAAATTCCAAAAAAAAGTGGTATCTTATACGCGGGTTTTTACGGTAACAAAAAATCGCATAATGTATTATGCACTTATATTAGGTTGAGAATAGAGACTTTGTGATTATTCTAGTTAAAAGCTAAAGAAATAATTTTGTGGGTGGCACGCGTACACTCGGTATACCGGCGGCGGGAAATTGCTGTACGCAGACAGTACGTAAAGCAGATGAGAAGCAGCTACAGCAGGCATGGGCAACCTTTTTTTTGTAGAGGGCCGAATAGAAAAATTTAATGTGGCACGGGCCAAAACATTTGCCAGCAGATCATACTTCCTCTTCTTCTCCACTTCTACTGTATGCAAATAATCTTGGGATGTAATTCCCACTTCCACAATGGTTATCTCGTTTAATACCTTGTCGTGTACTACTATATCAGGTTTGTTAAACTGGACATAAACAGTTGATAATAATAGTAATAATATTTATTAAAAAAGTGAAGGTACAGGTATGTAATCATACCTAGCGTTTTTATTACAATAAAATAATGAAGAAATAAAACTGATAAACTTCAACAAAGAAATAACTTAATAACTTCTCATAGTCTCATAGTTCTACAACTCTAACCAAAATGACATCAACCAAAAATGCAAAATCAGATAACCATGCATCATCTCCCAAAGGTTGGACCAGCTCGGGTCTGCCCTTCATTTCCATGAACGTTTGCACTTCTTCTCTTAATTCATAAAATCGCTTCAACATTTTGCCCTTATCGAGCCAGCGAACTTCACAATGAAAAATGATGTCTCCATATTCTGTTTCCAAGTCCTGCAGGAATTGCTGGAACTGGCGGTGATTCAAACCTCTTGATTTAATAAAATTTACACACGAAACAACTGTCTCCATTACGTGCTTAAATTTGAATGATTTAGCACACAGGTTTTCTTGATAAATTATACAGTGAAATGTGAACAGATTATTAATGTCAATATTTCTCTGTGATAATTCTGATTTTATTTTAGCCACCACTCCCAAACTTTTCCCTATCATCGCGGGAGCTCCATCTGTAGTGACACCGCTTAACTTTGCCCAGTTCACTTTAAAAGCATTAAAAACATTAACAATTTCTTCAAAAATATCTTCTCCTCTTGTAGTGTCTATTATGGCTCGAAGCGCGAGCAAATCTTCTGTTATTTTAAAATTTTGGTCGACTGCGCGAATAAAAATTGCTAGTTGCGCTGTATCACTAATATCGGTGCTTTCGTCCAATGCTATGGAAAATGCAACACACTTTTCCATCACTTCTCCAAGAGCGACTTTTATGTTTTCGGCCATTGCATCTATTCGTCTTGTGACTGTTCTTCTGGATAAACTAACTTCTGCGAACTTTTTCCTTTTTTCTGGACACAAGATATTTGCCAATTCTATTAAGCACTCTTTCACAAATTCTCCTTCTGAGAACGGCTTCGAATATTCCGCCACTTTCTTACTAACAACATAACTTGCTCGAACGATATCTTCAGCTTCTTCACTGCGTTTTACAAAGATATTTATTTACTACTTGAAGGTCCCGACATATTTTAGGAATAAATTGTTTCAGAGCTCCAAAACAATCTTAACACTATTAACCCAACTTTTGCACTTCCAAACTGATCTTAAGGCAGACTTCCTTATATAGCTGGTGGCCTAAGCATCTCGAATATTCCTGAATTTACTAGTACCTTCTCGTCGATCGCTATCAAATATTCGACATGTTAGGATTCTACCTTCACAAATTTTGCGGACCGTGTTAATGTGCAACGGAAAAATTCAATGGCGGGCCGGATAAATCTTACTCGAGGGCCGGATGTGGCCCGCGGGCCGTGGGTTGCCCATGCCTGAGCTACAGCTACCCTCGATGCCACCAAAGCCGCCACCAGCTGCACGGCGGCTACGCTGCGTTTGCGCGTAGATACACACACACACCAAGAAGACACACAAATCTGCCAAACTCTCGCTGCGATACGTACGCTACTCTGGGGCCCGTGCCGCTGGCTGCCTCCGCTATCAGCCGCGCCACCAAGCCGCCACACACTTATCGCCGCTGCCGCCACCACCGCCGCCGCCGCCGCCGCCGCTATAATCATTACCAGCAATACATAATAATAATACACCAGTTACATCAACACAACACACAGCAAATATCCCATCTTATCCATTCCCAATTACTAAGATTCGTATACTTCGATTCGGTGCTGTTTCTAGAATACTTGTAGAATATTTCTTTTCATTATCGCGATTAGAAGTGTGCGCGAGCTTACGCTTACAATGTTCAGAAGGCCTGCACGTCTGCTGGGTATCATCAGATGACCAGCATATTGGCAACAATGATTTCAATGGATGAACGGGGTAGTTTCTCCTGAGCATTTGCCCATCGCCGAGGAGTATAGTCGCGGCCGTGGTAGTTACCGTAGCTGGGAATCGGTAAGATGGCCACACCATCCGATAGCCCCGAGGAGGATGTGGTGTTTGAGATTGAGACGTCCAGGGTACCGAAGCCCATCCCCGTCGCGCTCGAGGATCTCTGCAAGCTGACCAAGTTCACGCGGCAGGAGATCCGGATCATGTACCGGGGCTTCAAAACGGTGCGTGTCCTCTATTGTATTATTTTCCTCTGTGTTCTATCTCATAATTCAAGTTGGCATAACGTGTATGCGAGCTGGACGAAAGGGAGGGTGGTCGCTTGTATAAAGGGGGTGTAACTCCATTGAATAAATTCTGTGTGTTGCGTGTGGAAAAGCAACTCAGCTGTATGATACAATGGGACTTTGCTGAAATTGGGGGGTTGATATTTAAATTTACGTGAACCTGCACTCGAGTTGGCATTTCCAACTTTTGCAAACAAAGTTATGAGTACATTATAATAATAACTTTATATTTTGTAAACGGAGTTTACTTATCCTGCCTAATTCATTTTTGACATCTCACAGTATATTTAGAAATGAATATTTTGAATTGTCTAGAAAAACGATGATATATGCTACGTTATTTGAAAAATATATAAATGATATCTTCATCGTACATAGTTAAAATATTTGATTTATGAACATCACAGCAACATAATTATATATATATATACATATATATTTTTTAACTAATAAAAAATGCTAAATGTAATCTTGAACATTACGAAATGCTTTTATTTCTAAATTTATAGCTTTGACTATCTGGTTCCGTAAACGGTGTCATCATTACAAAGCAAGTACTCTAGAGATCTTTGCGCACATTTTGCGATTGAGCACAAAGTTGAAGATATATTACATAAAATGCAAATTGTGTATTATCCTGTTTCATCCTAAGGCGAAGAATTACTACAGCCATTTCATTACACACTCATTACTTTTTATTTTCTCTTATCACACCACTGCAGTTGTTTCAAATTGTGTTTACACTCGCACATGAGTGTATATTATCTAGATTATTTTTGAAATTGCATTTTAGTTATTTATTCAATGTACTAACAATTTAATATAAAAGTTGTCCGCAATGTCCCCTATAATATCCTATGTTTTATTATTCCATATATGGATTGTTCTTTAATAATTTATCATATCGCAATCAACTTTTGATCATCTGCTTTTCGGTATTCTTTCTTTCTTATATACAACACAATTTATGAAATTATAAAAACATGTTAAGCACATTATGGCTATTTCGAAATGGGTTCACATATTTTATTCAAAACGCTGGATTTTATTAACTAGGCACACATTTGCAAGTGGCAAATAATTGATGGTAAATAAGATTTACGATATATTTGTTCCAGAATATTTTCCAAAAATTTCAAGTAATAACTATAAATAAATGCCACTGCATGTTAACGTTTAACATTTTCCTGGCTAATATGCCTGATGGAATAAAATTTATAAAAGGAAATCTATTCACCCTTAATCTGAACCGTGGAATGTAGAATAGGGCTATTTATAACTTATGAAATTCTTGTGCATTTTAATATTATTATTCTCATATTGAAAATTGAACTATTAAGGCATAAAAAATGATATTGCCGAGATATAAAATTATAATTAAAATATCTGAACCTATTCATTAAAAAGTCATATATTGTAACCTAGACAAGAAAAAGGTTCTTAAAAATGATTGTTCTTTACGAATTCTTCATGTTCACTCTTTTAGATACCATTTTATATAAAAGATGAACTTGTGGATGACAATGCGAAAATTGACGACATTCTTTCTTATAAATAGTTTTGCGGAATAGATTTGGCCTGTTTTCGAAAGTTTTGAATATAAATGAAGCAAAAATTCTTTGACAGAGTGATTGATTGCAACGATTTGTATAACGAAACTAGTACTGAAAACGAATTCTTACACGCTTTAGCTAGTACTGGGTTCACTTTTTTAATTATATACCTTCAGTTCTATTTGAAGCATATATGTACGTACATAAATATTTATTTTGTATAATTTTTGAATTTATTTTCTTATTCTTATGGCAACAAGCCAAGCATTTGATGCGAGTGAGAATAAAAAACATGAATTTTTATATCGTTATATAGCTGACAAGCAAAAATAATAATACCCAAGCGCATTGCCAAATATAGCACAAAAATGTTAAAAGCGAATAAAAGGACAGTTATCTAATATAATATCCTGGTCTACTTACTTACTTTAACAGTAAAAAATGCATCAGCATAATTGCAAAAACACATTAACTCTGGAGTTTAGTATATATGTTTATATAGTTTAATAAAAAATACAGGACGTACGAAATTTGTAATAAACAACTAAGACTTGGAAGAATATATAGTTTATAGCTTCATAATAAAATAGAAGAAAAAATCTAAAATATCGCCAGAATGAATTAGGTTAATGATGCTTGGAATAAATAATCCTTTTGGAATTGTATGTTTTCTTTAACTCGTGATTTTTTGTTCCCGAAAATGCTATATAGAAAGTATTTGTTTAAATATAAACAAAATTTATTTTTAATTAGCGCATGCCGCACTTTAGATTTTTGCTCATATTTTGCTCATAGGTTTTAAGAATTTGAACTAATTTAAAAATCAATATAATATTTTTGTTTTTACCACCCCATTTGTCTCCATATCTATATATTTATACTGGAAATGGTTCAATTTCATAAATACAAATATCTCGAAATACCTGCAATATCCTACAATACAAAATGTACCAATTTATTACTCATACAATTTTAAGGTTGCATATAATGGGGTATTAATTTTAAAATTATCACTACGGTGTTAAATAATTGTATAAAATATCACCCAAATACCGTAACAGAGGTATTTTAATTAGTTTTTATCTTGTGCTATTGGAGATGGGGGCATAGTCCATGAAATGTACATCTAGGTACTTAATGCTTGTTACGGTATTTGGGTGATATTCTATACAATGGATTCATTCATTCATTACAATGATTTCAATCTATTTTAATTTTTTTTATTTACAGTTCGAGTTATGAATAGAGTGTCCTTTATATCATTTTATTAACAGACCACTTAATTATGGCAATAGAAATTCACTCAAATAGGCTCATTTGCAAAATTGATTAAGAATATATAAGAAAGTCATAAGGAAGCTATTTATTTGATATCATTATATATAATTGTGAATTAGTACCTATGTACATGTCAATTAATGGAAGGCCGCCCATGTAACCTTTGAGATTTCCGACTCAATAAATATAGCTAACTACTATGAAAAATACGAATCAGCTCCTTACGTAGGTTTTGTAAGGGTATGAATAGTTACTTAGTATATTATATGCTTTCCAAACACTAATAGAGCCTGGAAAGCATATATATATGACCTAGCTGAGGAAAGATATAACGTTGAACACGTTTGTGAACGTTGAATTTAATTACAAAGTCTACATAAGTTTGCAATTTCGTAGAAGTTTTGGTTAAGACACCGAACCGATTAAAATTGTGAAGTATATCATATTTCAGCGATAATTGCAAGTGTCTAAATATTTCGACAAGTATTTCCTGGAATCCTTAGTAGATTTCCTGAGCTTGCTGTTTTTTTTTCCAGCTAGAGTTGCAATGTTAAGTTCAACCAATAGGTCTTCCGGTAATTCGACTTTAAAATTGGATGTTAATTACAAAGACTCTTATGATGAAATTGTGAAATTAGAAAGAAATATTGATAATTTGTATAAGAACTATATCTACTATCGCATTCATCGAAAATATTGTAAGGATTATTTATAGGAGCTTAGAAAATAGAGAAGAAGAAAGGCTAGCGGAAGATCAGTTTCGTTTTTAGGAATAACAGAGGGACGGGGGAGGCTATTTTAGTGCTAAGAAGGGTATTAGAAAAAAAATAGAATAGGAAATACTATTTACATAGCTTTCGTGGATTTAGTGAAAACATTTGGTTTTTCTAGATTGGGGCATAATGTTTTGAATCCTAAAAGACAAGGGAATAGTTTTTAAAGAATGTATAAAAACATTAAACTGCTCTAGATCGAATTGAAGGGGAAGAAGAGGTAGCGAGAATAGGATAGGGAGTCAGGCAGGGATGTACACTTTCGCCGTTATTATTTAATCTACACATAGTAGATGGAATAAAATAGGTTTAAGAATAGTTTAATGTAGGTGTGAAAATTCATGGAGAGGAAATATATATGTTGAGGTTCGGTGTACAAAATAAATATAAGCAAAATCAAAGTGATGAGGTGTGACAAGAAGGAATGCAGAGGGTGGTGATTAGAATAGGAGATGATAGAATAGAAGAAGTGTCATACTTTTGCTACTTATGAAGTAAAATTACGTAGAATAAAGCATTCTAAATGTGGTGCTATAAGAGGGTGATGAGTAGCGATGGCAAACTGTAGGTCACTTTGAGGACCTAGTTCGTAGTTCGTAGTTCATTTCAATGTACCGTTCATGAACTATAGGTCGTGAACTACTAACATCTTTTTAAAATGAACTAGTTCACGACCTATATGAAATACATGCACATACTGAAAATAATCTCTTTTTTTCTCAATATAAAAATATTAAATGGTAAAAAATAAATAAATTGAAATATTACAATACTTATTATTAATTAAGAATCAGGAAGAAAAGACAACAATGTTTATAATTTATACAAAACATATATATAAGGAAATATAATCTTCTCTAGGTACTCACGATTATTTATATGAAGTTCTAAAATACTTATTGGTAGTTACTGAAGAAAATGTTTACTATTTTACTAACACTTGAAAATTAAATCTACAATCTATAATAAAATGAACTAGATAGAATTGTTTTGTTTGGCGTTATAATTTATATTTTCTATTCCAAATCTTCTCTGTTCAAACTTCAAAGCTTTGATTTGATGTTAAGTGATTGCATTACACTCAATATGAAATAGAAGAACTATAAGATTTACATGTTCATTTTTGTATTATTGCAATAATTTGCTATGGCATGACATATTTAAGAACATATTTAATCTTGCGAACATATTAATTATATTATTCCAAATGAAATCTGACACCAACATATAAATTGTGACTCAGCTCGGCAATGCTGCTGTTGCAATATTGCATCGAGTTTCCTATTTCGTTCCGTTCACCAACACTTTATCACTAAATAAATGATAGTACTGTATATGTAATGTATACTATACTGCAAGTATATATATAGTACAAGTACATCAATACGTACACCGTTCACCATGTAGTTCATAGTACACGAACTAGGTCCTAGTGACCTATAGGTCGTTGCAAAACATCGTCACAGTACGCCCGTCAATTGATTGAACCGTTCAGAGTGAACGGTTCGCGAGTGAACTACACATCGCTAGTGATAAGGATTGATTGGGCAGATGAAGTGACATATGAAGCCACACTAGAGTTAATAGGGGAGAAGAGAAATATTTGGAGAGTATTATAGCATGGGAGAGATAGACTAGTAGGTCATATTCTTAAACATGGGGATATTATATATATATATATGTACGTATTGATTGCCAAGTGTAAAAAATTACAAAAACAATTGACATTGTGCAGCATTTTCACTATTTCTTCAACCGTATTATCAGTTAGATGATATCAGATTATTATTGAATCAAGACTGTAATTTAACAGATCCTCCAACAAGCAACGAAATAAACACCAGCCTAGATTTTAACATCATGCCATCTTTGTTATGTAAACGTATACTGTACATGTCATGGATTTGAGTAATTTGGCCGACAGGATGTTAACGCTTTCAGTCCTACGATACTTTCAAAATATGGACAATGAAAAATATGTAATATAAATAAAAATAGGGAATTTCATAAAATGTCATCATGAAACTCTATAATTTGAGTAGAATTACATTGTTGAGCAGGTCTACATAATTAATTTAGAGAAAAAGATGTAAATATAGCTTCGAAAACAATCATAAGTAACTATAATAATTCTTGTTTATGTCAAAGTTCTATATCCTTTCTATGAATCAATAAAATTTAAATGACATACCGGGTGTCCCACGTATCTATCGACAGTTTTGTTATTCGAAATAACTTTTCGAGTTTTTGTCAGATTTTATTGAAATTTTAACGCGATATAAAGCAAACAGTTTCATTTTATTACTCTTCATTTTTAGGCACCTAAGTCATTATTTCTTTAATATATTCAAATTAATATGGCGTATTCTATTCGCGAACGTGCTAAAGTGGCGAGTTGGTTTGAATGGACCCGAAAACCTATTTTGGTTCAACAGAAATTTCGAGAAGAATTCGATCGTGACCCGCCATCAAGGGATACCATTTACAAATGGCACAATGTCCTAATGGAAACAGGCAGTGTCCTCGACTTTAAAAGAAAGCGCAGCAGATCAATTTGTTCTGACGAAAATTTGGATCGTGTTCATGAACATTTTACTGATAATCCGCATTCATCCTTACGCCGCGCCTCCAATGCTCTTCAAATCAGCCGTACCACAATCGGGAGGATTCTTAGGGACCTCAAATGGCATCCATATAAATTTCAAATTGTGCAAAAATTAACTGAGGAAGACAAAGCAAACCGACTGGAATTCGCACAGGATGAAAGGAACAGAATTTATGAAAATCCTGATCATTTATCCAATTTGATGTTTTTGGATGAAGCTCATTTTCATCTTGATGGTGGTGTCAACCGCCATAATCATTGTTATTGGGCTAGCGAAAATCCTCACTGGTTTGTCGAAGAATCGTTGCATTCCCCCCAGAACAACAGTGTGGGCTGCAATTGGTGAATGTGGTGTCTTCGGACCATTTTTTTTTCGATGAATCTGTCAACAGTGTTAGATATCTCCAAATGCTGCAAACAGAATTTTATCCAAAATTGG
The DNA here is from genome assembly GCA_947310635.1 of Leptodirus hochenwartii. NCBI lineage: Eukaryota > Metazoa > Arthropoda > Insecta > Coleoptera > Leiodidae > Leptodirus > Leptodirus hochenwartii. The sequence continues at coordinate 10,617,774 of OX371177.1, read as the reverse complement.
GAGCACGAGAAATCCAAAACGATGTAATCTTTATGCAGGATTGGGCTCCTCCACACTGGGAACGAGTGGTTCGAAATTGGCTAAACGAAAAATTCCCGGATCGTTGGATGGGACGTGGATCCCCAAATATGCCTTGGCCTCCTTGATCACCGGATTTGACACCATGTGATTTTCTTCTGTGGGGCTTCATTAAGTCTAAAGTCTATACAACACGACCGGCGAACATTCGGGTGTTGAAGGAACGCAGTATCGATGCTTTTCAACAAGTTACTGTTGAAATGAGAATGAAAGTTTTATTAGAATATTACGAACGTTTGTTCAAAATTGAAGAGAATAATGGTGATCACGTTGAGATTTAGTATGTTGGTTAAACTATGTTGTGGTAAAGTTTAGTTTAATTTGCATAAAAATTACAGATATGGCAATAAAAAGTAAACTGTCGCTAGATACGTGGGACACCCTGTATGTACAGTGATGAAATAGCCTGAACAGCGGTGACATTACCGAAACCCAAACAAAATGTGCTTTTATCCAAAACGATATAATGACCAACAACAAAAAATGATCTATTTTGTCAAGCGAAATCATAATATCGCCCATTAAGCACACACCCTATAAATTTACATTTTTCGACATTAGAAATAACTACACAATGATAATAATTTTACAATTGTTCAATCATTAGCCGATTTATATTAATTTATTTTTTAAAATAATTATTTGCTCCTGATTTCATTGTCGCTATTAGAATTGTGAAATATACTTACGTTCAAAGGATTGAAAATATGTTATTTGCTTTTGGCGGTAAATCGCCGCGGCGGGCGAAACATGGCGACGAAACAGATCAGCCCCATGCACGTGCGATATATCGATTATTAAGGCGAAAATGTAATCAGCGGAATGTGTCGAAACCCATCAAATATCCGCGACGTAACAACCCCAACGGCTGCAATTAGGAGTGGGAAAGACCGTGAAAATGATATAATTTTATAGGTTGCCGAACAGCTGTACTAATATCAACGGGCGCTCTGCAGGCAAATAACAAATTATACAAAGTGAAAAGTATATTTGTATGTTTAGAGGGTGGTATTCCCGTATCAAGGGTAAATCCTTCATTGCTCCTCTAGTGCACGCATCTGCTGCAGAAAAGTGAAATTCGAATCGGAAATGTGCCAAACATTTTTGCATTGTATGACGTAAGACAGATATCTTTATGTAGTTTGTGGATCATAAATAAGATTGCATATTTTATAATGCGTAATTTTACGAAATGGAAAGATTTTATATTTAATTTTGATCAGGGGAATTTTAATCTTAAAAAACGTAGTTACATATTTCGAAACCTCTCTTCGATATATTATTTATCTAAATATTAGATTCGAAATTATTTCTTCTATGTTGTGGATTATCACATATAGTGAATTGGCTTTATAATGGTAATATAAAAATGTTATAATGGAAATACCAACTTAGTTGAGGAATAATTTCAAGAATTGCAATGCTAAAGAGAAAAATAAAAATATAGTTCAAAGACTTTCCGCTGGGAAAATAGTTTTCAACGTAATATAGAAAGTCTTCTCAATAAATATAATCTTTCAATTTTATTAGATTCATCAATGACAGTATTTGTCTGAATCTGTACGTCTTGAAACCTCTTCGCAACATCGAACAATTTTGATACAAGATCTTGATATATTATTATAAGTACCTAAACTGATATAAAAGGAAATTAGTGCCTCATTACTTTATAAAGTTATCGTTATGAAGCTTTTAACAGAGAAGCTTTAAATAAATAGAAACGTTGTATCTCAAAATAGGGATAATGAATCGTTTTAGAAATAAATATGATTAACATAAATGTTGAAAACATTTCTTAAAAACAGAAAAATATGCACAAATTAGTTTTATAAAATACGATGTATTTCCTAGTGCAGTTTAAATTAGCAAAATTCCTGTTGAATTAATTTTTTTTGTGTTTTTTTGTGTAGACCTCTTTATATAATATAATTAAGACAATAAAAAATATGACCTGTTGGAGCAAGGGTATTAAATGTTAAAACGTGTTCGAGCACATCCTGAACTGGATTTTGGCAATATGACACCGATGCTCCTCTTCTTTCTTTACATGCCGTGATTTCATTGTGTGGGAAACATTTTTAGTGGCTTGCAGACTATTCGAAAATAACTTGAGTTAATTTTTTTAATGCTTCGTTGGCACAATTTTAGTGAAAAAAAATTTTATGATTAAAAGAAGGACGTGATATTTGCTGTTTAAAAAGTTTGCCCAAAAATAAACAAGCTCCATTTAAAAAAATGAAAATAGAAAAGAAAATCAAGAAACTGCATTTAAAAAGTTGAACATAAGTTAACTTTTGAAATATTTCGTTCGCACAATTTTACTAAAAAATTTTTTTCAGAATTAAGAAAAGGACGTTATATTTAATGTTTGAATAGTATGTCAATTTTGAATTATTTTGATTTTGTTCGAATAATAAGATGAGTTGACTCTTAAAATAGCGCAATTTTACTAGAAAAAAAATTCTTTTAAACAAACAAAAACGTTATAGTTGTTCTTTGAAAAATAAGCCTATTTTCAAATTTATAATTGAAATGTTCAATTTTTAACTTTTATCGAACTTTCTTTAAATTAGTATAATTAGTATAATTTTCTCTGAATTAATCTGAAGTTAGTATTTCAAGGATAGTGGCTCACATTCATTCCTTCGAATATTTTATAATAGATAATTTCTATCGGCATCTTACAAAAAAGTCTTTGTTCTTTAAATTACGAAAAGTGTTAAAAACCGAAAGAATTAAAGTTTTTTTAAAAATTTGTAAGAGAAGTAAACTAACTGTAGTAAGTAAACTTTAAAGTGTGTACGATTTAATAGCGCAATATTATAACAATCATTGCTTTACTATTATATTGTAAGTCTTTTAAATAGACGTTTAATATATTGTTATATTTGGAATATATTTTTTGATATTTAAGATACGTATTTACGTATACGTAAATTGTATAAAAATTGCATTGGTTAATTTAATTGAATCAATTTTAAACAATCGTATAAATTACACAATATTGCACGAAATGTCCGATTTAAAAATTAATCCTAATTTGTGTAATAGAATAAAGAATGAAAATAGGAAAACTTCGCAGAGTTAGAAATAGCATCGATAATGTAAATTGGAATACAATATTTAGAATTTTTTAGAAACTAGGTTAGGAGAACTATTTTATATACATATCAAATCGCATTGGTGGAAAAGCAGAAGAAGTAAGAATAGGAAAGAAAGTCAGGCAAAGATTTCACGTTCCCCATCATTATTATCTATATATAGAAGATACAATCGAAAAGGTTAAAGTTATGGGCTAGAAAATTCAGGGATAAGAAATATATATGTTGACGTTCTCCAACGATATAAATATTTGAGAAGAAAGGAAGACGAATTCGTATGAATTGACTAAGATTATTCCATTAAAATAAATATATACAATACCAAAATGACGAATTAAGTTAAAGAGTCCTCAATCCTAAAGATTGGTTGGAAACAGCACGCCATGCCGATCTATCCTGAGCTAATCCCTTCATCTCCCTATAGCTATTCATCTCAACGTCTTCAACTATCTGACTCACATACTCCAATCTAGGCCTACCTACCCCTCTCTTTCCCTCCACTCTACCTTCTATGATCAATTGCATAATCCCCCCATGCCTAAGAATATGCCCTACTAATCTGTCTCTCCTACGCTGTAACACTCTCCAAATACTTCTCTTCTCCCCTACTAACTCTAGTACAGTGAATCAGTACTCTTCACAATGACGAATTGTGAACAAGAAAATCAGAAGATGCAAATTGAAAGTGAATTTAGAATATTATAATATAGAAGAAGGATCTTATTAATATAGTAAAGTAGATATAGAATATAGGATAGCATAAAGTAGAAAGGTATTCATAAATAAGAAATAAAATTTTACTTCATCTATTGGCTTACGGAAAAGATTACTGAAGGCATATGTGTGGAGTGTGGCATTGTACGGGTGTGAGGCATGGACTATAGGAAAGAAAGAGGAACGTAGAATGGAAGCGTTTGAAGTGTGGTACAATAGGATGAGGATTGGAGGGATAAATTGATTAACAAATGACGTGCTAGATTTAGTTGAGGAGAAGGTCCCCTAAAAATATTGAGCATAAATGAGACTAGTAATAAGGGAATAAAGATGTATATTAATTTGTCATGAATCTATATAGTTACAATAATAAATAAAAAACTAATAATAAAAGCATAGAAAAACAGAATAGTTTAAATTGAAATACAAGTCTAAAATATAGTAGTAGGAATATGATAAGAAGTGCAGTTTAATAGTTACGGGTCGTGTTTTATAACAAATTCGTTTTACAAACGGATTCGAATCTGGGTAAACTGTAGCGAATAATTAATTTTTGCATCGCAGTTATTGGATTTCGAAAACATAACTTCGCAATTTTGTTAATTTGTTTCCTCCAATTAAAAAACCGATTTGTTTGTTTGTTTTACGTTTGACACATAGAATAAATTCAATCCAGATTCTGCATTTTTAACAAATGCCCGTTTCATGAATGTCCTGGTCGATGCACATTTTATTCAACAAAATTGTATATCATTTTTCCACCACTTTATTTTTATTCTCATTTACCATGAAACAATTTCGTTTTGGCAAAAAGATAGCGATTGTTAAAGGAGATATTTTCGGCGTAGGATCAATCGCCAGTTTGTATAATTCTATCGATATTTATATCAAAGTGATGGATTAAAAATATTTTTGCTATTTAGGAATGGACACTCTACAGATCCCTTGCTCCGCTATCTTATAGACATGTCATGTAATAAGTCTTGTTTATTACTGAAAAGTTCGACTAAAAATAAGCAATTTAAATATAGGAACTTGTAAAATCGATCCGTCTTTGATCTTCGATAAAAAAATTCGATAATATATTGAAATGCATAATCAAATTATGCAGTTCAATAGAGCCAATATTCGATATATATTCATGTTGCATGTATTATTAACGAGATGCCACAGAGAGAAACATGAAATGCTTCTTACGTGCGATGTCTATGAAACATGAACAATAATGTATGTTATGTATGTAAAGAAATTGCTATAATATAACATAATCTAAAAGGTCTCATGTAAATTATACAGCACATCATTTCATATTGCATGCACGTACTGAAAAGTATGTATATATTATTAAGGATTACCGAAGGGATTTTCCCTATTAAAGCATTAGCAAAAATGTAAAATTGTACATGAGTTTAGCTTGTTTCAGTCGTAGTTAATACCGTACAAAACATGACTAGAAACATGACTCACTTCGAGGCAAAATCGTTTTCACATATGTTGATACTACGGGTCACATTATTGTGTTTAAAGATTGTTTCAAATTATTAAGTAAAAAATTCGATCTACGATATTATATGAAGAAAGAATTAGATTTATCATGTACATATTAATTATATGTGGAGGAAGCTGAAATAAGTCGAAATTGATGTTACTTTTTATTCATTTAATGCAAATATAATTTCTATTATTAATTTTGTAATACTTTTGTTTGATTTGTCATACTGAATCTAGTCGTTATAAATTTATTGAAAAGAAATTTGTATTAAATTTATAAGCAATCACATGGCATTTCTTGATTTATTTCAAAATGCTGAAGAATAAATTCAGAAAGTACCGATTTTCTTGGATTAAGAGAACCAATATTACGATTTTGACAAGTTCAATAATATCTATAAACATTTCCTTATTTTAAATATTGTCATAAACATTACTAAAATTATTTCATATTGGTATAATGATTATAGATTATTATTATTATAGATATTGTCAATATTTAAATTTTCAAGAATTTCACGGTAGCATGTAAAATATACATGTATATACTTTCAATAGTATTTGGTATTTAGTCTTCAACTGACTATTTCGTACCTGAAGCAAAGTAGACACACCTCATTACCATTTGAATTTCAATGTAACCCTGTTACTATTTATAACACCATGGACATTGCATAAGGTCCAAGTTTGATCACATTTGCTCTAATATGGTATTGATTAAATTTGCACATCGAATTATACATCTATATAAGAATATTTCCTACATAGATATCCCCATTCAAAGATTCAGGATATTCTATCGAGTTCCTGTCTTTCGGGACAGATTGTTTATACAATTGATTTCCGGTACCGATCCCCACGCGACCTCTTGCAATGTGTACAACATCCATTTTTATCTGTCCGAAAGAACTATTTATTTTGTTATTTTATATATTTATTTATTTATTTAATGGTGATAACTGTTAGGATTTACACACGTCAAATGAATAAGTACAGCACTGTATGATTTATAAATAAACAATAATAAAACAATAGAAAATAAAAACAAAAGAAAACGAACCTATAAGTACAATTCTCGGGAATATATTAGCACTGGTAACATTATACACAACTAACATATATATTAAGAAGAAAATATCAAAAAATTTACATTTAGTTATAAATAGAGACCGGACTTTAGGTAAAATGCCTTAAATTGCCTTTTTTTGCCTATTTTGACAATTTTGATCAAATTTTGCCTATTTTTCAGTTTAGCGCCTATTTTGCTTATTTCGACATTTAATCGTTCTTAATGTACTCTTAAGTACCTGCACGTAAGTACCAATAGTGGTTATTTTGTAACAATTGTTATTTCAAACAAATAATTCAATAAAAAAATTCAATAATTCACCCTTCGTTTCTTCAGTCTGTGTTTAGTTAGCGCACGAATACATTCGAAAATAAATTCAAAATGCCTAAAAATGGCAGTGCAGATCATCAAAAAATCCAATAAATCCAAAAATCCAAAAATCCAAAATCCAAAAAATAATTCGGTAGTTCGGCTCTAATATTTTTAATGGTCATGGTATAATATTATTTTGTAAGGTTTGCGATACAAAAATTAAACATGAAAAAAAACATTTTGTGTTTTTTTACTGTGTTTTTCATGCCTTTTTTGAATTTTTTTCAAAATAACAAATGCCTTTTTTAGCGCCTGTTTTAAAGTTTTTTAATGCCTATTTGCCGCCCATTTAAGCATTTTTTTCGTGCCTATAATCCGGTCTGTAGGTATAAATAAGTAGTAACAATTTAAAATTTAAAATTAAGGAATTCCTTAAACGAATAAAAACAATTTTCGACGAGTAATAGACTCACTTTGGTGTTAAAATTATTATAATTCAAATTACGAATCATTATCGGATGATTTTTATAGAATTGCCTGCCATAAAAGTTACAGCTTAATCTAGCAGCCTTGACTCTGGTAAAGTCAATCTGCAAATTATTCTTATACTAGTGTCATATTCATTCTCTTGCCTAATATTGTATATCATTTTTTACATAAAGTAAACAGGCGAATATGTACAGACAAGGTAATGCAAGTAATTTCTTTTCCCTAAAAGCATCTTTACTGTTAACCCTATATTTAAATTTACTGATAACTCGTATAGCACGTCTTTGTAATGCGAAAAGTCGCTGGTTTGCTGAAGAGTGACCCAAAGCCAATATAACATAGTTTAAATGCATCTGAATAACAGCATAATAGGCATTTAGGACAGTGCAATCGTCGACACAATTTATTAGCTTCTTTAATAAATATATATTTTTGTTCAATTTACGAGCTATAAAATCTACATGATGATTCCACTTAAGTAAAGGATCCAAATATATACCTAGAAACTTAATACTAACACTCAAATTTACAAAATCACATGGTCTCAGAGTAAATGCCATGTTCTCTACATTTAAACTTAGTTTGTTTGACAGCAACCAGCACTGTACTTGAGCAAAAGAATTTTTGTTTTGGTTTAACACATCAGTAAGAATATTATTTCTGTTGGACAAAGTCGTTTCGTCAGCGAATAGGAAAGTAGATGAGTCGATACTCTGAGGCATATCATTAATGAAAATTAAAAATTAAAATGGTCCCTGAACTGACCCTTGAGGTACACCATGATCTATATTTACCTCACTCGATTTGTAGCCTATATGTTGAACAAATTGCTTACGATTTGACAAATAAGATTTTATAAATGAGCAGCTGTTATTTGAATAGTTATATTTAGTTATTTTTTTAATTAGAATATTATGATTTAGGCAGTCAAATGCTTTAGTCAAATCAATAAAAGTAGAAGCACAGAAATCTTTCGCATTGAAGCTATCCGCGATATTGGAGCATAAAGCTAAAATAGCTCCTGGTGTGCTTTTTCCCGCTCTAAAGCCACATTGATTACTATCACACAATTTATTAGTACTAAATTAATGTGATATTTGCTTGCATAAAAGCTTCTCAAGTATTTTTGATATAATTGGTATAAACCTCGTATAAACCAAACATATACCTCATGCAACAATAAGTGGCCAGGTATCCCGTGGTGTTGACTCTTCTATCCTAAGATTTACAGCAAGTCATACTGCGATGTGCCAGGTCCGTATTGGAATTTTAGTTGAAACTAAATGTAATAAATTGAAAACTGCATTTAAATGTTGATCTACATGATAAACATGTTGCTTGAAAGTGATGTATTATCATTCATTATTATATTATCTGAATGATGTTTTTTCATTGAATGAAAGGGTAATGAAAGTTTATTTTGAAAATGTTACATCTATTTATTCGATTTAAATAAATTATATTAACGAATTAATTATAATTATAAATGCACATGAAAATATGGAACATTTTTACAATAAAAATAAAAATTTAAATTAAGCATATAAAAACATGTACATAAAACATCTACACATTTAAATAAAATTCCGAACTACTTGTGTCACTCTCTTTATTTTTGTGTCGTGTGTATTAAACCACGTTTCATCTAAGTAACACAAGAAATGGTTATCTTCACGAGCTTTATGAATATTCTCTTAGTATTGTATCCGAAGAAGCTGCAACCTTGGTGCCTCCAACAACCACATTCGCTTATTAATTTTTTTTTATTGAAAGCCATTCATTCTTAATACTTTTCGTAAAGTATTCGGACAGCAAGAAATATCGCACTCGGTTTTTAAAATATGACATAATTGGCTAAGTGACGGTGATAATATCTTCTCATACAATTTTTTCTCAACTGTAGAGCTTCAAACGAACGCAATCAACATCAAATGAATATAATTTCCTGAGAACATTAGCGTCGCTCATTTTCGTTCTATCACAAACACCATCTTTCATCATTCTCCTTATAGTTCGAAAAGGAGTCTTCGTAAAAATTGAAGTTTTCTTACTGGATGCTGCTTCGTTTTCGCCCCATTCTCGTAGTTCCATGAAGACATTCTTCACAATATCCTTGGCTACCTTTAGCAAGAAAATCTTTCTTTTCTGATGTTGATCATCATTATCACATTCGATGTCATTTTCAGTGTCACTAAACTCACTAATCATTTCTACGTCTATATCACTACTGCTACTTTCTAGATTATTCATTTATTTGCAGATACAGTCTCTAGAGAATCTTGAACAAAACTAATGTTAAATATAAAATGTTTGGATTCTAAATATTCAAATTGAAGAATTGAAGGGATCACTATTATTATTCTCATGCTTGTGATCATTGCTTTTTATTGATTCTTAATCACCTCTTTTAAACGGAACAATATCAGGTATATGACAAAAGCAATCAATAAGCAATCAAAATTTGTACAATTAAACTAACACTATTATGAAATAATTATTTGTTATTACCCATATTTAAAGTTTATATTATTTTCCGGGACATACATATTTTATATTTTCTATCAAAGTTTTACTGAATACGTCCAAATATGCAAATGAAGCAAATTTACTGCGGTCGTAAATCATTCGATACCTGCAGCTTGGCCACATTGCTGCATGAGGTATAGCAATGAAATCGTAGACTTATCTAGTGAATTTAAATCACCTCTTTCATGTATAGGCAAAACACATGCTAGTTTTAGTGCATCTGGATATGTATTGTACATTTATTAATACAAATATTAAAGGGTTATGTGATTGGTGCTATTAATATTTTTTTTACACATTTTATAGGCTATTTTTAAGAATAGTTATAGCACCTCGAACTTCGATAAGGGTTACCTCTCTAAAAGAAAATGTGATGTGGTCGGAAACATAAATTCCATGCATTCGCGTGAAAGGATCATTATTACCCGATGGTATTAACTCAATTATACTACTAGCAATACTGCAAAAATGTTTATTAAAATCTTCGACGCTGATGTCAGATTGAACATTTTCTTTTATATCTGAATGACGATGCTTATTTATATTTTTTATATAATTTATAACTAAATCAAATCAACTAGAAATGCATTTATTTTATATGAAACATTCCAAGACGGTATAGATATATTTCTATGCATGCAATATGTATACAAACTAGAAACTTTTGTAACACACTTGCAATACGTTTACAATGTCTTAGTTCAGTTTTCCTGTTGTAGCGAGGTAAACGAGCGGTAATTTAGGGAAAACTCGCATTTCGAACTCCTTGGATTGGAGTCAAGTTAAGAAGCTACAACATGCCCCATGAAAATCAATGAGCTTCTGGTATGGTCGAGTTGTGGTTTGTGTGTGATTTTTCTTTGAGAACTTTATGTGGAAAATGTTAGTAGTATGTGTAACTTTTTGAAATAGCTTCCTATAATTAATGCTTTTGATGGCCTTGTGGTGTTTCAAAGATCCACGATAAACGCACTGTTATATGCACAAAAATGGTACTAGGCATTTCACAGTGCTTTTAAATTTATTTTTGATTTAATTGTTATATTAATATAGAATATCACCCAAATACCGTAACAAGCATTAAGTAGCTGGATGTACATTTCAAGTGCTATGCCCCCGTCTTCAGTAGAACAAGATAAAACTAAATAAAATACCTCTGTTACTTAATAATATAATACTTGCTAATTTTCTAGGAAATCCAAAAGATTTGATTGATTTCAATAAAAAGTCGGGTATTTACGAAATATCTTGTTCTAGTTGTCCTAAAGTATATAAAGGACAAACACGTAGACCAATTGAAACTAGATTTAAAGAGCATTTAGCTCAATTCAGATTAAATAGAAAAAGTAAAAGTGCTGTAACCGAACATATTTTTCAATCAGGCCATTCTATTCAAATGAGTTCACTTAAATTACATAAAAGTGTTTTGATTTATTCCGAGTTAAATAAATGCTTTTGAAAGTATATACATGCATAAATCTAAATCAAATTTAATGAACTTAGATTCAGGCCTAATTTTATCTTTTTTTACACAAACCAATATTTTCGTTAATTGTTAATTTGTATTGTTTTAAAAGATTTGAAATACTTCTGTCATGTTGACTTATTTATTTAATTGTATATCAATCACGATTCGTGACAGAGGTATTTTATTTTGTTTTATCTTGTGCTACTGAAGATGGATTAAGAATATAAAAAATAGATTATGAATAAATTCTATAAAGGCAATATCGTGGGCAGCAACTTAAGGGACATCATAAATTCACAATCATTTAATGTAGAATAAATCGAGAAAATATTACTTTAGTAACCGATAGTTGCATTAGAATGGGAAAAATTATTTTTAAAACGAAATTTGTATGGTAGAGTTGTTTTTTATGTATGCTTCTTGATTAATAAATCAGTTCAATAAGGTAGTTTAGTTGTTATTAAAGTCGAAGCAGTTATTTCTTGAGATAATTTATTTATTTATTTATTTATATTTTACAAGGCAGAATGACTTATATAATAATGTTTTATTTTAAATAATCATGCGGTATCTACTCGGTCAAGAAAACTGTTGTTTACATATTAGTTACAAAATAAAAAATCTGTGCAACTTTTAACAGTTTAAAGTGAAGAATATTTTAAATTATGGCGACATTATGACAAGTTCAATGCTATAGATTATCAATACTTTTGTTATGCCTCTTTACTTATGCTTATACTTTGTTATGCTTGTCCATTACCCAATTTTATTATTTGCACTTTGTAGATCCGTTTAAGAACCGAACTTTTTATTTTCCTAATTTGTTGGTAAAGTGAAAATACAATCCCAAATTGATAAAAAAGAAATTTGGATAATTTAAGGAAACAATCTTGATTACCTATAATACATATATTATTATTTGTTCGATATTATTTTTAAATCTTTGCGCCCTTTTTATTTTTACCATTCAAATTACATATATACAATTTATATAGTATAAGCGTACCAAATTGTATTTACTTATAAAGAATAAGTTTATCGAAATCACTTTATCATGTGTTACTTTTAATGCTGTTAATTTTTCGAATAATTTTTTCAATTTAGTTCAGGTGTAGCACCATGTAATGTGGAAAATGCTTATCATTTTTATGTGGAAAATTATAGTTTGCATTTACGAGCACGCGTTATAAAAGCGACTGTTTATTATGTGAAAGTGCAAAATGATCGCTGAACTGACGTTCATTAGTCGCCCTATAACGACCAAAGGCATGTTTGTGTGAAGGGGCGTTTTATTATTACTAACCTAATGAATAACGACGTTAAGTAATGACATAATTAATAAAGGATAATTGATAATATAAGATTGTGCTAAATGGGAATTTCTACATTTTGTACAACTTGCGTCAAATAATGTATAAATTGGTTAAGTATATTCTATTCACTATAAACTCAAACAATGTTCACACTTAAGCTTATAGCAAATACTTATTTTATTTTAACTGCTTCCCAAAAGTAACAATTTTTGAAATATCATTCTTTGAATAACTAAATATCAATGTGTTCTTTGCGGTAATAACAGATATTGAACTTTTCAAAAAAGAAGCACAAAAGATTAATTAAAGTTGCTGTGTATTATTAAACTAATTAGTCACAAATATTAATAATTCATACAATCAATTTATATTTACAATATACTAGTTTAAAATCTCCTCTTCTGAAATACCCATTTTACAATAAGAGGATCGAAGTATGTATATCCGAATGTTAAACGCTTATTTACGCTTTATTATTTTTAGTTGCAAATTTTGTATAATTTTGAAGACTATTTTATATATTCCAACTTCTTTCCTATTTCATACTTATTTAGTTAGTCCATCCTAAGGTCTTGCATATCATTTAATGCTTCTTTTAAATTCTGTTCCATTTCTTCTAAGATAAATAAATCGCCACGAACCTCAATATATCAATTTCTGCTCCTTAGATTTCGCGCACTCTTCTTAAACCTTTTATCTTCTATACGAAGACTTCAATAATGGTGAAAGTACACCGTACTGCCTAAAATATAATCCTACATCTGCTATGGCTATTTAACATAATAAATAAAATATGTATTGGCATCATTTATTTTTAATCCTATTATCACCACGATAATAGGGAAATTTTCTATGCAATTGTTTTTTTTTATTAGCTAAAAGTTCACATCATCTGTATACGAAAGTAATCTGATAAACACCAATATTTTCGGACAAAAGAATTCATTCGTAACCAAAAAAAAATCAAATTTGATCGTAACTGTCTTATTCAAATAATTTAAGAGGAAGAGCACAGTCTATGATCACTATGCTGGCAGAAAATATAAATGTGTAGGAATTCTTTTACAAATAAATAAAGTATACCAAAAAATTTAGCCTTTTATGTTATAAATACTAACATTTATATATACTCTTGGGGTAATATCATAGCTTTTATTCACGCTCCTAGCAGGATTTTCGCTACGTACTATTTATAGATATGTTCGTGTTGTCATAATAATCACGCTGATATTAAGGACTATTTCCGTTTCACACTCCCATAACCATATACATATCCTGAAAGACTAAAATAGTCAACTCGTACAAAAGGCATGAATAATGATAACAATAAAAAAAAAAAATGATTAGAAAGAAGAGATAGGTCGAATAGAAGGAATTTTATTCACATAATTTTATTCAAAAATTTCAAGTTGCCAATTAGCGATCCATTTTAACTAGAACCTTCGGGATCAATTTTTTTATTTTATATGTTTTGTGTATTGTTATACATTATATGTGTATTTTCACCAATAGTTACAGGATTTATGTTTTTTTTTATAAAATGCGTACTTTGCGATTATGTCTATTTTTGCCCATTTTGTTCAAAATTTAAGTATATTTGCTAAATTGGTCGGAAATTGAAAATTAAGAATTACTATTTTCGTCTACATTCATATAGACTTGTATATCCTAGTCAAAGGCTTAGCGGCCATGTACAATCGAGTCAAAGAAATAGTCAATAATTGTGGCTTAAAGTGTCTGGCTTAAAATTATTCTAGGCGAGACCTGGCGATCCTATATATATCTATATAATTTATTTTTACATACATTTCTTATATTTTAATTTACTTAAATATTTTATTTTGATTTTTGTCAAATATTTTATAGCAAATTATGTTGGATTTATAAATTACAAAATAAATACGCAATCAAACAATCGGTCGATAATTGTATTTTCTTTTTTTAATTTTTAAACTATGCATTTATGTCTGATTTGCCATATTCTTGGCAGTAGGTGTACTAGTGTACAGATAAAATTCCGATAATAAAAACGTGTTTCTTGATAACGAATACTCGAGTAGAGCGAGAACTTTGTCAGAAAACGGCGAAAGTCTCGCTTCAACCAACGCAATCAACTTTTTCGAGTTTATATTCTTCGATTCAACCTATCGTTCAAGGTGCCATTGAAACTGCCCATATAAAATAGCATGTGCAAAGATGGGATTGCATTCACGTAACCATGTAGTTAGACTTGAATTCCTCGCCGCGTTCGTCGAGAATAAATAGTGTGTAATCTGTGTGTGTGTTTATCGTCGTTGTCGCACACACATCTGATATTAAAATATGTAGATGGCGATACCAACACGATCAGCAACTGTAAATTAATACGCGATGTATCAATTATAGTATAATAAAAGTCAGCATTTAGAAACATTTTTATATGGACTGTCCATGCTAAGATTATAAATTTTTATTAAACGTGAAAAAATGATTGAATGGGACATTTTCTAATGGGAAATGATAATTTTGATGAAAATCGACAGGAATATACCTTTGTACTTTTTCGATAATTTTGATGCTAATAGACAAAAGAATTAAAATTTTCGACCTCTGTACTTTTTCGATAATTTTGATAAAAATCGACAGGTATATACCTTCATTGTAAATAATTAAAAAATTTCGACAGGTATGTATACCTTCTTTGTAAATAATTAAAATAAATAATAAAAGCGTAATAGCATTGTATACAAGTAATTGAATAAGTACATTGGTAGGAAAAATATAAAAAAAATAAATAGAAAGAAAGTATATAACAAACTTTAATAAATTTTACTCAATTCCCAATATAAAAGTGCGAATATAAAGAGATAAAAGGCGAAATTCTTTTGTAAAAATATTGATATTGTAAATTATGTTTAGTCATGTCCGCTATATGCAATCACTGATTATATATATTTATCCTGAACTATAAGGATTAGTTGGAAACTGCATGAACATTACAATGGAATGCATTTGAAGAACTTTGAAAACTAAAGTACACTTGAAATTATATTGATTTACGTTCATTCTAAATTTATAAACAATTACGCGTTTCTAAAGAATTTTTTTAATTTTCGATATAAAATTCGGTTTTCACCGAAAATTGGTGAAAACGGTTAGTCGGTGAACCGGTGAAAAATCACTAGCACCGGTTTCCGGTTTGATTGGCAAATATTCCCAGCACTAGTTTATACTACCATGAAATACTAAAGGAGCTAGTAATAAATTTTCAACTCATCATCATTTTAAATATCGTTGCAGAGGCAGTTGTTTCATCATGTAGCTTTCATAAAATCTTATAGACCATTCCTTCATTTACAGATATACTATTACATTATTACTCTTACCTCAAATTTATTTTTATAATTCGTTCATAGACATCGTTTTCTGTTATAATCTACATAACCCCAACTGCAATTATACTACCACACTGTCATGAGTTAACTTCTTTGTTCTATCTTCGTTTTCGGTAAGTTGTGGGGCAAATCCCATTTGATACAGGTAAAGAATATAACTGAAAAACAAAATATCGCGCTGTACAATCATATTTCTTTTTATTTCTAACTCCTTTAGGAAATCGTATAAGAAAACGTACGTATACGCATTTATAATATGGAGGGACAGGATTTCTGATAAAGTTTAACTTTCAGTATCGTTAATATCCGTGAAATTTTCTACTGGCGGTTTTTTTTTTTAGGGTATTATTATTACTATATGTCTTGGAAATTAATACGATTTGCAAGTTTGAAAATAGTACTCATTGCTTAGACTATTTCTGTTTGTATATATTTTTTGTTGTATATGGTTTTTTTTAGATTTTCGAACGTTATAATTCTACATAAACATCACGTCGTCTAAATAAACTTAAATTGAAATTACGAATTTCTTGGAAGACGTACGTGACTATATTTTAGTTGGTAGAGCCTTAATACTGCCACATAAAATTTTGATTTATGATATTATTTTAGTAAATCTTAATATTGCCGAAATAATATTCTAATCGAATCTAGTCATACAGTTATTGTAGACTTGAGAAAAGATTATAAAGTTATCTGTCATAATAATAATCCTTGAAGTTTGACTAGTTAAAACTGTTGTATTAAATAATCAAAATGATTGTTATTATATTAATTGTATGGTAAAATGATGAGTAATTATTCCTTAAAGGTAAACGCATCTTTGTTAGAAACATAACATTAATTGCATTATCAATTCTCCGTGCTACTTATGCTATATAATTCTTACAAACTTTATGTTGGCTGGTATTTGAGATTCATACAGTGCAAATATGGTGGTAAATTTACGACTTCATTTACATATTGCTGGATGTATAATCAAAGCCAATAGTAATGCGAGCCTATAAGAATTCCATGAAAAGAGTTTCCAGTATTAGTTTATATGCTCATCTGCTCATATCATTTATGAATTCTCCCATCACTCAATGATTGTGTAAAAGTTTCATTCGATGAAATCTTAAGTAATATAATATCTATTGATTTATTATTTGTATATTTCCGTAATTTTAAAATGTTGATAAAAATGGCTAGAGAAATTGAAAATATGTTTAGGGAAATCCATAACTGAACTGAACATAATTGAAGTAGTAATTTTAATTTTTTTTGTAAAAATAGTGAGAGAAATTGAAAATATGTTGAGGGAAATCCATAATTGAACTGAAAATACAGTAGTAGATAATTTTTTTAATAGTGGAAATTACATTTGCATTTAATATTTCATATACGTCTTTACTTTTATATTATTGGATTCAATATTTTCATGCATAAGTAAAACCGCAGCACTCAATTATAAATTAAAAGATAATTGTTAAATTCACCGCTATTATTTCACATATATTATAAACAACATATTTTGAAGAGATCTATAAATCAGTGTATTTCTTTTACTTCTAACATAGCCTTTTTTAATAATGGCTTGGAAATCGTTATATACAATAGTACTCAAATACCAAAACGCATAATATTTAATAGCTAGGTGCGTATTTCGGATGCCAAGCTCCCATCAACAGTAGTATAAGAATAAAATAAATAAAATATCAAAATACAATTCCTATAAGAAGACAGAGGTATTTTGGTGATAATTTATACAATTATTGAACACCATAGTGACAAATTTACATAAAATATTATACAATAAATATATTTTTTTATAAATATTGTTATAATTATGTAATTTATAAATAACATCGTTTAAACTATGCATTTTAGTATAGTTAATAACACTGTGATGTCGATTTCTGTTTTTGTAATAAGTTTTATCTTAATAAACAATAAATTTATTTACTAAATGCCTGTTTTGATCTTTACTGATCAAAGAGTGTGTTTAAAATACTACACAGCCCTCTAGCAGAAGTATGTTTCTTATTACGATTGTCTTTGATTGTACATATAAGTCCTATACATATATGCACATAAATATGCAAGTGCCCAACTTAGACAAAGCACAAACGAATTTGACTAATTCATAATTCTATTCTACATGTTCAGACCATTTGAAGCATTTAAAACATATTAAGACGTTGTTAAGTTTTTTTCTGTTACTGAACTTATACTTCAGAAGAAAGTTTATTTATATAAAAGTTCTAAAAATACATGTGAAGACCATCAAATGTACTATCTCATTTTTTATAGGAATCAAATATAGAAGAGCAAGTTCAGAGTTGCATGGACTGCCCATGCTATGGCAAAAAAATTTGATTTGATAATACAGGTAACAGGAAACTCTATTTTGCTCATAGTTAGAAGTTAGTAATGAAATGTTCCGTAGAGTACCTTATACGAATAATAAACATAATTTTATACAACACATTGGTTTGTGCCAACTATTACGAGACTTAAATAAGTTCTACTTCATCTATTGATAAAGACTAAATAAAGGATATAGTTGGCTTTTAGTTAAACAAATATGAAAATGTAACTTCTCTATATCATCACATATACAATTTATATTCTTCTTTTTTCGAATAACCCTTTTGGAGGGTACGATAAATCAACTTTGGCTATACTTCTTTGTATTCAATTTTCTTTGCTCCCAGACTTCCTTCATCCTTCGAGAATGTCGTTCCTTTTCTTCTTTGGTCCACTTTCTTCCATTCGTTGATTACAATTTATATATTATATAATTTATATAATTTAATCCTTCGTGACATCGTAAAATAACTATTACTTATAGTAAAAAATGAATTTTCGTGTCGATAAATAATGAATGCTACGCTTTTTTGGTAGTGTCTGCCAATGGTTAATTTAAAAAACATTTAACTTACTTCCTAGAAATTAAAAAAAATTGCTGTCATTAAGGCCAGCGTCTCCCCATACAAAAAGCAGCGATTCGGCAGCGTGTCTAGAATTTCTCCAATTTCGATTATTTTCATACAATATTTCTAGAAAATGTTCCTAAAGGATGGTGATTTTGAACAATATATTTGTTATATTTTTAAATTTTTAATAACATGTCGAAAAAAAATCATAACTTTCATAAAAAAGTCGATTTTCAGACGTTATTTTATCGAGCAAGCTAGTAAAAAACAAAGAAAAAGATTTGATCGTTCCATAGCTAGATATCTTGTATACAATCTGTAGAATTTATCTAATTTAATTTGCTTTCTTTTAATAGTTGGACTAATGCTAGTAAACCATTGAAATCGAAACGGCAGGGGTACGGCAATGTGTCTAGTATATATTTCCACAATTTTAAAGTCTAATTATTTTTTCTTATTTCTTTATTATTCATATTTACAAATTTAAAAAATATCATGCGATGAGATTAGTAACAGAATATACTAATTATAATGTATGTTTTTACAACTTTACTTTTAACGCAATTAAAGCCGCTTTATAAAAAGTTGTAATTATATTGAATCTATTTATTAATCTATTTCTTTTGTAAATCATCCTTGTAAATCTTTATAAATCATAAACAAGTTTACTTTACATTATACATAAGATTCGGATAATTTTTCATAACTTTCTTAGAATTTTTCTTCATATTTTACGGTCCACTGTTAATTACTAAAACTTGCCTAATTGGTGTACCTGGTTTTGAAATTAATATGGGAATTTCTGCGCACAGTGTCTAATGTAAAAGTAAACTGCCTCCTATAAATTTCATGAAGAACAGCTGTTGTTATGGGTTTAATTCATAAAAGCCCAAAAGAGCGGGGAAAAAATGTAGAAAAATGCAATCAGTCCTCTCTTAAACTTAATCTTTCTCAAAAAATATGAATTGTAATAAATTTTAAATGAACGCGCAACAACTCAAGAGCTTCATCTCCACTAATTAAATAAATTTTGACTAAAGGTTCGGTAAACCTTAAAATACATTGGTAATTTTATATCTTCAATTCTAGAAAAATGAAAAGTAATCGAGAAAAATTGAATACCCTGTAATATATTCGTTGTAAATCAATTTCATATTACTTGAAACTCTTATTATTTGCGCAAAATGTATGTACTTTCAGTAAAAATTAAAAATTTCGATACAATTGGTAATACTCTCAAACATTTACAATCCTTACTTTTATGCGTTTACCGAGGATTTCTAGTTAAATATTTTTTAATTGTAAATGCTTCTAATGCAAATGAAGAACACAAATATTAAAAAGCGACATAACTTTCAAAATGCGCATCAAGCTCTCATATATTGATGTTGAATGCACATTTCACTTTTGATGAAGAAAATTCAATTGCGAATCTCTGGCTATCTAGCCCATTGCTTGTACTTCATCTAGTCTTCTTTCCTTATTTAAATCCATGTGTATTGGTACCGAGAATTAATAAATGAGAATTTTTTTTTGAAAATTACAAATTAATTAGAAATTAGAGAAATTAGATTTGAGTGTAAATCATTGAACAAATATTATATTCAAAAAGTTTCTTATGGAGCAAATTTTAAACATAGGCAAATAATAATAAATTAGTTTATTTATGTACCATACATAGATTAGTTAAAGAGTCCGCAATCCTAAAGATTGGTTGGAAACAGCACGCCATGCCGATCTATCCTGAGCTAATCCCTTCATCTCCCTATAGCTATTCATCTCAACGTCTTCAACTATCTGACTCACATACTCCAATTTAGGCCTACCTACCCCTCTCTTTCCCTCCACTCTACCTTCTATGATCAATTGCATAATCCCCCCATGCCTAAGGATATGCCCTACTAATCTGTCTCTCCTACGCTGTAACACTCTCCAAATACTTCTCTTCTCCCCTACTAACTCTAGTACAGCTTCATTTGTTACTTTATCTTCCCAACCAATCCTCATCATCCTCCTATAACACCACATTTCGAATGCTTGTAAACTACGCTTCTCTTCCTTTCCTATAGTCCACGCCTGACACCCGTACAGTGCTACACTCCAAACATATACCTTCAGTAATCTTTTTCTAATACCCAAGTCAATATTTGATCTTAAAATCTGTTCCTTTTCTACGAATGCCTTCCTACCCTGTGCTATCCTACACTTTATATCTACCTTGCTTCGATTATCTTTTGTGATTCTACTGCCTAAATAACAAAAATCTGACACTTCTTCGATTCTATTATCTCCTATTGTGATCCTCATTTTTCTACTGCATTCCTTTTTGTCACACCTCATCACTTTAGTTTTACCTATATTTATTTTCATGTTAAAATCCCTAGTCAATACTGCCTGCATACCATTCAATACCCTTTCTAAATTCTTTTCGCTTTCTTCCAATATAGCTATATCGTCGGCGAATCTCAACATATATATTTTCTCTCCCTGTACATTCACACCTACACTATACTCTTCTTTTGCTTTGTTTATTGCATCTTCTATATATAGATTAAATAATAACGGTGAAAGTGTACATCCCTGCCGAACTCCCTTCCCTATTTTTGCTACCTCTTCTGCCCCCTCAATTCTAACTAAGGCAGTTTGGTGTTTATATAAATTAAAAATTATTCTCCTATCCTTATAATCTATACCCGTTTCTTTTAAAATTCTAAACATTATGTCCCAATCTACATTATCAAATGCCTTTTCTAAATCTACAAAAGCTTTGCAAGTTACCTTTCCTACCCTCTTTCTTTTTTCTACTACTGTTCTTAGTGCTAAAATCGCCTCACTCGTCCCTCTGTTTTTCCTAAAACCAAACTGATCTTCTCCTAGCCTTTCCTCTACTTTATTTTCTAATCTCCTATAAATAATCTTTAGCAATATCTTCGATGCATGTGATAGTAGACTAATGGTCCTATAGTTCTCACACAAATTAGCTCCTATTTTCTTCGGCATTGTTACTATTCTACTACGCTGAAAATCCTGTGGTACTTCTCCCTTCTCACATATTTTACAAACTAACCTGTATAATCGCTCCTGCATTTTTTCCCCTGCGTGTTTTATTAATTCGGCTGGTATCATATCAATCCCCGCTGCTGTGTTATTCCGTAAATCATTTAATGCTCTATGAATCTCTGACCTAAGTATGCTAGGACCTAAGTCATCCTCATCTATCTGTTCCACACTTTCTAGCTCCTCCATGTCCTGCCTACCTTTATATAAATCTTCAAGATACTCCTTCCATCTTCTAGCTTTTTCCTTATTTTCTGTGAGTTCCTTACCCTGCTTATCACATATAATGTTACCCTTTGGTTTTACTTTAGAAAATGTGACTTAATTTTCCTGTAGCCCAAATCTACTTTACCTCTTCTCATATCCTCCTCAATATCCTCACAATTTCCTTTTATCCACTCTTCTTTCGCTAGCTTGCATTTCCTATTAATTAAGTTCCTTAGTTCCTTATATTTTTTCTGTCCTGCTTCTGTGTTTCCAATTTTAATTTTCCTTCTTGCTTCTATCATTTCAACTATTTCTTCCGTGATCCATTCCCTCCTACCTGCCCTTTTCTTTGTGCCTAATACTTCATTTGCTGCTGTAGTTAACCCATTTCTGATTTCCCTCCATTCGCAATCTATGTCGTTCCTAGATGTTCCATTAGCCATGATTTCTACTTTCTGCTTGTACTTTTCACATACATCAGCTAATTTTAACCTATCGACATCTACTCTGAACTGTTTAGACTTCTGTAATTTCTTGAAATTGACCTCTGAGTCCAGGACTACTAAATTATGGTCACTATCAATATCTGCTCCAGGGTAACTCTTACAATTCTTAATCTGGTTCCTAAACCTCTCTTTAACCAGTATGTAATCTATCTGATACCTCCCTATATCTCCTGGCATTTTCCACGTATATATCCTGCGCTTGTGATTCTGAAAAAGCGTGTTTGCTACCACTAGCTTATTCCTAATACAAAACTCTACCAATCTATCCCCTCTATCATTACGTGTTCCTATTCCATATTCTCCTACTATTGAAACTTCCTTTCCCTTACCTACTACGGCATTCCAATCTCCGGTTACAATTAGATTATCCTGTCCTTTAACGTTTGCTAACCTAGATTCGATCTCCTCATAAATGGATTCTACCTCCTCATCATCGTGACTTGAAGTTGGCATACATAGATATAAACATGAAAATCGAGAGAAAAGAAAAACATTAAAAAATATTGCTGATATACAAATTGGTAGCTTTCAGCTATCTTCTTTCTATCGCTTTTAAAAATTATTGATGCGTATTGATACTAAAATTTTTAATATTGTAGAACTATTATATGATAGAAAGTTACATCCCAAAAATTAATTGACATTAGGTATAAATCTTTTTTATATCTTGGCGGACCTAATTCATCCTCTACTGCGCATAAGGATTGAGCTTTCAGTACCATTGTTGCCATATATAAATAAAAAACTTCAGTAAAAAGTGCTCAAATTGTAAACTGCATAGCAAAATTCAAATTGAGAATATTTAATGTATGAATAAATACGGCTTCGATTAAAGTCCACTATTTAGTAAACAGTTTCCAGTTATTTATTATTTGTTTTGATCAATTATGCTAATATAATACTATCTGTATTTGTTGGCTGTCGATATGACAACATTGCAGTAATTTTGACCACACCCTCAAATGACAAAAATGCAGTGGCGAGCATCTCTTAGAACCTAAATATATCAATTTAAAAAATTATCACTATCGTGCTTTTTTTTATCACTAGATGTACATTTCGAAGGCTATGCCTCCATCTGAAGTAGCACAAGATAAAAACTAAATAAAATACCTCTGTCACGAATCATGATTGATATACAATTAAATAAATATGTCAACATGACAGAAGTACTTCAAAATTGGCATATAATATGATCTATAAATCTTTTAAAACAATATAAACTAATAATTAACGAAACTAACAAGTAGGTTTGTTGCATGTATTGATTTATGCTTGATTTATGCATGTATGTACTTTCATAAGCAATATTGGAGTTTAAATATTTTTCAAACGGTAGAAAAATGATTTACATAGTGCATAAATATGTCGATTGTTTCAAATATGATGCCCTTATTTTTATGAAAAAATTCTAAAATCGTTTAAAATCTATTTATTGACATTAGCTCAAATATACTAAAGAAATATTGGAGTTTAAATATTTTACAAACTGTAGAAAAATGATTTACAAACTGTATAAATATAGATGTAGATTATTTCAAATATGATGCCATTATTTTTATGAAAAAGTACTAAAATCATTTAAAATCTCTTCATTGACATTAGTTCAAATAAACTGAAGAAATATTGGAGTTTAAATATTTTTCAAACGGTAGAAAAAAGATTTACAAAGTGCGTAAATATAGATATCGATTGTTTAAAATATGATGCCCTTATTTTTATAAAAAAATACTAATATCGTTTAAAATCTCTTCATTGAAATTAGTTCGAATAAACTAAAGAAATATTGGAGTTTAAATATTTTTCAAACGGTAGAAAAATGATTTACAAACTGCATAAATATAGATATCGATTGTTTCAAATATGATGCACATATTTTTATGAAAAAATACTAAAATCGTTTAAAATCTCTTCCAATGACATTAGTTTAAATCAACTAAAGAAATATTGGAGTTTAAATAATTTTCTATTTGTTTAAAAATTATTTACATAGTGCATATATATTTATGCAATAAATATATATACTCGGAATAATTCAAAACAATTTTAAGTAAATTAAGTGAACTAATTTGAATAGGATGACCTGAGTTAGTCAAAAACATGCTCGGCTACAGCACTTTTATCTCTCCTATTCAATCTGAAATGAGCTAAATGCTCCTATAAATCTACATTTCCTTCGAAATGTACATCTAGCGACTTAATGCTTTAAGTTACGGTATTTGGTTGATATTCTATACCAGGGGTGCCCACACTTGGTCACACTAAGAGCCGTTTGAAAAATCGAAAATTTTTAAGAGCCATATCGGAATAAAACTCGCCCCTAAAAAAAGTAGAAAACGGGCATTCAGAAAATTGTACCACTTACTTGCTCATTATACGAAACAAATTTTATTCAAGGGTCATATTTATTAATTTATTTTTATAAAAAAAGTTTCTTACAAAAAAATATATAAATATAAATACCTACATTTACAATATGTACATAATTATATTCACTTACATATAATTATTGTTTGCTTGCATCAAATTTATGTATTTGAAAGTCAGAAACCATTTTTTTAATGTTAGGCTCATAATTGGTGATTGCACTTCTTATTAATTGCTGTAAATGTTCGTTTGTTAATTTGGACCGATATTTAGATTTAATATATTTCATTATTGAATACAGTGATTCAACACTGTATGTTGTTCCGAAAATTGACAATAATCGATATGCAACATTTTTTAAGTGTTTGTATTTTTCTGATGGTACCGCATTCCAAAATTCATTAACTGAAGTTGTAGATTTATGATACATTTTCAGTCCTACATCTTCTTGCATTTCAGTTAATTCCATTTCTCCTTCCGCTGTTTCGTGTAGTAATGTTTTAGAAATTGGAAAACCATTTGAAATTATATCAACTTCAAATGGATTTATTAAAAATGTAATAGATGGTTTTAACGCATCTAAATCTGCAAATCGTTCCTCAAAATCTTCCAAAATGTTGCCTAGTTTTGTATCATATTTTTTTACAGCTTTAGGTAGAAGATTGTATTCTAATGAAGTTTTTTGTAAACGCGGAAAATGATTAAAAGTTTTCTGGCTTATATCTTTTCGGAATATTTGTAATTTGGTTTTGAAACTAAAAATAATTTGGCTTAATTCTGCAATATTTTTATCTTTTCCTTGCATTTTTAAATTTAAATTACTCAAATGTTCCATTGTATCGGTAAAAAACATTAAGTCGTGGATCCATTCGCTATCTTTTAATTGTGGATATGATTGATTTTTTATATTAAGAAATTCCATTATAGGATCAAATAAGTTAACAAATTTGTTTAAAACGTTATATGTGGATAACCATCTTACAATGCAATACAGAGATAAGTCTGCGCATGGTTCGTCAATATCATTAATGAAATTACGGAACTGACGATGATTTTTTGCATTTGTCCTTATAAAATTTACAATTTTTATAACAGGAGTAAATACATTTTCAAAATTAAAATATTTTGCCACAAGATGTTCGCGATGCAGTATACAATGAATAGGTATAAAATTAGGTATACTTGAATCTTTTTTTAAAAGGCCTATTAATCCCATGTTCTGTCCAACCATTGCTGCTGCCCCATCAGTCGAAACACTGACTAATTTAGTTCTTGGAACATTTTTCTGTTGAAGTGCAATATCAAAAGCTTCTTTAATATCAATTCCACGAGTCGTATCTTTCAAAGCAATTAAATCTAACAACTCCTCTTTCGTTTCTGCATTTTCTAACACGAGACGAATAAGAATTGCTAATTGTGGTTGATCAGTAATATCAATGGATTCATCAAGCGCTAAGCTAAATGCTACGCAATTTTTTATGTCATTATTTAATTGTGATGACAAATCGACGTTTATTTCTTCTATTCGACGTTCAATCGTTTGTCGTGAGCTGGGAATCTCGTTAACTAGCTTCAAAAGTCCGGAATTGTTTGGGTCCAATAGTTTAACTGCGCCCAATAAATTTTTTTTAATAAAGTTACCATCGGTATAAGGCCTTTTTTCTCGTGCGATATTCCACGACATTTGGTAACTAAATTCGACAACATTTTTATTATCTTCAATAAATTTTGTCAAAAATTTGCTTTGATTTGTTATTGATGATTTTAATGCTATTATTTTTTTGGTCCGTAATTCAGATTTTTCCGGAAATTGTTTGGAAAAATCTGGATGCAGTTTTTCGTAATGTCGTTTCAAGTTTCCAATTTTAAAATTGTTGATCGTTGCATTACAGATGAGACAAACAGCTTTGTCATTTTTCGGAATAAACACATAATCTTCTTCCCACTCTTTTTTAAAGTTACGATGTTCGTCGCAATATTTTCTCTTGCGTTTATTTGTTGGAGTCATTGCAAATATAAAATACTAAAATATATAAATAAATAAAATTAAAATTAAACATGTGATATTTATATTTAAATTACCTTTAAGTATATCAACAATATTTACGTAGAAATAGAACAACGTGCATCAAACTGAACTACAAGTGGTGAATGATGAAACAGTACTACACGCTGCACGCGCACTGCTATAAAAGAACAAAACAAAGTGATACGCGCTAACGTAGGTTTTCCTCGAAAATTATGTTCGTAAGAAAAGCAGCATGATCAGTCATGATCGGTGTGCGTTGTTCAACATCAAATTCATGATTTTATTTTATTTAATTTTTCTAATCTAGTAGGAAGTATTTATGATTTTTTTAATTGAGCCGCAACAAAACTCACAAAGAGCCGCATGTGGCTCGCGAGCCACCATTTGGGCACCGTTGTTCTATACTACTAAATATATCTGTATCTTCAACTAGAATTTTCTTGTCACTATTTATTCCTCTTCATCCTCGCCTCGGGTTTATATATTTAACTAAACGCAAAAAAAGTGATTAAGACTCAAGCAATATATATTTATTAACAATACAATATTAAATCAAACGCCTCTAGTTAGATCATTACGTGAAAAAGCTGAATGCAGAAGAGCATGTACAGATTATTTCTTGTTTTTTTTTGTTATTTGTCTTCAATAGCTTAATATGCAAGCTGGAATTATCAAGAGTACGATTTATATCAGAGAGGATTAAATGGATTCATTTAATTTATATAGCTCCCCACGGTGAAGCCGGTCATTAAATGTCCTCGCAATCTAACTCAATTGATGTATGCTGCTGCCGCAATGTTAGGACGATACCTTTCAATTCAAGACGAAGCTGTTATATATTATGACGTGCCACGTGATAGAATACATATACATCATCGCTGTGACGTCATTGCACGCCAATGAATCGATAGAGCTTTTCTTCTTGTGTCGTATACCTGTGTGATGAACATATCTCATTAAATGACGTACTGCTGGGTTTTTTTCTGTATGAGGCACACTTATAGATTACATCTACCATAAAATGAATCAGCAAATCGTTTCAGTTAGACTCAGTATAATAAGGCGAATATAGCGATGGTGTAATTTTAATTTCTCTAAGTGGTTGGTATGTGATGGCGTGGTTCTTAATGCAGCTCTGAGTAGCATTAAGCTCTATTTTTAAAACATGGCAATTATTTTAATTAAAGTGTTTATACGTCGAACAAACTTTTCAGTCTCCACAATTTGCAACTTTGACACCATAGGTATGCGTACTATTAGAATATATAACTCTTATTACATTTTATAAGCTATTTGATGAGAAAATTGCAAAATAAAAAAATTAGCATAAAAAACTATCCTATAATAGCACTATGTCCATCTTGTGAAAGAATATATATGTAAATTTAAGCGTTAGTCCTTCATATGATATGAATCGAATTAGAATTTAGGCCGCGTAAGGACGAATACTGATAAAATAAAGGTGTGTGTATATGTGGTGTTATTTTGATAGTAGATAAGGGCTGAGGAATAAATTATGTCATATAAAGCACGTCGTAAAAATGTATTCTATTCTATATTGCATAGAATATCACCCAAATACCGTAACTCAAAGCTAGATTTCGAAGGCCATCTTCGGTATTTGGATGATATTGTGTACAATTATTTAATACCGTAGTGAAATTTTTTTAAATATTCTATCCTAGAATTTTAGGAAATTGGAAAGAATCCTGTTCACGATTTTAAGACAGGGCTCTATAATATTGAGTCCTATATAAAATTATTAGTTTATAAATTACTCATGGTAATTTTTATTTTTATTTTTTACAGCTTGACATCTGTAATTGTCTTGGTACAAGAAAAGCCAAAATTTGAAACTAGTAAATTAAAAATTTGTATCGTATGAAAATCGCGCATAATAGGAGTATTATAAAAAAGAGGATATGAAACGATAAATCCAAAACTGCCATGTTATTTGTAAAATCATCAAACATTCTATTTTGAAGACTTTCGTTTCCATACATTCTATAAATATCTGATTTAATTAGCAAAGAGTGAAATAATAAAATATATCAGATTTGTCCATACCTGTATGTAAAGCTATGTAATAATTATTCTTTCACATCTATTCTTAACTTAAGTTGGGAATTTTAATTAAACTTATTTGCACGTACTAAAAGAGGCGAAAAAACAGGATACAGGGAAGATTTATGGAATAACTTTTTGAAAATGTTCATTCGTAAAGATATTCTGCAATCTAGAGTGAAATTCAGGCATATCATGAATATTCATGAACAATATACCACAGACACCTTTTATTTCACGATAAAAATTCAGATACCAAATATTAATTCTTATGAAGTCGCAATTCTTTAGTATTTATGACATGCATTTAACAGTTGTATGTAAACAGGAAAACAATATTAGGTTCGAAAATCACATAGTAATGGTATGAAAATATACATTTATTTGTAATATATTTCACTAAATTGCATTTATTTATATACATCACGACTAATGCTTTTAAAAACCACCAGGAAATGACAGACTTTATTGTTTTCAATGAATTTATATTGTGTAATAAATATTGAACGTTTCAGCTGGTTTATTTTAAACTTCATATAATAAAATTATTTCACAATTTAATTCTAGCTTAATTTAAAATATTAAAATATTTCGCTGTGTGTAAATCACATGTGGGAAATAAATAATATTTTGAATATAAAATTTCAAAAAGGTATTTGCCACATAATAAGAGAATTATATTTTATGGTAATACTTATAAATCTCAGTAAAATTAAATATTGTTTCAATTAAAGTTCATAAATTTTTTTTTCTTATATTTATTATAATCTTCATAATCCATTTGGTACGTTTATATGTAATATATAATATTTACATTATAAATTTAAAAATAAATTAAAATATTTTGTATATGGGGTATTATTGTTATATTTTTATTTTTTATAGGTTATTGGAGAGATTCAGATAACCGATGTAAGATAAATGTAAAATGTAGGATTGCACGAGAGGAAAAATAGATACATATTTTGTCAATTCGTAGAAAAGGAGCAGATTTAACGTCAAATATTGACTTGGGTATTAGATAACGGTTATTAAAAAATTAACCTTGTAAAAAATTATGAAAACATGAACACAAAACAAGAAATGCAAACAATGTACATTTACCTACTATAAGAACTAATAAAGGATGGAAGGATATAACCTTTAGGGCCATAAGATATTATAACCATTTATCACAAGCTATAAAAGTTGCTAGATATATAGGTATATAAAAAAAAAAACTTAAGTTGCAAATAATAAATAACAGATTACGTAATTAAGTTACGAAAATAAAAAAATTGTTATGCAGATTTGAATAGTTAAGAAATATGTATAATTCATAGGTCACTCTTTTATATTGCAAGGTATTATGTAATTAAAATAAATGTATAACTACTAAAGCATTCTTTCTAACACTAGTAGATATCTGCTGAATGCGAAGATTTTTCTATATCTAATTGTAAATGAAACTAGATTTGTAAACCAAACTACATAATTACAACTGTTCAATATAAAAGCATATGTGTGGAGTGTAGCATTCTATGGTTGTGAGGTGTGGACTATAGGAACAGAAGAGAAACGGAGAATACAAGTACTCGAAACGTGGTTTATGAGGACGATGAAGATTGGTTGAGCAGTTAAAGAGATAGAGTGACAAATGTAGCCGTGTTGGAGTTAGCAGGTGTGAGAAGTAAAGAGAAAGCAAGTATGTGGGTCAGATAGTGGAGGACGTGTGGGATGAATAGATATATGGAAAAGAAATGAACGAGTAGCTCATGTTTGTTGACCAACTAACTAACTAACTAAAATATTATTGAGTGTAGCAACAAATTATTTATTTTAATATGCGTAGCGATATTCATGGCTAACGATATTAGTATTACGTTCGTTTACGAATGGTTTATTTATATAAATCCTTACAGTTCCTTGATAGTTCTTAGTGCCGCAGGAAAAGCCGTTACTATATTGCGGCTATTCCTAAAAGTGCAGTAACAGTTATATTAAATCAAATCAATATAATACTATTATTGTAAAATCTTAGTCTAGGCTGAGTTTAGAGTTTAATAATAGATTTTTTAAATTCTTTTATTATCCACTGTAGTATATTTCGGGTGCAATTTTCATTACGCCTCATATAATGTTTTTATATTCTAATTTTAGTATTGCCACACGACGTTCACTTCAAGAAAATACGAATGGAGGTTAATCCTTGGCTGTTGACAAAGCTTCAGTATAATTGAACCTTAATGACATTACTACTATTATAATTTGTCAAGCATTCCTATTGTCACATAACATTTGTGCGTATTTTAGTTTATTTTTGACGATTCAGCTGCTGAATTACTTAAAATAATTTTTGCTTTATTTAATTATTTATACACTTGGCGCATTAATTTTACTAGTTACGTATACATCACTACGTATATATCACTTTTGTCTCGCAATTTTCATTATCCAAGTTTTTATCCATGACAATTGTTATTAAACTTAAGAATTGGTTAGAAAAAGCACGCCATCTGTCGATCTATCTTTAACTAATTCCTTCAGCTCCCTATAGCTATTCATCCCACACGTCCTCCACTATCTTGACTTACATGCACTAATATGTATCTACCTTTTAATTTTTCCTTCCTTTAAAATATGATATTTTGAAGATACATTGGGATATCTAAAAATGTATTATTTCAGAAAAATAACGGATTTAAAATATACTTCTACAACAAAGTTAGTTAAATAGTCAAGTAGTCCTCAATCCTAAGGATTGGTTGGAAACAGCACCATGAGTTAATATTGAATCTCTAAATTGCTAGTATTTTACGAATGCTTATGCTATCATGCAATTGATCTACCTTACTTCGATTATCCGTTGTATTTCCACATCTTAAATAACAGAAATCTGATGCTTCTTCTTTTTTAAAGTGAAACTTCTATAGGCGCGGTAGGGCAAATTGGCCTGAACGTCACGAAAAGTGAAACGCACGCTACGCGCATGCCCCACGTGTACTGTGTGTATACGTAGCATAAAGCAACCAGTAGACGCTTGCGTATTTTCTTATATATATCACACAAACACAGCTTAATCTTTTAGCTAACAATTTCCATTATGTGAAAAGTGAAATGGAGCAAAAGACAAGTACAGACAGAGTGCGAGCCTTTAGAGAACGGAAGAAAGCGAATAAACCGCCAAGAAAAGTGCCAACAAGTACCTTGGAAAGAAGTAGAGAGTATCGAGCCCGGCAAAGGGCGTTAAAGAAACACGGTGGACAACATAACCTTCCAACGACCTCAAATACACTCGATGAATCGATACCGTCGTTAAGTGAGGACACAGTGAGTGTTATAGAGAATTTGAATGCCACTGATTCAGGCATGCCGTCTACACGTGAAGATACACGCGGTGTGAGAGATCAACGAAATGAATCTGATACAGCTGAGCCATCGACAAATAGAAATGCACCCACTAGTGCATCATACACAAAATTTACATTCTTTCAACCTGCTCATCGCGAATTTGATAAACAATTTTTCAGTAATCCGCTAGGTACAGTGTGTTCCATATGTGATCGAATATGGTTTAAGAACGATGTGAAACCTGTTGAGCAACTTTTACATACTGCGTTTCCAGCCGTTATCATTGAAGATGTGATAGTGTGCAATTAATGCCAAAATGCTCTCACTCGGAATACCATTCCAATGTTATCGAAGTCAAATGGTTTTGTCTACCCAGAATTACATGGTCATCTACCAAAATTAATGTTCCAATATCTGTGAATACGAAAGTGAATCATTTGCCAAGAGACATTGATGATGATCATTGTATTAATGTCCACATAAAAAGAAGAAAAATACACAGATCCAGTTATTTAATTGGTTTGATGAGAAAAAGAACTATAATAATATGGCTAAAATATTTAATCCAAACTCATCTTTATAGACTGTACGACATTACAGTTAATAATGCTTTCTTTGATGATCAGATTGTCAATCAAAATCAATCAAAATCAAAATCAAATCGTTAACAAATGGAAAAAAAGCAATGCATAAAATCAACTTTTCCTAGGAGCTAAGAAGTTTCACTTCTACCGCACGAGAGTCTCACGCATTTTTTATCCTATTGTAACGCTCACCTTTCGCCTGCATTTCTTACTGTTACACTTCATCATTTTTGTTTTGGTCGTAATACGTTTTCATTTCATTTTTTTACTTATTTATTTATAGAAACAGGAACAGAATTTCATGAGTATGTTAGCAAGGTTTAGTGAAATATCCGCTGTTGGAAAAGAAATTGATATGTTCGATAGAGAAGAGCAAATGCAATGAATATTGCTCCATTGATGGGTGAGTTCATGTCGCGGTGGACAAATTACACATGGCGCCAATGAATCTTGCCAGCAAGTGAATTAATCGCAATGAATATAGTGTATTGTATTCGGGATTGGAAGTCTGTTTAATCCCAGCCCAAACTCCGTATATAATGAATCACTCTTTCTCAACTTGATAGGGCACATTTTTCTTCGCCCGTAAATAGAATCGTTCTCCTCTGTACTTGATGAATGGATACCAATCGGGATATGCCAACGAAACGATACAGTTAATGACAGCGACAAGAAAATGCTGTTAAGCTTTATAAAATTACCACTGCATAGTTTAAATCCTAATTAAAGTGGATTTATATTGAATCATTTGGTTATTGCAATTGCATTATATTATTATAATGAAATTTTATTATACAAACTTATATTAACGATATACGCACACGATATATTCTCCCTAAAATCGCAAACAGGTTTTTTGCTTTTGGGTTAATTTTAAAAGTAAATATAAATCTTTGATAAGACCAATTTTATTATTACTAAGCATTATTCAATATGAATTTCTAACTTTTTATTAAAATCATAAAAATGATTTTTTTTATATAAAAAAATAATAAAAGTATCGCAGACTTATAAAAATCTTTTCCCCAATTTGTTTAAAAATAATCAGCATTATATCTTATTGTTTAAGCATGTGAAGTTGGAATCTTTATTTTTAATTTAAAATTTATAAAATTATTACTTCTTATTATATTATTCTTAAAAATATAATATAATGATAAAGTAGACCAAGAATCATTATATAAAGAAGATTCATTATATTTCATGGTAATAATTTATTTAATTTCATGGTACGAAAATAATTTATATATTTTCTTTCACTCTAAGTTTGCGAAATTCATACATTTTATTAATAAGTTTTTTTTTCTAATTGCTAAGCTGATATTTGCTAGCACCAACATTATTTTTCATTTACTCCTCAGCTATTCTTGCACAGATCATTAAAATTTTACGTCTCTTTACCAGTATTTACCATATAGGAGCAGATGCGTCAAAAAATAATAAAACTATTTTTTCCGAAGAAACTTTACGCGAAAGAAAAAAAATTGGAAATTATTTCTATTAACTCTAGACCTTGTTAATTTATTATTTTTAAGCAGTTTTTATGTATTTTAATATATAATAAATTACCATTTGACATTAAAATTCTAATTTGGGTTTTAATGTTAATGATTATTATTATCCCTCTATTGACCCTACTCAAGACATTTGCGTTTTCACGGGTTATAAAAATTGTTTGCAAAACGAATATCCTTGAATTTGGGATTACAATAATTCATTAAAATATGTAAAATGTCGGTTTCATTTCGAAATATATCTAGTTTTAAATAATATACTTGTTCAGCTAGTTATAAATACAAAATATTACTGAAAAATATAATTTATATTTTTTGAGTTAGCAATT
This sequence comes from Leptodirus hochenwartii, assembly GCA_947310635.1. Taxonomy (NCBI): domain Eukaryota; kingdom Metazoa; phylum Arthropoda; class Insecta; order Coleoptera; family Leiodidae; genus Leptodirus; species Leptodirus hochenwartii. The sequence continues at coordinate 10,582,934 of OX371177.1, read as the reverse complement.
ATAATATATAATCTTTGATAGGTAGTTTAAAATATACCAATTTCAAAAACGAGATAGAATTACATACTTCTTATATTTAATTGTAAAAATTATATTTTATTCTATTTTCATTGGAATTCAAATGTTGTTCAAATATTCCAAAATAACTATAGCCTTTTTTCGTTAATATGTTAATATTATATTTAACACCGCAATTAGAATCGTTTAATATCAAAATCTATTTAAAGAAAATAATTGTTTAAAAATTATCACTACTGTGTTAAATAATAGTATAGAATATCACCAAAATACCTAAAATAATATACTAAAACAATAGTTGTTTTATTTTAAATAATTTGTAAATAAAATAGAATAAAAACATTGAGTTTTTCAAAACTACCAAATTGTTACTCTTATCCTATTTACTTGAAAAATGGAATGGAGCGATTGAGTATTGTGTGTTATATTTTCCGGTAAAATTTCTTCGATAATACAAACCAATATCAATAAATATCACATCTTTCGAATAAATATCTGTTTTGGACATTATATATTGTTATATAAAACAGTTTCATATATGATATTTATGATTTTTGTAATACATATTTATTCTTTATTATTATACGAATTCATGTACGAGTATTTCATGTATAATTATACAATTTTATGTACGATTTCATGTTCTCGTACATAAATATCGCATCTTTTTTAGAAGCAAGTAAGCAGAAAAATATATATTTTAAATAATTGATTGAATCAAGTGTTACCTTTTGGTAGTTCATAGTAAATGGGTTTGAAGGAAAATAACTTAGTTATAATACCATTAAAAATAGGTCATCATTAGAGTGTATCAGCACCCTGATGATGCCCTTAGCGGCGAAACCTGGTCAACAAAAATAAAAATATTTTAAGTGGTATTATAACTAAATTATTTTTATAATTCAATTTAGTATTTTTATAATACAAACCCATATATTTTATACAAATTAAATTCGCTTTAATTGCTACTTAATATATCTGCATAATTTTATCGAGTTATTGTGTATATTATCAGATATAGACTGGTACATAGATTCCTTGGTATAAATAGATATAATTAAAAAAAAATAGATTTGCATAGAACGTTTTAACCCTATTTAAAAATATTTTTTGCTAAACGGGGTTTTCTGATTTCGCAATAAAATATAATATATTTTCTAACTCATATCGTATCATATAAAAAGTTATTGTGCATTGAAACTTTCGTCAATAAAATATCGATCTAAGTAACTTAAAGCGTAATAATTTTATTTTAAGACTTTAATAGTAGCATTAGAAGTTTTCCTCAATATAATTAAAAATATTTTTCTTTCTTGAATGAAATACCCCATATAATATTTCCTCAACATTTTATCACTAGAATTATTTGCTCTAGTTACAGTGTTAAGATTTTCAATTATTTACATTTTCCTATGAAAATGGCGCAAGTATTGAATTATGCTTAATAACTTATTCTAAACGAATTAACAACTTCGCTAAGACTGGCATTGATTCAAATATTCTACTATCTAATAATTTAGCTGTAAATAAGGATTAGCAAAATTCATTTAGCAACTCAACAAAAAGCTGATTTTATAAACTATATTTTAAGCATTTTTATATTCTTTTATAAAATGATTTTTATAATAAAGATAACAAACGTATTTCAACTAATCGCAAATTCATTAAACGACATGTTATAGCTACTTAGACATATTGGTTTCTTGATTTTCAAGTAATAGTAACTGGATTATTTTCATTCGCATAAATTGGAACTATATTTTAACAGATTCAACAAACCTCTTCATATATGTAACCGTTTTTAAAGTACCTACCACATATCATACACTATACGACCGCGAAAGGCCAGCATACGAACCCATTAATCAATTTGTCAAGTTAAATCAATGGGAAAATTGGTCAGGATGGACGATAAAACACGACCACCGAATTGTCCTGCTTGTAAACGGGAATGTCAACAGGAAATACATATAGTGCGAAATTATTATCAATGGAAAATGTTACATGTACTAATGAATAATCTACTTGTATGACGACTACTTTCCACGGTTTATTTTGAAGCAGGTAGTTTATATTTTAGGCATATTTTCGGTATATCTTTCCGAAAGGAAGTTAATGTTATATTTAATAGATGAATGAATATATTAGTTAATACGTTATATGTTACCAGAAGGAAATATTGAATGAAAACTCTTTGCAATCAAAGTTAATTGAATGTCTTGCACTCAATAATACATCAAGGACTATAAATACCAAAATGTTTACAGTGAAATATTTTAAAGAAGAGAAACTTTTTGGAGACACTGATCATTTAGTTTTTTAGGAGATGGGTCTAGCAAAAAAAAGACATAACATTTAGATACAATATGAGGGCAGTAAGGGAAACATATAATTAAATCCTTCCTGTCATCTAATTTGGAATAAAAAGTGTATATTCAGAATATAAATAATTGACATAGTAATATGACACCATGTACTTTAATGACAATTTCTAACAATTTAGTTTACTAATATGTAATGATCTAACAATCAAAAATATACAACTAAATGTTTGTATAATTGTCATTGCAGGAATGTCCGGAAGGGTTGGTACATGAAGACTCTTTCAAGGACATTTATTCAAAATTCTTTCCACATGGAAGTACGTATTAAAAACTGCTTTATTAACATGTATGAAATATTTTTATTATATCACTTATATACAAATTTCTTTTGCAGATTCCGCTTTATATGCACACTATGTGTTCAAGGCATTCGATGTCAACTGCAATGGAGCCATTAGTTTTAGAGTAAGATTTACGTACATTTTTTAATTTGTAAAAAATATACTACTGCTGATATTGTCGAAAAGTTGCTCACCACCACTTACCCTGTTCAAGAATAATGTAGAATCACCATTTCCGTCACTAGAAATGCTTTTAAAAACTAAGTTTTGGCCCAAAATAATGATGCGGTTATTGCTTTTGCGACAAACAAATTTCCAGGTAGACCCAATCTTCAGATCTCACTAGAAACAGCTTGATTTCAATTTTGACAATAATTATGATCAAAATAATCAGAAATAATTTGGTTTAGTAAAATTAATTAAACCGACTGTAATAAGAAACCCACTGCAAAATGTGGCGGTTGTTTTTCATATATTTAATTGGAAACCACTTGACACTTTACATATGCTCTACCGTTACTTTTAATAAACCATACAGGCATTTTATATTAAAGCTATTCATGCTAAGTTATTCTTATTAAAGCAACTCATGCTAATGTTCTAACTATTTCTTATCAAAAATAACTTCTAGTTTTTTTTGTTATTTTTTCTATCAAATTTTCATAAAATATTTTTGATACAACAGTGCAATCTCTACTGAGCAAACTCATTCATTTTCATAGGTACTCGTCTTAACATCCTACACTATTTGACTAGCATCTAATACCCTTTTATAATTTTTAACTATAGTTTCCATAATCGAATGCTCAATACTCACGAGTCTCTTAAAATCTCTCCTACGCAATAATATCTTCCAAATTGTTCTTTTCTCTGCTACCAAGTACAGCACTTTCTATACTACATTCCACCCATCTCCATTTAATAATCTTTTAAACGATCATGCGTAGTTTTCTTTCATAAGTAACAAACATATGATATTTCATTAATTTGTAGATGGATAGGGGTAGAGGGTAGACTATTGGCCAAGGAGTGTACTTCACTTAATTTTCAGCCCGATCGCATCAGTACCATCGGTGGTCGCACTTTATTTTTATGGGCATTTAAATCAGGCAGGTACAACACCTGATGTCTTTCTTTTCATCACCTTATCAGTTTGATTTTACTTCTTACTTACAAATATACATTCCTGCATAATTCCCCGTTCTTACTCTAGCTTATTCTTCTTGCCCTCAATCCTAATTAATGCGGTATAATTTTTATACAAATTGTAATTAATTCCTTGTCCTCATAATCTACACCCGTCATTAATATTTAAGAAGTATATTTTCTGATAATTTTACCATTTTTTAATATTATCGTTGAAATGAATTGTAGTTAAAGTATTTGTAATTTTATTCTAGTTAAGAACTTTGATGATGTTGTTCGAATATATAGTATATTCTTAAATCCTGGCGGCTTTAAAACAATAATGTATTATTCCATACTATTGAACTGATCCCTCGTTAGGTTTTCTATTAATAATTAGCTTAAGAGAAAAGTTTTCGCTTCAAGAAATACACGGGCGAAATTGTACATAATAATTGGCCATACGTCATTATTTATGTAGAAGAAATATGCATGATTATTATTAGTGAACATTGGTAATATAAATTATATGGTTTGAATTAGTTGGAGTACGTTCCTGTATTCGTAGTTTAGAAATAAAGCAGGAATTGCTTGAACAGAATAGAATAGAATAGAATACAATTTTGTTGCTGTTTAAGAACACATATAAATGTACATACAGTCGTCAAATACAAATACAAATCAAACTTTAAAAGAATTTATGTAATATTTGGTAAATATTCACTTATCATTTTCCTATAAAATATTTATTTAATTTGCTATTATTAAATAAATTATAACTTCCAATATATATTTTTTTCGCTGCTAAATGATTATACAAGGCAATTGTCGAGTAAATAGGAGATTTTTTATATTATGTATGGTTACTTAGTCTTAAAAGATTCTTATGTTTAGTGTTGAGACAGTGTATGACTAAAAATAATAAGTTATCCAGTTCGCTTACTACAATGAGGGGAGTGCCACAAGGCTCCGTCCTTGGACCTCTTCTATTTTTAGTATATATCAATGATTTTTGTACTTCAGTGGATGTGGAAGCTTTACTATATGCTGATGATACATCCCTAATAACACTTTCAGATAACATACAATTACTAAATGAACATATGGAAGAAGCACTAAGGGAAGCATCGCTTTGGTTTAAAACTAATAGTCTTGCTTTAAATGAGTCCAAAACGAAAACAATTATATTTAGTAATAAACATCCGACCTTAAATAATACATCATGGGTATAGCGTTGGATTCCAAACTGTCTTTCTGTGATCATGCTGATTATTTATGCAAGTCTCTTAGCAAAAATGCATATGCCTTAAGAAATCTGGTACGCGTCGTATCAACGGAAGTTGCGTTACAAGCCTTCCATGGCTTAATACAAGCCAAAATAAGCTACGGTCTATTAGTCTGGGGCCATTCCGCATATGTTAAGTGTTTTTAAATTGCAGCGAAGAGCACTAAAAATTATTGCTAAACTAAAATACAGAGATGACTGTATGCATATGTATGCTACTCTAAATATTCTGACAGTACCCTGCATGTATATTTTACTCGCGCTTCAATATGTAAGGAATCAAAATGATTCCAAATATATTCTGCAAGGTGAAGTACATCATCACAACATACGTCATAATCAAGACATAAGGTTAAATTTTAATAGAATCTATAAAGCATGAAGCACTACGAATTATTTTGTTCCAAAACTATTTAATAAGCTACCGACTGAATTGAGTTCATTGGATCCAAACACCTCCTTAATCGGATTATGAAAAATTACCTTTTGCAAAAGTACTTTTATTCCATTGAGGAATATTTGTGTAACAATTTTAACGATTTATGTTTGTCATTTATTAAGTGAACGGGCAAGATGCATTCTTATTATACTAGACCAACAATGTATGTCGTTGACCTGTGTAATTACTTTATTGTAAAAAACACCAATAAACTAAACTAAACTAAATTAAACTGATCCTTGTGTAAAATTAATAATATTTTTCCTTACATACTCGATACATTAGAATATGTAAATTCCTCTAAGCGTTAGTACGTTATTTTGAACAAATAGCGGTCTGCATGTTTCACCCGGCTTAAGATTGAAAATTAGCTTAAGAATTCTTTTCTGTATCCTGAATATTCTTTGTATAGTGAAAATTTGAGTTGAGTGGCGCGACCCGGTACCAAGATATTCTAGTTTAAATGTGGATAGACAAGAGCGTAATAAATATTTAAAATTATATTAAAACAGGACTTGCTAGTCACTCTGTCCACGCTCCTTCGCGGTTCCGTGTACGAGAGACTCCGATGGACTTTCAAGCTGTACGACGTGAACGGCGACGGCTGTATCAGCCGCGACGAGCTTAGCGAACTGGTAGTGGCCGTCCATGAGCTGATGGGTCGACGCGCCCATCAAGTGGAGGATGACCGCAAGTGCCGTGAACAGATAGACCGTGTCTTCCGTAAGCTGGATCTGAACCAGGACGGCGTCATTACCATCGAAGAGTTTATGGAGTCGTGTCTCAAGGACGATGTCATTACAGCGTCGCTACAAATGTTCGATGCGGTGCTCTAGTAACAGCTAGCGATAGCTCCTTAACAGACTTATATGTAGCTTAAGTATAAAAAGGTGTTAAGTGATGTGAAGCCGCCCGTTCACCACAGGTGATCCACCAGGATATAACTATCAGTGGGATTATAGTAGATTCAAGCGTAGTAGGCATTTATACAATTGAATTGATCATTTTTAAAAAACACTTGCTGTCCTTAGTCAAAGATAAGAAGCAAAGACTTAGTCAAAGATCATAAGAACCAATAATTGTGCACGTACAAAATTTTAATTAGCTTAGTCTATGTGATTCTAACAAATTTATATTGACACAACCAAATATCACTTAAAACAGGTCACTGTCATTTTTTTAAATAATTCTTGAAAGATTGATATTTTATGTGTAAAAAATTGATTTATTCAAAGAATGCTGAATATGATTACTAAAATATTATTTAACTTTATATTCTTCATCATAATCTTAATATCTTATTTCTGTATGCTCCATAACACACACTAATAATATCCACGTTTTAGTGGTAAAAAAATTTTAGATGAATATATTATTATCCTTCTTTTTGTGATATGCTGCTACCATATTTAAAATTATCGTTAAAACCATGCTTAGGGCCATTTTTGATAACGTGCCTAGTAAAATCAAAATGCCATAAATTCGAAAGAAAAACACAAAATAATATATATCTGGGAACTTATAAATTAGCATTATATTAAGTATTTGTGTAGAATTTCAAAACAATTAATTATAACGCCTTGAAAATCTAAATTTAAATGCATTTTAATTTAAAAAATAATTTTGACCTTTTTGAAACATTACTCTTTTTAGCTTATCAAAAATCAAATATAATTTACTCAAATCTTCTGGCACGTTCAATCAATCTACATTTCAAAACAAATTCACATTTCATTATCAAAATACTTGATTAAAATAACGATTAAAATTCATATAGGCGTACATATTTTATAGATACATATTCTGCTTATAATATTATTTATTATAATAATATTTAATCATTTAATTGCATCTTAAATTTCTGAAGTATCACTTCACAATTGAATTTACTTATTTTATTGCAAGTTCGTCAAGGCTTAAATTCTTACAAAAAAAAATAACGTTTTCAAAAGTAAATACATTGGTAATAAAATACTTCAAACATTACACAAATATAAATGCTATGAAAGTATTGTATATAATTTTTACAAAAAAATCGATATTGAACTTAATGGTAAGTAACAAATATGGCCTGAGCTGTATTCTATTAGTGACTATTAATTTTACTATGCATTGCCAGATATTCAAGATGATGAAGAAATTTTGTGCTACTTATTTTCTTATTATTTTGTATTTTATACTCAATTATATTATGTAGATATATAACAATCAACTATTCCTAGATAGGTTTCGCTTGAATCCTGGTGGATTATGATTTATAGCTAAACGTACCTTGTAAATAATGCGGTGTCGTGATGAGATACTTTGTTGATTCCCATTAAATAATAATCTATATATGATTTGTAAGACAAAGTGTACGATGAACTCTGGGACATAAAGATCAGGAACATGTTTTCAAATTTTTATAGACATTTTCAAAAATATAGTCGATCATTACCATTTTAAGCAGTTACGAAAAAAATTGAATTGGTTAAAAGTCTTCCATCTGATAGTCAAAATTTATTGCTATTATAAAATACATGAGGAAACTGTAAGAACTTTCTTCAAGACACTACTCTGTTCAATATATGTTTAATTAATAGTACGTCATGAAGTTACTGCAAAATGGAGGTATATCCAAAGTAAATTATCTTTCAATTAAAAAAAGATAATGAGATTTATTAAACAATTTTGTTAGTGGAAAAGGCTAATTTGAATTCGATTATAATTTCATTAATTCGGCACTGATAGTTTGACTTTGGCTCGGGTTGATATTAACATGGCCAGCTTAAAATGAATATTGGTTGCCCTTAAACATACTTCCCTTGGTCATTATAAATTATATAATACCAATATATTAGCAATTATTTCAATATACCAACACCACTGGAATGTTTTATATATGTCCTTAATTAATCATATACAATTATTATACATTGTTTATTATGGTGAAGACATTTTACAGCTACTTATCCCGTAGTGAAATAGTATTAAAGGTGATATTAGTGAATATTTTTAACCATAAATATTATGATTACATTAGTTTCAAATGAAATTAATATATTCCTGGTCTTTATTAACCTTATATGCAATAATTTCCTTCACTTACATAGTTTCTTAATGGTAATTCAGTAATATGAATCTGCAAATGTGAAAATATATAACCCTTCAACGATTTTGTATTTAAATACTTATATTACTTTGTATTAATTAATATTTACCTGATATTCCCTTCTTTATTGGCTAGCACATCGAAATTAATTGTTTCATGTTTTTTTGTAACAATATAGTATTTGGTCTTCCATTTTATAATTACTTTTTATTTCTTAAGAAATATGATAAACGGAATAATTTCTCAAACACAACAAATAATCGAATGATTATGATATTAATATAAGATTTAATTATAAATGAAACGAAAACAGGGAATTCAAAACACACATTTAATATTAACAAACCTTCCAAATAGCATTCTTTGTATATATTCCTAATAATAGTTAAGACTTTGTGAATGGATTGAATTATTTTCAGTTTCATGAATGCTTCCCTTATTTTGTTTAGCAAAATCCAATGACTATAGTTGCGAATAATTTAATATAGAAAGCTCTTACTTTATCATAAAGGATCCCAGATATAATATATAGAAATCAGATTTTCTAAAATAGAAACAATTTTATTCCTTAATTCGAAAAACTTATTTATTTTTAGTTAAGTTTGAGTATATTATTTAATGCTTTCATAAAATAATAAAAGGAATATGATAATTTAAAGGAAAATTTAAAGGTAAGATTATAAAAATGCAAATATTTTTTGAATACTACTCCGACTTAAATAATTAGTATAATAAATATCTGTTACATTTTACTTGAATTTATAATGAGTTTGATTTGTCAGCAAATAAAATATCATCAAATAAAATTGTATTATCTCTGGAGTATATGGTGTCAAATAAAATGGATTAATGTTTAAAATTGCCGTTCCATCAGACAAAAATAATTTTCAACATTTTACCTTATTCTTCAATACAAATCTCTGCCGCACCTTTAATTCCAAATGTAGGGAACCAACTGCTCTTCACTATACAGGCTGATACTACTTTAGAACTGTGTGCAGCTATCATGTTATAGTCCGGATTTTAAAGTTTATGAAGTGCGCTCTATATATAGATATGAGTGATATACGGATGAAACTCTGAAAGTTTTGAAAGCTCTGAAGTATTGAAAGCTCTAAGGTTTTGAAAGCTCTGAGGTTTTGAAAGCTCGAACTTATGAAAGCTCGAACTTATGAAAGCTCGAACTTATGAAAGCCCGTACTCACGAAAGCTCGAACTTATGAAAGCTCGAACTTATGAAAGCCCGAACTTATGAAAGCTCGAACTTATGAAAGCTCGAACTTACGAAAGCTCGAACGTATGAAAGCTCGAACTTACGAAAGCTCGAACTTATGAAAGCCCGAACTTATGAAAGCCCGAACTTATGAAAGCTCGAACTTATGAAAGCTCGACCCTATGAAAGCTGGAAGGTATGTTTTTTGAATATTTGAATTTATATATTTACTATTTGGTCTAATTTCTTGTAGCATTTTATAAAGACCCACAAATTTAGAACGAAATGTTACGTATTAAAATAGCGTTATTTAAAAAACTGTGTTGAGATAATTCGTCCGATATTTTATCCTGTATTTAAATAATTTTATGTGTAAAATTAGAGAACATGCTCTTAATTGCCGACAAATGTAGTTATTACTTGATATAACAAAAAGTACCTAGTGTGCTACATGCCAGAACACGGTCAGAGATTATACTGCGAAAATGAGATATATTAATTGAGTACACAATATTGTCCATAGCAAAATACGTAATTTGCATTAATAAAATATTGTAAACAAATATTTGTTAAAAAAATGAACATACGTTTTAACATTTTCAGTTAAACAAATAAATCAGTTGTAATAATGCTAGAATCGTAACTGACGTAAGTCGTCAATTCAATAATATTTTAGTAAAATTCAACAAACTTTATTCTGTCATCTTAATCAACTTAAATTTTAGCTCATATTCTAACAACAAATTTAACGCAATTTGCAAGGGAAATTGCGGTTTTATTGTAACATCAAATTTAACGCTACGAGTATTAGATTATAATTATTATAATGTACCAAACTTACCGAAATTAAGTTCGATCATAATTATATGAAGCACTCTTCAAAGAAAGGATTTATGTAGTACCCATATCAGTGTCATGCTGCTTACAACATGACATGTTTAAATATACTTTTTCCAGTAAAAATGTTTCTTTGCCATAACATTATGTAAGCAAAAAAGCAGCGGGAATGGTAAAATACTATGTTTTATTATTTATTATTGATTTTAATATTTGGGCATTGTAAAGCTAAAATGATTAACTTGCTCTACTAGTTTCAATGCACAAAGAATGAAGTAATTTGGTAAATTTAGAACTGGCAGATTTGTTTTATTCTGTAATTTTATAGCGATTTTACTGATTCAAAAGTTTTAGGTAAATATTTTAAATATTATGTACCATGAAATATATATATCTTCAATTTACTACTAAACTACCAATATTTTGTACAAGAAAAATATTCGAAAGAAAAATAAACTGTTAAGAGGACTCGATAATATGCATTTTATGTTATATAGGCCTATCAATTTATTGTTTGTTACATATATTTGATTATATTGATAGAGTTTATTGTTCATTTTTATTTGTTTGTGTTGTAATGCAGAATATTATTTCTGTAAGGAATAGTGATGTAGTATAGATGTATTAATTACTAATTTACATTTAAAATAAAACAAAAAATGTATGTGTGTAAAATAAATTAATCATATTTATTAAATAGTACACAAACATTTTCAGTATTAGGGTACGTTTATATTAAATTTGTAGATATAACAATGATCTCTTCAGAAGTAGATTAGTTAATTCACTGAAAAGTGTACCATATACCATACTTCAAACACATTTTTTTTTAATGCAGCAATATTCAAAAAATATATATACGTGGTATTCTTACGATATATTTTGAGAGAATATGTTGATAACGAAGATTGTATTTATTATTTTTGTTATTATATTTGGAAAATAAATGACTAAACTATTTTAAGGCCTTATGTAATTTATTTATTTATATACAAAATATACAATTTGCAAATTGTTCAGAGCTGGCATCTTTATGTTAGCGCTAATACATTATTGGATATTTATTAATTCTAGTGTTTAATAATAAAATAAATAAACCTAATAAGAAAAATGAAATATTACACAGCTAGTTATATTTTATATTAGTTCAGAATGTGTGTTCTTAAATTTCAGATGGGGTAGGGCTAGTCTTCTTCTCAACGTTGTTTGCAAAAACTGGATTGTTTTCAACACTATATAGAACAGAACCTCCGCTACTAACACTGTGAATTAATATTAATTATGTATTAGTTCAACTATGCCATGTGGACCATAGGGTATATTAAATTAATTCTTTTTTTAGGTATAATTTAGAAAAATCGATGGTAATGGGCAGAATTTTTCTCTTTTCCGTAAAATCACCTTTGTTGGTAGGTACTGAACCCACACTTATTCGACACTTATTTAGTGACCAACATATCTAACAATTATGCCATGATGAACTCAATTTATTCGTAATTATACGAAAGGATATATAGATTTATTCAATATAAATTAAAATATAGATAGATGAAATTTCACTTCAGTTATACATTCATTCTACGATTTGACTTTCTAATTCCACTTGAACGTGAAAATAAATTTACTTTTATATAAGTAATTTGAATATTCAGTATATGTTACATAAAAGTAAATTCAGATTTTATACCTGCAATATTACTTCAGCAATATAGTTACAAAGTGGCATTTGCGTAACCTTCTTGCTGCTATAAAATAAACCCAACTAAATTAAATTAATAACAAATATAATTATATATATATATATATATATATATATTCGTTCACCTAAGATGCTACGGAATTTTCAACAATTTTAATTCACATAAACGCTTAAACCCTATGCTATGAAAATATTTTGACCTATACATGGCAGTCCAATTTTCAAGTATGCAGTTTAACTTTTATATTCTAAAGAGAATCGAAGATTTTTTATCAATTTCCGTTTGACTTTAACTTGACAAATTACTTTGGCTTACAAAAATTAGTTTTTTTTTTTTTATAAATTAATTAATTTTCAAAAAATGCGACGGTATCATTAAAGTTCAAAAGGTGAGCAATAGCAGCATTTCTCCATCCACACATTTAATATTTATTGAAGAAAGCAGATAAATCTCTAGCAATAACTTTGTTGCATATTTTGTAGGCACCAAGATTATACGAAATATTTTATTAAAAAGGTAACAAAAACTTACCTATTCCTATCTGGCATTTCTTGCTTTTGTTCGTAACAATATACTGGATTTGCTCCATCATGTGTGTAAATATTTGTATTTGGAGCCACAATTCTATTTAATCCAGAGTCCATCGAACCAAATTTCTTGTCTGTTAATCTTGTAATCTGTTTTCGCATTCTAAAAGTTTCGTTTTTCATTATTATAAATAATTGAATCGGTTATTATATTGTGAATCACACAATTTATGGTATACCCTTTCAGCACTATCCATTTTCTCAATATATTTTAATATTATTACAACTAACTAATAATAGAAATGAAGCAATAATATAAAATCTAACCAAGTAATAAGAAGTAAACGTAATAATAAATTCGAAATGACTGCCAATTTACGCAGAAAAGGAAAATTATTAATTAATGGCGATACAACAATTTGAATAACAATCCCGAAGAATTCATTATTTCATTTATTGTATTTTCAATGAAAATAAAGGCTTTGTCTTAGAAATGTACATATATCGAATAAATGATTCGAGTTCAAATTCTTCTTTAATCTAATTCTACTGAATCTTTAATCTAATTCTACTTAATCTATTGAAGACATGCACAAGGAATCGTTAGTCTAAGCAATTAAGCGTCATAGATTTACAAATTGCAAAATTATTCGACTTACCCTAAATATTTGAAACTGAAAGCAATTATCATGAAACCAATCAAAACTCCCATAACCACAACTACTCCAATCAACCATGTTTTGTAATATTCAGACAAGTCTTCAGGGAATATCAAGTTATCAACAAAACTCTTCAACGTTAGACCAATGTTCTTAAATTCGTTATTAAGTTGTGAGAATACAGATACCACACTAGCTTTCCTATAAAATAAATGCATAATATATGAAAATTTCGTGTTTCCAATATTCAATTTATTACTTACTCAATAATGGTATCTTTCAAAATCGGTTGATTTTCTGAAATATCAATAAAGTATACAGACGCAACCGCTAAAATTTCTCTAGTTTCTTCCTCTTGTTTAATTCTTTCCAAAACACATTCGTACTCGAATATTTTTTTCAATATTGCTAAAATCTATAGAAACAAGTCATATATGATATTATAAAAGATCGATAATAAAAAAATTAATTACTTCAGGCATAAGTGCGCTAATTTGTTCAATTGTATTAAGAAATTTGAAATCCATTCGATGAAGGTCACTAACAATGTAGATTAAAGCATTTGTTTTGATTGGAGTAGATATTCCTAAAATCATAATAAATTATTGTTAATCTTTTTAGGTCTTGAATAGGGACAGGAGTAATTATTTATTCCTATCCCTATTCAATAGGGATAAATATAACAAAGTAAGCCGCCAAAACCACATGGAATATCTTTAGAATTTAGTTAGATACTTTTTAGTTTTATATTTACTGGTGAGTGTTCAAGACATATTTTGTTTGCATCGCGAAATAAAATAAAATGATAACTATACCAGTAGACTATACAGTTACAGCAAGTATTCAAAATTTGAACATTGCATATAATTAGATAGTTCTCACGTCCGTGGTTTAATAATTATTCGGAGTTAGCGACTATTCGGACCGAATTCCAAAAAAGGTAAATTAATAATTTCGCAACGTTTCGCTTTATTTTTCAAAAGCCTCTTCAAGGCTACAACATATAATAAAACACGATATAATAATAAGACACAGATCCAAAAGTTGAAGAAGACATTAAATGACATTAAATAGTAAATTCATTTAAGTTACGCAAAGATGGTAAGACCGAGAGGATCCAAAAATTATACATTCTGCTGGTCCTTCAGTAAAAAAAAATGTCGCATTGTTTTAATTTTATTTTTTTTATCCTCTCGGTCTTACCATATTTGCGTAACTTAAATGAATTTACTATTTAATGTCATGTACTAATAATTGAGGGAATTTTGACTTCTTGAACTTTAGGATCTGTGTCTTATTATTATATCGTGTTTCATTAAATCATTTTATGTTGTAGCGTTGAAGAAGCTTTTGCAAAATAAAGCGAAACGTTGCGAAATTATTAATTTACCTTTTTTTTGAATTCGGTCCGAATAGTCGCCAACTCCAAATAATTGCATATAATGTCCATCTAGAATATGTCAAAGGTGAAAATGATTTTTGAACACAACTCTTACAAACATAATTTTAGTTGCGTTAAATATAAGTCGTAGACGAATATTTTGTCAACATTTTGAAGAAACACATGCATCGCAAGCAATTATTATTATAAAACTACACTATGAAAGACAATAAAATCTAATGTATAGAATACTGTAAGTAGTAGCACAAGATAAAAAAATAAAAAAATACATCAATTGTATACTGAAAATGGGGACATAGCCTTCGAAATGCGCATCTAGCTACTTAATGCTTTAAGTCACGGTGATATTTTATACTATTATTTAACAACGTGGTGATATTTTTTAAACAAAAATAGCCAGGTTTATTTTGAGCCAAAGGCGATTTTTTGAACAGAATTCTTTAAAGAATAAACTTATAGTAATTTTACAATGATGAACAATCCAGCGCAAAATTGTAATAAAGCCAAGTATATTATATATTTTTCTTATACGTGGAGAAATATATTTCTATGAATGACTAAAATATAGTCAACTCTTGATTTTTGAAGACAAACTATTCTTATTGTTATAACTTTAACTGGAACTATTAAAATAAAAATGCAATTCAAAAATATCAATGCTATATCTTTGTTTCATGTCATATCCAGCACTGACTATAATTGGAATATTGTTATATTATATTGAGTATAATATAACAATAATATATAAATATATATAATATACTTTAGGAAAATTAAGTCACATTTTTCTAAAGTAAAACCAAAGGGTAACATTATATGTGATAAACAGGGTAAGGAACTCACAGAAAATAAGGAAAAAGCTAGAAGATGGAAGGAGTATCTTGAAGATTTATATAAAGGTAGGCAGGACATGGAGGAGCTAGAAAGTGTGGAACAGATAGATGAGGATGACTTAGGTCCTAGCATACTTAGGTCAGAGTTTCATAGAGCATTAAATGATTTACGGAATAACAAAGCAGCGGGGATTGATATGATACCAGCCGAATTAATAAAACACGCAGGGGAAAAAATGCAGGAGCGATTATACAGGTTAGTTTGTAAAATATATGAGAAGGGAGAAGTACCACAGGATTTTCAGAGTAGTAGAATAGTAACAATGCCGAAGAAAATAGGAGCTAATTTGTGTGAGAACTATAGGACCATTAGCCTACTATCACATGCATCGAAGATATTGTTAAAGATTATTTATAGGAGATTAGAAAATAAAGTAGAGGAAAGGCTAGGAGAAGATCAGTTTGGTTTTAGGAAAAACAGAGGGACGAGAGAGGCGATTCTAGCACTAAGAACAGTAGTAGAAAAAAGAAAGAGGGTAGGAAAGGTAACTTGCATAGCTTTTGTAGATTTAGAAAAGGCATTTGATAATGTAGATTGGGACATAATGTTTAGAATTTTAAAAGAAACGGGTATAGATTATAAGGATAGGAGAATAATTTTTAATTTATATAAACACCAAACTGCCTTAGTTAGAACTGAGGGGGAAGAAGAGGTAGCAAAAATAGGGAAATGAGTTCGGCAGGGATGTACACTTTCACCGTTATTATTTAATCTATATATAGAAGATGCAATAAACAAAGCAAAAGAAGAGTATAGTGTAGGTGTGAATGTACAGGGAGAGAAATATATATGTTGAGATTCGCCGACGATATAGCTATATTGGAAGAAAGCGAAAAGAATTTAGAAAGGGTATTGAATGGTATGCAGGCAGTATTGACTAGGGATTTTAACATGAAAATAAATATAGGTAAAACTAAAGTGATGAGGTGTGACAAAAAGGAATGCAGTAGAAAAATGAGGATCACAATAGGAGATAATAGAATCCAAGAAGTGTCAGATTTTTGTTATTTAGGCAGTAGAATCACAAAAGATAATCGAAGCAAGGTAGATATAAAGTGTAGGATAGTACAGGGTAGGAAGGCATTCGTAGAAAAGGAACAGATTTTAAGATCAAATATTGACTTGTGTATTAGAAAAAGATTACTGAAGGTATATGTTTGGAGTGTAGCACTGTACGGGTGTGAGGCGTGGACTATAGGAAAGGAAGAGAAGCGTAGATTACAAGCATTCGAAATGTGGTGTTATAGGAGGATGATGAGGATTGGTTGGGAAGATAAAGTAACAAATGAAGCTGTACTAGAGTTAGTAGGGGAGAAGAGAAGTATTTGGAGAGTGTTACAGCGTAGGAGAGACAGATTAGTAGGGCATATCCTTAGGCATGGGGGGATTATGCAATTGATCATAGAAGGTAGAGTGGAGGGAAAGAGAGGGGTAGGTAGGCCTAGATTGGAGTATGTGAGTCAGATAGTTGAAGACGTTGAGATGAATAGCTATAGGGAGATGAAGGGATTAGCTCAGGATAGATCGGCATGGCGTGCTGTTTCCAACCAATCTTTAGGATTGCGGACTCTTTAACTAACTATATTGAGTAATATGTGTGTATTGATGACATTCCTCCATGATATTAAAAGTACTGTTACATAATTTTATGAATAATAATATTATAAATACTTATTA
The DNA here is from genome assembly GCA_947310635.1 of Leptodirus hochenwartii. NCBI lineage: Eukaryota > Metazoa > Arthropoda > Insecta > Coleoptera > Leiodidae > Leptodirus > Leptodirus hochenwartii. The sequence continues at coordinate 10,565,402 of OX371177.1, read as the reverse complement.
GAAAATCAACTAGGTTTTCTTTTCTTTCTCTACTACTACATTCTTGTTTCAAAAGTACATAGGAATATAACGATGCAAATTATATTTCCTTCGGAGTATATCTGTAGAATGACCAACTCATAATAAATACAGTTCTTATTCTGTGCATAATGTTGCATTGTTCATTATATTACGGTGCTCTTGAAGGTTTAAAATATATAAAACATGGTGACGTTGTACGACATATAAAATAAAAGTAATGCCGCGACATTTAAATATCTATTCGATGATAAGTCGTAACTGTCATAGAATGTCGAAACTTAAGAAATTCCAGAAAGTTTACATGTATCGCGACATTAAAAATTACGGTTCTCAATAGTATTACTCTAAACGTATTAATCAAATTTTATTCTTCCATAATTTTATTTAAACACAAACGAGAATTTTGCGACATTCGAAATCATATTGTTTTTCTTAATAGTCTTCATAGATCCAAGGATGAATCTATTTCATGATGCATGTCCACAAGGTGCAAAAATTGTAACTTGATTCAGGATATTAAACTTATTATAAGGATGTAGACGGTAATATATACAATAATGTAAGTTATTGTATATATTGCAGAATGATGAAATTTTGTACAATTATAAATTAACACAGTCTAGATTTTATTAGAAAATAAATAGCCAACACTGTTATATTTGAATAGCTAACAAAAATATGGAAAAAATATCGGTTTTTAGAAGCACGACTTTTTCTTTTTTATTAAAAAAAATAGGTAAAAAGCTCTCTTTACATTCAAAAACGCTCGTTCAAAAATTGTAACTTCGAATTGTAAATAAAATGAGTACGAATAAGGGTTTGGAAATAATTTTAATAAATATAATAGTAGAAATAATTTATGATTATAAACAATTGATGAATTCATAATTCTCGGAAAAGAGACAAGGTGGAAATATGTTCTAAACTCGTTGATTTAAATACGAACTTTTATTGGAATATCGTTAATCTTAAAATTAATTGATCTTAGTCTGAATTTATAAATATTGTACCTTCCAAACTGTCTGCGACAGTTAATTCTACATCGAAATATCCACTCATTGATGCGAGAACATTGAAATTCAATGTGATTTCTGCTGTTGATATCAATAGTTCTATTTTGAATGGATTTTCTATATTCTCAACACCTTCATATCCCGAATAATCGGTGATTGCATATGATAATACATCTGTTGCATCATCATCAGTCGCCTATTTTAAAAATAAAAATTACTTCAAAGAAATACTCATGGTTAATATCTATATTAATGTAAACTCGAGTATTTTGATAGACACGGGTGCGTATAAATTTGGTAAAGTGTGATTACCGTCAACTACAACAATACATCAGCAGATTGTAGATATATGAAATTATTTATCAATACGTCAAAGATTTTATTAAGTTATTATTTTATTCGCAATTTCGTAGATTGTGAAATAAATCATCTTATATTATGTTACAAATGTATAACATGCTTGACATAGTTCGGATACAGATTATATACAGGAATATAATGAGGTTGGGTGGGCAGCTAGTCTGGCAAAAGAAGACGTGTTATATTTAATTGAAAACAGAAGTATTTGGAAGATATTACAGCCTATATTAGTAGGCCATACTCTTAGATATGGGGTGTTATGTAATTGTTTATAGAAGGTAGAGCAGAAAGAAAGTATACGTTAGATAATGCAAGATGATGGGATGATAGATATAAGGAAATGAAGGAATTAGTTAAAGATAGATTGTCGTGGCGTGATATTTCCAACTAATCCTTGAGATTGATAGAAATAGCTTCTTTTTATAATCTATTTAAATGTATTTAGCAATAGATTTTCACTGTTGACTTTTTCTTGAATTTCGTAACCAATGTTTACCGGTTTTTTGAAATAAAAAATGTTTTGAAAAAGAATAACGCTTTTCCGCAAGAGATTTTTTTAGCTTGGTCATTTCAAATCAAATTAGTTGAATTGCATTATTTATATATAAATCCAACTAAATTCCTAAAAATGTACTTACACTAAAATAAATTGAGGAATTTTTTTATGAATCTTACCTCCACAATTGTAACTCTACCCCCTATTGGTAATGTATTTAAGAGAGCTGCGTAATACGGAGTCCCCTGAAATACAGGATCATTATCATTTTTATCATCAACCTGTAAAAAGAACATAGTATATAAGTACAAGATATCTAGGAAATATTACCTTGCCTTACATTGATATTCACATTTAGTATGGATTTCTCATCAGGAGTTATAGGTGGTACCGAATTTCTCGAAGCTATAATTTTTACTAAATAGTTTTCACCACCTGGCTTATCTCTATCTAATCCGGTAGGATATTCTTCTACATTAACTGCAAGATTATTATCAGTCTTTGTAGTTAAGATAAATGGCATAGTTGAAGAAGGATTCTCAATGTGATAGTATACAACACCGACTTCAGTTCCTTCTCCATAGGTCGCTTTTGGTAAGTTATTAAAAACAGCGTTTGGATCATTTTCCCAAATCTTTAGATTATTAACTTCTAAGACATCGAATTCAGGTTGAGCGTCAGGATCCTTGAATATAAAGGTTACGTCCATTCTCGTAGCATCAATTGATGGTATACCTTCTTTATTTATTGCTTCAAATCGAATCTGTTAATAACAAGATCGTAAGTCATAAATAAATTGTACTTAGTTTCGATTTATTCATCCTATTTGATTCTTTCGTTAATACATTTCTTAGATTATATACTAGTGCTGAGTAGTATAAAATTATAAATCTATTAATAATTGGATTATTACTATATGCAATGTATCTTTTTCAAAATGTAATCATAATTCTTTAAATTTAAAATAAAAGAAATTTTACAAGTTCAATTAAATATAGCACTGCGTAAAAGAAGCTTTACAGTCCAGTACCCGTACTTTATATTTATTTTCTGGTTCTTTAAAAATTAGATATTTTATAAATTTATAAAGTGATCGATACCAGAGTTAACGCACAGAGTTGTAGCTTTGAAATTAAACGGTAAATTGATTTAATCTTCTACATTCAAATCATATTTTTAAATGACACTTGCCATTTCTTATGGCTTTATGTTTCACACAATTTTATTACCTTTCTAGCTATATATGGTTTGTTATAGCTAAAGTCTAAAGTTAGTATTCGTTCTAACATTTAATTTTGAAGTTATAACGCTTTAAGTTTGTTTTAAACTAATTAAGTCTCTTGTTTATTCTAATTATTTTAGATTTGACAAACCAATGATTATTGTTGTTACTTGCCAGTTTCGTTAATTATTCATTTATATTGTTTTAAAATATTTATAGGTCATATTATATGCCAATTTTTGAAGTACTTCTGTCATGTTGACTTATTTATTTAATAGTATATTTATCACGATTCGTGACAGAGGTATTTTATTTAGTTTTTATCTTGTGCTACTGAAGATGGGGGCATAGCCTTCGAAATGCGCATGTATCTACTTAATGCTTTAAGTTACGTGATATTTGGGTGATATTCTATACTATTATTTAACACCTTAGTGATAATTTTTAAAATAATTAACTGTTTTATATTTTTTGAAAATAATAATTTTCTAAAAAACCTGTAGCAGAATGGACGCAACTAGTAATGTATTGTAAAGTTACTTTTACGTGATAGGATGTTATATTTAAATTTTAACAAAATTTGACGTATGCGTTAAAAGTTATAAATATTTTTGTAACAGAAATATATGATTTCTATATAAAGTATAACAGAAAATACTTCTATTTTAATTTGTTCTTGCAATAAATCCGATGGCTCTTGGATGAAATCCTTCATGTATATATCGAAATATTGTAGTACGGATACAAAAATCATTTATATCATATTTAATATAATTTTAGCATTATATTAATATGAAGATAAAAACATTAGTAAACAGATACTCTTTCCGCTATTTAACATTAAATATGAGATTTATTCCAACCTTCATGACGTTTGTTATGAGATCTCTTCGTATTCCCTAACGAAACTTTTAAAAAGCGTTTTAATCAAATGTATGTCCAATTTTTTTTCAAAGGATAGTTCTTTCCTTTTCTTATTTTTTCATTTAATGAAAATTATTTAACAATCACACGGTTATTTCTTACGTCATAAACTCCCTCTTTTTCAGGTGTCGATTTAAATATTAATATACCAGGAGAATTTGTCGTGCTTGACCCAGTACGGAATATGACAATGTCGTGATCTACAAATAAAGTATTTAGTTAAATAAATGAAATTTACAACTATTAGTTTATATACAACCTAGACCAGTTGCAGGATCTATTACTTTCAATTCGACTGTGTATTTGCCTTGCGAATCGACAGCTTTAATGGAATCGAATGGATCACCATTAAAATTTTCAACTACGGCAGTTTCAGTACCCTATACATTTTATAAAAAAATAATATTTATGACACACAATGAATAGCATTGGATATACCGTTTGAAAAATAAAAAGAATCTAATCTGGCTTAGGGATTAAAATAATTTCGTTTCGCAAATAGTATTTTGCTGATCAAATTAATATTTACTCTCTGACCTATTCAAATATACAGAAAATGAATTAAAAATATATATACCCAATTTAAGAGAAAGCGTTGCCCTGGTATATTAGGGAAGTCAAATGTAGGAGATACAAAATTAAATAAAACCACATCCACGTTAACAGTACTATTGGAAGGTACTGATCCTTCACCTTCAACGCCTTTATCAGTTGCCTAAAATACGAACAATTGAAGAGTACAAGCGATCAATTCAAATTGGAATACAATACTTTTAATTCGATACTAATTGTTCCAGGGAATCCTTTCAGTGACTTAAGAGCAGTCAACGTTGAGGTACTAACTTTCCCATTTACCGCTTGGACGGGTTCAGATACTTTAAAATAATCGAATATTTCTACCCCTTTATATTCTACTTTCAGTATTTCCAGCGTTACTTGGGAATTCAAAGTTCCTGCTTTATCATCATCAACGATTGTAATTTGTCCAATATCTTCATTATTACCCTGAAAAGGTATCAAATTAATCTTTCATTCGAAATTACAGTTAACTAAAAATATAATTTTACGTGAAATTACTAACCGGTCCATTATTTTCATTTGCATGTAAGGTGGTTGGTTGAATTATCGGTGAGTTGTCGTTTATATCAAGAATTTCAATGGAAATTGTTATTTGATCGAAGAAACCAAAACCTAAAAATGGACAGCCATTAATACTGAAATGAATAAAATGTTATATAAATGAAAACCATTGTTATCTGTAGCCCTTATATCAACAAAAATCGGATTTGAAGTAAGCTTATCTCCATTAATTGGATTGTTGATAGTAATGACGCCGGTATTTCCATCAATGTTGAAATGTGTGCTCACTTCATCATTGTTTATCGTATATTTTATCACATTGTTGGGAGCTAAAAGAACCATTTTTCAGTTTTCTCCACAGTTTACTATTAATATATAGGCTGGACCACAACTCACACATTGGAATCTCCAATGTATACTAATAGAATTGTGTATTTAAGAACTGAATTTTCAAATACTGCTGATTTAAAAAAAAAATTTCGTATATACGGTGTTACAATTTATTTAGCACACATCAAGTTTCTAATTATTATACAATATGATATATTATCCAATATATATCGTACTAAACCAGAGAAACACTCAACCTTTCATTTAAAATATTTGCAACTTAATAAATCATGTCAATGAACATTTACTTCCATAGAAATTGAAACGATGTGAGATGAGATAAATGAAAATTAAGATTATCCGGCATACTTTAAAATGTAGTTATTTTGTTATGAAAATAGATATATTAATGAAAGTGTACACTAAAAGTTTAAAAAATTATATATTGGCAGATATATAAATCCTAAATTAAAATGTAGATAGATTGCTGTATTTAAAAATGATAATTTTATTTATTAAAAATTTGCACGTTTCAACTGCTGGTAGAAATAATCTTTATAAAATCTAGTAAACAAAGTTTAGTAACGTTTATATCACTGAGCGTCCAAATTTTATATTGCTATCTAATTAATTTACATAGCAGGATTCATGTTGTTTGCATTGTGCCATCCTGTATACTGTTATGCTCTTCACTGCATCTAATTAATAATGAATAATTTTTTGATAATATGCTGAGCTGAAGATTCAACATGGATGATCGCCACCATCTTGGACATACTACTATTTTAAATGATGCCAGTTGTATACAAACATAATTTCCAAATCTGATTTTCCTTTTCATTTATATCATTGTTTCAAAGTTATATATCTATCTTTCTGTTAATGGCTACAATTATATTTAGCATTACATGTATATATGTATCGATTTAAAGTTGTTATTCCTTAAATTTAAATATCTGCTTAGTTCACTTGTTTAGTTGTTTTCGCTTATATAATTGAACGTATGTAACGATACTATGAGACGAGATCCTTTAGCTAGAGACATTTAACAGAATTATTTTTTATTATCTAGTAATATCTAGTAATTACTAGTAATTTTCTAGTAATATCTAGTAATGTGGAGGGTTTCGTTGAGAGGTTAGATACTTTGTTCGCCAATGTAGCAAGTTATTGTTTGCGGTGATTTTAATGTGTTGTTTAATTGACTGTATTTCACACACAATTCTCTTCGATAAATTAGTTTATTACCAGTTTGCGAATAATAGTTTGAATCTAATGCGCTCGTACTTAGCAAATAGAAAACAATGCGTTCTTTATAATAATGTACTGTCTCCTACTCTAACAATAAAGGAATGTGTCCCACAAGCCTCTGTACTGGGTCCTATCTTTTTCATAATATATATTAATGATTTCTATAAGAGTATACTACTTTCTCGCACGATATTATACGCAGATGACACGACAATAATGTATGGAAATGCTGATCTTATGAATGTTCAACAAACTCTGGAATCATAGCAGATTATAGTACGTAACTGGTTCGTAGCAAATTGTTTATGTGTGAATGATAGTAAACAGAAAATATAATCTGTAGCACAGTTTCAGAAAAAAACAGCGTTAAATTCCTAGGTGTGTATATGGATTCAAAACTTGGCTGGGAAACGCATGTAGATAAGCTATCGAACTCGCTTAATTCTAGCACTTTTGCCTTAAGAAATATTGTTAAAAATGTATCGCTGCACACGGCTAAAACAGCGTTTCATGGGATGAGTACAATCAAAAATATCATACGGTTTGCTAGCCTGAGGACACTCATGTCACTTATAACGTATTTGTCGTATTCAGAGAAAAGCTCTGCGCATAGTCACGGGTCTGGCGTATTTGCAGGATTGTAAAAACGAATTTATTAAACATAAAATGTTGACAGTGCCGTTCATTTTAAACTGTTTAGTGTTTGTTAAAAATAGTATTAATTCTTATGTTTTTCATAGTGATGTACACGATGATGACACTAGGAATAAGTCAGTATTAAGGATTAAATACAACACAGTACAAAAATCTAGGGGAAGTCTAAACTACTATAGTCCTCGTTTTTACAATAAGTTACCAAATAACTTAAAACGCTATAATAACGTATTGTTTAAGGACAAAGTAAAGGAACTATTGTTAAACAACGCATTTTATTCCTCCGGGGAATTTATGGTTACTGATCTACCTATAATAAGTTAATTAGAAACCAGGGCGGAATTATAATATTGCGTTAGTAATGAACACTTATGATGATTAAAATCTCGATATCCTGCGACTATAGCAATGTATCTAATTTCAATATTATGTATATTAGATGATAGTGACTGTTAACTATATTTATGTATCTATTTTTAATGTGTACAACTGCTAATCATTGACTTGTGTAACTTACAATGCAAAACTTAACACCAATAAATTATTATTATTATTGTTCAAATACGAACTCGGCAAATTTAATAGATACATTCAATTCTTACGGTTTTTATCTTACTGTACATGGTAATACGCGGCTTAACAATTGTTTGGATTTTAATTTTTATTGTAACAATGAACAGATTATCTCCGATGCTACACAGACATTTATATCTGACCTGAAAAATGTCGAACACGAAAATCATGATTAGGCCACAGACTTTACAAACCAGTGTAACTTTTATAATAGCGTCGATGATATTAATTGGCATACCGTTTTTAGAGATGTATCGAATGTAAATTTGTTATATCGAACTTTTCAAAATAAGCTGCGTTCCGTTTATAAAAAGTGTTTTGCACTAAAGCCTGTAAAACAACAGGACTTGTTTAATTTTAACTGGTTTTATAAATATCTTAGTGACATTCGAGAGACCTATAATATTATTTGTGAATCTAATATTATAAAACCTACTTTAGAATTGCGTCATTTAAAATATCAATATAAAACAGTGAAATATGTAAAGCAAATTTGCAGACTAATTATAAATTTGTAAATAGATGAAATAATCGACAAAAGGCAATGTGGCAAATTATAAATATGCATCGTCATTCAAATATAAAAGGAAATGTTCAATCTGACATCAGCGTCGAAGATTTTTATCAACATTTTTGCAGTATTGTTAGTAGTATAATTGAGTTAATTCCATCGGGTAATAATGATCCTTTCACGCTAATGCATGGAATTTATGTTTCCGACCACCTCACATTTTCCTTTAGAGAGGTAACCCTTATCGAAGTTCGAGATGCTATAAATATTCTTAAAAATAGCAATGCGTGCGATGCCTATGTATTTAATGCCAATAATATAAAATGTGTAAAAAATGTATTAATAGCACGTATCACAAAACTCTTTAATATTTGAATTAAGAAATGTACATTCCCAGATGGGAGGTCATTTAAATTCACTAGATAACTATAGGCCGATTTCATTGCTACCAATTATATCAAAAATACTTGAGAAGCTTTTATGCAAGCAAATATCACATTAATTTAGTACTAATAAATCGTTTGATAGTAATCATAACGGCTTTAGAGCGGGAAAAAGCACATCAGGAGGTATTTTGGCTATATGCTCCAATATGCTTCAATGAGAAAGATTTCTGTGCTTCTACCTTTATTGATTTGACTAAAGCATTTGACTACCTGAATCATAATATTCTAATTAAAAAATTAACTATATATAACTTTTCAAATAATAGCTGCTCATTTGTAAAATCTTATCTGTCAAATCGTAAGCAATTTGTTCAACATATAGGCAACAAATCGAATGAGGTAAATATAGATCATGGTGTACCTCAAGGGTCAGTTCAGGGACCACTTTTATTTTTTATTTTCATTAATGATATGCCTCAGAGTATCGACTCATCTACTTTCCTATTCGCTGACGATACGACTTTGTCCAACAGAAATAATATTCTTACTGATGTGTTAAACCATAACAAAAATGCTTTTGCTCAAGCACAGTACTGGTTTCTGTCAAACAAACTAAGTTTAAATATAGAGAAAACTGGTATTTACTCTGAGACCATGTGATTTTGTAAATTCGAGTGTTAGTATTAAGTTTCTAGGTATATATTTGGATCCTTTACTTAAGTGGAATCATCATATAGAATTTATAGCTCGTAAATTGAGCAAAAATATATATTTATTAAAAAAACGACTAAATTGTGTCGACGATTGCACTTTCCTAAATGCCATTATGCTGTTATTCAGGCGCATTTAAATTATGCTATATTGGCTTGGGGTCATTCTTCAGCAAGCCAGCGACTTTTCGCACTACAAAGACATGCTGTGAGAGTGATATGCAGGCTAAAATATAGGAATGACTTTAAGGACGCTTTTAGAAATAAGAAAATATTAACATTACCGCAACTGTCTGCTCTATGTGAAAGACAATGAAGGATTCTTAGAAAAAAGGTGTGACTATCACGAGTATGATACTAGAGTAAAAAACAATTTACAAGTCGACTTTAGAAGAGTTACAGCTTCTAGATTGACCATAAATTTTTATGCAAAACATTTTTACAATAATATTCCAGCAAATACACGTAATTTAAATTACAACAACTTTAAGTCCAAAATTAAATCAATGCTTATAACTGATTGTTTATATTCCTTGAAAGAATTCCTTGATACTAAATTTTAGCATATGCTGTAAATGTCTGTCAAAATCTGTGTTTTAAGTTATAGTTTATTGGATTTAGTATCTAAAAATCTTCTGTGATGCATAATACGCTAAGATTATTATGTACCTAATTTTATTATAAATACTTTGTAATATTTTATGAGAATTTGACCTGTGTAAATCTTAACGATATCACCAAATAAAATAAAATTAAATTAAATTAAATTAAAAAATTATATATACGCATAATGTTTAATGCGTCAATGGAAATGACTTACGATCACGATCGCCATCATATGCAACAGCTGTTGCTACTTTCGTACCAAGTGGTAATTTTTCTTTAATTGGATCTACCTGCAATGGTTCCAATATAGGTTCTATATCATTCACATCTTGTATTTCTATTACAATCTAAAAATAATAAACGTTTTAATTCATTTTTATTCAGCGCACAACTCAAGATTTGCAAAATACAAATTTGTATTACATCGTCTGTAGCGAATAAACCCTTCGGATCAGTTGCGGTGACTACATACGTTAAGGATTTGATATCCGGGTCACAATTGATATCGGTATCTGGACTATTCTCATTCACCACGTATAATTCGCCATTATCTGGATTAATTTTTACAACTCCTTTTTCTGTAGAATCTTTTTCCCTGAAAAAGGATGGTTAAATGAAGAATAATGAAAGTAACATTTGAATATTTACTGATAAAGCTTAGCGTACAATTGTTGAAAATCTATAATTACATAGTGTAGAATCTCACCCAAATACCGTAACAAGCATTAAGTAGCTAGATGCGCATTTTGAAGGCTATGCCCTCATCTTCAGTAGCACAACCTAAAAACTAAATAAAATACCTCTGTCACGAATCGTGATTGATCTACTATTTTATATTTTAACTTGTGCTACTGAAGATGGTGGCATAGCCTTCGAAATACGTATCTAGCTATTAATTGCATTGTGTTACAGAATTTGGGTGATTTTCAATATGATTATTAAACACAGTAATGACATATTTACAATCAGATTCTGCATTCGAAATGTAGAATTACGAAATCACCATCCAACTTTACACTAAATATAAAATGCAAAAAAGTGCAAGAGTGGCAGAAAAGCGTTAGTTGGAATGGGGCAACTCTGAAGGACTAAGATTAATTAGCAATTAGGAAGGATAATTAAACATATATTATGAAGAACGTAGCATTTTACTGATGCTGTTTATTGTTAATAATAAAATAAAATAAAATAGATGCAACATCGATGCCTTTGAACACGAACAAACGAGGAAAATTGGTTGCTGTCGTATTCGTTACACTCTGTATATTAATGTATAAAAAATTTAACTGTATATGTATATGTATATACCAATATAATCCTCTAAACATCCATACATGCCTATTTCACATGAGTTCCATTCTTTACACTTTATACTCAGTAACTGAATCTGCAGTTCTATTTCCTCATGCTACCCTTATTGACATTTTCTGCATAACTATTATAATCTTCATGGGAAAATATGAAGGTGTGCAGTCAAGTATATTTATAATATTTATATATAGAATGTATCAAGTACAAAACTGGGTAGAAAAGTGACAAATTAAGAAGTATTACAGTTAGTTCACGAATAGAGAGGCATTCGGAAGAGAAATTCGGAATTGAAGAGATCGCTTAATGGGTCACACGGATAGGTATAAAGCTATATGAAAATAAGGGAGTTGGCTTTTAAAGTGAATTCACTACATTAAAATAAATCAAAAGGAGTTATGTTTGTTGATTATTCTGGTTTTCCAAAATGACATTATTTCAAGTCAATTTTTTTTTATCGCGATTTGTAGTGTAAGAAAATAGTATTGTAATTTTGGTGAAAATCAATAGTTAACTTGGAATTAAGTTAAGATAATACATTGATAAAAAATAATTCAAGGCTAAATTGTCTAAAATATATAGAAATTTCAACATTTTTAAATATCAAATTTGTAAAAAATCTAAAACCTCTAAAACTTGAGTAAATTAACTCAAAACGATATATAAATGTAAATTATAAATTTATTAAATATAAATCTTCAAAATTTTATATTATGTTACGAAAGATTATATACGTCTATGCAGATGCAGACTACTATTATGGTATCAGCCTTTTCACACGCTGTGTTACAATTAAATGTTGATACTGTTTTTAATAACTGCTATACTTTTATAAAAATAACTTTCTTGTATTAAATGCCAGCAAGATCGAGTTATTATACCTCTCTAAAAAAAAGCAATTACAGATACTATTAATTTTGTTATAAATGATCGACGGCTGCAATTCTCACATTCAGTAAAACCACTTGGCATTATAATAGAAAACTCATTTCACATGGTCTGAGCAAATTGATGCCATCTGTAAAAAACTTAACGCGGCATTTTATGCTCTAAGTCTGTTAAAGACCTGTTTATGTTCAAATTCACTGTTAAACATTAATTATTCTCTTGCCTATTCACATTTATCTTATAATATTATTACGTGGGGTCGAGCAGTCAATGTTAAATGACTTTTTGTTACTCAAAAGCGTATTCTTAGACTAATTTTTAATTTGACACCTCGTGTTAGCTGTAAACCGTTTTTTATTAAGTAGAATATCTTAACACTCACTAGTACTTATATTTATCAATGTATGTTAAAGTTTGTTCAAGTTTTTAAAACTAAATATAAACGACTATATCCAAGGAGGGTGCTTTCACTCTCATGATACTAGATATAAAGATATGCTACGACTGAATAAGCCTAATAATACGTATTATAAAATGTCGATTATTTATTCTACAATATCTTTATATAACCACCTTCCTGATAATATAAAAGTAATAGATGACTGACTACAAAATGTATTCCAAAATATTAAAGTCCTATCTAGTTGAAATTTGTTTTTATTCGCTTCATGAATATTGGTCGCAAGTTGTATGACTCTGTACTATAATTTTTATACTAATTTTTAATATTAATTTTACACCAGTATTGTTTTTCATAACCGAAGACTGCATGTACCATATACTTTGTTCGTCACGCAGAAATAAATATTCTTATTCTTATATACCATTATGAATATACGTTTATTATGTGAATGGGAGAATGTGCCATAGCGGAAGAAGTTACTTACTCAAGCTTATATACCACCTCATTATTTCCAATTCCATCTTCATCTCTAGCTATTATTCTGCCAAGTAGTGCACCATTTATGGCATTTTCAATAACATTTCCAACTTTTAGAGATGCATCATCAAAAGCTGGAGTATTATCATTTTCGTCTCCAATGAAGATTGTTATATCGGCTGTAATTTAATAAATATTACAATAAAAATGACTGCTAATGAGAATAGCCATAATTAAGATCATAATATCTTGGATAAAGAGAAAATATTTAAAACAAACAAATTTTAATTTACAAATCAATTTATTAATCTTAAATATGCTTTACGTAAAAAATATACTCATATTATGACTTCATATTATCGATACCTCCTAAATTATGACTTGTCTAATAAATAACTGTTGCTTCTTCACATCTTACCTGTTGCAAAATTGTTTGGAGGATTTTGATCTGTATCAATAACCTTTAGTCGCAATACAACAGTATCAAATTTCTCATAATCCGGGGATTTTCCTGGTTTTTCTTCATATTTATCTACAGTTTTGAAACTGGCCACTGCTTTCCCCGAATTTATTTCAGTTACTATCGAGAGGAATCTAAAATTATTTAATGATTAGCTCACCATTAATACGATAACGGACAAGTGCTACCCTTCAACATGCTCTTTAAAGTCTGCTTCATTTAACCGACTTCCATATTTTGTTGCCCTAGAGTTTGTCCAGTCAATGTCAAAAGAGAGAATCGAATCTTTATCAGCATCGGTGGCTTCAATGAGATTGGACTTTAAATCAATCGGTGTGTTATTATCTTGATTCTCCATAATTAATATGTCTTCGGATATCTACGTTACAAGACATATTAAATTAGTCATTAAAAAAATCGCAGATTTAAATTTAAATTACAATTGCAGTAAGGATTGGAGTTTCATCATTTATATCTTGAACGTTTATAGTAACCGTAACAGTGACAGAGTTTGGAGGATTCGATGTTCCGAGAGGATTACATCCTTCCTCATCACCCTCAAACTTATCGGTCGCCGTCACATAGAGCAAAAGCGTCTGTTGTCTTTCATAATCGAACGCGTTGTCCACCCTCGTTTTTATTTCACCAGTATCACTTATTTCCAAAACCGTGCGCATACCCTCCGGTAAGGAGTATCTGAAACAGGGTAGATGCTATAGAATTATAATAATCAGTAAGTCGATTCGCTTACAAGATATCAAATCCATCCCTATCTGTAGCTGTTACTGTAGTGATCAGATGATTTGCTGGTATATCCTCATCTACCGGCTCACTATAATTTGTTTCATCGAATTCTGGTAGCTCATCGTTCCAATTAATCAATTGAAAGACAATATCTTCCGTATCAAAATTATCTCCAATCACGCCTTTCGATGTTATCTACGTAACAACAAATATCGCAGAACAAATATATTAATAAAATTACTAAGACATTACTAATTTGTCTGATTAAAAACCTACTACTGTTGTAAGCTTCACCTGACAACTTGTCCTTTTAAAATAGATCGGTTAAATTAATGACTTTGAAATATTTTAAAAACTCCACTAATCATAGCGTTATATTGATATATAGCTGAATACCCATTACAAATTTTAGCGGTGTATTCGTAATAACCATGGAAGATATTTTTATTATTAATATGATACCATCGAATACTAATAATATAGAATATCACTCAAATACCCAAATACTTAAAGCATTAAGTAGCTAGATGTACATTTCAAGGGCTATGCGCCCATCTTCAGTAGAACAAGATAAAGACTAAATAAAATACCTTTATCACGAATCGTGATTGATATACTATTAAATAAATTAGTCAACATTTAAGAAGTATTTCAAAAATGGCATAAAATATGCATTTTGCATATAATCCGAACTTTAACTATTACTATTGAAAACCTATTGGAAACATATATTTTTTGTAAGTTTTAAGAAACCGGTGTTAAAAATGAGATGAAAATATAAATATAAATATAAAAAATATAAAATATACGAAAAGATAAAAATGAAATTAAAAAAAAAAGTGTATTTTATTCAAAAGTCTTGTTTTTTTCGCATAGATGACACCAATCGCTGAGGTAACATTTCGCTACGTAATTTTTGAACATTTCAATTACTTATTACTTCAATTACTTCAATTTTAGAACAACTTCGTTTATAAAAGTGCACCTTATGCTCCTTAGTTCTAGAGTCTTCTAATGTGAAATGATTATTCCATTTCTATGTGGTGTATAATAAAAAATACCTAATTTAATCTTGAAGTAATATAGCACAAAAATATGCTCGGCGACAGTACTTTTATCTTTTCTATTTAATTTGAAATGATTTAAAGGCTCCTTAAATCTAGTTTCAATGGGTCTACGTATTTGTCCTATATATACTTTAGGACAACTAGAACGAGATATTTCATAAATATCAGATTTTTTATTGAAATCAATCAAATCTTTGGGATTTCCTAGAAAATTTGCAAGAAGTATTATATGTTACTTTGAAATTATATTTATTTAAAACATTATCTAAACCACGTGCAATTACAGGATCAAATGGTAATTTAACAAATTTTGTAGTTGACTTTGTTCTAAACTACAAATATTTCTGATATCTCTCGTTCTTTTAAAATTTCTTGATATCTTATTTATAATTTTATAAGAATAGCCATTTTGTACTACTATATTTCGGATATTATTTAATTCAATGTTAATTTCATTTAATTCTTCTGCTACTGAAGATGGGGGTATAGCCTTTGAAATGTACATCTAGCTTCTTAATGCTTTAAGGTACGGTATTTGAGTGATATTCTATACTATTATTTTACACCGTAGTGACAATTTCTAAAATAGAATACTTACTATATAGATAGTATTCATTGATGATACTATGGCATCTTTATTTGTTGTTAAATGTTAAATGAATGAACACACAATATTGTATAGAATATCATCCAAATACCGTAATTCAAATCATTTAATAGCCAAATATAGTTTAATATACGGGTGTAAAGCTGGATTGGAAACGCACGCGTTTTACATGTTAAATTAAGTTTGTGCAAATATTAAAATTGCAAATATGATTATGCAATTGATCATAGAAGGTAGAGTGGAAGGAAAGAGAGGGGTAGGTAGGCCTAGATTGGAGTATGTGAGTCAGATAGTTGAAGACGTTGAGATGAATAGCTATAGGGAGATGAAGGGATTAGCTCAGGATAGATCGGCATGGCGTGCTGTTTCCAACCAATCTTTAGGATTGCGGACTCTTTAACTAATTGAGTTCTATGATCATTTTACAGCAGATTTGTAAATAGAGAATATTTTCATAATTCAAAATTGAATAACTGAAAAAACTGAATAACTGAAAACTAACGAACTTTTCTATTTATCTATCAATTTAGTGGTTGTCAAAATATGCGAAGAAAAGTTTGCTATGGAAGAAGTTAAATCAGTTTTGATTTTGACAATTTATAGCTATTTTTTCTGTCATCATTGGTTATTGCTTCGACTTCTATATTGTTAAGTTAAAAGTTGGTATTATTTTCATACTGACAGATTTAATTTAAACAGTAATTATGGAATATTAGACAACAGAAGAAAAAGCCTTCAAATTCTAGTTATTAAATACTTTGAGCTACGTTATTTGGCTGATATTCTAAAAACTACACATTAAAAAATTATCACCACGGTTCAGAAGATTTATAGATCATATTATACGTCATAATTTAAAATACTTCTGTCATTTTGACTTTTTTAAATTAATAGTATATCAATCACGATTCGTGACAGATGTATTTTCTTTAGTTTCTACCTTGTGATACTGAATATGGAGGCATAGCCTTCGAAATGCGCATCTAGCTACCCAATGCTTTGAGTTATGGTATTTGGGTGATATTCTATACAAAATCACTACATGTTGGTTTATATAAAGCTATATTTACTATTTGCAATATAATTTATAATAAAAAAAACTACCTTGATCGAAATTTCACGTGCTTTTTCGTTCTCATAGTCTAACAGTTCGGCATTATCGATGGTCAAAAGAAAATCCAATTTTTGATATCCACTCTCAGGAACCAACCTAAATGCTTTAGAAAATGCATTTTCTTTATCCAGCTCGACGCTGTATCTTGCATTTTCTCCCTATGGTAATATTTCAAATTAATAATATAGATTATTTTTCATTCGCATTCATTCTTAAGAAGTAGGTAATTGGCATTGAATTTAAGTTGATGAAATAAAGGGTGGTGAATAAGGGTAGATAAAAGGGACGAGCCTATTATTTAAAGTGTTAACGTGAAGATATCGTGGGTTTACTGCAAAAATCCATTTTCGAGTTTTTAATACCGATAAGTTCCTCTCACAGAAATTTATCTACTGGCCAAACTATTATAGTTGGAGGAACACGGTAATAATTTTCCAAATTTGATTACTATTTGAGAAAAAAAATAGGACTTTTCACAAGACAATAAAGTTTAAAAAGCATTTTTCTCCAACATCAATAATATAGACATAATGGGTTCTCGCAATAAGCCCACGATATAATATTATTTCGTATTAATGATTATGACAGTGACTGACATTTTTTTAGGAACTTACGATAACAATGTAAAAATATAACTTTTTAATTTATATATTTTCAAATATGTATTATATAAGCTCTAAGCTCATATATATGATGCAAATTAATTGATTTTTGGTTATTTAAGGGGCCATATTTTTTAAGTTAAAGTTAATATATGAAGTAATTCTATTAATTTTTCAAAATTATATGTTAATTTATATATGTATTTTCTTATGGTAGATTATTACTTAGTGTTTTGATTATCAAAATATCAAAAAACTCCTCAGAAATTTCAGCTTATGTAGGTCTAATCTAAACACAAGTGTGTGTATAAAAGACGTACTTTTAATTTCTTTATTTTTTTGTAAATTAAACTTCTCGAATGTCAACTGTAATTAGCACTACATATAAAACATATAATACAATGCAGAAGACTATATATGTCTATATATAAGACGGTTTCATCATGTACATTAAGCTCTCAAATTAATTAATTTCTAAAAACGAAATTCAAATAAAATAAATTCATGTAGAGCATTGTGAAACAATCTATTTAAAATTTTAAGAACTGATCTGCTCATGTAAATAATTGACCATTCGTTATGGTGAAGATATTTTTATGGTGTAGTGATATAAAAAGAATTTTCATGTTTATCTTTATTAGTTTCTGCGAGAAAATCGGGGGCCTTTTTGGAAAACTATTCGGTATAATGTAAATTGAACACATATTGGCAATATATAGTTCTTACCACATCTCTGTCGTTTACTGTTAATTTTAAATCTGGGATCGGGGTATTTTTACTTTCGCATATTCTAAATGGGCTTCCTGTTAGAGTTATTTCTGGAATTTCGTCGTCCACATCGTTAATAATAAAAGTTATTTCATATGGTTCTGTCGCATATATATCATCTTCGAATGCTACAACTTTTAAAGAAATGCCAGTATTCTCGTCGAAATATGCTTGATCTCTGTTGATTTCGGAAACCTTTATTAGACCAATGTTTTCGTTTCCAATTTTGATAAATTCATTCCCTGTAATACATTATGATTAATATAATAATATTATACCGAATTGAAGATTAGTATTACACGCAGAATCCAGACTGGTGATTTTATATTTAATTGGTGCTTGAATTATTATATCACCATCCTCTGCTTGGATATGGATTTCCTGCAACAATTACATTTTGCATATTAGAAGAGCAAGGACTATATTATATATTGCTCAGAATATTTAAACATATTACATGTTTGCTCATAACAACTTATGTAGAGGAAAGGAATATTTTATACTTTGCAAATAAGCTTATCAGTCTATTTATATGTTTAGTTAATTAATTCTTACTGTTTTAAAATTAAAATAAATCTTTGTAGAATACGTAATTAAGATATTATATGTATTCATGTATCCATTAAAAGATCACAAAAAACATTTAAGGCCGCTATTATAAATCAAGGAATCTTTTACTTAAAAGTTACAACATGACTATTTAAAAATACTGTTTCGATTCAAAATGTGATTTCAAATTTTTGAATTTTCTCTTGACAGGATATTCCATAGCAATACTGGTGGCCTACCCTGTATATTTAATATCTCACACAAATTCATTTTAAACATCCTCGAAAATTCATGCTTCAAAGACATATTTCCAGAATGTATCCTGATTATTTTATACCTGTTCTTGATTCTCATCAAATTGGTACATGCTTCTTATATTTGTCCATATTGGCGGTTTGTTCGCAATGTCAATAATTTCAATTAATACTCTAAATGTATTACTTGATGGAGTACCATCCTAAAATAATTAATACTGATATACAATAATTTTTTAAACGAATTAATAACATAATATTCCAAAGAGCACGTTTCTCATACCGATATTAACAAGCTGAAGATGTATAAACTTTTAGTGTCGTATTTAACTTGTTTAAGGAAGTTTAATGTGGCTGTAGTACTTTTTTCATTAGTAGGAAAATTATTATCATCCAATTTAAATTCAAATAAATCTTTATATTCATCGGGTACTTTGAAAGTAGGTGCAGCTAAAAATCCATCTTCATCATCGAGTTTATATTTGCAGCTTGTTTCGCCGCTATAATCTTCCTAAATGAATGCAACATAATTAGCGGTAATTGCAATATAAGTTTGGAAATGGATTCCGAAGCAAATTTGACTGTAAATAGGACATTTTTTATTTAGTGAAATTTGAACGTACCTCTTCACTGCAGCCACCGTCATTATCCAATTGCATCCGTGTTGGATTATCGTCGATGTTAATTAAAGTAATTACTAGTTCCTTGGAGACAGTTTTAATTGTAACAGTCAACCTGACATTGAATGCGCCTTGTTCAAAATCCATCTTAGTCGTAGCAACTAGTACACAATTAGATGTTCCATCACAGTTAGCCATTAGACCCAATTGAGCGTGTTCATTATTTTGAGATTTTAAATCAATATCTGTATTTGGTCCTAAAAACACCAAAATGAAATGTTCAATGTAGAGTCAACATTACTAAATTGTTGGTATACCTTTATATACTAAAATTGCTACCTCTAAATTTCTCTGTTCTTCATCCATTCTTATATTAAAAACTCCACCAGACCCAGTTATAGTGACGTGTTCATTAGACGGTTCGATAACAAACGGATCTTCCCAACTTTGAGCTGGAGATTTATGAATTAATAAACAAAATATTTTTTCAGTATAAATTTCAATCATGATTAGGAGCATTACTTTGACAAATAAAATCGCTATGACGTGAAATTGCATTGTCCAAAATGTCAAATTAATAGATGGGAGTTTTATAATATTCATAAGGACGAAAATATTTATCGCACATATTTGATTTAAATAAATTAAAATCAACCTAAACAAATATTTCGTTCTAAATTCTATAGAGGAAAATAAGTGTTATGGCAGTTGTCGAAGCTGCAATTTTTACAAAATTTTCTACATGTGTTAAAGTTAGGTATTAAAAAGGGAAGTATTTGGAAGATGTTAGAGCGTAGGACAGATAGCTATCATACTCTTCGGCACAGGGACATTACGTTATTAGTTGTACAAGACAGAAAGGAAAGAAAGGAAGGATAAAACCAGATTAGTGTACGTTTATGTCATAGAATACAGCCAATGGTAAGATGGTAAGTAAGACTTTCTTGAAAAAACTAGTGAAGATTCAGAATTGAAAATTTGCATTCATATATTCATCTTAGAACTGTACATCTTAAAAGTATTTTCACCTATACACGGTGCTCCATTTTTTATGTGAGCAGTTCAATTCGTTAATTTGAAAAGAGTTAATATATTTATAATATAATAGAAAACTATAATTTATTTGAAATTACTTCATTCTCCTTGAATTAATCTTTACAACGATATATCACATTAGTACTTACGTACATTTGTTCTTTAGAAATTAATTAATTTTTGACAATATGACAATAACAAAGATTCAAAAGTTAAACAAAACTAATTACTGCTGAAATCTTAAAATATAATTTACAAGATATAATTGTACTTTATCATTATTTGGTTTAGCCATATTTTCTACAGGGCGTTAATAAACACACTTGGCATTTTGACATTATTAATCATCAAAAATCGAAAATTTAAAATAGAACAATTTGAAGGTAGAATTTTATGGGCTTTGGTCTGGGACATGGTTTGATATAGATAAAGTGCATAAGTTTTTAAATATTTTATTCTTTGTGTGATTATAGTAAATGATGATAACTTAATATAATAAAATCTTATATTATATTATTATATTGATTATCCGATTAACGTAATTATAAACACTGGCTATAAAATCATTGTTTAAATGAATGCAACTTTTACTTCGAATTAAATGTATCAAAGAAAGCCCATAAAATTATATATGTGTCGAAGAAAGCCCATAAAATTATATTTTAAATTTAAAATAAATGGGGTGTTTCATTTAAAAGTTTCGATTTTTTGAAGAAATTTGGACATTTTAAAACCAAATATGAAGCGTATTTGAAGTGTAATATATTGATTAAATTATATTTGAAGGTTTTATGCTATTATAGCAATCCATTCATGTTTTGAACTTTTCTTATTGCAATATTTTTCGCAAATTAATTAATATCTAAATATGCACGTAATACTAAAATGACATATTGTCGTATTTATAACGCCAAATTCAAGCAGATTAAAGCAAAAACGAAAAAACAATTTTAATTAAAAGAATAGAACTGCACGCATTAAATATGAAAAACTTTGTGCGGTTGAAAATATTTGTATAACGTATAGTTTTGGCTATAGTAGTATATATTTGGCAGAAAAAAAGAAGAGAAATTTTAAAGGCTAATAAATATTAAGAAAATAGTAGACACAATGATGCCAGGAAGGTTGGTGAAGGAAAGATATGTTATATGCCGTATGTAGAATTACAAACGGCCTAGTTTTGGTTCCCTTAGATTGATAAATTGAATAATATAAATAGTATGGTTAAAAAAACGAGAGTGAACCATATAAGCATATGGAAAGAAATTATTTTGGAAGAATTTACGTAATGAGATGGAAAAAAGCACACTGAATTTTAAAGATAAAATAAGATATAACCGCAAAAACATGAATATTTGGTAACCAGAATTACAAGGACCAACTGAAAGGAACTAGATATAAAATGCAGTATAACACAAGATAGAAATGGATTTGCAGAGTTAAAGTAAATTTTAATGTTACGAGGGAAAGTTATGTCAATGAAAATCAATTGAAACTTTTAAAATGAAACATCTGCTCATAATAGAAATGAATATCGTTAATAAGACAAGTCAACATGGCGTGATAATGATTAATATATATATATATATATATATAATTAGGTAAGTTTTTTTTGTTTTGATTTTACTGTGGTGATATAATGATCAAGGGTTATAAATTTCTATTCATTTTAAAACTGTACCTTGGGAATTTGTACTTTAATATCATATCACACTATCTAATGAATATAATTAGACAATATTATAATCAATCGGAGAATAATTGATGGTACTAAAATAGTATACATTAAAAATTTATAGAAAAAAAAAATGTAACTCGGTTAATAGCTTTTCAGCTACAGCTAGTTGTCCACAAATTAAAAAATATATATAATCATCCAATAATAAGAAATACAATTTAAATCCAATTCAATTCGTCAATATTATCAAGTATTATGATATTACCTGTGCATTATTATTATATAAAGTAAATTAATTCTGTAGTTATTTATTGAGAATAATTTTAACTGACAATTATTGCTTTACTACATTAATTATTGCTTTACTTCCATTTTATTTTATATTCGATTAATTTCGGCTAATTTTTCACAAATTAAATATCTAGACGTATTTTATATTATACATACCAGACGAACCATAAACAAGAAGAATAAAATAAATTAATTTCACAAGCCAATCCATTGTGCGCTTTATTAAATATTAATTTCAACTTTCACAAACAACACGTTTATTTGGAATGCTTAACAAATATCGATCCTCTGCTATCATTATATTATTTAATCTAAAATCTCTATCTCGATGTGTTATCAATTAAAAATGATAGTAAAGCCATAAAAAAATCAAGAGGTACTAATTTATAAAGGTATTAATTTTGGGCAAATTAAAAAATGAACTGTAATCAATATTTAAAATTTAGTACTAAATTTAGAATTAAGTGAACACTCTATGCAAATAAATTAAATCTTATATAGTTTAAGGCATTTCGAAAAGAAAATATATTTTATGGGACTTACTACTCGTCATTTCTTCCACGAGGATTAATATGAATCATAAAAACATTGATCGTATTATTAAAAGTGATGAAATGTTCAAATTAGGTCCCTTTGATTTAATATTGTACTGATATCTGCTTATAGATAGATATGAAACTTTTTTTAATTTGCGCTTTTGGATTTAGCGTTGCCATATAACATTTATTTTTATTAACTTATATTATTTAAAATTTTTAATTATTACTTTAATAATTTCTAATTGTTGTGAAACAAAACGGGTTACGGAATTCTAATTTTTAAATATATAAACTATACAATCGGAAATTAGGATAACAAAGGTAGCAATCTCTTTATATTTATTTTAGCATCAACTAAGAACTTGTAGATTCTTTCATAAATATCTATATTATTTTATTGAAATATACAAACTAAATTTGTCGCAGGTAGGTGTACATTTTTACATTTTGTATTTTGGGATTAGAGATTTATTTATACAGATGAAGTAATTGATGAGCATTTTAGCTGCTGATGGAATTCACTTTTTATGGAAGTCATTTGATTCTTTTATTCCAAACTTATTTTTTCGCCTAATTGATTACGTTTTTCTTGCGAATAAATTGGTATCGCACCTAACATTAACATTCCCTTTTATTTTGGACAACCAATATTCACCTGCAGGTGTTTCAGACGCCATGGCATCACGTGACCTGCCAAGCGTTCTATTTTGAATATATCTCATTGGTTTTACGACTGCTAAGTCTAGTTCATCAATATTCTACAAAGAATGCCATCAGTTGAAATTTTAAATAAATATCTTACCACCTGGAAGAATTTTGCTTTACGTTGTTCAGACAATAATTCTTCAGTTTTGGAATTAATTCTTCCAGAGTATTTATATTATGTTTATATATACGATAAATACATAGCATTTTAATTATAAATGAAGATTTGATTCCTTTAAATGATGAAAAAAGCAGCTGCAGCATCAGTATTTTGTTTTGTCATTGCGAAATCCTATCGAAAAAGTAACGGTTCTTGTAACAAAAATGAATGATTTATTTATTTCAGAAATATTAACAATGATGTACTTTTATATTTTTATTCGATCGTTTTCGTTCGATAAATTTATAATATTCTACACACCTCTTTCCATACAAAATGCCATCCTAACAACTATCATAATATAAACATCCAAGCATAATTCACCACTTACTCTTTCATCAAATTCACTTGACAATTTAATCATCATTTAACAACCTCCGTTTCATCGCCTCTTCTGCAATCTTCTTTTAATCCATTTTGGTATCAAACTGGGTAAAGCCTCTTTCAGTTGTCTAAAAACTCGCACACCAAGAACTGTTATTGCATATAAATCATATACTAAACAAGAAAAACCAACAAGCAACTGAAAACATGGACAAATCGGTCATGGAATCAATTGTAGACCTGACGGTATATTGAGCAGTTTCTTCCAAAACTTTTTGATGTATTTCTTCAATACTCGAAACTTTTGATTCGATTTTGGGATATGGATCTATGTTTGTGGAGGTTTGGGTCATTATTTCGCACATTCTTGGTTTGCGCATGAAATTAGTTTCTGTACCAGTACTTATGGAAACAGCAGCTGTTTGTGTCGAAGATGTTGGTTTGGACGGTCTGGTAATACTTCTTGATCTAGAAACACATCTCGCTTTGGAAGTGTTTCTAGATCAAGGTTTTTTAATTAAATATCTGTTTTATTATTGCATTTTTCACAAATGAAGATCATGTGATTTAAATCTTCGATGTCGCCAAGTGACATAATTCTGTCTCTGAACAGCCTATACCAGAGGTGTCCAAACTACGGCCCGCGGGCCAAACCCGGCCCGGCAGGCGATTTTATCCGGCCCGCCAAGGATTTTGAAAAATTTCGTAAAATATAAATGTAGCGTGGCGCGTCGGTATTAGATCTCGCGATTTGAATCCCAACTTTGAAGAAACTCTCCAGGAAAAACCCCAGTTCCACCATTCCCATTAAAAATAGCATGAAATAATTTTATAATAATATAATTTAGACATGTTTGTTTAGTATTGTTATATCTGTAATTTACTATAAAAAATAAAATTCAATGCTGCTTTACTTGTAATAAGGGGTTTTAATTCACATATATACAA
Organism: Leptodirus hochenwartii; assembly: GCA_947310635.1. Taxonomy (NCBI): domain Eukaryota; kingdom Metazoa; phylum Arthropoda; class Insecta; order Coleoptera; family Leiodidae; genus Leptodirus; species Leptodirus hochenwartii. The sequence goes on along the minus strand of OX371177.1, from coordinate 10,539,724 downwards.
TGCTTGGCCCCCGCTAATGAATTTAAATACCAAACTGGCCCTCGCAGCAAAAAGTTTGGACGCCTCTGGCCTATACGAAACTTTCTATATGAACCATGATTTGAACTCAAGCTGTTTATGGATTTGATGAAATGTCTGTGTTTGTTTATGTTTTTAATCCATATGATTTTTAATGAATCGGGATTAATTAAATTATAAACTTGTCCTTATTCTGAATGAGTTTATAATTCTTTCCATCTTCTCTAGTTATTTTCTTTAAATAATTTGTATAAATCTCTTTTTAGGCAGCAGTGGGTTCCTTCAGATAAAGCCTCTATGCTAAAGAGGCCATCAAGGCCAAAATTATCGAAATATGAAACATGAAATGTGTTTGAAAAACTATAAAAACCATTCGATTTTCGATAAAAGAGATTATTTATAGCTTGTTTTAAGGAATAATGTTTTAAATATTGCAATTATTACTATCTTTTATATCGTAAATTATAACCTGGATTTTAAGATCGGTTTAAAATAGTATATCATGTAAAACTGTCGACAGATAACATTTTTACGTTCTTATGAATATCTAAAAGTCCTTGTCAATCTAAAATATTGCCTCTTTTTGTCTCTAACTTATCTCTTCATCTTTCTATGACACTTCTTGATACGACTATGTGTATTGAAAACATTTTTATTAAATCAAATTTTGATGTTAGATTTTAAATTTTGTTGTTTTTCTATGAAGATTTTTAAGTACAATAGGAAATTTCATTGCATACCAATATGGCACTATTTACAAATTGATACTTTTGCTTTGCATAATTATTACGTAAAAATTTGAGCTCCAACTCAGTTTAAAAATTATTCCACAAATTGATAATTTTTCATTAATTAAAAGAATTAAGAATCACAAAAACAAATAAATATAACAAAAAACAAATTTATATAAATATCCTAGAAGAAATTTGTTTCTCAAAATACATTTGAGGCTTGGAAAAGGCAATAATGAATCGTTTGAAAAGACAGTGGATATAGACCAAAGAAGTACTTGTCTTTATGATTATTTTAATTGTTATGTATTTGTAAAATACATGACTCATAGACGAAATTTTGTTTAAACTTAAATTAGTTGCTTTTATGTATGACTTCAAGTATATGCGTAACTATCTTTGAGATTATAAACAATTGGAAATCTAAATCACATAAGAATTGACATCGAGGGGTTATCTTCAATATATAGTAAAAAGATCAAAGAGCAATTTGGATGCATTGGATGAATACTGCAGTACCCCATGTGTTTTATTCTGTCTTCAGTTATTCATAAAACTGCTTAGTGAAACAACGTTGTTTTAATATCAGTGGTAATTATTTAACATTAATATAATCCAATTCATATTTCATGTTGCTCTAGTATTTATTTTACTAAATTAATGCAATTGATTTTGCACAAAATTCAACAAATATTTAAATGAATACCAAATGTAAAAAAGAAAACAAAATAATATTATATTAAACATCAATAGTAAAATTTGAAAAGAAAATTTAAAAAGTAATCCTGGAGAATTTTTTATTGTACATCATAAATTTTAGTATAGAATATCATCCAAATACCGTAACTCGAAGCATTAATTAGCTACTTAATGCTTTGAGTTACGGTATTTGGTTGATATTCTATACTATTATTTAACACCGTAGTGATCATTTTTTAAATGATAAATTTTGATAAAGTATTGATAATATTATATATTTATTATTATGCTAAATTATTTTCTATTTGTAACTTTATTCATAAATTTGAAATCAATTATATAATTTTAAAGAAAAAAGTATTAGTTGTAAATTTGTTATTAATTACAAAAAAAATATTTCAAGCTTTAATCCTGCATATTTTGCAATAAAAATAACTAGTTTAGATTTACATGTTCATATTATTTCTATTGGTTGACCTTTTTATTGCATAAAACATCACCCAAAAACCGTAGCACAATGAATTTATTAGCAAATACACATTTCGAAAGTTATGCCCCCATCTTCAGTAGTAGAAAATAAAACTAAATGAAACACCTCTCTCTATTATTTGTATAGCAATTACGATTAGTGACAAATGTATATTAATTAGTTAGATATTGTGCTACTGAAGATGGGGACATAGCCTTCGAAATGTACATCTAGCTAATGCTAAGCTAATTATTATTTAGTACTATAATATTAAATTCAAACTTAAATTTATACAATATGATAGACTCGAAATTTAAAAAATCAAGATTAATATTTACTACGGTGTTAAATCATTGTATAGAATATCACCTAAATACCTTAACACAAAGCATTTATTAGCTAGATGCGCATTTCGGAGGCTATGCCCCTGTCTTTATAGAAGCACAATAAAATAAAAATACAATTGTATAGCAATCCCGGTGAGTGACAGAGGTATTTTATTTTGTTTTATCTTGTGCTACTGAAGATGCGGGCATAGCCTCCGAAATGCGCATCTAGCTAATAAGTGCCTTGTATTACGGTTTTTAGGTGATGTTTAGGTGATTTTACAATGATCTTTTTATATTCAAATTATATATTACAATTATATATTATTTTATATTAAATTTATATAATATATTAATAATCGCATATTATTTATTTTCTGTATATGATATTTACCAATTTATATATTTGAATAAGAGTCTGGATAGCCGGTTCAAATGTCGGCAAGCAGACGAAAAAAGTTATCACTCTTTCCATTGCAAGAGCTGATAATAACAATGAAAAATCACACTTGACCTAACAAACTTTATGATTGCTATTAACATAACATAGTCAAAACAACACGGATATTTCTCAATATAAAAAATAAAAGTAAATGATTAAAGTGCATATATTTAAAGGAATTTGTAATAATTAACAGAAATTTGCCGGTATATAATATTTCTGCATATTAGTTGAGCAATTTATATTTCCCAATTTTTTTTAAGTATATAAGATTATATTACAGTTCAAATAGATTATAATATATTAAAAATTTATGAAGAAATATATTAAAATTATAAAATGTTTCTCTTCACGATTTAGTTTATATTAACTTTTATATCAGAATATATAAAATTAAAATTAAAAAATAATTCTCTTATAGTATGGTAAATTGTATAAGAAAAATGAAGCAGCAGTATCTTCCAGAATTGGAATCTATAAATAGAATTACAAATATTCCAATCGTAGAAACAGGATGGAACTACGCCGGACAACTATACAACAGAATAAAGGTACATAATTCGTATATTTAGTCTTGATAATTTTCAATTTAATTTTGTTTCTGCTTTAGAAATCAAACAATTTATTCCTATGGACCTTTGATCAAGCGGAAAATTCCTTGTACTCCGTGTTAAATACAGCATCGCCCGCTGTTTTTCTTTTTGAAGGTCCATTGTCCACGATTGATAAGATTATTTGTAAAAGTCTGGATGTTTTCGAACAAAGAGTGCCTTCTATAAATTTACCACCACAAATGGTAAAAACAAACAAAAATACAGTTTCTACGACAGCTATAATTTCTTGCTCCTTTACTAGATATATTTCAATACAAAACAATATGTAAGCGATGTTGGCAAACAAATTGCTAAGCCAGTGTTGAAACGAGCTGATTCCATGAAGCAAATTGGCAATTCTGTGCTCTCCAGCAAGTATACAAGTTATGCAGCAGATAAACTTGATGGAGCCTTAAACGTTGCTGATAAGTACATGGATAAATACTTACCACCAGATACAACGGATGGTCCGGAAGGTAATTTTTCTGCACCGTTATAATAATATTTTTAATTATATTATAATTTATTTGCAGAAGTTGTGAAGCCCATAAATGGTCCGGCTGGTAAAGCTATTAATACCAGTCAGCACATGTATCTTATATCTAAGAAGTTACGCCGAAGGCTGACACAGCTCACAATAGCAGAAGCTAAAGTCTTGAAGGAACACACTGCAGAAGCTGTTCATGTAGTGGTGTATGTTGCTGAATTGGTACTACCAGCATCTAATGCGCCACCGACACATTTTTGCACAATCCATTATTTTATTTTCAGGTCGCTACAGATCCAAAGTTAGCTTACCAGAAAAGTGTGGAACTCTGGAAGAGCCTTAGTGCTGATGAACCAGAAAATCAAGCTCGCCCAGGGAACTTGGAAGAGTTATTTGTTATGTTGACCAGAGAGACTGCTCGCAGAGTTATTCATCTTGTAAACTATACCAGCGCTAGTATCAGTGGAATACCGACACAAGCTACAAGAACTGCTACTAGATTGGGACACAATTTTGTACAATTGCTAGACAATTTTGTCAAGGTAAACAGTAACTTGAAACATTTTAAAGCAATAATTGAAAATGAAATTTAAAAAATGTTTTCTTTAATTACAGACTATTCACATGGATGGCGTTCAACAATCTGTGATGGATGTTGCTAAACTAAGACTCCATCGCGTTACGGTTTTATTGAAACAACTTAACTCTTCAGCTAATGACATATTGGTAAGGCAAACGTATATCTTTTTGAATTATTTTGAATGGATTAAACATTATCTACAATATTTTGGTAAACTTTTTATTCAACTTACAAATGAACTTTTCATTTAATTTAAAATAAGCCATAACATTAAAACTAGAAGAAAAAAAACATTTTGTGCAATATAATTTCCAGCTTCAAAAATTTGTGTAAGCAACTCGTAATTGCAATATAAAGACGGTGTACTCACCATACGATTGTCATTTATATAAAGAATTTAAATAAAAATGAAAGTATGTCTGTTTTAACAATTTTGGCATTTTAGAGGCATCTGGTATTGCATTATTTCGGTTACTTTAACGAATTTCTAAAGATTCATGTAAATTTCAAACAATTATTTATTTATATATTTCTTGTTGCTTTTGTAACTTTACATAAATCTGATATCACATATAAAAGTTGTCAATTTTATTCTTCTCAGGAACAGTTAGCTCAACACTTTATAACACAAAATCAATCTGCGTCCAATAAATCAGCCTCAGCGTCCATTACAAACTCGAATACATCCATTCCACCCACAGCTCCTATTCCTCTGCCACTTCCACCAAATGTGTCAGCCAACAATACTTGTCACTTAATCAACAATGAAAAACAGTCTGCTACATCTAAAAGCAATAGGAATGCTGGAAGGAGTTCGGGAACTCTTCCTAGAGATACTTTGAGACCACCCCCGGTTGCCCAAGAACAGCCCAAGGCAAATAGAGGCCACGTCAATAATATGGTTAATAATGTAATGGCTGATATTGCCACCGCTTAGAGTTGGTAAAGTGTTCGTTTAAATAGTTGCAAAATGATGACGAGGTGCTCTTGTATGTAAGGTCATGTTAGGAAAAAAAAAATTAATTAACACGCAGCGATATTTGAGTGCAGTTCAAAATTATGTCATTTTCGTTATTAGTATAAATGAAATTTGCATCCTTGTATCCATTTTTGCAATATTTTTCGCAAATATCATTTTCCAATCTTATTTTATATACCTGATAACTATTATAAACAATTGTAAAAAAAAAAAAAGCTGCTCAAATTTCTCTCATACGTTAGAGGACAATATTTTTCCGTGCTCGTGCTGAAAGATATTGCTTATATAAGTTAAATTGATTTAATCAGAAAATGATTTAACAAATAGCTTAAAAGCGCAAGCAAATATTTTGTATTTTAATTTATATCCAATAGATCTTCATCCTTGCTAAGATATAGAATTACCATATTCACTGAATATACCAACTCGACGTCATAGTAAATATTTTTTTGCGCATAGTGACAAAAGTACCTACAATTTCCTTCGCATTATCTTAAAAGAATTAATTTCACAATGAAACTAGGCGCTTAAAATTTAAACATTATGCAACTGTGAATGATTAATATGTTTTTAAGGACATCCTATTATTATCCATTATTATTTAGAATTACAAATTGATTTTGCATAATATAAAATATAAAATAAATTTAAAAATATAAACAAATATAAAATAAATTTTATACCTGAATTGTTTGAAAACTTTCACATTAAATTATACAATGTTTTAAAATGAACCGATATCTGTTAAGACGTAGTTTATCAGGTAAATAGATATGATACTTATCTAATACTTTAATATATATAAGTATACTTTGTTGTTATATTCATCCAATTATACTTATTCATTTGTATGTTGGAATGTAGTGTTAGCTGAATATATTATATCATTTGCTTTATGTAGGGAATATAGCGTTTGATATATTTCATTCTAAGGAGTTGATGGACCACTTGTTCAATATTAGATGTCTAATGAAATGCCGAAAGATATTTATCATATAAATGAAACGTCATTAAAATACGAAATATCTGGGCATAATATTTAACAATAATTAATAGTATTTATAAAGGTTCTACAATTTTACAAGCAACATTATATATTACGTCCAAAATGAACAATCAAAACAAATTAAAACCTCGATCTAAAGAAATATAAGATAACAAAGATTATACTAGTGGCTTATATTGCAGAGTTATTGTAAAAAATAATATGTTATCTATTTTATCTATAAGTGAATATTGGAATTAACATGAATGAATATTGGAATAAAAACAATTTTAATAAATGAACCTGTTTCATTATTTCATTTTGCAAAGCTAAGCATTTACTCTCAAAATAGTATGTCAAAATCGTTAACAATACAAACTGTTTTTTGAATTATTATATTTTTCAAGATTCTTGCATGGTATTGGGATTATTATAGGTGTATGATATGTAGTCAGGTATGCGACAAAGGAACGTGTAAAATAATTGTTGCCTGTGGGAATAAAGAGGAGAGATAATTCAACAAAATCATTAAATCTGTACGCTTTTAAATACTAATAATACTATATTACTGGTTAATATAAAGTTAGAATTGCAGACAAATATAAATATATACGTAGAATAGTAACAATGCCGAAGAAAATAGGAGCTAATTTGTGTGAGAACTATAGGACCATTAGTCTACTATCACATGCATCGAAGATATTGTTAAAGATTATTTATAGGAGATTAGAAAATAAAGTAGAGGAAAGGCTAGGAGAAGATCAGTTTGGTTTGAGAAAAAACAGAGGGACGAGGGAGGCGATTCTAGCACTAAGAACGGTAGTAGAAAAAAGAAAGAGGGTAGGAAAGGTAACTTGCATAGCTTTTGTAGATTTAGAAAAGGCATTTGATAATGTAGATTGGGACATAATGTTTAGAATTTTAAAAGAAACGGGTATAGATTATAAGGATAGGAGAATAATTTTTAATTTATATAAACACCAAACTGCCTTAGTTAGAATTGAGGGGGAAGAAGAGGTAGCAAAAATAGGGAAGGGAGTTCGGCAGGGATGTACACTTTCACCGTTATTATTTAATCTATATATAGAAGATGCAATAAACAAAGTAAAAGAAGAGTATAGTGTAGGTGTGAATGTACAGGGAGAGAAAATATATATGTTGAGATTCGCCGACGATATAGCTATATTGGAAGAAAGCGAAAAGAATTTAGAAAGGGTATTAAATGGTATGCAGGCAGTATTGACTAGGGATTTTAACATGAAAATAAATATAGGTAAAACTAAAGTGATGAGGTGTGACAAAAAGGAATGCAGTAGAAAAATGAGGATCACAATAGGAGATAATAGAATCCAAGAAGTGTCAGATTTTTGTTATTTAGGCAGTAGAATCACAAAAGATAATCGAAGCAAGGTAGATATAAAGTGTAGGATAGCACAGGGTAGGTAGGCATTCGTAGAAAAGGAACAGATTTTAAGATCAAATATTGACTTGGGTATTAGAAAAAGATTACTGAAGGTATATGTTTGGAGTGTAGCACTGTACGGGTGTGAGGCGTGGACTATAGGAAAGGAAGAGAAGCGTAGATTACAAGCATTCGAAATGTGGTGTTATAGGAGGATGATGAGGATTGGTTTGGAAGATAAAGTAACAAATGAAGCTGTACTAGAGTTAGTAGGGGAGAAGAGAAGTATTTGGAGAGTGTTACAGCGTAGGAGAGACAGATTAGTAGGGCATATTCTTAGGCATGGGGGGATTATGCAATTGGTCATAGAAGGTAGAGTGGAGGGAAAGAGAGGGGTAGGTAGGCCTAGATTGGAGTATGTGAGTCAGATAGTTGAAGACGTTGAGATGAATAGCTATAGGGAGATGAAGCGATTAGCTCAGGATAGATCGGCATGGCGTGCTGTTTCCAACCAATCTTTAGGATTGCGGACTCTTTAACTAACGTATATTGATTATACCTGCCACATTTTATAAACTACAGAGTCCATGTCGTCTATATAATAAAATTAATGAATACTTACTATATATTATAATTTTTTAATTATCACTACGGTGTTAAATAATAGTATAGAATATCACCCAAATACCGTAACTTAAAGCATTATGAAGCTAGATGTACATTTCGAAGGCTATGCCCCCATCTTCAGTAGCACAAATGAGCATTTAGCTCATTTCAAATTAAATAGAAAAGATAAAAGTGCAGTCGCCGAGCATATTTTTGAATCAGGTCACTTAAATTACTTAAAAGTGTTTTAAATTATTCCGAGTTAAATGCTTATGAAAGTAGTATATACATGCATAAATCTAAATCAAATTTAATTTGTTTAGATTCAGGCCCAATTTCATCTTGTCTATTTAATTAATTTAATAATAACTATTTTTGAATTTATTTTTATTTTATTTATTTATTTATTTTTGGTTATTTTAGATTTCACAAACCAATATTTTTTGCTGTTACTTGTTAGTTTCGTTAATTATTAATATATATTGTTTTAAAAGATTTATAGGTCATATTATATGCCATTTTTGAAATACTTCTCTCATGTAGACTTATTTATTCAATAGTATATCAATCACGATTCGTGACAGAGGTATTTTGTTGAGTTTTTATTTTGTGCTGCTGAAGATGGGGGCATAGCTTTCGAAATGTACATCTAGCTACTTAATGCTTTAAGTTACGGTAGTTGGGTGATATTCTATCATTTACTAACTAACTAAATAGGTATAGTTAATATTCATTGACAAAATGGTATTTCGCGATTGGGAAAAGATAAAAGCTATCGCTAATATTGACTATTTTTAATGCTAACGTTGAACTGCTAAAATTAATCTTCATTTATTTCCTAAAGAAGTAATAGTTGGTTATATGGAAACGTGCAGGCTGATTTAATGGAAGTGAGTAAATTGTAAAGCGTTGTTTAATAAAATTTAGAAATAATATTGAATGGAGAGGTCCGCCAGTCATGGATAGCCAAGCTAGTGACATATAGCAGCGTGCTACCATATTTCTGTCAGTAGAAAATACAAGTCTTTGCTTGCTAAGATCCTTTCACATCATCGTGAAAAAGTAATATACTTGATATGAGCTTGTAGCGACTAAATGTTCTACAAGTTATAATAAGAAATACTGATATGTATATGGATATATAACGATAAATTAGTGAGAAAATAATTAGAACTTTGTGCATTATTTATCACATGCAGCCGATGGCCTAATAACAATATTTAATAAGTAATTATATCATTAGAGGAAAAGGAGGAACATATGCATTACATAAACATATTTATTTCATATTTACAAATGTATACAATGTGTCCTAAATTTAAATCTATCATACAAATATTCTAAGATTAATAAAGGAATTTCTTCTTAATAGTAAACTATAAGAACAGATATTAAATAATACTTATTACAATAACTAACTTAAGTGACTGTTGATATGGCTGAGACCAATCTACATCTATATTCGTTTGATATAAAAGGGGACAATTAATAAATTACAGAATACCTACAATTCGTCCGTTCCCCCAAGTATTCCTTTACTGCACTCGAAACAAAGAAGAAACACTTTTATTTCAAATTAATTGGCACGTTAAGTTTGTACTAAATCTTATCGGAAGGATTTTATAGTTATTCGGTAATTTCTTATATATTGCCCTAAAATGATCATAGTCTGAGCATCGTTATCATATATAAAAATTAGGAATGCCTTTATTCGTAGAAAATTGATAATCTTTCAACCCAACAATTTAGTATAGCGCTCTCATTTCCCATAATAAATCAACGATAGGTTCAGAAATAACTACAACTCTTCTAGAATTTTGTATTTGCAATCTAGACGAAATATTGTCTTATCACAATCACACGCGATTGAGTTTAAATAATTTAAATTATACATCGCTAGAGAATTGAGTAAATTAATTATTGGTAAATTGTCTAGAAATAATAATTGAAAGTACTTATAAATAATAGCGTAAGTGACATAAACCGAGTATATGGATAAGATGTGACTTAGCAATGTGTATCCAAGAGGTACATTGCTAGTGTACGTATACTTGGTCCATGATCGAAAGGGCTCAATGTACATTGAAATATACATATATGGGTACATATTTTTTTGTAATAAAAAATTCCCTGTCTAAGGCGCAATTTCAGTAAGACAACGACTTCTCTCTGCCTTACAGTAAATATCAGATGACGAATTCAATCTACCATTAAAAAGCAAAAAAAAAACTTATCGAATGACACAATTCATCCGCGTAATTGTACGTTCGTAGTATTGATACTAAATTGTGATCACATGTAGAGAATAGACCTATAGTAATTCGGTGACGTAATTAGTTTGGCGGTTTTTTGGACCTTCTAGAGAACCGTTTGAACCGTTCTTGTAGCGGCTGATGTTATATGATTCGAAATCAGCTGAATTTGAAGCCGATTCTGGAACTTGGAATGTAGAGCCTTGAAAGCCCATCGCTGCCTCATAACACTGCGGATGTTGTAAAGATTTATATAAAAATATGCTTTTTGTACAGTTTGATTTTACGGTTTTGATCCTTTTAAGAATCTACAAGTACAATGAATTCAAAAAATTCAAAAAAGAGAGTTAATGAGAATTTCATTTTAGAATGCTTAAGCTTTGTCGTGAAATCAAGGAAATATGGATGTCATATACAGATGTCTCTGTTGCGTATTTACAAGGGGGTGTTGAGGTTTAAAAAATCGCTTGCATACGAACTTATGTGTATTTGTTATTAAAAGCTTTGTGTTAAAAAGACGTAAAACAAAAACAAAAAAAAGTTTCAATATCGCCAGGACATAAAAATAATGGAAACGTCATTTTATCTATAATCTGGAATTAAATCAACAGATGTTAAAGTATTTTTAAGGAGCTAAAATAATTTATGTTTCAACCATTTGTTACAAATTATATATGTTGAAAGCTAGAGAGCAGACAATTACGACTTTTAATAGTTTAACTATTTTCAGAGTATTGTTGCTACATAAAAGAAATTATATATCAAATATGGCAAATTTCTTGTGGTTCTAGCGTTAATCATTTTATTATGAAATCGATGCAAGCGATTACAGTTGAAGAAAATATTTGCCAAAATAAAATGATTTATGATATGCAATAGGAAGCAGCAATTTGTTAATAAAATATGCTATTCAAAGTTATACATGCGTTTATTAAAGGTCATATCGTGGACTATCCTGTTCGATATATTCCTAAAATACAAAAAATTATGAGTACTTAGTATGTTTATTAGTATTTTAATAAATTGGTTTTGATAAGAGCTTATAGTTCGATATAAAATGACTCATTTAATAAATATTTTACTGCTTCATTCGTTTTATCTATTGAGACGCCAATTATAACTATGGAATGCAATTAATAGCCATAAAATGATATAAACAGAAACCACAGAAAAATTGAAATTATATTACGTTTTATTACAAAAATATGTTAGTTATTCAATATTTACGACTATATACAAAATATTCTATTATGCAACATAATAACATTATCGTCATGCAAGAAATATTAAAATTGTTAACGAGATAGTTGCATTCAACGAAGCATATCATAGTAGCATATATAAGTTAATGCTTAATAGGCGATGTTCAGAAACAATTAGTCATTATAAACAATTGGTTGAGTAAATCCTTACAGGTTTTTTTTATATTATGTAAATTTTCGTCTAGTTTCGGCTTTTGGCCATCATCAGGTGAAAAAAGTGTCAGATATTACTTTAAGGACAACATGTTGTTTGGTGGTTTTATTAAGAAGTCGGATGCTGTTTTGTTTCTGTAGTCTGATGCTGTTTAACAAAATGTATGATCTTAACAAAACCACCAAACAAAATGTTATCCTTAAAGCAATATCTGACACTTTATTCACCTGATGATGGCCAAAAGCCGAAACTAGTCGAAAATTTACATGATATTAAAAAAAAACCTGTAAGGATTTACTCAACCAATTGTTTATTATATTCAACCTTACAAAGATGGACTTCCACAACTTTTAATTAGTCATTAGTTATTTTTGTTAGTTCTTACGTTAGGACTTTTCATTACAGTACTAAGTATACTAACAGAATTAGGCACTCTGGATAGGGTAGCATAATCCGCTATTTCATCGTTCAATGACAGTGTTGCCATATGTTGTGAACCTCTTCTCGTTGGATGTTGTATGGTAGCGTAAGTATTTTCATCCTAGACAAACATCAGTGCAATAAATCACATTTAGAAAATTTGAGTCTACCCTGTACAGCAATGGACTTCCTTTTCGTAAGCTCTTCTAAATATTCTATGAAAATGAATGATAATTTAATATGCTAAACTGCTTACCAAATTTAATGACATACAAAAAAATACTTTCGTTTCCGGAAAATAGTAAATGTTCACCAATTTTTACACCATATTTAATCTTAAAGTGTTAACCAGATATTGACTTCTTGTTAGTATCTTGTATCATTTGTAAGCAAAATAATTTTTACCAAACGTAAAACTACATATTTTTAAAACGGGGAAAATGTAATCATAATTATGTTATTTCTGATGATATTAGAACTTTAATTAAAATTAATGACTAAATCATGACTTAACATGACTAAATCTAGAAAAACATGACTAAATGACTAAAGTTCTTTATGTGACCAAAAAATAACAGTAGTAAACCCAGACATTTATAATTATGCTAGCTAAATAATATATATTTTTTTGAGAAAGTGTTTAAAATAATTGCAAAAGTAAATATTAATTTTGGCAGTATTATCGCGTAAATTTTGTTTTATACAATTGGTGCACATTTACTAAATTCGGTATATTGATAGTATTTAAAATACAGGCATTACTACAACAATAGGGACCGTTATTATTTTAGTGACGCAAATTTCGTTTTTCGATTTATCATCATTTGGTATCTCACAAGTGTTTGTGATATATTTTTTTTTGTACAGAGTACAGTGTTTTTTTGGGGTTCAGAGTTTAATTTGGTAAACATTTAATTTAATATTTAGTCTATTATTTTGCGTTTTTTTCGACCGAAAATGATTAATGTTTTAAAACTTAAGAAACATATAAAAATAAAAAAATGAAAAGAAATGAAAAGAAAACAAAAAATGAAAATATATAAAAATGTCTCATCGAACGTAACTTTGTAGTACACCGGTTTTATTTGTTATTGTAAATTAAATAAATGAATGTATGCATATATGTCTTTCCAACAATCAGGAAATACCTTCCATGTTTAAAATTATTTAATATGTTCTAAAATCATTGGTCAATTCCCAAAAAATAGCATTTCTTGTAATTTACCGGTATAAATTCTTCGCTGTCTCTTCTTGCTAATGCAGTTTGTTCAGGTTCATTGAAGACTTGCATTGTGAGCTCTTGTTCTTCGTATATCTTCAGTTTCCTGGAATATAAATAGCGAATAGAATAAATAGCATATCAAATTGCCAGGAAATGAAAATTGAAATCTTATATACACCCTCTGCTTAAACGCATTAGTTAATTTGTTGAATCTGTCAATCTATCCTGAGCTAACTCTTAGAGGTATGGAATAAAGCCTTAAACTGCCTAGAGAAATTGTATTACAATGTTTATTTGATGATTTTTAAAGTCGTTCATTTTTTATTTTTGATATATTAATCCGTTTTGAAGATGTCATTAAACGATGAACTTGCCCCACATTCTCATATGGAATGAACAATTGTACAATAACTTCACAAGAGAACGATAATCTTTTAATGTCTTCAAATGAAAACATGATCCAAATTTTATTTATTAAATTCTCCAAGATACGCAGAAACCAAAGAAAATCCATGTATCTAAAATCATATCATCTAAATACCATAGCACAGGGCATTCAGTAACTAGGTATACATTCCCATCTTCAATAGCAGAAGATTAAACAAAATAAAGTTCCTGTGAAATGAAAACTATGATCAACGATGTTTACATTCAATAATAATTCGGGGGTAACTAAATAAAAACAATTAAAAGTAAAGTATCTATCTTAATTCATAAATTTGTCTTGTACTATCAATTCTCATATTTCCATTAGCATTCAGCTTAGAATAATTCATAATATATTTAAGCAATTTAAGTGAATTATTTTCAATAGGATGACCTAATGAATTATCTTTTCCATTAAACCTTAGATGTGCTAAATGTTTCTTGAATTTAACTTCTAGGCCTGATGAATTTACAAAGAATATCCATTGATAAATTCTTTAGGATATCATTGCTATCATTTGTATGTTTACTTGAAAAGAAGCCTAAAATAATACTGATATAAAGTTGGAAATGAAGATGATTTCTTATTCGTCACTTACTGTTCAATCCACAAAGGATTTTCGGTTGTGTTCAGATCGTCTATGATCGCTTTCTTTATAAGGGCGTCCTTCTTCTTTAGGCTACTGCTCGGTGCCATAGCCCAATGTCTAAGACAACAACAGACAACAATGAAGGTGATCACACCAACGCATAGTACGATCAAGAGAGCAATTAAGGCTGCAAGTGCTGGATCGAACGCCTCTTCCTTTTCGGTAATGAATGCGGGCACAACGTTTTCTATGGCAAAGCCCGCGTAGTAATCTTTAAGGAAGTCGTATTGGGCATCGATGGTTTTTAGAACTTCGGTTACCGGTACAATGGTGTATGTTCTTGGGTCGACGACCAATATATACATGTCACTCCTTAAAGGAAGGAATGTATTTAATTGATATTTGCTATTTTTTTTTTCATTGTTTCAACTTATATGAGATACAATATGGTAACTACATTGTAATACAAAAATAGTACTTTATGCAGAATATCATAATAATCTATAGAAAACCTACAGTGTTCAAAGGACTAAATTATAAATAACAACACAGAAATAAATTCAATAAAAGTGTATTAAACTCGTAATAAGCGTTTCTAACCCTTTTCAAGTTATAAAATGTAGAAATCGCATTAACAGTTAATTGTGTACTTTCAATGTGGTCAAAATTATATAAATATTCAAACATTTATCGTTCATTGAATACTATAATTTTAATTAATAACTTTTTATAATAAAGTCAAGTATGAAATGATTAATGTTTAAACGGATCATATTTTATTACTAATATGAATCAATTTTATTGTAAAACGATTGTGCTGAAAAATAGTTATAAGGAAAACTTAACTTCCTATACCTTACCGGAAGTACACAAAAATATTACCACACTGTACCATGCCAGCGGAATTTAACCATAATAATCCAAATGTAATTTTTAATGAAATTTTTTTAGAAGAAGATATTTCTATATTAAATTTCTATTTTAAACTTCTTTGAACTAACGCAAATTGTATAATGTAAAATTTATATCGTAGATTTAATGAATAGTTAATGAATAAGTAGGTAGAAAATATTCATTAGCAAGTTTTGGAGTAAAGTATGAAGTAAACCTAAATACATATATACAATATATAGATCGTAAAAGCGATTTTACAATATTGCAAAATATTAATTTTCAGAGTACTTCAAATGTAATGAATTCATCAATGAGCTATTATTTCATGAAGTAATTATTCTAGAATTTTGCAATGTTTATCAGAACAAAAGAAATAAGTTTATACCACTATACATTTTCAAGATTATAGCGATAAAATCAAAATCGATATACTCAACATGGTTTATTACAATGGCAATATTTTAAAAATTGTTAACCAATGCATAATTACACACTTTCCAATAGTTATATCTTATCGCATCAATGTAAATACAATAAACTTACCAATCGTCATTTTTTCGGCCGAGATCATCAGTATGATATCTTATCTCATCCACTATCACCAAACTTTGCGTGGCGTTACTTAATTCGGCAATTATCTCATCTCGTTCTCTTAGAACTTCTTCAACAGGTCGAGATAGAATTATCCTATTTAATTGATTTGGTTCAAAAACCCAAATCTGAAAATAAAAGAAAACAGCAACGAATAAAATAATCAATTCTATTATTTGCTAGTAGTTAGTAGTTGAAATGATAAATAAAAGAACAAGTAATAATTGAAAGAATATATAATTTTAAGCGTTTATACTAAAAAGTTCGAGTAAAAAAAATTGAATCATTTTTTTAGTACCTTTAGATTGTACATTTATTTTATTCAAATTTGAGAAAATAATTTATTATCTGTGTTATCACATCCTTATATGGAAGCCGCATCATAAATAATCAGAACGAGTATAACAATAATTCAAGTATAAAAGACAACTATTGATACAAATATATGATACTTCGAATAAAATAGATTATTATCACAATTATCAAAGTTTGCGCCGCAGTTTGTAGAAAAATAAATTGATTATGTTATCAACTCTATACGTTTTTGATAGATACATCCAGTTGGGCTATATTTTAATAAAATTTTGATTTCAAATATTTAATAAGAAGGATGGATAAAAATTAAAATTCAATAAAATTTTCAAAATAATTATTCAAAATTCGAAATTTAAATAGATATACATAGACACTGAATATTCGTAACTTAAAAGAGATACAATTAAAAAGTTAATCACTTAGTAGGCGCATGGAACTGATTGCCCGTGAACCGTACCCAAAATAATTTTTAGATTGATGTCCATTGATGTCCATCCTCCATTTTCAGTAGCATATCATTTAGACAACTAATATTCTTCTATTTTGCCATTATTTGCCGAATTATTGTGCTATTAAAGAGCTTAGTTTATCAATTGTGCATTAAGCTAGGAAAATTGTAACGAATGTAAAAAATTGTTCTAAAATAGTCGTCAGTTTAAAGAGTCCGCAATCCTAAAGATTGGTTGGAAACAGCACGCCATGCCGATCTATCCTGAGCTAATCCCTTCATCTCCCTATAGCTATTCATCTCAACGTCTTCAACTATCTGACTCACATACTCCAATCTAGGCCTACCTACCCCTCTCTTTCCCTCCACTCTACCTTCTATGATCAATTGCATAATCCCCCCCATGCCTAAGAATATGCCCTACTAATCTGTCTCTCCTACGCTGTAACACTCTCCAAATACTTCTCTTCTCCCCTACTAACTCTAGTACAGCTTCATTTGTTACTTTATCTTCCCAACCAATCCTCATCATCCTCCTATAACACCACATTTCGAATGCTTGTAATCTACGCTTCTCTTCCTTTCCTATAGTCCACGCCTCACACCCGTACAGTGCTACACTCCAAACATATACCTTCAGTAATCTTTTTCTAATACCCAAGTCAATATTTGATCTTAAAATCTGTTCTTTTTCTACGAATGCCTTCCTACCCTGTGCTATCCTACACTTTATATCTACCTTGCTTCGATTATCTTTTGTGATTCTACTGCCTAAATAACAAAAATCTGACACTTCTTCGATTCTATTATCTCGTATTGTGATCCTCATTTTTCTACTGCATTCCTTTTTGTCACACCTCATCACTTTAGTTTTACCTATATTTATTTTCATGTTAAAATCCCTAGTCAATACTGCCTGCATACCATTCAATACCCTTTCTAAATTCTTTTCGCTTTCTTCCAATATAGCTATATCGTCGGCGAATCTCAACATATATATTTTCTCTCCCTGTACATTCACACCTACACTATACTCTTCTTTTACTTTGTTTATTGCATCTTCTATATATAGATTAAATAATAACGGTGAAAGTGTACATCCCTGCCGAACTCCCTTCCCTATTTTTGCTACCTCTTCTTCCCCCTCAATTCTAACTAAGGCAGTTTGGTGTTTATATAAATTAAAAATTATTCTCCTATCCTTATAATCTATACCCGTTTCTTTTAAAATTCTAAACATTATGTCCCAATCTACATTATCAAATGCCTTTTCTAAATCTACAAAAGCTATGCAAGTTACCTTTCCTACCCTCTTTCTTTTTTCTACTACCGTTCTTAGTGCTAGAATCGCCTCCCTCGTCCCTCTGTTTTTCCTAAAACCAAACTGATCTTCTCCTAGCCTTTCCTCTACTTTATTTTCTAATCTCCTATAAATAATCTTTAGCAATATCTTCGATGCATGTGATAGTAGACTAATGGTCCTATAGTTCTCACACAAATTAGCTCCTATTTTCTTCGGCATTGTTACTATTCTACTACGCTGAAAATCCTGTGGTACTTCTCCCTTCTCATATATTTTACAAACTAACCTGTATAATCGCTCCTGCATTTTCCCCCCTGCGTGTTTTATTAATTCGGCTGGTATCATATCAATCCCCGCTGCTTTGTTATTCCGTAAATCATTTAATGCTCTATGAAACTCTGACCTAAGTATGCTAGGACCTAAGTCATCCTCATCTATCTGTTCCACATTTTCTAGCTCCTCCATGTCCTGCCTACCTTTATATAAATCTTCAAGATACTCCTTCCATCTTCTAGCTTTTTCCTTATTTTCTGTGAGTTCCTTACCCTGCTTATCACATATAATGTTACCCTTTGGTTTTACTTTAGAAAAATGTGACTTAATTTTCCTGTAGCCCAAATCTACTTTACCTCTTCTCATATCCTCCTCAATATCCTCACAATTTCCTTTTATCCACTCTTCTTTCGCTAGCTTGCATTTCCTATTAATTAAGTTCCTTAGTTCCTTATATTTTTTCTGTCCTGCTTCTGTGTTTCCAATTTTAATTTTCCTTCTTGCTTCTATCATTTCAACTATTTCTTCCGTGACCATTAGTGATCCAAATAGTCGTCGACGTTACCATATTCATAGTCTATTTAAATCTCTTCTTTGTGTGTTTTCTCTATTTTTACACACTTCCTTCAGCTTTTCCAGTTTTCTATGCATATATTTTTCCTATACCACGCCCTATTTTAGAAAGCTAATCGTTCTTTCTCTACACGAATCCAATTTCTAAAAAATCGATCTATGAAACACTTTTTCATTTGAATGTAGAGAATTAAGAAGCCAAATTTTCAATTTCCAACAAATTCTAGAAAAAGACAATACTTACAAATACGATTTTATCTTCCAGATCAGCAAGGAACAAAGTTCTTTAGATTTATAATATATTAATTGTACTTTATTGTACAATTATGAAAACATGATTGTACATTGTTTGAAAATTATTTGCGTTATTTATTATAGTTACGATAGGTGTTGCAATAAATTTACATTCTTTTTCATATGTTGTATTGAGTCCAATATCCTCTCAAATATATACAAATTACTAGATTATAATTCAAACTGGACTCACCAACAAAGGAACAATTTATATCACAGAAAAAGTGCCTTCAGTGAAAATTGGGCCATTATGCTAAAATAGAGAACCATAGGTTTTGAGTTCCATATTCACTAAAACACTCTTTTTTGGGAATAAAATTTTCGTTATTTGGTGAATGCTGTTCGAAATTATTTATATTTAGTTTAGATTATTGATATTGTCGGATAGATGTTAAGTCAGAATTTTAATTTTAATAGAATATTTAATACCCACAATAGAAACTTTCACACACCTCTAAACAGCTCGAATATTAAAAGCACATTTTAAAAATTATCACTACTGTGTTAAATAATACGCACTATAATTTGTTTCATCAAATTTGGTAGCTGATCGTTCCATTTAATCAATTGAAAGACAATATTTTCCGTATCAAAATCATCTCCACTCCGCCTTTCGATGTTATCTACGTAACAACGAATATCGCAGAACTAATATATTAATAAAATTACTAAGACATTACTAATTTGTCTGATTAAAAACCTAGTAGTGTTGTAAGCTTCACCTGACAACTTGTCCTTTTAGAATAGATCGGTTAAATTAATGACTGAAATATTTTAAAAACTCCACTAATCATAGCGTTATATTTATTGATATTCATTGACGATACTATGCATCTTTATTTATTGTTAAATGTTAAATGAATGAACAATATTGTATAGAATATCACTCAAATACCGTAACAAGCATTACGTAGCCAGATGCGCATTTTGAAGGCTATGCCCCCATCTTCAGTAGCACACGATGAAAACTAAATAAAATACCTCTGATATATAATTATAATATACGTATAATAATACTACTACTAATAATAAATGAATCATATTGAATTTGAATTATGAATGCCAATTCTGCACTTACATGTACTTTAGCTATACTTTGCCTTTCCGGCCAAGCATTCTCCTTTGCCACAACGTCTACCATGAATCGATGTTGGTTATTCTCAGCCAAGTACGTCGCTGTGTTCAGTTGACCATCCTGCGTAATGTTGAACGGTGATGGTATAATCGACCCGCTACTTACAGCAGATCCGTACTTGTACAGATTCGAAGCTTTGATGTAGTATGATAAGGAACCATTGAGGCCTCTGTCTGGATCGACCGCTGTTACGTTCAAGATGAATTCGTTGACAGAAGCCATCGCATTAACAGCAGCGTGATAGATTTCATATGGGAATCTAATTAAATAATGCGGAAAAGGAAAATAATAATGATCAGATTTAGAATTTACTTAAGTATGGGAATTAACAAATAAGACTATTAACCAATAGAGATAGATAATTCGATATAAAATTGTGCAAACTATTTTCTATCTATAACACTGTTCAAGAATATAATTGTTTTCCTTGCATTAACAGAAATAGAGTAGCACAGAAGAAAACTATCATACCATTAAAATAATTGAGTTGTACTGTACATAATAAAAAACAACACCCTGTATACAAGAAAATATTTGTATGGAGCTTCAAGATAGGTATATGGTATATGAATCTACAATTTCTGCCGTGTATTAAATTTTTACAGGAAATTCTGTGGCGTCTTAAATGTAACAATAATAACAACAATTGTTAATCTTATTTCCGAACGGGGCCTGCTACCAGAAAAAAAACATAGAGCAACCTCGTGTGTATTTAGCACAGTTGGATGATATAATTGCATTATATCTAGTACAGACGATAAACGAAGTTAACGATTATATACAATCGAGAAAAACTATCCAAGAAATCAAGTGCAAAATATCTGAGGCTAGCATCGACGATAATTTACCTGGGAACAACATATAGCGAAAGTTCAGAAAAGCATCATGCCCATTATTGGGATACTAAGAATACTAACCGAGGTGCTGACAAAAAAATAAAAAATAAATATATAATGCTCACATCATAAGCCACATAACATATCTAAACACAGCGTGCTCACAGTGCTCACAACGATTACTAAATGAGCTAGAGAGGACTATAAACTAGTGCTGGGAATGGTTCCGGTAAACCGGTGCACCGGTTTATTTTTTGTCGAAAACCGGC
Organism: Leptodirus hochenwartii; assembly: GCA_947310635.1. Classification (NCBI taxonomy): domain Eukaryota; kingdom Metazoa; phylum Arthropoda; class Insecta; order Coleoptera; family Leiodidae; genus Leptodirus; species Leptodirus hochenwartii. The sequence goes on along the minus strand of OX371177.1, from coordinate 10,518,150 downwards.
AACCAAGACAATCTCGGTTCATCGATTTTCGGTGAAAACCTAAAAAAAAAAAATCTTAAAATCCTAAAATAATCTTATGCAAAGATTTAATCCTAAGGTAGATTTCCAAAGCAAAGATTCTGATCTAAAGTGAAAACTATGCTATTATTAAATTGAAAAATATATAATTTCCAGCTCATTATACTGGTGTTGGTATCAGAATAAAAAAATTATTAAAAAACAGTTAACCACAGCAAAATGATAATGCATATAGAGTTATAGAGTCATTTTACATAAGTTTACATTCACTTATTCTCTAAGCATATAGAATTTGATTAAAAATGCAATTTATTTATCCCTTGCAGACGAAATCGCAGTAACAAAATAAACACGTAGATAAGATATGATTCCACAATTATACAGTATTGATACGTCGAGTAAAGAGTATATTGCATTGTGCTTTGTGCATTAAGCTACATCTTGATATATCAATTCATTATCTATGGGATTCAGTGGCGTATCAACTATTTAAGAGTGGTTAGAAAAATTGTATTGTCCACCTAAAATGCGCCGCAATGAAAATCGACAGGTATATACCTCTGCTCTTTTTCGATAATTTTTCGATAATTTTGATGAAAATCGACCTCTGTTCTTTTTCGATAATTTTTCGATAATTTTGATGAAAATCGACCTCTGCTCTTTTTCGATAATTTTTCGATAATTTTGATGAACAGCTTACCTAACAGATTTTTGCTTATTTTATTTTATATAAAATTTTATTGGGATAAAATTAATAACACAAATAAGTAAAATGACCATACGTCCCTGCTTTTAGCGGGACAATCCCGATTTTCGGTAATTTGTCCCGCTTAAAGATAAAAACCATTATTTCCATGTTTACTATAAAAGTTTACCATTTACCCGCATAAAAAAAATTCTGCGGAACGGCTCGACAGATTTCAATGATTTTGGTGTTATATTAAAGCGATTATGTCTATTTTTGCCCATTTTGTTCAAATTTTACGTGTTTTGCTAATTGGTCGGAAATTGAAAATTAAGAATTACTATTTTCGTCTACATTCATATAGACTTGTATATCTTAGTCAAAGGCTTAGCGGCCATGTACAATCGAGTCAAAGAAATAGTCAATAATTGTGGCTTAAAGTGTCTGACTTAAAATTATTCTAGGCGAGACCTGGCGATCCTATATATATCTATATAATTTATTTTTACATACATTTCTTATATTTTAATTTTCTTAAATATTTTATTTTGATTTTTGTCAAATATTTTATAGCAAATTATGTTGGATTTATGAATTACAAAATAAATACGGAATCAAACAATCGGTCAATAATTGTATTTTCTTTTTTTAGTTTTTAAACTATGCATTTATGTCTGATTTGCCATATTCTTGGCAGTAGGTGTACTAATGTATAGATAAAATTCTGATAATAAAAACGCGTTTCTTGATAACGAATACTCGAGTAGAGCGAGAACTTTGTCAGAAAACGGCCAAAGTCTCGCTTCAACCAACGCAATCAACTTTTTCGAGTTTATATTCCTCACTTCAACTTATCGTTCAGGGTGCCTTTCAAACTGGCCATATAAAATAGCATGTGCAAAGATGGGATTGCATTCACGTAACCATGTAGTTAGACTTGAATTCCTCGCCGCGTTTGTCGAGAATAAAAAGTGTGTAATCTGTGTGTGTGTTTATCGTCGTTGTCGCACACACATCTAATATTAAAATATGTAGATGGCGATACCAACACGATCAGCAACTGTAAATTAATACGCGATGTTAATTGCGTGTTCAATTTCAAAGTCAGCATTTAGAAACATTTTTATATGGACTGTCCATGCTAAGGTTAAATGGTCCATGCTAAATTTTTATTAAACGTGAAAAAATGATTGAATGGGACATTTTCTAATGGGAAATGACAATTTTGATGAAAATCAACAGCTATTGCTCTGCTCTTTTTCGATAATTTTTCGATAATTTTGATGAAAATCGACCTCTTTTCTTTTTCGATAATTTTTCGATAATTTTGATGAAAATCGACCTCTGCTCTTTTTCGATAATTTTTCGATAATTTTGATGAAAATCGACAGGTATGCACCTCTCTTCTTTTTCGATAATTTTTCGATAATTTTGTTAAAAATCGCCTGGTATATACCTGTCTTCTTTTTCGATAATTTTCATGAAAATCGACAGGAATATACCTTTGTACTTTTTCGATAATTTTGATGCTAATCGACAAAAAAATTAAAATGTTCGACAGGTATATACCTCTGTACTTTTTCGATAATTTTGATAAAAATCGACAGGTATATACCTTCTTTGTAAATAATTAACAAATTTCGACAGGTATATATATACCTTCTTTGTAAATAATTAAAATAAATAATAAAAGCGTAATAGCATTGTATACAAGTAATTGAATAAGTACATTTGTAGGAAAAATATTAAAAAAATAAATAGAAAGAAAGTATATAACAAACTTTAATAAATTTTACTCAATTCCCAATATAAAAGTGCGAATATAAAGACATAAAAGGCGAAATTCTTTCGTAAAAATATTGATATTGTAAATTATGTTTAGTCATGTCCGCTATATGCAATCACTGATTATATATATTTATCCTCAACTATAAGGATTAGTTGGAAACTGCATGAACATTACAATGGAATACATTTGAAGAACTTTGAAAACTAAAGTAGACTTGAAATTATATCGATTTACGTTCATTCTAAATTTATAAACAATTACGCGTTTCTAAAGAATTCTAAAGGTTTTCACCGGAAACCGGTTTTCACCGAAAATTGGTGAAAACGGTTAGTCGGTGAACCGGTGAAAAATCGCTTGCACCGGTTTCCCGTTTGATTGGCAAATATTCCCAGCACTACTATAAACAAAGCAGTGAAAACACTTCATCACCTACACTCAAGAACATCAACCGCCCTAATTTACGGTGCCACCAACAAAATGCCTCTTGAAATAATATCAGAAGTGGAATCCAACAAATTGACAAATAAAATAATCCACAAACTAATAAAGAGTGACATTAAATTTGTAAAAAACAATGCAGTGCACGAGCATAGAAGAAGAACAGCGAAACAGTTGATGTAGTGAACTCGAATAAAGGCAAAAAGAATTTCAGCTACAGTGCAGTAATCGAATATAACAAAGTCCCACTAAAAGTGAGGGAAATGAGACCCATTCATCAGTGCAATGAAGAAACACATAAAAACTTTAGAATACTAAAATTATGGAATTTCCAATTAAGTTATAGACTTGTTAAATATAATCTATTACAATCTAGTTATAATCTCGTTTTAGTTAATTAGCATAGTAGTGAACATAACGTACTATACACTACCTTACATTTTGCCCTTTCTACCAGTCAATGAGCTGCCTAGGGTCAAAATACTATCATAAAAAACATTGAGTAGCAAAATTGTGAAATATTTTCGCTTATGTATGTTTTATAATTAAAAAAAAAGTCATGCACATGTATTTGATTCGGAGCGACTGAGTGGTCCTCATTAGGAAGTATACTAGAAAACTGAAAGACTTGTAGTGACCAGACTGGTATGTCTTTTAAATTCTATACTCTAGTATAGAATCCTTCAGACCAACCCTGAAAAACTCACTTTGGTGGGTTATCATTGACATCCTCCACTTCCACCCTGACTTTAGCCACACTGCCATCATACTCCCTCATTATCGACTGCATCTCAGCGCTACCAGTTCCCTCTGTAGCCGCTCCTGTCAAATAGAACTCTGGATCGTTATTCGCAAGCACATAGAGCTCGTAGGCGGTGCGTTTTTCTCGATCGAACGATCGGTTCGTATAAATGCTACCATCTAGTTTGTCCAGATAGAAGGAGCGGTCCTCGTTCCCGCCGATTATATAGTAGTATACAGGAGCTGTCGCGGGATTACCAGGAGTGATGTGGTAGGGCTTATTGAGAACTTTAACTTGGCCTAGAAAGTTGCGGTGATAGATTTGCAGTTCGGTAAGACAATGAAATGGTCTTATACTAGAGAAGTGTTATGGGGAAACTCCTGTGCATAAATTTCATACTAAGAATAATGGAAAATATTTTTAAGATATGATATATCCTTTGAAGAAATGACCCAATTAATAATAATCTTTATTATAGCATAATTGTAGTACTGCAGTTGTGCATACTATTATTAAATAAATTGGAAAATAAATAAACAAATATGATGATATATTAAAAATTAACACCCTTAATCATAGTATAGAATATCACCAAAATAACGTAAATGAAAGCATTCAGTAAAGATAAAAACTAAATAAAATACCTCTGTCACGAATCATGATTGATATTCTATTAAATAAATAATTCAATATGACAGAAGTATTTCAAAAATGGCATGTAATATGACCTATAAATCTTTTAAAACAATATTGGCATAGCCTTCGAAATGTACATCTAGCTACTTAATGCTTTAAGTTATAGTATTTGGCTGAAATTTTATACTATTATTTAACACCGTAGTGATCATTTTTAAAATGGATATGACCCTTAATTATGTTTCCAAAAATATGATTTCGAAAAGACAAGATGTTGAAAATAGTAACTGTACACTGTAAGATTTGTTAAATTTCAATAGCAGAAGTCCTACTCCATCACACTCATAAGTTACTCCTTATTAGATTATGATGCAGAAATTATTAATATATTTTTGTGACATATGTGGGTTCCATTTTTATATCATAAAGTAGGTATAAGTAGATTCTTACATACGTCTCCCTTTATTTTCTTTAACAACCAATTTCTTACTATCCACTGATACTTCCGATTACATACCTTCTTCCAAGTTCTGTTTCTAACAGCACATCATCTTTTTCTGATAATATGTATAACATATTAAATTTTGCTGTTATTGCGTTTATTGAAGTCTAATTTAATTACATTGAAAATTTGTAGCTTGAAGAAATTTTTAGAATCTATTAATTTAGTTTTCTTCCTTTTAGATTAATTTCTATACATTTTAGTATATAATATAGAAAGAATAATTTGCAATAATTTGATTTAAAAATATAAGTATAATTTGAGTAGTTTATAATACATAATAATGGTTGAAAAGGGAGTTGGATCTACGTAACTTTAGCAATATATCACGCAGACTTACCAATTCTGACGTCCTTGCTACCGTTTTCTGTAATATGGAAGATGTAAGGACTTGCAGTCTTTGTATCCGGAAATTCAGGCTTATTATCACTCGTGTCCACTAATAACACTGATAGATGTTGAATCGTTTCATACCATGTTGGAATTCCGTGATCCCTTGCCACCAAAATCAACTAAACCATTATTTCATATTGTAATATATATTATAACCATAATAAATCTCGAAAATATTTATACTAATATATATAAACAATAATTCCACATATGAAAAAAGATATAATCAGTTGAGTTTTTAAGTATAAAGTCGATTTGGGATATTATACATTTGGGAATAGCCAATAGAAAAAAAATGAAAAATGGATAGGTAGATAAGACTTGGATAAATCGTAAATTTATTATTAAATATTTATGATCGCCATATATTTTTTTGTACAGAAACTCACCTCGTATCGGGATTGCATGTGCCTATCCAGATACTTCCGGGTCCGCAGTTCGCCAGTGTCTGGATCAATGATAAACTCATCAGTGGACTGCACGATGCTATCGTTTAGTTTTAGATGATACGTGACGCGGCCATTCTCTCCAATGTCTTTATCCGTAGCCTTTACTGTCATCACCAGGAAGTCGACGGTCGCTGCATTCTATGCAAAAGTGCATTTATTACACTTAATATTGACTTATTTGGGGAATTGTAATGATGAAGGTAATCAGTGCCAGTGTAAAAGATAGCGCCGAGTACTGAAGATTTCTCAGTTTAGTGCCAATTATTCTTTTTCTTAAGCAAGCCCGATTATACTTAATACGGTGCATGAGCAAAAATTTAAGATATATTTAAGTGTCTACATCACGAAAATATTGGGCTTTGCGAAATTACAAAAATGAAATATGTTCAAAATATATGGTGTAAATAATGGTATTATGCAAAAAGGAAAGCCAACTTTCTTTGAAAAGATTTTGTTTAAACTGAAAATTATAACGCGAGTATGCGAAAATAAAATTATTAAAAATAATTGATTCGCACTAGAAGATAAAATACATGTTACCCTTATAAATACAGTACAGTTCCTTTTCAATTTTCATTCAAAAAACATTTAAAAAATTCGTCGCAAAATGTCGTAAAAAACAAAAAAAATTAGAAGTCTCTAAATTAAAAAAATAAATATGAACTTTCTTGCCTAGTTTGGTCTGAAACACAAATCTAGTAATCCGATATTTAGTTAAGTAATATTATTTTAAGAATATTTAATAAATTAATATTTATTTTAGTAACACGATATAAATATTTAAATATATTTTAGATATAATTCAACGAAAAAGAAATACGTATGTAATTAATCTTTATCCAAGTTTAGAAGATTAGATTTATTCGGTTGAATTAAAGAAAGGAAAAAAAGTTGACTGTAAAACGTAATTTGATAATTCCACTATATAAAATAATATTTCGTATAATATATAATATAAAATTTTACATTAAAGTTAAAAATGCTGACTGACACAAAACATTTAAATGTTAATTCTAAGCGAGTCCCCCTGAAGAAAGCGTAGTTTATCAGATTTTATGTTACGAATGCAAGTCTAAACTCTAATATCATCGTCGTTATATGCAATATTGCTACACTTTTCTGTTTTATTGTAGGTGCTGTTTAATTTGGAAAGTCTGGAGCAGGATGTTTTTAGGATGTACTTCAAGGTAAATTTAATATTTTTCAGAATAGGAATGCAAATTTATGGTGATGCTATTCCTGATTTTCCCGCATATTTCCAGCTCTTAATCAAGTTTGTATTTTCCTGCAGAATGCTTGATTTGCATTTACATACTTTTATTACAACAGAAAATCAGAATCGCTCGTTTATACGTACTTACATACAGATAACATATATACCATTATTATAATAAAAAAGAGAAAAAACGTACTGCAGAGATTACATTTTCACTCAAACCTTAATTCCTCAAAAGTGGCCATGTAACAGTATAAAAGCTAGTCGAAATATTATTCCATACTGATGCACATTTTTCAAGATAAATAAGATTACTCGAATTAATTAATAAAAAATTAAAAACCGGTCATTGCTGTTTAATGTGCAAAAATAAAATAAATTTCACACATGATAAAACGCCTGTACATGTACATACATAAAATATGTATTTAATTTTCCATTACGTACCTCGGTAATTTCTACTGTAGCATTGGATAATGCGGGCATTAGGAATTTAGGTTTGTGTTCATTAATATTTTCGACCTGGACGTGGATGGTCGCCCTATCTGTAAATGCGTGGGGTCCGTCCCCATCGCGAGCCTCCACCAGTAATCGGAACATGTGCGTCTGCCCCATCAATGATTTATGCGGATATAGTATGCCATTGTCCTCGCTCAGCAAAAATACACCTACATCATCAAAATGATAGAATGCTAACTGGAAATTTTATACTTAGTCTAAATTACTTTATTTTATTATTTATCTCCATCCGCTTAGAAACAGTTTATCAAATTAACTAATGTAAAGCAATAATTGTTATTACTTCTTTCAAAATTAATTATACATCGGTTTTAAAATATGATATAGAAACACTTTTCATAAGAAACATTATTATTGCAATTAATAGATTTCTCGGTTAATCAATATCTATATATTTAAATTGCGAAAATTTAAGTTTCTTTCGTTTTGCGGAAATGCCTGTACCAATTTCAATGCTTTTAATGTTAAATTAAATCGACTATGGTATATATTTGCCCATTCTGTTTAAATTTTGAATAAATTAGGTAAATTGGTCAGCGATATAATATTTAAATTTAAATTTATACATATAATTCATTTCTTATATTTTAATTTTTTTAATATTAAATTTTGATTTTTTTTCTTATTTTATAACAAAAGATGTAGGATATATAATTACAGAATAAATATGCAATAGCGTCATTTAGCTAACGTATCTTAATCAAAGGCTTAGCGGCTATTTATCATAAACAATCGAGTCAAACAATTGGTCAATAATTGTGTTTTCTTTCAAACTATACATTTATGTCTGATTTACCATATTTTGGCAAAGGGTTTACTCGTTATTAATAAATTTCTGCTAACATACGAGCATATATATAATAGATACGAGTGTATTTCTTAATAGACTAGTTTTCAGATGTATAATATAATTTATTTAATAACTGTCAATACATATAACGTTGTGAACAAAATATAGAAATCAAAATATTATACTACTATGTTCTATGGAACCAATTTTTAAATTTAAGATAAAACCAGTATTCGAAAATCAATAGGTGATTTTCTACAATAAATGGTACAATTTTGTTTTCGATCATTTTCGATATTTTTATATTTCTTAAAAATGTATATTTTTGACCATTTTTTGATTTTTTAAAATTATTATTGTTATTCAATCGATTCAATTTAAGAATATTTTATGTAGATGGAAATAATATTCTTATCGTCATAACTTTTGCATATATTCACGATTCCATGACAAATCCATAATCGTTAGGATATTTAGTTGTTTATTAAAGTTTTATTTAGTTATATATTTTAAATATATTATTATATTTTAACTGATTTAATTCGCATAATCGCGAGTTACTCTTGCCATCTGGAAACGTGTTGGAAAGTTGCTAGGTGTAGTTATTATAGGGAAAGAAAATCTAGCAAGAATTCACCTTTTACCATTATTCAAAAAGCAATACATTTTCAATATGTACTATCAGCAAAAAAATAAAATGATAATTAAAAAATGCAGTCATTTTAACAACATAGTAAATTATCATCAATTTTAACTAAATTAATTTTACTTAATACGAGTACACAATTTGTCCATTTGTCAATTTTATTTTAAAAGCACCTAAATAATGAAAACATATTATATATATATCCACGAATATTTCTATTCCATACTTTCTGTAAATTTAAATTGTTTTAAACAAATATTGTACACACAGTGATGATTTTCCGTCACTTAAAATAATTATATATCTTACTATAATGAAGGTGACTAGAAGTCTAGAAGAAAGTAGAATAATAGAGACAAACTATATTGATATTTTGCCCGATTTTCTAGCTACACTTTCGAGAGGAATTATATTATAAAATATCTACATATAGCGATGATTTTGATTGGAATCACGCAATGTGGTACAGCGTTTGTTTCGAAAACTTCTGTTATGGTATACGTTTGAGCTTGACATGTGCAATTATCATAATTTTAGAATATAATGTTTCGTTGCCCCTCCATACAGAAATTAGCAGTAAGTTAATACAACAGAATACAAAAGCTTGAAATAAAAATAAAAGTTTTCACTTCAGACTGCAAATTAGAATACGCATTTCCGAACAATTGTTCGATGCTAACGAGGTTTCAGTTTCTTCAAGAGGTTTTTTTCAATCGAGACAATAGTATAATACATCCTAAGATATTAATCTTACCATCATCATTTCCCGCTATAATTCTATACCGCACAGTTCCATACTCTCCAACGTCCTTATCAATTGCAAGCACTTGCGCAATAGGGACAGGGGGATTCATTCTGACGTTTTCCACAACTCTAACACTGTATACACTCTGATTAAACTTCGGCGCGTTATCATTCACGTCACTGATAATTATATGCACTGGAACGGAATGTGTTCTCTTTAGGGCACTGCTACCACTGTCACCACTATCACTAGCTAGTACTTGCACAGTTACGTCACTGAGCACTTCACGGTCGAGGAAATCACTATCACTCACTGTGATTTGGCCTGTTCTGGGATTTATGGCGAAATGCTCCTTGTGCTCACCTACAAGACTGTATGATATGACGCCGAAGTCGCCGAGATCCTTGTCTGTTGCATGGACCTGGAAGTTAAGTTTAATTTCGATAAATTGGCGAGTTTCCTGAGTAAATACAAATTGCTTTGAATGCATGTATTTACAAGAATACCAATTGAATAAATTATTACCAATATTTGTAGCAAGTTCCTTGCAGGTCTTCGTATATTAAATCATTTAGATTATAGTGATTTTCAAGAATCTTTTACCTGAATAATATGCGCTCCTTCTGGTAGGTTCTCGTCAATTGTGACATTATATTCTTGCTCATCAAACACAGGGTTATTGTCATTCACATTGATAACATCTACCTCAACTTTTGCTGAAGCATTTAATTGCGGAAATCCAGAATCGTAAGCATATATCGTGAAGTTTAGATGTTGGGTTACTTCATAGTCAATTATTTTCTTGATTTGAATTATTCCTGCAAATACATTAATATTTTGTCATCTAGTTTCGCGCTCTTACAAAAATATATATATTTATCATAATGCCGGATTAAATACTATATAAATTTGTAAAGTAAATATATCAACTAAATTAACTCTTATATTACAACTGTGTGCATTCGGATTGATAATAGGATAAAATTCTCTACCCTTATTGATAATTGTGGATATAGCATACATATATTTGGCTTGCTATTATATTATTCTTTACTTACCAGTGCCGTTATTAATTTCGAAATATTCGCTTGTCGGATTAATGGCGTAGCCAGCAATGTCAGAGTCCTCATCATAAGCTGAATAAGTGGCCACTATAGTGCCAACAGGTTGCTCCTCCTTCAGTTCTAGTTTATAAATGGGATTTTGAGGTGTCCACGGTGGCACAAATGACGGTGGTGAATCGTTCACGTCGGTTATGGTGATTATCAACATACCTGAAAAAAATGGCATTGGATTGACTATACGGCTTTCATATAAAGATAGCTCAAAAATAAATCAAACAAATTATTTGTCAATTTTGCAGAATCAGTGACTCATTAGACATTTCTGTTATTTTGGATATTTTTGATATACCAGAAACTTTTCCATCTTCCTTTGATACTAATACATTTGATACTGTCACATGTTAATTTTTTATCATTCATAGTCATAAAAGGAACATTTAAAGCTACTTTAGTTAAAAATACCTTCCATTTACATTTATTGGATGTGGACTAAAAATTATACCCTATAGGATGAAAAGGAATCTGAGATTATGGATTGGATTTTCTGGGTAAAACCGTTAAGATGCTAGGACAGCTACTTAACGGACTGGCAGATAGACCATAGCGAAAATGTATTTTAGTATATGCATGTAAAACTGAACATCTTGGTTAAACTAACTTATAAAACTTTTAAGTTTATCTGGGAGTGAAATTGATTAAATACATATTAATTTTTTGTCGGTAATAATTGAGTGTAGTGTAAGAAGAGTATAAGAGTAGGGTGAAAATTCAGGCAGAGGAAATATATATATTGAGGTTCGCCAAAATTTAGAACATGTATTAAATGGTATGCAGGAAGTAATGACTAGGGATTATAACATGAAAATAAATATGGGCAAGACCAAAGTGATGAGGTGTGACAAGAAAGAATGCAACCAAAAAATGAGGATAAGAATAGGAGATAACAGAATAGAAGAAGTGTCAGACTTTTCTTATTTAGAAATTAGGATTATAAAGGCTAATCAAAGTAAGGTAGAAATATAATGTAAGATAGCACAGGGTAAGAAGGCATTCGTAGGAAAGGAGCGGATTTTAAGATCAAATATTGACTCGGGTATTTCAAAAAGATTACTGAAGGCATATGTGTGGAGTGTAGCATTGTATGGGTGTGAGGCGTAGACTATAGGAAAACAAGAGAAACGTAGAATAGAAGCATTCAAAATGTGGTGCTATAGGAGGATGATGAGGATTGGTTGGAAGATAAATTAACAAATGAAGCCGTACAAGAGTTAGTAAGGGAGAAGTATTTGGAGAGTATTCACCGTTGGAGATATAGACTAGTAGATTATATTCTTAGACATGGGGGTATTATGCAATTAGTTATAGCAGGTAAAATAGAGGGAAAGAAAGTGGTAGGTAGGTCTAGATTGGAGTATATGGGTCAGATAGTGGAGGGCGTGTGGGATGAATAGCTATAGGGAAATGAAGGAATTAGCTCAGGAGAGATTGGCTTGGCGTACTGTATCCAACCAAACCTTAGGATTGAGGACTATTTAACTAATTAAGTAACTAATAATTAAGTGGAAACTTTTCGTTTCAATAGTAGGAAATTATAGTAGAATGCTCGAGATTCATCTGAATAGAGATTTATTGGGAAAATAGATTATTTGATTATTTTCAGTGTCGTACGTGTGTGAAGGAATGTAGGTGCACATTTAAGTGGTAAAAATGTTCAGTTCTTACCCTGTCCTTGCTGAATAGTGGCGGCTGTAATGTCGGTAACGAGAACGGAGATTCTGACGATGGCTGCCAGGTCCCGCCTAATCGGATTTAGTACAGTCACTTTGCCGGTGTTTTTATTGACCGCGAAGAACTCTTTAAACTCGTCGGTGCCGGTAAGCACTTGCCTACCGTGTTTATCTAACGCCGTTATTGGCTCGGTCGCGGCGAAATTAAGCGCTTCGGAAGAGTTCACATCCGGATCTAGGGCGATCAATGTGTGCACCACTGTACCTATAGGTGCATCTTCCAATACCTATGCATGTTCAGCCAGAATTAACATTTCTGATCTTTTGCAAAAAGAAAATGAAAGATGCACAATCGTTACTAATTCAGGTGAATATTATTCATATCCGTTCATTCTACATTCAAGATTTACATTTTTGCAACATTCTACAAATATCTTGGATTATAAAGTCCTACATCCAATAATATAACACTTTCAAGAAATAGATCTAAATTTAAAATAAAATAAAACATAGAATAATCACGGGCGAAGTAGGCATATTTATAAAAGCGATTAAAAGAAATATATACCTCTGCTTTTTGTGTAGCTGGTACAAAGTAAGGTAACTTGTCATTGGTATTAATTACAGTTACTGTAAGTGGTACAGTTGTTGATAAACTTGGGTCTCCTTTATCTGTTGCAACTACTTCAACATTATAAGTATTTCTTCTGTCAAAATCTAATTTTGAAACAATTGAAATCACACCCGATTTTGCATTAATATCAAAATCATCTAAGGCACCTTTCTGCAGATGATATTCGATTTCTGCATTTTCACCAACATCTGCATCTGTTGCAACTACTTGCAGAATACTTGTACCTTTCAGAAGTGCAAATGAAATTTTCTTTAAACTCTAAAAAGTAAATACAAATATATACTTACCAACTTTAGTGTCTTCAGCAATAGATAAGATATAATTCTCTTTTTCAAAAATTGGAGCATTGTTATTCACGTCTCTAACTATGATGTTCAATAATGTTGTTGCCGTATATTTACCGTCGTTGGCCTAAATAATAAAATTGTCAAAAGGCCATGGTGAATATTAATGTCTTACGAATTAAACAATTGTGGGTCATTGAAAATGCTAAATTAATTTGATTTAAGAATAAAACTTAATGAATCGTTGATGGTATGCAATCTGTTCCAACACTTGAGCGATTGTAATGTTAATTTCTAGCTATTACGCTTCTCTATACTTACTTCAACGGTTAACACCAAATTATCGTTCGTTTCCGTGTCATTGCTCATATCCAGACCCTTATTACTAGTGATCCGTATCCGGCCGGTGTTCGGGTCTATATAGAATAGATCGTCCACATTCCCGGCAATGATGGTGTAAGTCACGTGCGACGTCTTATCGGCATCCCGAGCGGTCACAATCAGATCGGGATCGAACCGCACGGCACCTTCATCTATAAACACCCTGTATATGGGCAGGCCGAACATCGGCGCATTGTCATTACTGTCTGTGAGGGTAATCTTCAACGGCACATTGGTAGTTTGCCCTTTGCCATCGTCATCCGTCGCTCGGAACATTAGCAAGTACTCCGCTTTAGTTTCGTAGTCGAGGCAGTCTTCGGAACCAGGCAGAGTGCACTCGGTTACCGTTATGGTTCCCGTGCGATTATTGACGCGAAACTTCTCAGCTCCACTTCCAGATAATTGGTAAACTAATCCATTATCGCCGAATTTACCGCTATCCCTGTCTTTGGCAACGATTGTCGCGACTAAGCTACCTGGACTTGCCATTTCAGATATTGTAGCAGAGTATGAGTCTTGATCAAACAAAGGGGCATTATCATTTGCATCTGCAACGGTCACCGTGACAGTTGCTGTTGAGGATAGTAATAGATCCGTGTGCACCTCTTTAGCTATTACTAATATAATAAATTTGCGTTGGTTTGGGTTCTCATAGTCGAGGGAACTGTTTGATATTCGTATGGAAACGTCTGTGGTGCCTTCGGCTATTTGTGGGTCGATTGAGAATGCACCGGATATATCGTCAAGTTCAAGGGAAAACACCGAGTTACTACCCTGTGAAATGATATAACGTGCTTCAACTGTCTTTGCAGAACCCCATCCTATGTCCTTTCTTGTCACATATTAGGACCCCTTCACAGGTGCACCGCTGTATACACCCGCAGGATTATACGCAGCGGAATTACTGCAGCATAATTATCCCCCCCCCACATATATATATTTATATATATGTGTATATATAGTCAGTACTAAGGTATTTTGGAACCCATGCAAGCACCAACGTAAAGATAGCGTGTATAGCGTATAATCCTGCCAGTGTATTCTACGGTCCTGTTGAAAAGAGACCTTAAGCAACGTTTGGACCTTTATACAAGTGTTGCCGTAGTAGTGATAAATCGTCCAGTAAACTTATGTATTTTAACAACATAATATGCAAGGAAAGAGCAATGTATGTTTGTTTTTGTTTAACTACTTAATATCTTGATTTATTGTGGGAAACATTTCACTAGCTTATGTTACTTCAACTAAATAGCGAAATCTTCGCATTTGCCAGTGACTTGACGGTAGTCCTACTAAAGGGAATGCAACTTACCAAATCTGGATCTCTTACAGTCATATTTAGGTTGGGAAAAGCCGATCCCTCCGCAATATTTTCAGGTATCTCGACGTAATAATCGCGCTTGTTAAAGATGGGCGGTTCGTCGTTGACGTCTTCGACGGTGATGGAGGCCTCTGCGGTTGACACTGTTAGAGGATCATCACCTTTTGTGCCATCTACTAACTCACGCGCCTGAAATTATAGAGATTAGTTATGAAAGAGATGCATTTTTGACGTGTCTCTATAATTTGAAATCAGCCATCGAAACGGGAAATGTATATAGTTTGAAAAAAGGTTATTTCAAAGAAATCAGGATTCACGGGAAAAGCAAAAAAAATTACGTTTAAATTTATTTGTTGTTCAAGTATATGGGAATACAAGTATAAGGGAATACAAGTAATAATAATTCGATTTTTTTAATCGAAATATTCAGATAACCAATATTTAAGAACAATGTATGGAAATCATTATTTAAGGATCAAAACTGCTTGATCAAAAGTAAATTAAAAGCTTACAAATATATATTTAAAACCAAATTTACATATTCTTGTTGCAAAGATATGTTGTAATTTCCCATTGAATAAAATTTTCGATAAGGGGGTGAAGAAGAGAATACAACATAATGCATAATAATATACCCTACTATAAAATGATGCAATTCAATTTTGTAAAAATGTTAAATTAATTTGAATCGTTCCAAGGAATCCATTATACAATATTGTCAATAAAAAACAGAAAATCGTGGTGAAAAGTACCCATTTTCACGATTACTTAACGTTTTGATATCTCCAAGATTCAATTCAATTAGAATTTTAATTATATAAAATAATTGAAGAGACCACAATTAAAATTCATTATGTCCAAATATGAATATATACAAATATCCAAATGTCCAAATAGCACAAAATATTAACCCTTTTCTATTTACTTATCAAAAAATATTTCCATATCTTGGAAAAATTGTGACGAAATAACTACTGGTTATATACGGTATTATTTTTATTACCTTTATTGTTAGTAGCAGAGTCCCAGTGGGATTCTCGATGGCCTCTCGATCCAATGGTCGAGCCGTCCTTAACTCACCGGTCACGGCGTCCAGCAAGAAATAGCCCATAGGGTCTACAAGAAAGCATAAACACCCATTCACATATATAAAGCAGCTGTAGATAATAGTGCTGCTCAGGAGGCCATTTCAAGGGTGTTTTAACAGCAGCCAAAATTCGCGGACAATCAGTTAAAGCGAGGGTAAATTTCATAAATAGTCGATGATTAATTTATGTATCAAATATTGCTCCTATAAATTACAGGATTTATTAAATATCAAATCCCACTCTTGCGAAGGATGAAGCTCAATATTTATGTACAAAATTAAAAAGTTAAGCGACTTATAAATTATAACATATAAATAAACATTTTCTAGCTCCTCATGTATATTTTATACTTCTCGCAGAATATTGTAATCATTGCTTATTTATTTTCTGGTACAAAAATCTAGATATTTTAAAAGTGTTTTCTGAACAATATGTATCAAAATATATTAAGGAATTGATACTTTCCTCGGAAAATATTAGCAAGAGACGGTTATCATCTTAAAGTATTAAAAGTTCTATATATGCAGAAGCATATCAATATTCTAATAAATCATTAATATATTAATACTAAGGATATATATATATATATATATATATATGATACTAAGGATATGTACTAAGGATAATTGTGTTTATAGTTCCAAGAGCTATTTAAAATTAATGCATACTTAATAACGACAGTTTTCTATGAAAATTATCGCCTATGGATGATTCTATCTCTCAATTATTAAGAGCTTGAATTATAAGAGCTAAAAATAAATGTTTCTTCTCGTAAAACTAAAACCACTGTGTTCTTTGCAAAAACTTATTGTTCCAAATTTCTACTAGTCCAAAATATTTTTATTATAACGAACCATAACAAAATCCTCGATACCCCAATATTAGAGTATACAGACTATAGTTATTTTAATTTATTTTATTTTATTTTAAAATTCGTATATAGTTAAGTTACTTTATATAGTACATAGTTAGATTACTTCGTTAATAACTGCTTCTCTTTCACTCATAAACTTCTTTACTTAAAAAATATGTATACATGAAAGTTTTTGAACATAAATGTATAATGAATATCATAGCAAAGTTGACTATTTGTTGTGTTCTTGTTCAGTTGTTAGCCGATTAATGCGACCATTGTTCGCAAGCATTTGCAAATTAAAATTTAATAATTCACGAGTTCATTGCAGAAATACAAGTGGTAATCCAACGTTGTAAAAAAAAAAAATGAAAAATTCTATTATGAATATTCGAAAATATAATACACATCAACTTAGTAAAATTTTACGAGTGATAGGTAATACTTACTATTAACCAATTCATAGAATATCTTCCTTGGTCGTTGCCTGTCACCATCAATGGCATGTACTGTCATTATTAATGTATTTATTGGTGCATTCTCCAATATTGCAGCTTTTAAGTCACCTTTAAATGTCGGTGGTGTATTTTGGACATCACCAACGTAAACTCGTAATGTTGTATTACTTGTCAATGTTCCATCCTAAACATGAAATATAATATTTTCACCATCACAATACAATATTAAGAAAAATAAAGGATTCGCAACAGATCCATTTAGCAAATACATTTTTTTATTATCCCTACTTGATTTTGTTATATTAATCATAGAAAACAAATTAAAGAACATTGAATTTCGCAGTTATATATTAATTTAATCTCTAAATGTTAACTAGATCTTCATATTCCAATGAAATAAAAAACAAAATATTTTAGAATATTTATTTAAAAAAAAATCGATTTGCCCCGATTTTATGACATACGGAAAAAATTGATATTGCCTCTTCTTAACCCGCGAGAGATCGCACGGGGTATATAATGACCCCAGTCGTGTGATTCTGTAGATATTTTTACATTACTTTAAGAGGGACAATAACCTGTGCAAGAATTCAGTTCCTTCAGTTTTTTTTTTGGCGAATAAAGCGACATATATTCTTAGAACACACAATTCTCGGTTTATCGTTACCAAAATTGATTAAAAATCAAAAATCGAAATAATCTTTGGATTTGATCTTGAGTAAAGCGAAGAACCTCTCGTAAAACGTGCTAGAGGAAGATGTAACATATGTCCAAGGGTACGAGATTGAAAAACAACAAAATCTTGCTGTCTCTGCAATTATATGCTTTGTTCAGAGCACATGAATTACATATGCGAGAATTGCAAAGGAAATTTGGGACAAGATGAAATTTCCGAATAAATTTGTATTATATTATTTGTTTTCTATATGTTCAACAATAAATTAATGAAAGATAATATATTTTGCACTTCTTTTCCTGTGTATGGCGATTTTATTGCTGGAGTCAAAATACACCCCAAGCGACCTCTAACTATGTTTATGCATTCGCGACCTCTCCCGGGTTAAAAGAAAAAACGAAATTTTTTCTATTACATTTTTGCAAATTAAAATAACACTCAAAAACAAAAATTCGAAGTATTTATAAACTACATGTGCATTACAAAAGATTAGCTTCTATCTTCAGTAGAATAACAATTAAATTAATTCAACTTCGGTTACTCACCGAGTTTGTTGTACAATGATAGCAATCCTGTACTACACTAAGGGGGTATTTATTGTACTACTGATGATAAGGGCATGGACTTCGAAAGGTGCATCTAGCTTAAAAATGCTCGCAGTTTATGTAATTGGGGGGTTATTATGGTGAATATGATGTTATGTTATCTTTTTATTTAAATAAGTTAACACGATGTTTATGTAATAAATAATCGTTGCTGACAAAACAGATATTTTTATTGTATTTTTTATACAGTATATGATATAAGTGTAAGAAGATGGTAGGTACTAAACTAAAGAGCAAACAAAAAATACGTTTTTCGAAATGTTTCTATTATTTAATTTAACGACTGCATCTCACCGTGGCTTTGAGCGTGAGTTGATATTCGTCCATCTCGGCATAGTTGAGCGGTTTCTCCAAGGTCAATACTCCCCCGAATGAACTTTCCGTGGCATCCAGTGCTTCCACAGCGAATGAATCGCACGCTGATGGAAACTCGGGCAAATCTATACATGAAACTTCTAGAGTTTCCCCGACAGAGTCGGGATCGTGCAAAGCGATGCCACGGAATATTGTTGTACCTACAGTCGTGTCCTCTTCAACGTGAACTTCGTAAGGAGCCTGCGGAATTATTAATTCGATTAACTAATTATACCGAACCACTTTTGAACCACTTATATTAAGTGATTGAATGTAACATAATGCAATAAAAATTTTAATTATAACTTCAATAATGATGTCGGGATCAAGGACCATATGTGATAAAATTTAAATACCATTGATAATGTATCAACGTTTCGATTTATATTTCCAAAACCTTCTTCAGGGCTAATTACCTGAATAATAATTGAATACGCTTAAACTAACTACTAAGTTAAAGAAACTACTAAATTTTTAATTATATTATTTACAAGCGAGTATTAAAAATCGAAAAGTATTTGTGAAGTAAATAATTAAATGACATAATATATACTTTGACAATTTATAGTATAAAATATCACCGAAATACCATAACTTAGAGAATTAAGTAGCTAGATGTCATTTCGAAGGCTATGCCCCCATCTGCAGTAACACAAGATAAAACAAAATAAAATACCTTTGTCTGATTCAGTTCTATAAAAAATCCAAAATTCAATTATATTTATAAATGAGAGCCCATTATCTACTGATAATAATTCCTTACAACTGCGCAACACTTACTTTGCAAAATTTAACAAAAGTTTTTTTTTTATAGTAGCCTATGGCAGGGTTTGGTGCATAGTCTAATACCATTTGACTTCTTCTTTTCGCCTTCGAAAAAAAGTTAGAGAGATATGTATGCATGTATAAGTCTTAAAGCAAGGTAATGAAAGTAGAAAGGGAAAATACTTTACTTATTTCTTATAGTATATTTTAATTTAACTTTTAATAATGTGAATATAACTTTATTAACTACAGTAAAAAGATTATAACGATTCCTTGATGTTGATATTCAAATTTATTATACGGATATATTTCATGTCCGTATTATTTCTTGAAAATTTTAAACCTCGGCGAATGATCATAACTCATAAAATATTTATAAATACGCGTTAATTAAAAGAGCTAGTTTAGAAGAGTAAGGATAATTAATCACTATACTTACATCAATGAAAAATGGTGCATTATCATTTTCGTCAAGAATGATAACAGTCACTGGAACCTCTACGACATTGTTTCCTCCAAGAGGTGCATCAGCTACTTCATCCTCTATAGTTACGAAGAAGTTGAGCGTATCGTTAACCTATTAATACATTATTCAATTTAAAATTTACATGATCCCCGCACTGCAAAATCTACAAAATATCTTTACGTTGTTTTTTTTGGTGGAGGAAAGGGAGGGTGATAAACTTAATTTAAGACTTCTGTAATTTTGGACACTTTAATATTTTCTATAACTTTTGAAGTTTCAATAATTTACGAAATTTCTGTAAATTTTAAATATCTTCTGATATATTTGATCACTTTTGACATGTTTGTCAATTTTGAAATTTCTGTCACTGTTGATATACGTTTGAGTATTTTTGTCATATCTATTAGTTTTAACATATCCGTGCCAACTATTCATTTTATATTTAAAGTCAACACTTTTCATTGCCTGGTCTTAATTCTTTAATAAATATATAGGTATTAAAATTATCAATACGGTGTTAAATAATAGTATAGAATATCACCCAAATACCGTACTCAAAGTATTCAGTAGCTAGATGCGCATTTCGAAGGCTATACCCCCATCTTCAGTATTGAATAAGTAATTTAGTAATCTTTCGCAACGCGAATCTAGTAATTGTATATCAATCACGATTAGTGACAGAGGTATTTTATTTCGTTTTTATCTTATAGTACTGAGATGGGGGCACAGTCTTCGAAATGCGCATCTAGCTACTTAATGCATTAAGTTACGGTATTTGGGTGATATTTTATACAAATATATGGGTGATAAAATAAGCTTAAGTTTCAAATTTAGAACAGTTAAATAATTTTTATGCTAGCGTTAAAAGAGGCATACTCAGAGGCAGACGAACAGATGGACAAATATTTTTTGGAAGATGTTTTTTGAATCAGTAGACTGAAAAATGTGAAGATACTTCAAAAACTCAAAACTTGTGAAGTATAGATTGCATGTAAACTTTAATTGAAAGCAAACGGTCTCATTTTTAGGTTTTGAAAAAGGCTGGCTTTTATGAAACCAAGAAGTGGTAAAAAAAGTACGTTTTAAGCAGTTTCGCGCATGTTGAGCCATGCGTCTAAAGACTATGTTTACATTTATTGTGCTGTAATAATGGCTATGCAATATTTGCCAACGAACACGCTTACAATTGTCCCATTTAAACACTGCAGAACTTTATATCAATTTTCCTCAGAGTTGCATACTTGCTTCATGCCATGGATGTTTGAATTCTCGAGGAATAGTTGAGTTCAGGCGCTTCAGTTCCAGAACAAGACGAACACTCGAATGTTCTCTAACCAGATTAAATGCGTATTCAAAACAATACTATGCAAGTGTTGGACAAATAAACGACATAACTCGAGAACATTTCGTGCTATTTTGTTCCGCTCTTATATTGTCATGTTAGCGTATCTACATAGTCGCATATATATTGCTTTCACATTATGAAGGATAAGCGTAATAACACTACTGGTACAGCAAGAAACTCTACTGGTACAATCTCTTGAAACTTACACAATAGTAAATCAATGAGAGCATCGTATTTTTAATTTAAAATCTATTTTACAATTTGAGAATCGTTATCGCAAAACTTTGCAATCTGATACCGAAATAGAACTGATATTCAACATGTCCTTAACATTTAAAAAATCAGTTTTTTTTATTTGATCAAAATTTTTGTCTTTTGTAAAAGTTCATCATGGTTAAATAAAAGATAATGTGAAGATATTTGTTGAAACTTAAAAAACAGTTAACATTATATTCATTTAGTTTTAAATAGCAAATTTAAATAGTTTTAAAATCAACAGTTGATTTTACATTGGATGAAGTTAAAGCAAGATTATCTATGTTAGATGTTAAAAAGGAACCTGGTTCCGACGATATTCCTAGCATATTATTGAAAAATTGCTCAGAATCTTCATGTGTTCTGATTTATTTATTATTTCTTAAATCGTTAGCTGAAGGTTATTGTCCTACGTTGTGGAAAAGAGCGATAGTAAAACCTATTCACAAATCAGGAAACGCAATCAATATTGAAAATTATCGTCCCGTTTCCATATTATGTACCATAGCTAAAGTGTTAGGGAAGATTGTTTATGATTGCGTCTTTCATACGTTTAACAATTTGATAATTAATGAACAGCATGGTTTCTTTAATGGACGAAGTGTGGAGTCTAACATGATGGATTATACGTACAATTTATTAAAGGATTTAGATAACAAATTTCAGGTTGATGCAGTCTACACTAATTTCCGTAAATAGTTCGGCAGGATAGATCATGGAATATTATTAGACAAATTGTACTTATCGGGAATTCATGGTAATTTGTATAGATGGATCGAATCTTACGTAACTAATAGGTCTTTAGCAGTTTCAGCGCAAGGGTATATATCGAGGTAAATTCGTAAATTGCACATCTGGAGTGCCTCAAGGATCCCATTTGGGGCCGTTAATGTTTATTTATAAATGATATTTCGAAATGCTTTGTATACTCTTCGTTCTCAATGTATGCTGATGATCTGAAGTTTTATAGACGTATATGTACCTTGGAAGACTGTATGAACCTACAAAGTGATATTAACAATTTATCCACATATTGTGTGAAGAATAGACTAACTTGAATTGTAATAAATATGCTTGCATCACATTTACTAGAAACAAAAATAAGATTGTCAATCAGTACTTGCTGTCTAACAGTCCATTGACGTCAGTGTCGCCCATTAAGGATCTGATCTTCATTCTTGATGAAAAGTTAATTTTTGATAAGCACGTTCATAATATCGTTTCTAAATCCTACAAGATGTTGGGTTTTATAAAACATACTTGCCATGATTTCCGTAATCTTAATACTTTAAAGACACTATATTTTCCATATGTATTTAGTAACGTAAACTGTGCTACTACTATTTTTAATCTACAATACCAACTTTACATAAACCGTATCGAAAGAGTCCAGAAAAAATTCATGAGATTTCTGTGCTTCAAACTTAATATTGAGTATGTGGACTACCGCAGTGTTTGTTCTAGATTTAATATGTTTTCTCTTCAAAATAGACGCTCCATCAATGATTTATGCCTGCTCTTTAATACTGTAAACTCTACTATCGATTGTCGTCCATCTGTTTTATTTAACATTAGATTTCTGTGCGGCAAGTATCCAATTCGCCACCAAGGCTTATTTCGTTGTATAACTTGCAATACGAATGCCTCACTGAACTCAACAATTTATAGAATTATGAATTTGTACAATGAGGTGCGTTTGGTGGTCGATTTGGATGTGTTCAACACATCCTTAAGATCTTTCAAAAATAGCAGTGTTAAACATGATCTTACCGTTCAATTGCTTTCTTAGTTTTTGAATGTTCTTCTTGCTGTGCTTTTCGTATTAATCTGTATTTCCTAGATATTTCCTAGGTTATGTTTGTAATTTAATCTTGTGCTTCTCTTAATTGAAATTTAGAAGCTCTTTTGTTACTTTAAAATTTTAGTGAACTCTTTGCTGGGGTAATACCTGTATGAGTTTGTATCATAATAAATAAATAAATAAATAAATAAATAGCAAGAGGAGGAATGTAGGTCTGTTATTAACACTTAGTTAATGCAATTGCTTTACACATGATGTTTTATAGAGCTTTATATTCATCACAAGGGCAATGAAAATAAAATATATAATAGTTTATCACTATTTTTTATATACTGAAAGAATTACTGCTGTTTACAATAAGACACGTTACTAGATTTTTTATTTAATTCTAGTTGAATCTGTTGAGTGAAAAATGTTTTTGGAATATTTTAATTTTAAACATGTCAGTGTTTCTCACTATATTTAATTTGAATGCTATTAGACATATTACGATGAAAAACATAAAAATCTGGTTTTGTAAAATGTTGTGGACTGCACAAAAGGTACATATCAAAGATAGCTCTCAATAGATTCATTGCCATTTTTTTAAGAAGAAAAAAGATATATACTGTACTGATAGAATGAAACGAATATTTTTTCGCATACATACATTTCAGATAAAAAAATGTTCCGTGCGTGTTTTATGAATTTATAAAATTATTTTGATGATTTCTAACATTTAGCTACATTCTCAATTTAAATCAATTAGCATTTGAATGACATCAATATATGCTGTTGAAAATAAAACAAACGCTATCTTATAACATTGCTTACCTCTCGATCCAATGCTTTTACCACAGTTACGTCTCCAGAATCTCTGTCAACGCGTAGAAGGTCCGTTCCGTGAAGTCCGAAATGCACTGGACTATTTTCCGGATCCGTTCCTTCTAATGTAAATACGACTTCGCCTACAGGTGTT
This sequence comes from Leptodirus hochenwartii, assembly GCA_947310635.1. Taxonomy (NCBI): domain Eukaryota; kingdom Metazoa; phylum Arthropoda; class Insecta; order Coleoptera; family Leiodidae; genus Leptodirus; species Leptodirus hochenwartii. The sequence goes on along the minus strand of OX371177.1, from coordinate 10,493,547 downwards.
CGTTCGGATAATACCAGGTTGTTTATGTCCAACGTAAAAGATGGAGCTAAGTTTGTTGTGGAAATGGCTGCAACAAGAAGAAAGTGAACAAAACATGCTGTACGATCATTTTATAAAATATCACTCAGAAACCGTAACACAAAGAATTGTATAGCAATCACGCTGAGTAGGTTTCCTTTTTTGTTCTATTATTGTGCTACTGAAGATGCGCGAATAGCCTCCGAAATGCGCATCTAGCTAATAAATGCTTTGTGTTACGGTATTTGGGTGATGTTTTATACAATTATTTAATGCCGTAGTGACGATTTTACAATGCTGTACGATAAATTAAAATTCAATTCACTTTCCTACATTATTAGGTTTAAGATCTTTACTCTGGGTTTACCTAATCCATTCCGTTCCTTCTGCTTTATCTTCTTTTAATATAGAACTTATGTGGACATGTATAAAAAAAATCTATATATAACATTATAAAATCAGGCTATTTGTTAGAACAAATTGAAATACAGATGTTAAAGCACTTGAGTGCAATTAACTGTTTGACGCTCAGCTTTTTTCTTCTTCTGTTCCTGTTGGTACAGAACGGTTTTCAATTTGGGAGCGACAGCTTCGTTTAAAAGTAGATAGCGGCTGAGAAGGGCGGCATAAAAATGTCTGTAGTACGTCTGCATTAACATTGAATTGTTTTTCATCATTTCTTAGTGTAAATAATACAGAATAATATCTGTTTTTATCTTATCGGTTGCCCAAGCACCAACAGAATAGCTGTTGTATGAACGCATTGAACCAATATTTCGACAAATCTAATTAAAGTACGAAAATAATTTTGATAAAACAAGTAAAGTTTTCGTATTAAAAATTAAAAGGATATTATGCATTGTATAAATTGTTGTTAAGGCTGCAGGTTTTTTGTTTTCTTGGTGTAATTTATTATGTGGTTGTAATATAATTTTCAGTTTGGCACTCATTGATCTTAATGAAACAAAGTCATCATTTTTTAAGTTGATTTCACTAACCACTATTATATGTGCAACTTCCTAAGGGCAACATATAAAAGGGATCAATCTACAGAAGTACTATAAGCGGAGGATCCATTTGTTCAAATCATGTTTATTCTTCTAATTAAAATACTCTTTAACTTTGATATAGGGAAAAGGAGAACCACCATATTTAGGTACAGACTGATGGACTTGCCACTATTACCTTAATAGACAAAATGGTGTGAACGTGTATTCTGTCCTTTGTCCAACAGGTAACGCAAAGACAATCGGACAGAATTTATCATAAAGGAATTAAGTCTAGTTTACACCTCTAAATTTTAATTTTGTTTTTAATTAATCAATATGTTAAACGGATTGGCAATATTTCTAAATTATTGCTGATATTATACACAAGAAAGATTTAATAACTTTTTTCAATGGTTCAGAAAGACACTGATATTCAGTATATATAAACATTACACATCCTTGCAAGTAACAATGTTAGTAAAATAATAGTGCAACATTTAATAATGGAAAATTTTATAATAGCTCCAACTTATAGTCAGGTTTTATCAATCCTACTAATCCTTACAGTCCCATATTTGCATGTCAATCATTCTTTATTTACATAAATATTGTCATCTTGTCATAAAAGCAAAAGCATTGATAACATTCAATGAATTTTTGGATTTTTTATAATTGTAATTTATATATTTAAGTATGGGCTGTATTTCAGCCTTGTCAACATAACGTGAAAATGATTTTAAACAAATCTCTTAATAATTGTAAAATATTAAGATCGATATAGTGTATTTTGAGGTATAAGTGGATCGTTCAATTTATGCTCTAGATATAGGTAAATGTTGTAAACATCACCTTCTTGGCATTATAGAACATATTGGCACAATAGGACAAACGATTATTCAATATGACAAAAATTAACATATTTATAGTTGTAAACAAAATATATAAAATCGCTTTTTAAAAATTATCACTACGGTGTTAAATTGCAGTATAGACTATCACATAAATACTATGTATGTTAAAATAATTGAAATGTATATCTAGCTCTTATTACGGTATTTGGGTGATATTTTATACTATATAAAATTACGGCAATTTGTTGTTGTTTATTTTGTTATTTTGATTTTTAAAGCCTCCTAAATTTGATCGCTATTTTTTAATTTATTGCATATTAAACGGCAGCTACGCTTAAACGCTCAGTATTTAATATTCCCACGTTTAAATTCAAAAAAAAAATTTAATATGGGTATTATCGTAATCTACGTTAGCACATTTTCTTATTTCAAGTCTTATTTTTGCTCTCGGTCACTAGCGCTATTTATAATTAGCAAATAATCTCAGCTTAATATTGTAAGTTCACTCGGCTTTATATTATATTCTTTACTTTACGCCACTAGTTGGCTTTACCATTGTCGATTACCATAATCCGTAATTATGTATGCCGAAGAGTGTCTATGATATTTGCAATGGTTTGCATACTGATCACGATTTTACCGACAGTCCGGGGGGGCCTCAGCCCCAGCCCACACACAGACGCGTTTATCCTGCGACCAGACGCTTTAGTTGAAGTGAGACCCCTACGTACAGTGGCGCACATTCTATCAAATAAAAGTTTAAGAAATTTTGGTTATTTGCGTATCATACATTGATATTTTTGTGCGATTATTCAAGTCGTTTATCAGTTATAAAGAACATATATTATTAATTAAAAGAATCAAAATATTTCGCTTTATGAGAAATTTAAATGTAATAGTATTCTCTAAGTAAAAAAAAATTATTATTGTCCTTCTAGTTGATGAGGAAGATTACAGACCAAATTAATGCTTGATATATTCATAGTTATTAATATTATTTATACTGAATATTAATATTGAAAATCCCAAAATAAATTTTAACTAAATCTTATACAATGAGATATTTGAATAAAATTACCCCCGTCAAAAGAAAAAATTTAAAAACTGCACCTTTATGCTTTAGTTAAAAGGAGCACAATAATTCTAAATTTGCAGCTAAGGTATATATTATATCTAAAAAACTTTTCATTCATTGATGTATGAAGCGAAAAATTGAATCATCTAAAAATTCACCTTATTAAGTCTACAAGCTTATTATATAGTATAAAAATCTACGTTCCTTGAAACCGTTCAAATTAAGCACAATATCCTTTCAAATGATGATGGCGTTTCTTCTCGATACCGAATATTTCCTTGGGAAAAAGGATTGCGTACAACTCTGACCTTAAATATCTCTCACCATATACATATAACGACTCTTCATATATATATAGGTACCATCTGAATATCCAGGGATGGATATGGGGGCTAATATCACGGCTGCAGGTCTTTCACGGTATCGCTATCCGAGCGAAAAAAGATGCTTATTTATTGCCGCCGAATGTCAGTGCATACAAAAGTTCAGTTTAGATGCGTTTTGTGGTTGGAATTGAATGTGGAATAATTTTTTATTTTTTTGGATTTTATCGTATGCGCATTACGAAAGTGTGCGGCCAGTATTTTCCTTCAATACTATGAAAATATAATCTGAATATTCGATATTTTCGAATTTTTTTAATTGACAGAAAACTATCATCTATTTCTTGTGAGATTTGTATTATGCATACAAAAAATTGAATTTTACGGTTTCGTTGCGAGATAATTTAAAATAGCATTAAAGATTATTTAAATAAATATGCAGTATGTAATATAAACATCAAATTGCTTTAATTAGAATTAAGGGGAAAGAAGAGATCGCAGGAATAGGAAATGGAGTCAGGCAGGGATGTACAATTCCACCGTTATTATTTAGTCTATATATAGAAGATGCAATAAACAAGATTAAAAAATAATCTATTGTAGGTGTGAAAATTCAGGGAGAGTAAAATATATATAGGTAGAAGTTCGCTGATGATATAGCCATCTTGGAAGAAAGGGAGCAGAATTTAATACAGGTATTAAATGGTATGCAAGTAGTAATGACTAGAGATTTTAATATGAAAATAAATACAGGCAAGACCAAAGTGATAAGAGGGAATTCAGGCGAAAGGTGAGGATTGGAATAGGATATGATAAAATAGAAGAAGTATCAGACTTATCTTATTTAGGAGATAAGATTGCAATTTGGATATTGGACATTCAGATATAGGATATTGGTGGTAATGCAGAATTCTTATAAAAATAAATTGTAGATAGATTCTTTCGTGCAATTCGTTAATTCATTACCATAAGTATTGTACTCATGATAGTAGTGGTAATATACTCAAGGTTTGTGCCTTCAAGAAGAATTAAATGTAATCGAAAATTCGAATGGAAAGTGGTATGATTTATTACGTCGGTGCATATTACTTCTTGCAAAAATATGTAAAAATATACGTTCTTGCCGTTTAAAATTGATAATGTTGTACTGAAAAGCAAAATCACAATTTTTGGTAATGTTGAACGACTTTGTCCATTGATCATTTTGATATATTTTGTATCGATTATAGAACAGTATGCAATAAAAGTGTACCATCGATCTTTTGCTACCAGCACAAAATGTGTTGTGAATTACATCTTTGGTATATTCGCAAGGACAGTATATACAGTTATATTATAGTAAAACAAGCAGCAAAGAACAAGAAAAAATGAACAGGGGAATACCTCCTGAGTTTTAGGATTGATAAAGGACTCCCTGTCTGTCTTTGTATGTGTGTATATATACATTACTATAGAATAAATTCTGCTTGGGTATTCTTCGTCGGCGATGTTGGCGCTGCTCCAAGACACTGATGTATAGCGCTACACCCTTTTTCAATATGTCAACGGGTCGCCATGGTTAAAAATTAGCTGCTACCTTCTGGGCGTATAAATTGCGTAACAAATGGTTTCTGTAACACGCCGTATATCCTCGCCGGTATACAAGAGCGTGGCGAAACTGCGAAGACTATTCTCATACTTATTAAAGGTTTTATCAACTACGTGTACTTTATCAACTACGTGAATTTTGTTTGTCGGGACAAGTTTTCTATTCTCGTTTCAGCGAAGTAATAAAGCAGTGAAACGTTAAAATTTGATTATTTGTCACGAATTATTCGTCCGCTTTGGAAATATTTAAGCGTTACGCATCCGTTGGGATGAATGCTAACACGTTGCGCTTGTCGTGGGTTCGAATCCCATTAGGCAAGATATTTTTCGGGAAAGGATAACCATGGATGTGCTTCCTGTGTATGTCCAAGCAAATTCCCTGTTCTTAGTGTTCCTCGCCGGACAGATGTTCCTTGACGTGCGCCTTGAAAAGTTAAAATATAATTATTTCGTAATGCGAATAGGATGTGAGAGCCTTCTACCAGTCCTTTAAAAATTGCTCACTATATAATTTGATTATATAGTGATTGTAAGGTAAAAGAATGCATTTTCGTACTTATAAATCAAAAGGAATCTACAACTAAATCTACTGAACAACGCGCTTGATATTTTATTGATTTAATGAGATTTATTTTTCATACAGTTATATAAAATAATAAACTGATAACTGATAAAAGAGGCACTTTTAATATAAACTTCCTATAAGAAATGTAAATATGTATAATAATGCACATTCTTATTTTTACGAGTATCAAACTTTTTGCTAAATTGCAAAGCTTCATTATTTACCTACATGTGCCCGCAAAGAATATTTTAGGATAATAAGTAATCCTAAATCTCTCCAAAATTTAGTTAATCAAATATATGAGATATATTCATGATGGGATATAAATCAAATATATGGGATAAACAAATACTTGGGATATAAATCCTACGAGTCCCCATTTTCCTTTCGTTCAATTTAAAAAAGAAATTATTATTCATTTCAAAATATTATTATATATTAGTATAATTACTTAATTATAAATAAAACAGAATATTGTACCTAATTTTAAATATAACTTAACTATAAGTTGTTAAATTTTAGAAATCATTGCAATTTTGTAAGGGAAACCTAGACATTTATGATATCTTTGTACGATACACCAAAGAAAAAGAAATAAATACATTACATATTGGATTTGAAAATTTTTTTTCTAGACAAAAATTGTTAATCTACAGCAGGCAGATCCACAAGTGGCCTGTGGCTCTTTTTGAATATATAAATTTTAAAATTAAATTGAGAACCATATTTGTTTAATATCATAATTAGGCTCCAATATCCAAAACTTTAATGTTTGTTTAACTGTAACGAACAATATTGTGGTGATACAACAAAACTAATTGAAATATGTTGCAAGAAAATGTAAATACCACTCAAATGGATTAACAATCGAATTACAACATGATTATTTATATAATCGCGGACCATTTACATTATTTATACTATATTATAAATACGACTCATCAGTGAATGAAGATTAAATGTTATATTCCTCTGACTACTTCTAAAGAACTGATACAAGCACAATCGCGAACCTAAATTTTGTAAATAGGATTTTAATAATAGGAAACTAAAAAAATGAGTCTGCGAAGATTTTATTGTGTATGGACAAGATTTGTTTTGTCACATTGATCTGTTCGATTATCTTCAATTATATAAGAATAATAATTATGATTGTCTTTATTCATAGTAATTTTTTTTTCAAATAAAAATATAAATACATCAGCTATGATACTAGATGTGTCCACCTTCATCCAATGTGCAATATGTGCAATATGTGCACATATTGCACATTGGATCATCCAAGCACATTCATCCTTATGCAATATGAGAAAACGTGGAAAAACTTATAGGTAGTACATTGCCACTAATATATGCTGCACAATAAATTAAAAATGTATGCAATAAAGTACGTAAAAAAATTAAGTAGATGTAAGATATTGTACATATATAAAAGATCTATAAAATTTGTATATTTAACATAAATAAAAGGGAAAACATGGCCGCCAAAAATCGAAGTTTGGATTTCAGTCGTAGGATCTCCATGCCACTTTTGCACTTAGCCTTAGATAGAAACGTAATTTTAAATTTTTATTACGCAAAAATTTAGATATCCAGTGATATTGTAATAGATATACCTAAATACATCACATTGAAAATTAAATAGTCTAGCGTAAAAAGAAGTCTTAAATCTGGATTGAGAAAGATTCTAAATCTCAGGAGGAATATTATTAAAACACTTCGCAACATTATACGAATACCCTTTTTTGGTATAATCTTCTAGATTTATGTTTTTGTGCATTTGATATTTGCATTTTCTAACCATTCCACTCCTGTTATTCTAGACCTGCTAGTCTATCTCTTTTAAGCTGTAGTACCCTCCACAAATGTTTCTCCTTACCTCAACTAACTATAACACACCATTTGTGAATTTATCCACCCTCTTCACTTTGTTGTAACATTTTTATTATCCACGCTTCATAGCCGAAAAAATATTTTACTCGTACAATTCCAAAATCATAAAATTTGCTGTTTCTTCGAGTACCTTTCTATGTTACATTTTATATCTACTTTGCTCCTAATTTTTTTATATTATTGCTTTGATTAGCTATGAAGTATTTTACCTACCCGTAAACCATTAAACATTAATAAAAACAAAACTCCAACTCATAAATTCTTCATATTTGAATACATTGGAAAATAAATCGCAATTTTCACTTAAGGAATCAAACACTTAAGGAATATACATTGCATTTTTTATATATAGATTAAATAATAACGGCGAAAGTGTGTATCCCTGCTTGACTCCTTTTCCTAGTTCATATTTGATTACATTGGAAAATAAATCGCAATTTTCACTTAAGGAATATACATTGCATTTTTTATATATAGATTAAATAATAACGGCGAAAGTGTACATCCCTGCTTGATTCCTTTTCCTATTCTTGTTACCTCTTATTCCTCCTCAATTGTAACTAAAGTAGTTTGTTGTTTATATGCATTTAAGATTCTAAACATTATGTCCCAATCTACATTATTGAATGCCTTTTCTAAACCTACGAAAGGTAATTTTGTCTACTCTCATTCGTTTTTCTACTACCCTTCTTAGCGCTAAAATAGCCACCCTCGTTACTCTGTTCTTCCTAAAACCAAAATGATCACCTGGTAGTTTTTTTTCTACTTTATTTTCTATTGTCATATAAATAATCTGTAACAATACCTTCGATTCATGCAGTTATATATATATATATATATTTAATACATTTTTAATTTTTATTATATTTTTTACATATTCCTAAAAATAAAAAAAGAATTGTGAATGAAAATAATGATACATAAGAACGTGATTATTAAAATATTGTTATCAGAGCATTGCAGTATTATTAAACCCTAAACCCCTAAAAGTTAAAGCCACGACTTTTCCCACTATACAGGGTGTTGTTCGCTAGTTTACAAATTCTACATGTGAAAAATATTCACGGAATATTGCAATTGCCTGCAAGGTTATTTTCATCATTTCGCTTCATTCCTAATATAATTTTTGGTTAAATTACAAATTTATTGAAACAATAGAATCATTTTATAATCGTGTGTGAATAATTACTACATTCGACTAAATTTTATAATTTAATTTGCATAAATAGTTTTGTAAGTTTTAACAGCTACGTATTGTATTTTTTCAGTTAATTATGTGCAGAGTTTGGCAATCAAATAACATACTCATTCAGTAGAAAAACAATAATAATTTTGCTGGAATTTATTCTTTAACAAGGAGCGCATTAAATCACAAATTAAAAGTTTATTAATATTTCATGTAAATTACGTTGAATACCTTTCATAATTTAAATTAAAATATTTGGAAGAGATTCGGGTACCTATTATTTTTAATTTGGTTTTATGAAAATTCTTTTTAAGTCTTTCTACAGAATTTTTCGCAATATTTGTACAATATTGTATAAAAGATATGCTTCTAATAAGACACTGATTGAAGAATTGTTAATTAGTTTTTAATAAAATAGAATTAATTGATTAGAATGAATCTTGAGCTGAGTTTATTATGAATTAAGTCATTTGCCATTAATTGCCATTTCAAATTAATATTTTATAATATTCTGAGCCTATAATATTCCAATACACATATATCTTAATACATTGTTAAACATTAATTATTGTCAATAGAAGACTTACATAACTAAACATCTGTTGGTGGTGCATCGAAAACATAAAATATTTCAAAGGTGGACAAACCAACATATTTATTTTTAAGGTGGTATGTATTAATATTTGAAGATGTGGTGAAGATACAACATAAAAGTAATTTTTGTATTTCTTGTCTTGGGTTGGTACACCATTGACATCTTAATATAAATTTAGTGCTTAAAAATAAACGGTTTTCTTTTTAGTTGAATATTGAATTTGTTTAATTTTTACAAAATTTGTTAGTGATGGAAATTAGATTAGATATACATTTAGTTTTATAAATTTTACAAGTCAATTTTACAATTATTTGAGAATTAATTTTCATGAATATGACATAAAAATAAACAATGGTTTCAATGGAAATATTTTGAAAAGGTTTGAAAAATTAAATTAATCAAATCGATGCTAGTACATACAGTGCAGCGCAAGAAACTAAAAGTTCAATAACTTTTACGAGTGATTATTATTTAATAAATTTTTACCAATCATATGTTGAAGAAGCATAGGTATTATTGTTAATATTCTTTTTCTATTTAGTCGCTCACGAAAATATTACATACTATAACGAAATAAATTAACATCTTTCTGGTCTTGTATTAAAACTTTAGAGTATTTGAAGCAAATGCGAGCTAAGTTGATTAGAACTATATACGACAGCGCCCGAAAACTTTTCGTGGTGCAAAAATTATCGCGTCGTGCAACAACTTTTGTCTAATTACGAAATAAATTGTTACAAGTTGTGTGATTTATGCGCACGTATTAATTACTTTATAACTTTGAGGACGGAGCGCAATTTAGCATCTATATTTTGTTTGTCATTGTCTCCTTCGTTAAAATCTAATAAATTCCCAATTATGCAAATGCCGAGTCTAATGCAACTGCTATATATTCATATCTTGTCAAATAACTTTTCTAATGCAATTTTGTGGCGAGATTCTCTCTTCCGCTGAAACAGCAAATGAAAACAAACATTATGTATACTTGCGAAGGACTTGTGTGTAGTAACGAAAACGATGTCGATGTCGATGCCGTTTCCGCAGTTTCTCTGGCCGGCATTTTCCAGGGGAAATATACTTTGAAAATGCCTACCTAATGCCTTAATGCCATAGCTTTACAATGTTTGAAATATATGCATGTAATTCGTAATTTACGTGATTGCAAATTGCTACGCATGGGACGGTAATAAATCTGCACACGTCAAATATATTTAATTCAATGTATTAAAGGTATATACAAAAAGGTTCTAAATTTCCTAAAATAACTGCATAATACAACAAAAAATACCATTTTATTACAACAATTCGGCTTTTTGTATAAAAAGCTTTATAATCCTGTAAAATTGCGCAATTAATAAAACTTTTGACAATAAAATGTAGGCATCTACATAACGAGGTAAAGATCATAAAAAGTTACGAAAAAAGGAAAAATATTTTTATTAATTCAGCTTCTTGGAACATATATGGTAGTGATAGACACTGTTGTCATTTATACAATAATTATTTTTTATTTATTTAATCGCCATATATATAATCGCTGTTGGATATAATTTGCTTGCATTTAAAGATCTTATGTGCACTCCCTTAATCAAAACATATTTTAACTAGATTGTCTAAAATCGGTAATGTTATTAAAAGTTTGCACAGAGCACATTGCTAACTCCTTTGGGAACAACTGAGGACATTTGGAATATCAGCTGTCCCGTAATTGATAGATGTGTTCGTATAACAGGCAACACATTATTGGTTTCTTCTTCGTCAACATTAAATTATTAGTACAGGTATGATCACATTTAGTTGTATTTACAAATTCTTTTCGGTGTAAATAAATAATATCACCCTAATACCGTGAAATAAGATGTTTGGCGCTATTTCTCTAGTTTAGTTTAGTTTATTGTTGTTTTTGACAATAAAGTAATTACACAGGTCAACGACATACATTGTTGGTTTAGTATAATAAGAATGCAACTTGCACGTTCACTTAATAAATGACAAACATAAATCGTTAAAATTCTTACACATATATTCCTCAATGGAGTAAAAGCACTTTTGCAAAAGGTAATTTTTCATAATCCGATTAAAGGTGTATGGATCCAATGAACTCAATTCAGTCGGTAGCTTATTAAATAGTTTTGGACCAAAATAATTCGTAGTGCTTCTTGCTTTATAGATTCTATTAAAATTTAACCTTATGTCTTGATTATGACGTGGGTTGTGATGATGTACTTCACCTTGCAGAATATATTTGGAATCATTTTGATTCCTTATATATTGAAGCGCGAGTAAAATATACATGCAGGGTACTGTCAGAATATTTAGAGTAGCATACATATGCCTACAGTCATCTCTGTATTTTAGTTTAGCAATAATTCTTAGTGCTCTTCGCTGCAATTTAAAAACAATTTTAATATGTGTTGAATGGCCCCTGACTAATAGACCGTAGCTTATTTTGGCTTGTGTTAAGCCATGGAAGGCTTGTAACGCAACTTCTGTTGATACGACGTGTACCAGATTTCTTAAGGCGTATGCATTTTTGCTAAGAGACTTACATAAATAATCAGCATGATCACAGAAAGACAGTTTGGAATCCAACACTATACCCAGAAATGATGAATTATTTATGGTCGGATGCTTATTACTAAATATAATTGTTTTCGTATTGGCCTCAATTAAAGCAAGACTTATTGGTTTTAAACCAAAGCGATGCTTCCCTTAGTGCTTCTTCCATATGTTTATTTAGTAAATGTATGTTATCTGAATGTGTTATTAGGGATGTACCATCAGCATATAGTAAAGCTTCCACATCTACTGAAGTACAAAAATCATTGATATATACTAAAAATAGAAGAGGTCCAACGATGGAGCCTTGTGGCACTCCACTCATTGTAGTAAGCGCACTGGATAATTTATTATTTATAGCTACTTTTTCAATTCGGCATGATAGATACGTTTCTATTCGTTTTATACTCGTAGGGTCGAAATTATAAAATTTCAGCTTATTAACCAGGACTTCATGTTCAGCACAGTCGAACGCTTTTGTTAAATCGCAGAAAGATACGCCTGTGTAAATGTTTGCATTAAATGCCTCATAAATTTTGTCACATAATTTTATTATGGCATCAACTGTTGATAGATCATTTCTGAAACCAAACTGTTTAACAGAAGATAGGGTATGCATTTCAAAAAAAGTGACTATTTGCTTTGCTAGAATCTTTTCGAATATTTTACTTAGTAAATGTATTATCGCAATTGCAAGATAATTTGATATATATGACGTAGACCCCTTTTTGAGAATAATTAGTAATTAGTAATTTTTATGAACATATAAATATACATGGACTACGAACATATACGAAATATAATCCCCGCGGATTAAATATATATTTTACCTGGACTATTTATGAGAAATTAGACGTAGTTATTATTTTATTAAGGTTTTAACATTCTATTTTGTTACATAATAGTTTTATTAAGATTTTAGTCTAAATACTATGAACTAGTTGGAATCAGCTCATTACATCAACCTCTTTTGAGTTACCTTCTTTATTTCCCTATCATTACATCTCCCACTATCTGACTTAAATACTATAATCTGGGTCTACCCATCCTTTCCTCTACTTCTTTAGTTTCTCTAACTAATTGCATACCAATCTCGTATCTAAGAATATGGGCATACTGTCTATTCTAATTCTTTTACCTTCCAAATACCTTGTCCAACTTTAGAACAATCCAATTTAATCCAATCCTCATCATCATCTTTTAGCGCAAAATTGACTGTACTGATATCTTACTTGCATACTCTCATGTAGTCCTACCTACCCCTTCCTTTCTCTCTACTTACCTTTTAGAACGAATTGCATTGTCTAACAATATAATCTAAGAATAAGTCTCCTCGGCTTTAATATCAACCAAATACAATTGTTCTCCTCGAGCACATCATTTTTCGCTCTGTCTATGCAACCAATCCTCATCATCCTTCTATAGCATCACATTTCAAATCCATTCCTATTTCTTAGGATCATTAGAAAAAGTGAATTTATCGCTTGAGTTCTAACGTACAAATAACTAACTAATTTTGTAACAGTAATAACGTTCAGCTATATTATAAACATACCGACATATGGCGCTTAAGTTCACATATTAACGGTTAGATGTATTCTAATGGTTTTGCTATAAATTCATGGGATAAATGGTTCCACATAGTATAAATACGCTAGCACCACGTTGAAATCGTCCACCTTCAACGCTACCACCACCTCCACCTCAGCCTCTCTCGTTGTACCATCCTATAAATTCCAGTAATATAAATTTAGTGTGTGTTTAGGATTATTCTCGTGGTGAAGAAAGTTTACATTCTCGCACAGGCACATATAGTTCGCTTGTTATATCCAGTGGTGGCGTAAGATGATCAGGGGTACGAATCCATTATTTTCATATTATAAGAATCATAATAATGTTACTGTATACATGCAATGCAATACGAAATGTCTTTTAATTGCCCAAAAAGAACGATACGTATTAGAAAAATTCTAAAAAAGCGAGATTCCTGTAGACCTCACTTTAAAAATCTGTTGTTCCTAGTATATATATATTAAAATCACTCATCAATATATTTAAAGAAAAACATCAATTTCTTAAAAACTCTGATATATCAAAATACATAAACAGTTTATCATATAAACGATCACAATTGCTTAACAGATTATTTGTTCGTATCAAACAGATCACTGACTTAGAATGTTTTAAACGAGAAATCAACTCAATACTTCTAAATAACGCTTTTCAGTATAACTGAATTTGAACTTCATCTATCTAATCTATAAAATTATTAATTTGCTGCTATTTGAATTAACTACTCTGTACATTTTTTGCCATTGTGTATAAACATTTAAATCGTACGATTTGAATATAGTGGTATATTCTCTTGATTTGATTTGTTTATGCCCTTTAATCGTTTATTTAATTTTTAATTTCCTTTTTTATATCCAAATTACTGAAGATGGGGGCATAGCCCTTGAAATGTACATCTAGCTACTTAATGCTTGTTACGGTATTTAGGTGATATTCTATATTATAATTTAACACCGTGGTGATAATAAAAAAAATGCGTGAGACTCTCGCGCGGTAGAAGTGAAACTTCTTAGCTCCTAGGAAAAGTTGATTTTATGCATTGCTTTTTTTCCATTTGTTAACGATTTGATTTTGATTTTGATTGGCACTCTGATCATCAAAGAAAGCATTATTAACTGTAATGTCGTACAGTCTATAAAGAGGAGTTTGGATTAAATATTGTAGCCATATTTTTATAGTTTTTTTCTCACCAAACCAATTAAATAACCCGATCTGTGTATTTTTCTTGTTTTTATGTGGACATTAATACAATGATCATCATCAATGTCTCTTAGCAAATGATTCACCATCGTATTCGCAGATATTGGAACATTAATAATTTGCCCATAAATCCCATGTTGACCATGTACATGTCGTAAACGTCGAATTTGCATAAATGGAATTCTGGGTGAAATTAACCTCTCTGACACTAAATCTAATTTTGGTAGATGACCAGGTAATTCTGGGTAGACAAAACCATTTGACTTCGATAACATTGGAATGATAACTTCCGAGTGAGAGCATTTCGGCATGAATTGCACGCAATCACATCTTCAATGATAATGGCTGGAAACGCAGTATGTAAAAGTTGCTCGTGCTTAGGATCAACAGGTTTCACATCGTTCTTAATCCATATTGGATCACATATGCAACACACTGTACCTAGCGGATTATTGAAAAATTGTTTATCAAATTCGCGATGAGCAGGTTGAAAGAATGTAAATTTTGTGCATGATGCACTAGTGGGTGCATTTCTAATTGTCGATGGCTCAGCTGTATCAGAATCATTTCGTTGATCTCTTGATCTCGCGTGTCTCTTCACGTGTAGACGGCACGCCCGAATGAATGGCATTCAAATTCTCTATACCACTCACTGTGTCCTCACTTAACGACGGTATCGATTCATCCAGTGTATTTGCGGTTGTTGGAAGGTTACGTTGTCCACCGTGTTTCTATAACGCCCTTTGCCTGGCTCGATACTCTCTACTACTTTCCGAGGTACTTGTTGGCATTTTTCTTGGCAGTTTATTCGCTTTCTTCCGTTCTGTAAAGGCTCGCATTCTGTATGTACTTGTCTTTTTCTCCATTTAAATTTTCACACAATGGAAATTGTTAGCTAAAAGATGAAGCTGTGTTTGTGTAATATATAATAAAATACGCAAGCGTCTACTGGTTGCCTTATGCTACATATACGAACAGTACACGCGGCGCATGCGCGTAGCATGTTTCACTTTTCGTGACGTTCAGGCCAATTTGCCCTACCGCGCCTATAGAAGTTTCACTTCAAAAAATAAAAATCTTACTTTTCATAATCCTATATATAATCTTATTTTAACTTAATATTTATAATAATGTATATTATTTAACACCGTAGTGATCATTTAAAAAATTACAGTAACAAAAATAACAATATTTAGTAAACTAAGTCCTCTACAAAACTATAATTAGTGATATATTTGTGTGATGTTTATAAATTATTATCACTATGTGATTCGTTTCTAAATACATTCTGTATAAATGGTATAATATGTTTAATATATTTACTATGTATAATATTGTACGCCAAAATCTGGACCTTTAAACAATAAATCTCTTTCTATCTATCTATCTATCTATCTAATATATACGAAGAGTGCTATTGTTCATATTTTCATTAAATAAAAAAGAAATATAATCATTAGTTGTAATTTATAGAATTGAGATTGTTTAAGATTCTTTGCCATATTTGTATTAGTAGGACAATTAGCAGCTGGCAATTTTTATTTCTTCACATTAAAATATAAAAATTAAAATAATTGCGTTGATATGAACGTATCGTATTGATGCATCATTTTCGTTTAAATTATTATATAGTACGAGTATTAGCGGAAAAAGGTTTTTTTAAATTTATTTAACGTACATAACGATAACATGAAGAGATTCTTACATGTTTTTTTTTAACAACACATTCGCAAATAAATAAACTATCTGTTAAACAAAGGTTATTTTTGAAATCGTTATTTTCCATTTACAGTTCCCTTACTACGCCATTGATTAACTTGAAGCATCTAATGACCCGATTCTAAATCAGTGAGTAACTTTAGAATATAAATTTTATCGATAAAATTTACCAACAAAAGCCTTAACTCGTGAGGTAATTGCAGGCTGGGGAAATGTAGTCTAGAGCAGTTAGTACTCACTGGGTTAGAATAAATGACTACATGGACTAAAATGACTATGTGGACTTATGTGGACCAAAATACAGCCAGTCGTATATCTAAAGGGTATCAAGGAACATTAGTTCTTCTAAAAGTCGCATTTGAGAGTTTATATTCTATAAATTGTGTCACTTTAAAATATAAAACGATATACCATTCTATTTCTACTGGCCAAATTTAAAATATGGTGAAGAAGTTAACGATATAATGTGTTCAAGAAGCTGCGTATAATTATTAACAAATGTATTAATTAAACATTCTATTACATCGTAATATATACGGAATGAAAAAATATCTAATAATTATTATCCTTAGCTTATTAATGTATAACTATAATATATTGTGTCATAAATTTTAATTTGGTTTAAGTGAATAGCAAATAAACTAATCAATTTTGCACGTTGTCTTTATAGAACTATATGATTTGAATAGAAAAATAAAACAAAGATAATTAGTATAATATTCACATATTTCATAGATTGCAAATTAATAAAATTATAATGATGATACAAACATGTGATTATACCTTTATAAATAAGTGTTGAACAAACGTACTCTTTTGTGTCCTGCTGCAGGTTGTCCCTGCAATTTAAAAACCTCATTATCTTCGGCGCCGTATTTCTTCTTTATATATCTTATATATTGTGTTTATGTAACAATGAATGAAGATGCGACGGATGTTTCAGATAATTTCATTGTCGTATATGTTTTTGTTTTATTATTGACAACAGCTATCAATTCGTTGTATCGTAAATTTGCCATTAGGCCCATGAAATCTAGCGAAAAAGAAAGAAAAACGCAAAAGGAGCTGAGAATATTGGATAATGAAAAATAACATTGATGCAAAATGTCGTTCTGAAAATATGTGAGAAATATAAAAAGAGTTATGTTGTAAAGAATACAAAACTACTTTAAATAAATACACAATTTAAAGTAATTTCATTATACCGTTTGCGAAATGATATTATATATAGATTTGCTCATTTTTATACATTTACAATATAGAAATGGTAATCCCGATTTTCGGTAATTTGTCCAGTATTTACCTACATTTACTATTTACCCGTGTAAACGAAATTCTACGGAAACGGCTAAACCGATTTCAATAATTTTGGTGTTATATTGAAGTGATTATGGTCTATATTAACCCATTTTATTAAATTTTAATATATATGGTAAATTGGTCGGAAATTTAAAAAAATAATGACTAATTTTCTTTTACATTCCTATAGACCTGTATACATGCGGTGGCTTAAAGTGTCTTTATGTTTACATAAATTTCTGCAATTTTAATATTTTTTTTTAATATCTTTTGATTTTTTCAAATATTTTATAGCAAAATATGTTATAGCATGTTTTATAGCATATGTTATATTTTATAGCAAAATAACTGATAAAATAAATACGCAATAGCGTCATCAAACAATCGGTCAATTTTTATTGTGCGTAAAAAAATGACATTTTCTAATGGGAAATCTGAGGATTCTAAATCTGCTACTTGTTAAATATAAAAACTATAAAATGTATAATGAATGATAAAACAAATTCGTGCCAAAAGTGTTTATGAAAATTGTATTAATAATCTGAATCTTTTGAAGAAAATCCACCAAGTGAAAAATATATGTATCAAAAACAAGGAAAATGGTTCATAATGCAAAGATTAATAAAGTAACCGTTTTCCTAGTTATTAATATATTAGTTTTTACAATTTGCCCCCCCCCCCATATATAAAAAAAAAATTGTGTATCTCGATTTGTCTCTCGCGAAATATAGTCAGTTTAATTTACAACACAATAAGCATCAATTTTAGTTTCCAATTTTTTTTCAATTCTACACAAGAACTATCTTCAATCATTTTGATATTGTAAAATTCAAAGCCATAAAATTGCATTTATTAATGTGTAAACATAAAGCAATGTTGAGCCACTCACGGGTAGAAGAATATTTCAAAAATATGCCCGGTAGAGATATTTTCAATTATTTTCGAACGTGAATCTAGGAGTTCAGAATCAAATAGGATCATGTTTGCTATATACAAAGAAAACCTGCACGAATTTTCTCTATAATAGCATCGAGATTTCTATAAATCAGACGTTACCGCACTATAAAATTGAATATTTATTGAAATATGGCTCGATTTCAATAGAAAATAGATCCTAATAAATAACACTAACTTTATAATATAGAATATCACCCAAATACCGTATCAAGCATTAAGTTAAACCATTAAGTTAAACCAAGCATTCATTTAATTACTACTAAATCTTGAAATAAACATTTTATATTTTAAATTATTACAGAATCCCCTAAAATTCTTTTATTTGCGTACGCGCGTGAAGTCATATAACATCCGAATATTGATATTACATATTTTATAATGACTGAATTTTTATAGCGATCTTCCACATGAAATGTTCTGCATTATGTACGTAAAATGTATACAGGATGATAATTTAAAATGCTGTAATGGATATATAGCTGGCACCAAATAGAAAATCAAAAATTGCTCCAAATCATTCCGGTAACATGAAAAGGGAACTGGTATTTGTAAGCGATCCTATGAAAGAAATATATTAAAGAGCTCTAAAAAATGCATTTTAGTGATATCAAAGAAACAATTATAGCGGTAAATAATCAAGTAGAATGAAACCATAACTGAACTTATTTTGAACCCATACGTGCATTTTGCAAATTAAGTTTATATCACAACAAACGAACACACCTTTTTAATTCAGGATGATTAGACTTGAAAAAGTGAACTTAACTTTTGATGTTTTCCTTTATTTATAGCCTATGGCAACTTTCAAATTGTCAACTTGTACAGAACAAACACAGAGATTTCAATTTTCCTCAGAAATAAATGTTAGCACCTACATTAATAATGACAAGTTGATCGAATTAACAAATTTGACGGGATATAGACATGTATTAATTTACTTTGGGATTTGTGACAATCAGGCACAAGATAAGAGCGTGACAACATATTGTTTGTGCTTGATCTGATTGAAAAAATCTGAAAGATTCTCTGGAAATAGCACAATGTGTCAAGTGTGCTCCCGATGGAGCTTATTCCCATATTTCCTTGTAGCTGTTCATTTATTATACGCTATCTTAAAAAAACTATTTACCTAATATCCATATGTCTAACAATGTCACCTATCCTCATATGCTGTAATCTTCCAAAGGACTTTTCCGTAAGGTATTGTAGTATGCTTTTCCACAATTAACTTTAACACGTCTTTGCTTATCAGTCCATCTATCTACCACATCTTTACCATCTTTCTTCCTTATTGAGCTTTGTAATCTAGTGTACAATAGTTTTGATTGTGTACAAATCACTGGAGCTACGTCTTGTGACCTAAGCAAAGCTTTTAACAGCATTTGCCATGACAAGCTCCTCACCAAACTAGAACATTACAGTTTCAAACCGGAAAATATAAAACTGTTGAGGTCATACCTTAATGATAGAGAACAACGAGTGTTTTGCAATAATAACATATCTCCATCTTTGAAGATGAACAGAGGCGTACCCCAAGGATCCGTTCCTGGACCTATTTTATATATCATATATGTAAATGATTTTATAAATCCAGTAATACAAACCTGTGAATCACCTCCAGTATGCAGATGACACATCAATCGTATATTAAAACGAGACATTACATCATGTAATATCCAAACTAAGATTAGCAGAATTATCAATAAATAAATGGTTCACAGTTAATGATCTATATGATAATGAGGAAAAGACTGAAGGAATCTATTTCACCACAAATACCGCCCATAAAGTAAAGTCAATACACTTTCTAGGCATTACATACAATTTATTAGCGATGAGTACAAATTGAATTATGTGGTACATTCTACATCTGTTAGTTAAAGAGTCCGCAATCCTAAAGATTGGTTGGAAACAGCACGCCATGCCGATCTATCCTGAGCTAATCCCTTCATCTCCCTATAGCTATTCATCTCAACGTCTTCAACTATCTGACTCACATACTCCAATCTAGGCCTACCTACCCCTCTCTTTCCCTCCACTCTACCTTCTATGATCAATTTCATAATCCCCCCATGCCTAAGAATATGCCCTACTAATCTGTCTCTCCTACGCTGTAACACTCTCCAGATACTTCTCTTCTCCCCTACTAACTCTAGTACAGCTTCATTTGTTACTTTATCTTCCCAACCAATCCTCATCATCCTCCTATAACACCACATTTCGAATGCTTGTAATCTACGCTTCTCTTCCTTTCCTATAGTCCACGCCTCACACCCGTACAGTGCTACACTCCAAACATATACCTTCAGTAATCTTTTTCTAATACCCAAGTCAATATTTGATCTTAAAATCTGTTCTTTTTCTACGAATGCCTTCCTACCCTGTGCTATCCTACACTTTATATCTACCTTGCTTCGATTATCTTTTGTGATTCTACTGCCTAAATAACAAAAATCTGACACTTCTTCGATTCTATTATCTCCTATTGTGATCCTCATTTTTCTACATCTGTATTATTTATATAGTAATAATCTCAAATGTAGAAAAGTAATAACTATTATTTCGATTTTAAATTGGATTAAATCGATAAACTTTCATATCAGAGCATCTTCATATTTCTTTTGTAATAGTAACATATATAACCACAATTTAAGTTTCGTCACACGAAATATCCTTTTGATAGAGCTGTTCGCTTTAATTTTTATATTCGCTCTTTATTTCTACCTCTGGAATTTACTCTTGCATATTTTTCTTGCTCGTCAAATGGCGGTGGTACTTTCGCACTTTATCTTTGTAAATCTTGCACGGGTGAAATATGGCGACTTTGCATACTGCGAATTTATTTGTCATCCCGTGTATGAACGGCCGCCCAACATCTGCATTTACGGAAGCTGTGCCACAGTTTGATTCTGTAGGAGTAGGATAGTCACATATCTGCACGTATCTAGACAGAGATGGAGGGCTGCAGACGCGATCTTTTGTGGTAAATGAGCAAATTTGTTTTTTCGCCCGCGAAATGCTGCTGCCTGTTATACTCCCTCTATTCCGCAGTCGTCGACTGGCAAAGAATCGCATCCATTCTTCAGTTGGGAGAAGAGAATTACATATGCCATTTCATAGAGATGTGAATTTGTTTTACAAACTTCAAAAAATTATATCACGAATCGGAGCATATCAAATTTCTAAAAATGAGGTCGGTATTGCAAAATACTAGAATATCATAAAATCAAATGCCTCTTATTTAATCAATTGATGTTTATTTATCAAAAGCAAGCTGAAAACGTATCATTTATATTCTGCAAAAGATTAGTTAACGTGTGGTTTACAATTTAGTATGAACTTTAACCATTTGATTTTTTACTAAAATATCAAATACACTCTTTTTAATAATTAGAGAATTTCCCATAACAGTACAAAACATAATTTATAGTAAAAGTCAGTTTATTGTTAGAAAGTTTGGAAATCTCTTGAAAAGCGAAATATAGAATGGATTTTTATGGTACACCACGTATATAAATATGGACCATATTATGAATAATGGATTATTTTCAACTTTTGAAAGAATCATGGTTAATAGCCATTGATGGATGACAAAAAATAATTTCGCTTTAGTAACTAATTACATGAACCTTTTTCTTAATTATCACTACGATGTTAAATAATTGTATAGAAAATCACGTAAATAGAGTGACTCAAAATATTTAGTGCATCGTATATTACCATTTAATACGTTATTTGGGTTATATACTATAAAACATAAATAATTATTATACTGAAATAAATATTTTAATTAAAAACAAATCAATTATAATATTCTTGTTACAAATATTTCTGTATATGGAATAGAAATTTTGATAATTTCTCGTATTATTTCTCATCTTTATAATGGTTTGGTGCACGGTTTACTGATTGCATATTGCTCGGGAAAATGGGCCGAAGAAATTCGAGCGTTACTACAGGACAATTGTACTGCAGGATAATAGGAAGAATTTCAGGATGCAAACGATGTTAAATTATCTATCATGTTTCCTAACGTACATGTCGTTCTTCAAATGATATTCGTCATCAGTTTTTATATGTTTAAAGGATTTTAATGATTAAAAGTGAGGTAGTTACATATTATAATTTTTTAATTTAGTGAATAAAAATAACAATAAATGTTCGTATATACATATGTCCGCAATCTTTGAAGCTTAAGGGGATGGAGCACCTTTATATACCATAAGAAAAACATTGTAATTTATTCTGCAAATTACTCCTTCATTTTTGGATCGATTTTTTCAAATTTCTTATGGTAACAGTTTATAGATGTTAAATTGCCCTCAAACTCGCCGTTTTTAGAGAAAAGTTTTAATTAGAACAAAAATTGCTGGTGAACATAGGCCATTTTTTATTAAGATAAATTTATCGAAATTCAAAATTCTAAGAGCTTAGGGGCAATTCTAAGTGTAAACTTTCTTACTATGGTCTAAAGTGAATAGATTCGCAAAAACTACAAATATCTATACAAGGTGAGTTATATATATTATATATATTATTATATTATACGTCTAGTAATATTTTTAATTAAATTATTTCGTCCTATCCAGGACTATTCCAAAATATAATTTTATTTATGAAACTGTTCAAATAGAAACTTTTTTTGCACAAAACAATATAATATATCAATAAGCGTTGATTTTTTCATATATTCAATCATTTCATTTTCAAGTTTTAATAAATCAGCACTACAAACAATAGTTTTCATTTTGTACTGGAATTCAATAAATATTTAAATGATTTATAATAAAATTGTTTGGCATATTTACGAAAAATAAAATAACAGATATATGCCGAACGGGCGTAAAAACAATATTTAAATTTGAAATTTTGAAATTTCATTTACAAATTGAGTAGCATATTTGAAAACTGATATTTGGCACGTGAGGAGAATACTAAATGAATAAAACGCCAGAACATTTATGCACGGAAATTTTTTTGGTGCGGTGTAATTTGTTCACAGATTTTTTCTGTTTATGAAATATATAGGTACTGGTATTTAGCTAAAATATGTATGTAAAAATACACTGAATTGTTTGAAAATTTTGAAAAACAATATTTCAAACTAGTTAGTTAAAGAGTCCGCAATCCTAAAGATTGGTTGGAAACAGCACGCCATGCCGATCTATCCTGAGCTAATCCCTTCATCTCCCTATAGCTATTCATCTCAACGTCTTCAACTATCTGACTCACATACTCCAATCTAGGCCTACCTACCCCTCTCTTTCCCTCCACTCTACCTTATATGATCAATTGCATAATCCCCCCATGCCTAAGGATATGCCCTACTAATCTGTCTCTCCTACGCTGTAACACTTTCCAGATACTTCTCTTCTCCCCTACTAACTCTAGTACAGCTTCATTTGTTACTTTATCTTCCCAACCAATCCTCATCATCCTCCTATAACACCACATTTCAAGTGCTTCTAATCTACGCTTCTCTTCCTTTCCTATAGTCCACGCCTCACACCCGTACAGTGCTACACTCCAAACATATACCTTCAGTAATCTTTTTCTAATACCCAAGTCAATATTTGATCTTAAAATCTGTTCTTTTTCTACGAATGCCTTCCTACCCTGTGCTATCCTACACTTTATATCTACCTTGCTTCGATTATCTTTTGTGATTCTACTGCCTAAATAACAAAAATCTGACACTTCTTCGATTCTATTATCTCCTATTGAGATCCTCATTTTTCTACTGCATTCCTTTTTGTCACACCTCATCACTTTAGTTTTACCTATATTTATTTTCATGTTAAAATCCCTAGTCAATACTGCCTGCATACCATTCAATACCCTTTCTAATTTCTTTTCGCTTTCTTCCAATATAGCTATATCGTCGGCGAATCTCAGCATATATATTTTCTCTCCCTGTACATTCACACCTACACTATACTCTTCTTTTACTTTGTTTATTGCATCTTCTATATATAGATTAAATAATAACGGTGAGAGTGTACATCCCTGCCGAACTCCCTTCCTTATTTTTGCTACCTCTTCTTCCCCCTCAATTCTAACTAAGGCAGTTTGGTGTTTATATAAATTAAAAATTATTCTCCTATCCTTATAATCTATACCAGTTTCTTTTAAAATTCTAAACATTATGTCCCAATCTACATTATCAAATGCCTTTTCTAAGTCTACAAAATTTCAAACTATGACATATATAATATGACTTATAAATTTTTCAACAATACAAATTAACGATTAACGAAACAGACAAGTAATAACAATAAATGATGGGCAGTCAAAAATAAAATTACCAAAAATTAAATTAAAATTAATTTGTGCAAGTGATAATCTGTACAATTATTTAATTGTAATAATATTTTTGATAATGTAATATATATAGTATCTATATCAATATATTTCTATAAAAAGTGCAAGAAAACCGTTGCTGGTGAATAAAAATGATTGCCACAAATACATTTTATCTCGATATAATATAATATTCTTTAAATTCTAACATTTCGTTTGTATTATTAAACTGGCCAAATATATCTAATTGAAATATTAAAATAACATGATTCTAGAAAATCTGAATAATACAATTCTTGTGGCGAACAACAATTTCTCCTATGAATGGTAATACAATAGGAATATAGTTTGGGTAAACTCATACGCGGAAACATATCTTCGCGGTACATCATTATATATTTTCTAAACCAAGTTTTCCTTTATAAAAACAGAAAACACAAAGTCGTAAGAGAAAATGCAAAAGCACGCAAAGCATATTTTGCTGTCGTTTTTACGAAACATAAAAGGTCTCAGGCTTTCTTATAACTAAAGAACCCACTGTAAGTACAAAACGTCAAAAAGCATTAAACATGAACGTTTTGAAAATAGGAAAAGCAATAGCAAACTGAAATCCGGAAAATATATCATTGCTAATACAACAAAGTTAAAATTAAATCCTACTTGGAATATGTACTATTTAATATATTGAGGAAAGATTTTTTATATACTGTGTGAAAGTGATATTTACCAAAAAAAAAAGTGAATTCCATATAAGCAATGAATTGAATAAAATAAATGTAAAAAATTGCTAGTTAGTTGGTTAATTAGTTTTAGATATAATAAATATTTACAAGATTATTTCGAAAAAAAAATGTATTCTCTAGAAGTTAACTGATATTTATATAAAAACTGTAGAAATGGAAATTGCAAATTTAATGGTGTTGATGAATGTAAAAACGATAACGACGTACGATAACAAAAAAACGTTTTTATTCGAGTATTGTGAATCGTATTTTGATTTTTAGAATATATCATTTTTGAGTTTATACAATTCAATAGGGGTCTTTTAATTCTTAGAGAATTAACAATTCAAATCAACAAGCAACATTCAGAAGTATAAATAAATTATTAATACAAACATATTAGATACCTTGTGTTTGAAAACATTCGTAGACAGAAATTTTTAAATTGATAATTACAAAGTAAATATAATTTTCATAATTAAGCAATATGTATAACAATAATAACATGTATAACAAAAAACATCGGCAATACATTGATGAATAGCAAATATGTTTAATATTTATATCGACTTTAATCGCATTCTTAATATTAGATAATTACGATATAAGCTCAAATTAATGCCACTCCTCTTAATTTCGATATATCCCACGTAGCCAAAAAAAAACGGAATTTTGGCCACGTATGATGAAAATTAATAGATATAAAAGAGTAACTTAGATTACATTGCTTCAAATTTATATATATACAAAAGATTATTAAAAATTAATAAATGATGATCACGTGCATGGCGTGGAAATTAATTACAATGTACAGTCCGATCTCGATAGTGTGAACACGAAAATCCCAAGCATGTTCACACGAGCGAGGGTGTTCACAGTATAGGGGGTGAAAAAATAGCTAATTATAGCTTCATTTTCTTTATTTGATACATGCATCCATCATAAATACAAGATTTATTTAAAAATGCAGTTATTTTTATCTGTTTTAGTTTTTTTGCAGAATTGTAAAGCACAGCTTTTTCATAAACCTTAATTTCATAATACTTAAAACATCTAATATCTCAAGATTATTCTGTTGGGCACACTCTAATGCTACTTTCAATGCTTGAAAATCATGTTTTATTTTTGGAAAGTTGGGTTCAAGATCTTCCTCTAATATATCATCATCGTCATCATCATGCTTACTATTGTCATCCAAGGTTTCAATCGTTTTATGTTCAATGTTGTCCAAATTCGATTCCAGAACCTCTGATGCAGTATAATGATCAGCATGAATCGTTTTCAGTAGTATTACAGTCTTTGAAACAACTGTTTCTACATCATCATCCTTCCAGAACTTCTTAAGTTGACTCAATGGCATGTTATCTTCTTCAGTAAATTCACAACCCTTGGATAATAAGTTACGCCAACATTTTGAAATTGTTTTTGGTGTAATTTTTTCCCAGGCACTGTGTAAATGTATGATGACATCTTTTAAAGTAAGTTTCTTCAGTTCTTCTCCTATGTATTGACTGTTTGGCATAATGGAACTTAACAAATTTTTTCTACAATATAATTTTGTCAACCTTAAAACATTTTGGTCCATCGGCTGGATTAATGGTGTAACATTCGGAGGCATAAACATAACAAATATCATCCCATCCTCAGTTTTCCATTCCTCCTCTGGAGTGTGAGTTGGTGCGTTGTCCAAAAGAAGAACTGCTTTTTCCGAAAGGCCTTGCTGGCGCAAAATTCTTTCAACCTAAAATTTTAGAAATACCTATCCATGAAAACAATACATATATAATTTTAAATTGTACTTACCTCTGGAACGAAGTGTTGAAAGAACCACCTTTCAAAAATTTCTCCAGCCATCCACGCATTTTTTGCGTTCTTGTAAATTGTGGGATTTTTTTAATTTCGAGGATTTTTCGATTTGCCAATCACAAGCTCCTTCAATTTATGCAAACCCGTCGCATTCGCGCAACCCAAAAATGTAAGCCGTTGTTTGGCAATTAATTTTCAATCCAGGAGCAGTTTTTTCACTTAGTCCGACATATGTTTTTTCAGGCAGAATCTTCCAATATAGACCTGTTTCGTCCGCATTGTACAGTTGGTCCTCACAAAATCCAAATTCCTCGACTAATTTTGCTACATTTTCATTGAAAGGCTCAACAATTTCTGGTTGAGATTACAATTTTTCACCAGTAACTGTCAAGAATCGTATTCCATAACGACATTTAAATCGTTGCAACCACCCATGACTTGCATTAAGTTTTATATTGCTATTATTGGCAAGATTCAAGCTTGAAAATAAGTTTAGTGCTTTTTGCTTCATAATATCACCTGCAACTGGCATATGTCTCTTGCGTTTTTGAAGAAACCATCTATACAATTTCTTTTCCATTTTCGGAAACATAGATTTTTTCAAATTACATATCCTATTTGCTTTTAATATAATACTAATGGCATTGATAATTCGATCCTTGCTTGCTTGAATATGCTGTTCACACGATCGGGGGCATCGCTGTTCACACTAGCGTCTTATGAACAAAATGTTCTTCAAAAGATTGTTCACACTACCGAGTTGTTCACAGTAACGAATGTTCACACTATCGAGATTGTGCTGTATCTATATTTTGAAAAATATCTTTGTTTACTCTGCTGTTATTAAAGGATGTTGGAAGATATTTTTAAAAGAAAAATCCACAGAAAATATTTATTCTAAATAGTTTTCTTATGTTTCGTCATATGTTTCGTCATTTCGTCTTCAGTCAATACAAAATACAAAATCGAAGCGTTATTTAAACTGGGGATGAATCCTTATCCATTGATCAGGATTGAACGATTATATATAGCGTGGGGTTAATGCTCTGTAAGTGGTGAGATTATGCAAACACTTTGTATATTGCAGGGCCGGATATATTTAGGGGTTACACCGTGGGACGTTCGTCAAGTTTATCTTGGCATTTTAATATATTTCAGGATGGATTCCAGAACTCACTATTGTACTCTCGCTTGATAGAGGTGATAAAATGAGAGTAGAGTCGTTCTTGTCTCTAAATAGTGCCCTTCTGCAATATGCAATAATAGTAAAGAATGCAATATTATTTGTATAATTTAATTTCCTTTTCGTATATGGTTAAGGTATTCATTTATTTTAATCTTTTTACGATCTTGTATATTGCGAAATATTATTCAAATCGACTTTAGTACTTAGAATTAGGGGGGGTGCCAGGAATGGGTGCGAGGACGAGCAAGGATGAGCCTTATATCTTATTATTTGATGGCATTACTTTTGGCTGTATTTTCTTAATCTAGCATATGCCAATAAATGGATTTATTATTATTATTATTATATGAATAAGTGTTATAATTTTGTGAAATTCATTTTATAAAGGAATCTTATCTTCTTACCTTATTAAAAACATTTTTTTTATTTTAATGTATTGCGTTTACAGCTTAAGAAACTTTTAAAATAATGTTTGTAGAATTTGTACTTCACTTCTGATATCCACAGCACAATTTAAAATTCTTCAGTCTGTTTTTTTGTCAATTTCTGACTCAATTTCTTTCAAGTTTGCTTCATTCGACCTTACCAAATAGAAAATTCGATTCAGTACTAATTTTATACCACTGTAAAGGTCTGGGTGTTTGTGTATTATTGGAATGACTGCCCGAATGCTCGTTATTAGAATTATTGAATTCTAATTTTAGAATTGTTATTAGAATTAGATTATTAGAATTGTTGAATATGTAATGTTGAATTTGAATGTTGATTAGGAAACGTTCCTTGTAGAATTTTGATGTGGAATTCGTTGTAGAATTGGGTTGATTATCCTAGGTCGCTATATTTATAAAATTAGCTAAATTATAGATTAGGAGGGAGGTTTTTGAAGGGAGACCAATGAGAGAAGGTGTTTAGTTGAGGGAAGGGATCTTCCCTCAACTAAGTTTTTGGTAGGTTTATGCAGAAATTGTTACTTGGATGTTTTGTGATGAAAAGAGAGAATTTGAATATATACAGTTATATACAGATATAAAGAAATATTGGTTTATGAGGGTTCGAGGATTTGGCGAAAGAATAAGAAAGGACGCGGCAAATGAGAATATAGTGCGGACGTAAGATAATAAAGGTGTAAAAGTAATTGGTTTAAGAGAAAGGTAAAACTTAAAGCGTCGAAGATATAGATGAATAAATATGATTTCGAGGATTCTCTAGGTTAAAAAGCATAGTATTTGTGCAGTTATATCAAAAGGTAACAGGTACAAGAGTACCTAATGCGAATTGTTATGAAATTTACGATAGAAGGTACAAAGAGATGGATGGAAAGAATTTAAAATGTACTGGAGATTCTAAAGATGACATTGAAATATATATTAAAAAGGAACTGTATAATTCTAAATAAGGGGCTGCTAAATGTTACTGTTACTTTTAGAATATAGGTATAGGAAATATATACAGGATCGTTAAACTACTATGATTTGCATTTTTTACAATTCTAGACTACAAGTTTTAAAAAACGTATATTTAATTATATTCTTAGGAAAACTATTTAGCCATACATTTAAATTTGTCCTATACCTGAGCGGTTGTTTCTCATCCTCATCATTAAGAATTTTCATGTTTAACAAAATCTTAAGTTAAGATAGTTTTACAATCTAGAGGGATAGTGCATTATACATAACCAAGTGAAATATTAATTGTCCTCATGCACATGGCATTTGTAACCACATCTACCAAACCAGTTTTAATGCGTTTATTTTGTCTTAAGAATTTACTAGCTTTTGATACTTTTTAGCTTATATAACTCGAATCACGATACAGACAGTGAACGATTCTTTTTATTACGATTCAGTTCAATAGGGACAGAAAGATTTAGCAATCGGGCAGGAAGTGCGGATGAAAGACGTTTTGCACCTTCTTTGGGGCTGCATTTACATAATCCTTCTCATCTTACCTATATATATATATTCAACACTAATATTCTGCACTATAACAGATCGTAACATTCGAAGAAAGTTACTATTACAAGGAACGTACATTTAGAAATTATTTTGTATTGTTGGTATCAATCTGGGACTTTGCACCAAAGAAGGTTTAATTTATTTTGGATTAATTGTTTATATTAATTCATTATTCCATGATAATCAGAATATTTAAAAATAATGAGTGACTACTTCGCTTTTTCATCAAACTAATGCAATTCATAACAAAACAAAAATATTATGTGCTTATAATGTTACACAATTAAAAATTAAAGCAAAAATTAACCGACTGAAGAAGTTTACATTTGTATGTTATCCATGTTTATCCATTATTTTTTTTATCCCAGTTGGTTATGAATATAAATAAAAATATTAACTGCGTATAATCATAAAGCATATAACAGCACAATTTCCCAGAGAGTTCATGAATAATATTACATTTATTTGCAAATGACGGTTGTATAAAAATTTTTTTACTAAGCGAGGCTTGCTTTTGAATTTTCTATATTATGCCAATTTTTATTATTTTATTCATCTACGTATGTTGTAGAAAAATATGGCAAACAAAATATTGAGATTTAAAATAATTCAATTGTGTTTTGCTTTGTTTTCAAGCACATACTAATGATCCAAATAATTAGGTTTCGAAAGAAGCTTTCAATGCTGAATTTTCGTTGTGTATTATTTTGTTTGTTTTTGTAGTTATATTTAATAATATATAAATGGAAATGTTTTTAAAAGGACTTTTTTCAATGTACGTATGCGTATTTAAAAATCCAAAGAGGAAAATCATTTTGTACGCTCTTATTTTCATGTTGGTACCAAGAGAAACGTATTTACTAAATATATCGAAAATCAAAGCGTTTGTATTAGCGTAAACAAATTATGAAAGTATTTACATAATATTACGCAATTTTGTATATTTACGCAATCGTGGCATATATTTAAAGGAACCTTATTTAATTTATTATCTCCAGTAACATCAAAGTTTATGAACTTAACAAAATTAATTCAATGTTAAATACTGAAAATGAGATTTACACGAAAAATAAATTCCGCGTACTCTTAACGACGAATTAATTAAATAAATTTATTTCTAATGGAACTAATTAATATTTGCGAATTCGGTATTAATGATATTGTAATTTTAACACGCTCAGAAACAAATTATAATATATTGTAAAAATCCGCATTGCTTTAAAATTTTTTGCTTGTCCCTAAAGGAATATACAGTGTAGTTAATTCTTATGGAAGTGAGAGATTATCTTACATATGTAAATTACAATTCCTAAACAGTAAGTTATTATATATTATATTTCTTGTATAAGCTATAGCAAAATAAAAGCAAAGACTACATAGTTGTATTATCTTCCTCCATTTATATACCATTTTGTTATAGCCATACTATAAAATCTGAATTTATCCAAAATGTTATCTAAAATATAATTGTAGCTTACATATTATTATCGTGTTAATTCAAGTAATGTTTTTATATCTGACTAGAGAATTTATTAATTAATCCGACATTTTACCTTTTTAATTTCTTACGTATATAACTTCAATAACTCCACTGTCAAGGTATCACAACATTTAAATGAACTACCGAACGACATAAGAACTACACGAATTTTAGAGGAGTTCGTGAAGCAATTCTGAATAAATTAAGAAACATACATATTTATTGGTATAAGTACAACTTAACTATAGTAAGACTAGATATTGTTATATATAAAAATTAAAGTAAATCAAACATTATACATATAATATTATATAGTTAAAGTAGTTGTCATCCTCTTACGAAGACTATCCCCTTAAAAAAGGGCCTATGTTTAGCAGCAATTTTTGTTCTAATTAAAACTTTTCTCTAAAAACGGTGAGCTTAGAGGTAATTTAACATCTATAAACTGCAATCACAATAAATTTTTTTTAAATCGATCCAAAAATGAAGGAGTAATTTGTAGAATAAATGACATTATTTTTCTTATGGCATATAAAAGTGCTCTATCCCCTTAAAAAAAGGCCTAGGTTTAGTGGCAATTTTCTAACTAATTAATTATTTTTACCAAAAAACGAAAAGCTTAGGGGCAATTTAACATCTATAAACTGCAATCACAAGAAATTTTTAAAAAATCAATCCAAAAATTAAGGAGCAATTTGTAAAATAAATTACACTGTTTTTGTTATGGCATATAAAAGTGCTCTATCCCCTTAAAAAAAAGGCCTAGGTTTAGCAGCAATTTTCTAACTAATTAAATCTTTTTTCTAAAAACAAAAAGCGTAGGGGCAATTTAACATCTATAAACTGCAATCACAAGAAAATTTTAAAAAATCGATCTAAAAATGAAGGAGTAGTTTGTAAAATAAATGACACTGTTTTTCTTATGGCATTATTTATGGCTTATTTTTCTTTTTATAAAAGTGCTCTATCCCCTTAAAAAAAGGCTTAGGTTTAGCAGCAATTTTCTAACTAATTAAATCTTTTTTCTAAAAACAAAAAGCGTAGGGGCAATTTAACATCCATAAACTGCAATCACAAGAAAATTTAAAAAAATCGATCCAAAAATGAAGGAGTAGTTTGTAAAATAAATGACACTATTTTTCTTATGGCATATAAAGGTAAAATTGTACGCAATCTAAGTTGAGAAATGTACAAACTGAGCTTATGGCTAAATTTTAATACTCGGAGCTTAGATGGGATTGTTATTTTCTACTTGCAGATAAATTTATAGTTACAGTATGCAGTACACAGAACTACAAGTATAAGTTTTTTTTTAAACATAGCTCTCAAAGTGTAAACGAAATAAAGTTGTTAAATGTATCCGTACGTGGCGCTAGCGTACATAACAAAAATAATCTAATTTATTCTGCGTTTTACGGATTAATTACCGCATAGATTTTTACAAAATTTTATATTTAGGACTATATTATACATAGAATTGCCCCTAAGCTCTTAGAATTTTGAATTTCGATAAATTTATCTTAATAAAAAATGGCCTATGTTTAGCAGCAATTTTTGTTCTAATTAAAACGTTTCTCTAAAAACGGCGAGCTTATGGGCAATTTAACATCTATAAACTGTTACCATAAGAAATTTGAGTAAGTAATTTACAGATTAAATTACAATGTTTTTCTTATGGTATATAAAGGTGCTCCATCCCCTTAAAAGCATTTTTTTTTATCCATAGCCGTAAACTATACAATTTTATTTTAATTACCAGCACAAAAATTGTGGCATATTCTAATTTGGTTAATTAGAATTTGATGATCCAAAGTGTCTGAAGTGCGATTTTTCTGGTAAATAAATTATCATATAACGTGATATCATTAGCTAAATACAAATTTCTGGGCATCAGGTGTTAGGATAGGAATTATTAATTCTTTTAATAAGCACTTATGATGCTAGAAGGAACTGTATCAGGTTGCGATCATTTTCATCGCAAATTATGTCCACTCTGTAGTAATTTGGTAATTGTAATTTTATGGTATACATTGTATATATATAATGCAATTAGTATTATAAAAAGATTAATAATTTACATATTAACAGGTCAGTATTTTTTATTACTGATGTATCTCATTACGTTTTTACGAATAGTTAATGTTTACGAAAAAAAATTTCAAAAAATTTATAGTTATTTTCGATGCGCAAAAGATATCACCAGAATATAACACCGTGCTACTGCAGTTAAGTTGTTAATTAGCACCGCGGAGGTTCTGGCTTCGAATCCCACTCACAAAGTGATATTTTCGGAAAAAAATATTCCTTCCGGACCATGGATATTGTGTACTGTCTTTAGAATATTAAGATATGGAGAAATAAGTTCTAATTTATAATAATTAGTCAAAAACGAAAAACAAAATAATCTAATTATTAGAAGTTGGTAAGCAGGTAAACCCATTAAATATGAAAAAAACCAGTTTGGGTTTTGCAAACATTTTTCGTGTATTGATAGCATTACAAATTTGGTGTGTGATATTGAAATGAGTTTCTCCTTTAACCTAGTTTTATTGGCAGTGTTCTTATATTTTTGGACTCTGTTCAGTTAAATATATTAGGGAATAAATAAATTAAGATGCGGCTAATTTCTAACTTCATTCAGAAATGAATGTCGTTTAACAAATACAAGAAGAACTTCAATAGGCCTTCCGCAATGTAATAATATATCTCACTGTTTGTGAATCTATCTACTGCAGATTCTTGATATATTTATTTTCTTAATTTTCTAAATTCATACTCTTCCGATTCTCAATGGTAGAATTTTTTTTGTAAATTAAATTAGTTTTCAAACACAAATCTTTGGTCGATTTAGAAATATTTTGACAAAGATGTCAAGAAAATGTGACTCGCAAATCATTTCGAGTTGAATACACAACATTGACTAATATAATTTTAGGCATGTACATTAATTTTTCTGTACATTTCCAATTCTCCTTCCAAAACGTGTTGATTTTTAAGAATTTTCGTTGATTCGGATGGGTATAAATGAAAATAACTACTCAATTCTTATAACAGCTATTTATTGACTTACTGTGTTTTCTATTTGACTTAAGGATTTTGCTAAGAATTATGCTCTTAAAAGAAGCAATTCTCCTTTTAAAATGTGTTAATTTTTAAGAATTTTCGTTGAATCGGATGGGTATAAATGAAAATAACTACTCAATTCTTATAACAGCTATTTATTGACTTACTGTGTTTTCTATTTGACTTAAGGATTTTGCTAAGAATTATGCTCTTAAAAGCATCATACGTAAAAAAGCATTAAAAAAATTATGATGACATAGTAAGACATTTGTGCCAAAAATTATTACATGTCCCAAATTGCGAGCATAATGCAGAATATTTAAAAGTAACGATTCTCAACAGCATTTAATACGAATTATAAAGAAATGATACATTCTTATTTTAGCCTTAAATATAAAAATAAACGCCTTATTTATAACAAGTATTTTCAACGTTAAAGAATATGTATTTTTATCAATTTTGATGTGTCAAATGACAATTGAAGTTTATATTTTTATAGACGTTGCTTTTGATATTATTTGTTTAGTATAAACTCAAAAATTGATTTTTAATGTTATAGTGAAGGAATTTAATAGTGTACATAATCAAATGAAGAGTAACATGTCTCTAAGTCTACACAAATGGGGCAGAAGGAAGTTAATGCCAAACGTAGAATATTATAATGATTAGCTAAGGGAAACAAAAGAATTTATTCGAGATAGCGAGATGCAATTTGATTAAAAGTAAT
Source organism: Leptodirus hochenwartii (assembly GCA_947310635.1). Lineage (NCBI taxonomy): Eukaryota > Metazoa > Arthropoda > Insecta > Coleoptera > Leiodidae > Leptodirus > Leptodirus hochenwartii. The sequence continues at coordinate 10,457,920 of OX371177.1, read as the reverse complement.
TGATTGACAACGGTAAGAAATAGAATTCTTTACATTTTTTAAATGAAGCATCTCTCAGCTCAAAGATTGATTTCAGTGTTTTTCGAGACGGGAAAAGGATCGCTCTCATAAATCCACGTCCTTGAGATTACCAGCTATCATCTTCCACATTAAAATTTTCTATAATCTGCCCTGCCAACTTGTTTCCTTGTATCTTATATCGCTTCCTACGAGTTGAATCTTTCTGGTTTCTATGCGCGACGTAGTTCTTGCACGGCTGTTATTATACTTCGCTGTCAAAGAATATATGTACGACAGATAAGTGACTTCGCATGTTGAACCCGCAAATCTTCGACATTGGCGTGAAAATGATTTCCTGGGCTTCTGCTTCTTCTTCTTCTTCTTCTCCTATTCGGATTTATCTTTTCTACCGAAAGCCATTCAAAACTTACAGTATGCGTATGTATTTATGTGCGTTTGTATGCGTACTAGGCACATTATAAAGTTAAATTATACACAGAGAACCAGGAAAATGAGCTGCTGCTAACTAACTATACATATATATTTTTTATTCTACCACTTTAAATAAGGAACTTTTAATTTCATGAATAATGTGCGCCTTAATTTTTAAATACTTTACAAAGTTAGTTGACTTTTTGTCGATTGCAATACATTTTTCTTCGATGTTTTTATTTCGTTTAAGTAAAAAAATACTTTTCATTTGGTTCACCTAAGAATTCATATTGCCTTGCATGAACTATTGTTGTCAATAGACATATAATGTAGAAGACCAATGAAGACCTATAATATTATATGAAAAGAGTGTTAGCACGTTACCAAATAACAAATTATTAAATTATTATTAATTTAAAACATATTTACTTATGTTTAAATTATTTTTCTAATATTATGAGTATGCAATTGATTTGGATTTAATTTCAAATTATTAATTCATGATTTTTATGAAAAAGTTAAAAAATGACACTAATGAAAAATGCAATCTTACAAAAGGACCTATATTATAGAATGCTGTGTGATGATAATAATTAATAATAATCGGCACACTAAATGACATTTTTTACTTACAGTTACGAGTAGCATTTTATTTGAAATGTAAAGGTTCACTGTGTATAATATATGTACAGTATTCGAATAATGCGGGAACCTTAGCTCTTCATATTACTTTCGGCATCAAATATTGAGGCAAAGGCTTTTGTACCTATGTAAATACTTATAATACAGCCCACAAGATGTTCAATATGGTCCATTTTTTAGGAATATCCATACAGAATATTCTCTTTCAACTTATTATTCCAATTTACCATGTAATAGAGATAACATTTTTTTTATGTCTGCTAATAATAGCTTTTGCAAAATCGTTATTTAAATTTAAAGCATATTTATAAACTGTTATCCTACGTTAATATTATTTTCTTGTTTTCCATCCCTCACACCCGTACAATGCTATCCTAATACCGAAACCATAATTAAACCTAAGATTTGTTCGAATTGTTCCAATTCTTTTTCTTCGCTGCGGTATCTTATATTTTATACGCATCTTAGTTTAATTATCCTTTGTAATTACACGATTTTTTTCTGTTCTATCATTCAACTTTCACCCGATTCCCTTACATCTCTTCACTTTGGTGCACACCGAAATATTTTCATATTGAAATCGGAAATTATTATTTCCTCCTCACTTTTTAAAAACGATTTTAAATTATGCTCAGAATAATTAGACGATATTATTATAAGGCAAACTATATTGTTATAGATTAAAATAGGAATATCTTTTCATCTCTGTTATGAATTTAATCTGAAATCTATAGGAAATTGAAAAAAGATGATAATGACGTAACGGTGCGTAAAAAATCCCCTTGTAGCGTTAAAAACCAAATTCTTAGAATTCAAATATATACATTATACCTTTCAGAGTCTACTTTATTCAGTATGCCTTCATTAAGCTGGTTTTCAGAACTAAAAATATTTTTTCTTGTGAAAAATTCATTTTAAATCCTGGAAGCACGAAAACATGTAAAAATAACTGTTTTCTTTGACTGCCTAATTTTAAAGATATTCCAAGTTAATACACGCACTTATAGTATTAATATCTAATAATATCTAATTTTTTTATGGCATATTACGCTATATTTATATATATACTTTTAAATTGGAATTTGACGATTTGTTTTGCATATTATTAATAAATGTATTTTGATCATTTTGATCAAATGTATCATTTTATTCTATAATAATTTTGCTCCAAATAATAAATTATCTATCGATCCATTTTTACATATATTAAATATTAAATGGATTGCTCAAAGTGACTATTAACCAAATATTTATTTTAACCAACATTCAAATTGGATTCTCGTAATGCAACGTTTAATATTATCGCACTAAATTTGCTTTAATTTAGGACAGGTAGTGTACGAAAGTTTCAACTATATAAATAATATTGTACATGAATATGCATATATTAGCACGAGAAACTAAATTCCACACGAAATTAACTTTGGAATAACACATAAAGTTAGTTAAATCTAAATATAATAGCTTATTGTAGGATTGGACATGGCTTTAAAAATTAGGCCCTAGGTAGGTTGTCATTTAGTTCTTAAAAATGGATTGTATTAAGTTGTTTTATATAAATTCTTCTAAAAATAAAAGTATATCTAATAATATATCTTAGCAAATAGTAACAATCCTGAATTTTACTTCAATAGCTAAAATATGTTAATTTTTAAACCATATAAAAAGTTTCGCAGTATGACGTTGAAAATAAAGCTTTATTTGCAAATTGGAATTAAGTAATTAAAGTAAGTTTAATAATTTGCCATTGCAATCAATTTAAACTGGAAAATTTGAAACGGTTTAATTAAACTATTTGTAATATTTTTTGAATAAGAAATGGGGGGCGTGTTAAACTGGAATCTAAAAGGTTTTTGAAAATTCAAAATTTCAATAAAATTTTGGATCGTATCGTATAATCTAGAGCATTCTGTACGAAAGCTATATTGTCATCCATCACAGCTATAACCGATTTATCAAAATCAGAATAAGTTATAGATGTTGCCGTTATGTTATGATATTCCATATTAGGGAAGAGAAATAAAAGTACAAACAATTTAAGTGTGATATAAAACATTGTTTGATTATAAAACCATAATAGGTGATTTTATATTTATAAAAATGCTAATATAATAGTCGATTTATATATTTAATTTGTCTATTATATCCTGAAGACATTTATTAGAACAATTCCTAGAAATTTTGCAAAAATCAAAATTAATTCCCTTCTTAGCAATGGTAGAGTGGAAAATGATATCAAAAATCAAAAGGTTTTAACAGACAATATGAAGTTTCTGTAAATAACTGTAATATGTATATTTAGCAAATAATATATAAAAGCAGTTAATCGATTTTTTAATTTCCAATTGATGATGTATATTACCATACTGTTCGATGTTTAAAGAATCAGTAGTTCTCAAAATTAATTCGTCATTTTCTAATCTGCAATTTCGAAGCCGTTCCTGTTCAAATGTACGTGAACGAATTGCTAGAGCAGCAATATCCGTCGTTATTTTGGATAATACGGTCTCTGGGCCGTTTTGTCGCCGTATAACGACGTAATGCGTGTTTCGGGATTACCCTGTTACAAGGATAACATAACGCAGGCGGCTTTTTGCGTCGACAGCATTTCGGCCGTGCAAGGATTTCCATGCACATACCAAACATACACAACAGAAAGTTTCCCTTTACAACCTTTACTAACTACACTTTAATAATTTAATATTAAATTAAGCCGATTAAGTTTTGGGATATTAGTTACGTCGGTATAAAATCAAGTATATAACAATACAGTTAACTAATTACAAATACGATAATGATTATTTCATTACTTTTAATAATAATGCTTGCAGTGTTTTACTAAAATTAGTACAGATCGCAGAACAAATTTTAGAATTTTTAGAATTTAGAAGTTTTAGAATTTGTTTGTATAAAAGTTCAATTTTTCATTATATGCGTCAAAAATACAAGGGAATTTATATTATTTTTAACACTTTTAACGAAAATAAGGTATATGGACTAAATTTGGTTTAAAATTATTTTTATGATTTATATGCAACAATTTGCTAGACAGGCGTAAAACTACTGGAACAAATCTTCCGGTTCCCTAGACGCTGCGTGTTGTAAATTGATTCTTTATGTTGGAAAATATAGAGAACATTTTTCTTCAGTCCTAACTAATTAGTGACTGCATGCATTTCTACTGAAAACGGAAGTAATAAATTGGTTTATTTCAGCTACACTTCCCATACTGTAATATCTCGGAAAAATGTTTCGACATCAACCATAAAAATAACAGAACTCTTCTTTCAACGATTGTTGCTTACCAGATAACAATGACGTTAGCAATATCACAATCGAACAGCATCGATTCTGCAGAGACATCTTGATCTGGAATAAGAACATAAACATTAATATAAAAATCTATAAACGTCGGGTGTAAAAGTTGATAATAAATTATATTTTCAATTTGGATTGATTTATTTAAAAACGGTTAAATATTGTAATACTTTTACGTTATGATAGCGAATTATTTGTTCAGGCTTCATATTTGATAATCAAAAAAGGTCCCTTTTATCAAAAATTTAATGATCTCTTTTTTTGAATTGAGATTTCTGGAAACGTGATTAATTTTATTATTTGTATTAGTACACATTGAACAGGGCAGAAATATTTTTATCTGGGTGATTTTTTTCTTATGCTGTTGTATCTGATTCATTGTTAACTTGTAAAAATACTTTGTTAGAAATTTCAGGTTTCTGTATGGAGCTCTCTGGTCTCTTTTTGTTGAAATAAGTCTGAGCTTAGCCCATAATAACAAACATACGTTGTTTCAGACAACTTTCTACATTCGGTATATAAGAAGTGTGAGATTTGTATGCGAAATGCGAACACATAAAAAACAGAACCTGGGACGAGAAGGAGACGAACGAAACGAACGGAATACGTTGAAATAAAAAATATGCAAACAAATTCGAATAGCGAAATGTCTGGACGAAAGATTCTTATAGCGGTCGTATTTCGTAAAATTCCTAGTAGAAAATCAGCTAAGGACTAGCTAGGGATCGGCCTAGGACCGCCATTTTTAGTAGCTCTACTGAAATAATGCCAACATTTTTTTTTTTTAATTTATACATATACATTTAAAAAAATATATATTTTTTTTATATGCCACCTAACCATAGCTAAGAGGTTATGTGTGGCACTTGCTTTTTATATTTGCTTTAAAATGTTAATGTGTATAGCTAAAAAAAAAAAAAAATATTATAAATAGTTATAATAAAGAATATTGAACTATAATTTGTATACTGCCTTAGTGATACAACTTTTTAACTTCTTATATTAATATATAACTTTAAAGTACAAATGTTGTTTTAAATGTACATAGCTCAGAGTCTGAAACCATTGTTTTAATTTTTTGGTGATATCGTTCGTCGCTTTTATTTCCTCGGGTAATAAATTACATATTTTTGCTCACATAGTTACTTATTTTAATGCACTATACACTTTAGTAGCTTTTAGAGGATTTTTTGAACTATATGGTATTTTATTTATTGATAAGATAAGGGTATGTTTATATTTTAGTAAATTGCATATTCCATACTTTAAATATAAGTTCATCTTCATTTAAGAAATACTTTGCGTATTGTTTAATTTAATATGAAAAATTTAAGCAGAATATTATACCTTGGACTTTAAGTGGTGAATGTCATGTGATCATTTTGTTCCATCTGGTCTGATCGTTATATACTAAAATCTTTATTCCTAATATAGTAATACAAGAAATTGTTACTATCATTATTTATAAAATTCCGACGAAAAAAAGTATATTTTTTCAAATCCATATATGTATTTTATAAAAAAGAATCTTTATTAGAGTACAGTACTGCAACAGTCTAAAATAGCACCCTATATCTTAAATTTGCATTAGCATTTTGCGGACATAAATATAAGGTGTTTTTTACGTGTACGTGGGCCATATCGACCGAATTCTTTCCAATAAAAAATGTATAGCTTGGAATACGATGGAAAATCTATTCTATTACAAATGCGGCAATGAAGCTTTTCTTCGGGTATAGGAATCGAAAGGAATAGAAGAATATGTAACTTGATAAATCTTGTAGTAAATGCAGAATAAAGCAACGTAATTTTTTCAAAGTATTCATATAAAACGTATAAAAGCGAAAATCATCAAATAATTATAGAAAATCTTATGAATCGTAAGACTACGCCGAAAATGTAGTATTTATTTTTATTCAATTATATTTGACATTTACTTTTTACAAGAGTATAAAATTTATGTTGCGCAGTCTTAAAGAATAATTCACATAACAAGGCAGTATTCATAAGCAATGGGCTTTAGAGTTGATCCTGACACAAGGATGAACATCATGTCCCTAAGACTCTAGCGTGACGGTATGTATATAAAGTCCTTAATATAAAGCAACAATAGTAAAGCAGAATGTAATATAATTGCTTCAATCAAACAAAAGAGTATATTAAAAGTATTCTAAAGAATAATTTTTTTCATAATTTCATTTAATTTAATTTATAGTTAGTTAGAGAGTCCGCAATCCTAAAGATTGGTTGGAAACAGCACGCCATGCCGATCTATCCTGAGCTAATCCCTTCATCTCCCTATAGCTATTCATCTCAACGTCTTCAACTATCTGACTCACATACTCCAATCTAGGCCTACCTACCCCTCTCTTTCCCTCCACTCTACCTTCTATGATCAATTGCATAATACCCCATGCCTAAGAATATGCCCTACTAATCTGTCTCTCCTACGCTGTAACACTCTCCAGATACTTCTCTTCTCCCCTACTAACTCTAGTACAGCTTCATTTGTTACTTTATCTTCCCAACCAATCCTCATCATCCTTCTATAACACCACATTTCAAGTGCTTCTAATCTACGCTTCTCTTCCTTTCCTATAGTCCACGCCTCACACCCGTACAGTGCTACACTCCAAACATATACCTTCAGTAATCTTTTTCTAATACCCAAGTCAATATTTGATCTTAAAATCTGTTCTTTTTCTACGAATGCCTTCCTACCCTGTGCTATCCTACACTTTATATCTACCTTGCTTCGATTATCTTTTGTGATTCTACTGCCTAAATAACAAAAATCTGACACTTCTTCGATTCTATTATCTCCTATTGTGATCCTCATTTTTCTACTGCATTCCTTTTTGTCACACCTCATCACTTTAGTTTTACCTATATTTATTTTCATGTTAAAATCCCTAGTCAATACTGCCTGCATACCATTCAATACCCTTTCTAAATTCTTTTCGCTTTCTTCCAATATAGCTATATCGTCGGCGAATCTCAGCATATATATTTTCTCTCCCTGTACATTCACACCTACACTATACTCTTCTTTTACTTTGTTTATTGCATCTTCTATATATAGATTAAATAATAACGGTGAGAGTGTACATCCCTGCCGAACTCCCTTCCAAATTTAATTTATAAGGTGAAATAAACGAAAATACAATGAAAACAGGCAAAAATGTCTATTAAAACTTCCAAGCAAATTATTTTTTCAAGTACGGCATTTTATTGTAAAAATCGTAAAGCAGTATACTCATTGTTTACAAGTCACCAAACAAAGAAACTCGACGAGTATAAAATTTAAATATGATAGAAAACCAAAATGTAAATGTGAAACAATCTTAAACTTATCAAACGGTTCAGATATAATAGTTTTCAAGAAAATTGAAGCATAATTTGAATACATTTTGCTTTAATAGTTTCTTACAAGTTTCTTGCACTTGTCTTATGAATAACAATTATACTCATATAGCATTTGTTAATCTTATAAAATTTTAGTTTATGTCATTATACATACGAGTATGTTCTGAAATGTTAAGTGCTAAACTCTATTCGATAGCAGAATAGGCGCATTTGCAATTGCATACGTTTTTGTATAAGTAATGAAGCTGTTAGTTATTATGTTTTATTTAAGTTATAAGATTGTCACGGGTATTACTATATATATATATAAATAGTATTACAATATTTAATTGCAAATAATGTATATTACAATTTTTTTACATAAACTCGCTTCTTTACTTTCTATGGTAAATTTATTTTCATTTTTAAGAATTTTTGATTATTATTTTTTATTTATTTAGATCGTTATAGTGAAATATGCAATAATAGTGGTAAAATATGTATGCAATATAAATCTCTAAAAAAAATGATATTCCGTAAATATATGTTTTCTAATCTAAGAAAATAAATAACTAACCCAGGATACTTTCCAACGGATTTTCTTTACGACTTACACTAAACTAGAGAAATTGTAGAAAAAGGAAGATTGTCAGCATTTTATATAATATTTCATAAATCATTTCGTTAATATTCTTTACATGAACAGACTTTCACGTTTACGTGTGATGTATGTAATATACTTCAAATTTTTCGCCAAAGTAGGCATTTTGACTCATCGGCCGTGATTTATGAACATCACTGTGCTTTTTCCAATTATATCTTTAGTATAAAATATTTTGGCATTTCTCGTAATATAGTTAGATAGTCCTCAATCCTAAGGATTCGTTGGAAACAGCACGCCATCTGTCGATCTATCCTGAGCTAACTCCTTCATCTCCCTATAGCTATTCATCCCATACGTCCTCCACTATCGTAATCTAATGTATATTAAATCAATATCAAATATTCTTTATACATTAGCCAAGTCTTATATTCATATTAGTTCTTGTGCGTTATCAAGTATGTATGGCTGTGTCTGTCCATATATACTCGTATACTACCTCCATGAGAGTGAGGAAAGTTAACTCTGCAGACGGATATATATATATATATATATATATATATATATATATATATATATATATATAATGTGAAAGTAGAGGTTTACAATATTCAGCACAATATGGTTTCTGGAAAAATAGAGGGACAGCTGATGCTATCATAGATTTGGTAAATAAAACTATTAGTTGTTTTGAGACTCGTAATTTTGCCATGTCAATTTTTTTCGATCTTTCCCGAGCCTTTGACTGCGTGTCACACGAGATACTAATAAAAAAATTTAAATGGGAATTCACTTTTGGTGAGAGAAGCCTAGCCTTAATGAGATCTCTCAAACAGGAAACAAATTGTAACATGCAATGGTAAATCTTCAAGTACTCTTTCAGTATCTAGAGGGGTACCTCAAGGGTCTATTCTCGGCCCGCTTCTTTTTTTAATGTTCATTAATGACCTCCCGCAAATGTTGGTGAATTTGCACAGTGTCTCCTTTATGCCGATGATACTGTTCTATTTGTATCAAATAAAAACTTGATAACTAGAATATATTGATAACTATCAATGTAATGATAACTTCTATGACCACCTGACCAGGCAAAGACATGATATTCATATACCTAACTGTCGTTTAACTATATTACAAAAAAGTATAGAATACCAAAGTAAAATGCTGTTTAATACGCTACCGATAAATGTAAGAAACTTGAGTAAAAATGAAATAAAAATAAGTGTAAAGAAATTTCTTTTATCGAAATCGTTTTATAATATTAATGAATACATGAATTCAATATCAAATAGTTCATGTTCTGAATCTCTTTTAACGTGTATAAATGATGTTTATTTTGCCTATTATAATTGTGACGATTGTAAAATATTTTTATATATTAACTGCAATAAAGAATAAATAAATAAATAAATATAACCTTAGTGCATTTCTTTCAGATATACTTTACTAAATATTTTTATTCTTGCCTTAGAAAGACGTAAAACCGATATAGTAGAGTGTTTACTTTTTGAGCAGAGTAGTGCACAGAATCAATACAGATCAATATACTGCCTGAAGAAGTTTTAATCCCCGGATGAAACGGGATTTACCCCAGCTTCACAATCGTCTTTGTAATGGTGCGTTATGTCTCTAATATAATTTGAAAATCATGCTTGACGATACAGAAAATCAATATACAATATCAATATACAGAGCAGAAGATTATGTTACAATTGGGCATAATATAAAATAACCAGAGGTAGTATTTATATACTATCTATTGGTAGAAATAATTGTAAAAATAATTTTTACTTAGAATCAATTTGTCAACTGTAATTGACAACAACGAGCAATTATATAATTTCACATCCATGAGTTGTTTCCAAATAAAAATTGGAAATTTTGAAGAATAATAGCATGTGAGTTTATCAAAGGCAATCACTCCCTAAACTTAACTATGTCATAATTTGATATAACTATGATTTTACGGAAGTACGAAGAAATATCTAAACAAATATATATATATTTTATTTAGAATCAATCATTTAAGGTTGCCTTATTATTAATTTCGATGTATTTGAGTAAGTTTTAGTGATATCCTGTATAATTTCAATGAGATCAACGTAAGAGCAGGAAGTTTAGATTGGCATAAGATTGAATCCAAGAAACTGAGCCGGTATTAAATTCCTAATCAGACATTATTCAACCCATGTAATAAACTTGATGTGTGGTAATAAAGAGCGAACTTCCATCGAAGAAAATATTACAAAATTGAGCGACTGTATTGGAGTGAACTATTAAAAAATCTTTGTTTTATTTGCTCTGGAAATAAAAGGAAGAACGTTTCAATGAAATCATTTATTAAAAGTTCCTATTTTAAGTTTAGTTTTTAGTTTAATATTTGTACAGGGGAGTTAACCAACAATACAAGAATACAAAAATATGATAATTTACCAAAAATATGGCGGCGAATATTTTTTAGTGACTGTTTAATATATAAATATATATATATAATGACATTTTTAACAAAATGCTTTGAAGAATAAGAATCATATTTAACATGATCCGTCAGCGACTCAATTTTTAACACCTAACGCCTTGAAGTCATAATTTTTATGCACAGCAGGAGCTTTTTAAAAAAAATATATATTTAATATTAAAAAATGTAGTAATATTTAAATCGACAAAATTGCCACAGACAAAATTGTAGGCGTGTCTTTAAAGAAAACTTAATTGAATTAATGATTCCGAGTAGGAATATGCAAAGTGAAATATTCTGGATTGTGGATTAGAATAGGGAGGGTGATATAATCACGACAAAATACTTGGGCCTCAAGTGGGCCCATTGTACTACCTCCTAGTATTTAGCAGTGTCCCAAAGCAGTGTCCTCAAGCCAGCCAATGTGCTTGAGGAATCTGTGAATATCACCGATTGGGGCACTACTAATACTAGCCATGTCATACCAGATGTGAAATCAAGCCAAGTGAAATAATTCCAGAAATTTTGCAAAATACCACGATTTTTGTAACAGCCACCACTACCGAAATAAAAAATGAACCGAAGTGACTCCCAACGATAAATCAAACTTTGTATTTTATTTTTGAATGTAGAAGTATTGGGATGAAACACAACAATTTCCAAATAATCGATTTAAAGAGGCAACGTTTCGATCTTTACTTCAAAATCTTTTCAAGCCTAGAAAATACATGGAAGCTATTATATATATTATAACAATATAGTATAACAATAAAATTATCATCAATTTATACTTTAAGCCTTAATATTGCTAACAATATTTTTTGGTTAGAACAGACAAAAATTAGTTATTACTTTAATTATACCTTACCTATAAATCACAGTTACTGTAGATAGTATTTCTAAAAATATCATAATTAGTCAATCCAAAAGTAAAATAATAATCCATCCAAAATTAAATAATAATCCATCCAAAATTAAATAATAATCCATCTATAGATTTCTACCAATTGCTCATCATTTGAATGCAATTAATAATTTTCAATCTACACATAATATGGACATTCTTTTGAAATAGAAATTGAAACGTTGGCTCTTTAAATCGATTCTTTGAAAAATTGATGTCCTTCATACCAATACTTCTACATGAAATAAGGACGATAAATAAACATAATTTGTATTTTATGCTTATACTTACAGTATACCTAAATCATTTTAATTTCTATATATTGTACATAAATATTAGTTAGTTAAAGAGTCCGCAATCCTAAAGATTGGTTGGAAACAGCACGCCATGCCGATCTATCCTGAGCTAATCCCTTCATCTCCCTATAGCTATTCATCTCAACGTCTTCAACTATCTGACTCACATACTCCAATCTAGGCCTACATACCCCTCTCTTTCCCTCCACTCTACCTTCTACCTACATAAATATTATACAACTTATATTTGATTAACATATTTTCAAAATAACGCTGAAAGATGCATTTTTTACGAAAAAAAATATTTCAGTTAGGCTTTAAAAATACATAATTAACTCAAAAATATTACCATATTTTCGGTTTCCAACGTGTCCTTCTATTCTGAATTAAAGACCCTTATTTACTATGGGTGCGAATAATAGTGCAGAATTTAGTTCTGCCAATATTTATTTTCATGTTATAATTCCTAGTCATTGATATTTAATTCCTGTTCTAAATTCTGCTCCCTTTCTTCCAAGATAGCTATATCATCGGCAAACCTCAACATATATATTTCCTCTCCCTAAATTTTCACACTTATACTTTTATTTTACCTTATTTATTGCATTTTTCATATATAGATTAAATAATAACGGCGAAAGTGTACATCCCTGCCTGACTCCCTTTCCTATTCTTGCTCAATTTTAACTAAAGCTGATGATAATGTAGATTGCAAATAATTCTCCTATCCTTATAATTTATTCCCGTTTCTTTTAATATTCCAAACATTATGTCCCAATACTACATTATCCCAATCTACATTATTGAATGCCTTTTCTAATTCTTTGAAAACTATGTAAGTGTAAGTTGCCTAGCATTATTTTTCCTACAACCGTTCTTAGTGCTAAAATAGCATCTTTCATCCCTTTTTTCTTATTAGTAGTATATTTCATGGGTGTATAATTATTAAAGGCTTAGATATTTTATAGAAAGTATATATAAATAGTATATAAATAATAAATAAGAAAGTAATAAAAACGTTAATGATTTTTAAAAACAACGCTAACAATTGGTATATGATGCAATTTCATAGCATCGTCGAAAATATGTCGAAAATTTCATATGTCGAAAATACTATGATAAATTGCATTTTCAATACTCGGTATTAGCCGAGTAAGCATCCTTAGGGCCCTAGCTATTTTGTAAAGTGCACGCTCATCGATAGCACCCACTTCCGTATTATTACAGATAAGAATTCTGGGTTAGGGGTGGGTATATATATATTCTCCAACTTTCTATAACCAAGCAAAATACTAAGAGGAAGAGCTGATAAATGAAACCTTTTCCTGGATAATAATTATATATATATAAATAAGTCTATTTTTATTTCAGTAGCACAAGATAAAATAAAATAAAATAAAATACCTCTGTCACTAACCGTCATTGCTACACAATTGAATGATTAGTCAATACGGCAGCAGTTTCTGAAATAAGAATATGATCAACGATATATGGACATTATAACAATAAATTATGGGTAGCCAAGCTAATATAATTAAGAGAAAAATTTAATCTTTATTAAATAAATTAAACGGACAAGAGAAAATCGGGCTTGAATCCGAATTCATCACATTTGATTTTGATTTATGTATTAAAGTAATGTTTATATAATTTTATATAATCCTTGCAACACCTAACTTCCGAGCAATCTAATATGAAATCTATCGCAATTGTATATATTCTAAACAACAGTACTTCTCTGCCAATAACGTCGTTCGTTTCGTATAGAATTGCTATGTTCAATACATGTTATATTCAACGTAATGTAGCAGTCGTATGGAAACGTGGAAAAGCGCGCCATGTTATTGCTTTGTTAAACAACCTCTATATTCGAGACAATCTGCCGTTAGCAATTTAATGCGAAATAGAACGCTTTCTCAATTTTCTACTAGAATAGGAACTTGTTACGTTGTTACGATTGTATTAAATATATTACAAGATAAATATAGTATTATAATATGTATATTTTGCAACATCTTATAGAAGCAGTTTGTTTTAATCGGTAAATAAATGATTTCATTTGTTTTCTGGCAGTATCGCCGGAGGAGGTAAATAGAATACATCCAGCCTTTTTGCGAAAGGATATATCCATATAGTGAATTTCGTATATAATCATTATTATATGATAGCTAACTTTAAATAAAACGTAATTGTGTCATTTTGGACTAAAAGCGAATTTTGTGCAGCGTTTTTTTCATGAACTCTTTATAAAACAGGCTTTATAAAACTTGTATTTTTTGTAGACAACTATAATAATATAATTAACTATATAAATATTAGTATCGAATATCACCCAAATACAGTAACTCAAAGCAATAAGTAGCTAGATGTACATTTCGAAGGCTATGCCCATCTCACTGTTACCAGCCTTCTCTAAAGTATTTGAAAGAGTACTGCTGATTAGGATGCTGGAGTACTGCTCTGCATACGGATACCTATCTAACGAACAATATCGTTTCCGACGAAACAGAACTACCGACGCATTTCATGACGTAATAACGTACGCTTGTAAGGTACTTGAATGCAAAGAACACTGCTTGTCCCAGATGTGTGACCTTACCAAGGCCTTCGATCTTATATCACACAACATACTCATAAACAAACTGGAGCACTACGGAATCACAAATACGCCACTGAAGTTACTATCCTCGTACCTCACGAACAGGAACCAAAGAGTCAGCATCAGAGATGACAGGGGCAATATGTGTGATATAAATAAAGGAGTGCCCCAAGGATCAATACCGGGGCCATTCTTTTTCATCATTTATATGAATGACCTGCCTCAAGATATTATAGCACATGTAACTCTTTTCGCTGACGATACAACCATAACCACACGGAACCAGGATATTACAATACTCAAGACGGAGTGCGTCTCACATAGCAAGGATGCGGAAAACTGGTTTAACGCAAATGATTTTATACTGAACAACAGTAAGACAAATACCATTAACTGTACAATGGATAGATGGACGCTAGCTGGAGATGAAGTAAAATACCTAGGGATTTGGATTGATGGGAGATTGTCATGGAATAAGCAATGCGAGGCGCTCAGTGGCAGCTTAGCCCTCGAACTGTGTTCTCGACAAGGCAAAGCAAGACCTAATCAAATCCCTAAAGGCCTTAAGACTTGTATACAATTCGCGCTAAATATGCGGTAGATTATTGAAATGGTAGATATGAAATGCCAGTATAAGAGGCAGTGGTGGTTCCTTATGCAGGCTACAGGGCCGCGCGCCCCTCCCGAACATTGAACGTATCACCGTAGATATATAATTGTATTGCGATATTTTATCTCGGCATTAGTTTTCCTAAAAGATAAAGCTTGCGCCGCGATAACAATCAACACAACACGGTGTGGCGTTCGTTGTGGTATCCGTTGCAAGTTATAGCAGCGACCGATGCTATATCTTTCTGTATCTATCGTTCGCGTGGTATAGATATATCGCTAATTTGGTGCCGCTGCGTGTTCAGCGCCATCCAGCCACACAGTACAGATTAAATGCATATGCACTCATCTCACTCTATTGCAAGCAATCGGTGCGAGCGACCGTATGCAGTATATCTTCTGTTTCTTCGGTTCTCTCCTTGCTTCATCGTATAATATGTGTCACAGATTCCCAGCGGCTATCCAATGCCAGTACAAGTTAAATACATATATACAGTACATATACAATGAGATGAGTGTATCATAGAGTGCAGGCGACCGATCTATTGGATGTCGCGATTCTTTATCGTCCTAGAGAAGTTCAGAGAGAACAGAGAGTAGTATATATATACAGAGAGTATATATATATGTATCTAAATTGATATAGAATAGCCAGATTAGACAGTAGCATTTGTTCTGTGTATGTATGATATGTACGTATGTACGATTTTGCCACGTGTTTCTCCAAGAATATATTTAATAGAAATAATTTAGTAAAAATGAATAGTGTTAGTTCTTTATTGAAAATAGAGTTTTGTAGACTTTCTCTTGAGGACAAAGTAAAAATTAAAGAATTAGGTAGGCCATTACCTGATTTAAGTTTATCGAAAACTTGTGCAAGGCGTGCTCAAAACCGGACATTTACGCGGCGTTTTACAAGGGACATTTACAAAAAAAATTATAACACAGATGAAGGACAAATTCTCATATCGTGGCCATCTACAAGCCGCTGAGTTATTTAACATAAAATCGATGCCAACATTTTCTAAACAATTTTCATTGGACTTTTGGAAACCGTGTGTCATGCATATCCATTTTTGAATAAAACCAAATTAAAAACGCAATTAGAAGTCAATTTACTCGCGTCCGGATTTTTATCAAATAATTGGAGCCATAAATTTTCTTTCGTTATTGCTACAAAATAATCTCAGTGAAACTTTCCCGGAAACTATAAAAATACTTAAAATTATTTTAACAACCCCGATGATCACTGCTGAATCAGAGCGTTGTTTTTCAACACTTAAAAGAATGAAGACTTTTTTGCGAAATTCTATGGGTAATGATCGTTTAAATACGTTGGCGATGATGTGTATTAATAAAAATGTGGTGCGAGATATTTACAATTTTAACGCAAAAGTTTTGAAAAAGTTTATATGAATGAAAGATAGAGGAGTGGAATTCACTTTCAAGAAATGATTGAATTTAATCATTTTGCATCCATTTTAGTTCAGATTTCTCACTATTATGTTATTTTTTAAGAAATGCGCCCCCCATATTGAAATGGCACGAGCCGCCACTGCACTCAACCCTATTTACGAAATAAAATAGTTTATGACACATCCTTAGAGTGATTTACACTACACATACTGTACAGAATTGTTTATTTATTTATAAATACATAATAATGAAGTAAAGTTAGGGTAGTAATAATAATTAAGGACATTGACTTGTATATGTACATATATGGTACCAATAAACTGAATTTGAATTTTAATGATGTGGTAGTATAATAAGCAAATTAAATGTTTTTTATCAATTTTTATTTATATTAGCATGTGTATAAGTCGAGATTTAAGCGAACATACGTAGAAACAGATAAAAAATCCGTCCAAAGAGTCATAATGGAAAATATTATGTGTTTTGGATTTACAGAAAAATATTCTTCATTTAAAAAATCTTAGAAATAATAAAATGAGCAATTATAATAAAATAATATGGCGATATTACACATAAAAAATCAAACATTTAGTTACCCTCATAAATTACAGTAAAGATATTAATAGTCTGCATAACAAATATTTTTATGACATCCGTACCAGTGATTAATGCAAGAAGTAAAAAAGTTGTCATCCTTATTACGTGTCGCTTTAATGTCGGCGTATTTTTCTTTCGCGCGACAGACGCTCCTCGAGTGTTCAAACTCTTCAGCGCGGTGAAATGAGAATGCGGGAAGAAACAGGACGAATACACCGCTCTCGAGGAGCAGAGATGAGATGCGTTTCGCGGAATGATATGTCAACCAGGACGATGATTTATAACACGCTTGTTTGCAATTGAGATTCATGATTCGGTTCGGGTATGAGGATGGGTGTTTGACTCCATATATTTTATGTTCATGGTTGCTGACGGTGATGCTGCAAACTTCCAGCTTTCATTCTATTATATCGTTATTTGAAACGAATGAATAGTCAACATAAAATTAAAGTATTTTTTGCAGTATTCTATATTCAATTATCAATAAATATAAATATCGTGATCATTATAATAGGCGGTAAATTAATCGATAAGTACGATTTCACGAAATGAAATTGCAGAAGCATAAAGACGTTTAGAACTTATAGTTTGATGTAAATGTACGGAAGCTTAAATTTACATTAAATAAAACAGATGATTAACTTTATTTCCAAATATTCACGCCTCACAACTGTATACAAGCATATGATCGTCTCCTCTTTAAACCAAAATTATTATCATGCTGTTTACTTATCACTTTTAACGAAGTGTGAAAAAGTAGGGAAATATTGTAATTATTTAATTTTTTAAAATTATTTACATTAAACATTAGTTAAAGAGTCCGCAATCCTAAAGATTGGTTGGAAACAGCACGCCATGCCGATCTATCCTGAGCTAATCCCTTCACCTCCCTATAGCTATTCATCTCAACGTCTTCAACTATCTGACTCACATACTCCAATCTAGGCCTACCTACCCCTCTCTTTCCCTCCACTCTACCTTCTATGATCAATTGCATAATCCCCCCATGCCTAAGAATATGCCCTACTAATCTGTCTCTCCTACGCTGTAACACTCTCCAAATACTTCTCTTCTCCCCTACTAACTCTAGTACAGCTTCATTTGTTACTTTATCTTCCCAACCAATCCTCGTCATCCTCCTATAACACCACATTTCAAGTGCTTCTAATCTACGCTTCTCTTCCTTTCCTATAGTCCACGCCTCACACCCGTACAGTGCTACACTCCAAACATATACCTTCAGTAATCTTTTTCTAATACCCAAGTCAATATTTGATCTTAAAATCTGTTCTTTTTCTACGAATGCCTTCCTACCCTGTGCTATCCTACACTTTATATCTACCTTGCTTCGATTATCTTTTGTGATTCTACTGCCTAAATAACAAAAATCTGACACTTCTTCGATTCTATTATCTCCTATTGTGATCCTCATTTTTCTGCTGCATTCCTTTTTGTCACACCTCATCACTTTAGTTTTACCTATATTTATTTTCATGTTAAAATCCCTAGTCAATACTGCCTGCATACCATTCAATACCCTTTCTAAATTCTTTTCGCTTTCTTCCAATATAGCTATATCGTCGGCGAATCTCAGCATATATATTTTCTCTCCCTGTACATTCACACCTACACTATACTCTTCTTTTACTTTGTTTATTGCATCTTCTATATATAGATTAAATAATAACGGTGAGAGTGTACATCCCTGCCGAACTCCCTTCCCTATTTTTGCTACCTCTTCTTCCCCCTCAATTCTAACTAAGGCAGTTTGGTGTTTATATAAATTAAAAATTATTCTCCTATCCTTATAATCTATACCCGTTTCTTTTAAAATTCTAAACATTATGTCCCAATCTACATTGTCAAATGCCTTTTCTAAGTCTACAAAAGCTATGCAAGTTACCTTTCCTACCCTCTTTCTTTTTTCTACTACCGTTCTTAGTGCTAGAATCGCCTCTCTCGTCCCTCTGTTTTTCCTAAAACCAAACTGATCTTCTCCTAGCCTTTCCTCTACTTTATTTTCTAATCTCCTATAAATAATATTATAATATTTCCATATTATTATAACACGTCGTTTTGGTCCTCAATCAGCATATTTTGCGTATGAATAATTCCTCTTGTTGAAATGAATATTGACAATATCGATTAATAGTAGCCAGGTGACAGGAGGTACTGTTGTATTGAATTATCAGAGATGTTATTGCACATAGTTGATGCGAATAACTAGTTACAATGAAATATAGATAGTTACGCGATATATAGAATAGTGTGCAAGAGTAAAGCAGAGGTTGCAGATAGATGGAAGCCGAGCGGAATTGCCAAGGTAAATCCTCCTGCCCGACAGCGGTATAAACTTTACCCTCTGCAATGGCTATGGTGTTTATCTCTAGTATATTGTATGCAGTTCTTTGCTATTATATACCAAGTGATGGATATGGTTTAAAGAAAATGTTGTTTAATATTAGCAAGCATAATTAATGAAGATATTCGTTGACGCCGGGGGGTGTCCTTAATGCCTTAGACCGAATATCAAAAAGAATAAATTTTCAGCATTTTAAATGCAAAGATTTAAGTACGCTACTTTTGATAATTAATGATTTTCTAATTTACGACTTGAACGTATTATCTATTTTTTCAATAATGACAGCGGGCTTTATTCTCATTTCTTGTTTTTCTTGTGCATTACCGCTATCTAATATTATCGCTTTGTTGAATAGGCCATATTATTTACTGGGGGCTTTTCTTTGAAAAATATCCATACAACGGTATCGTTGAATATCACTTAGATTATTATATAATATCTATCTTGCAGAATTTGGAGTTTAAGATAGAATTTAAAAAAAAATTCTAGAATAAATCGTTTCTGTATGCATAATAGCGAATTTTTAAAACGCAATAATTGTAATATTTTATTATTGAATTTGGCAAAATTTTAGAACACCCCTTCGATGTATAAAACATAATAAAAGTATATATTTGGATATTTTATATTTTGCTAATATATTGTGTTAATATATTTAATGACCGAAAAACATATAAATCCTTCCCAGCGGAAATTTCGATAAATTCTTTAACAATATGAATTCTATCGCGCTTAAATTTAACCATGATATAAAACATTGTATTTTTATTTCTCTTCCTGACTATAGAATATTACAATATAACCCAAAATCAATTTAGTATGAATTCCGCTAAGATATGGAATATAAAAAGCGACATTCTTAAGAACGTAATACGTAACAACGACTATTAAACCAAATATCGAATAAAATGAAGTGCTTCATATATATGTTATGAAGGCGTATGCAGCATTTTGCTTTTTATCAATCCGGATCACCATGTAACTGAAGATTTCCTTTATACATCGTTAACGCTACCTGAAACGATGTTTTGGTTCGCTGCCGGTACCGGTTATGACATTTTGGAAGCAGAAAGTTCAAATGTAATAAACAACGACAACATTTCCCTTCTGAACTCGTAGTATATTGATTCAACTGTTTAATAGCGTAAATGCAGTAGAAACGTATATAAGGACGAAACGGGGTAGTTGCTTAATGTTTTACATTTGACGATCCTGGATAAATTCAGACCTTCTCAGACAAAAAGGAAAATGAAGGATGTTATATAATAAATTTATTATGAAATTCATAACATAATTTTTTTCTCATAAAATTTTAAATACATCTTAATACCCTAAATTTCTTAAGGGCGAAATACTCAATATATAAAATAATGGTATATTAAATTGTTTAAAATGTGCCGCATTTTCAAATTCTTGTGGATTTCTTATAGTATCTTGAACTCTTGTATACCTACTAGTTCCAGTAGGCTACAATTAAATTTAAAAAAAAAAATTTCATACATGCTGCCTCGCATCTAGTTTGATATGATTGTTGCTTCGTAAAATTTAATCTATTTCCTCCACAAAACTTTGCAACAATGGTGTTGTAGCAATCTGCTATAATAGAATCCATATTTAAAGGAAACTAGCAGAATTATGCGCTACTCTATATATGTGGGTCATAATATCTTACTATATCACACAATTCTTCATTCGCATTCATTAGCTTCATATGGCCTGTTGCAAAAATATTGCAATTTAGCAGAATCTAAATATTCGCTGAAAACGTGACTTGTAGAGCTTACAATGTCATCTGCCAGCTATCTGATTCCTATATGCGCATCTTACTACGATAAACATTGTTTGAATTTTCTATACTTTACTGTATTGACTAATATTATCCTTTTCCTTTTTTACTTATACCCCACAGCTGTAAAATGATACTTTTCGTTAATATGCGTTTAACAATATTTTCCTAAGTTATTAGTAAATGTTAGAATATTTGTACCTATTCCACGAATGCCTTCCTACTCTGTGCTATCTTACATTTTACGAATAGTTTCTTACAAGAATAATTTGTATTTTGAAAATGACAAATAAAAAAAAAGTTTTATTGTCAAATTTATATTACCTGAAAGAGTACAAGTCCTACTTAGTAAATAAAACAATTTCTCTTGTATATTATCAGGAAATATCATCGCTACGAGCCTATAATTTTAACACCCTTTCTATGTCCTGGAAGAATTTGTTGCTATGTTAAACAATTACCCAATATTACAATACTACACAGGGCAAAAGAGTCATTCAATCGTGTGGCTTTCACATAGATGATGACAATTAAAAATACCTCTTCTTGCAATATTAGTAACGCTTATACCATGAAAAATTATTTTTATGAACCGAGCCATCCCGAAATTCCCAACGAAATCATTACGGTAAAAGATTTGTATTTGTACTGAAATTTTATTCCATGAAATTTATTAGAATATTAGAAAGTCCATTAGAGAAATTATTAGAAGTTAAAACATATTTTTTATCTTTCGCTTTTTTAGTTCTCTAATTATTGTGCTCTTCATTTTTACTTTAGTATACTAATTATTGATCACTAAATCGAAAGTTTGAGCACATAATTAGCATTTTCTACATTATTAAAGCATACCAATAATATAAAATGTCGTTTCCTTTTTGACAAAGTATATTCTGTAGTATATTTCGAAGTTTCCACTGACATACAATTTGTAAAAATTTGTAAAACTGACAAATCGTAAAAATCGTAAGGAGCAATTAAGTATCATGAATAATATGCTAAAATATTTTTATCGATTCTCGATTATGCTAGGAAATATTTAATAACACATGAAAAGCGATTTTTGCAAGACCATGCATAAAAGGTACATTCCTTCATGCTTCTTTGGCTGTGTATATTACATTTATCATAAGTTTTGATGATAGAATGATGTATTTTGCTAAGCGCGTATCGTTGGTATATTAATGCGAGGATATATTTACAACATGTGAGGAAATCTACAGATGCGCTTAACACACGGCATTCGGTGAAGAAATGATGTATTTTATCCACCTTCCTCTGACATCCTGACGGCTGAAGATATATTACGCGTAATAAGATTAACGGACGTTATTTTTCTTCGGGCTGATAGACTGTTGTTTCTCTTCCACAATAAGAGCTGTGTGTGTTTTTTTTTACATTACGCGAATATCAAAATATGAAATTATTTATGATTCAACTGTGCTAAATCATATATTTGAACGTGATAAAAGATCGTCATAAATAATTATGCAGGCAAACAAAACTAGTTTGGACAAATACATATTCTGGTGTAGATTTTATAATGGTTAATAATTCTTTAACGTATACTAGTGAATATTTTTAAAACTAGTTTACAATCAAATTTTTGAATAATACATTTAGGAATATGATAAACTTTTGAATTGATAGTTTTCATGTTGATCTTTAATCATTAGTGCTGTGCATAATGGCCTGATTTTGTAAAAGACCAATCTAAAAGACCATTTAATTTTTTTCAAACATAGATATATTTTCAAAACCAACACAGTCTTCAGCGTGTTATGTAATTTATTTGAACAAATTTTTTCCGTATTTTCACAGACTTTACCAATATACGATACAATTGAATTTAGTTCTTCATATTTCTTATTATATTTCCACTAAGTTGATATTGCCACCGCGGTAGAATTAACAAATCTTCTCTAATTAAAAGTAAATCTTTCATAATCTTATTAAAATTATGATTCACCGCTTGCGAAATAATGAATATATTCACTGGTGCCAAACCTAAATCAAACTGATTTGGGCAAATCTAAAGTAGAACCTTTCAATATTCTGACAAACCGTCGTACAAAGAAATAATTTGGGTTTTGTACATAATGGACGCTAATGGATTCATAGTCAATAAAGGTATAATTACGTTTAACCAACATTCATTATTAAATTAGAATTGGCAGCGAAATCACACAGCACAATATAATGCCATCCGCGGCTATATATCTTTATAAAATATGCAGTGCTTCGCTGGCCCATTTGCCTCGCTCAATTACTCCCTGATATTTTACCCATGACTTGGTAAATCAAGAGTTTCATAGAAATCTTTAAATCAGGAATAGGATAGCTTTTGTTCATTACGTACAGTAAATATTTGATTTTTATTGTATAGAGTTCACTGTAACATTATATTTTTATTATGCAAAAAACCGAATTATTTATTCATTCAATTCTAATATAAAATGGCATAATATAGAATATTTCAAGCGCATAGCGCTTGAAATGTACATCTAGCTACTTAATGCTTGTTACGGTATTTTGGTGATATTCTATACTATTATTTATCACCGTAGTGATAATTTTTAAAATAAAATGGCATATAAAACGAAAATAGTTATGATATGGAGATATTATAAAATTGTTATTATTATAGTACGAAAATAGTTATTTTATTAGTGAATATAGAGGAATATTTTTGAAATATTAATATAACATATTTACCATAAGCTTCGAACAGACGATTTTAGATTCTCACAAAGAAAAAATATGTGTCAAATAGCTTTTTGTAAACATAGCAATGAAACGAAAAAATATATATAATATATGTACATACAGAATTGCAGAAACAAGCAGCCAAAGTAGGATTACAAATATCATTTAAAAAAACACAGTTCATAACTAACATCAGTGATGCCCCTCAAAAGCTTAAATTTCATGACAACACAATATCTCAAACAAATTGCTTTAAATATCTAGGAGAGTTGATAACGAGCAACACAAAAGAAAAGGCAGCAATAGAAACTAGAGTACACAAAATGGAAGGGGTGTTTCATATGACAAAAAACACATATAACAAGAAATCTTTATCCTGGAACACAAAACTAAGACACTATCAAACAGTGGTTAGACCTGAAACATTGTATGCGGCAGAAACACTTAAACTAACAAGAACTGGAGATCTTGAAAAACTAGAAAAGGTAGAAAGAAGAATTTTGAGAAAAATATTGGGACCTAAAAGTAATAGTAATGCAGAATACAAATTAAGATCAAACAGAGAGCTATATTTGAAAGTTGAAAAACTAACTGATGTAATGAGGAAAAAAAGACTGTAGTTTTACGGACACATATACCGAATGGATAATAACAGACTAACCAAGCAGATCTTCAACTTACTAATCAGTTACAAATCCAAACCCACATGGTTCATTGAAATTGATAAAGATATGAAAAGTGCTGGAATTAAAAGAGACACAATAAATAACAGAAAACGTTTTAGAGAAGTAACTCAAAAGGCAGGATTTCAGGAAAGAAAGAAATCAACGAATGGAAGAAAGTGGACCAAAGAAGAAAAGGAACGACATTCTCGAAGGATGAAGGAAGTCTGGGAGCAAAGAAAATTGAATACAAAGAAGTATAGCCAAAGTTGATTTATCGTACCCTCCAGAAGGGTTATTCGAAAGAAGAAGAAGAATATGTACATACATATTTGAAAAGTAACAAACTTTTTTTTTTCATTTTTCATGACATTTTTCATGACGCATTAATTTTTAATGCAATTGCACAAAATCTAATATGTACATTTGTTAAGTTATATATAAAATCCGAATTTCTGAATATTATCATAAATATTGTTGTTATTTCTATGCAGCAGTTTGTATTTGAACTAATGGACAAAAATATTAACGAATATATAATAATCGGGAACGTTACTCTTTTGAATAAAAATGAATTTAGAACGCGGTGATAAATTATAAACCCGGTTGGCTCATTTTGCATTTATGAAATGCAAAAATATCTATCATAATACAACAAGACTGCAAAAGATTGCTGTTCGTTAAATTTGTATCAACGGCTTTTCTCTTTCATCAAAAATTATACATTCCATTAGATCTTTTGTAATTTGTAATTCTGTTCTTCTTGTAATTTTGCTGTTGATTTTCAATGATTATAATTTCCATTCCCTTTTCGGAATTAGTTTTGCAGACTGCGCTTCTTTTTTTATTTGCTCTAGCTTTGTGAAATATAATCAACATTTTTTCAACCACGTATTAAGCAAACTCATTTCAGCAGCCATTGGAATTTGATTAAATCGTAAAAGTCTATTTATTTTTAAGTACATTTCGACTCGGATCAATTCCAATGAAAACAAACCACAAACCACACACGCACACACACACACACAGATGCACAGAACAAATCCCAGTAGAAAAATCAATCATCAAAGTAGAAAAAAAACTCAATTATATCCGATACACTGAGCTTTAATTACAATGTTAACGTCGCTATCTGGAAATGGACAGTCTGAATGAGAGCCTGTTATAATTTTGCAGAACTGCTGCAGCGAAATGCAAACGTCGTTCATATATATACCAAAGCATTATCGATACAGAATGATATACAGAACCTTAAATAATGTACAAGACTAATTAATTTTTAATTTTTTTGCGCTTATATGCTCTTATAAAGCATAGCAAACACGTCACTAATGCTTGCTTTTCCAACATTTACGTCTGATATTTCAGGTGAAAACTAAAATGTAATCAAATTGTCACATATTAAACATGACCGGGTGTACGTTAATTTAAAAATGTTCTCTAATGACCTTCTATAGTTTTCCATTACATAATTTGAATATTTACTTTATAGAAACTTTTAATTACGTTTATGCGTAAAAACCACACGAGTCAATTATTATTGTATGAAAACACTTGGTATATTATTTAATACTGGTTGCTGTCACAGGCAAGTATGAACGATATCAATTTTAATAATGAAGGTTATTAAGTTTTATCGCGGTTCATTTTTTCGTCGTTTGTTTTATGTGCAAAGAGCTAAATAATTTCTTGCGCTTTGTTAGATTGTCCTGTACAGACTGCAAATAATACGGTATGCTAAAGAATCATGATTAAAGCACCGAAGAAAAATATTTAAAAATGATATTGTCAGAGTATAAAAGTCTCTACTACGTCAGTCTTAAGATGTTACTTCGCAATAGTCATTAGTCTTACAGACGGACATTCCACAATGGTTTGTTGGAAATGCTGAATATAATAATGAAGTTTTTCTCGATTGGTTTATTTAAAGGAATTGTTCATTTATTAAAATAGAAAATATTGTGGAAGGAATTTGTTATCATTTATTAATACAATGGCTAAATATAAAGTTGTTTTAGAAGTACCGTATAATTAATTGTATAGTTTTATAAAGTTTAATACGTGCCCAGTGTATTTTAGGTGGCTCGATTAGTTTCATAACTACCATTATGCAGAATAATTCATTTTCTGTGAGCAAATTTATAATATGATAATTTTACAAGTTTTAATTGTGTAACTTTTCCTAAATATAAAATACAAGTAATTGAGTTCATTTGGTAATTTTGAAAAGATTTAAATGGAAGAGTGATTATATTTTTGATAACGAAACGAGTATAAAGATTGCTAAACAACATGTGTATTATTCAACTCCATTAAGCACTTTTTTCCTACTTTATTTTTTTAACTTCGCAATAGCGAAAAATTCATTACAAGAACTCGTAAAATATTCCTTTGGAGTCAGCGTTGTTCACTCAGCAATTTTCAGTGGTGTTAAGTGGTTTTTCAGTATTGTACCTTTCATGGTACAATATATAACTCGACAAATAAAACATGGATATAATCGCTATATGCCAAGACATAAAGAGTGGTGAATTGAACGCATAATGAGGGACACATTAGGACATGAACATTAATCACGTGAATCTGTATCTTTGTTGAAACTGCATCCTTCTTTGCAGTCCATAGTCTACCACGATTCTGATAATAGATGACATGTTCTTTATCGCCAAATGTTCAGGGATGTGTTGAATTAAATTCACTGAATTCGGTGAAATATGGAGAATTATTCAAAGAAACGATCACCCATCCATGGTGTGTACGAATAGTTAACCGCTTGATAAAATAAATGGCATTATTTTCAAGACTTTTTCATTATAAATTTGTTTCCAAGTTTACTCCTTCGACTAAAAGTTTTTTTCTGATTTTTCGACGAAGTAAATTGTTACGAAAATTGCTCATCGATCCATCACGACTTAAATACTTAAAAAAATTATAAATGCCAAAAAAATTCAATGGTATAATTTCGTGTTGTATTTTAAAATATTTAGTATGGTAGAAGTGTGTTTTGTATGAAGCTATTAATTTAAAATTATTAAAGTATAAAGCTTACATCATTAATATGCTTCGGAGATCAGGTGGTCTTATTCTGAAATAAAGAAAAGTATTATTAGTTTCATACATATAGCGATTATAAATACACTAATTACAATTTTTATTTATCACTTTTAAATTAAGGCATGGATGATACTAATAAATATTTTTTGTTTGTTTGATGAATATTGATGTAAATTTCAATAATAGTAATATCAAATGTGCAAATACTGTCAAGTTCTGGAGATCAACATTGATGATAAAGTAAATTTGGGCCCACACATTGAAATTCTATCTGAAAATCTCTCGTGCACTTGTTTCGCATTGAATCAAATCAGAAATGAAGCAGACAAAATGACAGTTTAAAAAATGTCATGTGGTGTTTGAATCTCATCTGCGATATAGAGTGATTTTTGAACAAACAGAAGTGTAGAAATTTTTAGAAAAATTTTCAAAATGCAAAAACGTACGGCTAATTTATGAAGCTCCTCATAGAGCATATTGTCGAGAAAAATTTCGTAGTTTTAAAATTTTTGCACTAACCACTATTGACATACAGGAATCAAATTCATAAACATATTATGAATCAATGTCTATCAATGATCTGCAAATTCAATTCAGTAGAAATGAAGAATTCAATTAAATCAATTCTCACTAATCTAAGTTCATATTCTATACAGGAGTATTTAGCAGGAAATCTTTAATTACTACTATGCTTTTTTGTTTTTGTTTTCTATACTCTACACAGCTCTAATGATTCTCACTTATCATACACATAATTTTTATCAGGGTTTACATATTTAAGTATTTCTAATCCAATACGTGTTGTGTATTATTAGAAAAGTTTTTATAGACACAAAAACTGTAATATTTTTATCTCAATGAATGTTTCGAATAGTAAATAGGAAGTTTAAATATCGAATTTGAAATTGAATTATGAAGTATAAAATGTCCTTAATATTGTTTATTTTTCAAGTTCTGACGCACATGTCTCCAAATTAATATGATTGACCATTTTATAAATACCTGCGATTTTATAGTTTATTATAATTATACATTTTATTTTATTTTTGATTTGAAACAATAAAGAATTTTTGATTTTTGTTTGATTTGATGTTTAAAATACTTGTGATTTATGTACGTTTATTTACCATCACAGAAATTAATTACGATATTTTATTTTGAGCTGTCCAAACAAATAACCTGAAATATACGACTTTATATATATATATATATATATGTATATATATATATATATATATATATACATATATACATTAATATTTGTATTTGTATTACAATACCGTTTTCTAATTATACCACAACCTAACTTTTGAACAGCCTAAATTCGTTATTTGTGGGGTAAATTCTGAATTAGAGCTTATACCTTCAGCTTCGGCGTAAACATATATGCCGCTGGAATGCAAAAACTTTTTCGAGTTGAGCCCCATGAAAGACCGTTCGCTCGAAACGTTCTCAGGTATTCAAATATGGTTAGAAAGTTTTCGTTTACCGTTACGGGAATGTCGAAAATGTATGTTAGAAAAAACATGATTGTGCTTTGCAATGTCCAATAAATTATGAAAATATTTAATGCCATGATTATAAAACAATTTTGCCGTATATAATGATTATGGAGTTCCTCCCAAACTTAAATAGGTTAAAAGCTAGATGAACATTTCGAAGGCTAAACCCCCAAATAACTCATATTATCTATGATTTGTATGAATTGGATTGTTCTACTATCATTTGAAATGAACATACAACAACTAAATGCTTACGGTTTTTGAATGATATTCCAGAGAATTAATAAACGCTAAAGTTATTAATTTGCGATGGATATTAATGTGCATTTATAACACTTCGTATAAAAACTTTAAATATACAAATGTACTATATTGCTACGGGCATATGTGTAGAGTATCGCATTTTATGTTTGCGAGGCTTGGATAATACGAAAGGAAGGGAAATATATAATTAAAAAACAAAAAATGTGGTTAGAATCATTTTTAATGAATAGTTACGATGATTTTGTGCTAGAATCAGTAGAGGATAAGAGAAATTGTTACATAATATTACAGTGTAAGAGAGATAGACTAGTAGGTCATATCCTTACACATGGGGGTATTATGCAATTAGTTATATAAGGTGATGTAGAGCGAAACTAAGAAGTAGGTAGAGGGTACGATAAAGCTGGATGTTACAATAAATAGTTATAGGGAAATAGCTCAGGAGAAATCTTCGTGGCGTACTTTTTCATATCAGTCATTAAAATTGAAGAAAAATCAAATAAATAAGGTCTTTTAAGGTCTTGGGATAGATAATCTAAAATATCCTCTAGAAATTTAGAATATATATTTTTTCAGGGTTAATTTTAGCCATGTAATGGATTACCTGGCCATCATTATTTCCCTTCCAATTAGTATATAAGCATGTCTTCTGAAAACAAGTACATTGTTCCACAATGCCGAGTCACATTTTTCGAGCTCCGAAAAGCGAAAGCAATTAGACGGCCCGGAGTATTCTTTGTCGCCTAATAATCTAGTTCCGAGCAGTAACAACTTGAAGTACAATTATTGATGTCTGCCTAACCAGCGCCTACTTTATCTACGGTTATTCCTTACTTCGATCTTAAAGAATTAAAAGTACCGCCAATTAAATAATAACCCGCGATTTAATATTATTCTACGTGAACTCGACATATGATATTCACAGTATGGAAACTAATTATTACATCTTTTCGCAACGTTGAGGAATGCATGCTCGTTACAAAACGTTGAAGTCGTTTAAAAATATATATTCAAATTATTTATTATCAATTCATTCAAGCCCAATAAACTATCTCATCAGTAATGTAAGCTTATAATAATTATTTTTTTGCAAGTGCTTCTTTTAAATTAAACGGAGTATATGAAAACCAATTGACTCGGGTCGAAATTAAATTTATCCTGAAAGGAATGTACCATTGACTCCACACATAGATACTAACCGATGTGTACAAAGGAAAGGAGAAAAAATCTGTACAGAAAGGCAAATGAACATCGTTTATAGGGAAATGAGTGTGTAGGAAGCACCCAGTAAGTGTATTAGAGTGGTACAATAGAAAATGGTAAGTCACCTTATATTTCACTAGCATGAACTTTTACCGTATTAAATATCATCAAAATTTTGTTAGTTAAAGTATTTTTCCCTCGATCTGCATTTCGAAGACTAATCCTCATCTTTAATGATACAATAATCAAATAAGTAGTACAATTTAATATATAATACAGTTCGTATTATGCAGATTACATATAAATACATCATTTGTAAAAAAAATCAAATATAATATAAACAAAACTATTATGTAGAGTTGTGGCACTTTCTAGATTCGCAAAATTTGACCTAAGTTAAAGAGTCCGCAATCCTAAAGATTGGTTAGAAACAGCACGCCATGCCGATCTATCCTGAGCTAATCCCTTCATCTCCCTATAGCTATTCATCTCAACGTCTTCAACTATCTGACTCACATACTCCAATCTAGGCCTACCTACCCCTCTCTTTCCCTCCACTCTACCTTCTATGATCAATTGCATAATCCCCCCATGCCTAAGAATATGCCCTACTAATCTGTCTCTCCTACGCTGTAACACTCTCCAGATACTTCTCTTCTCCCCTACTAACTCTAGTACAGCTTCATTTGTTACTTTATCTTCCCAACCAATCCTAATCATCCTCCTATAACACCACATTTCAAGTGCTTCTAATCTACGCTTCTCTTCCTTTCCTATAGTCCACGCCTCACACCCGTACAGTGCTACACTCCAAACATATACCTTCAGTAATCTTTTTCTAATACCCAAGTCAATATTTGATCTTAAAATCTGTTCTTTTTCTACGAATGCCTTCCTACCCTGTGCTATCCTACACTTTATATCTACCTTGCTTCGATTATCTTTTGTGATTCTACTGCCTAAATAACAAAAATCTGACACTTCTTCGATTCTATTATCTCCTATTGTGATCCTCATTTTTCTACTGCATTCCTTTTTGTCACACCTCATCACTTTAGTTTTACCTATATTTATTTTCATGTTAAAATCCCTAGTCAATACTGCCTGCATACCATTCAATACCCTTTCTAAATTCTTTTCGCTTTCTTCCAATATAGCTATATCGTCGGCGAATCTCAGCATATATATTTTCTCTCCCTGTACATTCACACCTACACTATACTCTTCTTTTACTTTGTTTATTGCATCTTCTATATATAGATTAAATAATAACGGTGAGAGTGTACATCCCTGCCGAACTCCCTTTCCTATTTTTGCTACCTCTTCTTCCCCCTCAATTCTAATTGACCTATTACAATGATTTTATATAAACATCCCTGTTAAATGTTATGTATATATATTAAATTAGACAACATATTCATAGATTGTAAGCTTAGTGATTTTGTTAACGCTCCTCAAATTCAATATCTTGCAAATTTCAATGTATCAAATGTTATCAATATTTACCAAAATTCGAAACTCACGTGTTCTCTTCTTCTGCATATAGTGAAAATATGGCATCGTATTATCTTTTAACTTGTGGTCCCTATAACTTAATTTCTCTAACATCCTTTGATAAGAATGCAAATGTTTTTCGCTGCAATTCTTGTTCTTATCGTAGTCATTGAATTGGAGCAAGTTGCTTTTAGAACGTAATGGACATACAAAGAGAAAAACGCTAGCAAAGTACCATCAATAGGATATTCTGTCTAGCACCTAGTTATATTATAAATATATACAATTCCCTGTGTATATATAATCCCTGTGTTTCCTTACCACTTATACTGGATATTCGAAATGCGAATTGATGTCCACTGTGTTTACAGTATGTATGCAGTACATGAAAGCATGGCCATATTAGCCTTAGTGTAAAGTTTATCAAAAGGTTTCATATTAAATACTTGCGCAGTACAAAACTTTACAAAAGCAAGAGAAATGCATATATATATGTACAGACTTTTGAAAATGTAAATTATTTTATTTACATAATATATTCTTTAGCCCATGCAAATGGGATATTATTTGTTTTCAATATTTACATTATTTCTTATTTGTTTTAGCTGGTATTGAATTGATTGGGAATTTACATTTAACCATGATTCTGGACATTCTGCAAATTTCGAATGTTCTGTTACAGCTACGTTCTAAATTAGAACAGTGTGTAATTAGAAGCGGTTTAATTGCATAAGCGTGGGGAGTTTAGGATGGCAGAAACGCATTTAGGGCAGGAATGTGACTGAATATTATCGCCAATGTAAGTGGAATAAGTTCCTATAATATTCACTTACGTCTGAATTGGAGCGTTTGGAATTTTTGGGGAGGATAATAGAATTCGATAAATGGAGTTGTTTGGAAGAAGAATTTTTTTAAATAGGGACCGTCTGGGGTAAATAGGAATGTATATTATAACATAACGATTGTAGATAATTTAGAAATATACTATAAAGGTGTATTTATTCAATTATAATTATTTTTAAGTCTGTAGAGTAAAAATAACTCAAAATAGGTTAAGCTAAATTTAAGTTTAAATTGATTAAAAGTACTTTCCTTAGTTATCCAAAGTTTTTATTTTAATTTGTGTATACTATACCAAAATTATTGCTGATAAATTGTGTTAAATACCATGCCATCACAAATTTTATTTATGTACCAGACTGCAATTTATTCAAATAAATTGTAGTTACTACAATAGTATCGTAAAGAATTATACATACTATATATAAAAAATCCGTAGCGGTCTTAATAAAGTTGGTGTAATTCAGCTTTAGCTTTTTTCAGAATTTTTTTAGGTAGTCAATATTATCATTCACATGTTAGTTAGTCAATATATTACATAAGACATTGTAAATTTCACGTGTAATAACAATGTGTTAACTTTATTCAGAGTACGATTTGAGGTCTTTTAGAATAGTCCTTATTATTGTATTTTTATATCTTAAATTATTCTTATATTGTAATATTAAACTATTCATAAGGTAGGTTTTATTGCACGAGTTATCTAAAGAAAGAGTTTTCTAAAGAACGTGTGTTATAAATGACTTATGAAATGATTTTTTTATACAATTTTTTTCTAATTTGCGCCTTTTATGTCCTTTTTAAATAAAAAATCGAAATTTCAAAATTTAGGGATTTTTTTGACAGTTGGTAATAGCTATTGACACATTTGAAATATTTGAAATAAATTGTCAAATAAATTAAAATTAAACTATTTGTTGCTTTCTTTTGTGTTTTGACGTACAATTGTACATTTCAGGGACAAAATTTTAAATTAAACTATTTGTTGCTTTCTTTTGTAGTTTGACGTTTGATAACTGGCAAGCAGAGCTACCAACGTTGAGACAGTAAATTTCACTATGCTATAAGAGAACTCAAATTCGTTTAGATTTCATGCGAACTCATTTAGATTCGTTAGCATCTCTATTAGAAACGCAAATTAGAAAAAAAAAATTATAAAGTACAAAACAAATTATGATAATTATGATAAGCATAATAACAAATAATATTTAAAAAAAAATTATTATCCAAAGTTAAGATGTCCAAAAAATTATAAACCGCAAAATTCAAAAATATCATGATTCAAATATCAAAAAATTAAAAAAATCTAAATTTTGTAATAAATGTGTGAATGGATGTGTGAAAAACTTTCGAATATGTATTATATTCTGATTCTTTATATATATATATATATATATACACACACAATAATTCAATATATTATATTCAATAAGCCATTTGATAATAAGCCAATTGAAAAAGTTATATTGCTTTCTTTTATTAATTGATGTAATATTAGAAACCTTTGAAAATATTAGAATACAGAGAGATTCATCACTTTCTTTGCAATAAAAAAAAATGATTACACATTTGACTATTTCTGCAATTTTTTGTTTTATGAGCATTTTCTATCATGACTTTTGATTACACATCTAAAATAAATTGCTTCTTAAAATTTTTTCCTTGAGGAACGTTGTTCAGCAGACTCTTAACTTACTTTCCACAAAAATTCCTATCATTAACGGCCCTTTTATTATTCTCTCTCTTTACTGTCATTTATATCTGATGCATAAAATGTAAAGCTGTAGAACTTAATTTCGGCACGGTGACCTGCATAAACAACGGCCTAATGTTATCTGCACATTACCGTTGAAAACATTCCTTGGCTACTTTAGCTGTTCCCCGATATTTATCCCTGCATCTGTTCGGGTTCGGACAGCAACCGAAGGAGAGAATGAAGATATTCTATCACCTGATGGCTGCTTAGCTTAGAGTACGGTACTGACACCTAACCAAGTTCCCTCTCTGCCTACACCGAGACCTAATCCTACAACATGGCAGTGGCGTGCAGAAGATATACTTGTTCTGATACACCAAATGATAGATTGATGAATTCTGTAGAGTATAGATATATTGTTCTAGGTATGGTAACATGTTGCATAGTCAAAAAGAGAATGATTATCAAAATAAAGGCGAATTTAAAAGAGGACAGTCTTTCGGCATTTTCTAAGGACAATGAAATTTGCAATAGTTGTAGTTGTGCTTAAAATATCTTGTACAAAATTACACGCCATGATAATAGCTGAATCTTATGACAAGAGATGATGCGGGTATACAAAAATAGAAATATGGTTAGGGAAGTCAGACTTATGAGAGAAGATATAAAAAAATTAAGTTAAATATATATGTTTATCAAAACTTTATGCTCCATAATATATTATACTTTAGGGTATATACTGTAATATTCATATTAATATTCATATTCGTTTATTGGGGCTTTATAATGCATAATATTATTTACACAGGTCAGTATAAAAATGTTAAGTGAAAAAAAAAATATATATAGTATAATAAATAGTAACATTACAATACAAGTAAGATGTACAGAGTATTTAAAGTAATTAGACGTGAAGAAGGGTAGAGGAGGTAGCGAGAATAGGAAAGGTAGTCAGGCAGGGATGTGCACTTTCGCCGTTATTATTTATTCTATACATAGAAGATGCAATAAACAAAGTCAAAGAAGCCGATAGTGTAAGTGTGAAAATTCAGGTAGAAGAAATAGATACTTTGATATTCGCCGATGATATAGCTATCTTGGAAGAAAGGGAGCAGAATTTAGAACATGTATAAAATGGTATGCAAGTAGTAATTATTATGGATTATAACATGAAAGTAAGTATAAGCAAAACCAACGTGATGAAGTGCAACAAGAGGTAATGCAAGCGAAAGATAAGAATGGGAATAGGAGATGATAGAATAAAAGAAGCGTCAGACTTTTCTTATATACGAAGTAGGATTACAAAGGTAATCAAAGTAAGATAGATATAAAATGTAAGATAGCACAGGGTAGGAAGGCAT
The DNA here is from genome assembly GCA_947310635.1 of Leptodirus hochenwartii. Classification (NCBI taxonomy): domain Eukaryota; kingdom Metazoa; phylum Arthropoda; class Insecta; order Coleoptera; family Leiodidae; genus Leptodirus; species Leptodirus hochenwartii. The sequence goes on along the minus strand of OX371177.1, from coordinate 10,421,773 downwards.
TCGTAGAAAAGGAGCAAATTTTAAGATCAATTGACTTGGGTATTAGAAAAAGATTACTGAAGGCATATGTGTGGAGTGTAGCATTTTACGGGTGTAAGGCGTGGACTATAGGAAATTAGAATAGAGCATACTATTTCCAACTCATTATCAACAAACAATTGCTTATAGGTAAAGTATTGAAACCATTTGCATTTTCACAAATCACTTGATTAATGATATAGTAACCATATTAGGTATGTTTTTATTTATTTTTTATTCGTTTTTGGTGCTTTATAATACATAATATTATTCACATAGGTCAATATAAAAATGTTAAAAATAAACGAGGCGTGAACTCGTCAATTGTATAAAATGCATTTTCTAACAAATAACATTTTACAGATTATTTGAATTCTCTAATACTATCATTGTCTTTTACAGACTTTGGTAATTTATTATATAAAGTTTGAGATTGATATGTAAGCGAATTTTGAGTCTTTGTCAATCTGCAAAATTTAACTACTAGGTCATTGTTATTTCTGGTGGAGTAATTATGTACGTCAGATCTTAGTCGAATATTAGAAATATTCGTTCTTATATGCATGACACATTCTAGGATGTATATGTATGGTAGCGTTGAGATTTGTTGTTGTTTAAAGACATTTCTACAATCATCCCTATTACGACTATATTACCTAGGATGCTAATTGCTCTACACTGTAAAGCAAATATTTTATACGCAGTGGATAATATGGCATATGACAACATATTGCGAAATAAACTGTTCTCAGGATTCCTTAAGATACAACGCTCGAAAGCCATCTTAGTGCGTGGATATTTATACATAACTTATTGACCATTTTTTCAGTGTGTGCGTTGAAAACGAGCTTGTTGTCGAAATGAACCCCTAGAAATTTAACATACATTTCACATACGTGAAAATCTTTTGTGTCTTTCAAAGATAACAGCATTTTTTCTATTTTTGACATATTGAGGCACAATTCGTTGGCAACTGATTGGCATAATTCTCGCATACATTAGCTGAATTTATAGCATCAGTATAATTTCTATGAGTCACACTTAAGGTCGAATCATCGACATACAACATACAATTTATGTTTAAAGTATTTTTATAGTATTTAGGTACTAAGGCAGGTCGTTGATGTAAACGGTAAATAATAAGGGCCCTAGAATAGACCCCTGTGGTACACCCTAAATAATATTATATTTAGAAGAGTTCTCATTATCAAGTTGAACTACCTGTTGCCTATTAGACAAATATGAGTCAATTAGTTTTACACTTAGATTGTCAAACTTATACATTTTATTATTTTTATTTTTTTTAATCGTCACTACGGTGTTAAATTATAATTTAGAATATCACCCAAATACCGTATCTTAAAGTATTAAGTAGCTAGATGCGCATTTCGCAGGCTGTGCCCCCATCTTCAGTAACACAAGATAAAACTAAATAAAATACCTCTGTCACGAATCGTGATTCATATCCTATTAAATAAATAAGTCAACATGACAAAATATATTATATATCTATATTATATACATTTTTTGTAACTTCTCGCATAGTATTTTATGAGACATGCAATCGAACGCGTGAGAGAGATCTAGAAATACAGCCATTGTGAATTCCGACCATTTTTTTATTATATTTGCGAATTTATTTATTGCCGTATTTGTGGTCTTGCCTCTTCGAAAATCATATTGATCTAAGTGAAAAAGGTTATGCAATACAAAATATTCAGATATTTGCTCGTACATAATTTTTTAAGAACACCGGAAGGGGATTTAGTTATTTTTATCATCTTTTACCCCCTTTTTAAACAATGGCGATACCAAGGATAGTTAGTGGACTGATAATATACATGAGTCCATCAAAAAACGCCAACTAATATTTGGACCTTCGATTAGTTAACTCTAACTACATGTTAGTGTAGTATAACCAATTGCACACCACTGTATGCTAACAGTTAACGAGCTCCTCCTGATGGAATTCTACCCTTATTGCACTCTTACCTCACCTATCCTCATACTAAGAAGTCTATATATCTACCATCACGTCTCGCCCCCATTTCTATCACCAGAGTAACCGAGAAACAATAATTTAAGACCCCGGTCTATTCATCTTAGTATATCAGACAGTATTTTCTTGGTGGGAACAGGTCGGTCCGGTGCCATGGGGCTGATAGCAAATACTTATTTACGCTTACAATTTAGGACGCGCGGCGATGGGAGCAAAGTGAGATGGATAGATAAACCATTTGTGGAGATCGAAGGTGATGCCTCTTAAGAGACAGAGACGGAAAATGTGCCGTCCATAACTTATCGTGCAAATAGTGGGTCGGTATAGATTGCTGAAGGTGGTAATTAAAGTTCAGGCAGAAGTGCGTTGAACAATTAATTGAGGCAAACAATTAATAAGGATGAACGTCAGAGTTTAGGTAACAGTTCTTGTAATGACCTAGTTGTTAGTTTTTAATGTGCTATTTGGAGAATTTAAGAGATTACATAGTAAAATCTAAGGTGTACAAACAAAACTAGCGTATATATAAAAATCTAACAAATCATTGTAATATTTCATTTAAAATTTAAATATGAAAATTGACTATGTTGCATGAGCGAATACTAAAAGCCATAAATAAAATATCGCTGTTATTAATTTTCGTCAAATTTTACAAAATGAAACCCAACTAATTGGCGATTTAATATAAGTATTTAAATATTTTTTTTGTGGCTCAAATACAATCAGGAATATTTTATAATTCATCGTATTTGTGCTGAGATTTGCATCAATTACTTTAATACTAAAAATGTATATTGGGTCCGATATAAATTATTAACCTGTAAAACTTTCGTAAAGCTATTTACCTTACATTTTCATACTTACACTTCTTTATACACCTTAAAAAATAATTTAAAGTACAAAACACTGCTTTCACGCAATTAGAAAAAAGGTAGAAATAAAATTATTGACATAAATTATGCGAAACGAGAAATTTTAATAACACTGTGTTTAATATGAAATGTTCAATATATTTTATATCCATAATAAATTACATATATTTTTATACAACCTTAAGAATCTGTAATACAAGATATTATCAGATTTTCTTTCAAGGAAGCTTTATCGCAGTAGATATCTTAATTCTTTAATGTGCTACCAAATAAGACGTACCTTGCACTCACACACCCTCTTAAATTAATTGCAAAAATAGACGACAGAGTGCGCCTTCAGCGCATTTTCAAGACATTTATCATCGTGGTGATATCATATCCTCCATTTGCTAGATGAAAATTGTAGCAGTGGCGGGCCAAAAACGCCAAACTGTTTTCCTACACGTAGCCGCATATACATATACAAATACTATGTTCCGTTTTGTGGAAGGGCCAAAAGCTGCAGCTTCCATAAGATCTGTCATTTATACCCGAGGAACATAGGCTGAGTCTAAGGCAGATTTAAGATGATTAAGTAGGCCATGTATCAGCCTTTGCCGGCCCTCCGGTTCATTACGTTAATAACGCCATTACTCTTTTCTTCGGTAGAACCCAATGTTTCTAGTACTCATAGTAAAGATAAATAAGGTATATAAAATCTAAATATTTATATTAGAATATAGTATAACCAAGAATTTGTAAATAGCGGCGTCTAAAATGGTCAACGTTGGCCGCTGACTGCCCATGTGAGAATTATATAATAACAAATATTTTAACATATATAATTTTATTGATTAATTATCATACTTTGCAGATTTAAATTCAAGAATTAATAAAGTGAAATTGTAATCAAATTGTATAGTAATCTCAATGAGTGATAAAGAGAAATGTATATTTATCTCAGTGTTGTGCAACTGAATATGGAGGCTTGAGATCCAAAATACGCATGGACCTTGTAAATGGTCTAAGCAAGGGCTTTGTTCATTCTTTTATAATATGACCATTATCATTCATGTTTTAAAAATGTACATCGATTAATTATGAAATGAATTTCAATTCTTATATTACATGGATACTTCAAATCGACTTTAGCTTATATATTCTTTTATATATGTGTGCTTATTAGTGTGAATATTGTCTAAGATTTTCTTTAAATTTCCTAGCTATTTGTTCTAATAATGCGATATTATTACAAGATAATATAGGGATAAAACTGCGACTTTCAACTTTAGCAGAAATTTTCAGGTTATTTAACTTTATGACTTCAAAATAACTGAGGAATAAAGCTGCGTAATATAAAAAAAGCAACGTATCGAAGAATAATGTAGAACAACTTATATTACAAATTCTGACACTATTTGGGCCATATGAGAATGTCGTTTATTATAGAAGATACAATATTTATGTGTTGAGTTATTTATCCAAAGAAATACTTTGTAAGGAAATGAGCGGAAATTTTAAAGAAATAAACAACTCCAATTTTAAATCTTACTCGAACAGGTAGCCATGTATAAAAAAGACGTAAGAATTAAAAATGTGTTCGCAAAATCTGTTCGGTTTCAGCAAATAACTTAATTATTTTAAAATTCTCAACGCAGTTACAAAACGAAATTCATACGAGACCAGTCTATAATATATTGAATGTGTAAGAAAAAAACGTATTAATAATTTGAAAATTATTGGAAATGTGAACAAACGAACATTACACCTTAGCACGTTATGTTTTAATATTCTGCAAAAAAAGTGTCCGCTTTTATCTATACCACCACAGAACTGAAAACTTTAATAAATGTTTCACTTACAACGTTGTGAAAGCCATAAACTTAATTGTGCCAAAAAAAGAGGAAATATTGCATTTTTAAATTTAAAAATTTATTGTTTAAAAAATTACTACATTTACAAAACACTTGATATCTCGACGAATTTAATTTTAAACATTTTAACATTTAAACATTAAAACATATTAAATACATGTTATCATGTATTTAATGTATTTATTCGTGCTAGTATGTATATCTTTTAATTGTATCCATTTTAATCATATTTTACTGCATAATTCTTTATGATACCCTACATTTTGGATCTGTGTTATGATTCAATGGGTAACAAGGATACGTCTTATGACCGTAAGACCCATCGGTAATCATTTTGGTATTATTACCCATCATTTTTCCATTTTTGAAGTAGTTCTGTCATGTTGCCTTATTAATTGTATATCAATCATAATTCGTGACAGAAGTATTTTATTTAGTTTTTATCTTGTGCTACTGAAGATGGGGTATAGCCTTCGAAATGTACATCTAGCTACTTAATGCTTGTTACGGTATTTGGGTGATATTCTATATTAATAAATTTATTGGTAAAAATTTATAATGGCATCTAATTAAAAAAATTACTGTCTTGTATTCATTTCTTGCTACAATAGTAATAATTCCATTGGATTAAGCACTCTTTTTTGAAAATCATCACTACAAAAACAACATTTTCATTATGTTCCATTGTTTACTCTATTTATACCTTTGAAGCGGGCAATATACTTGCAACATCGAGGTTAATATGTTAAATTTACGGACATAATTTATAATGGCAACAAGCTTATACATATATACATACATAACAAACAGCTTTACAAGCTGTATGTATAATTTCTTCAGAATACAATCGATTATATTAAATAACAAGCATTACATTAACGGGTAATCAATATACGCACACGCTACCTCTTTTAAATGCATTAAAATTAAAAGCTTATAAAAGCTTGGAATTAATAATTAAATAAACCATAGAATAAACTCAATATACATATATAAATTATACATGCTCTCATTAGTATTAATAATGTCAGTACAGAGGAATTCTGATCACTCGATCCTTCCTATGATATTTTAAGACTATGGGATGCGTATGTTTACCAGTTTATTGATTTATTTATTTATATAAAGAAATTCTTGTACTATTCAAGCATCGGATCGATTAAATGCTCCGAAATATTATACATTCACATTATTAATTGAAATAGAATGCTAAAATGTGCTGTGTACAAATAAAAGTTAATAAGAGCGCGCAGCAATGTTACTATTTCGATCATTTTAATATTATGGAATTTTGCTTTAAATATATTTCGACATTTATAAATTTTTTTAAACAGTCTATCAATATTGTATTATAACTTAGCTGTCCTATACTTTGAAATACTGTCGTCCCAATACCACTAATACTTTTAAATCGAACTAAACGATATTTACAACCAGTGAGGTTGCAGTTATTCTTCAATTATTCACTAAGATTCTGTTTTTATGTAGAAGGACGATCGAACAAAGAACATTACGGATAGCACGCACCGTATATTACTGTGAAATAGTGCACGAAATTCTTTATACTGATACATTACATTTGATTTAGATTGTTCCTATATTATTCTTACATGCAAAGCGTATTTATATATATAATTGTATTATTTATTTATTTATTTATTTAGAGAAGACGTAGAACAGATTAGCGATGGCAATTATTATTATTACATATTTTGAAAATATTTACACATATCAAATTCATTTACATTCTGTCACCCTGACATAAAACACAATATCCAAAGCGTCATTCTACAATATCATTCAATAGAATAAAGACAAAATACAAGCACAATGTTATCCATTGTCCTTGTTCATTAAATATCGTATATTTGTTCTATTCCAGAGCTACCAAGGATTCTAGTGTATGCTATATCATATATTGCTGTGCCGAATGGTTTCATGATTGGTCTGCCATTCTCCTATTGGGATAACATATTGTTTGGACATGTTTGGCTATTATATGCTTCGATAACGTTTGCCATCATCAAACTGACGTGTGTAAAACACAATGTCTTCCTACTACATCTATATACCGAATTGTGCGTTATTGTAGATTATAATACGTGTGGATGGCTTCAGTTGAATAGATGAGATTACTCATAATAAGTGTCCGTTCATATAGAAAATATGAAAATGTTGAACAAAACTTGCATATTTCAATATTGAAAATTATGCGTAGCTATACGGAAAAACATTCTAGTAAAAAATTGTACTGTTATAGTTGCTATATCCGCAATTTATAGTGAAAATAGTAGCGATGTGTAGTTCACTCGCGAACCGTTCACTACAAACGGTTCAATCAAATGACGGGCGTACTGTGACGATGTTTGGCAACGACCTATAGGTCACTATGACCTAGTTCATGAACTATGAACTACATGGTGCACGGTGTACGTATTGATGTACTTGTACTAGGTCCTTAACCTGTCGTCTACTAAACCGTTCATGAATCACAACGACTCGTAAACGATGCGGTATAGTATACATTACATATACAGTACCAATAGCAGTACTAACATTTATGTGATAAAGTGTGTTGGTGTACGGAACGAAATTATATTTCCTTATATATATGTTTTATGTAAATTGTAAACATTGTTGTTTTTTGTTCCTCATTCTTAATTCAAAATAATTATTGTAATATTTTAATTTATTTATTTTTTACTATTTAATATTTTTATATTGAGAAAAATAGAGATTATTTTCAGTATGTACATGCATTTCATATAGGTCGTGAACTAGTTTATTTTAAAAAGATGTTAGTAGTACACGACCTATAGTTCGTGAACGGTACATTGAAATGAACTATGAACTACGAACTAGGTTCTCAAAGTGACATATAGTTTGCCATCGCTAGAAAATAGGGACGACAACAATTTGTTGAGATTATACCCACAAGATTGTGTGAACATGATGTTAGAAATTATGCAATAAATTATATAAGAATATCATATGCTTTATAGAAAACACACAATATTGTTGCGATTTCTACCAATCGCTAGTAACTTCAATTTCCACAAGAAATATAAACTTTTCTCATAAAATTGATTAAAATTCTCGTTATCTTTGGTACATCTGTAACTCTACATTATATACACTTTTTGAATATTATTGTTGAGACAAAAATAACACTTTGTCGTTGTGTTTCATTATTGATACTTAAAAAACACTTTATAACGTTCTGTTATAGATTGGCCACATTGCTATTCCTCTTAATAACATAGTGAAACTTTACCCATGCACCAAATTTATTTTTAACATAAACCCCGAATATATTCAAATATTTTTTATTTGCATATTATATACTTATTAGCATAATTCTGCTACCAATCCCAAGTTATTGAAAAAAATAGCTTAGTTTTAAGTAATTGATGGCTTACTCTGTGATATTCCACTATTATAAACGGTAAAAATTACTTCATTTAATACCACTTAGGATTACCACGTTTAATATAAAAAATACCACGTTTAACATCACTTAAATATTTAAATTTAAATAAAATTTTACCCCATCCTTTATATTTTAGCTTAGTTTCCTTCTGCTGTAGTTATCCTGAAAATGATGCTGGCTTTTGAGTGGTTTTATAAATATCAAAGACTTATATTGTATGGTAAGAGTTCAAATGACTTTGGGTAATATAGTCTGAATATATGTGATACATTTTTTGCCAAGGCACTTTGAGAGCAGAAAGCTATCATTTCCTATTGCAGCTCATTCCCTTAGTTCAGTACAAACGTTAAAGCCTCTGCAGTTTTGGGGTCGATAGAATTCAAAATAAAATAAAGTAGCCAAGGGATTACAGTTTTACATCAAAATGATGACCACGATCTCGAATATATCGATACATTATATAAATCTTACCCAAATACCGTAACAAGTATTAAGTAGCTAGATGTACATTTCAAGGGCCATGTGCAGTAGCACAATCTTACGGTATTTGGGTGATATTCTATATTAATATTTAACACCGTAGTGATCATTTTCAAAATAAATCTTAGCAATTTTTTCATCAATTCACTAAAATTTTCTATATTCCTAGCAAATCCGCTATATAGCGTATTTACTGTTTACGCAAGATCTAGTTTCTACTAGATGAAAGATAAATACTCCTTTTTCCTTTTTTTATTTCCAAACATCTCTTCTTAATCGAAAATTCCACCAATTGGAAGAATAAAATCATTCAAAAATAATAGCAAAATAGCCTTTGGAATATATTTTTGAGTATTTTGAATTACGTTTTAAATCCAATGATTGAACCTACATATTACATTTTCATATTAAAATATAGCGTTGTTTCGGTAATAACCAAAACCCGTTTGAATTGCATGAAGCATGAATACATGAAAAAGTATATAATAATATTAACTCATATTTAATATGGCAGCATTGTTAAAGAATATCGATACAAAATTAGTATATATATACTACTAAAGTTATAGTATGTATAAAAATACCGCTGGCAAATATCGATACTTTTGTGGTGTCGATACTTTTTTTCCAATCCTATTATACTTAGACCTTTGTGCATGTGCAATTTTCTATACGGGTATCAGAATCACTGCATTTAATTTAAAACGGGCTAATGTAGGGTTTTAATAAAAGTACATACGGAATGAAAAGGCACGTAACACATCCAGGTGATCAGAGAATTCCCAAGTTTATGTATTTACCACGAGAAAAGCGAGGTCATGTGTATTGTTGCAGTTATAAGTATATACCGCTACATAGTTTGTAGCTACATGGTCTTAATAGTGTAGTGTAGAATGCAGACCCTTAAAATTGTATTAGTTAAAGAGTCCGCAATCCTAAAGATTGGTTGGAAACAGCACGCCATGCCGATCTATCCTGAGCTAATCCCTTCATCTCCCTATAGCTATTCATCTCAACGTCTTCAACTATCTGACTCACATACTCCAATCTAGGCCTACCTACCCCTCTCTTTCCCTCCACTCTACCTTCTATGATCAATTGCATAATCCCCCCATACCTAAGGATATGCCCTACTAATCTGTCTCTCCTACGCTGTAACACTCTCCAGATACTTCTCTTCTCCCCTACTAACTCTAGTACAGCTTCATTTGTTACTTTATCTTTATAAAATTGTATACTACTGAATAATGTATATAAGATGGAAAATATATGCGCAAATAAAAATGTACAATCTAATATGAAATTGCAAGTATTCTTTAAGGACTAAACGTTTGGATGAAAATTAGTTACATAAATTTTCAGACAATTTTAAGATCAAATATTTGGTTTAGCTACTAGGAAGGGATTCATAAAATGACATGGGTGCACTATAGATCAATATAACAATAAGAAAGGAAGACGTAAACATAGATTGAAAGCTTTTGAAAATATAATGACGAGATTTTGTCAAAAAAATAGGTAGAGTACAAAAAAGTGATTGAAATTCTAGAACATTTATAACTCTACTGACACATATATGTATATACAGTCGAACTCGGTTTGTAAGTTATCGGTTAATAAGTCAACTCGGTTAGTAAGTCAAAATGGCTTGGTCCCAACCCAAGGCTTATATACTCTATGTATTATGACGTCGGATAATAAGTCATCATACTTCGCTTATTAAGTCATTATGTTGACGACATTATGATTTCATGCGTTTAGGAGATTAAATGGGTTTTCTGGTAATTACCGACTAATGAGGTTGTTTAATAGCTTGCAAGCAAAATGCGAGCAGAAACATCAAATCAAATCAAATAAAATTGGCAGTGGTGAATATGTTAGAAAGCAGTGTAAAGAAAAGTGAAGTGTGTAAGCATTTCAACTTAGTAAACTCATCGGTGGGTTCAATATGGACGGCTCGAAATAAAATCAAAGAAAATGTAGGAAGCAAAAGTGTGCAGCGTGTGGAGGAAACCTACTCACGAGGATGTAGATGCTGCTTTATTGAACTGGTTTAAACAACAAAGAACCCTCAATTTACCGGTAAGCGGACCTATTCTCCAATTAAAAGCTGAAAAATTGGCGGAATTGTTGGGAATAGAAAAATTTGAATGTTCCCCGGGATAGATCGACCGTTTTAAAAAACAGCATGAAATCAATTTTGGAAAAATAATTGGCGAAGCCAAAGACGTCAATTTGAATATCACCAGTGCGTGGATTAAAAATGAGTGGGAAGAAATCCGGAAATTTTTTAAAGACGAAGATATCTTCAACGGGGACGAGACAGGCCTCTTCTTCAAGCTGACACCAGACCACACTTTAAAGTTCAAAAATGAAAAATGCATTGGCGGAAAACTGCCAAAAGAAAGGATCTCTGCTTTTTGTCTGTGCTATTGTAAGCGGCACTGAAAAAAAGATTTGTTTGTGATCGGCAAATCAAAAAACCCACGATGCTTCAAAAATGTAAAAAGCTTGCTTATGACCTATGAAGCCAATAAGAAGTCTTGGATGACAAGCGAGTTATTTGCAAAGGAAATCCGACGTTGGGAAAGGACCTTAAAAAAGCAAAGAGAAAAATCGTTCTACTTTTGGATAATTGTCCAGCTTATCCTCGCATACTAGGATTGAAATTTATATACTTTGAAGTTTTTTCCTCCAAACACAACCAGTATTCTATAACCGATGGATCAAGGAGTAATAAGAAGCCTGAAATGTGCGTACAGAAATAGACTGGTTTTGAAAATGATGGAAACCGACGGCGCAAACTTTAACTTGAGCAAAGTAACTCTATTTGAAGTTCTGAAATTTCTGAAAAAAGCCTGGAAGGACATCACCGGTGCTATAATTAGAAACTGCTTCCGGCATGCGGGTTTATGCCACCACCATTTTGACGAGGAAGATGATTTACCTCTGAATCATTGGCTACAATCTTTCGATATTCCCACTTCAAATAATTTAGAAGATTTTATCGAAATGGATGAAGACCTTCTAATAACTAGAGAAATGTCTGATCTCGATTTAGTAAGAGACGTACAGACAAGAAATGAAAAAACAGACGACGAACAAGAAGAAGAGGAACAATAAGAAGAGATAATGCTAGACCCAAAACCTACCACCTCTGAAGCATTGTTACTGGTTCGTCAATTAATTACATATTATGAAGCCGAAGAAAAAAGTCTACATTTACACAATTTATATAAGATATAAGAGGATTTAGAAACAAATATTTGGAATTCTAGAAAAAAGCAGACAATGGTAACCATTTTTTTTTTATGTTTAATGTTTAAATGTTTAAACATTTAAATGTTAGGTAATATTGAAATAAATTTCAAATAAAAATCTAATTCATTAAATTTGTATCCCTTCCTTACCTCGGATAATAAGTCACGTCGGTTAGTAAGTCAATTACTCGGTCTCTGCAATGACGTTAAAACCGTCTTCGACTGCATATATTAAATTTCAGAAATTATTCATTCAAAAAATCGTATAGCAGCAGTGCCCAAGCGTGAAACATAATGAAATCCTGCATTTAAAATATTTGCTTATTTTATAAATTCCGAGGTTTACTTTCAATGGAATAGTAGCATGATCAATAAAATAAAATATGATGATATACTTTTTAATTAAGTACACTAGAGAAGCCAGAATAAAATCATAAAGAATTTGATTAATATATAAAATTAGTGCATATATGTACTAGTAGTAGCTAACTAATAAAAAATAGTGCAAATATTTTACGTATCATTTGTTCATAAATCAAAGTTACAGGATACCGTTTTTAATTATGGAATAATATTATACAGAGGTGTTTGTAAGTTTTCCTGTTCTTTCCAACCCTTGCACACAACATCAAAATTCCAGGTACACAAACTGACTCTACATCAACAGCTAGTGAACCAGCTAGTGAAGACTATTATTTTGATACTTTATATTACATTCAGCTACAGGGGTTTATATATACTTCTACAGCCTAGAAGATATTTTTGAGATGGTAAATGAAGCCCGCTTCAACCTGCGCTTGTACTTTCAACGTATGAGTTGTAAAGTTGATATGGGTTATATTGCAGTTGGCGTTTATAAATAAAGCTGTATATCAAACTGAAACTAATTGTGAAATTGCATTGTAACTAAAATATTACGACACTGCATTTTGCATAAATGTTGTCACTAAAAATGATTTAAATATCAGATAAATGCCTATTGGAAAGAACTAATTGCTTTAAGATTTGGTTAGTTATTGTAGCACAAGCCATACATTAGGCGTCGTTTTCGACTTGAAATTTTCTATTTCAATTTGTAACATACCCATATAAATATATTAATATCACCCAAATTTTATTTTGGCTTCAACTAGTTCAATTCAAACACCAATTGCTATTTGGTCTCTTTAAAAACGATATATTCTTTCTTTTTAGCGGTTTTCTCCAATGACATTTTTATGAAAATGACTGGTGGGACTTAATGGGGTACCATTTTATGGCACTTTCATATGCGTTATCGGGACTACCTTGGCACGTAGTCACTCTACAATTATCTATATGTATACGCAAGGCGAAGAGCGACGGCGACGATACGAAGAAGCGCCTCGCGTCGAATTTAACACAGTAGCAACAGCGATATCGAAACTTCGTTAGATGTGGGTGTAGATTGCTATTTAGGATGCACCGCAGGCACTGATACATGTACACATAAAAGTCAGATTCGATATTACGTACCCTCCTTATTCCCTATTTGCAGCGCCGTATGAAAAAGTCGTTTGTATGTCGACTGCTGTACTTCGATATATACGCACCGATAGATCTAGGACGCTGACATACAAGTTTGAAGATGGTGGAATTTATGGACTAAATAAAAGAAATTTAGCACGAAATGAAATATATACGGAATAAAACTTATATTTAGTGTTTGAACGGAAAATGAATAAAAAATGCCTTAGTCCTACTACTGATTACAAAGAACATGCTGTATATCACTAAAACCACAAAGTTTTAATAAAACGGTAAATTTGGTAGCAGGTATACTTAGCAGGATCATAGCGACAGATATATTTATTTTATGAAAAAAATATTTCGTATTTTTTCCAGATAGTATAATATATTTTATTATGTATAGCGTCAATATAATGCCTGAAATGAAATAGTTTTGAAAAAATCAAAAGGGACCAACATATTAAAGTATATATAGTTGAAGTATCCACAATATTTACACGTTTGACCATTTTAATCATAATAAAATGAAGCGTAATTAATTAAAGTAAATTGTATGAAATAAACAACATGAAAATTGTATTTCCATCGCCATCCAGTGTCAAGTTACCATTTATAATATAAGAATGTTGAATGGAACATAAGTTGAATATACAGTCGAACTAGGTTATAACGTCATTGCAGGGACCGAGCAATTTTTTTGCAAAATTAGATTTTTAGTTGAATTTTATTTCAATAATACTTAACATTTAAATAATATAGAAATAAATGTTTAAACATGTAAACATTATAAAAAAAATCTTTTATCATTGACTGCTTTTTTTCTAGAATTCCAAATTATTGTTTCTAAATCCTTTTCTATTTTATGTAAATTATCTAAATGTAGACTTTTTTCTCCGGCTTCATAATATGCAATTAATTTTCGAATAAGTAACAATGCTTCAGCGGTGGTAGGTTTTTGATCTGGCATTATCTCTTCTTCTTCTTGCTCGTCGTTTGATTTTTCATTTCTTGTCTGTACGTCTCTTACTAAATGGAGATCAGACATTTCCTCAGTCGTTGGAAGGTCTTCATCCATTTCTATAAAATCTTCTAAATTAATTGAAGTGGGAATATCGAAAGATTGTCGCCAATGTTTCAGAGGTAAATCATCTTTCTCGTCAAAATGATGGTCGCATAAACCCGCATGCCGGAAGTAGTTCCTAATTGTAGCACCGGTGACATCCTTCCAGGCTTTTTTCATAATTTTCAGAGCATCAAATAGAGTTACTTTGCTCAAGTTAAAGATTGCGCCGTCGGTTTCCATCATTTTCAAAACCAGTCTTTTTCTGTACACACATTTCAGCCTTCTTATTACTCCTTGACCATCGGCTGTAGAATACTGGTTGTGTTTAGATGCAAAAACTTCAAAGTTAAAAATTTCTATTCTAGTATGCGAGGATGAGCTGGACAATTATCCAATAGTAGAACGATTTTTATCTTTGCTTTTTTGAGGTCCTCTTCCCAACGTCGGATTTCTTCTTCAAATAACTCACTTGTCATTCAAGACTTCTTATTGGCTTCATAGGTTACAGGCAAACTTTTTACATTTTTGAAGCATAGTGGGTTTTTTGATTTGCCGATCACTAACAATTTATTTTTTCAGTTCCGCTTACATTAGCACAAACAAAAACGGTGATACTTTCCTTTGGCAGTTTTCCGCCAATGCATTTTTCATTTTTGAACTTTAAAGTGTGATCTGGTGTCAGCTTAAAGAAGAAGCCTATCTCGTCCCCGTTGAAGATGTCTTCGTGTTTAAAATTTTTCCTGATTTCTCCCCACTCATTTTTAATCCACGCACTGGTAATATTCAGATTGACGTCTTTGGCTTCGCCAATCATTTTCCCAAAATTGATTTCATGCCGTTTTTTAAAACGGTCTATCCATGCCGGGGAACATTCAAATTTTTCTATTCCCAACAATTCAGCCAATTTTCCAGTTTTTACTTGGAGCATAGGTCCGCTTACCGGTAAATTGAGGGTTCTTTGTTGTTTAAACCAGGTCAATAAAGCAGTATCTACATCCTCGTGAGTAGGTTTCCTCCACACGCTTCACACTTTTGCTTCCTTCATTTTCTTTGATTTTATTTCGAGCCGTCCATATTGAACCCACCGATGAGTTTACTAAGTTGAAATGCTTACACACTTCACTTTTCTTTACACCACGTTCTAACATTTTCACCACTGCCAGTTTTGTTTCTAAGGTTATTGCTTTACGCTTAAGGCTTGCCAATTCGTTTTCTAAGAGATCAAACTCAAAACTGATTTTATGTTTTTGCTTGCATTTTGCTTGCAAGCTATTAAACAACCTCATTAGTCGATAATTACCAGAAAACCCATCTAATCTCCTAAACGGATGAAATCATAATCTCGTCAACATAATGACTTAGTAAGCGAGGTATGATGACTTCTTATGCGAAGTCATAATACATAGAGTATATGAGCCTTGGGTTGGGACCAAGCCATTTTGACTTACTAACCGAGTTGAATTATTAACTGATGACTTACTAACAGAGTTCGAGTGTATGTATTTAATATTAATAATGCTATTAGGTAGATAAACCAGCAAGTATATCACAATTAAATGCAATAAACAAACAGGCTATACCATCTTGTTAATAGAGTTAATAGCTCATATGGTTCTGCTAACAAGATAGCATAGTCTACCAGTTTATTACACTTAATTGTGATATACTTTGCAGTATCTATTTCCAATAATATGATTACCAATAGTCACATATACTCAAATTATTGTTTCACTAGCCTTTTCTTCTTATATTACATCTGGTAAGTTGACACTACGTCGATGATAGAAGAAATGTAATTGTCCCAAACCTGTCACTAAAGCATCTAACATTAATAGTAAATAAAGGAATGCTACAAGTATTTACCAAATTTGATCTATTCGTTTTTTTAATGATATGATTTAGAATTTTATTTAAAAAAAATTTCTCTCTTTGCAATTAAAAAGTTGTCAGAATCAATAAAATTGACGCTATATACTTTTTTTATTTGTTTTGTTGGTTTCATTGCGAAAATGAATTTAATCTGACTTTTAAATTATTTTACGCCTATAGATATTATATTGCTACAAAAATATGTACATCTATGTTATATTTATATTTGATTACTACAAATTTATTTTATTTACCAAATAGTTTGCGTTAATTAAAAAAATGTAGAATCATATTCAAGGTCCTCGTTATATACAAATTGATTTGTGCAACTCGTCGAACTGCAACATAGAAATACAATCCAATCAATTTGCATTATACACCATTAAATAAATTAAGGTGTTTTTAATTAGATGGTATTTCCATTCCAGGCGTCTAAATAGCTCATATTTCTATGTATGATGAAATACTATAGTACGGACAAATAAATTTAATTAAAAAAATTAATCAAATTAGAAAGTATATAAAATACCAAGAAATATATAACTTCATAATATATTAATATGAAGAAGAAATAACCATGAAAAAATACTTATTGTGTGATCATTTTGATTTCTACTTTTGAACCAGACTTCAAATAGGAATGAAAAATAAAACGTTGCGCAAGTGATACATTTTTATGAAGATACGGAAAATGCTTATTTTATTTTATTTGTAAATATTATATTTGCAGCCGTAATAAACACCAAACTGCCTTAGTTAGAATTGAGGGGGAAGAAGAGGTAGCAAAAATAGGGAAGGGAGTTCGGCAGGGATGTACACTCTCACCGTTATTATTTAATCTATATATAGAAGATGCAATAAACAAAGTAAAAGAAGAGTATAGTGTAGGTGTGAATGTACAGGGAGAGAAAATATATATGTTGAGATTCGCCGACGATATAGCTATATTGGAAGAAAGCGAAAAGAATTTAGAAAGGGTATTGAATGGTATGCAGGCAGTATTGACTAGGGATTTTAACATGAAAATAAATATAGGTAAAACTAAAGTGATGAGGTGTGACAAAAAGGAATGCAGTAGAAAAATGAAGATCTCAATAGGAGATAATAGAATCGAAGAAGTGTCAGATTTTTGTTATTTAGGCAGTAGAATCACAAAAGATAATCGAAGCAAGGTAGATATAAAGTGTAGGATAGCACAGGGTAGGAAGGCATTCGTAGAAAAAGAACAGATTTTAAGATCAAATATTGACTTGGGTATTAGAAAAAGATTACTGAAGGTATATGTTTGGAGTGTAGCACTGTACGGGTGTGAGGCGTGGACTATAGGAAAGGAAGAGAAGCGTAGATTAGAAGCACTTGAAATGTGGTGTTATAGGAGGATGATGAGGATTGGTTGGGAAGATAAAGTAACAAATGAAGCTGTACTAGAGTTAGTAGGGGAGAAGAGAAGTATCTGGAGAGTGTTACAGCGTAGGAGAGACAGATTAGTAGGGCATATTCTTAGGCATGGGGGGATTATGCAATTGATCATAGAAGGTAGCGTGGAGGGAAAGAGAGGGGTAGGTAGGCCTAGATTGGAGTATGTGAGTCAGATAGTTGAAGACGTTGAGATGAATAGCTATAGGGAGATGAAGGGATTAGCTCAGGATAGATCGGCATGGCGTGCTGTTTCCAACCAATCTTTAGGATTGCGGATTCTTTAACTAGCCGTAATAATACATTTTCAATAGAAATGAAAAATTGAGAAATTCAAATAACATATAATTTCCAGATTTATTTATTATATTAAATAAGCAAACAATTGGTATTTATAATTACATATACAACAATTTATTACTGCAGCCATCTTGCAAATGAGCCAGTACATAATATAATATTTCGCTGAGTAGAAGAATCGATCCATTTCTTTTTAATAACAGATTCTTCGTAAAGTTTCCGAATAAAGACGTAGCACCACTTCCCATATTTCCTCCGCTTATCAATGGCAGCTCGTGCCATTTCAATCTGGGAGGGCGCATTTCTTAAAAAATAACATAATAGCGAGAATTGTTACCTAAAATGGATGCAAAAGGATTAAATTCAATCATTTCTTGAAAGTGAATTCCACTCTTCTATCTTTCATTGATATAAACTTTTGCAAAACTTTTTCGTTAAAATTGTAAATATCTCGCACCACATTTTTATTAATACACATCATCGCCAACGCGTTTAAACGATCATTACCCATAGCATTTCGCAAAAAAAGTCTTGATTCTTATAAGTGTTAAAAAACAACGCTCTGATTCAGCAGTGGTCATCGGGGTTGTTAAAATAATTTTAAGTGTTTTTATAGTTTCCGGGAAAGTTTTACTGAGATTATTTTGTAGCAATAACGAAAGAAAATTTGTGGCTCCAATTACTTGATAGAAATCCGGACGCGAGTAAATGACTTCTAATTCTGTTTTTAATCTGGTTTTATTCTAAAATGGATATGCATGACACATGGTTTCCAAAAGGTCCACTGGAAATTGTTTAGAAAATGTTGGCATCGATTTCGTCTTAAATAACTCAGCGGCTTGTAGATGGCCACGATATGAGAATCTGTCCTTCATCTGTGTTATATATATTTTTTATATATGTCTCTTGTAAAACGCCGCGTAAATGTTGTGAGCAGTCCTTGCACAAGTTTGCGATAAATTAAAATCAGGTAATGGCCTACCTAATTCTTTAATTTTTACTTTGTCCACAAGAGAAAGTTTACAAAACTCTATTTTCAATAAAGAACTAACACTATTCATTTTTATTAAATTATTTCTATTAAATATATTCTTGGAGAAACACGTGGCAAAATCGTACATACGTACATATTGTACATACACAGAACAAATGCTACTGTCTAATCTGGCTATTCTATATCAATTTATATACATATATATATATACTCTCTGTATATATATACTACTCTCTGTTCTCTCTGAACTTCTCTAGGACGTTAAAGAAGCGCGACATCCAATAGATGATATACTACATCGGTCGCCTGCACTCTATGATACACTCATCTCATTGCATATGTACTGTATATATGTATTTAACTTGTACTGGCCTTGGATACCCGCTGGGAATGTGTGACACATATTAGACGATGAAGCAAGGAGAGAACCGAAGAATCATAAGATATAATGAATACGGTCGCTCTCACCGATTGCTTGCAATAGAGTGAGATGAGTGCATATGCATTTAACCTGTACTGTGTGGTTGGGTGGCGCTGAACACGCAGCGGTACGAAATTAGCGATATATCTATACCACGCGAACGATAGATACAGATACATACAGCTTCGGTCGCTGCTTTGACTTGAAACAGATACCACAACGAACGCCACACCGTGTTGTGTTGATTGTTATCGCGGCGCAAGCTTTATCTTTTAGGAAAAATAATGCCGAGTTAAAATATCGCAATACAATTATGTATCTACGGTGATGCGCTCAATGTTCAGGAGAGGCGCGCGGCCCTGCGGCCTGCATAAGGAACCGCCACTGCCTCTTTTACGGGCATTTCCTATTTACCATTTCAATAATCTACCGCATATCTAGTGCGAATTGTATACAAGACTTTAGGGATTTGATTAGGTCTTGCTTTGCCTTGTCGAGAACACATTTCCCTATATAAAAACGAATAATTTTGTATTAGAGGTAATCGGTAAGGACGAATCGATAAATCAAGGTTTAATTTTTGCGGTGTATCAAATTGTCATTCAGTGTAATACATGCAATATAATCTTTAGGAATGGAAACACACACATATATATAGTACATGAAATTTAAATGACTTTTTTTTTTTAGAAAACTTTGACGTTAGTGAGTGATAGTCTATTTACTACGAATTACGAAGTAAACGATACCAGCATCAGCACTATCGATAGCTTTTCCAAGCACACAGAAGAGGCTAAACGGAAATTTGCTTAGCGTTTAACGCAACTGACTATAAATGCAACTATTGGTTGATATGTTTTGCAATGGTATTTACAGAGTCGAATAAGAATCGCGAAGTGGAATTTTTTTTTACAAAAAGATATATGTGTACTTTCGCTCGAAATGCGAATTCGGGTTACACCCAATAAAATGATGAAAACTAGTTTGCCAATTAAAAAAGAACATTTTGAGCATTCTTGAATGACTAGAACTATTTTAAAAAACTAGACAAGCCTTTATGTTTTCTATGACTTTTTCTGTGCACATTTATTCTTTAACTCGTCAAGAAAATATTTTCTTGATAACAATCAATCTTTTTTACAAACATTCATTTTTTATATAATAAACATCTGGCATATCTAGTGCATATATCTACCCAACACATAGCGAGTCTCATTATTCATGTTTATGTGGCAGATCTCATTCAAAATCTAGCGTTTATGTCAATTTCCTAATGTTAATAAATTGAGATCTCGTATACTAAGTATGCCCTATTCAATATCTGTTCATGTGATGGGATGTGTTGTACAAATATTACATCTATATATATTTGTGCGAATCCAAATGCATTTCCCATATACGTATATGTATGGTATTCACATATTATACCAAGCGGTATTTTGTGTGCATAAATACATTCAAACTTACACCGAATTTCGTCTATACCGTTACCAGTTACCGCTTCTGCTATTGGTATTCGCTAAACGAATACGTAAATAAACCGCACGCTGATGTTATATACGCGTTCAGGGATGGACTGGTTCAAGGATTTAATCACCACAAAAATAATTCGTAAACTACCTCTTTTTTGTCATCAAATATTCTTGACATAAATAAGTTACACAGATTTCTTATCATCATCATCTTTATCACGTAGCAAGTATTCAATAATATTTGAATTGCAGATAAACTCTCCGATATTCTTAATGAAAATTCTTATTTGATTTTCTAAAAAGTATGTTCGATGGAATCATGAATTTTAAAATAGACGATACACGTAATTTTTAGAAATAAAATCCTTACTTGGAATTTGCATGATTATTTAGATATTAATAACTGAGAGCACGTAAAAAAGTTTATTTCGTTCCGCAAAGTATACAACTTTATTGAACTGTTTAAGAGCACAAGTTGAATTATAAACACGGAGGAAGTTTATTGATTTTTATATAATAATTATAACGTTGCGATATCTTTTATGAAAATAATGCAATTTATGTTTCAACAACAATAAATCAAAAATATGTTGTAGATTTACGCCGTTGTTTAATGCAGTGTGAACAATTTTCTTGTAGTTTTATTACGAAGATTCAAGAAATTTCTTTTTCCTTTCCAAAATGACGAATCCAACACTGCGTATATAATATTGCGCACAGTATACATAAATTAAATTTGGTTCTTACTCAGTTGAAAGAGGAATGAATCGCAATACAGAAAAGTATTTACAGCAAAGAATATCCTTCTGAGATTATGATATTCAATAGAATGGGAAATGTTTTGACAGACCCTGTTCTTTTTAATAAAAATACATGTAAAGTGATGTAGGAATATTTATGACATATATACGTGTATATTACAGTGGTATCACACAAAATATCCCTTTAAATATGATGAAAATGATGTATGTTTTGTTTGTCCATTATGAACCTCATAAATATTCAAAATTATGCTGTATATGAGAAATACGTTAACGCATAATTTCGATTTACCACTTTTACTAGGAATACGAGCGTATGCACTCTCCTAGAAAATCACAAGTAATATCAAAATAAGTTAACTCTTGAAAAATTAAATTAATTATGAGACAAGAGATTTTCTCGCGGGGACATTATTTCTTGCAATGCACAAACTAGTATTCTATAAATCGTCAAAGCGTGAAGTTTTATAAATTTTAATGACACTCCGATACGATGTAAATATCTTTACTAAAGGACTAAATGGGAAAATATGAAAATTAATACATTATGAGATGCAGTGAAATAAAAATTCTACACTTAGCTTTGTTGTACATCACTGATGCTTAGAAAGCTTTTTACTTGATTTTAAAAAACGCGAAAAATTAATAGCGTTAGTGATTGGTGTAGGTATATTACAGACTACGGTGTTAAATAATTTTAAAAAATAACAAACAAATGCCAGAACATAAACTCCTTAATATCTCGATTCAAAATTCCAAGGCTATGTCTCCATCTTCAGTAGCATATGAATCAACCAAAGAATATACCTGCCTCATTCACAAGGGTTGTTGTGCAAATTTATCAAGCATTTTTACTGTTCATAATTTTGATTAGAAAACAATTTGCACTAAATAATTCAATCTCCATGTTTAACATCTTGTATTTATCATTTGAAATGGAATGCACAATATGCAAAATGGAAAAAGGGTTATAGTTTTTAGACATAATTCGGAGCTTAAGGAGCAGATACATTTAGTACATTGTAAGGTATGAGATTTAAGGGAATCAAAACTGCCGAGAGAAGAGCAAGATATATAATCTTAATAGATTTTCAGGTGCAGTCAAGAAGAGTTTTGTCATTGTTATATGACTGTCGATTTCTTCAAGGCTTTGGTCTCTATTTTTACTTTGTGTATCACGATTTTCCGCAATTTCATCAAATTATAAATAATGGATGTCTAAATCTGATCAAAAATCAAAGGAAATGTAGACATTTTATTCTAATTTAATTACTTAACTGAAAGGAAATGAAAACCGCCTCCACAATATACTTGAAGCTCCATAAAATTAGACAATTATTGCAACTAAAGAGCAAAAACTATGACGTCCGACAGTCGTCCTAAGCAGCTCAATTATCTGTTATTGGAGATTAAAAAGATGGATTTTTATAAAGGTAAACGTACAAAACAATTCCATCGCTTTGGTTGCGGCATCTTTGGTCATTAGCCAGCAAATTAATTATATTATAACTGATCCTTGTACATTTAGGGCATTCTTGAATGGTGATACTAATGTTCAAGCATATTTGCTTTTCCACGTAAGAAGGATTTCGTACATAATAAATAAAGCATTTATATAACAAAAGGCATTAAAAAGCAGGTAACGTAATTTTCAAAGGCACACAACTATACTAGAAAATTGTACATAACTGATATTGCGCTCAAAATGAAAACAAAGCAATATAAAATATCATATTTTCGAAGATAATCCAAATTTTAAATCCGACGAAACTGGCCTGGTTATATATATTTACCAATGATAAATTTATGTTCTTTTTAAAGTCAGAAATCAACCAAATGCCAATTAGAATGCTGAATGTTGAAGTTAGCAATTCTAAAGAATGTAAAATACTTTTGTAAAATGAAATATATAGTGTTAATATTTTATATTATTGGTATTTTTAAGTATACTATCGCACATTCCGTATTTTAATTCGAATTTGAAAAGCTAAAATGAATTGGGACTTTTATGTCTAAATATTGTGCCGTATTAAAATCTTATCTTTTGTAACATTATTGAATATTTGAGTTTATCTGATACTATGAATCTTTCCTTCTCTTTATATAAATCATATCTGATGATTTATATAAAGGAAAATATTACTTGTAGATATTTAGTTTTCTTTCAGTAGATGACTTACGCTATCCTGACATTTAAGAATATTTGAAGGATTTTTTTAAATCTTGATTTATTTATTAAATTATAGTATAAAATATCACCCAAATACCGTAACAAGCATTAAGTAGCTAGATGTACATTTCAAGGGCTATGCCCCCATCTTCAGTAGCACATGATAATAACAAAATAAAATACAAACACGTAGACCAATTAAAACTAGATTTAAGGAGCACTTAGCCCATTTCAGATTAAATAGAAAAATAAAAGTGCTGTGCCCGAGCATATTTTTTAATCATGTCATCCTATTCAAATTAGTTCACTTAAATTAGTAGTGATTCACGAATCGTGATTGATTTACTATTCAATTTACTATTTATTATTTACTATTTACTAATCAATCACGATTCATGTCCGAGGTATTTTATTTAGTCTTATCTTGTGCTACTGAAGATGGAGGAGTAGCCCTTGAAATGTACATCTAGCTACTTGTTACGGTATTTGGGTGATATTCTATATTATAATTTAACACCATAGTGATAATTTTTAAAATATCTATTAAATGTTATTTAAATATATTCAATAACAATCATATTTTGTCAACACATGCATTTCTCGAAATTGTTTAACAGGGTAACATCTTTACAATTAATATCTTAGTGATAATTAACAAAGTCATTGTGCATATAAAATGAACGCTTGAATAATTATATAGGTTGATTATTATGCAAATTGCAATGATGAAATTTTAGTCGTACATATATAAAGCATTTCATGACCTGATTTAAGTTGAATGTTTCACGACATGATTTGTTTTCTGTTTATATTTTATTTTTATCCCACACAAAATCTGTGTGTGCACATCTCACCCCTAAATTAAACTTGAACAAAATTCATACCGAACCGATATAGCCACGAATACACAAGAAGATCTTGTTGCTACCTCCAAACTGTACTAGCAAAGAACGGATGTGTGTTCCTCAGGCAAGGCTTGATGATAAACCACTGGATGAGTTATTACATCCTCTGACGTAGAAGAAGAACTCACTGCAATAGCAAAGCGGTAGCGGTAGCTGTAGCAACGAAGAGCTAGAGTAATTGATAACACGTATCAACAGCATCATCTCCAATAAGCGACACAATCAATCCCCCGCGTCACCCTAACTGCGCTCTTCAATAAACGGCAACATTGTACGCTCACTGTGAGATAACAAGCACTGAATTGATCATGGGAGGATGAGATGTCTAACATAAGAGTCGTCCGTTTAACTATGCTGAGTAATCACGTACTGATTTGATGACGATATATAATGGCTTAGTACACGGATATCCTTATAAAATGAGCTATGTTGAAGGAAATAATATTTCTTCTTTTAATATAAATAAACTCAAATATTTGCTCCATTTCAAAATCCTAATAACCCGACTAAACATTATCCCATGTAATTTAATTTAATAATTCGAAATATTTTTTTTTGAGGTTCTCTAGATTGTTAGGCTATTCAAATAATACATTTAAAAATGAATGAAATAAGGTTTACAAAACGTGATTGATAAATTCTACATTCTCAGCTAACTTGACTGGAATATACGAGTATAGGAAAATTTTATTTGATTTATTAATTTTAAACATTTTCTGAATGTTACAAAAATCGATTTTTAAAAGACTAATATTAAAATACGATTCTTCCAATAGTATTTCCTTCATTTAAGTGAAAAAATATTTATATACTACACCTATTTTCACACTAATATTTTAGTTAGAAAAATAAAAGCGTGTAAGACGTGTAAAGCGTAAAAGTGGTTGGCTACTCTTTAAATTGCTGTTTCGTGTTCCATAAGATTAAATTTAAATTGTTGATATAAATAATTTCTTGAAACCCAAACAATCTTGTACCAATATACTATCCTTTGCACAAATTTGAGAAACTTTATCGGACATAAACTCGTAAACCTTTATATAGCCACTAATCAATCAATGTTTATAAATTTAAATCACGCCAAATTATCGTATCACGTAATCTATAGCACGTATTTCGTCCTTGCACCGCAGATATCGTCCTTACACTTTGCACCACGTGGCACCGCGACGCTCGCGCTTATACTGACGGCGGCAGCGGCGGCGGCACAACCACCGGCGGCACAACCACCGGCGGATGGCTAGAACACTTCGCCAACGTTTTGCCGATTTCTGAGCCTGTGCAGTGCATACCTAGTACTAGTGCTCCCACAGTAGTTGGTTTATACGTGGCAGGGAAGACTCGCTCCCACAATACAAGGGGATACTTCCTATCTGCATTCTATAGTATACCTTCCTGTCTTCCTATACCAGTCTGCACTCTGTTGTATACCTAGGTGCTATGTAGATATAAATGAACAGGGCGCTTTTGCCAAAAGAAGATTATATTGCAACCCTTAGTTGCTTTGTCGAATGTGGAAGTGTTTGAAAAGAATGCAGGTGAAGGAAATTGCGATTCATTTTGATTTAGATCAAATACGTTTATATTTAAATAAGGGTTGTGTTGGATGGCATGTGGAAGGTGAAATTTGATGGTAGAATGAATGATTTAAGGGAAGTGTGATATTAAGCAAAAGGGTAGATAGATTATTATTGAGATTGAATTCAATGCTGCTAGAGAATTAAGAACAGTAGTAGAAAAAGAATGAGGGTAGGAAAGGTAACTTGCATAGCTTTTGTAGATTTAGAAAAGGCATTTGATAATGTAGATTTGGACATAATGTTTAGAATTTTAAAAGAAACGGGTATAGATTATAAGGATAGGAGAATAATTTTTAATTTATATAAACACCAAACTGCCTTAGTTAGAATTGAGGGGGAAGAAGAGGTAGCAAAAATAGGGAAGGGAGTTCGGCAGGGATGTACACTTTCACCGTTATTATTTAATCTATATATAGAAAATGCAATAAACAAAGTAAAAGAAGAGTATAGTGTAGGTGTGAATGTACAGGGAGAGAAAATATATATGTTGAGATTCGCCGACGATATAGCTATATTGGAAGAAAGCGAAAAGAATTTAGAAAGGGTATTGAAAGGTATGCAGGCAGTATTGACTAGGGATTTTAACATGAAAATAAATATAGGTAAAACTAAAGTGATGAGGTGTGACAAAAAGGAATGCAGTAGAAAAATGAGGATCACAATAGGAGATAATAGAATCGAAGAAGTGTCAGATTGTTGTTATTTAGGCAGTAGAATCACAAAAGATAATCGAAGCAAGGTAGATATAAAGTGTAGGATAGCACAGGGTAGGAAGGCATTCGTAGAAAAGGAACAGATTTTAAGATCAAATATTGACTTGGGTATTAGAAAAAGATTACTGAAGGTATATGTTTGGAGTGTAGCACTGTACGGGTGTGAGGCGTGGACTATAGGAAAGGAAGAGAAGCGTAGATTACAAGCATTCGAAATGTGGTGTTATAGGAGGATGATGAGGATTGGTTGGGAAGATAAAGTAACAAATGAAGATGTACTAGAGTTAGTAGGGGAGAAGAGAAGTATTTGGAGAGTGTTACAGCGTAGGAGAGACAGATTAGTAGGGCATATCCTTAGGCATGGGGGGATTATGCAATTGATCATAGAAGGTAGAGTGGAGGGAAAGATAGGGGTAGGTAGGCCTAAATTGGAGTATGTGAGTCAGATAGTTGAAGACGTTGAGATGAATAGCTATAGGGAGATGAAGGGATTAGCTCAGGATAGATCGGCATGGCGTGCTGTTTCCAACCAATCTTTAGGATTGCGGACTCTTTAACTAACTAAGAGAATTAAAAAAAATTACGTTATAAAAAAAGTATTTTAATATAAAGTAACATTTTTATACTTGTAGGTTGAATTGTAGATGATAATTCGGTAATTATGTTTCCACAATGCAGTCCAGAGATCGAGGATTTAAATTATTAAGATAAGTTTTTGTACACCCGATGGAATAACAATTGAACTGAAAATTAGGAACTCAATGCCGCTGATATTTGTAAATATATAATAATAATTCTAATATTAATCATAATAATAATAATCATTATATATAATATAGAATATCACCCAAATACCGTAACTTGAAGCATTAAGTAGCTAGATGCGCATTTCGAAGGCATAAGTAATAATTCAACTCCAAATTTTGTGAAATTACCATTTGATCTTATGGCTTAGATAGTATTTTAAATAAATATAATTTTAATGTAGCATATAACACTTCTAATATTCTTGTTAATTTTCTAGGAAATCCCAAACATTTGATTGATTTCAATAAAAAATCTGGTATTTATGAAATATCTTGTTCTAGTTGTCCTAAAGTATATATAGAAGACAAACACGTAGACCAATTGAAACTAGATTTAAGGAGCATTTAGCTCATTTCATATTAAATAGAAAAGATGAAAATACTGTAGCCGAGCATATTTCTGAATCAGGCCATCCTATTCAAATTAGTTCACTTAAATTACTTAAAAGTGTTTTGAATTATTCCGAGTTAAATGCTTATGAAAGTATATACATGCATAAATCTAAATCAAATTTAATGAATTTAGATTCAGGCCCAATATCATATTGTCTATTTAATTTATTTAATGAGAACTATTTTTAAATTTATTTTTAGTTATTCATGTTTGACAAACCAATTAATTTATATAGTTATAAAAGATTTATAGGTCACATTATATGCCATTTTTGAAATGCTTCTGTCATGTTAACTTATTTATTTAATTTTATATCAATCACGATTCGTGACAGAGGTATTTTATTTAGTTTTTGCATTGTGCTACTGAAGATGGGGGCATAGCCTTCGAAATGAACATCTAGCTACTTAATGCTTTAAGTTACGGTATTTGGGTGATATTCTATACTATTATTTAACACCGTAGTGATAATTTTTAAAATAATAATAATTCGGAATTTAATATCATTAATTTAAATGCATTTCAAGACTTTCAATCAAGACAAATCTAAAAAAAAATAGGGGAAATATCCAAAACAAATTATGTAAATATAATATATGTTTCAAATATATTTTAAACGTGGAAATTAAATAATGATTTAAGAATTTAGAATGTGGAGGATTATCTGTGCATATTATCTATGCATTATCTGTGCATTATTCTGTTTAATATATTTCAATATCTTCAATTTGCTATTATTATTTATTACAATCGAACAAATATTATGTTTTTTATCTAATTTTATGGTGTTTGGAAATATGATTTAATTTAATTTAACTATTTACTTTGTAAATATTATTTGTATTCCTATTATGAATAAATAAATAAATAAATAAATAAATATGAAGATGCATTGTTGGGTCAAACTATTTTTTATTATATGTAAAGAAATAATATAAAAATCGATGAAAAATATGAAAAATCGTTAAGTATATGATATATAAAAACAAAATATTCAGTTAATATTGGTATAAAAAGGAAGCAACGTAAAAACGGTGTATGAATATATATAAAATATACATTATATATATTTTATATATATAATTTAAATAATATATACCAAGTGATGGAAGTAAATATGTTAAAAATTAATGCATGGACATAGGGGGAAGGATTATCAAAAATTTACTTGTTAAGTTTAAGATATTTTTTTAAGTAAATATTCTATTGTAAATATCAGTGGTCTACATGCCAACTTTTTTCCAAGTGTACTATCCCCACCATAAAACCTATTCCTCCTATAGTGTTCGTCTACCTCTACCTTTATTCGTATAAGAAACTTCTATGCGAACCTGGAAACTTTTGTCTGACCAGAGAAATTTCACGTATGCTAGCAATTTTTCCCGACGTCGCTTCTCTTCAACTTCTTGGGGGGCGGGGGTTAGACAGGCAACAACCCACCAGGCAAAATATGTGGTTCAATATTTTTTTTTCACGTTTCTGTGCTTCATATTTTAGAAAAAAACATTTAACTAGGTACTTACTATATTTACAAACTTTTATTTTGATATTTACCATATAACAAAAAGAAGTACTGTTAATGACTTACTCTATAATGCAAAATTTGTTATCTTCTTAAGTTTACTGACAATTTTCTCCTGAAGATGTTAAATTAATTTAACGAAACGTGTCGAGAATATAAATCAATTATTCAACATTATAAGGAAGTACTATTTAACCATACATTCCCTTGTAAATTACCTTATATTATGGACTTTCCACAATTAATAAAATACTTAGTTGATGACTTGAAAATATTATTTATGACAATATGGGGCATTTAAAGACAATTTGCTCAAGATGATCAAAGACAATAATATTTATAGTTTTAAACGCTGCTTTTATGTACGTCTTTTACAGCAGGACGCGTCCGTGAATACATTATTCAAATTTCAAGTGCTTATGCAGACATTTGTGAAATTGCTCAGTTAAGCATTTTGTAAATGGTATCAAAAATCCTTAGCAATTGAGGGAAAGGTTAAAATTAGATCTTGTGCTATATATAAATAAACCTTTCATCCAGGAGCAAGTCTGGCCCACAATCTGGTTATTGACGACCTCTGCTGAACATGGCAACTTTTCACCATTTACAAGAGGGATGGAACGAGATAGAGCGCTAGCGTTAGTAGAGCATCTTGAGCTAAGGCGAGTCATGCTTTAATGGTCATGATCACCTTATCCTCAAACGCCCTACAGAACCAGGTACAGGAACAAACTCAATACGAGACGGTGACGGTGTAGCGGGTAAGTGGAAAACATTAAATTGGCAAAAAGATCTTTCGTAGCCTCTATCTCCACGAATTTCAGTTTCAGTACCCACCAACTTACGATTATAAATAAGATTTCTTTTCCGTGTACAAATTATTCATGCATTCTCTTGATGTTGTTACAAATAATTAATTATTCAATGCTTCAATTACGCTATATCTTAAAAGATATTTAGAATTTTAAAATCAAATTTGACGTAAGTTTATTTGAAAAGACATTGGCGTGCGAGCGGCATTTCCGATATTAATAGCATTAATAATTTATTCTCATGAAATGTGCATGATTTATTATATGAAAAATAAGCTCTTTTTTCTAGACGTGTATTCATAAAATTTTGGAAAAAAATATGACAGTAGTACACAAGAATCTTGAGTTTGGAATATCTAAACATAAATACCTGATAGAAAATAATTGGTTCATATATAAGAATGAAGAAATTTTCTAAAGTCTAGTGACATCTTTTTCGACCTATAAAATAACATTTAAAAAATAGGCTAATCAAAAGGTATTTTAGGTATTCCAAAACACATTGGACAGAAAGAGTAGTTAGAGTAGAGTAATGAAATTCACCTAAATGTAGTTTTACAGCGAACTTTTGCTATTTTGATAAAATAAGGTAAAACAAAAATATAGTAATATTATAGACAATTATCACCATTAGTATTACTATTATTATTACCCTGTATGCTTAAAAATATACATATTTACTCCAAATTAGTTTTGATTAAGTTCAGTTTATGTGACTCTTGAGGTTGTGGATAGCAATAGATAAAGTCGACTCTTCTGTTAAGTATGTAAATTAGGATATCATACAGCTTAGGTCCTAAAAAGAAATTAGAAGCTATTTGGTAATAAGCGCTCTTTAAATGGGTAATTCGCAGAAAAAGGGGTGCTAAATAAATATAAAATATTAAAGTGTTTAGGAGTATTATATCTTAGATCCAAATTAAAGGAACATATAAAAAATCATAAATTTCTTTCTTTTATATTTTCAAAATTGTATTAAAATAATGTTTTTTTTAAGATAATATTTTATTACGTGAAAAATATTGTACTATTTTTTTTTTGTTACGATGCTGAATATATGCAATATGGATAGTTGTTTCAGTCAATTCTGCACACACCAAACTAAATTATAAACAGAAAGCCACAGAAATATTGCAAAAATAATATTCGTAGCGAAAATTATACATGTTGATTTGGGAATTCCATGGATCAATGCGACTCCAATATGCATTAATTAAACTACATATTGAAAACCATAGAAATTTTGTGATGCATTTTAAAATGAACAATAATGAAAATTATGTTATACATTCATCAAAGAATTTCAACCATTGTTAAAATGGAAATAATGATATGGATATACTAGCTGATATTTAATTAAAATAATATGCCCATAAATATAAATGATAGTAATTACCATAATTAACAACAGGACGAATTACATACAGATATTACACAGTCATCACCACACAATATATTTTCTTGATTTCGTTATGTTAATATATTTAAATGTCTCTCGCGATATATACCCAAATAAATTTAATTATAAACAAAATTATTATTTTTCATTACAGGGCAAAATTAAATTTGTAGCAAATGCTACTTGCTGTCATTTGGATGGTATACACTTTATATAGAATGAGAATTAAGTGAACTTCCTTCTGTTTGTTCATACTATTAATAGCGAATATTAAATAAATAATTTATTAATAGATACATACCTTATTTTGTAAACTACAATTTCCACAGCTTTTCAACTTAAATATTTCTTACCTGAAACAACAAAAATAAATTCTTCATCAATCATAATTTTCATGAACATTTTCTTTCACGTCGGGACGTTAAACAATTTAAGTTAATGGTAATTTTAATGTTGCGTTCTTCTCAAAGGCTGGGAATATAAGAGGCGTATATACAGCGAATAAGAGTACCTAGATGAAGCTTTTAGTTTTATGTCAGAAACAATAACAAGGCCAAGGCATAAGGATAAAATGAAACGTCCAATTATATACTAAAACTGTAATGGCATCTTTAACAACGTCTTCCATTTGAGTCAACATAATCACGCCAAAGGGTCTGTAATATGTAGCTCAGAATTTATTAACATAAACATATCAAACGTTGTTGTAATATGAGTTACTACTTTAAGCAAATTAAAAACAATATTGCAAAATGATTGTATAAATCATGCAGTGATTATTAAAATAGACATCTAAATAAAATATGACCTATTACATAAATACGAGCCAAAAAATAGTACACTTTGGAAAAAGGCAAAATCCATGGGGTTTTTACTAACTAAGATTTAAGATATCTGCTGTAGCGATGTGTAGTTCACTCGCGAACGGTTCACTTTGAACGTTAGTACTGCTATCGGTACTGTATATGTAATGTATACTATACTGCATCGTTCAATCAAATGACCAGCGTACTGGTACGATGTTTTGCAACGACCTAGTTCGTGAACTATGAACTACATGGTATTGATGTACTTGTATAAATGACTTGTATTGATGTACTTGTGAATTATTTGATGTTTTTTAATGATTTTAATTGTGTTCGATATTTTAAAGAATATGATTTATTAGGCAGATATTGCACGATTTAAATTTTGAAGGAAACGTTAAAAAAATTTAAAAAGCCTAACTTTAAATACTTTTTATAAAATTAAAAATGCATTTTACATATTATTTATAGAAGTGTACATCAATACTAAAGAAAATAAATTATTTATTTAATAATTAAACTATCGTTTGAATAAATATAAAGGTAGAGCGGAGAATCTTATATAACAGAAACTTATCAAGACACTCTTTTTTTGTACTACTTACAATAGAGAAGCTGAAAGATTAGTTATAATCAAATGGTACCGTATAAATGTATGCATCTGTCTTCTAGCATACAATTTTACCAAGAAAGCATCGATCTTGATACTTTTGTCATCCTTTGTAGATGCAGACACAATAGGTTTCTTATTACGATAGCATAATTCCCCAGTTTAAGACATATCATGACAATGAAAATCTTCAAATTTGACAGGATCATCTCTTTGAAATCTAAGTCTCTGGTTATTTGCGTGGTTATTATTATAATACTGTTATTTATTGACAATATAAACAATGTTTAGTTAGTCCTAACTCTTAGAGATTGGTTGGAATCAGCACGCCATCTGTCGATCTATCCTGAGCTAATTTCTTCATCGCCCTATAATTAGCAATCCTAACGTCCTCCACTATCTGACCCAAATACTCCAATCTAGGTCTACCTACCCGTTGCTTTCCCTTTACTTTAACTTCTATAACAAAATAGACCAGGTCCTGAATCTGTCGTGTACTAAACCGTTCATGAATCACAACGGCTCGTAAACGATGCAGTATAGTATACATTACATATACAGTACCAATAGCAGTACTAACATTCATGTGATAAAGTGTGTTGGTGAACGGAACGAAATTATATTTCCTTATATATATGTTTCGTATAAATTATAAACATTGTTGTTTCTTCTAACTCATTCTTAATACAAAATATGTATTGTAATATTTCAATTTATTTATTTTTTACTATTTAATATTTTTATATTGAGAAAAAAAGAGATTATTTTCAGTATGTGCATGTATTTCATATAGGTCGTGAACTAGTTCATTTAAAAAAGATGTTAGTAGTTCACGACCTATAGTTCGTGAACGGTACATTGAAATGAACTACGAACTACGAACTAGGTCCTCAAAGTGACCTACAGTTTGCCATCGCTAATCTGCTGAAAGTTTTTTGCTTGCCCAATAATTAATTTTTCTTGAAAATAATACGATGAGTTCTACGTGGTGGATGCATATCCATAAGGTATATAAGAGGTAGTAAACACGTTGTATGTATACTTATTTCACTCATGAGCGCCAAATTGTAGGTATATAAAATACTGCTCCTCAGATCACGTACTGACGAATTAAGTAACTTGGAAAACACAAAGCGTGATTGTTGCAAAGGAATTGAAGTTAATAAACTGTAAGTAACATTCTTTGATAAGAAGAAATGGCGATGATAATGTCATATTTGTTAGAGACATAGTTGTTATATGCAACATTATTTAGTATAGACTAAATATTTGAGCAAAGTATTACTTGAAATTAAAGAGTCGCCTTATATTTCATAAATATAATCAAGATATTAAATATTTTTTAAATTATCACTGTTTGTTATTTAGATTTTATCTTGTGCTACTGAAGATGGGGGCATAGCCTTCGAAATGTACATCTAGCTACTTAATGCTTGTTACGGTATTTGGGTGATATTCTATACTATGTTATTAAATAGTTTAAAATGGTTAATGGCTGAAAATAAAGCTAAAGGTTCTACTGCGACTTGTGGTAAAA
This sequence comes from Leptodirus hochenwartii, assembly GCA_947310635.1. Classification (NCBI taxonomy): domain Eukaryota; kingdom Metazoa; phylum Arthropoda; class Insecta; order Coleoptera; family Leiodidae; genus Leptodirus; species Leptodirus hochenwartii. Next base: position 10,386,823 of record OX371177.1, on the reverse strand, counting down.
TAATTTTGATTTATTTTCGTTGGTGTGAACGATAATTCAAAAGAATTTTAATAATCAATCAGACTTCCTTATTGGCATTTGAGTCTCTGTGATGTCCTTTTCAATATATAGCTTTATTTATTATATTAAAATATTTATTGCGTAAGTTATGAATATATCATGTTTCGATTTGATTTATCATGATTTAGATATTTCATTATTTCCATCCTATCTTCTTGCCCCATCTATTCTACCAGTTTTTATCAAATCTCTTACACCCTTCAAATGCTTCCTTTTCGAATAATTAAAACGTGCTTTAGCTTTGGCATAGTTTAATTAGTTCACTTCATTGCTCTATATTTTTTAAATGCTTTTAAAACAAGTTTATCTTCTTTTCCTATCTTCCTCGGCTATGCAAACTTAAGTCATATTTGCTTGTAACTTTTAAAATTGTTGCAATTAACTAGATTAAAAGGGTACCTGAAACTTAAATGCTTTGATTGAGAAAAATAGGTTGAAACGCACATTTTATTAAAACACTAAACAATATTCAGTAGGAAATTTGCTGAAAATTAAAATACAATATGGATCTCAAATCAATTAAAGTAAGCTATTGTTGAGGTAATTTTTGGTTTTTTTTTTTGTAATAAGAACAGCGTTGGCAATATACAAAAAATTGTTTAATTTGTTCAAATTATCGGTGAATCCAAGAAACTACTCAACCAATTCAGCATTACATTTACCAACTTGATTGACATAGATCGATATTTTCAATAATCCACAAATAAAAAGTTGAGGAATTGACCACCTCTTTAAACAAAGATATAAACAACGATAAACGTGGTTGTCGAATTTTTGGGAAGTAGCTGTTGGAGATTATGTTGTTAAATTTTATCGCTTCAAATATATTTGACAAAGTAAAAGTTCCTACTACTGATTCTCAGCTAGATTTATTATTTTTCTTGTTTTAAATCCAAACTACAAAATTTTACGATTCCGATTGTAAGATTGCAAAACAAGATTGCACAAAATTAGAGAATATATTCTCCACGCAAAAAAGTAAAAGTATAAATCTATTATATCGAGAACTAAAAAAGTTCTGCATCGAAATTATATACTAAATATTAATGCGAAAACAATGTTAACATTCCGCAATTTTCCATTGCTTCTTTACTTAATTAATAGCTGTTTCGACACACAGTGTATATGCTGACAATTACGCGTACTAGTGCGTGCATAACAATGTCTTTGCTAAGTGGAATAAGAACCTATTCAAAGAGTAATTATAAAGAAGCTGTTGTTAGCGTACAGTGCGAAAAGCGCGAGCAGCGTCAGGCCTCGTTCTCTCCTGTGGGAAGAGCCGGAAGCTTTACCATTCGCGTACATTAGAGACGGGAGCAGAAGTTGCTGCTATCTCTAGAGCTGCTGTGGATTTTCAAGAGAGCATTCGTGCAAATAGTACAGTCTTATTTGATGTTAAATATAATTACACAATTCTCCAGACTGACATCTCACTCGTTCTTCCGTTCTATGCGCGTTGTTAAGTGTTATATTCGCTTCTTGTATTGCGTCCGCACTCGTCGAGTTTTCAACATGATTAAATAATATTTGAGGGAGTCGATATAATCCACTCCACTTGATTAATTGCTGTTTGGATAAAGACCGTAATTGAGTAAAGAGAAAGATGACGATTTGCTCGGTTAGTTTTGATTTTGGTTATTTCATTACGCTAGTGTTTAGGAAATATTGATTTTATAAATTACCACAAGATATTATTTCAGAAAATCATTAAAATCAATTTATAACTAAAAGGGAAGAGTTTTGTGAATCAAAGAAGCATATCAGATTTACTACGATTTAGTGACTAAATGGAGAAACTATAAATTATCAAATTTATCGGGAAACCATTACATACATTTATTTGTAAATTAAGAAAATAACACAATAAAGACTAAATCTATAATTTTAGAATTATATGTGTACATTTATATATATATATATATATATAATTCGTCAAATTAAGGATAATATTGTTTAATATTATATTCTTGCACACCTTATACTCTTCATTGAAATATTATTTCGTTTATCTTTTCACAGCTTTTCGAACATTTCTCTTCTTAGAAGAAAGTGTTATAATTTTAATGCATCATTTTAATTCTTTAATACAGAATCGAATGAGGGATTTCCTGCTCATAAATTCGTTGATTTAGAGGTGTTTGGAAGTCCATAAACTTAATGAATATATGATAAGTCATCTTCGTGCAACGAAAGTAGGTTAGATTGTAATAAATTAAACAGATGTTAACGCAAATTTTTTAACAAATATTTATATAGTAATAGTTATTTACAATATAAGTGTTGTAAAGGTTCATATTACGACACGAGATGTTGAGTTGTTAAACGAGGCGTTAGCCGAGTTTGACAATACGTCGAATGTCATAATATGAATTTACAACTCGAATATTGTACGAAATTTTATCTACTTTCGTAAGTAATCCAAAAATTACAACAAAATATTTGACAAGATTTGTCAAAATAAATTTTAATGATGTTATGTCCTAAACAAAAATGATACCTGCTGTTATAGGATTTAAATGTTCCACGTAGTCTTGAACTGTTTGTTGTTTCTGAGTTGTCTTGGTTACTGTTAAACACGTCAGATTTATAGCAAAACTTTGCAAAAAAGTACTGTTTGAAAATGTCTGATTCTCAAGAAAGTTTACCCTCGGAAGTAGAGGTAGGTGCAAATGGAGCAATTTCAAGTCTAATTCCCACAAAATCAAAGTTACGATACGAACTTGAATATCAGAAATTTGAAAAATGGTGTGAATCAAAAAGAATAAAACAAGTGTCGGAAAAAAAATTGTTGGCGTATTTTGTCGAAAAGCACAATCACAAAAGCCATCAACGCTTTGGACGCACTATTCCATGTTAAGAACCATGATTTCCGTAAGAAAAAATCAAGATATAAGCAAATTTATACAGCTAGTTGCTTTTATCAAGAGAAGTTCAGACAGATACACGGCAAAAAAGTCTAGCATTTTTTCTAAAGAAGAAGTATGTAAGATTTTGGGCACAGCAGAGGATGAATTGTTTTTTCTTATGAAAGTTGCGATGATCGTTGGCATTTTTTGGGCTTGTCGACGAGACGAACTTACGACGTTAATGTTAGATCACATTGAAGACAATATCATATATTAAAATCGTGATCCCATCTACAAAAACGAAAATTGTACGAGAATTTATAGTTACCGAAGGAAACCTGCCAGGTATTAACTGCTTAACCATTTTTCGAAAATATGCTGAGCTTCGTCCTCCTAGTACTACTCACAGGCGTTTATTTGTCTTCTATAAGCAAAGAAAATGTAGCTCGCAGCCTGCTGGGATCAATACCTTTCGAAATATACCAAAATTAATTGCAAAGCAGTTGGGCGTGAAGGGACCCGAAAAATATACGGGGCACTGTTTTCCGAGGTCCTCTGCTTCCATGCTGGTAGATGGTGGGGCGGATATGCAAATGCTTAAGCGTCACGGAGGGTGGAAATCCTCTGCTACTGCAGAGGGATATGTTGAGAGTTCTTTAGAAAATAAGAAAGAAATAGCAAACAAGATTATGGGTTCCAAAAAAACCATGACGGTTCAAAACGCAAACCTGAATAACTCAGTGATATCCACGTCTAGTCTGCAAATTTCAAATTGCAAAAAAATGTATTACAAATGTATATAATAAATAATTTTGAAATGTTACTCTATTAATCAAAAACTCATTACAACACTAGTGCTGCAATGACGACCATTACAGCACTAGTGCTGTAATGGTCATCATTACAAAACTTTTTTTTAAACTGTAATATTTACTTTACTGAATGAAAGTAGATAAAAATATTTTAGCGCATATTATATCATATAGCTAATATACACGTAAACTAACGAAAATGTTTATTTTTCAATATCTTATATGTTTTAATAAATGTATTGTAAAATAGCAGAAAAAAAATCGAACACAACAGCTTAAATAATGAATTTACTGTATTACTCATAATTAGATTTTTTTTCCTTAAAAAAAAAGCTTTCAAATTGTCTTTATTTGCATAAAAGAGCTACACAAATCTGTCTTTTTTTTATAATTACTACATTTTCGCGTATATTATAAGGATTAGTAGCAATATCACTATATTAGTAATGCATAATTTAAAACGCAGTGCAAATACGCTTCATATAAGTTAAGAATAAAATAATGTATAAAAATATCTAAAAAAATTAAAATAAAATTATTATTTTACCTAACTTATTCAATATCGTACTTATATCGTCTTACATTTAAAACACTGAAATCAACTGACTGCCCAAAAGTTATTCTTTTTCGCATGGATTCTACTTTTTGTCTTTAAGTGTAATAAATATAAAACTTTGTTGTGGACAAGATTTGTTTTGATTTAAATTAAAACGACTATATAACGTCGTTTATATTTATTATTGAAAATGTCAGTATAATGAAAATTCTTATAGGCGCTTAGACACATGCTTAGATAGGTAGTTATATATATATATATATATTTAACATACGATTGCTAGCATTAAAAAAAATCTTTAGGCACCGTCTTCCGGAAACTGTGACGGGACGTAAGAATAAGAAAATAATTCGTATAAATTAAAATTCCATCCAACATTATAATAACTAATAGCTTCCGTTATATATTAATTGAAGTTCCGTTCCCTTCCTCAATTTAAATATGAAAAGCCTATATGTGCTTGAAGCAGCTTAATTTTGTGTTAGAACGAAGAGGTTTAAGTTCATTTGTTTAACAGAAGGAGCATTACAAATTCACAATGGCAGCGTATATATGTAGATAGAGACATGTATATATAGATATACTTGGACAAGAGAAAACAGATGTTGCTGTAGACGCTGATTCTATGCCATGAAGAGGCGTCGATGATAAATGTACCCTCGAACGTAAGTACAGACATACGTAGATGCAAGAAAATGTGAAAATTCACCACCATAGATGACACCCCTAAATTCCGAATGTGTCTCCTAATAGTTACGTCAAACGTTTATTAATTACACAGACTGAAACATCTGATTCAACACATGTAATAGGCCAGTACAAATATTTCTCTAATATAGGAAAATCATTTGAAAAGCTCGTGAGTTAAAGCGAATTTCTTTTATTTCGATTGATATCATATACAGAGTCACAACTAATTATTTGCAATATGTTTTATTTTCTATCGACGTTTATATGTAAATAATTGGTGAATATAGATCCTTTACCTCAAATATTTATAATATTTATAATTGAAAGGAAAAATGGCCTTTTTTCTTTTATTTGCACAATGTAAAAATCTATCCGTTTTAACATATTCGTTCTTCTATTACCTTCAACATTTCTGACACAAATAAAATGTTATCGCATTTTTAACATTTATCGACCATATATTTCACGTAGCATATTTTTAACTAGATACTCTTAGTATGTGAATGTAAATCAATTATGCTGTACATTATTATATTTTTTGTTAAACATTTTTTAAATAATCTTTTCCCTCTTGTGTGCTTCTGTTATATCCATAATCCATATTAATATAAATAAAATAGAAAAAAAAAATTAAAATGTACCGATTTTTTTTTACATGTACGTAATTTTTCGTATATTCTAAGGATTAATCGTAGCAAAACAAATAAGAGGCTTATAATGAAAAAAGCAACGATAATATTGTAAATTTTATTATATATATTTTTAGTTTTCATTGAAGTAATGCAATAAATTAATATTTAAAAATATCTGAAAGATAAATTGAATACATTTTCACTTTAACGGTGTTACTTACCTGAGCTCTTTTATGTGCTTTTCTGCATAATAAAATTAAATAATATAAAAATTTTACATATTAAATGTGGGTGATATTCCATACTATGAAAAGCTTTGTAAAAAAAATTTTTTTACAGCTTCTACTACTTGTAGTAGAAATAAAATTAGAAGGCATTTAGAAAATTGTATGTACATAATGCTAATTTTTCCATAATCTAATGTCAACATATTTTGTATACTGACATAATTATATATATTTACTTGCGGAAATTACAAACTTTATATATTTAGCTTTTACAGTTTGTAACGACTTTGTCAAAATATTCAAACTACCAACTATTGTCGGAAGAGTGATTATAATACGTGTTTCCTCCTTCTTCTCCATCTTTTCCTTCAGCTGTACACTACCAGCATCAAAAGTACAGCTCTACTTGGTGCTTTAATTGCCATCTGGATGTTCCATGTTCTCTTCTTATTACAAGAGCTCGACATTATGTCATAAATTACAATATTATAATTGGTGTATTTTGTGCTTTATATACGCCAATGCAGCAGTTTTCTGAAACAAATTTTCTGAAACAAAGCAAATTTTCTGAAACCACATTTCAGCTGAATCATTTTAACATATGTCTGTTCTTTTAGAGGGATTTAATTTAATTTTTTTATGTTTATACTACCGCAAAACCAAGCGTTTAATAAATTTCTTTATAAAAATTATGAGGTACATTCGTTCCGAATATTATTATTATTTTTTTAGTTATATGTTTTTACTAATATGTATTTTAATGTTTAAGTTGAATTTAAAAAGTATTTAAAAAAATTAATTCAGAGGATAAAATAAAACGCCAACTTTTGCGGGATTTACGGAATTTTGGTAATAAAATATTTAACAAATTTTTAATAGTATATCAATCACGATTCGTGACAGAGGTATTTTATTTAGTTTTTATCTTATGCTACTGAAGATGGGGGCGTAGCCTTCGAAATGCGCATCTAGCTACTTAATGCTTTAAGTTACGGTATTTGGGTGATATTCTGTACTATTATTTAAGTAGTGATCATTTTTAGAATTTTTTATGTTCAAGTCATTTCGCCGTAATATTGGGTAACAATAGTGTGTAAAGATCGTTTATTTTTGGCGCATGTTGATAAGATTTTCAATGCGAAACAGGCATTAAGCAAGGTTGATAAGTTAGAAGAATACCGACTCACAAAGGAGGACTCTATGAATTATTATAACTTGCTCTCGAAAAGATCCTGGAGAGACGGGTGTATACATATTCCTATAATTTTCAGGTAGTCGAGTTAATGATGGTCAAATTCCTACAAAGGAACATGTAAATTCCTATATGGTTCGGTCTCCAAGAAAATAAGCTCCTTAATCCCTCATTATAGATATTCAATAGAAATATTTCCAATTGAAATCAAACATTGAAGAAGAAGACATAGATATAGGTGCCCATCTATTTAACAATCGTGACAATTACCCAATTAACAATGACCCAGATGACCCAGTTGGTGAAAGTACAGAAATTCAGAATGCAGAAGCCTGAATTTTATTGCATGATCACCCCGAGGAAACAAAGTTACATGTGCAAGAAATAAGTGCTTCGTTCAAGAGGAAAGGGGATGGACAACAGGCGTTTGTAGGAATTTGACCATACACATTTTCGGTTTCTTCTACCTGACCCCATGTTTATAGGAATTTACCATCCTCGGGAGAGACAATGAGTGGAATTCTGAAAAGGGCAAATTCTATAAAGCATTATTTGGAAAACCTTCAATTGTGCGGTTCAAAGCAGAAATCTGCTTGATAAATTTAGTTACCATAATAATCCGTTTAAAGACAAACCACTACCATGTCCAAAATATTTATATAAAATAAAGCTAAGACCTACTCCGGACTGTGAATGTGGAAAAGTTGGCAGTTCGCAACATATAATTTTAGAATGTAATTTACACAATGAGCATAGAAAGAAATTTCAATCGAAAATATACAAAAAAGTAGAAAGTCCTTTCAATTTATATAGTATTTTAGCCAGTAACTACATAAACGTATATAAAATCCTGTAAAGTAAAATAAAGCTTTGATTGTGTTAAATAAATAGATTAGTGATATTAGATATAAGAAACCTAACGAGTTCTTATTATCTAACCACTCTATCCGAGGTCCAGTCTTGTGTCGTAGATAAGTCTCTATGAAGGACCCCTTGGAGTGAAGATTTTTTGTTGTTCCTTATTGTTTATTCCCATATTATAAATATAAATGTATTGAATTAAATATTTGAAAGATAAGGTGGCAAAATGGATAATGTTCCAAAGCCATTAGAATATTTGATTTAAAAAATAAATAGAAAATAAAATAAAAACAAAATGTTGATTCATTCAATGCAGACGCACATCCATGGTGTTAAAGGAGAACTTTCGTCTCTCCTTAACTTTCAGTTAGTAGTGATATAACTATTCGTACTATTTACTTCGATAGTAGGTACATGAATATAAAAACTACTGAATATAAATAATACGGGGTTTGTTTGTAGTATTGTATAAATTTGAAGTTTATTAACTCAAATGTAAAATATACGAACGGGAGTTATTTCAAGTGTATAATGAACTTACGCCCTTTGCGAACTCGGTCTTTTAGCCGACCGATTCTTTCTACTCAATTGGACTAACTTGAGTTGAACTCTTCTCCAAACTTATTCTTTTTTGGAGCCGTGGACGTGGTAGTTATATAGTACTATTGGACTACCAAAAATGAAAAAGCTATAGGTTAAAACAAAAACGAAAATACAAAATGCCAAAGCCATTCCAATCTATGATTTAAAAAAATAAATAAATAAATTTCAATATAGCTATACATCTTAGATGGTGCACCGTGGTGCCGTGGTATACTCGTTAGACTGGCACCGCGGATGTTGTGGGTTCGAATCCTACACGAGTAGTTCTGGAATATTTCTGGAAATAAAATCCCTTCCGAACCATGGACGTTGTGAATGTTGCCAGTCAGGTGTTCCCTGAATGTGCCATGATTAAGTTTAATTAAATATTTACACTGGCAATCTATAATGCTAAGCGAGGATGGTAAATTCCTATAAATATGGGGTCAGGTAGATGAAACCGAACATGTGTATGGTCAAATTCCTACAAACACATTAAGTAAGATTATATGGATTATATGAAAATTATTGATTATAAGTAATTATTTATAATTTTGTCATTTTCTTCTGGCCGTATTAATATCGGTATTTCTGTATCGTCGTCATTGTTGTCCATCCCTTAAACAGTATTTTATTTCTGTGACCCACAGCCTTGACAAAATCCCATTTGTTAATTTCGCCTGCACCAAATTCACGATTTTATTATTGATGAACGCGTTTTTCAAGACACAGCTTTTTTTCTTCCGACGTGTGATGACTTCTTCAATGTTTGATTTCAATTGGAAATATTTTATATAATATATTTTATAAAACGATTTTATATAATAGTATAGACCACCGTTACTGGCCACCAGTAGCCAGTAACGAGACTGAGGAGCTTATTTTCTTGGAGACCGAACCTTATAGCAATTTACATGTACCTTTGTAGGAATTTGACCATCATTAACTCGACTATCTGAAAATTATAGGAATATGTATGCTAAGCATTGTGCCGTAAGAACGGGAGAGCCTTCAGAGGCCATTTTTTTTTTAAACAAAAAAAAACCTGTTCGATATTTATCTACTTACGATAACTATCCACATTGCATCTATACAACCTTCACTTACACTTTGACATATACAGGTAGTAAACTGTGCACCCATTTCGTATACGTGGTATGTTGTGCACTTACACAAGTGGTAATATTTTCAGAATGTTATAGTATTTTCTCGCTGGTGCCTGTGGTACAGCGAAGAACGACGGCTCATGGGTGGAAATCCCGTGCGCTTTATCGGTCTAATGCCGCTCGTAGGGTGCTAAGTTCATATCGTGTGCACGATATGAACTTACCCAGCATAAACATATATAGTGCACGCATTACATCAGGTAGTATTGTGTGCACTTAACAAGCACCTTGGTTAGGACACGAACGAAAGGATAAATTACATATACCAGAAAGCGTGGGCTGTTTGGTTTGCTATGGATGAACGGAATATATGAGGCTATATTGCAAGTCGTTTGAACAACGGGTGGAAAATTGATTCTCAAACTGCATTCCACGAAAATTTGTGGAAATCGAAGAAACCCTAACTCATGGAACAACGAAATAAAAAACTTTTATGTGATAAGTTTTTATAGCAATCTATAAATAAATCGTTTATGCAGAAAATCCATTGCATCGAATCCATTTTTTACATGTAACTCTATCTTATAAAATGTATCGAGGTATTAATTTAAATTAAATAATAGCCAGTAATTTCTAAAGTAATGCCTGAACTAGTTTGCCATTTGTAACTATATTACATAAAAAGTCATGTTTTTTCCTCCTTGGTATCTAATCATCCTTTTGTCTTAGCACTTCAATTCTTCATATAAGTGATATATATATACGCATTCTTTAAAAATATCAAATTGTTTATTAAAATATCATCGCTAGTTTAAAAATGCTAAATTATACTACTGTTAGAATTAATTACTTTTATTATTCAGATATTCATAATAGTATAGAATATCACCCAAATACCGTAACTTAAAGCATTAAGTAGCTAGATGCGCATTTCGAAGGCTACGCCCCCATCTTCAGTAGGACAAGATAAAAACCAAAGAAAATACCTCTGTCACGAATCGTGATTGATATACTATTAAATAAATAAGTCAGAAAGACTTTTGATTGTCTCTTAGGCTACGATAGCCATAGAGCTAGTAACTATTTTGTTTTATAAAATTCATTGCATAATCAATATATTATTCAAGCTTATCTGCGGTACATAATCTCCTATATTTTCGAAAAGTACGTTCTTCAGCGAGATTCAAACCCACGGTTCACAGAGCGGAGGTGTAGCATGTATAAATAGCGCCATCAAAATAATTGGAATCCTTAATTATATCTTAATCGAAAAATAAAACCGCCTATTTTCAGGCAGTTTATTAATTACGTATATCTTTACAATTTATTTATGATAGTATATAATATCACCCAAATACCGTAACTTAAAGCATTAATTAGCTAGATGTACATTTCGAAGGCTATCCTCCAACTTCAGTAAAAACTAAATAAAATACCTTTGCCACGAATCGTGATTGCTATACTATTAAATAAATAAGTCAACATGACAGAAGTATTTTTAAAATGGCATATAATATGACCTATAAAACTTTTAAAACAATATAAATTAATAATTAACGAAACTGACAAGTAACTAATAAACATTGAAACGAACATAAAAACTAATAAACATTGGTTTGTCAAACCTAATATAACTAAAAATAAAAAAATTAAAAAAAACTTTACAAAATAGTTCTTATTAAATAAATTAAATAGAGAACATAAAATTGGGCCTGAATCTAAATTCATTAAATTTGATTTAGATTTATGCATGTATATACTTTCATAAACATTTAACTCGGAATAATTCAAAACACTTTTAAGTAATTTAAGTGAACTAATTTGAATAGGATGACCTGATAAAAAAATATGCTCGGCGACAGCACTTTTATCTTTTCTATTTAATCTGAAATGAGCTAATTGCTCCTTAAATCTAGTTTCGATTGGTCTACCTGTTTGTCCTATAAATAATTTAGGACAACTAGAACAAGATATTTTATTGAAACCAGTTTTTTTATTGAAATCAATCAAATCTTTGGGATTTCCTAGAAAATTAGCAAGACTATTACAACTATTATATGTTACTTTAAAATTATATTTATTTAAAATACAATCTAAACCACGTGCAATTATAAGATCAAATGGTAATTCAACAAATTTTGGAGTTGAATTATTACTTTGTTCTAAACTACAAATATTTCTGATATCTCTTGTTCTTTTAAATTTTCTTAATATGTTATTTATAATTAAATAAGAATAGCCATTTTATACTACTATATTTCGGATATTATTTAATTCAATGTTATATTTATCATTAGATAAAGGAAAATTTAATAAGCGGTTAAATAAAAATTAAAAGCAGCATATTTATGTTGACGACAATTATGTTGAATCGTTCCGTATATTGCAGTCCGTGTTTGTATCATTTCTATATAAATCAAATTTTAAAATGCTTTAAAACTTCTGTCCAAAATGAGAGAGGCGATTCTAAAATATTAAGAAACTCTGGATTACGTGGTTAAACAAGAAGAAAATTGTATGGAGTCTTGTTTGCTGAGAGTGACCATATACGTACATGGCTTTTAGACATGATTTTGTTTATGTTGGTAGAAAATATTTACGGCAAAATTAGAAAATTCTGACTTTTGAAAAACGATTTCATAATATATTCCTACGAAAATATATTATTGAACAAAATAGTAATAATACACGCTACACTTACGACACATTTCTACTTAATAGTTGTTGGGAAATTGTAGAACAAAATTCTAACTTTAAAAATGAATTCACAAATTGTAATTTTACATAACCAACACGCAAGCAGTTATAAATATTAACCTGAATAACATAGAATTAATCTATAATTCCAACATGGGCAGCTATTATCGAAAACAATAGTTCCATTTAATTCGACGTTTATTTTCTATTGTACCCTCGCTCAAGTAACCAGAAAAAAATATAAATATGGTGTAGGGTCAACATACGCTTATGTACCAATACATTGTATTTTGCAACAAAGTTCGTATTTAACACCACGATTTCACACTAACAATTTTCTGTGAATGTGTGTATTTTGTTTATTTATGTTACCTAGTCTCATATTAAATATACAGATATATATTATATATAGTAAAAAATATACGTTAACATCAAAAATTATCATAAAATAACTTAGTATGTAATGGTTAATTATATTTTATCAAATAAAAACTGATTTGATTAGATGCAGCTTTGCGAAAGTAATCTAAAACGCAGGCAACAAAATTTGTTGTCGAATTATTATTTGCGTGTGCATTTGCTAATACATGTTATATAATAAGATATATTAATATTAGTTAGTTAAAGAGTCCGCAATCCTAAAGATTGGTTGGAAACAGCACGCCATGCCGATCTATCCTGAGCTAATCCCTTCATCTCCCTATAGCTATTCATCTCAACGTCTTCAACTATCTGACTCACATACTCCAATCTAGGCCTACCTACCCCTCTCTTTCCCTCCACTCTACCTTCTATGATCAATTGCATAATCCCCCCATGCCTAAGAATATGCCCTACTAATCTGTCTCTCCTACGCTGTAACACTCTCCAGATACTTCTCTTCTCCCCTACTAACTCTAGTACAGCTTCATTTGTTACTTTATCTTCCCAACCAATCCTCATCATCCTCCTATAACACCACATTTCAAGTGCTTCTAATCTACGCTTCTCTTCCTTTCCTATAGTCCACGCCTCACACCCGTACAGTGCTACACTCCAAACATATACCTTCAGTAATCTTTTTCTAATACCCAAGTCAATATTTGATCTTTAAATCTGTTCTTTTTCTACGAATGCCTTCCTACCCTGTGCTATCCTACACTTTATATCTACCTTGCTTCGATTATCTTTTGTGATTCTACTGCCTAAATAACAAAAATCTGACACTTCTTCGATTCTATTATCTCCTATTGTGATCCTCATTTTTCTACTGCATTCCTTTTTGTCACACCTCATCACTTTAGTTTTACCTATATTTATTTTCATGTTAAAATCCCTAGTCAATACTGCCTGCATACCATTCAATACCCTTTCTAAATTCTTTTCGCTTTCTTCCAATATAGCTATATCGTCGGCGAATCTCAGCATATATATTTTCTCTCCCTGTACATTCACACCTACACTATACTCTTCTTTTACTTTGTTTATTGCATCTTCTATATATAGATTAAATAATAACGGTGAAAGTGTACATCCCTGCCGAACTCCCTTCCCTATTTTTGCTACCTCTTCTTCCCCCTCAATTCTAACTAAGGCAGTTTGGTGTTTATATAAATTAAAAATTATTCTCCTATCCTTATAATCTATACCCGTTTCTTTTAAAATTCTAAACATTATGTCCCAATCTACATTGTCAAATGCCTTTTCTAAGTCTACAAAAGCTATGCAAGTTACCTTTCCTACCCTCTTTCTTTTTTCTACTACCGTTCTTAGTGCTAGAATCGCCTCTCTCGTCCCTCTGTTTTTCCTAAAACCAAACTGATCTTCTCCTAGCCTTTCCTCTACTTTATTTTCTAATCTCCTATAAATAATCTTTAACAATATCTTCGATGCATGTGATAGTAGGCTAATGGTCCTATAGTTCTCACACAAATTAGCTCCTATTTTCTTCGGCATTGTTACTATTCTACTACGCTGAAAATCCTGTGGTACTTTTCCCTTCTCATATATTTTACAAACTAACCTGTATAATCGCTCCTGCATTTTTTCCCCTGCGTGTTTTATTAATTCGGCTGGTATCATATCAATCCCCGCTGCTTTGTTATTCCGTAAATCATTTAATGCTCTATGAAACTCTGACCTAAGTATGCTAGGACCTAAGTCATCCTCATCTATCTGTTCCACACTTTCTAGCTCCTCCATGTCCTGCCTACCTTTATATAAATCTTCAAGATACTCCTTCCATCTTCTAGCTTTTTCCTTATTTTCTGTGAGTTCCTTACCCTGCTTATCACATATAATCTTACCCTTTGGTTTTACTTTAGAAAAATGTGACTTAATTTTCCTGTAGCCCAAATCTACTTTACCTCTTCTCATATCCTCCTCAATATCCTCACAATTTCCTTTTATCCACTCTTCTTTCGCTTGCTTGCATTTCCTATTAATTAAGTTCCTTAGTTCCTTATATTCTTTCTGTCCTGCTTCTGTGTTCCTGCTTCTTAATATTATAGGAATAAAAAATAGACTGCCTTTGAATCACAAGCTAATAAAATTGTGAAAACGTTGTACTATCTAATGTACAATCTAAATTAACATATGGAATATCTATAACATCACAATGTTCGAAAAGTGTTCTTAATCAACTAAGTGTGGTACAAAATAAATTGAAAAATACGTTGTAGAAATTAAAAAGTTATTGGGGAATTTGATTAAAGGATTGGTGATTTAAAAACAATTAGGAATATTGTTCAATTTCCATTTTAAGAAAGATTTAAATGTGAAATATATTGCTGTAAAAATTGATATCTGATATTTTTGACTTGGAAAAAACTACATTAGAGAATGAAATTATAACTCTACAATCTGATTTCATTTTAAAAGCTAGGAGCTTGAAGGAGACTTTTGGAAATATGTTAGATGTGAGAAGTATCCAAATATTTAATAAATGTAGTGAATATATCTATTATTGTTTTGGATCAACGTATTTGTGTGAATCGACTTTTTCATATTTAAAGTTAACAAAGACACAGCATCGTTCTTTACTTTACCGATTCACATACCGAAGATTCATTACGATTATCTTTATCGACACTATGAATGCTTGATAGAAGATATGAAGCCACAAATGTCGCATTAATAAAAAAATTATTTATACATATATTTTATGTATTTGCTTTTTATTTGTTCAATAAATATTATTATCGTGATATCGTTTCGTTTAAACTTCATTTCTACCTTTCACTAAATATCGAGTTTTAAGGACCTCGATTATGTAATTGTGTGAAATATTAATAATTTTACAAGTAGATCGCGATCACTTTTTAAATAGAAAAGTCGATTTCAAGAACAAACAAGTTGGCCACCCCTGCTATATAACTACAATGAATGAAGAATCATTAAAAACACAAAGAATAAAAAGTATAAATTAAATGTTAAATCTTTACGGCGCCTAATATGTCCTTTAACAATTTATAGAATCAAGGAACGTAAACAACAATTTATCTGGATTTTGGTGTATTTTATGACACTGGTAATTATATACGGCTAAGTCAAGATTACTAAACATAAATTAAATGAATCATTATTCTTATGCATATATACAATGTGCTTATATCAAGATAAAGTCGACATGTATAATATACGACCCTTTCAACAAAAGTTTACCGATAGCGTTACAATATGTGTTATTAATTTGTACGAAAAGCAATTGAACATACAAACATGATTAAGGGGAACTGACACTGGAAAGCCTAAATATACAAAGGACTAAAATTCTATAGCTGATTCTTCCGCGTTGAATCCTTGTGGATTATTTGAATTGGTTAAGTTCCATTGAATAAAACGTAACTTGTATATATAATTAAATACTTAAATGGTGGACTAAATATATTGCACGCATGTGAAAGGGTCACATGCGTAAATATTTATTAATACAGGAATGAAATTGCGGTAAATTTATTTGTATTTTATTACTGTTTAAAACGCGACAACAGGGTAATTTCACAAACTACCAAATGCCCTTAACTAAACTTACATTATTTACAAAATAATTGATCATTTAAAACATTAAACATAATTGAATCGCTTTGTTCATGAATAATTTTATATAATGTCCTTTACGTACAAAGAAATATTTATTTTTGTTTGCTTTAAGAACGAAATCATTTATTTTAATTATTTTAATTATTTTAGTTATTTTAATCAAAAACCATTTTATATATATATTATATATTAAAGTAGCAGTTTTTTTTAACCCATTAAATTTTCCGTTGTAATGTATGTTAATTTGCACATATATTCACTATTTTCCTTATATTTATTTATCCTCATATGCTAGTATAGAATATCACCCAAATACCGTAACTTAAAGCATTCAGTAGCTAGATGTACATTTCGAAGGCTGTGCCTCCATCTTCAGTAGCACGAGATAAAAACAAAATAAAATACCTCTGTCACGAATCGTGATTGATATACTATTAAATAAATAAGTCAACATGACAGAAGTATTTCAAAAATGGCGTATAATATGACCTTTTAATACAATATAAATTAATAATTTACGAAACTGACAAGTAACAACAATAAACATTGGTTTGTCAAACCTAAAATAACTAAAAATAAATTTTAAATCAGTTCTTATTAAATAAATTAAATAGACAAGATGAAATTGGGCCGGAATCTAAATTAGATTTTGATTTATGCATTTATATACTTTTAAGTACTTTAAGTGAACTAATTTGAATAGAATGACCTGAGTTAGTCAAAAATATACTCGGCTACAGCACTTTTATCTTTGCTATTTAATCTGAAATGAGTTAAATATTCCGTAAATCTAGTTTCAATTGGTCTACGTGTATGTCTTCTATATATACCTTAGGACAACTAGAACAAGATATTTCATAATTACCAGATTTTCTATTAATATCAATCAAATCTTTGGGATTTCCTAGAAAATTAGCAAGATTAATGACTAAAACATCTAAGAAAGGTAACTGATTATTATTTCATAAGTATAAGTAAATTTAATTGAAGGAAATTTAGAATTTAATATATTAATAAAATCATCAATATTAAATGTTTCAGTATCAAAAATTGCAAAGATGTCATGTACATATCTAATCCAAATTCTAGGAAAATAAATTTCAGTTTCCTTTAATTTAGTTTCAACATATCTCATTAGCAAATTAGCAATAACTGGACTTAAACAATTTCCCATAGCTGTACCTTCTTTTTGCTCAAAGAATTTACCATTTAAAGAAAAACAATTCTGAGACATACATAATTTAGTAAGTTTTAAGTATTCATCAATAATAACATCATCCATAGAATTATTTTTTTAGCATATCTTCAAGAAAAAGAGTAGTTTCAAGAATAGGAATACTTGGAAATAATGAGCAAACATCAAATGAAATAAGTATTTCATTATTTGATAGTGTTAAATCT
Source organism: Leptodirus hochenwartii (assembly GCA_947310635.1). Classification (NCBI taxonomy): domain Eukaryota; kingdom Metazoa; phylum Arthropoda; class Insecta; order Coleoptera; family Leiodidae; genus Leptodirus; species Leptodirus hochenwartii. Next base: position 10,369,141 of record OX371177.1, on the reverse strand, counting down.
TTAACATTATTAATGAATTCTAAGGAATTTATTACAGCGAAACTATCGAAATAAAAATTATTAACCATTTAGAAATTAAATATGTTGGGGAGTTAATAGCAGGCACTATTGGTCTTACAGATTTACCAGGTTTATGTATTTTTGGTAATACATACATCCTTGGTATTATAGAATTTGAAATTGAAAAATTTCGCTTAAAAATAGGCTTAATAAGGTAACGACATGAATTAATTATGTCTTTGTAATTTGATACTAATTTATTAAGCGGATCTTTTTAAATTTCTTGATAAGGTCCATTAGAAATGAGAATATCACATCTATTTAAATAATCACGTTTGTCTAATATACTATTCAATACTGTTCATGTGAAGTTATAAACAACGCTTTTGTCTATTCGCGGTTTTTCAAAAATACCAGAAAATCAATAGAAATATGTCCACAAGACAATAGAACGGTCTAACATTTAGTTTCTAAAGTATTTTTAGAACACTTACATGACTTGGAAAAAACTCTACTGCATTATTTTCCAAAGATTAGTAAGGACAATTCCTGGGTTCGAAATCCATTTTCCGTAACAGCTAAGCCAGCAGACTTAAATATGAAAATATAATTGATTTAATAAGTGACTGATGTAAAGCAAAAACACAAAGATCAGCCATTAGGTAATTTCTGGGCGAATTTATCAAAAGAATATCCCACTTTATCAAAACAATCTATTATTGTTTTACTTCCGTTTACCACTACATACTTATGTGAAGCAGGATTTTCTTATTATGCTGCAACGAAGACAAAATGCAGGAACAGGCTTGACGCCACACCAGATATTAGAATTCAACTTTCTACTATTGTATCTGATATCAAGAAGATTTGCAATTTAAGGACTCAACATCATCGAAGTCATTAAAAACTTTATTCCATTTTGTTGTTATGTGTTATGGTTTAAAAATTAAATAAGTACTAAATACGTAGGAAATAAAGAATTGATTTTTTCTCATTTTTTTAAATTTTATTGATTATGTGTTATTACCTACCCTTCAAAATAAACAAGGTGTTCCGTTAAAATTCCAGGATTCTCAAAGTGTTCCATCAGAGAAAAAGTTTGGGAAACCCTGATCTAAATAAATAAAAAAGTGTAAATGGAAAGCTATAATACAAACAAAATTAATATATAAAATATTTATTTACATAATACAAATTAATATTGTATATGTCATTACTTTTCGTTATATAATATTTTAGTAATTGTAAATTTTGTGTTGATAATATAATCTATATTATAATGATTTAGCATGGTGTAATATCACATCCTGCTCATAGACACTCATTATGGATTAATTCCCTCGGGGATATGGCTGAATATATACGGAATTACAACTGTAATATTATCCATATATTCTGAATAGCTATAATCCATTGATTGGGATATTCTACTTCATCAAAGAACATTACAGATTTTAATAGATTCTGTAATATGATGCCTAAAATTATTAGAATAGCATGTAAAGATTTAGAGAAAATATTCAGTCAAGCGGATATAACAAATCCACACGAAAACATCATCGTATAAAATTTTAAGTAAAATACAACGAAGTGTTAATAGTTTTCAGTTAATAATATTTTAACTAGTCGTTTATTTTTTCGGTTGTATTCTGCGTATGTCACTGCTTCTTCATTAGATAATAGTGGTCCTAGAAATTCATTAATCCTGTGCAAATGAAAGTAACAAGCATTGTGTAGTAATTTTAATGCCGGGCATAATTTCAATAGTGCTATATTTATTCATACTATGAATATCCTTAAGTAGCATCGCATGTCATATGATTGAATGCTGAATTTAATACGACCATAACCATAATACATAATCATAAACATAAAATACATATATCACTATGCGCGAGTGTTGGAGTTCGATGGAAGCTTTAAGCATTGAGTTTCAAAATAGCTCTATAAACTATAGTAAACTATAAATAGCCCTATAAACTATAGCTTCAAAATAATAATCGAAGCTTCCAAATTGTTTACATATCGCATTGTCAATCGAAATCTACCACAACTCAAAATGGGTTTGTTTAGAGGAAAATCAAATTGAAGCTTTCGTTATCGACAATAATAATATAGAGTGGCCCTTAGATTTGAAGTGTTAATAAATTTTGTTCATTTAATGAATTGCCAAACAGTGGATAAAGAAGGGTAAGCTGAGTATTTATTTAATTTATATCTTAAAGGTATTATTTATAAAGATATAATGCAAATTTTTTATTATGATTGTATTGCATTAACAAATTATTCTTACGAAATTTTGTAATTTAACCAATGCATTAGTGAAAATAAAAATTCGTTTATGTAAAACAACACATTTTGTGTTACGGTGGTTTATCATTACCTACCCACAAAATTAACAATGCATAAGTAACATATTTTGTGTTATGTTACATTTAGATTAAGAAATTCAATATTATCAATATTATATATATATAAGCGCAAGGGTATATATCGGAGTTTGTAAATTGTACCTCAAGGTGTGCCTCAAGGATCCTATTTGGGGTCGTTACTGTTCATATGTTGAGATTCGTCGACGATATAGCTATATTGGAAGAAAGCGAAAAGAATTTAGAAAGGGTATTGAATGGTATGCAGGCAGTATTGACTAGGGATTTTAACATGAAAATAAATATAGGTAAAACTAAAGTGATGAGGTGTGACAAAAAGGAATGCAGTAGAAAAATGAGGATCACAATACGAGATAATAGAATCGAAGAAGTGTCAGATTTTTGTTATTTAGGCAGTAGAATCACAAAAGATAATCGAAGCAAGGTAGATATAAAGTGTAGGATAGCACAGGGTAGGAAGGCATTCGTAGAAAAAGAACAGATTTTAAGATCAAATATTGACTTGGGTATTAGAAAAAGATTACTGAAGGTATATGTTTGGAGTGTAGCACTGTACGGGTGTGAGGCGTGGACTATAGGAAAGGAAGAGAAGCGTAGATTACAAGCATTCGAAATGTGGTGTTATAGGAGGATGATGAGGATTGGTTGGGAAGATAAAGTAACAAATGAAGCTGTACTAGAGTTAGTAGCGGAGAAGAGAAGTATTTGGAGAGTGTTACAGCGTAGGAGAGACAGATTAGTAGGGCATATCCTTAGGCATGGGGGGATTATGCAATTGATCATAGAAGGTAGAGTGGAGGGAAAGAGAGGGGTAGGTAGGCCTAAATTGGAGTATGTGAGTCAGATAGTTGAAGACGTTGAGATGAATAGCTATAGGGAGATGAAGGGATTAGCTCAGGATAGATCGGCATGGCGTGCTGTTTCCAACCAATCTTTAGGATTGCGGACTCTTTAACTAACTGTTCATTTTATTTATAAATGATATTTCGAAATGCTTTGTATACTCTTCGTTCTCAATGTATGTTGATGATCTGAAGTTTTATAGACGTATATGTACCTTGGAACACTGCATGAACCTACAAAGTGATATTAACAACTTATCCACATATTGTTTGAAGAATAGACTAACTTTGAATTGTGATAAATGTGCTTGCATCACATTTACTAGAAAAAAAAAAAAGATTGTCAATCAGTAATTGCTGTATAACAGTCCATTGACTTCAGTCTCGTCCATTAAGGATCTGGGCTTCATTCTTGATGAAAAGTTAATTTTTGATAAGCAGGTTCATAATATCGTTTCCAAATCCTACAAAATGTTGGGTTTTATAAAACGTACTTGCCATGATTTCCGTAATCTTAGTACTTTAAACACACTATATATTGCATATGTATTTAGTAACGTAAACTGTGCTACTACTATTTTTAATCCACAATACCAACTGTACATAAACCGTATCGAAAGAGTCCAGAAAAGATTCATGAGATTTCTGTGCTTCAAACTTAATATTGAGTATGTGGACTACCGCAGTGTTTGTTCTAGATTTAATATGTTATCTCTTCAAAATAGACGCTCCATCAATGATTTATGCCTGCTCTTTAATATTGTAAACTCTACTATCGATTGTCCATCTGTTTTATCTAAAATTAGATTTCTGTGCGGCAAGTATCCAATTCGCCACCAAGGCCTATTTCGTTGTACAACGTATGCCTCACAGAACTCAACAATTTATAGAATTATGAATTTGTACAATGAGGTGAGTTTGGTGGTCGATTTGGATATGTTCAACACATCCTTAAGATCTTTCAAAAATAGCAGTGTTAAACATTATCTTACCGTTCAATTGCTTTCTTAGCTTTTGAATGTTCTTCTTGCTTTACTTTTCGTATTAATCTGTATTTCCTAGATGTTTCCTAGGTTATGTTTGTAATTTAATCTTTTGATTCTATAATTCACATTTAGAAGCTCTTTTGTTACTTTAAAATTTTAGTGAACTCTTTGCTGGGGTAATACCTGTATGAGTTTGTATCATAACAAATGAATGAATTAATTAATTAATTATTGTCAATAGAAGACTTATATAACTAAAAATCTGGTGGTATTGCATCGAAAAAATATATATTTCAAAGGTGGACAAACCAACATATTTATTTTTCAGGCGGCATTTGAAGATGTGGTGTTTTAGCACTAGATAGATTGAATATTTTAATGTAGAGAACAAAATAAACGTAATTTTTGTATTTTTTTACTTGTGTTGGTATTCCATTGACAGTGCGATATATTGACATGTTATAACCTGTCGTATATTTATATATAACAATCTTACAATGAAAATATTTAGAAAGGAAAATAGTATAGATTTGAGGATACAAGCTCATTATATAACACAAGCTTATAAATTAGAAAATAAAAATTAGTTTTTACAAAAAAATATATTAAAACCGACAACGATACATCATATTGTAAAGTGGTTTATCTACTTTCATTCAGTAAAGTAAATATTACAGTTTTTTAAAAAGTTTTATAATGATGACAATTACAGCACTAGTGCTGTAATGAGTTTTTATTGCTGTAAATAAGTGCTGTTAAAGCAACTAGCTGTATAAATTTGCTTATATCTGATTTCTTCTTACGGAAATCATGGTTCTTAACATGGAATAGTGCGTCTAAAGCGTTGACGGCTTTTGTGATTGTTGCTTTTCGGCGAAATACGCCAACAAATTTTTTTCTGGTGAATCACATCATTTTTTAAATTTCTGGTATTCAAGTTCATATCGTGCCTTTGATTTTGCGGGAATTAAACTTGAAATTGCTCCATTTGCAGCTTCCTCTACTTCCGAGGGTAAACTTTCTTCAGAATTAGACATTTTCAAAGAGTACTTTTTTCATAAAGTTTTTCAACTAAATCGAACAATAGTGAGGATTAACTATATAATTTAAAACATTTTTCTACTATAATTTCCGTTGTTTCTACATTTCTTCTAATGGTATTTATCCCTATAATTTCGCAAATTGTTTGTTTATTTGCAACACCAAACAGATTCGCAATTAAACTGTAAATGCGTGGGACCTCTACAATAATATTAAACATACATTGGTGCTATATTGCGATATTACTTTGCATTTGACAGTTGAAATACTGTCGTTGGTAAGCGGGCTCACAGACACGTATCTCATATAGGAGGATGTGTTTACGGGTTACTACATTCGATCGCAACTGGACCATTTACAAAGGCATTACACCATATAATTGATGAACATACAACCCACCAATTGAACACACGCCATAACATATCTGCGCAAACATTAAAGGATTTACTCTCGTTGCAATCTGTATGAATAACTGTAAAATAATATTGTTCTATTTGTATTAATTATTGCAAATAATTTGCAATAAATAAATCGTTCATTTTTTGATTTTTTTAATGAATATATATTATAGACAAGCAAATTTACTTAAATAATGTTACGTTAATTTTTTTGTCCCAAAGAATTTTTTTCAAATGTAAATAATACGCGTTCCAATTAAAATAAATATATTTATCTACTTTCATTCATTAAAGTAAATATTACAGCTTAAAAAAAAGTTTTGCAGTGGTCGTCATTGCAACACTAGTGCTGTAATGAGTTTTTGATTAATAGAGTAACAGTTTAAAATTATTTATTATATACATTTATAACACATTTTTTGCAATTTGAAATTTGCAGACCAGAGGTCGACATCACTGAGTTATTTAGGTTGGCGTTTTGAAGCGTCATGTTTTTTTGGAACCCATAATCTTGTTTGCTATTTCTTTCTTATTTTCTAAAGAACTCTCAACATACCCCTCTGCAGTAGCAGAGGACTTCCCGTGACGCTTAAGCGTTTGTATATCCACCCCACCATCTACCAGCATGGAAGCAGAGGACCTCCGAAAACAGTGCCCCTTATATTTTTCGGGTCTCTTCACGCCCAACTGCTTTGCAATTAATTTTGGTATATTTCGAAAGATATTGATCCCAGCAGGCTGGGAGCTACATTTTCTTTGCTTATAGAAGACAAAAAACGCCTGTGAGTAGTACTAGGAGGACGAAGCTCAGCATATTTTCGAAAAATGGTTAAGCAGTTAATACCTGGCAGGTTTTCCTCGGTAACTATAAATTCTCCTACGATTTTTGTTTTTGTAGATGGAATCACGATTTTAACATATGATACTTTGTCTTCAATGTGATCTAACATTAACTTCGTAAGTTCATCTCGTCGACAAACCTCAAAAATACGAACGATCATCACAACTTTCATAAGCAAAAATAATTCAACCTCTGCTGTGCCCAAAAACTTACATACTTCTTCTTTAGAAAAAATGCTAGACTTTTTTGCCGTGTATCCGTCTGAACTTCTCTTGAGAAAAGCAACTAGCTGCATAAATTTGCTTATATCTTGATTTTATTTTACGGAAATCATCGTTCTTAATATGGAATAGTGCGTCCAAAGCGTTGACGGCTTTTGTGATTGTTGCTTTTCGGCAAAATACGCCAACAATTTTTTTTCCGACACTTGTTTCATTCTTTTCGAATCACAACATTTTTCAAATTTCTGGTATTCAAGTTCATATGGTAACTTTGATTTTGCGGGAATTAGACTTGAAATTGCTCTATTTGCAGCTTCCTCTACTTCCGAGGGTAAACTTTCTTCAGAATCAGACATTTTCAAAGAGTACTTTTTTGCAAATTCTTGCTAAAAATCTGACGTGTTTAACAGTAACCAAGACAACTCAGAAACAACAAACAGTTCAAGACTACTTAGAAAAGTTAAATCCTTATAACAGGAGGTATCATTTTTGTTTAGGACATAATATCATTAAAATTTATTTGGACAAATCTTGTCAAATATTTTTTTTGTAATTTTCGGATTACTTACGAAAGTAGATAAAATTTCGTACAATATTCGAGTTGTAAATTCATATGAATCCTTACAACACTTATATTGTAAATAACTATTGTTGAAATATATCGCAATTTTGGTATAAACTTGCATTATTTACAATTGTTTCTTCGTCTTTTTGGATAAAGGAATATTTTATTAAAATGAAAATACGCATGTTAAATAAAAATTATATATTCACAACATTCACAACGTCCATGGTACTGAAGGGATTTTTCCTCAAGAAAATATCCCTGACCGGAGATTTTTCTTCATAAATTTCTACTTCCCACTTATTAATAATCTACTAGTTGGTTTATTTCATCAGATAAAAATCTAAATTTTCGACTTTTTCATCAAAACTTTTATTGTAATATAAATTTGCATAAAATACATTTTACAATCTGGTTTTTCTGAACGTTTCTAATTCTATGAATGCATTTTAGTTCGCAACTTTTATCTTCATCAATGTATTTGCTTCGGCTTAATTTCTGAATTAGTCTTTTCATTGCAGATAAATTATGCTTGCGTTACACGAAACTAATCTAATATTCATGTTAGTTAGTTAAAGAGTCCGCAATCCTAAAGATTGGTTGGAAACAGCACGCCATGCCGATCTATCCTGAGCTAATCCCTTCATCTCCCTATAGCTATTCATCTCAACGTCTTCAACTATCTGACTCACATACTCCAATCTAGGCCTACCTACCCCTCTCTTTCCCTCCACTCTACCTTCTATGATCAATTGCATAATCCCCCATGCCTAAGAATATGCCCTAATAATCTGTCTCTCCTACGCTGTAACACTCTCCAAATACTTCTCTTCTCCCCTACTAACTCTAGTACAGCTTCATTTGTTACTTTATCTTCCCAACCAATCCTCATCATCCTCCTATAACACCACATTTCAAGTGCTTCTAATCTACGCTTCTCTTCCTTTCCTATAGTCCACGCCTCACACCCGTACAGTGCTACACTCCAAACATATACCTTCAGTAATCTTTTTCTAATACCCAAGTCAATATTTGATCTTAAAATCTGTTCCTTTTCTACGAATGCCTTCCTACCCTGTGCTATCCTACACTTTATATCTACCTTGCTTCGATTATCTTTTGTGATTCTACTGCCTAAATAACAAAAATCTGACACTTCTTCGATTCTATTATCTCCTATTGTGATCCTCATTTTTCTACTGCATTCCTTTTTGTCACACCTCATCACTTTAGTTTTACCTATATTTATTTTCATGTTAAAATCCCTAGTCAATACTGCCTGCATACCATTCAATACCCTTTCTAAATTCTTTTCGCTTTCTTCCAATATAGCTATATCGTCGGCGAATCTCAGCATATATATTTTCTCTCCCTGTACATTCACACCTACACTATACTCTTCTTTTACTTTGTTTATTGCATCTTCTATATATAGATTAAATAATAACGGTGAAAGTGTACATCCCTGCCGAACTCCCTTCCCTATTTTTGCTACCTCTTCTTCCCCCTCAATTCTAACTAAGGCAGTTTGGTGTTTATATAAATTAAAAATTATTCTCCTATCCTTATAATCTATACCCGTTTCTTTTAAAATTCTAAACATTATGTCCCAATCTACATTGTCAAATGCCTTTTCTAAATCTACAAAAGCTATGCAAGTTACCTTTCCTACCCTCTTTCTTTTTTCTACTACCGTTCTTAGTGCTAGAATCGCCTCTCTCGTCCCTCTGTTTTTCCTAAAACCAAACTGATCTTCTCCTAGCCTTTCCTCTACTTTATTTTCTAATCTCCTATAAATAATCTTTAACAATATCTTCGATGCATGTGATAGTAGGCTAATGGTCCTATAGTTCTCACACAAATTAGCTCCTATTTTCTTCGGCATTGTTACTATTCTACTACGCTGAAAATCCTGTGGTACTTCTCCCTTCTCATATATTTTACAAACTAACCTGTATAATCGCTCCTGCATTTTTTCCCCTGCGTGTTTTATTAATTCGGCTGGTATCATATCAATCCCCGCTGCTTTGTTATTCCGTAAATCATTTAATGCTCTATGAAACTGTGACCTAAGTATGCTAGGACCTAAGTCATCCTCATCTATCTGTTCCACACTTTCTAGCTCCTCCATGTCCTGCATACCTTTATATAAATCTTCAAGATACTCCTTCCATCTTCTAGCTTTTTCCTTATTTTCTGTGAGTTCCTTACCCTGCTTATCACATATAATGTTACCCTTTGGTTTTACTTTAGAAAAATGTGACTTAATTTTCCTGTAGCCCAAATCTACTTTACCTGTTCTCATATCCTCCTCAATATCCTCACAATTTCCTTTTATCCACTCTTCTTTCGCTAGCTTGCATTTCCTATTAATTAAGTTCCTTAGTTCCTTATATTTTTTCTGTCCTGCTTCTGTGTTTCCAATTTTAATTTTCCTTCTTGCTTCTATCATTTTAATTATTTCTTCCGTGATCCATTCCCTCCTACCTGCCCTTTTCTTTGTGCCTAATACTTCATT